>JAUDYJ010000001.1:30062123-32462123 GCA_030761175.1 Masticophis lateralis
TCTATTCTATTCTATTCTATTCTATTCTATTCTATTCTATTCTATTCTATTCTATTCTATTCTATTCTATTCTATTCTATTCTACATGTCCCTAAAAATGAGGACAGGTGCTATCTGTCTGGTGGCGCAGTGGACTAAGTGCTGTTAAAGTAGCACTTAGTTGCCAACTGCCTGCAATTACTGCAAGTTTGAATCTCACCAGGTTCAAGGTTGACTCAGCCTTCCATCCTTCCGAGGTAGGTAAAATGAGGACCTGGATTGTGGGGGCAATAAGCTCACTTTGTATAAAAAAGAACATCGCTTAGGGGGCCCCGAAAGCCCTACTAAGCAGGTATATACAAAAGTATGAAGGCTATTGCTTAACGCATTGTAAGCCACCCTGAGTCTCCGGAGAAGGGCAGCATATAAATCGAACTAATAAATAAATAAATAAATAAATAAATCTACTCGTTTGCAAATATATGAATCAGAGTAGGCTGCAGAGTTTTCTTTTGAGGAGGGTTTAATTAATTTTCCTGTTTTCTACACAAGGTTGGACTAGATGAACACTGTTTTCCCTTCCAACTCCACAATTCTACGATTTTGTGATTTTGAAGTGTAGATGAAGGGGAATGCATTTCTTTCAAGATATTGCTAGCTAAATAAATAAATAAATAAATAAATAAATAAATAAATAAATAAATAAATAAATATTAAGGATTAGCAGCGTATCGCTTGCAGAATGTGAACTCCACTACTGAACTGTGATTGTACCACAAAATATCTATTTCCTGTTTTTATTTTTAATTTCACTTCTTTGGATTGTAGAGGGCTTGGAGATAGTGAACATAAATGAAAAGAGTCTATTTAAAGTATGAGGTGGATTAACAGCCATACAATTAGCATTTTTAATAGGGTGTCAAGGGCCACCAGCATAGCTGCAGAGCCTCTCAGAGTTCTTGCTTTTAAAGGGGCAGGGGTTAGCAATTCTGGCTCTTGAAACAACCTGCTCAGAAGATGCAAAAAAAGAACCAGCAAGTATTTTAAATTGTAAGTATCTCTTTCACTTAATAACTTATCAACCTTCCCATAATATGCCTTAGTTAAATACTATGAATGGGTCTATTATTGTTTTATTTTATTGAGGTTTATACCCTGAAGCATCAGTGCTAAATACTTACAAGAAAAATAAAAATAAAAAAACACCTGGCAGTAAAACAAGGTAATATGTAAAAACAGCAGGCTCCTACTGCAAGGAAAAATACCTTCCAACTATATTAAAGCATGATTGCAGTTTTACGCAACAGATTTCAAATGGGACATACTCCCAGGTATATTACTGAAGTGTATCCTAAAATCCTGGGGATGTTTGGTTTGCACACTGCATTCAGTTGACACATTGGTGACAAGGAGTTTTCCAAGGAAGACCCTTTGAAGGCAGAATCCACACTGGAAACATTAATAGATGCTAGATGAATCAAAAGGCCAAGACAGAGAGGGAAAATTTTGGGGTGCATTTGGCATTTTGAAACCAAATCATAGTCACTCTCACCCAGAGACTATTATGGGGGAAATGCTGGCTGCTCTATTATATGGGTATTATAATATCCAAAAGGCAGCTCTGAACCACTTCAACTAGGGCAAGGAGCCGAAAAGAAGCCAAGGGGGTAATTTGGGAAAAAGTGAATGGCCACAGGCATTGTCTTGGCCTACGAAGTTGAAGATATGTTGTTCCCAGAGTTCCCAGCAAGCTATTACTGGAAACCCTCTAAATAAGACATAATTGGAGTAGCAGTAGCTACTTCCATGACCCCCAAAGCAACTGATCTCTGATGCTGATTGTAATGAAAAGGCACCATGAGTAAAAACCACTGATAACTATTTTCCTCATGAATTTCTCTAATTGCCTTTAAAGAGTCAGTGAACACTAAAACAGTGGTGAAATCCAAATCGTTTTACTACTGGTTCTGTGGGCATGGCTTGGTGGGCATAGTGTGGCTTGGTGACCATGGCTTGGTGGGCATGGCAGGGGAAGGATACTGCAAAATCTCCATTTCCACCCCACTCCAGGGGAAGGATACTGCAAAATCCCCATTCCCTCCCCACTCCTGGGGGAAGGATATTGAAAATCTCCATTCCCACCCCACTCTGGGGCCAGCCAGAGGTGATATTTGCCAGTTCTCTGAACTGCTCATAATTTCCACTACCAGTTCTCCAGAACCTGTCAGAACCTGCTGGATTTCACCCCTGCACTAAATGCAGTAAATTCCACAGTTCTACCAGCTTAGAAACCTGGAGACTATGAATTTCAGTCCCACCTTAGGCACTGAACCTAGCAGGTTGTGTTTGGGCCAGTCAATTTCTCACAGCCCTAGGAATTAATCAATGGGAAATCACCTCTGAAATCTTGCTAAGAAAACTGCAGGGACTTATTGAACCATACACCAGGAGCAGTTCACCCGGTTCACCCCAGTTTGGGCGAACCAGTAATAGTGGCAGCGGGAGGCTCTGCCCGGAGGTCATTAAATACACTCTGTGCATGTGTGAGCGAACCGGTAGCAAAGGTAACTGAAACCCTCCACTGATCAGGAGTCAACAATATCTCAGAAGCACATACACACACACACACAAGTGTGAAAGAATTCTATTTATATGATCCAAAGAGAAACGAAAGTATCTGGTATGATGAAGTAAAAGTTAACCTTGGCTTTAAGATTCATGCTCTTAGTCAATTGATTGCATGTGTATGGTGGAAGTATTAAAAAGATTAAAAGTGCCATTTTGGTTATTACCTTATGAAGCACTATCTAGAACATAGATGTTTTCGGAATGTAAATGAATGACATAGCAAGACTTATCAACGTTTGAAAAAGAGGGATTTACGATAAAGGCAAGAGAACAACTAATAAATGAAGGATTTGCTTGTGATTGGTTTAATTATTTTGAAACATTTAATAAATCTTGATTTTAAAAAAGTTTTGTTTTCACAGGAACTAAATCTGAATTGGATGTTAATTTATGTTCTGGAGATGACCACTTGATTTCTAAAGTATATAAAATGCTACTCAAGCTGAATCTAGAAGATGAATATGTTAAAGAGTGTATGGTAAAATGGGCAATTTCGGGGGGGATATAATATAACGCTACATAGATGGGAAGATGTATGGACGAATGGACTAAAATTTACATTAAATTATAGTTTAAAAGAAAACTTTTACAAAATGATGTATCGTTAGTATTTGACCCCAGATAGACTAGCGAAAATGTACAAAGGGATTTCTAATAAGTGCTGGAAATGTAGTCAAAACCCAGGTACATTTTATCATATGTGGTGGTCTTGCAAATATGTGAACATATATTGGATAAACATAACAACGTCAATGCAGAAAATATTTAAGATATAAACATTAATGAAACTTGAAGCTTTTCTTTTAGGTATGATAGACAAGTCAATTGAAAAACAGTTTGGGGCAGTGCTATTCCTCCACATAATGATGGCTGCGAGGATTGTACTTGCCAAGCACTGGAAAGAGAAAGAGATGCTGACTGTTAAAGAAAGGATTTTGAAATTGACTGAATTAGCAGAGATGGCAAAATTAACTGCTTTGATTAGAGATAATGGATTAGACAGCTATATAAGAGACTGGAAACCGTTTGTGGACTTTCTACATGCTAAATATAATGACAGATGGTTAACAGAGAGATTTGAAAATTAGTCAATTTATTGCTTTTTCTTTTCTTTCAGCACTCAGCCAGGGTGGATCTTACATGTTAAATGTTAAATTTAATTGACCACTTTTTCCTCCTTTTTTGTATACTATTTGTTGTTGTTGTTGTTAGGGTTGAATGTATGCTTTTGTTTTGTTTCATGCTGTTCGTTTGTTTTATTGTTCTGTATTTTATTCTCTATGATAAAACAATATATATATATATATATATATATATATATATATATATATATATATATATATATATATATATTTAAAAGTGTGAAAAAAAGGTTTTTTTCCCCATCGTGAATCTCCTGCCATTCAGCTTTGTAGGATGACCCCAGCTTCTGCTATTTTGAAAGGGACAAAACCACCTTCTTCTCTACATCAAATATAACTATCTCTCTTACCCCTTGTTGACCCTTTTTTTCTAAACAATTTTCTATACCATGTTATTCTTTATAAAATCCCTAAGAGTATGCACCCATCCCCCATTACATATCTATTTAAATTAATGCCATACTATAGAACTAAAAGCAGAATAAAATAATTCAAGCATCAAAGTAGGGAGACAAGAGAGAACTGGGGCTCACAAACTCCAAAACTACTTCCAGGATTTTAACGGATTCTCAATGGTATCCTCTGAGAGATTATAAACTATCAGAAGAAAGCTGAAAAATTTTTAGACACTAGCTAATTCTCAGTTCATCACTATAGTAAGCTGAAATAACGTACAGTAATGTGGTGGCTAGGGAACAATCAATGGCCAATCTCTATTACTCTTTATATTTTATAGCTGAAAAACTAAACAAGCGGTACTTCAGCTACAAATGTTTTCAATACCTTGTCCTTTTAATTTAATCTACTTGATTTACAAGTATTTTTCATCCAGCTTTATCCTTCTCCATTTTACCCTAATAAGAATCCTATGTAGTAAGCTAAACCAGTAGAAAATAACTCACTCGAAGTCAAACAACAAATAAGTTAAGGTAGAATAAGAGCTATTTGTACCATACTAGTTCTTATGTCCAAATTTAGATTTGCCAAACTATATACTTTTGCTCTTACACCTCAATCAACTCTGACTCCTAGCAACTTCATGGGTATGACCAAGCCTAGATAAGTTTATTCAAGTACTGACAAGTTTAAATTCACATTTTCCAAACAGACACCTCTATAGCTTATATAAAATGTATTCATATAAAGCTTTGCATGTTCATAATTTGATGACCAAAAACATGCATACAAAGTGTATGTTAGGAGAAACATGATAAAGGCTTGATCTGTCTACTGTGAAGACATTTGCTGAATAAAAGGTCGCCTAAGCTGTCAGTTAAGTCTGCTGAATATTTTCCAAGGCCCTAACTTGCTGAGATTCAGAGCATTTTTAGTCTAAGATGGGGTACAAGTAACCTTTCAAAATTCAAATAATAGATTTTAGAAGCTCTCCTATTCTACCAACTCTTACAATATTCGGCAACACAGTATCAACAGCAGAGATCTTCAAGTTTCTGGGTTCCATTTTGCCTTTGCAGAGCCAGGATGACAGTGGCCTGTGCATGATGCATCCGGCCCATGGGCCACCAATTTGGCACTCCTGGTTTAGTGGACACCTAATAATTATTGAAATAATTATTAAAACAGCTCAATAAAGAATGTTCTTCTTGCATTAACTCAGAAATCTCAGATTGCCTAAGGATCTGTTGATACAATTCTACCAAACAATTATTGAATCTGTCATTTGTACCTCTATAATTGTTTGTTTTAGGCACAGCAATCAAACAAAACAGATACAGACTTCAACAGATAAGTTAGGACTGCAGAAAAACAATTGCAACCAGCCAGTCTTCCACTGAAGGTCTGTATGCTGCATGAACCAAAAAGAGAGCTGAGAAAATATCTACTGACCCACCCCCCAACATCCTGGACATAAACTGTTTTAACTTCTCCCCTCAGGATGCCACTATAGGGCATTGCATTAAAAAACAACTGGACACAAAGATGGTGCCCCCCCCCCCAAATTAGGTGTTCACTCTGCTGAACACCTAATTGCCACAGCACTCTTAGGCCTAAAGATATTTACCCATGTAGTATGGCTGTATTATTATTATCCTTCTCATCTTCTCATTTCTCATCCTTTCTCATCTTTCCTACTATCTTCTCCTATTGGTATCTTATGATTTATCACTTGTTATTTGTATCTTACAATAAATGATTGCAACTATGATTTATGATCTGTGGTCTATCACTTTGTTGTTTGATTGAGAGATTATGCACCAGAGACAAATTCCTTGTGTGTCTAATCACACTTGGCCAATGAAGAATTCTGTTCTGTTCTGTTGATGTGGAGGAATTGGATGGACAATTTCTTTGGGAGAAAGAAAAACAGTCTCCAAAATGTCACAAGGACAAGACTTCTCCTTGGTGGTGGCAATGGGACGGGTGCGGGAAAAGTCAAAAGGGAAGTTTGTATCCTGCCCAATCATGGCAGTTTAAAGGAATTCAAATGAAATAAGTAGCTAATTAAAATATCCATTACAAATGTAATAAAAATCAAAATCTCCTGGTCTCCATTTCTCTCATCTCGTGATAAACAGAATAATGAAATATTAGTGTCCCTCATTTGGGATTTAGTCTCACCCTAGTAATCCTATTTCCTGGAGTTGAATCTCTTGCTATTTGGAAAAAAAGAGAGAGGCGAATAATTTTTTTTACCATAGTAGTAGAATGTTATACTTGGTCTTCTGAAGATTAAATGGGATTGGAGAAGTACAAGCATAACTTTGAACTCCAAGGGAAAAGATAGGATATAAATGCAATGAAAAAAATAAAGAACCACCACTACTAGGAGGATTTCCCAGCATAACATCCTGCTTCTATCCATAGAACACAAGGGCACTTTTAACAGGGAGACCGACCCATCAATCACAGAAACCATTGAATAAATCATATTTCCTTTACAAGAGTGCAACAATCCAGCAGCTGAATCTATGAACCAATTAATCCAAAATTCTCACTTATCCTTTCCTTAACCCATCAAAGCGAGTAGCCTAGTTTAATACTATGCAGCCATTTAATACATCCTGTTTGAACAGTGAAAGAAGAATTTGGCATTCCACTGTGTATACCCACGAGGCTTTGTGAAATTAATTGAATTTGAAGTTCACTATGAATACTCAGTTCATCTCTAAGAATGAAAGCTTACACTATGTAAATCTGTAGGGGAGAAAGAAGAAAATCCATGTCAGATGAGAGGAGGGGGGGAATCAGAAATAAATCATCAGGGACTGGAAAGTTGGCAAATGCTAACCCAGATCCAGCATCAGCTGACACATTGAGTCACTCAGTTCTACATGTAACATAATAAGGCTAAATAATGTCCCAACAGCGCTTTTTCAAGAGGCAACAGGACTTTCTTGTTTTTCTTTGAAGACATTTCGCTTCTCATCCAAGGAGCTTCTTCAGCTCTGAGCTTTGGACAACCATGACCTGGACGACCGAGAATCTCCTTAGACAAGACTAAATAATATTTTATTGTTAATTATGTCCTTGTGTTTGGGGATAGTTGACATTAAAGAGGGTCACATTCCATGAAAATAATTCAATTTTCAAAGCATATTCCAAGTGGCCCTAGGACATATATCTGGATATTGTATTAGTTCACCCATTATTATCCTGCCCTGCCCTGTTCAGCTACTAGATGCTTTCTCAGACTAATGACTTATTCCAGAACGTGGCACAGCAATAGCGCTTCCCTGGTTGGACAACATAAGAGCTGAATTGCAACCCTCTCCGTATCATCCATACTGAAAAAAGATGTTGCCAGTGTCATCTTTATTTCATAGTGAAGGGGATTGTGCAAAGGGACTCAGGTCTGTTGGTTTATGACTGCAGAAATCTAATCGGGGTATTATCTGTTAATGCAAAAATAATTACTACAGTAGTAGAGACCAAAATGCTGCAACAAAATGCTGTCATATGGACTCCTAAAAATTGGCCTTGTTATTTAGCTAACCATTGTTTCCTACATGAAGTTTGATTTCATTTCTTTTCTCACCTGTCATTATTCCCCCACCCCCACCTCACTTCCAGTTTTTATTGCACTGTTTGTAAACACCACCCAAGACTACTGACACTTCTCTTTGGGGTATGGACAGTGTATTTGGACTCCAGGATGTTCAATATACTGCAAAAAAGAAAGAAAAATATAAAGAAAAAACAACAGTCCTTGTGTTCTCCAGCTTGATACTCCCTATTCTTGACGAATATATTTTATTTTTTCTTTATGTACACTGAGAGCATATGCACCAAAGACAAATTCCCTGTGTGTCCAATCACACTTGGCCAATAAATAATTCTATTCTATTCTATTCTATTCTGTTCTGTTCTGTTCTGTTCTGTTCTGTTCTGTTCTGTTCTGTTCATATCCCTCTATGCTCTTAGGTGTTTTTTTTTCCTTTTTAATAAGTGTCTCTGATGTGGATTTCTTGTTAATGCTCCCAAAGTTGCCCTAATGAGATACACCTCTATCTAATCAGTATCTTAAAGAGGTAATCCTGTAAACAGAATTTTATTCATAGTTGTAACACTAGAGGTGAGAAGCAGCAGCTAAGGAAAGATTCACGCTTTTTTCATTTTAATATTTCATTTAAAGTCAGAGCTTTTGTAACACATGAAGTGAGAGAATTGCAAAGCAATAAACAAATGTTTTTTAAAAAAAAACACCTTGATGAAAGACACTAAAAAACACAGATGCCTCCAAATAGAGGGGTGTGGTCTTACTTGCTACGTAATAAGTGATGCTTAAATGCCAAAAAAACCATGGCATTCAATAGCTGCATTTCCACAACATACTTAGCTTATTGATGGAATTTATCCATTTGATGGATTCATACAACCCACTGAACTATAAGCTGATCAAATGGTTGGGTTTTTCATAGAACCACAGGGATGGAAGTGACCTTAAAGGTATTCTAGTCCTATCCCTTCTCATGGCAGGAGCAATGGTTGTCCAGTCCTTTTTGAAAACTTCCAGCAATGGTGCACTTACAACTCTGGGAGGCAAGCTGTTCAATTGGTTAATTGTTCTCATTGTCAGAAAGTTCTCTTTAGTTCCAGATGAGATCTCATTTTAACAACCTTCCAACAATTGTTTCTTGTTCTATACTGAGGAGCTCTGGAGAATAAGTCAAACCCCACCTCTCTGTGGCTGGAAGAAAACTATCTTGTCACTCCTAATTATTCTCTTTGTTAGGCTAGACATACCTAGTTCCTTTAACTTTGTACAATTTGTCCTGCAAAGCCCTTATCATCTTAGTTGCTCTTCTCAGCATCTTTTTTGTATCATGGCGACTAGAATTGGACATGGTGTTCAGTGGTGAAATTCAGCCGGCTCTATCCAGATCGCATGATCCGGTAGTGCTGGCGGCGGAAGGCTCTGCCCACCCGCCCAGACGTCATCACGTCTTGGTTTTGACCCTCTGTGCATGCGCAAAGGCTCTGTGCAGGTGTGGAGGAGGTGCATGTGTGCACTCACATTTGTGAACTGGTAGCAAAAGTAGGTGAATACGACCCCTGATGGTATTATATCTATTTATCAAATTTATTTGCTGCCCGTTTTATGATTTAGGCAACTCTGAGCAGCTGAATTCCAAATATTCCAAATGTGACTCAGCACTGAAGTATAAAATGTTACTATTACTTCTCATGATCTTGATGCCATTCCTCTTTGATGCATCCTAGGATTTTTTGCAGTTGCTGTACACTGCTGGCTTATATTTAAGTGGTGGTCCACTAGGACACCAAGATCCCTTTCAGAGTTACTAATGTTAAGTGAGGTACTGCTATTCTATACCTGTGCATTTGATTTTCCTTACTTACTTACACTGAATTACATCTTTTTAGATGGGGCCCAATGTTCAAGTCTCTCGAGAAACTTCTGAATCTTGAGTCTATCTTCCAAAGTGTTAGCAATTCCCCCCAAGTTGGCATCAAATGCAAATTTGATGAGTTCCATTCTATCCCCTCACTTAGATCATTTATGAAGATGTTGAAAAGTATTGGTCCCAAAAGCAGAACCTTGAGGTTCCCCCCAAGTAGATAAAGTTCCATTGAGGACTACATGCTGAGTGTGGTTGATCAGTCAACTGCAAATCCATCTGGTGGTTGTATTGTCTTTCCCACACTGTTTCTTCTTACCAAGAAGCAGGCTGTGGTTTATTATGTCAATTGCCTTACTGAGGTCTAAGTATACTGTACCTACGGTGTTTCCCTGATCCGCTAAATAGTGACTCTATCAAAGAAGGAAATAAGGTTTGTCTGGCATGATCTGTTTTTAACAAACCCATGATGGCTTCTGGTATTCATTCTGTCATTTCTAGATAATCAAACCTGCGGCTTGATTATCTTTTCCAAGATTTTCTTGGGGATTGATGTCAAGCTGACTGATCCGAGGCTTCCTGGATTTACTTTTTTTCCATTTTATGTAGATTGGAAACACATCAGCTCTTTTCCTATGACAGTTCCACCATGCTCCGGGAGCTCTGAATTTTTTTATTCATTTGTCAACACCTTCAAAACCCTGGGATGTAGACAATCTGGTCCAGAATGGGACAGCTCACCATGGCCAACTTGCCATAGCCAACTCATCGCAGGACAACTTGGCATGGCCAAGACAACTTGCTGCAGGACAATTCAACAATTCAAGTATTTAAAATAATTTTAAAAATATTTTAATTTTTCATCATTCGCATTTCAGTTTGTCCCTCCTTTTGCATTCTTTTTTAATGATTCTATCTCACCATTTCTTCAATATTAGTGTAACTCTTCCCCATGGTAAGTTTTTCCTCAGCAAGTTGGCCTCAGCAAATTGGCTTCACCAAGTTGGCCAAGCCAAGTTGCCCTATATTTGCCTATTTTGACTTGCATTCATGTTCTGTCTCCCATGGTGCTGCTTTTGGTAGGTTGGAGTATTTTTTTTTCTAAGTGTAAGCACTATCAGATACTTGTCCTTCTAGAACTGTTATCCCTGGCTCAATGACAGATTCCAGATGAGGACTTAAAAATGAAAAAAGGAGTAGAAAGCTGAGATTGAATACTCCTGCTCTTTTTCTCCATAGAGTGATCAAAGAATCCAGCAAGCTCTTCTGAAATTAGAAACTTAACAATGAACAAGCTTCACATACAACTTTCCTGTTTGGTAACCATGGAAACAGCTACAAATCTGTGTCAGCTGCAATGCGCTCTTAAGTCACCACAATTGAAAGCAGAAGGAGGGGAACCCTCTGATACCTTTAGCTGCTCAGCTGGTTTTCTGGAGCACAAGGGGTTTTCCACAGCATGCAAGAGAAAAGAGACATGTGGTGGCTCTGTGAAGCTGCCACATGCAGTGCCAGAGATAGTCAGACAGCTATGACTCCTTTTCACTAAGGGCTAGTACATGCATACATACCGTTTATACCATGATCAATAATGGCAAGCACAGTTGAAATGGTACCACAGCTTCAGTACTATTTATCAACTGCTGTACTATTAACCAACCTTTTGTTATCTCAGGTATGGTGTGGATATTACATGCTGCTCAATCATTTGGGCTAGGAGATCTTGAGTACATAGTTTCTGGACATCTAGCATTAAAGGGTGATCTGGAAATTATATTTTTCAGGCTCCCAAGCATTTAATTCAGTAGATTCTAGTTTTTGGCAAAGGAGACTTCAGGCAGATGAATTTAAAGTCATCTTAGTGCCCATCATCAGAAACACAGCATCAAGTATATTGGGAAACTTCATGAGAACTGAGGCCATAGTAGCATCTGAATTTAGGACTGAGCTTGGGATAAATAAGAACTGTTTTCTAATCTTATATCAGTTTTTTAAACTTATCTCAAAATTGATTTGAAGTGTTTGTCTCATATAGGGAGCCTAATATTTATCCCCCAACTGTAATTCTCTTACAGAACAACTCAATAGGACTCCCAATTGTTTCCCATATGGACACCAGATCAGTGCCTATTCAACTGGAAGAACATTTCTAAACCATTGCCTAACGTTATCTGTGGAAAATGACAAAGAGTTCAGGAGCTGGGAAAAACCTCAATGTGATTCCAGAAACTGTTGCTATCAAGACACCAGAAAGTTCCTGCCATTCTGAACATGTAACATGCAATTTCATATACTTTATGAAAATACAGTGACGTATTTGGGGTGGAATATATCCTCAGGGAAGAACACATAAAATCCACTTCAGATTAAAGGGATTACATAGAAAGCAATCGACTATCATTTGCCCAAGACAACATCAATGACTATGTTGGAGTAACTATAATTACTCTGACCTGATATAAGGTAGCTTTCTGCATTCCTGTAAGTAACAGACTTAAAATGATCCACATCCTGTAGAATTCAACTGATTGCAATTTCCATGATCAGTAGAGCCTTATCATCAAAAACAGACATCTCCCTTGTCTCTGTTGCCCCAAGTAGTTTGTACATTTTGAGGAGCTCAGTGATAAATCATCCTTAGATGTGCAGTGGGAGAAGAGGACAATATAAATCATGGGAGGCTGTGCTGGAGATTCAAGGACTCAGCTGCCACCATCCGCGACTCACTCCAACTATTTGTTCCCTTTAGAGGAGGCTTGGGTGATTTCAGGGTCATGTTAGTGATATGTCATGATTGGAAGCCTACTTTTGATTTGCATAAGGCTTTCTACTTTCACTGATATTTTCCAATTTATTGAATTGTATTTTAGGCTGCTTTCAATGCTGTAAATATTTATTGAATGCACTTCTATATCACCCAGAGTCTTTCCAAAATTAACATAGAACAAAGAACAGTATGATGAAAACAAACAATAATATCCACAATGATAATATCTAAATGTATTTAAAATTGTATAGACAAATATATTGTCTAAGGAAATAGTGCATAGGAACATGTTCTCAAAGAAGTGATAGATATCATTGAAGCCAAATGTCCAATCAGGTGAATACTATGGCCTGACTGATCAAAATGGTACAAGGTGCTGAATCTGCCCATTGGAATAAAATCACCTGCATTAGACAGATGCTAATGAATTAGAGCTCTGGGAGGAAAGTAGGTGGATTTTGGTGTATGTGTATGGAATACACTGGGATAAAAAGACCCAGAGAATTTAGCACTGATTAAATTAAGGATAAATAATAATCAAGATATTCTCTTGTGAGAGTAATAATAAGCCAGATGTTTACCTGAGGGTATATCATGATCCTTCTTATTTATTTATTTTCCTTACTTAATTAAAATATTTATAGCCCATTCTCAAGATGAAATTGCCACTATAGCTGTCATATATTTAATAAAAAGAAAATAGTAGGATGGACATATTTAATGGCAAAGATTCTGAATCTTTGGAATTTAAAACCTGATACCATTTGTAGGATGAAACTAGTTATAATCACTGAGAGATGCTTCTTGAAGCAAAGAATGAATTGGTGCCTGCATCTAAGCAAAAAGGAGGCTTAGTGAAGAACATGATATGAGATTGTCTCTCCAATCCATAAAATTGATTACCCATAAGTCTGTAGTATTACCAGCCAAATTCATGTAGTAATATAAGTTAATTTCCAAAATGAAGTGCCACATTGGTCTTGAAGTCACCTGTGGCAGCTACAGTATTGGCATCTTAAAGTTAGTTGCTGGTCCTACAAACAAAAGGGAAAGATTATAAGAAATATTGCTGTTGTCCCTGAAAACGACATTGGCACTAAGAACATTTACCTCAAAACTGTAATCTGTAACTTCACTACTGATATGAATGAAGCCTCATTCCCTGAAGCTTTGAATCATGTCTTATATTTTGTCATTAGAGAGTCCTTTCCCTTTGAAGGAGAGGTCTTCATTTTAGTCCTGGGCTCCTCGTTTCAGGTTCCAGGATCTGTGTCAAGCATGCCGGAAATTATCAGGGCTACAGCAATTATTTCTGTTCTCCATTATGCCTAGCCATATTAATTGGTTGTTTGGTCACCTTGAATACATGGGGCACTCTTATGCCTTGGAAGCTACTTTTCCACAAGGAAGTTCAGATATTCATTAGCATGCCTAGTGCTTGAATATTTTGAGAGGAATCCAGTGATGTGCAAATCCAGCCTTAGAACAGATTTAAGAATCTTCAGTCCATGTTCAGGCCTTGATTTCTTAAGCTCTTGTATGGTATTGATATTAGCGCAGCCTTTCTTCATCTGATGCTTTCAAATATGTTAAATGACATATCATAATCTTCAGCAAGCACATCTATTGATCATACAAACTTGGAATGGTAGAGGTTGTGAACCAAAATATGCAGAAAACAACAGTTAGAGAGACAGGTTTACTAGTTTGGAAGATTATAATAACTATTGTAAATGAGCTGCTATGAACCTCAAATTGCCCAACTACTACAAGATTAGGACATTTATTATTTTAATTCACTCACACTTACAATTACAGTTACAATTAATTATTGCATTTTTGAGACCTGGAGGCCAAAACTGTTTAGTCAGCAATTAATTCATGTATTTCCTTGAGAAAGTATTAGTATACTTTAGGTAAAACAGCTTCTAAAGATAACAGAAGTCTGGCTGAGTCAAAAATTCAGGAGAAAGTAAATATAAGGAAATTAGAAGAATAAGAATGGAATTCCTTGATTAAACTGTGGATCAAAACTCAGCTACCCACCTACTTTGAGACTGTTGAAAGGTTTAACCAAAACTTGGAACCCAAAAACTTTAATCTTATGGAATTAAAAAAAAAAGACCCCTCCTGCAGTACTGTAAAATATGAATTATGAGAATTTAAATAAATTTTCACAGTAGATTGGGCATGCATAATCTGTTAAAGCCTTGGGTATGTCTCCCAGAATGCCTCTCAAAGGTGGCATCAAAATTAGAATAGAGTAGAGTAGAGTAGAGTAGAGCAGAGCAGAGCAGAGCAGAGCAGAGCAGAGCAGAGTAGAATGGAGCGGAGCGGAGCAGAGCAGAGAAGAACAGAACAGAACAGAACAGAACAGAACAGAACAACAGAGTTGGAAGGGAGCCTGGAGGTCTTCTAGTCCAACCCCTGCTCAGGCAGGAAACCATATACTATTTCAGACAAATGGTTGTCCAATCTTTTCTTAAAAACTTCCAATGTTGGAGCATCCACAACTTCTGGAGGCAAGTTGTTCCACTGATTAATTGTTCTAACTGTCAGGAAATTTCTTGTTAGGTCTAGGGTGCTTCTCTCCTTGATTTTAAAACACAATTAAAGAGGAACCTCCCCAAATCATGCCATGCTGCCTCATCATGGTGTGAGGATATGTGTGTGTGTGTGTGTATAATGTTTCTGAAAGGGATAAATGAAGAATGCGGGGAATGTATGACAAAAGTATATACTCCTGGCAAGATCATCCAAGACATGATTGTCATCCAAGCTGCATAGCTAAAACAAAAAGACACCTATATTGAGCAGCAGCAATATAAGACATTTCTAGATCCCTTTAGTGACAACAGCAGAGATAATTTCATCTTGCATGGAGAAAGTGCTGGAAAACCACACCAGTATTTTACCAAGAAAATGACATGGGTAGAAAATACAAAGTGATTGATAACATAGTGCTGGCTGATGGGCCTCTCAGTTTGGATAGTAATTAACATATTAATGAGGAAGACATGAGAATCTTTCAGAGTACTAATAATGTTTATGATGTGGATAGATTAAACCCTTTAGGATATCTACTCGCTGGTATTGTGATGCAGAAAAATAACACGCTTCCAAGACAGAATTACAGTAGGAACATGGAAGGCATGAATATGTGAGAAGGCCAATACTGTGAAAGATGAGATGAATTAACTACACGTTGATATCTTAGGCAACAGCAAATTGAGATAGACTGGAACTGGACATTTTCTGTCAGAAGATCACCCTATTTACCATCCTCGACATGAAAATCAAAGAAGTAATAATTTTGCTTTCATAGTTAGGAAGGATATAGCAATAACAGTAGTACTTGGCTATAGTACAGTCAACGACAGAATAATAACAATTAAACTTTGTGGACAACCTGTAATATTATAATTATCCAAGATTATGTTTCAACCACTGATGCAGAAGGATACTCTAAGTTAGAGATTTTTTTTCTAAATCAAGCTCAATCTGAAATTGAGATATGCTGTATGTTATTGGAGACCACAATGCCATGTTAGTATTAAAAAGGAAAATGAATTTGAACTGTATTACTTATGAAACTGAAATAAAGCAGGAGAATGGCTTATCAATTTCTTTGAATCCAATTATTTCTTCATTGCTAACATAGTCTTCAAACAACCCCAAAATCTATACACATACACATCACCAAATAAAATGCACAGAAATCTAACTGTTGAAATTATTGCTAAAAGAAGGAAGACGTGCTCAGTAATAACAAATTAAGAAATGGCCTGGGGATGACTATAGAACAGATAATGAACTGCTCATGTGCAAGTTCCAAGTTAACTAAAAAGCAGAAGACAACCAGTGTCCATAATGCAATCTTGATCACATATTCTCTCATTTTTAAGGAGAAATCAGGAATCACTTTGAAGTCCTGGCCCACCTTGACAGATGACTAGAGGAACTGTGGAATGAATCTAAAGAGGTTGTTAAGGATGAATATGAAAAAAGTTTGCCAAAAATGAAGAAGGAAAAAAAAACCGGATGTCAAAACAGATGATGGAAATTGCCAAGAGAAGAGAAGCCAAAGCTCAGAAAGACAGAGATATCAGGGAGAAACTTTATGAAAAATTTCAGGGAGCGGTTAGAAGAGACAAGAGCAATATCAAAAACATGAAAATAACCATGGAAAAACAAAGAAATTTCCCCCAAAGTTCTCTGAACTCAGAAGGAGGTGCCAACCTTGAACTGGCATGCTAAAAGACTCCACTGGCATGTTAAGAGCCTTGGTGGTACAGCAGACTAAAGTGCTGTTAACTAGCACCAGCTGCCTGCAATTACTGCCAGTTCAAATCTCACCAGGCTCAAGGTTGACTCAGCCTTCCATCCTTTTGAGGTTGGTAAAATGAGAACCCGGATTGTGGGGACAATAAGATAACTTTGTATAAAAAAGAACACCACTTTGGGAGGGGGGGGGGAGGGCGAAAGCCCTACCAAGCAGGTATATACAAAAGTATGAAGGCTATCGCTTAACGCATTGTAAGCCACCCTGAGTCTCCGGAGAACGGTGGCATATAAATTGAACTAATAAATAAATAAATAAAACTGGAGATAATTCCAGACAGTTTTAGAAAAGGCCAAGAAACAGGAGACATTAATGGAGTGGGGGGGATAATTCCCCAAAGAGGTCAGTATGTGCTTCATTGATATAGAAAGTCCTTAAATTTTATTGAGCATCTTAAGGTATGGGATATGTTCAGAAAAATGGGAATTTCAGAACAACTCATTTTCCTCATAAAATCCTACAATAGAGATAGGACAGGGCCACAATATGGCCAAAATATTACTTATGTAAGCTGCATGCTATTATTTTACTGCAATTTCAGTAAATTTAATTAAAATGAAATTCAGAAAATTATATTCAGAATGATTAAACCTCCATTAAAACTATTTTATTCAGAAAAACAATAATTCTATGTTAATACTATACTTTAATATTAGCTATAGTAGAAATGAATCTCTAAGTAGATTTGATGGTAAGGTATTCCATGCAAAAGCCAAATATGCAAATGCTAATTAATATTTAAAAGGACAGAAGAATCTTGTGGTTGACCACAACTTAAAGGGAAATGAAATGGAATTTGCCCATTTCCATCTGAATATATCTAGTTATTCTACAGCAACTAAACAGACTTCTGGCTACAATAATATATAATATAATATCGTGTCCTAGATTAGGTTCAGAGATAGGAGTGATAAAAATATAGTTAATAGGGCTATTCTAATTTGATTTGGAAGGAACACTTTAGAAAACACATAGCCATGTATCCAACCTGAAAATGTCTGAAGCTGCTTTAATGAATCGTAGATAGGTGTAACCTTCATACTCCTGTCTTCTGAAGCCCCTTTTCCAGACTGAATCCAAAACACTGTGCTGTCTTAACACCAAAGAGGCTGACCTTTAATTTAAAAAAGGATCTGGAAATATCCATAGCAGAGGTTGATATGCCTATCAGGGATAGCAAAATTAACTAGTTTGATTAGAGAAAGAGCTACATTTCTTAGTGACTGGACACGCCTTATGGACTTTTAGCAGAAAAAAGGAAAAAAAGTTACATTTTTCTTTTTCTTTTCTATTTCTTTTGATGTATCTCTTTTTTACATTCTCCTTACTTTTCTCTATTCTTTTTATTTTCAGTTCAAAATTTAATGGTTTTTATTTTGTTGAAAATTTCTTTAGTAAAATTATTAAATGCAACACACACACACACACACACACACACTTTTAAAAAATAGTATTCAGATAATGAGCTGTGACCAAACAAATAAACTATATCATTACTTAGTGATGAGCGGGTTTCTACAACATGCTCAATGATAAAATACTAAATCTCTAATTCAGTGTGTTATGGGATTAAAACCAGCCCAGAGGACAAAACCCTCAAACCAAACTGAGCAATGGTGGGTTGCTCCTGGTTCGGTCCAGTTCTACAGAACTGGTAGTAAAACCAGAGGGAGGCTCTGCCCACCTGCCAAGACATCATCATAGATGATCTGCGCATGCGTAGAAGCGCGCACAGTCCTGTTGTGAACTGGTAGTAAAGGTAAGTAGAACCCACTCCTGAAGCTGAGTCAGGATTCAAGAGGGCAATGCATCTGATTCTCAAAGTATTCTTCCTTGCAAGGAAACATTTTGGCACATGTCAAACTTCAACAGTTATCCTAGTGCCATTTTTTTCCACCTTGGCTGGGTTGCACAAGCCTGGATAAGAATCTTAGGCAAAGGGACTCAAATTAATGATGATTTATTCTAGCTTTGTTCCTGGGAAGTTAAGGTCTTGCTAAGTGGAATGGAAGGGCAATTCCATTCCCCACAACCTTCAATAATCTTCTCTGCAGAATTAGGGAATCTATGTTCCTGATTTCAAAGATTGCAAAAGTAAAGAAAAATATATTGACTCAAAAGCAGACATGATCCAACCCAAGTTTTAGAGCACTTTATACCTTGAGAATTGCATCTCTTAGGATGCTGTTGGATTATGGCTGCTTTTGAAGACAATCTGGAATTCTGAATTGGTACCGGTGATGGGTTGCTACCGGTTCGCCCCAGATCGGGCGAAATAGTAGCAGCGGTGGCGGGAGGCTCTGACCACCTGGCCGGATGCTTCTGCACGTGCACAAAAGCAGCACGCAAGCAGCACGCATGCGAGTGTGCCCACAAGTGAACCAGTTATGACAGGTTTTGAAACCCACTCCTGATTGGTACCGTTAACCTCATTAATTTGAGTCCCATTGTCTAAGGTTCTCATCCAAGTTTGTTGCTACAAAATATGGTAGCAAAACTACTTCCTGGAGCTGAGATTAGGATCACATTAGATCCAAATTATAGAAATCTCATTAGCTCCCATTCTCATCCTAAAAGAACTAGTTTCAAAATGAATGGAAACACATTACAATAAGCCAGAACCACACTTCCCAAACAGAAATAGGCTATCCAGAATATTTTAAAATATGGAATAAATTTTACTATTGGTTAGAAAAGAGATACAAATAAGTTTTAAAAGAGATTGAAGAAAAAAGAATGTTGTAATTAGAATATTATACTAATGGAAAACCTTTGTAAATGAATTTGGTGAGACTAAAGACAGAAGAGACAGAGAAGAGAAGAAATGTTTGAAGATAACACTGAAACGTCACATGGAAGAAATGAATGATGTACTAAATGTTTGTCTGTCTTAAAAAATTTTTTTAAAAAAACTTTTTTAAAAAAAGAAATAGGCTATCCATATTGATAATTTTTCAACCTCAGCCAAATTTAAGATGTGTGGACTTCAACTCCTTGAATCTTCTGCTACCATGCTTATATCTTTCTAGTTCTAGTAGAACCTTTAAACTATTTTGAAAGGATTTGGACAATCCGTTCTAAAGGGAAAAAGAGGAGTGGTGGATGGCAACATAGGGCTTCTATGGAATTATTCTGGTAAGAAGCATTTGTTCCTGGAGGGTGCTGAGCTTCACGACATTAATTGCTCCTCCTTAAAGAAAGGGAAATGCAAAAAAGCTTCCCTGGAGAAGTTCCCAGTACGTTGTGCTGCCTATATTTAGAAGAAGAAATGCATTAAATAATAAACACGGAAAATGGAATCCCTTACCCTGTGGCCCAAATTCAGTAAAACCACCTACAGACTGTAACTAGCAGGAAGAAAGGGGGGAAAAAAAGGGGGGGGGAAGAGAAGAAACATCCTTCAAAATAAAATTTTATTCCATAAAAACATTGCTTTTCTGATGCGAATATACAGTATGGACAGGTTTTCTTAGATTCTGCACCTGCCTTTGATTTAACTAGATACATTACACTGTACACTGTAACATGTGCCAAAATAGATTTGGCAAGTCCCAAAACTTCCCCAAAGGAAAGCCAGGTTGCTGTTTATTATGGTTGCTGTCCGTTGTGTCCATATTAAGAATGAGAGAGGGAGCGAGCTACGTTTTATTTATTGGCTTATTACAATCTATTTATAGTTGCCTTATGATTTAAAAACAGAATGAATGATAAATGACTGGTTAATTATGAAAATGAAATTTGCTTGTATAACAATATATGACCGTATTAAATTAACAATTTAAGCAATTGTCATTACTTGAATCAGAATTAGTATCATTCATTCTAAATGCAAAATTTGGAATGCTTCTTATTGATTCCATCCAACGGAATGTTGCAAAGATGATATGCCAAGTCTGTCCATCAGCAAGGTAACTCTCCAAAAACAAAACTGAATGAGACTAAATTTGATGTTGCGGATGAAGCCAACAAGAAAACTTTGAGTCCCAAAATGGGACAACTTTGGCTATGAAGAAAATCAATCCAGAAAAAATGTTCCTTAATGCATCCTGGAATGGAAGAGGTGGTCAGCTAGTGGTCCCTTCTGATTGTGTGACTCAGAGTTGAATTTAGGCAGTTGACCCTCCACATATACCAATAAAACACACATATGCAACTCAATACTTTATTAAACAGAAGAAAATTAAGGCAACGCTATGGACCCTGGTAGTAAAGTTGCTGAAAGAAATTCCAGAAGCTATGCTCTTTATGTTTTCCTTATCTTGTTGACAAACCAGTGCAACATTACTTCAGAACACAAAGAGAAAAGCTTCAGGTTCCTTCTCCATCAAAGAAAACAGGGAGAAGAAAAACTAACCTAGCATGTCAAAGAGAAAACTAGACATAGCCTGAAGCTTTGCTTTTGTGCCTTGGCTTCTTATTGGCAAGGGGATAAATCCCATAATAAGGAATAAAACTATCAATGGCTAGTAATAACAATTCCTATATTATGTCAGCATTGGAGGTAGTTTGCCTTTCAATATCACTTGTTGGGAAATACAAGCAGAAATAAGTGTTACTGCTTTCATATTTAATGTGGCCTTATATTCAGTATCATTTAGAGCTATCTAGTTGGGCCTTATAGAAACAAAAGACTGGATTCTTAACTTGATGAATATCCCTTTATTACCTATTCTTGCCTCTGACATTTTGGCTAAGCCATTTTGTACCACTGAGCATCTTTAAATCAAGATCGGAGTTGAACAATTGCATTTAAAACATTGTAGCTAAAACTGAGGAAGTTGACACAGGATGAATCTGACAAGAGTCCAATCATCAACAGTTATTTCCTGGAAAATTCTAGTGACTCTTCCGGGAGAAATGAAATGATCAGCATCAGATAAAAGGAGAACAGTATAGTGTCAGTTTTCACACTGCTTATCCATTTATAGAAGCATCCACCAAGCCAAAGTTATTAACTGATACGTGGAATCAATATATAATAGTCAGAGGCTCACATACTGTTTTGGAAGGAATGGCCAATGGTAAAAGGCTACCTAAAACCACAGTGCTAGATACTATCAAAACCAACACCAGCCAGAGCATAAAACAACTGAAAGAAGATCAGAAAATACAGAGAAAGCCACTCCATAGAATTGCCAAGAATGGACATGATTGAACATCATCATCATCTTTTTCATCCTCACATTGTGCTAAGTCATAATATTGTTATGGATTTATATGATGTGTGAACCCAGCCATTAAGATTAGTAAATGGTATTTATGACTTAGAATGATGTGTGAATCAGGCCATTATATATTGTTCAGCCTGATTGAAAACAGGAAGGTTTAGTAATATTAATATCAATGGATTAGAGAAAGGTATGATATTTTTTAATTGGGTTTAAATATTACAAGTATGGTATTGATTGATAAATGAATATTGATGGTTGATGGTTGATTAATGAGGTAAATTTTATTATTATCAGTACTTTTTATTACAATCTTGTTAATTTTAGGAAAATTTTATTACTTATAGGTTTATTTGTTATATTATTTGGCTATATGTACTTGTTTTTTTTAATTTGTAGCGGAAGTCAAGGGGGGATGGGGGGGAAATGGGGTTGGGTAGGGGGAGGTTTGGGGGGAAGGGGGGGTTTGGGGGGGGGAAATGGAAAAATTTTGTATTGTAAAACTTTTTCAATAAAAAAAAAGAAAGAAAAAGAAAACAGGAAGGTTTACCAGTTGGTCATCTAGATACTTCCTTGACTCAGTGTGAGAATTTCAGCATTAGGATACTCTTAGTGGGCAGCTATCCAGGTTTTGCTCAAACAGCTCTAGCAAGAAAGAGCTCACCATCTATGGGTAAACTGCAACCCTTTGAATGTTTTGGACTAAAATGCCCTGCTTACTGTGCTGATAGAACATGGTTAAGAAGAACTTGGAAGGCACCAACTAGCTATCCCTAAATTGTTGTTACTGTTCAGAAGTGCCCTATAAGTTTGAACCAAAATCTATCTTCTTGTAACTTAACACTTATTAGATTTAGCTCTTTTAACTCTCTCTTACTGTTGTGAAGGGCGTTAGCATTTTCTACAATATCTTCAATCTTTCCTTTATAACATTGGCAGTCTTGTTGCCTTCTTTTTGTATCATCCCACAAAGCAATTTTTAACTTAGAAAATTGGCAATATAAACACAACCTATGAAAGCCAGGGAAGTGATCTGGCACAACAAGAATGAGAGAGCAAAAATCTGCAGAAAATCCAGCTCGATCTATTTTCTTCCCTTCAATCAAACCAATAAACATTATTCAAAAGAGAATAATTTGCACCTCTGATCCTCCAGGGAAGGCTGGAATTCAGTTGACCTTTTCCTCCCTTTCATTTGCCTATTCTGAGCCAGAGCTATACCCTCTGAAGTCTAATTAACTTACATTATTATTCTTAACATGCAGAACAACTTATTGAAAACAGTGAAGTTATTCCATAGGGAGCATCTTTCAAGCAACTTAGCCACCTCACTTTGCAAGTAAGGTTTATATTGTGATGGGGAGAATGAAATGCCCACGCGTGTACACACACACGCATGCACACATACACACACACAAACCAAAAACAAGCATATTTAGTGACTCCTAGATGAATCCTCATACAAAAATGTGGGTAATTACAGCTAGGAGGAACGAAAGGACCCATAAATATAGATTAATGCATAAATGATCCCGTTTATCCATCACGTTGCTAACAAATGGATTTTTTACATTTCATTATAGAAAATTACAAAGTAGGTAATAATTCCCTAGACGACTGTGAAAATAATTTTACTTTAAGGCTAAAGGCTATTTAAAAAGGCACCACAATCAACAAAAATAGGCATTATTTGTATGTGAGCAGTCTATTTTATGAAACAAGAGAGTTGATTTTGAGCTACTGGTCTGACTAGTATTGAGGCTTAAATGAAGATATGAGAACTGGATGAAATATCCCATGCATTTAGATATATTAAGGTTCAACAGTTACATCTTCAAGGGTTGGGACAACACCCCACTGACACTTGAAGCATTATGGTTTCCTAGGGTATAATTCTTCCTGGTACAACACAGGTAACAAAGGCTAAAGCTGAAATAAAAATAAGACGTTTGGACTGTATTTTCCCCAAATTGTTAAAGGAAATATGGGCTATTGAAGTTGCAACATGCCAAAACTTGAAATGTAATCATCTCCTATGGAGAAAAGCTGCTCATTTTAAGCAGAAACCAATCTGCTGCCATAAGCCTCACTTGAATTTAATTTTGCACCTTATTTCTTCTGCTATTCCATGATTGCTTGACTATTCAAGTACTAAGAAGTATATTGTATTTGCTTACAGAGAGACAGTTTCAACCAATGGTGTGAGTGACAATGGTTGGAATTGGAGAAAATGTGAGTTATATATCCATGCTCAACTATGATGTAGAAAGAATGGCTTTGGGCTTTTAAACTGACCTGTGTTGTGTCCTAGGCTTACTGAGTCATTAAAACAGACGAGTGGTCCCCAAAACTTCTTTTATTGCAACAACTGTGAATTATGTTCATTCATAGCTGAGTCCCAATTAGTTGCAAAAAGTCCTTCAGGATAATCACCAACCTTTATCTCCCTTGACACGCTGTCAAAGACCTACTTGGCAAAGCCACATGGAGTCCAGAATCAAACAGAGATGCTGACTGGGAACAGAATTAACAACATTGCTTTCCTGCAAAGAGCCCACATGCCTTTGCTCCTCTTTTAAGCCTTATGGGTAGGGCCAATCATCTCCAGGCCTTACTCCTAAGTTGTCCCTTTTGTTTTAACTGTTCTTGCCTTCTAGCAGCTCTGCGCATGCATGCACTAGGAACAGGCTCCTCCTGTTCCTCTTCCTCTCTGCTGTCCGACTCTGGAGGCTCCAGAGTCCACACATAACTCCCAGATGGCCCTGGCCCCATCTCTGCCTCCAATGCAGAGCCCTCATCCATGCCTTCCCCTCACTCCAGGACTGCATCATGTTCCTCCCCAGCCTCCTCACTGTCCAACTCTGCTGCCAGCTCCACAGGCTGTTGGTGGACCATAACAACCTGCCTCACAAAGTTATTGTTAGAATGAAATGAGATAAGAAGAACTGTCGGTACCTTAAGAACCTTAAAAGAGAACATAAGACATTAAATGTAATAAACAGCAAATCAGTAAATAATACATTTTCAAATGCTACCAAGAAGAATCACAATCAGAGCAAACAGAATCAAATGAGTGTGTACCAAATGAATAAATACATATAACATGCACCTGAATGAATTTATTTGTTAGACCTTTCAAAGAATAAGAAACAGAATGATGATACCAAAAATAATCAGGATAATCAGTAATCAGGATAAGGCTGAAAGCCGGACAAAGTAGAAAAGAAATAATCCTGTTCTTTTCAATTCTTCTATTGTAGAAGTAGAAAGGTTGTTGGAGATCATCTACTCTAATAAAAGGATAGCCTATGGACCTAGACCTTTTAAATCATTGGTGTGGTAAAGAAAGAAAGAAAGAAAGAAAGAGAAAGAGAGAGAGAGAGGAAGGAAAGGAAGGAAAAAAGGAAGAAAGAATGAAAGAAAAAGAGAGAAAGAGAGAAAAGAGAAAGAGAAAGAAAGAGAGAGAGAGAAAGGAAAAAAGGAAGGAAGGAAGGAAGGAAGGAAGGAAGGAAGGAAGGAAGGAAGGAAGGAAGGAAGGAAGGAAAGAAAGAAAGACAGACCGACCTGCTAATCTGGAAATCGAATGAATAAATGAGAACCACTGATTTCTTCCAAAGCTCTGTTCAACATAGGATTTACAATTCAAAGTTCAATTACTAGTTTTTAGGTAACTAGGTATCCTAAAGATGAATAGCCTTGTCATTTTAAAACCACTTTTAGGTCATACATGATTGATATAGTTTCGAACTGATCAAACACTTGAATATGCTTTCTTAAGATATTTTTATAACTGATTTAGAAAATTGTTTTAAAAAACCAAGATCTTAAACAAGGTTAGCTTGGAGGATGCCCTTATCAGGAGTGCAGGATTGCCTTATTTACCCAAGTGTGTATACAGAAAACATCACATTTTTATTTTATTATTTTTATATCATCATCATCATCATCATCATCATCATCATCAGATATACATCAATATCATTATATGAACAGTGAGGCATCTGGGTATCACTCTTTTAAATACAGATAGTAATATTAATAATATTTGTTACATTAATCATACTTATGTAATTGTGGTATTATTATACATATTTGTATTAGAGTGTGTTCCTTCATTGTTAATTGTTCAGTGTTTTTGTGTGCCATTTTAATAACAATCACAATATTATTTAAATGTACATAGTGATACCATCTTTCAACATCTAATCTTTACATCTAGCTATTACTTTTAGTATATTATATAAAAATATGTATAGTGATATTCCCCCTTGCTCTTGTTTCTACCTCTATTCTAGCTCTCAATAAAGCCAACCTTATATTAAACAGCATTCTCTTTCTAACCATCATCTCTTGCCAGCTTTAGTATTTCAATTCTTCTTTGTTTTTGGATTTGCCTCCCAAACTCCTCCCTTCGGTGTTTGTCTCTGTCTACATCTTTCCTATTTAACCCAAATATTTCTTCCATCTCTACTATCTTTTGCTGCCATAGCTCCAGAGAATCAGCCCAAGCCCCTATCTTCTCTTCAAAAATATCTTTCTTTTTCTCCAGTCCCATTTTTTGATCTCTTAATATATATTGTCCCTTATTTGCTTTGTAAGATTTTACTGTCTTCTCTTTCTTCTCTTCTTGTTTTATTTGTTGATTCATCTGTTCTGTCTCTTCCTGTGGTCATTCTATTATCTTTTCTATTCCCTGTGTTTTATTATCTTTATTCATTGTGTCCCTTGTTGAACATTTTCTGATTTCCCCACAATGTCATTCATTAAGTGTTTAATCTCTTTTTGGTTCTTTATCAACATATCATAAGTACTTTGGCGCATCAACACCATTTCTTTTTGAAATCTACTCATCTCCCCCTGATGCAACATCTTGTCTTATTTTGATAGGTCCAAATATTGCTCAATAGCCTGTCTGTAGTCTATCACTGCCCCAAAGTCTCAATTGTCTATGACCTCAGAAAGCATGTTTAGAAACAATTTGCTCAATCTTAGCATTGTTCCTCAGGGGAATTCAATAGTTATAGTTCTTTCTGTCCCACAGTTAGTCAATTAGTTCCATTTAGGTAATCCAGGGAGATTTCCAAATTTCTTCTTAAATCCACTCTGTAAATTCAGTCATAGATCTTGGCATTTAAAAGTAGCTTTCTTTAGAAGTCTCCCATAATCTCAAAATTAAACCTCCAATAACCATGAAGTAGACAGATATAGAACAGTCCTCCAGGTGTTATTTATTTCCACTTTTTTCCCTTTGCCTTATCAGTACTTTCCAAGGTTGTAGTTTAGTATATATTCCATTCACCAGTAGATGGCGCCTTCAGCTTAAATTTCAATGTTGCACAAAATCTGACAAATATTTATTTCAGTTTTTTGCAAATAAGTCAATATTCAGATAAATTGTTCCAGCATTTTGAAATGCCTTACCAAAATATTGCCAATAAAATTTGAAAATTCAATTTTTCTATATTTTAAAGATTTTGCACTTTCCCTTTAGTTTCTTTTCTTTCAGGTCTATAATTTTTCTCTCTATAATTATTTGCCGCTTTAACAAGCATTTCAGAGTCTCTTTTCCAGGGTTTATTTTCTTTGAGGTTAGGTTTTAGGTAAAAAAGAATCACCTCACCCAGTTGCAATCACTGTTTATCTACATCACTCCAGTACATTCTTTGTTTCTTTGGCTGCCACAGCTTCACGGCAGCCATAATGGCTGCCTCTCCTTTTCATGGTTGGATGGGAAGGGAATCTCTGGGTCCAGCTGGAGAGCTGCAGCTCTCCGTGACCTGCAGGTTGCCCCTCCTTTCTTTGTCACTCCTACAGGGTGACTTTAGCCACTTGGGGTGCCCTCCAATGAGGAGGATTTGGCATGAGTTTGTGGAATCCTGCTCCTCGTGTCCGATCTTGCTGCGACGTCAAACCGGAAGCCCCATAAAAGTCACATATTCTGATCAACCAGAATATTTTGCCTCTGTTAACATAAAATTTGATAACAAAATTCTCATAGATGTCATGACTTCCACACTCAGCCACTCCTTATAAGAGCTCCTATTATGAGAATCTAAGAAAAATACTAAATTAACTTTATAGTCATTGTAGGACTGAGCTATAATATCTCTGAGAGATAACTATCAGCCTTGGTTTAAATAGGTCTGGTAGAAAAAGACCTCTCAGTATCTATTCCATTGATATAAATGTAGTAGATTTCTTGAAATGTTTAGCTGAAACACATTTCTCCAAAAGGTCCCCCCCCCCGCTTTTCTTCTGATGTTTTCTGAACTTATGTACTGTTGGAGATGGTACATGTTTTCTGTATACATCTTTTCAATACCTTGAAATGTTATGGTTCCCATACAGGAGTTCCCATACTCCCAGTATGAAAGAGCTTCATGGGAATAATTCCCCCTTGATACATTTTCTTGACATTTTGTTTTGAACAGGACATGGTGCAAAGTAAACAAACAGGATATTCACATGCTCTGAGAACAAAATAAGTGCCAAAATATAATAGAATTTCATCAACATTGTCTTTTGAAAGAAATTTGGATAACAAGCTATCTTGGATTAAATTGGATGAGAACTGATAAAAGAATATAGTAATCTTAAAAACAATTCACCAAGTATTTAGGATCAAAGTTGTGGGAACCCGGCATGCACAGAGAATGCATTCAAAACTATTTTCAAAATCACCATATATTTTATGTGTATTTATTTATTATGCTGCCCAACTCCCTTATTATGAAGACTGGTTCCCTTCGTGGTTATGGAATTGGAGGGTATGGGAAAAGGGGGAGGGAGGTTTGGATGAAAAATATAGGATTCATTCCTAATTCCTATCATCTTTCATTTTCTCCTATGGATTTCAGACTGAGCAGGGAATAATATCAAGTCACACATTGCCCAGAAAAGAGAAAGAAAGCATGCCAGTCCTTGGAATTCAGCCTTTGGACATGTTCAGTAAATTTTTTGGCAGCAAGTCTCATAAAATACAATTCAGTGGGGCCACTGTAAATGAATGTTTGCTTTACAAGAAATTTTATTAACTATCAGTTAAGAACTGATAGTTCTCAACACGCTTGTGATTTGCCGATCTGTTCCAGAATTGCAGGTAAGTTTAGCTTTGGAAGCCTACACTTAAAATAAAAGATAGGAACAAATAATAATAAGACCCTTCTTTGTGTAATGGGAGTTTAGGTTTAGTTGCAATTAGAAATAGGAAGTTTTGCTGTGTGGTAATATATATATCCTTTGCATGCAATACTCATACTTTTAGTTCCTGATATAAAAAGAATGAAGGATCAGTACAATGCAGCATCGTTAAATATATGGTAAATAAATTTAGTTTGGTTTTTTTCACTTGAAAAGAAGCAGAGTTCTATTTCTATGCCATGTAACAGCAAGAACTCTCTGGTTGCTTCAGACAACAACAACAATAATTGTCACATTGTGCTCAATTTCAGAAACTGACCCCACTAAGAGAGAACATGCTTAAGTCAGCATGAGCATCTCCTCTAAAAAAAAAATTGGTCACAGTGACCTTAATTTTTTTATTTGCTTTCCCAAGAACAAAAAAATTCCTCTTCTAATCTCCTTCTTCAAAGCAAATATTGAATGGCCAGCTTGGGACTTAATTTAAGGCAGGAGAATGCTATGACCACCAGCACTGAGGACACTTGAGTCATATTACTGGTCCATGATGCTCAGCATTGTCCACACTGCTGGTCAAGATTTGCATCTGGAGTAATCTTTGATAGGACTATCGTATCGGGACTGCAAGAATCCTGGTAACTGTTAGATGGTGGAATAGAGGAAGGTTACCATGTAGCCCTTATACAAATACTGGAATCCAGATCTAAAAAAGAGAAGAAAGAAGCTGTGACTCTTCCATTAATGTTATTTCTGCTCTGTGTTCATCAGGCAAGCCCCTGTCACTATTGGCTGAACCCATTACTTTAGAACAGAGTTTGTGTCAAGGAGCCTTTATGGTATCACCGGAGGGTTAATCTGTTGTGGCACAATTTTTCATTGGACGCAGCATGTCACGGGCGTGATAGAGTTTCCTGAAACTGGATATAGATAGAAAAGCCAAATTTGCAAAACCTGAGTACAAAAGCAAAGGAATACCATGATCTGGTCCAGTTTAGACAAGAAGATCCATGGAAAAGGATACTCGAGTATGGATGCTCTCCTTATTTCATAGCAGTGACACCACCAGGCAATTACTGCAGTTTGGTCTATGCTGACCAGCCAGATCTGAGAGCATTGTGAACATTTCTAATAACAGGTCTCAGATTTTTAAGGGAGCACTGTTTTAATTTCCCATGATATTCTGAAGCAATGATATAGTAGTGCTATTTTGGGGAATTAGGAAGGGCAGCCTCCAGCTGTAATGACTGAGTGCTAAATAGTTCTGGAAAACTCTTGAATGGAGTCCTGGTTGCTGCCTCTGGATGCCAAATCTGCTTTCTTGGCCTGGCAAGTACATACTTACTTAGCCATGTTAAACAGATATGTCTATTGGGCAGAATATAAAGTACTTAATTAGTTAAAATGACAGCTGTCCAATTGTTGGATTCATTACCATGAGAGGTAATGATGGTTATTAGCTGGGAAATCTTTGAGTTAAGAAGGATTCACAGCAATTATGGCCATCATGGTTATGGCTGTTTGTAAATTTATATTGTAATATCTCTAATACCAGTTGGGGAAGAACATCAGCAGCAAGGGTGACATCATGAGTATTCTCTATGAGTGATCTTCCTGAAAGGATCTGGATAGTCGGTTTGGAAACAGAAATAATTTCAATCCGGTTCCTTTTCTTCAACTCACACAAACAGCCTTGAATCAGAAAGCCCGCACTCAATGTCACTAGTGAGGATATAAAGTGGGGACCCCAAGGTGAACAACATGAACTGAACCAACCAGATATCATGGTTATGGGTGACAGGAATCATAGTCTAGCTTTAGCATGAGAATCTTATATGCTCATAGAAGGAAAGACACATTATTTCCCATAATGGATGATAAAGGTGATAAGAGTTAGTGGAGATGGAAAACTGTTTTAATTAAAGAGAATTTTGTTTTGTTTTGTTTCTGCTTGGAAACCACTTCTGGACTTCTTGCTCAAAACTGAAAAAACCCTGAAATGTTGATTTTAGGTTTTGATTATTAGAATAATTTTATTATTGTAGAAATGGCATGAACTGTTGTAAAATGTAAAGCAAAATATTGAGGTTGGAGGATTTTTTTCTCCCCCCCCCCACTTTTTTTTTGTATTTGACTGCACTGAAAAAAAAGCCAAAGCCACCACTTCTCTCTCTCTCTCTCTCTCTGCACTTTTCTCTTTCTTTCTCTCAGTTTTCTCACTTTTGGGTTTTTTTCTGTATTTTTATTTTAAAATGAATCTTAATAAAAGTGTGTGTGTGCACATGTGTGTATGTGCGTGTGTGTACACATGCATGTGTGTACAAAGATAGGAGTCATAGTCTAATAAATCTGGAATAAACCAGATAGGAGAAGGCTAGTAGAATCTAACATGCAGAATAAGTGCTTATTGTTCATTGGAGTCCAAACATTTGCTGAGGAATTCCAGCTCAACAATTTATCTTAAAGACATCCTTCAAAATGTTTGTTGCTGCCAAAGAATGGCTGCTTCAACAGGTTGAACGGAATGTTCCCTGGAAGCTGAAACTGCCTTGATTTCCTGAAGTTGCCATTTCGCTGCTTAATCTGTATCCATTTAGCCAGATGGGAAATGGCCTTATATTTAAGCCATCTGTTTTGTTGGTCTAGCCCAGAACCGTTTACTCTGGCTGGCAGCAGCTCTCCTGGGGCTCCAATACAGGTCCCTCATATATCCCCACCACATGAGAGATCCCTGTTTAACTTGGAAACAGCAGGAATTGGACTTTCTGCAAGTAAAGATTATAAGCTGGCAGCAAGTTATAGTTTCACTACAAGGCACTGACACAGCCTACACAAATGACTTATTATCTGCTTCACTACATCATTCTGAAAGTAAATATCTCTAACAGGTTGCTCCAGAGTTTTTCTGTGGCCTCAACTATCTCTTGCTATCCCACTGAATTTTCATAAGAATGTATTACATACATTCCCAAAGTTGAACAAAATAATCTCATCATATGCATCTTTGTTCTTTAAGATTTTTGGCTACCCCTTTTGGACTTGATGTATTTATACTATTTATGACATGTTTGAATAACAATAGCACTTAGAATAATGCACGGCTTCATAGTGATTTACAGCACTCTCTTAGCAATTTACAGAGTCGGTATATTGTCCTCAATAATCTGGGTCCTCATTTTAACGACCTCGGAAGGGTGGAATGCTCTGAAGCTAGCATGAATTAGTCATTCCAGAATCCATATTAGTTAGCAAATATAAGGATTTGATTATTTTGTGACTTCAAGTATGAAAAACAGTAACAACAAAATAAAGGACCATTCTTGTCTAGGGAAATGTTCTTGTAGCATCATTTAACTTCAGGTCCCATTTATTCTGTTCTGTAGAGATATGGAGAAATATGTCTGATGTGTCGGGCCCATGTTAATCATTAGAAGGGCACTGTCAGCAGATGGATGACTGCCTTGAGGTACTTCAAAGCCAGGTAGAACATTCTACACATTTGTAAAAGTAGTATGTCATACTCAAACTGAGCAAGTTACTGAGCCTTTGACCAAGTGCCAAATATTATTTGATCATGTAACAATTCAGTCCAAAATCATAGAGGGACACGGCTGATATCAAATACAGAACTAGTTTAATATCTGCCTGTGATTTTAAACTATCAGATTCACCTATTTCTGATAAGTGCTTAAGATTAACATAAATTGTAGTTATCTTCCAGACAGTGAAAAACAATTGTTAGATAAAAATTGAAGAACTCTGCATTGAGAAGTCCAAAGTCACAGCACTAATTTGTTAACAATCTCTTGCAAGGTGGCCAAGCTCTATGCAAGCAAATTCTGTAAACTTTGAAAACAGACCTCTGTGAATCATGTACAAACTTAACACGTTCCCCACCCTGCCCCCCCACAAAATGAAAATCAGTGCTTGTTTCTTTTTCCTCATTTTTCCTGTTTATAACTTGAATAAACTGTCCTTTCATTCTATTAAATTCAAATTCATTTAAAACCTCGCTAACATTCTAACAAAAACATCTCAGTTTGCAAAAAAGAATTTTTTAAGAGATTTGGTAGAATCTGTCTGCTACTTTTGCAAGGGCTGCGTAAGTGAGTGTGTGTTAGTGTGTGAAAAGGAGGACAGGGAATTCCATTTCTTTGGGGATTTGGGTTGACTTAAAGATAAAATTATCTCTTTTTTCTTTTTCCATTTTCTTAACAAGATAAAACAGCTTTGCCACCTTTTAAAGTGCTTTCAACACCCTGCCAGCACTCCCTTTTGAAATTTGGGACAAAATGCCTAAAGGGGATAATTTTAATGTCACAACTTGATATTATTCGTGGTACGACAGCTATCTTTTTTTAAAAAAAAAACTTCTCATGCTTTATTTATTTATTTATTGGATGTACTTTCTGCCTAAAATGTAACTCATAGTAGTATCTGTAAAGATGCTATCTCAGGATGCACTATTGTTACCTTGCAGTATTGTGTCTCCAATTTCAAGAGGATACTCCAGGTAGCTGAGTACCGTCACTTAAGGAAGCAATAAAGCTTCTTTGGTTTAAAAAGAAAAAAAAGAAGGTGGAGCTGCATCTTTAAATATATATTTACCTCCAAATGAACATGCCATAATTTTATTTTATGGAGGTAAATCCAATGTTCATGGTACATTCTGTTTCACCACTGCCTTTTCAGTTTATCAGGGATTGTGGAGAAACACCTGGTAGAAAAGAAGCAACTTGCTAAATGAATATACTTATGAGAAAACTTCACAAGATCTGTTGATATGATCCAACACTTAACTGACCTTAACTAACTTTGAAAATCTCTAATACTTGCTTAGGAATCCACCACAAAATCCCAGAGCTGTAAAATAGATAGGCAAGCTGGTGATGGTGGTGGGAAACAGACCCAGTCTGATAATCTCACATGCAAGAAGAACAGCCTTATGATACCTTAAAGTTTCATAAATTTAGAATAGAGTAGAGTAGGGTAGGGTAGGGTAGGGTAGGGTAGAGTAGAGTAGAGTAGAGTAGAGTAGAGTAGAGTAGAGTAGAGTAGAGTAGAGTAGAGTAGAGTAGAGTAGAGTAGAAGAGAAGAGTTGGAAGGGACCTTGGAGGTCTTCTAGTCCAACCCTGATTCGCCAGTTGCGTCCCTTTCTGGATCGGGATTCGTTACGCACGGTCACTCACACCCTCGTCATCTCATGCCTGGACTACTGTAATGCTCTCTACATGGGGCTCCCCTTGAGGAGCACCTGGAGGCTCCAACTGGTCCAGAACGCGGCCGCGTGGGTGGTGATTGGAGCGACATGGCACTCCCATGTGACTCCACTCCTGCGCGAGCTGCACTGGCTTCCGGTGGTCTTCCGGGTGCGCTTCAAGGTTTTGGTTACTATCTTCAAAGCGCTCCATGGCTTAGGACCAGGGTATCTTCGGGACTGCCTTCTGCCACCAGTAACCTCTCACTGACCAGTCCGTTCCCACAGAGAGGGGCTCCTCAGGGTGCCATCAACCAAACAGTGTCGACTGGCTGCCCCCAGGGGGAGAGCCTTCTCTGTGGGGGCACCGGCCATCTGGAACAAGCTCCCCCCTGAGATAAAGACGATACAGGACCTACGTACCTTCCGCCGTGCTTTAAAAACATTCCTATTTCATCAGACTGGTCTGGCTTAAACCTCCCCTTTATAATGGGTTTTTAAATATTTTATATGATTGGTTTTATATGATTGGATTTTAAATTTTTCAGCCTAATCATTTAATTTATCTTAACTATTTTTAACTTTTGTATTGGCTGTTCACCGCCCTGAGTCCCTTCGGGGAGTAGGGCGGTATATAAATTTGATTAAAAAAAAATCCTGCTTAGGCAGGAAACCCTACACCACTTCAGACAAATGGTTATCCAACATCTTCTTAAAAAGTTCCAGTGTTGGAGCATTCAAAACTTCTGGAGGCAAATTGTTCCACTGATTAATTATTCTAACTGTCAGGAAATTTCTCCTTAGTTCTAAATTGCTTCTCTCCTTGATTAGTTTCCACCCATTGCTTCTTGTCTTCCCCTCAGGTGCTTTGGAGAATAGCTTGACTCTCTCTTCTTTGTGGCAGCCCCTGAGATAGTGGAACACTGCTATCATGTCTCCCCTAGTTCTTCTTTTCATTAAACTAGAAAATTTATTGGATAGTTTTTTGTGGTTATCCCCTTCATCAGGTTTAATGGAGAACTGAGGAAGAAAATATAAATACGTTCGGTGTTGGGTGAGAGGAAGGAGCTAGTGGCATAAAAGACATCTGAGAGAATGATAATCACCTATAAATAGTAGTTGTGCAAAAACAGTTGGTACGAAACAGAAATTCTTGCATGGGTTAGCTGGTTAATATATACACAGTGATTAGAAACCTTGGTCCTTCCTTAATTCATGAGAAATGGTGGTAAATCTCTTTAACAACTTCTGTTGAATCTAAAAATAAATGTGGGAATTTTTCATGTTTCCCAGACAATGTATTTGTTGACCTCACAATTATCAGTGCCAAGTAAAGGAATTACAAAGAACACTGTATATTTTTTGTAATTTGTAATGTTATGAAGTAGTTCAACTATTCATATCCTCCACTCTCATCAACCTTCTGGCCAACCTCTGGCTTTCTTTTGGCCTTCTTTTCTCTTCCAAGCTATTATTTTTTTTTAAAAAAAAATTAATTTATATGCCGCTCTTCTCCGGAGACTCAGGGCACCTTACAATGTGTTAAGCAATAGCCTTCATACTTTTGTATATACCTGCTTAGTAGGGCTTTTGCCCCCCCCCCCAAGCGGTGTTCTTTTTTATACAAAGTCAGCTTACTGCCCCCACAATCCTATTAACATTCTGAGATGTCTTAATGTGGTTCCATTTTTATTCTGGTCTTCCTGGAAAAGTACATCCACTTCCTGGAAAGTGTGGTTTCTTTCCTTTTCTATTCTCCCAACCACCTTAGGAAGTAGAGAAAAAGAGGGACATGGAAAGTAGTTCAAATTCTACAGCTGAGCAAACAGGAATTCAAGAAATCTAATTATAAACTATAGCAATCTCAAACAAATTGCTATGTTACATTCCATTATATGTATTTTCAAAAGACATGTAAACCAGGATTGTCTAGCTCTTTGAAACATCAGAATAAATATTTTTCCAAATGTTAGAGTGACATGATATGAATCATAAAAAAAAGTCTGGGGAAATAATTGCAGACTTGGAAGAAATCCCCAAAGTTATCTAATCTAAGCTTTGTTCATGCAAAAGCAACTCTGGCAGGTAACCATTACAACTGCTTGAAAATCTCTAATTAAAAACAAAGTTCTTTTTAAAGTTAAGCAAGATTCTTTTCTTTAACATTTGATTCCATTGGTTTGGAGTCAACTTCTAGAACAAGGATGTCAAACTCCCATTGTCACGGCATTGTCACGTGACGTATCATGACTTTTTCCCCCTTTGCTAAACTGGGTGTGGGCGTGGCCAGCGCATGAGGCATCTGGTCTGTGGGCTGTGAGTTTGACAGCCCTGTTCTAATAAATGTGCCCTATTACTTAGATGGGATCTTTGATTACTTGAAGATAGCTATGTTATTGACTCTTATATTTATCTGATTTTGTGCCATTATAATAAATCAAAATGTTTCTTCTGTTTAAAAGCCTACCTCAAAATTTCACAAAACATATTTTTGAGCAGTAATGAAAATTCCAAAGAGAAATAATTTAAAATAAAATAATTCTCCTCACTATAACTTATGTCATTCTGAGGATGTGTCTTCTTCCTTCAACAAAGGGGTTCATATCTTTTAATAGGGGAAACTCAGTATGCTAAATGCAGAAATACTAACAATCTTTCAAGAATTCTCCAGAGACTGACTTAATATCAGAATCACACATTTCTTCTGGATGATGAAAGCACATTACAGACTGATAAAAGGCAATCACTGTTCATTTTTACAAGTCTCTTCTGATGAACGATTTATTAGATGCTCAAAAAAATTGGAGAGGAAAAAAAGAAACTGGCAACTCTACACTCCATCAAGGCATGATGGATTCATTCTGTTCCAACAATTACCAGGGTTTAACATACAGAGTTATTCTGCACTAATTGGTATTGCTTTCTATTCTCAAGGAGAATGTAGTGATCCTACTATTATCACTTGGGGGGAGGGGGGGAGGAATTCTATACATTGGATAATGCAGAATGGGGGGAGGAAGGGAAAATGCAAGAAACAAACACACAGGCATGCCATAAAACTGATACTACCTCTGTTATTATATGAACCGAGTAGAATTCCAGGATTTTGGAATTATTGTGTCCAAGCTGAACCTATATATAGCCCTTGTTATAAGTAAAACTTGAAGAGTCTGACTAGCTTATTGCAAAGTCAGAGGGCAAAAGACTTTTAACAATAACATTTCTGTACCTACAATTAACCCACTACCTTGCTAGAATTAAACGTTTAGATCAGTTTTCCCCAGGCTGGTTCCTTTCAAATGTGCTGGCCAACACAACATTAGAAACATTATCTAGATATAGAGATGAGTCACTCAATTGCCTAAAATACTTCCAGTTCTACTACTTTAATCTTCCCAAATGTCCATGCTAACTTGAAATATTTCCACGGGTAAAAACATTTTGCCTACTACTTCCGTGCAGTTTAAAGTATATGAAGATAGTTCATAAATAATTGTTTTTCTGGCATCCACCCCCTATATTTTGATCAGTAGCTGATTTATGATCATTGAATCTTCTCTTCCGGAGTCTAGATTAGCTCACTCCTTGATATTATTCTGTTCTTAAAGGAGAAACAGATAACGCTAGTAAGCAATTGCTATGGGGAAACACAGAAAGATGGCATTTTCTGTTCTCAATAAGCTTTTCATCCTTCCACTTTTCAGGTTGTTAGTTTCCCAGGACTCAGGTATTTTGAACAATATATGACTTCAAGCAATGGTTGAAATTGGGAGAATTTGATTACTACTTCAACTGCAAGATAAAATGTTTATTAATTAAAGACATCCCATGAAGTCAACCAATGCAAGAGTTTGGCAACCTAAATAGCTGGTGGCTGGACTTTAGGCTTGCAGGATCCACTTTGTTCCCAGAACTCTAAATCTGTCAACAAGAACCTAGTTCAAAAGATATACCACCAGGGATTTTCCTTATAGGTGAGTTTAAGTGCTATCCTCCAGATCTGAGTCAGCAAAAATTATGCCAGCATGAAATTTGCTGACCCTCTTACTGATCCCTATCCTACCTCTATGGGCTCTGTCCTGATTCACTGCTGAATGGTGCTGTCTTGATTTTGTTTCCTCCAGATTTGCTATTCTCCCTTTTTTTGTATGTGACTGGATAGCTGGGGGGAAAAACCCTACTACCAATCACAGTACTGCAGCAGGTCTGATTGCATGGATCTGCCAATCATCTCTAAACTTCTTTCTATGCTCCTTTTTCTACTACCTTCCTCCCTATTATAATCTGAGCTGAATAGACCTTTAAGAAATACAAAAGAGAAAAAATACTTTTAACTAGTATTTCTCTTAGTTTAGTTTAGTTTAGTTTAATTTAGTTTAGTTTAGTTTAGTTTAGTTTAGTTTAGTTTAGTTTAGTTTAGTTTAGTTAGTTTAGTTTAGTTTAGTTTAGTTGATTTATAGACCGCCCTACTCCCGAAGGACTCAGGGCGGTGAACAGTCAAACAATAAAAAATACACAATACAAAATTTAAAAATAGGATAAAAGCAAATTAAATAATTTGGCCCAGACAAAATAAAACACCCCAATCATTTAAAAAACAATTTAAAACATACATAAAAAGGTCCTGAGAACGCGGCAGAAGGTGCGCAGATCCAGGATCTTCCGTATCTCCGAGGGGAGCTCATTCCAGATAGTAGGTGCCCCCACAGAGAAGGCTCTCCCCCTAGGGGCCGCCAGTCAACATTGTTTGGCCGATGGAACCCGGAGGAGCCCCTCTCTGTGAGAGCATACCAGCCGGTGGGAGGGTATTGGTGGTAGTAAGCGGTCCCGTAGATAACCATATTTCTTAACTTTTTTCATCTATATCTATATCTATATCTATATCTATATCTATATCTATATCTATATCTATATCTATATCTATCTATCTATCTATCTATCTATCTATCTATCTATCTATCTATCTATCTATCTATCTATGAAAATATGCCGGTGTGTTTGTGCGTATGTGTGTGTGAATGTATGTAAAAAAATCGGGATATTAGTGATGTTTCAGCCATGTTCCCATCTGATAAAATGAGATGGCCATGAGTTAAGCTCCGATTCAAAGAGTTTCATGTGAGAAAGAAAACTGACCCTACATCATCCCACGCCAGCTCAGATCCAACTTTTTAATCACTTCATTACACTGGTGTTTTATGAAGCAGATTTTATTCTTCTCTCTGCCTTTGCTTCAAGGGATGGTAAAGACTCCCTGACTCTTTTCTACAGTGCAAAGATAAGCTAATAATAACATTGTGTACAAAATGGAAAACATGTTTTGTTTTGAGCTCAGAAAATAATGCTACTGGAGCCTGTATTGCAATGTTGCAATAAAGCAACATTCAAACAGCTTGAGTGTTTCATATTCCATCAGAGCAGTTGAAAAATTCCATAGGAAACAATGCAAGGTTGAGGCAAGTCTATTGCTCCCTTGTTTTTCACCCAAGTATCAAGAGTAGATGGGGAAGCAATTCATGCTGATAACTATTAAACTCCCAGCTTGCAAAATAAATAAATAAAATGATATGATTTTAAGAGAACAATTTCAAAATATAAAAATCCTCTGAAATAAAATTTCTTGGAACAGAGATTTAAAACTTCCTTCCCTGTGGTGAACAGTGTTTCATTTTGTTTAGTAAACCCCTGAAGAGCTCAGCCAACACATTAGCAAGGAAAAGCTAATTTATCTCATAACATCCTTTATATTAACATTTAAAATAAGTAACTTAAAAGAGTATCAGGTATACTAGGTTGTCTTTCAGCCACCCAGAATCAATTTGGAGAGTGAGATTGGCAGCATATAAATTTAATAAATAAATAAAATACTATATCATTCCTAGAAGGAAGCAGCACAATTTTTTTCTCTTTGTACTTTTTCTTTTTTTTTAAGATTACACATAAATTAACCCTGCAACTATGACACTTAATGCAATTTATTAAGTATTAATTAATAATGCAAGTTATGAATTATTCTATTAATGCAACTGCTGCATTAATATAACATTATACCACAGTATGATAGTATAATATATACTGTATTACAATCAACAAACAAAATGCATTCTGAAGAGCTCATGGAACAATTATACATTTCCAGATGGCACAAAACAGCAGAACTAGAACTCTGACAATCCCAGGTAACACAATTCAATCTTCTCATTTTTAAAGGTATCCTGAAAGCTCTATAATAGGACATAAAACCATGCAGAGTATGCATACATATACACCAAAAGTAAAGAAATGAACCCCAAGGAAGACAGAAACTTTGCACCTTTAAATGAATCTTGAAACTCAACGTCATCAGGTCACAGGATACACTCATACCCACAAAGCAATCAAATCTATACTGTACTAGTAGTATTTTCAACTATACAAGTTGAACAGCTGTAGCAACAAGTACGCAGCCGTACAAAAATGCATAATATGCACCTTTATGTGCCTGCAAATAAAATACAACAAGTGCAGTTTTGCACACACCAACATGTAATCCAACTTTTCTAGGGAAAAGTTCTTTTGCCCCCTCCCCTCCTAAAAACAGTAATTTACCTGACTGGAAATAGGCACTGCAAGAAGTCTTCTTCTGTCTGAAGGAAGTCTAAATGAATAAACTCCATATAGACATATATATATATGAAGCCTGTGCTATCCTTCAGCCCTCTATTCCCAAATTACCCTACCGAGACTAATCAAGAGCAGCAGAGTTGTGACTTCTATAGTCTCTCCTGATATACTAGCTAGTTAGGAAATCTTGAATGAAAACTAGGCGTTTGGAATACTGCACCCAGTTCTGATCACCACAATACCAAAAAAAAAAAAAAAAAAAAAAAAGATGCTGAGGTCCTAGAAAGAGTTCAGAGAAGACTAACAAATATGATAAAAGATCTGGAGGCTAAATCCAATGAAGAATGGCTAATGAAAGTAGCCATATTTAGCTTAATGAAGATGAGACTGAGAGGAGACATGTTATTAGTCTTTGAATACTTGAGGGACTACCATAGGGCCAAAGGCATCAATTTATTCTCCATAGCACCTGAGAGTAGGACAAGAAGCAATTTTCTGACAGTGCTGTCACTAGAATAACTTGCCTCCTGGAATTGTGGGTACTTCATTACTGAAGGTTTTCAAGAAAAGACTGGACAACTATTTGCCTGAAATAGCACTTAGCAATAGCACTTAGACTTATGTACCACTTCACAGTGCTTTACAGCCCTCTCTAAGCAGTTTACAGTGTCAGCATATTGCCCCTAACAATCTGGGGCCTCATTTTATATACCTCAGGAGGATGGAAGGCTGAGTTAACCTTGAACCAGTGGGAGTCAACTGCCAAACTGCTGGCAGCTGGCAGTCAGCAGAAGTAGCCTGCAGTACTGCATTCTAACCACTGCACCACCACTGTGCTACTAGGACTCCTGCCTTGGATAGGAGGTTGGACCAGAAGATTTCTGATGTCCCTTCCAGCTCTATGATTCTATGAAATGCACAAAAATGGACATATTTCAAGATGCAAATATTCTACATATAAAACTGCCAACAGATCAACTCAAATAATTTATATCCTGCTTAAATGTGTTAAATGTTCATTCCCTTCATTCAAATGAGTACATCTGGATGGCATTGGAGCACACTGGGATATGTGAACCATTTTGAATATTTACAGTTGTTAGATAAATGCTGACAATATTATGGCTGTATGCCAATATTATTTATACTGGTTATAAGGAATCACTTTTTTTCATGATTGTTAAAAACAATGAATATATCCACATTTTTAGAACACAGATCTTTGATTTATCATTTCTTTAGGATCAAGGAAAAGGTATATTAGAGATTAGATAGGCTTTACATGAGAAAGGAGAAATAAAAGGAAGAGATGTGGCCAAAATGTTTTTACAAGCAACTCATTATAGGTTTCTGAAATGAAAATTTTCACTTCTCTAGCAAAAATGCACACACAATACACAGAAGTTGCATCATCATCATCATCAATTTATTTGCTGCCCATTTCATCACAAGGCAACTCTAGGTGGCTTACAAAGTTAAAAGCAATAAACAGTACAAATATAGATAGCAAAAATTATAAGTTAAGGTAGAAAGATGGGGAGGGAGGGAACAAGGAATGCAGGGGGTGAGTTGGGATCAGCTATTAGTCCATCTACCATTTCCAATGTGTGTCAGGTTTCGAAGTCGTCTTGAATAAATTGCATTTCAAACAAAGTCTTTGAAAAAAAACCTCTACTTTATTAAGCATGCACATTCTATCTCCGACTCATTGCAGCCAAGTCTGGCTTCCTCAGGCAAACCCTCCTTTTCCTTTCCCCACTCCTCTATACTCATTGGCCATCTTCCCCGTCACTCTGCCCCTAATCTACTGCTCGCCTCAAAGGAATTTCCCCTCTCCCATCCCATCTCCTAGGTGATATTGTCTCCAGTGAAAATAAGTAGGTGAAGGGTAAAATGTCTCTTTCCAAATGCCTCCACTTCTTCTTATGTCAACATTGGAGTAAGTGCAGCATGAAATGCTGACAATGTGGTTCTCTGCCAGGTTTTCAGGCCCTTATCAAAGGTCAGGAGAATGGGACCAGATCTCACCCCAGGAGGTAAGATGTTCCAAAGGAAGGAGCCATGTCAGAGAAGGCTCTTCTCTTGGACCCCACCAGCCAAAGTTCCTAGACTGATGGGATCTGCAGCATGTCTCCACTGATGGTTGGGGGTGGGGTGGGCCAGGCCCATTGGGAGGAGACGGTTCCTTGGATAGCCTGGACCCGTGCCATGCAGGGCTTTATAGATAATAACCAACACCCTGGAATGCACCCAGAAGCAAATTGGCAGCCAGTGGAGCTCACAGAACAGCAGTGTAGCAGAAGTTGTAACTTGGTTGAAACTTATACATGCCAGAACAAGGATTCAGTGATCAGTATACCAAACACAAATTGTGGGGAATGGGGCAAGAGAGGAGTAATCAAGAATCATCTCATAAGATTTAGAACTGCTTCCTTGGAGAACTGTTTCTCTTGATTTTAATGCTATGTAAATTATATTTTCCTCAGCAATTAAATCCTCTTTTCATTACCTCACCACTGCTATACCTCTAATATAATTGACACAATAGTTTTCCAAGCTAAGCGAATCCGATTTGTAAAAATAGACCTGCATACCCTCCTCTTCCACTTGCCCCTCTTGCTTTTATTGATTAAATTAATGGGGTTATGTCAAATTCCTTTGTTCCAAGAATCCCCAAGTACAATACACAAAGGCCTTTAATGACAGCTCTCCAATCTCAATATACCCACAATTCTAGGTCCCCAGTCATTTGCTGCTCAAAACGGGACTAAACTAATGGAGGATAAAACTATCAATGGGTACTAGCTTGCAGCTGAATACCACCTGATGGGGAGCAATAGCTGTAGAGATCTATTGCCTTTAGGCCTAGCTTCTGGGCTTCCTGAAGCATCTTATTTGACTAGTCTAGTCACTAGATTGACCTTTTATCTAATCTGCACAGCTCTTCTTACCTTTTTTTTAAAGCAATATGATAGGGGGAAGGGGTTGTTGTATGTCACATCCTTCAAAATTGGGAAACTCACAAAACAAGGACTATTTGGATTTCTGGAACAATCTTGATTGCTAGTAGGGTAACCTAATGTGACAGAGTTTTGTGAGCCTGCCAAAGCAATTCTCCAGATCAACTTGTACCTGGCATAATTAAGGCAGAGTTATTCCAAGCCTCTTTCTCACATTTTACTCTTCCTCCCCTGAAGTAATATTTCTATAATGGTTCTACTCTTTTTCTCTGTGTGCCCAGAACTGATCCAATCACACTCGGCATTGCTTCCAGAGTGCATTAGTGTAATACATTCTACCTGAGGTCACCCTTGAAGAGCATCCAGAAGCTTTAACTGGTTTGAGTGTGCATCAACAGTTATGTGCCATCGGTTAAACCATGCAGACTGGCGACCCCCAGGGGGAGAGCCTTCTCTGTGGGGGCACCCGCCCTCTGGAATGAACTGCCCCTGGGGATACGTAGGATTCCCGACCTGCGTACCTTTCGCCGTGCCCTTAAGACCCTGCTATTTCAATAGGCTGGATTGGCTTAATTAAAGTTTGGGTTGGGTGTTTTAAATTTGTGGGTTTTTCATTGAGGAGCCATAAGTATTTAATCTATTTTTAAATAGTTCTTAAATTTTGTATTGTATGTGGTTTTATCGTGGCTGTACACTGCCCTGAGTCCTTCGGGAGAAGGGCGGTATAAAAATTTAATAAACATAAACGTATCTACCCCAAGGATAGGATACATCACACTTTCGCTCTGTGAACTGTATGGACTGCCAGCCTGCTTCCAGGTGCCAGTCAAGGTACTGGTTTTGACCTTTAAAGCCTTCCATGACATAAGATCAGGTTATTTCTTCCCTCCTCTCAGCAGGAGGGATGTATTGTGGGTTATGTCCATTACAGTGTTTTCTCTGATAGGACTTAGGCAACATGCCTTCTCTGCTATGGCTCCCATCCTTTGAAATATCATTTCCCCTGAGATGAGATTAGCATCCTTGCTAGCCTTCCAGAAAGCGTTTGAAATGTTCTAACAACTTTGGGATCCCATGAGGAGCTTGTAAGTGAGCTACATTGTGTTTAGGTAGTTGCTATTCTCCTGCAATCTTTATTTTTATTTATGTGTGTTTTTAATGGTTGTTAGTTTTGCACATCCAGAGCAGGGGTGGGTTCTACTTACCTTTAGTACTGGTTCGCATTGGGATAATAAATAAATAAAACATTTAATTTAATCTGGAACCAAGTTATGTGAGAACCCATGGACTTGAGTTTATGGATAGTTTGTAAATGTGATGAGCAGCACTTTCTAATATTATAAGGCAATTTGGGAGATGCTACAACCCATGTTGTGCAATACACTATGGGAACTATGGGAACTACACAATGGGAACTATGTGACTTGGCTGCATATCAGGACATGCTTTACATTTCGTCTATCTATAAACTTGCAGGTGGCTCTAAATCAGAGATGGGTAACTTATAGCTGAACTACAGTTCCCAGCATCCCTTCAATATTGGCCACACTGCCTGGGGGTCGCCATGACCAAATTGCCACAGACAACTCACCATGGCTAACTCGCCACAGCCAATTTGCTGTGGCCAATTTGTTGCAGGACAACGCACCATGGCCATCTCGCCGCAGGATAACTTGCCATGGGACAAGGGTTACACTAATATCAAAGAAATGATAGAATAGAATCATTAAAGAAAGGATGCAGAAGGAGTGGCATGTTCATGGCAAACATTAATATTTTTAATTTATTTTACATAATTAAATAGAATTGTTACGTTGTCCTGCAGTGCGTTGTCCTGTGGCAAGTTGGCCATGGTGAGTTGGCTGCAATGAGTTGGCCATGGTGAGTGGGCTGCAGCAAGTTGGCTGTGGCAATTTGTCCCATTCCCACTGCCTGATGTTGCAGGGAATTCAATAGTAACTGGGAAGAGACAGTTGCTTACTTTTGGATACTCTGGATCCAATATGACAGACTCATTTAGCAAAGAATTTGCTGGATGATTCATTTTGAACTTTAATATGTACATTCCTTGGTGGAGCAGAAAGTCACTTTTTATATTAATTGTGGCTGCTTGGTATCTCAGTTGTCTTCCATAAGAACTTTGATCCACTATCACTATTTTGGGTGGTAGGAGTAGTTTCTAGTGCCAGTTCTCTGGCTATTTTTGAATTGCTTGGCTCTCATTCCTCCAGAAGAATACTTGATGAGCAGTTCCATCCCAAGATATTTCAGATGATCATATGAATAATAACAATAATGCAAACTGCTATCTGTATCACATTGTTTCTTAGATTAATATTAATGGAAGACTGAATCTTCTAGCTTTTGATGCAATTATAGTAGCCTACTTAAAACTCAACAACATGGACTATACTGTACTATAAGTATTATAAGTAATGACTAACAAATAATTACGTACAATAAACACAGATCGCCCCCCAACATTTTGAAAGCATTCATAATTCCAATAAAAACTAAAACAAAACCTTAAGTTCCACATTTTGTGGACTGGTGGCTTTTTAATGAGATCTCCACAAAAATGTTATTGTAATGTCTAAGGTAAGCTGGTCTTAAGCCTCTGAACTTTTAAAACTTCAGACTTGTTCCAAAATGGAAAGCTATTGGGAGTTCCTGTTAGAATGGAAGTTACATGCTGTGAGGTTTGTCACATAAAAAGGTGCTTGCTTCATTTTAGATCTTACTGAAGCTCCCAGCATTTCTTCAAAACCAGTTCCATACAAAGTATGTTACAATAACTGAAGCCCAGAAGCTGATGCTGAATTTGTTCTCTGCTGGAAAAGGTGAAGGTGTAATATCTGCTAAAACTGATAAAAGACACTCTTAGCAACTATAGACACCTAGGCATTCAGAGAAAGGGATGAGTTAAGAAATTCAACCGTCAGATAAAATTTATTCCAGGGAACTACAGTTTATAGTACTTCAGCTGGACAATCATGGTGTGTTAACTTGCCTAAATTAAGTTTCAGTACTGTGGCCTCCATCCATAATCTGTCATATTTAAGTCCTTTGAATAAAACAGTTTTATATGATTGAATCTGATAGTGTCCAAATACAATGGGCATCATCTTTCAGAATCCCCAGCTAACATGCCCAAAGGCTAAATAATGAGAATTGAAGTCTAACACACCTGAAAGTCAGTAAATCAGGTATAGTTCTTGTAGGTATGAGTCCTCTGATCTCATTTGGCTGGTTTTTAGATTACTACCAATGTTATGGCAGTGAAACAGTTAATAGTACCATTCCTTTCTCTCTGGAGCATCTGACACCAGCTAAAATGCTTACCTGTTCCTTAGCCCAGCTATTCAGCTTTGCTTCATTCATTGATTACTTTCAGTGTCACTTCAATATTTTAGACACATGGATTAAAAACAGGGAGCAAATCCCAAAATAACTCTGTATGTAGTGTATGTGTGTCTCTCTATGTGTCTGTGTGTGTGTAGAAAGGGTAACCAGAGTCTCTTATCACCAAGACTATGTCACCAACCCATCCTTATACATAGAAAATAAACGGGGGCAGGCTGCTGGGGGTTCGCAGGGGTTCAGGAGAACCTCTAGCTAAGATTCAGTGCAGTTCGGAAAACTCCCAAATCCCACTCCTGGCTGGCCCTGCCCTGGGCACCCCTCCCCTCCCCTCCCCTCACAGAAGTCCCCACATGGCTCATTTTGGATGCAGGTAAGTACAGGGCATGCAGAGGCTCAGGAAGGGTGAAAAACGGGCCTACCGGAAGGTCAGGAAGGCCAGAAACGGGGCCTCTGGAGCCTGGGGAGGCTGTTTTTGCCCGCCCGGGGGCTTGAGGAGCCTCCAGAGCCCAGGGAGGGCAAAAATCCCCATCACCATGGTGCAGGAAGCTGACTAGGCCATGCCCACCATGGCCACACCCACCCAGCAACCAGGCAGAGATCCCCTTGCTAAATTTTTTGAAGCCCACCCCTGAAAAACCATATTTTTGGAGTATAAGATGCATCTTTCCACACACCCCCAAAGGGGGTGAAAATTTAGGTGCATCTTATACAGCTCCACCCACCCACTGGCTCCACCCTTTGGCCTCTGCCTCCTAGGAGTTACCTCCTTGTACCAAGCAGCAAGAAGGAACAGCGTGTTTCAGCTTCAGCACATCCTAATTAGCACAAGTTGATTGGATTGGCCTCCCAACTCTCAGCTGTTTTGCTCTCAGCTGTTTTGCGCAGGCCTCTGCTGCTTTCTGTAAGGAGGTAAATCGGTGGAGCAGATTTTTTTTCTTGTCCTAATCAAGCCATGCTGAAAACGAAAATGAAGGTAAAGCAGGTTGTTGGCTGTAATGAGGCAAAATAGCTCAGAGGCAGATTTCTTTTTCTTGTTTTCCTCACCAAAAAAGATAGGTGTATCTTATAGTACAGTGCGTCTTATATTCCGAAAAACACAGTAAGTAATAATTCTGTATCCTGAAACATGGATCCAAATAGCAATCTGCCAACTGTTTCTGTCCACTTCTCAATTTGTCATAACTGTCTTTTTTCTTCCTATGCAGAAGGAACCTGGAGAACTCTGTTTCTGGCAGCCAAGTTATGGCATCTTTGTGTCCAGGACCAAATGATCAAGTGTCCTGAGTAGGTAGGAAACTGGAAGGAAATCAATTAGCAAGAAGAGGATGCATTAATGCTTTCAGAACCAGAAACATCTGAGGAATCTGGTAACCCTTAGATGTAGTTGTAAAATAATAAGATGCATCATCTCCTGCAATATAATTTTTCTGTATTAGAAGTAGGTCCTGGAGATAAAGCTGTAGTGAAGGGACCAGAGAATGGTGAGAAGAAAGGAGAGGAAGGATTTCACTGCAATAAAGCTTTTAAAAAGTTATCCCTATATAATGTTTGAAGAGGAGGCTGACTTTCTGGGCATTTACCATTCTTAATGTGTTCCATCCTTTTCACCTTCAGCCTTATTTCTGGGTATTAGAACCACAAGACAAAATGTCTGCCCTAAAAATGACTTTTTACTCAACCCAAAGGGTCTATGCTTGGCTTTGTGTAATCCTGAGGAGATAAAGAGAAGCTGAGGGAAAATCAGTCTGCAATAGAAAAGAATGGGATAGCAGTGAGAGGAAACCAAGGTAGAAAATCTGTTTTAGTGAACAGCCTAATATTTAATCCATCCTTCACAGGAATCTTTGGGGAAAGGATGAGAAAGCCATGTCATTTGGGATAAATGGTTTGTGGCTGGTTATTTCTGGCAGACTCAAATTTTGGAGGTCCTATATTATTGGGTTTGTGAGGAGGTTTTGGGGATTTTGATTCCACACACTTGCAGTTTGTATTACAAGCTTTCATTCTGCAAAACTTTTTTGTTCATGCTGTCCAAGGTGTAGAGATTTTTCTGACCATCTCCCTGTTAAATACTGTAGCTATTTATTCGGATTCTCGTGAGAGACTTCAAAGATACCGTTTGAAAAAGAAAAAATCGTGTTTAATAGAACTATCTTTCCTTAGTAGTTTATTTTGAGTTGTTAATAATCTGAACAATCTGATATATTCTTGAAGTTTTTTATTTGATTACATCTTTAATTGAAAAAACAAAATTTATTTAGATTTTTCAGTTCAAGCAGGAAAGTTTATTAAAAAGAAAACATATACAGACTAAGATACCCAACATGCTAAGCATAAAGCAAAATTGCACAAATGTGTGCACAATGTGAACCAACACATTATTGGCCTAGTATAATGTCGTGATAGCATTTAATAAGGTGTGAGGAGAGCATTTGCAAAAAAAAAAAAAAAATAGTATATAAATAGGCACTTCAGAAAGAGTTGGAATCTGTCCTTTGCCATTTATTTTGTCCCAGATCACAGCAATAAAAATACCCCACTACCTTATTCATTTTGAGTATCTTGCCACTCAACTACAAATGCATTTTCAGTTCTAATGAAACAATCAGACACTGTTACAGTGAATCTCCACATTATTAATTTAAATGAGCTGATTTGCTTCAATTGTGATTGTCTCTGCAGACCTAAAGCTTCCCACCTCATTCATTTTATTTCTAATAATTTTTATTAATATCTCCAGTTATTCAGGGGGACAGCTTAACTCATTACAGATCATTCTGGGGCAGCTTCAACCAAGATATGTAAAATAGCTTCAGGTCACATGAAAAAAAATGAATAGAACTAAGCCAGAAAATGTTCTTGGTCTGGAGTCTTTTAAACGATAGGATTGGGAAGAAGACTAGGGAAATATGAATGGGGGATGCTTTTACCGCAAAGAAAATAATACTGTTTCTGCAAGTAGAAACGTTAACATGCTAGACAGAAAAATATATCTAATTCTTTCTTTTTGCATAACTGTTAACTTAGTATAGGAAATAAATTAAATGAAATATATCTAATTAAGAGCTTGTTCAGAAATAGTCAAATACGATTGCAATTTTTATAAGAAGGGGGATAAGGTCCTTCACATTCACACCCACTTGGCAAGCTCCCAAGTTACTTTCTATTATTTGAACTTCGAATAGTCTTCAAGGGCAGCTACTACATGATATATTGCCGTTTCTAAAACATGCTGCAATATAGAAATGAATGCACCTGTGTAACTTGTACAAAAAAATATTCTGATCCTTAGGACAGGACAGGAGGTCATGAGATAAAATTATGACTTTCATGGCATGAGATTTTTTTTTTCAATTCTCATGCCATGAGGAGGTATTCAGCAAGGTAAACAATTTTATCCCTGTCCATTTTTCCATTAGAATTATGAGATCTATGACATTAAAAGTGAACAACACATACGTTGTGTTCTGTGAGCAGCAAAGTTTGTGGCTGAGAGATCTTGTTAGAGAATGGTTAGTATATAAAGCAGAGTTCATGAACAAATTGTGCCTCTTCCTAGAAACAGCAGAGTTTGCCACCGTGACACATGCTTGAGTTACATCTCATTTATATTATGTACGACAGCCTTTCAAGGACATTTAGAAGTTTCATCAGTTCTGAGATACAGAAATCAGATTACTGACTGAAGTTAAATATCAGGATTTCTATTTTTATGCAGTTACATTGGCTGCTGGTCTTTTTCCAGACACAATCCAAATTGCTGATTGTGGCCGTAAACTGGTTTTATATCATTTTTTAAACTGAAGTTTAACTGCCTTTAAAAAAATATATATTTTGTCTTTTATTTAAGGGTTATTGTATTTATTTATAGCATTTACATTACTGTTATTACCAACCGCGAGCAACAATTGGCACAAAAGTAGGGTACCAATTTATCAAACTGTTAATATAATTGATAGGCAAAAACTGATCATAATATGATGAAGAAAAATATTAATTAAAAAACCTCTCATATTAAATTAGATTTACAAAAGGTGACAAACTTAGAAAGTCCCAAGAAACATGAACACTATTTGCAAATTTTGCAGAAAATTTGTGATATTTTTGCACGAATCTGCTGTTTTCCTCCTATTTTGATATTTGTGGTTTTGGTATCTTCAAAATACATTGAAAGGAAAGGGTGATTGTTTAGTACTGGAACACTAAACGCCAGCCAGTTTTAACCTGAGTTCTCCAGATGTTCTTCTAAAGATCTCTGCTGATGATAGAGACTACAAATCAGTCTTCATAATGTATCACCCTCCAGATGTGTTGGGTTACATTATTCCCAGCTGGCCTACTATGTATATAGTATCAGTGCAGGCAAAAGATTATCCATTGAGCTTGTCTCAAGACTCTTGATTTAATTAGAGCATCCGTCGGGACCCTGACATCTATTTATGATCTTTGAATTTTATTTTATATAGAAGTTAAGAATATTTCATTGGAATTGTTGTCCATTTTGTGCTTGTTTGAAAATGTAGAATTTGAATCAACTTATATATTTAAATTAAAAAGGTTTTACTAAATCTAATAAAGTTTTAATCAAGGATAGAGTGTAAAGATGTCCACAGGGTATGGTCAGAAGAGTCAAGAGGGCAGTTGACACAGTGCAATCAAATCCACCTGTTTTTTATTACTTTTATCATATTCTATGGATACTCCCCTAATGTGTATCAATGGAAAGACTAAGGACTAAAATAAAATAGAGATCCCCAGAAATCCTAATACAGCTAATGAGATGTATAGAATTTAAAATATGTCTTTATGCTATGATTATAACTATTTGTGTTGAACTATTCAGAAGTTAATATATTTTAAAGGAATAAATAAGTGTATTATATTCTGATCACCAGTATGACCTTAACATTAGCCTCTGCATCAAAACATGCATTTATTTGCTTGATTAAAATTAGAGCTGAATAATGCACAGTTCTTCAGATGTTCTTGAACCATTCTCAAGCAAATCCAAAATGGTAATGGATCATGAAAGTTATTGTAGACCAGGAGTGTCAAACTCAATTTTGTTGAGGGCCGCATCAGGATTGTGTTTGACCTCAGGGGACCAGGGGGCGTGGCCAGTTCAACGTCCATTTTTTGCAGTGATGGCCCCCTGCAGCCCTTTGCCAGCAAAAACAGAGCTGGGGGGCTACATGTGAGCTCTGTTTTCGCTGGTGGAGGGTTACAGAAGGCCGTCACTGCCAAAAACGGAGCTTGGGAGGGTTGCTGGAAGAGGCATCATGGACCGGTCCTTCAGTGTTTCGAGGGTGGCCCGTAGGCCAGATCTAAGCACTCCATGGGCTGGATCTGGCCCTTGGGCCTTGAGTTTGACAATCCTATTGTAGACTAACAGTATCTGGAAAGCAAAATCTTATTTCTCTACTCCAAAAGCAGATGAAGTAACAAAAACCATTAATACTAATGAATGCGCTGTTGAACCTTTCCTATCCTATTAAAATTATACTGTCTTCAAGTAGTGGCAGAAGGAATGGAGATCTCTCTCTCTCTCTCTCTCTCTCTCTCTCTCTCTGTGTGTGTGTGTGTGTATCATGCTGCCTGGATATCTAATAGTAGAATTCAAGTTTTTTAACAATGAAAATGCTTCTTGAAAAATAAAGTTTCTTCAAGCAAATGAACAGATGTTTCCACTAAGGATTTAGGACAGAAAGAATATAAATGCAATGATAATGGCAGCTTAATGAAATTAATTCACATATCCAATTAATGGTGTTCCCAAAGGACAGTCTATTACCAAGTTAGGAAACCTTTTGTTGATGACAAGGTATACGATAAGGAAAAGATTTAAATATGAAAATAGATTTTATATTCCTTGGGTTACAATCAATGTCCCTAAGATATTCAATAAGGATTCAAACTGAAGCCATATCACAATTATTCATGCTCCATTCTCAGAAGTCTAAATTTGTATTTCTAGAAGAAAAAAATGCAAATATATATATTTGAGTTCTTTATTATTCTACATAGATTCTAACAAAGATATGTTAAGTATCTTTGCTTATGCTTCAGTCATGCAAAAAAGCATATTCATACTTATCAAACCAAATGATTCAAAGCACATGAATCATTGGACATCATTATCTGTTAACCATCTTCAATCAGCAAGCTGCAAACAAAGTACTATCTTTCCCAACAGCTCAAAAGTATGCATACTAATACTCTTCACCAAAGGCCCAACAGGGTATAAATGAAACATCAGTAGAAAGAAAGAAGCAAATCAAGGCAAATCTAGAATTGCTTCGCTAGCCATGTTGTGGTACTTTTTATTCCATATTTGGTTTGCAGTAATGACCAGCCAGATGTTTCTGAGTAATACGATGGCCATCTCCTGTGATCTAGTTCATCCAAATCATTCATAATTTTGTAAAAATCCAGAGTACATTTTTAATATGTCTTTTCTTTACTTATTTGAATTGTTATTCTTTTGTCATGCAACTGTGTGTGAATAGGATAACCACAGATCTGCATCATTTCAGAAAGAGCCTCTAGTTTCTATGACTGCTGGATTTGAGGACTAAATTACTTTCTTTCTGGCTTAGTTGCACTGTAGCTAAAATGGCATCCGTTCATTTAAATCTATTTTTTTCTACTTAAAAGCTACTATGGAGTTGTGATCTTTTAAACAGCTGCTTCTCCATTTGCAAAAGCTCTACTCACTAATATCCCTCGGTTTCTGACTTCAGTGGAATTTTGTTATATTTAGCATTGTTACTGGTTTACAAATTTGATAATCTATCTGAGAACATTGAGCAGGTCAGATAGAAGGATGTATACATCCTATACATCCATGGATTTCTACCACTTCTTCTTTGGTGTCAACAATTGCCTGGTCTTTTGTACAAAGTGCATTCAAACAGAATCCCTCTTTATTTACTCCTCTTAGACTGGCAAAAAGGAAGGAAGGAAGGAAGGAAGGAAGGAGGGAGGGAGGGAGGGAGGGAGGGAGGGGAGGCCACAGTTTTGTCATTTTTCCTATCATATGGGCTAGAAGAGGATTTAATGGCTAATCTAGTGAAGAGAAGGACCAGGGGAGACATGATAGCAGTCTTCCAATATTTGAGGGGCTGTAACAGAGAGGAAGGGGTCAAGCTATTTTCAAAGCACTTTAGGCCAGACAAAGTATAATGGATGGAAACTGATCAAGGAGAGATTTAACCTGGAAATAAGGAGAAATTTTCTGACAGTGAGAACAATCAACCAATGGAACAGCTTTCCTTCAGAAGTTGTGGGAACTTCATCACTGGAAGCTTTCAAGAAGAGATTGGACTGCCCTTTGTCAGAAATGGTGTAGGGTCTCCTGCTTGGGCGGGGGGTTGGACTAGATGACCTACAAGGACCCTTCCAACTCTGTTAATCTGTAATAACAACTGTAATTTCACTGGTCCATCAATGGACTTATTACAAAAAGAGATAGGTCCATTGTTTTACTGGTGAACTTGAAAAGAATATGGCCATAGAGAGTAATGACTATTGTCTAAAAAGTACAGGGTATAATTTCTGTAACACACAGTACTCAACAGATTGCTGTAGTTTGCCTCCAATGAAATGAAGCTCAACAAGCAAAATGGATGGGATTGCTTTATTTCAGATAAGTCAGGAAACATGATTGATATGTAGTTGAAAAATAGAATAAATTGCCATCCTGGTGATCCGAGTATGTGTAGAGGACAACAATCTAGGCCTCCAGAATTGGTCAGTGGCTAGGACAAGTTGATCCCAAAGAAAAACCCCTCCATACATTCTGCTGAGTCTTTGGAGAGGAGTGCAGTTCATTTCCAGCAGGCTAAAAGAGAGCAAGTGAGTGTGCTATCTGACATAGTTGTGGGTTCAGATATATCTTTGAAAGCTATCAGATTAAAACAGGACAATTTATTGACTGACAAACTGATTATTTAGTTGCTTAGTTTCATGACAAATAAACTCGTCTATTTTAATTCCACTAGAATTTGTGATTAGGCTACTGATTGGTCAAACTTAGCATTTGATTTTTATAACTGGTTTGAAAGCCAAGTGACCCCTAATCCTCATCCAGTACTCTTAACTGCTACATCACATTGTGTCATACTCCATTTTTGAAGTACTAATGAAGGAACGAAAGAGAAGAGGAAATACCTAGCCAAATACCATGAAAACTTGTCTATGGAGATTCTCAGTCATCCAGGTCATGGTTGTCTCAAAGGTGCTTTTTTCAAGAGGCAACTGGACTTTCTGGTTTTTGTTTGAAGAAGTTTCACAGAGTTAAATGACTATCTTACTGGCAATTGGCATCTATTTGTAATTATGGATGTATCTGTAAAGCAAACATTGTCTACCAAAAAGTTATGCATTGGATTTTTATTTTATTTTATGTCACAAATTTCTAGTGATTCAGAATCTAACAAAGGTAGGTGCAAGATTTAGTTTGTTGATTTTGGATATGAGGAAGCTAGGCAAGTATTTTAACCATGAACCTAAATATCTACAATGGGTTATTGAAAACAGTATCCTCCTCCTCCTCCTCCTCCTCCTCCTCCTCCTCCTCCTCCAGAGGTCAACAGCAACTTGAAGAGAGGCACTGGGAGAGGGTTGTAGATGTAGTGAGACTATAAGTGGCATGTCCCTAATAGAAAACATTTGCATTTGTTTGTTTGTTGATTTTGTTATCTGCTATAAACTATCTCTGAAGCTGGATATAATCACCAGATAAAATTGTATCTGATGAAAACTAGAAGCCCCAAAACACAGGAAAGGGTGTGGAATGCAGGAGCTTCACATTCAATCCGAAGCCTAATGTTGAAGGTTCAGAAAACACAATACTAATCACCTCTAAAATATTTTATCTCCTCAGAATTATGTAGGAATTACTAGTCCTGTCCGAATTGTTTCTTTCCTCATTGATAGACAGGACCAAAGGGAAACCAAGTTTCTTTCTTTATGACTGTCAAATGCTCATGGGACCAAATATATTAAAACTGTTTATTTCTTTATAAAAATCAAAAGCTTATGAGACTCAGAATCCAATGTAACTGATTAATTTCTTTCCTTAGCACATTGAAAGCTTCCAGGACTCAGTAACAATTGGAAGTCAATTGTTTCTTTCCATGTGATTTCAAACCTTGTTGAAGTTGGTATCAACTATAATCTAAATTGTTTCTTTTCTTGTAACACTGAAAGTTTACACAACTCAACACTCAATCTTACCCAAACCCCTTCTACTCTACTAATAAAAAGCTCTGAATCTTGAATTATTGCTTTTAAATGTGTATTCACATGCAAGCATTAGATATACCCTTTGCAAGCAGAAGATCTCCTATTCTAGCCCCATGATCTTCACCAAGGCATCCTAGATTTGACAATTCAAGACAATGGCTGCTGGTTGGATCCCATGGCTCTTTAGAAATTTATCTGGAACCGAAATATCAACTGATTTTACTTGGATCTCACTCTATTTTTCAAAGTTACTTTATACTTTATTCTTGGAACATCTCCCACCTCTTCGTTTGCGTCAGACTGTGTGTGCATTTTGTCAAAAGCTTTCTGTTTATAAACAATCTGTTGAGTGTTTCCTCAGCTTGGAAAGAACTGGGATAGCATCCAACCAGAGCCTAAAGACATCCGTAGCTGGATACGGCTGCCGTTTTGTGGGCTGGTGGTGTTTCTAACACTGCTAGCTAACTTGATGGAGGTGCTAGAGAGGGCAGATCTGATTGCTTTCTGTTCACAGCAGTGGGTGTCAGCCGCATAAACAGTCATACACATACACCCACACACTCAAAAATCCAAAATGTTGAACCCTCGTGTTGCAATTTTTTTGTTAATCAAAGTACATTTTACTGTGATTTTAAATGAGGGGCATGGCCACTGCTATACCATCCCAATATATTTATAGGGTACTGTGTTGGAGAAGACAGGGAGAGAGTGTATAATTAACTACTGTATATTCAAAAGTTACTGAATTAATCAATTGGGTGGGTGGATGGGTGCAATATATTGAACTATAAAATAACCAAACAGATTCTTTTCGTGTAACATGTTAAGCCATATTCTCTCTCTCACACCCACACATAAATTCTATTCATGATTAATACCAACCAGGCTTTGCACATTGCCTTTAATTGATGTGATTAAGCATGTGTACTTTCTCCTAGAGGAACACATGCATATCCAGTGAGACCATAAAGAAATAGCCGGGCTATTAATACGTATCTGTGAGACAACTATAATCCCTCAGGTCATGCTATGCTGCCTCACTGAAGTGACGATGGTGTGTTCCTGGGAGAGATGAGCAAAGAATACCAGGAATGTATGCCAAGAGTATGTATTCCCAGGAGGTTAACTCAAGTTGTGCAGGTTATCCAAACTGCCCAGCTAAAGTAGGAAGGCAGATACATTGCCAAGGAAGATGCTGAAAGTAGTTGATCATGGGAAAAGGATCGTGTTTATGCTGTGTGGGAGAAGGCAATGGGGAAACATTCCAGTATTTCACCAAGGAAAGCATATGAACAGACAAGATTGGTGACATAGTGCTGGATGAAAACACTCATACTGCTCTGAAGATCTTTCAGAGTGCTAATTGTAGGAGATGGCTGGGCTGAGCCTGAGGGAAAGGTAAAACATGTCATAACTCATGAGTCCCTGCACACCCGCAAGAGATCTACATCCAGCCCACATTGAATGCCTTTCTTATCTCCCATGCCATGTTCCCTTAATGGCCAGTTGGCCAGATTCTTGTACAGAGCTTAAGCTTGCAATAAATCTATATACTCATTTGAATTGCCTGATTTCCTGGGCAGTTGACACTAATGGTGTTTATGACACAACTAGATTAAAGGTTTGAAGGACACCTAGTTTTTGGTATCTCTATGCAGGAAAAGAGAATCTGAAGATGTAAAGACAGAATTAAACTGGGGATATGGAATGTAAAAGAGTAAAAATGGGAAAGTTCAACACAGTGAGAGGTGAGGGTGAAATGAATTGATCATACACTGACAATAGTAAAATACAATGGACTGGAACTGGACAAAGGACCGTAATATTTACTACTCAGGATGTGAAAAACAAAAAAGAAATGGCATTGCTTACATAGTCAGGAAGGCTACAACAAAGACAGAGCTTTAATGCAACACAGTCCATGACAGAATAATATCAATTAGACTTTGCGGACAACCCTTTAATATGACATTTATTGAAGTTCCTGTTTCAATCAATGTAGACATAGAGGAGGTTTACAAGTTTTAAAGTCAAATTCAATTTGAAATCAACAGAACATGGAACGAGATGCATTGTTATGTTTGGAGATTGGAATGCCAATGTTTGAAATAGTAAGCAGGAAAGTTGATTGGATAATTTCTAAGCCTAAGGAGCAGAAATGAAGCAGGAGAACAACTTATCAGATTCTGACAGCCTTATGATTTCTTCATCGGTAACATAGCCTTCCAACAGCCAGTATATCACATGGGAATCATAAGATGAAATACACAGAAATCAAATGGATCACATTATTGGTACAAAGAGATAAAAGATCTCAGTTACAACTTCTTTGCTAAACAGCCAGGGGCTGACTGTGGAACAGCTTATGAACTAGTCGTATTTAAATTCCAAATCAAGCTAAATTTGAAGAACAAAACCAACCAGTTTCCACAATGTGATCTTGAACATATACCCACCATTTTTCAGGGAGAACATTGAGGATTCTTTTTATATCCTGAAACTCATAGATAAGAAACTAAAAGAACTCTGAAATGAAATCAATGAAGTTGTTCAGAATGAATGTGAAAAGAGACTGCCAAAGGCCAAGAAATAGAAGAAAGAAAACTGGATATTAGAACAAACAGTGAAAATTGCCAGGAAGCTGAAAGAAACTGTGACCAAGATCTCAAGAAAGAACTTAACAAACGATTTCAGAGAGCTGTTAGAAGAGACAAGAAGCAATATTATAATGTAATCTGTAAAAACATTGAAAATGGAAACTGACATGGAAAAGAACTTCCAAAAGTATTCTGAATTCAGGTGGTTCCAACCTCGAACTGATATGCTAAAGGGCACTAATGTACAGATAATAACTGATTTAAAGAGGATGAAATAAAAATGGGGCGAATATACTGAAATTCTATGTAGTAGAGAGATCAACTTCAAAGATACCTTAGGAAATGTTCCCTGCTTGCAAGATTCTCTAGCATTAGAAGATAAAGTTAGATCTGTTCTCCAGTCATTTTCAAATTGGAAAGCTGAAGAAACTGATGGAGTATCTCCATAGAATCTCCATAGACAGAAACTGATGGAGTATCTATAAATATATACAAGCAACAGAAGGAGAATCAGAAAGCTTCTAACCCAACTATGCCAGCATATCTACAGCATGACATAGTTATTAACAGGCTGGAAGAAGTCAGTCTACATAGCAATAACAAGGAAAAGAGACTTAAGACAATGCGCAAAGTATTGCACATTAAGGATTTCCTTATTTTCAGGTAGTAGCAAAATAATGCTTAGGATCATCCAACACAGACGAACTCTTTATGGAAAAGGAGGTACTCAATCTGATTTTAGAAAAGACTAAGAAACATTATTGCTGAAGCCCAGTGGGCAGTGGCTAATAAAGAATTTCAGAAAAAACTCATTATGGGCTTTCAGTTATGTTGACATGTCAAGCTGTGGATTGTGCTTAGAAAAATGGGAATCCCAGGACATTGGCCTCATTTGTGATCAGTGGGGACATGGATAGGGAGCCACAGTTCAGACAGAACATGGCAAACCTAACTAATGAGTGAGACAAAGCTATATCCTCACTCCTTTTCTCTTCTATTTATAATCTGACTATATATTGAGGGAGTAAGTTTGAGTATGGTTTTAAAAGTACAGTAGAGTAGAACATAGAATAGAATAGAATAGAATAGAATAGAATAGAATAGAATAGAATAGAATAGAATAGAATAGAATAGAATAGAATAGAATAGAATAGAATAAACTTTATTTGGCCAAGCATGAATAGACACACAATTGGAATTTGTCTCCAGTGCAGAAGGTACATACAAAGTACATGCAAAGCCACAGAGTAATAATAATAATCACAATATAATACCAATAAGAGAGGATAGTAGAGAAGATGAAAAGATACTATACAGGGAAATATACTTAGACATAAAACAATACTGTGAAGGTTAGCTGTTCAGCAGCAGAGTGATGGCACAAGGGAAAAAACTGTCCCTCTAGATCAGTGGCCCGCAATCTTTTGGGCACCAGGAACCGGTTCCATGGACAGAGGTTTTTCCATGGGCCAGATGGGGTATGGTTTGTGTGCTGCCTGCATCCCACTGATGGGGATTCACTTGTTTGTGTGGCCCCGTTTTAGGCATGCTGCAGCCCAATGTTGATCCATGGACTGGGGGTTAGGGATCCTTAGTCTAGATGTTTGGCATGCAATGCCCTATAACACCATCTTGAGGGGAGTGGTTGAAATAGATTATGTCCAGGATGCGAGGGGTTTGTAGATATTTTCTCAGCCCTGTTTCTGGTTTGTGTAGTGTATAGGTCCTCAATGGAAAGTAGGCTGTCTGCAATTGTTTTTTCTGCAGATTTAACTATCCATTGGAGTCTGTACCTGTCCTGTTTAGTTGTTGTGCCAAATCAGACAGTTATCAAAATACAGATGACAGACTTAATAATTCCTCTGTAGAACTGTTATCAATAGCTCTTGGGGCAGTCTTAACTTCCTAAATTGATGCAGGAAAAGCATTCTTTGTTGTGCTTTTTCAGTGATGGTTCTAATGTTAGGTGTCTATTTCAAATTATAGAATCCAGAAACTTGAAGGATTTTACTGCTGATATTGTGCTGTCAAATATAGTAAGCGACAGTAGAGTAGGAGGGCTCTTCCTGAAATCCACTCTCATCTCTACAATTTTAAGCATGTTCATCTTTGGATTATCCCAGCTGTACCATAAAGCCAATTGTTCAACCTCCCATCTATATGTTCTCCTCCCATTTTGAACGAGACCAATGACTGTTGTATTATCTGCAAATTTCAGTATTTTAACAAATGGATCCTTAGAAATGCAGTCATTGCGTAGAGATAGAAAACCAATGGAGAGAACACACAGTCCTGGAGGGTGCCTATGCTAATCAATGGGGTGTTGATATGATTTCTTCCAGTTTCACCTGTTGCTTCCTATCTGTCAAAAAGCTAATAACCATTTATGAGTATGGACAGGGATAGTTAGTTGAATCAATTTGGAGCGAAAAATTTCTGGAATGATAGTATTGAATGCTGAGCTGACGCCTATGAAAAGGACCCATGCATAAGTCCCTGGATGTAGTGCAGTGCCATATTGATAGCATCATCTGCTGATTTATTAATTTGGTAGGCAAACTGCAAAGGATCAAACAGTAGATCCATGATGCCTTTCAGATGGACCAGCATTAACTTCTCAAAGGTCTTCATAACTATAGATCTCAGTTTAAGCAGTCTGTAATTATTCAGCACTTTGATAGAGAATTTCCTGGGAACCAGGATTACAGTAGAGCATTTGAAGCAAGAAGGGACATAGCATACCTCCAGTGATTTATTAAAGATGTGTGTGAAGATAGGAGCAGGTTGATCAGCATAGGTTTTCAAGCAAGAAGGAGTTACTCCATCTAGGCTGGTGCTTTTTCAATCTTTTGTCTATGAAACAGGTCATGAACATCTTTTTCTAAGATCACCAGAGGTGTGTGTGGCGGGGGGGGGGGCTAGAGGGTTAGAAATAGGTGTAGGAGATTTGGCTACTGTTGGTGATCTCTTCTCAAACCTATAATAGAACACATTCAAGTCTTCTGCCAGATGATGATTTCCGATAGTAAGGAAAGAAAGTTTGCTGAAGCCAATGATAGCCAATGAGGAAGAAACATCAATAGCTTGCACTATGATGATGACATTACTTTGATAGCTGAAAATGCTCTGGAACCTGTAATGATCAAAGTCAAGGAACACATTGAAAAAAATGGACCAGGATTTTATATAAAGAAGAAAAGTAATGACAAGTAGAGCAACTAGCCTTAACACTGATAACGAAAATGCCAAACTGATGGGTATCTTCTGCCTTTTAGGGTCAACTATCAACAATAATAGGAAGCAGTAGTTAAGAAATACATTATACACCATCACTGGGTAGGATAGCAATGAACGTCTTGGAAAATACAGTTAAATGTTGTGTTGAGGATAAACCTATAAAGATCAAAATAATTCAGGAAATGAATTTTCTGTGTGACACAATGGAAGTGAAAGTTGAAAAAGCAGGATAGAAAAAATATTGATACTTTTGAGCTTTCATGTTGAGAAGACGGAGATTGCCCTGGATAGCCAAGAAAAAAGACAAATGAGTCCTAGAACAAATCAATCCTGAGTCTCGTGTCAGATACAAATAACCAGACTCAAATGATCATATTTTGGATACATAAAGACCCAGCTACCTTGAGAAATCCATAATGATGGGAAAAGTGGAAGGGAAGAAGAAAAAGAAGATGAGCAATAGCAACATGGATGATCTCATTTATTGTGGCAATGAGTATACCACTGGAAGATCTGGAAAGCCAGGCTGGAGACCGATCATTATGTAGAAGTTCTATTTATGTGACTACTAAGAAACAAAACTGAGTTGATGGCCACAATAGAAAACCTTTGCGTGAAGAATGGTTCAAACTATCTCAATAGATTTTTACAGCAGAGATATCACAGTAGTCTTCCCCAATCTAGGTGTCCTTCAGATGTGTAGACTTTAGTTCCCAGAAATCACCAGCCAGCAAGGCCATTGCTGAGAATTTTGGAATGATCTATTTACTGAAAAGCAAGAGTATTTTAGACAATGATTACCCATCTGAGTGTAATTTTAACAGTTTCATCAAACAGACTGAAGGTCCACCTAGTGTAATTTTAACAGTTTCATCAAACAGACTGAAGGTCCACTTAATGCAAAGGTGGGCAACTGTTTTGCATTTTTATAATTGTCCTTTGGTGGAGCAAGAGATACGAGTGGTGGTCCAATTATATTCTCAGATATGTGTGGCCACCTTAGTAGGAGTTGGAATAGATTCATGATCTACAGCTGCTCTGCCTTCTGATATACAGAATGTGGAAATTCTCATGGAGAATAGCAATAGCACTTAGACTTATATACTGCTTTACAGTGCTTTACAGCCCTCTATAAGCAGTTTACAGAGTCAGCATATTGCCCCCAACAATCTGGGGATACCTACCTCGGAAGATGGAAGGCTGAGTCAACCTTGAGCTGGTGAGACCTGAACTGCCAAACTGCTGGCAGCCGGTAATCAGCAGAAGTAGCCTGCAGTACTACATTCTAACCACTGCGCCACCATGGCTCTTGAATGTAGGTTTCCCCAGCAGATAATTGCATGTTCCATTCTAGCCCAGGCCAATTTCAATTATATTTAACTCTTACCAATTCTTACTTTTCCCATTAACTGGCTGATCAACAGATGGCTTACAACAAATTTATCACTGATTTCAAATAATCTTTAATTAGCCAGTTTCTTCATACAGTGGGAATAAAGGCCTTCAGATAAATAAACAAACAGATGAATAAATAAATGTGGGAAAACATGATATTAATAATTCTGCCCATTCCTAGATTCTGGTCTTACTAATTATGATACTTCAGGCTTGAATCAGTGAGTTGGATTTATACATGCAATGGACAATGGGTTAATGTTTTTATTCATGTTTTCATACATTCATTTATTCATTCAATTTATATAACCTTACATACATTACAGCTTACAATAAAATAAAATATATAGCATAAAAAAATAAAACACTCGGCAGCCAAGCAACAAAAAACAACTATCAACACAGCCAGGAGATGGGCTCTGTTGAGCATTTAGGGTCTCAGGCTTGGGCACAAAACCACATTTTCAGTAACTTACAGAAGTCCAGCAGGAACAAGGCTAATCTAACCTCAAAGGGATGATGTTCCAAAAGGCTGGAGCTCTTTCTGGGCACTTCTTCTGGGACCTGCCAGATACTCCATAGCCAATAGTACCAGGAGCAGTGGTGGGTTTCTACTGGTTCGCCCCGATTTGGGCAAACTGGTAGTGGTGGCGGCGGAAGGCTCCGTCCACCCGCCCGGATGTCATCACGGATGCTCTGTGCATGCACAGAAGCACCTCACATAAGCAAAGTGAGCACACATGCGCACTCACAGTTCCAAACCGGTAGCAAAGATAAGTGGAACTCACTACTGACCCAGAGCATATAACTCCTGCCAGATCAGGTTGGATGGGTAGAGATAATTGTGGAGAGATCATTCCATAAGTAACTTGGTTACATTTATATGAAGCATGCTCTTCTTCGGTACTCAGCTCCACATTATTGAAAACGGATCTGATCTTCTGTCTCTTTCTCTCTTTCAGCCATACCTTTTACAAAAAATACAACTGAAACAGTGAGAAATTTTAATGTATCTCCTTTTACTACAGCTGAAGAGGACGAGCAGCAGTAGCCAGCGATGGAGCATGTGAGTTGGAAGGAGTGGCCTGGCATTTACAGCAAACGGGGCTCCATGACCTAAATCAGTATTTCTCAATCGGGTTTAAGATTGTGTGGACTGCAGCTCCCCAAATTCCCCAGCTAGCTTCATGCTGGTTGTGGAAGTCTGAGAATAGTAATAGTAACAGAGTTGGAAGGGACCTTGGAGGTCATCTAGTCCAGCCCCCTGTTCATGCAGGAGACCTATACTAAGGATTGGAACCACTGATTTTTCTGATCGACAAGCTAGGCTTCTCAGCCACTGAGCCACCTAGCCAGGCTATACCCAAGTATTGTTGGTCTCTTGCAGTCGGAAGTTCTATTGCAGTTCTATGGGAGCCGCCATAGAAGTCCATACATCTTAAAGTTGCCATATCTAGAAGGACAAAATAGACAGACTGGTGCTAGAAGGAACAAAGGTCTGAACTGGGGGTAGATTGTCCCACTGCTCTATTCTGATGGTATTTTAAAAATTCTGTTAATATTTTTGTAAATGAACTGAGAGTAGAAGCTGATATAGTATCAGATGCAAGGGCTTTGGAGTGTCTTGATCAAGAACGCCTCCAGGCCGAAAGAAACAGCATAAAACTTCTTCAAAAAACAATGCTACGCAGTATTATAGATATATCATCTGACCAGAAAGGGGAAAAGAGGTAAACTGGGTGGCAAGAAAGATTATCTGAGAGGCAGGAAGGCTAGACATAATACTAGTCCCATCAGTTTGCTTTCTGGTCAATGGACAGTGAGTATAGCCTTTTTTATAAATTTATAAATTAGAATCTCTCTCCTTTGGCAACCATTTTGTGAAAGTTCTCAAGTGTTCTAAAAACTCTCAGTATGCCCATAAACTCCAAAACTTTGCCTAGGAGTTCAATTATGTTATCACTCAGCATATGGTAGGAACCAAATCCTGGCCTAGCACAATGCATGAAATAGATCATCATGTTAATATGATTTATTTCTGTGGTTTGCTTGAAAATGTAATCATGAAACAAACAATTGCCCCTCAGCCACAGCCTGTTTGGCCAGATATAGGAATTAATGGGCATGAGAGCCTGTTTGAGTAGGGGTTAACAATATTGGACTAGAAGCCCAGACACAGTGAGTTCTAGTCCTGCTTTGGGCAGGAAGCCAGCTGGGTAGCTGAGCCAGTTACTCAGCCTTAGGAAGAAGGCAACGACAAACCACATGCAAAAGTGCTGCCAAGGAAACTGCATGGATTTGTCTATGAAGTTGCCAGGAGTCTAGACTGACCAAAGGGACACAGTTATATCAGCCAGGCAATTTAGCCAACAGGAAAAGGCTGAAACTAAGTAAAACACATGCTTTCTATGCAAAAGATTGTAAACTCTTGTTTTTCATATCTACTGTATGATTAAACAGATTTTACGTTACACATAGCCTCTGCCCTGGGCCACTTTCAATCTGTCATGCTATAATCTGGGTTAAATGTAACCACATTCCCTGCAGTTTTGGCTGTTATCTTCATCAGAACGAAATGCAATTGATCACCTATCACATAACAAGGCTCAAATACAAAACAGGTGGACAAGCAAACAAGCCTTCAGAAAATGCCGTTTCAAAGCTATTAAACATTAATTTCACCATGGATTTTCCCTTTTCAAAGCAAATTCCCTCTCCATATGAATTTGGAAGACCGTGTTAACTGATTCAGTATCTTGATGCCATCTCTAAGCTGTGCCTGAAAACGTAAATCACATCACACATCTCTCATGCACACGGAGATTAATTCATGTTATCCAGATTACAATAAAAACTGCAGGTGTCCAGCCTACTTGCGGGACAGAACTGGGGAAACCCATGTTCAAATCCCCATTCAACTATCAAAGTGAGCTATCATCTGTCAACTTAACTTATTTCAGAGTCTTGGTGTGAAGATAAAATGCGGGCAAGAGGCACAAAGGCTTGAACTCCAGGGGAAAAGGCATGCTGCAATTCAAGTAAATACAAATAAAATAAAGAAATGGTTCAACTTCTTTTACTAAAAGAAATGGCAGTTTATCTTCTTTACATCATAGGTATAAAAGTCCAGATATATATAGAGGAAGGAAACTGCAATTCCAGCTATATATTAGCCATGTAAGTTTAACAAGTGAGGTAATGAAGTAAGAACTTTAAACCCAGCAAAATCTAAAAATGTATCTATATTGAACAAAGAGTGTTAGACAGTGTTAACAAGGGAAACAGGCTATTCCTCCTAAAGCCATAAATTCATCACACTCCTGGATATTCCTAGTAAGGCATTCACATGCTCAGATTAGTAAATCTAGTCTTAAAGCAATGATGGGAATGTACCAAGGGAGAAACTCTTAAAACATGTCTGTGGCAACCACGTTTTACTGATATTTATTTATTTATTTTATTTTAATTTTTATACTGCCCTTCTCCCAGAGGACTCAGAGCGGTGTACAGCCAACAATAAAACACACCCATATACAAAATTTGAAAACAGTTTAAAAACATATTAAATAATTTGGCCCCAATGTTATTAAAAATAAACCAACAATTAAAATTCATGTTTAGGTCAGCCCAGCTTGTTGGAACAATAACGTCTTGAGGGCACAGCGAAAGGTGTATAGGTCAGGGATCATCCGTATCTCCGGGGGCAAATCGTTCCAGAGGGCAGGTGTCCCCACAGAGAAGGCTTTCCCCCTGGGGGTCGCCAGTCGACATTGTTTGATCGACGGCACCCTGAGGAGTCCTTCTCTGTGGGAGCGTATTGGCCGGTGGGAGGCTATCGGTAGCAGAAGGAGATCTCGTAAGTACCTAGGTCCTAAGCCATATTACTACTGACATAGTCCTTTATGATGGCACAAGTTGATGTACTATCCTGAAGCATTTTGAGATGCTTCTGGAAAAACATTTTCGACTCTTACAAGCTACTATATAATTGTTAAAGGAAAACGATAGCAGATGTTAAAGCAACCCTCAGATCACTTATTAAAACTAAAAGTCAGAAAAGTACACCATTTGTCAGCCTGAAGGCCACACTTGATACCCTAATTATATGGTGGGGCTACATTCCCCAAAGTGGATGGGATAGGAATTTATGGGACAACTATATTAGATTTATTTGACACAGAGATGAAATTTCAATTAAAGTGTATCGGTAGTAAAGTTTTGCATTGAGACCGAAGAGACCTAGATTCAAGGTAGCATTCAGCTGTGTATGGAGGATGCTTGATTGATTCTGGGCCACTTACTTTCAGTCCATCCTATCTCATAGGGTTCCATTTCTATGAAGGAAAAAAAAAAGAGAGAAGAATTGGAGGAAGGTATGTTATTCACACTGTCTGGCATTTACTATCTAGGACACTATTACACTCAGAGATTCACCTGGTCCCCCACCCTGGCCTTCTTTAAGTTAAACTTTAAAATCTGGGTCTGTCCTCAGTCCCTCAGTCAGAATGGATCGTAGACCCCCTGTGTAATTTGTTGATTGTTTAACCAATGGTTGTTTACCTCTGGAATTTGTTTTCAATTATATATTCTGTTTCTATTGTTTTTCACTGTAGAAAAAATATTGTATGTAGGAAAAATATAATTAATACAATTATTCACTATGTTTCTTAATTTGTCCCTTCTGTCATATAAAAATCACAGATTACTAATACATTTTGGGCAGGCGCTTAGGATTTACATCCTTAGGATTTACATCCTCTATCTTAGGATACAGTATAACAGTATCAGAGTTGGAAGGGACCTTGGAGGTCATCTAGTCCAACCCACTGCTCATGCAGAAGACCTGTACTAGGGATTCGAACCGCCAAACTGCTGATCTTTCTGATTGACAAGCTCAGCTTCTTAGCCACTGAGTCACCTAACCAGGCTATACCCAAGTATTGTTGGTCTCTTGCAGTCCTAGGACTTTAAATTATGTAATCCTGATGTAAATAGTTAAAGCATTTATGGAAAGTTCGAAGAATTTAAGTGTGAAGTATGAATCTGATAAGTTAGCTCCAAATGAAATACAACTCTAAAGCATGTTTAGCTACACTTTTGCTTCTGAGCTGAACAGTTGTTATAATACAGGTCAACCCCTAATCATCAAGTGATAGTTGGTTATCTGAGCTAATTTCCTCTATTATGTTATTCATTTGTCCGTTCAAGGACCTTTCTGCTCTTCTGCTCTTCTTTCACCCTGTGACATATGGTAAAAATTAATAATAATCTGGATTTGTATTTAATGCTTAATTTTTCCATTAGGATCAAAGGAGTGGGAAAAGTCCCATAAATGTATTTGTTTCAGTGTAAATAAAATTACTAGGAAATCTGGTAATTTCAATGTCATTTGGAAGTAGGATAATGCCTAAATCAAAACAACAACAACAACAATAATAGAAGTTTTTCTAGTGATTATCTCTAGAAAGTATGAGAAAGAAAGATATAGTCTATTATTCAGATTCTCTCCTCTCCCCCCCCCCCCTTACAATGGAAATTGATGTTTTTTAAGCCAGTGGACAAAAATTCGGTCTGAATTTCACACCAATGGTGAAATAAATTAAGATAGCTAATATGTCCACTGTGGACTCAAGGGTTTAATATCATCAAATAATGCAGATGGGAGGAGACTTTTTTAGCCACTTGGTCAAATTTCCCATTTGATTCAAAGATTGAAATGATCACCAGCAGAGAAGCAATGTCATATTGTTAAGAACTGGCTAAAACTGTTCATTCTTCTGAACCTGTTGCTCAGAGCATCAAGGAGCTGAATCTCAACACAGCGACTTTGCTGTGGCAACAGTCCCAGTGGAAAGGCCTCCTATGTACACACCTGCAGAGTCAGAAGTTCAAAAAAGGCTTCAAAACAGTCACACAGATACTTTAAAAGACAATGTTCTCAGCACATAAACAGTATTCACGTAGGCTCTGTGACAGCTTTTCCGAATTCTACTTCTGAAAAAGACTTCTCCATGCGCAATTAGTAGTCCACTCAACTCAGAATTCTGTCTCCCAAGAAGGGGAGGCAAAACTCAGGCGAAAGTTCATAGGAAGTGCAGGTAGTGACAACTGTCCCATTAATCAATAACATCTGGCAGTCAGAGCTCCAAAACCTCTCAATATGAAGGCTGCATTTTTGCCAATGATGGCTAGTAGCCATCCATGTATAACTAGCTGGCCAAGAAACCTAATTATTTTCCAAAGCAATTCATACTGTTGGCAGCCCTACAGTTTAATTATGCATCTTACTTGGTCCATTGATACACTATTAAAATTTACACAAGAATGAATAAAAATGCTAAATACTACATAGGAAAATTTTATACTTCTGTCATAATTTTTAGTTATGAAAATATTTGTTAATGATTTGAAGTGAGAATAAATATTTATTTGGTTCTGCCACAGCAACATTATAAGAATATGTAGCTGCATTTTAAGAAAGGAATCACTTTTCCTTTTTCACCCTCTTGAAATCCATTTTATAAACTTCTCATACTGCTCCATTCACCTTCCCCCAATCTCATTATAGCTACCAACCATCATCTTGATTTAGCCATATAGGACAGCTTTGAACCTTCACCTGCCAGAAATGGACAAACAGACATTCCGAAATTGAATTTCTATCAACTAGACTACTGCAACATGTCCTTTGCAGTGTTCTTCTTGAAGGAAGTATGAGGGCTTTAGTAACAACAATTGTTATAAGTCATCAATTGACAAGGATTACTAACAGAAACCACATTGTCCTAATCCTGATACAACTTGACGCTGGATTGTCAATTGCAACCAAGACCACTTGAAAGGGCTGAATTATATACAGTATCTCTAAAGTCATGGGGAGATTGGGCTCAGTTTTGTCCCAAAGGCTTTTTCAAAAGGCAACTGGACTTTCTTTCTTTTTTCTTTTTTCCTTGAAGACACTTCACTTCTCATTCAAGAAGCTTCTTCAGTTCTGATTGAATGATGGAGAACAGAAGGATTTATAGTCCTTTTATTATTATTTTTTTATTTATTTAATTAGATTTATATGCTGCCCTTCTCCGGAGACTCAGGGCGACTTACAATGCATTAAACAATAGCCTTCATACTTTTGTATATTTTATACAAAGTCAGCTTATTGCCCCCACAAACTGGGTCCACAGTTTACCTACCCTAGAAAGGATGGAAGGCTGAGTCAACCTTGAGCCTGGTGAGATTTGAACTTGCAATAATTGCAGACAGCTGAATGTTAATAACAGGCTTTTAGTTTGTTGAGCTATCTAGGCAACTGGTGGTTAGCACTTTCCCTGACAGTCGTTGAGGCCACTTGGAAGTTTATCTGTGCCCTCATGGTCACCTGAATAGTGCAAATGAGTATGGAACCTTCTTGGAACTGCTGAAAGGATTGTGTTGCAAACAGGAGATAGGTGGTGATGTATCCCTCCCCCTCTGTCTTCAAGGAACAACAAATAAAGGCTAGTTGCCTTTTGAAAAAGCACCTTTGAGACAACCATGACCTGGATGACTGAGAATCTCCATAGACATTGGGCTCAGCTTTGTTTTTTACAAAATATTTTCTTCTCTCTCTCTCTTGACATAGGCCAACACCTCTTGTCCTCCATCTCCATCGTTAGTACTAAATATCAGATAAAGTCAAAGAGTGTGAGACTTTGCTTCTCTCCCTCTCCCTCTCTCCCCCCTCTCTCTCCCTCTCCCTTTGCTTAATTCATAATTTACTCCATGTTCCTTTAACGAAATTACATCTGCACAGTAATATATTTTAAGCCATAGGTATGCTTCAGTTGCTCTTCATCTGTAGGTAGATCATGCTGAAGACAAATCTCCATAATAGATTTTTTTTACAATAGCATGTCTACATTTCAATATACAATGAACATTCTTGGATCAGAAAGCAAACTTGAAAAGACAGAGGTGCAAAAAAAAAAAGTCTGGAATACTGTATAATGTATGGATACATTTTAATCTCATCTGCCTAAATAAACCTGTTAATTATTTGCAGTCTAATCTCACATGAGAAAACTTCTGCTGAATCAGAGTGAAAGTGCAGCATTTCATCATTACTTAGAGGCACAAAAATTGAGTTGGAAGCCAAAGCAATGGCTCCTGTTCAGAGGTATACTGCATCAAAACATGAAGATTCATTTAATCTTCATAAATGCTCTACTTTAAGATCATATTTGTGGCCATAAACATCTTGCAACAGGGAGTTCCACAAGTTAATATTGCACTGCATAAAAATATATCACTAGACTTTATAAACCTTTCTGAACATCTGTCAAGAAGGAAGAAACAATTTATGGGAAAAGGCAACTGAAAAACGGTACAAGTTTCTGCTTGCCTACATTTAAAGCATAGATAAATTATTTACTCCTGCATTTAAATAACTGGTAAAACAATAAAATGGAACCAACACATGAACCTGATTTCAATTTGAGCACATAAAATGTGTGCATGTAAGTTTACAGTTTTTGAACATGAACTTGCACAATTGTTTCCAGTGTTGTGCACCAGAATAATAACTAGAAATCTATCTTCACATACGCCACAGTGCAATCACTCCCAACAAGGATTACATTATATAATCTTGGTTCATAGCTAAACTTTTTACATTTTTCCAGAAGCAAATTATGACCCACTAGCCTACTTGTGGGTACAACTGAAGCAAAAGTTATACTCAACAATTTTTGTCTTATCCTTTAACTGTCCAATATGTGACCCGTTCACCTTTGAGGAAATAAATGGAAGATGGTAACCAAAATCACATAAAAGCCCAAAACATTACAGGTAGTCCTTGACTTACCACCACCCAAAATCTCTGTTGCTAAATGAGACAATTAATAAGTGAATGTTGCCCCATTATATGACCTTTCTTGCCATAGTTCTTAAGTGAATCACTGCAATTGTTAAGTTAGTAACATGCTTTTTAAGCGAATTTGGGGTCCCTGTTCACTTTACTTGTAAGAAGGTTGCAAAAGGGGATCCCATGGATTCCCTGGGAAGCTGCAACTGTCATAAATATGAGTCAGTTGCCAAGCATCTGAATTTTGATCACGTGACCATGGGGATGCTGCAATGATTTTAACTGTGAAAAATGGTCATAAGTCACTTTTTTCAGTGCCATAGTAACTTTGAATGGTCTCTAAACGAACTGTTGTAAGTACTGCTTACTGCTTGTAAGAAACTGTTATGCTCATCTTTCCATATCAAATTCCTAAAGTTGTATGAGGTCAAAAGTCCCTTTGCTGCAGTCCCAAGTCCCAAAGATGCTTTTTCAAGAGGCAACTGGACCTTCTGGTAGAAACACCTTTGGGACAATCATGACCTGGATGACTGAGAATCTCCATAGACAACTGCAGTCCCAAGATGCCACCATAACCATACAGCTGAAGTTCAGCATCTGGCTGCCAGCAGTTGAATATAGTTTCTTAGAGGACTGATACCGAAGCACCTAAAAAATGTTACTATGAATCCCTGAGTAGGCCAAATATTAGTGTCAATCAAAACTCTCAAACTCCCGAGAAAACTCTCAAACTCCCATACAGAAAAGAGGAGGATTTATTTTATTTATATTTCTGGCACATCCCTACCTGCTGTGTGTTGTCCATCCACTATATCTCTTGATGCTCTCCTTCTCTATAGAATAACAGAGTTGGAAGAGACCTCGGAGGACTTCTAGTCCAACCCCCTGCTCAGGTAGGCAACCTTATAGCATTTCAGACAAATGGTTGTCCAATCGCTTCTTAAAAACTTTTTGCCACCTATGCTGTCTGCTAATTTCCCTTAACTTTTCTACTTCTGGCTCAGCATATCTACTTCATTTTGATTTAGCTAGACCATACCGCTTCCCATGTTCTACTGCTGAGCAAGATTGGTCCTAAATAAGGGGTCTAGGATAACTCACCATGGCACAACTCGCCATGCCCAACTCGCCACAAAACAACTCACTGCAGGACAACAACACTGAAATAGTTGTTTCATTCGGTTACCTTTATTATTGGTGATGACATTTTCATTGAAATTATTGTTAACACTTGTATTCTGGATTGACTTTCTGTATATTAATATTACTGGCCACGGTTCTGTCGAAATTCATTTTTAACTTTTGCATTTGTTGAATTGTCCCACAGTGAGTTGTCCCCTGGCTAGTTGGCTATGGCAAGTTGTCCTATTCCAGAAGCTAAGACAGAATGCAGCACTACACCAGGTGGCAAACACTGGTGCACTAGAGAACTGAGTAGTCTTGTCATATCACCAGTCTTGGGTACTCCAAACCAACCTACCTTTTAAAAAGATTTAATGGAGATTGTTTTCCCATGTTGAAGTAAAAACAATGTTGGTTTGATATTTTTTTGCACACAGAATTCATTCAAGCAGAAGGGGAAGACATGTTTTCCTTACATTAGAAAGGAAAACGACTTGACTCATCCAGCAGTCAGTAGCCCTGCTACTTCAAACTTAATTCCTTTGGAAAGTATGCTGACAAGATTGCTCCCCTTACTATCTATGTATCCACAAGATCCAAAACAGCACCTGCACATGTAACAGTTAACAGTAACAGAGTTGGAAGGGACCTTGGAGGTCATCTAGTCCAACCCCCCTGCTCATGCAGGAGACCTGTACTAGGGATTCGAACCGCCGAGACCTTTCTGATCGACACACTCAGTGTCTTAGCCACTGAGCCACCTAGTCATGCATACACTCTCTTGCTTTATTTATTTCACTCCATGGTGCTCTCTTAACTCTGTCATAGCTTCCTCCTCCTACTTCTATCTCAAACTGGGGAACCTTCACAGTGGTGCTGAATATCCAAAGAACTTTTGGTCTCAATAAGTAAGTGTCAAGAAGCAAGAAGCAGATGTCCCAATTATTTTACAATCCAGTAAAAGTAAGAATTTCCCTTGTGACCCCTTACGATTCCATCTTTGTCTAGGCTTTGGAGCACTCATTTATAAAATGCCTGAAATATTTGGATGGGCTTCTCCTATCCCTTTTTAAAACAAATTTGAATCAGGTACACAAGTAAGGTAGGCAATACATCTTCAGAGTGCTCTACTATAGGATTAAAAAAGAAAAAACCTTCCAGAGTTATAAAAAACTAGAAAGCTTCTTTTGAAAAGTAAAAGCAGGTTGAATCAAGGATTGTAGCCATAGTTCTGTGTTCTGTAGCTGAACATGTATTTGTAAGCAAAAGATCTCAGATTTAGTTAGCAGTCTATCTCAGGCTACAAAAGACTTCTATTTCAACTGTATTTGGATTGATCTTCATTCATATGGTATCTTGCAAAGTTTGGAGTCACATCCATTCATTCATGTTCCCTGGAAATGATGGAAGTTATAGGCCAATGTATTTGGAGATTATCAATCTAGGGAAGCACTACAATTTTTATACAACACTGAGATGATTCGATTTGATAATACTTCTTGTTTTGAAATTGGCTACAGCTCACTGATGAAGAAGTGGAAATTTATGCATGATTCCCAATTCAGTTCCTAGGATTTCACGGGAAAGATGGGAAAGGTTTCTACTTGTATCTAAAATATTTTTTCAGTCAATGTATAAATATGCAAAGTCATCTTTACTAAGGAAAGTTTGCCTTAGAGGAACAGGACACAACACTGCAAAAACTTGCATATGGTTATTTGAAACAGTTGCTGGTGACCAAAACATGTCCTTGGGATTAAAACAAAATGATAAAATCTTAGGGATAGAGGGGAAACTACAGCCCATCAAATTCAACAGAACCATCATGGGCCAAGGTTGATATCCTGTCTCTCAGCTGTCTCTTTCCATTACCTCATCCAAAGTCAATTGAACTCTTCCACTAAATAGACTGATAGATGAAGTGTCAAGTTGTTTCATGTCTCAGATACACCTGAATTACAGCATTATTCAGATCCCATTCCTGAATCTTATTTGCTAGGATTATCTGAGACGTACAACACCCCAATCTTTGTTGCAATCTAGTAGTTGCCCAAAAACATTTTTTAAAAAAACTTTAACTAAATCAAGTAGTTGACAAAATTATGAAAAATCACTTTGTGCAATCAGGGTTAGTTTCACGAAATAAAATGTAATTATTTTCAAATTTCTCCAGACACTGTCTGACACGTAGCCAAGATCTTTTTATTTGCATAAATTTGTCCACTCCACTCCAAATGAAATGACTTGCCAAAAGTAAACACTCACAATGCTTCAACTGTAGTGAGAAATATTCAGTTGGGTTTAACGCTCACAACTGTTGTGTATGCATTTTATACCTAAATAAACTTTATTATGACTTTATATAATGGTGTGATTAACATAGCATTATAAAAAAAATAGCTGAATTTGCCATAATGTATCAAAATTCAAATTATTCAACCTAATTTAAGCCTTGTAAAAGCCCCCCCCCCCCCGCTTTTTTAACCCAAGTCTTTCCTTGGCCTCATACAATTAACTTATCAGTGTTGAGATAATGGGGAAAAAATCCACTACCATTCTGCTATATTTTTTTGCATTTGCTGAAACAATAAATAAACTAAGGTCAAATTGGAAGGTTCCATTAGTTTTTCTCTAGCATCATTTAGGTAAGGATACTTTTGAGCAAACTTGACCCTGGGAACTAAACAGATGCGTCCAATTAATTTTTTGTGGCAACAGTATATGGTTTGCCACTATTGTATTCCAAGATATTTTTCAACTCCTCCATCTAGCCTACAGGACTGGTATTATTTGGTAATTTTCCACCCAAGAATTAATCAGGTCTTATTCTGTTTAGCTTTTGAGAACAGTCAAGGTCAGCTAGATATTGCTGTTTAGTAGGACCACTATCACATACTTTATTTTTATTTTTTTGTTTCTTCCAATTGATTCCTTTTCAAGAATTTTACAGACCAGAGAACTTATTTCACAAATATCTTACTATAAGATCCAGATCTTTGTCCATTCTTAGGAAGGGAAGCTAACTTCATATGGGCCATTTTACAGTGAGTTACTTCCTCCTTCCAATAAATCCTTCCAAACGTAAACATTTCACCAGTCCAACAAGCAATAATTCAGCTTCTGGCATGCTGTCTTGCTGGATTAGTCCCACCATAGCATTCAGGAATAATTCAAATGACGGCCATAACAGCAAGAGGAATTATTTATTTATTTATTTATTTATTTATTTATTTATTTATTTATTTATTTATTTATTTATTTATTTATTATTTATTTATTTATTTATTTATTTGACTATGTTAAATGTCTCTCACAAAAGGTTGTTGGTGATTAAGTATTTGTTCAATAGACTTTTGACAGCTGTGTGAGGCCCCCAAACAGATGTTGCTGCCCTAATCCTTAAGGAAATCTTTGGCATATTCCAATTTTAAATACAAATTCTCATTACAGAGAGAAAGATTTGGCAAAGCCCTTTCTTTAGTAGATCCCATTTGGCTCCAAAGAACATTTAAGGCTTCAGAAATGGGCAAGGGTTAAGTGAGACCCTACCTCTCATCTGTTTTGGCAGAAAAAGATCTGTGCAGTTTTATTTCTCAAGTACAATCAGTTGCTTCTTTCCATTCCCACTTTTCCCAATGATTCGGCATCTTCCAGTATGTTGGAGATGTTTATTTAGTGACAGAGCGAGTATAAGAACCCCTACCCTACCCCTAGAAAATACACTCTAATTCCCATCTCAATACACAGCTGCCAAAAGAGATGGGTAAATTGCCAGGCACACATGCATTTTCCTCCAACAGCTGCCTCAGCTTATATGGTTGGTATTTGGATGTATAAGAGAAGGAGGGTGAGAAATGATTTGGGCACAAATCCATCTTACATGGTACAGGCAAATCTGAAATCTCTTGTTACAACCTTGCCCTGCTTGCATACATCATGTTCTGTGCTAGAACATGCACGAGCGAGAGGGAGGGGGGAGAGGGAGGGAGGGAGGGAGGGAGGGAGGGAGGGAGGGAGGGAGAGAGAGAGAGAGAGAGAGAGAGAGAGAGAGAGAGAGAGAGAGAGAGAGAGAGAGAGAGAGAGAGAGAGGGAGGAAGGAGACCGCCTGCCATAAAGCAGTGCAAATGACATTTTGAAAAAGCAAGAAATTTATTCTGTTGCAGTGTATGACTTCACCGGTGTATTTCCCAGGTTGCAGTTTCATACAAGCTACCCACACATGTTTAGGAGGGTGTTTTCCTCCCCTTATTCCCCTCCTGCCTGATCTTTCCTGTGTATCTCAATTTTTCCTTGACTGTTTTTCCCCACCATCAAGCCGATATTACCCCCCCCCCCCACAGCTACTCAAATAGGTTGCCTCCATTTTAAATTGGTTCAAAGCAAATTCCTCAGGAACTGCTTTAACCCTTCCAACTCATTTGAACATCATCCTTCATCAAAGCAATGCCTTCGCGCCCTCCCCAACTTCAGAGGAAGGAAACTGGTCCAGCCCGTCTGCAATTTAACCCCACCTGGCCTATTTTACCCACATGATTTCACTGAAAAGGGTCTTTCTTAAGTGAACATATCTCTTCACACTCCATTTAATTTCTCCCCGCCCACTCCCATCATATTGCAAAGATCCAGTTTATTCCAGTTGCTAATTTTACATAAACATACCTATTCATACATGTACAAAGGCATGTGCTCACTGCACACGCATGCACACACACACACACACATTTCCATCTTCAAAAGGGGATTTCAAATCCTTTCCTTTCTCAAACTTTATTTTATCCTGTTTGATTAGCTTATATAAGCCAATCCACTCTCTGGATTGATGCCATCCCCAAGGCATCTTATGCACTTTGATGGCTTCACAACAACTTAAGTAAAATATTCGTTCAGTTTGGTATCCTGCTGTGAACCTTTTCTGCAAAACGCTGTGGATCAGTCTCTGCACATGTGTGCTTGCTTATAGGTGCACATACATGCAGATCAAGCAGGCTGTGAGGCAGCTAAAGGCTCTCCCAGCTGCCTTCTTTCTGCAAAGGCTTCCTCTCTTAGCAAAGGTCTCTCCAGGACACCTTCTGCATCTTTTCCCATAGTTCCTCTCTTGAAAAAAAGAAACCAGAATTATTCTAGAGCTCCCCCTCTGCCAGGCACAGGGATCGACCTTCTTTTCAATATTCTACCTTCAGGAAGCCTGGGTGGGAGGAGGGAGTCTAATGTCATATTCACAATATATCTAATCAATTTATCAACCTGACTATCACCTGATATATAAGGGGAAAATGATGCATAAATCTTGTGTATTTGACCCAACCCTGAGCCATCCTTGTTGCCAGTCCTATATGCATAGCAGATGAAAAGACATTCTTCTGTCATTAAACCATCCTGCTTTGGGAAAACAAGTTCATCAATGACTCTACTTTGCTACTGTGTTTCCCCCAAAATAAGACCCTGTCTTATATTTTTTTGAACCCCGAAATAAGCACTTGGCCTTATTTTCAGGTCTTATTATTTTGGGGCATGTGGGCATGTGGAGCAAGATGGGGCTCCTCTTGCCATCTTACCAGAGGAAATGGCAGGGACCAGCTGTGCACACATTTAAATATTTACGGGGAGGGCTTATTTTCAGGGAGAGCTTATTTTAGCGCATGCGCTCAAAAGCCCAATTGGGTTTATTATCAGGTGATGTCGTATTTTCGGGAAAACATGGTAATTGCTTTTCACTTTCAACTTGGTCCTATATTAGGTTAGATTAGAAAATTAATCTAGCCACCCCAGGTTTTATGGAGGAAGACTTCCTTTTGAGAAAGATTGCCCTACCACCACTCCACTTAATGCTCTTCATTTTTATTTTTAGAAGTGCAAATACATTTCTACCCCCTCTCTTTCCAACCCTGTCTTCCAGTATTGAGGCCAAGAATTGTCTTCTACAGTGAAAAATTCTTTGCATCCTTAACTACTGTGCTCATTCAGCACAGTGTTCAGCAAATCAAATTGTGTTCAATGGGACTTATTCTCAATCAAGGAAGCAAGGAAGTTTGCATTTTCATCTCTTGCCTTCTTAGTAGAGCAGGAAAGAGAGAACTTGCTTTTCTCCAACATACTCTAGGTTGATTGATTGTCAACAGCTCAATCTAATGTGGTAACTTCCATGTATGTTGGGATTGCAACTCCTGGGCATCATGGCAGTTCCATTCCTAACATATCTGGAGGACAACCAATCTGCAGAATGTTACATCACTAGGCCTCAGTCTTATCTCGGTTTACGTCATCATTGGGACATCCATGCCTATAATTTAAAAAGGTAAGATCTGGTCCCCAAAACATATTTCTGTTAAAGGTGATCCAGAATGAAAGATTATTGTCCTAGAAGATGTAGTCCTAGGAGAACTTTCTTGATCATCTAAGGAAGAAATGTAGGATGTTCTTCTTATTTCTCAATTGTAAAGGATTTAAGATTATATCCTCTTAATGCATTTTTTCTATGTTATCTTGTCATGCCAGAGTCTGAAGAACATTCAGGTTTTCTACCTCAGATTCATTTTAGCAGAACAAATCAAACAAACAAGGTAATTTTAGAATGTAGTGGGGGGGGGAACCAAAACATCTGGAGATACCAGGCTGGAGAAAGCTTCTCTAATTCGATGGGGAGTCCAGGACATCTGGAAGGTACCAGATAAACCAAATCTATTTTAGATGATAACCAGAGAATCTTTTCTGATTAAAATGTAATCCTTGGCCAAATATCTCAGTGTTGTGATTTCTTTTTTAGCCATGCTTTGAGCATCTCAGTTATTCCCAGATTGAGATTTCTTTCCTCCATAATAATTTAAGGGCATTCTGTCTACAGGTTTTCTTTTGAGGGGATGACTTCAGGTTTTCCACTGGGATGAAAAATATTTTAAGACCTAAAAATACTGTACCAGAGCATAATACTGTTTCTTCTTGAAATAGCCCAACTGCAGTGGTTCATTCTAAGAGGTGATCTTATTAGTTTCCTAAGAGGGTAGACAAGATCAGGATGGCCAAGAAAGCTCCTTTTTTTTCTGCAGCACCCTGTTGGCTGGTTTGTGCATATTATGTGCCTGTGCTTCCTTTACCAAAACAGGGATAATACAACTGCATTATTGGGAGGTGAGTACAAGTTGTTTCTTCTCCATTTGAGACTTCTCTAACCCAGACTATCAGCTTACATTCCCCCCAACAGAGAGAGAAGGGGGAAGGGAGGGAGAGGGAGGGGGGGAAGAGAGGGAGAGAAATATACACACAAACACACACACACACACACACTCCGGTAAACCCAAGTTCCCTGGGAATTATGAGGATGAAGTCCAGTAAATCCGAAGAGCTCCAGATTGCACTAAACTGTTCTCTTTCTTCAGCGTGTGTACCGAAAGCATACACATACAACGCTGACCCCCCCCCCCCGAACATACCAGATTTTAAGAGAAATCCTGTCTTGGCCTCAGTGGCTGGCTCTGTGCTTCACGCAACTGAGCATTCCCTTACGTCACTTGGCATAAGCTTTTGAATAAGAATATGAGATTGCCTAGCTCTGCCTGAGATTCGGGAGACTGGAGGCGTTCTTCTCCCCCTCCCTGGCCATTCCTGCATATGCATTTAGTCTTTCTGGAGAGAACACCACTCTCCTAGGAATCCTCCTCCCTCACAGGGCATCTGGAACGATTTGCCTGCCTCCCATCTCCTCCTCCCTCCGCAAAATCTCTGTAGGGAAAATGAGCGCAGACTTTCCAACACACACACAATCTAGAAAAGGGGGCATCTCCCCACCCGGTAGCCACACTTACAATTCCTCCTTGCAAACTGGGGACGGGGCCTTGCACCTTTCTAGCAGCCATGCATTTCTTGAGTGTACTCAGTCAGCCTTGGAGGTCACCCTTCCGCGGCCTGGGGCGCGACAGGGCCGTAGACCTCCGTACCGCTCTCACCCCTTGCAGGCAGCCTCCCCCCCCCCACCGCCCCATTTCCCGCTCTTGCTGCCTTCCTGCCCCTCCCGCCTTACCTCCAGACCTGTCCCATCTGCAGCAGGTGGATAACAGTCTGCCAGATCCAGACGGAAAGCCTGCAGAGGCGCTGTGCGCCGGGAGGGGCGGCGTGATGTCCCGGGCCAGCCCGACGGCCCCCTCCGACCGAGCCCATCATGGGAGGGCCGCGGCTGGTGAGGCCCTGCACGGCTCCCAGGCCTCCACCGGTGTAGTCTTGCACGAACCATCGGAAGCTGAGGATCTGCACCAAGACCGAAGGCAGGAGGACGAAGGCCAGCGTCAGGCCGCACCACAGGTAGTCCCGCCGGCCGTAGTGGTCCAGGGCCAGCCAGAGGTCGGTGCCCACATCGCCCAACAGCACCAGCAGCGCCAGCACGATCCACAGACAGTCCAGCCACGGCCGCTCCACCGCCAGCGCCACGACCGCCGCCGAGGGCGAGGGCGGCTGCCCGTCGGCCGGATCCAGCGGGTCGGTGCCGCCTCCCGGGCCCCCCGAGGCCGACCCCCCGGCCCGGCCCAGCAGGCTCCGTAGGCAGGCGCTCCGGCAGCCCCAATAGCACGATGACGTGTTGCAGCAATGGCAGATGTGCATGGAGCTGCTGCCCCCGGCCTCGTCCCCCGCGCCGCCGCAGCCGCCCGGGCCGGCCGCGGCTGCGGCGGCGTGGTGCGGATGATGGTGCGGGAGGTCGTCCAGGTTGTGCAGTTGCGAGAAGCCGCTGCCGTCCGACTTGGCCGCCATCACCTCCGCCGCCTGCCGCCGCCGCCGCCGCCGCCGCCACCGCCACCACCAGGCTCCCCCCTTGCTGCCCGGCCCGGCAGCCCGCTTCCCGCCCGCCCGCTTCCCGCCGCCCTCCCGTCCGTCCTCCCTTCCTTCTTGCCTGCCCTCCTCCCGCCCGCCCTCCTCCCGCCCTCCACCCGGGCCCCTCCGGCCGCAGGGCTCGGGATGCCCTCCCCACCACCCACCGCCTCCTCCTCCTCCTCCTCCTTTCCCCTCCGCTTCCGGGAGAGGAGGGAGGCGCTAAAGACCAACCGGGGCCCCCATTCCCTCCTCCTCCTTCCAGACCCGCAAGCAGCAGCCGCCGCCGCCGCTGCCGCCGCCGCCGCACAGGAAGGATGGGGCTGGGGGACCCCTAGTGCCAGCGCCGGGAAAGAGCCAGCGCTCCGCTGAGGGGGAAGGAGAAGGCGACCACCCCGCACGTCCGCCCACGCCACCGCGGCTGGCATTGAGGGAGGAGGGGGGACACCCTCGCCTGGCTGGCTGGCTGGCTTGGACCAGATCGGCCCGGTCTCCCCCTGCCAAGGTCCAGCATCCCCAGCTCACCCCGCCCCCCCCTTCCCGAACGCTCTCTCCAGCTTACACAGGCGCTGGTTCAGCTCGGAATCTACCGAACCGGAGGCTTCCTGCAAGCATAGCCTCTATTGCCTGGCTTCCACCTCCATTCCACCTGCACATAGCCCCGCGTCCGCTTTTTAGCCTCCATCCGCCATCCTTAGCCTCGGCACAGAGCCCCCTCCCTGAGATGTCCCCATTGCTTCCCTTGGAGGTGATGCGCCTGGGCGACTTTCACGCCTGTGAGCTATGTCACACCTCCGCCTGCCCGCCCTTGTCTTGCCGGACTTGCAGCCTACGATGTTAGTGGGCAAAAATTGCACGACTCCTTATCATACTAGCCTCTCAGGGCTCAGCTCTTCTGCAGCAAGAGTAGCAACCCCCTGGATTATTATTATTCCTCCTCCCTCCCTCCCCCCTCCCCTCCCCCCTCCTCCTCCTCCTCCTCCCCCCCCCGTCTCTTTCCACATAAATACACACACCCACCCTATGCCAGTTGCAAACTATCATCCCAGTTTAAAACTGGTTGGGTGTGATTCAAATCCCAAGTGTTTATTGGCTTTTTTGAAACATTCCTACAATTCTGCATTTGCATTCTTAGATCACTTTCATAGAATGTTACCAGATTTCTATTCCTTCTACTCCAAAAGCCCAGTCACTTTTCCTCTACAACAGATAAATGTGTTTATTAATTCTCTGGAACTGCCCAATCTAGGGCTCTTTTAAGTTCTTACCAGCCATACTAGGTTTCACTATTTCTGCTCATTATTCAAGTCTAATAACCTAGAATGAATTTAATATCTTGGATTATTGGTGGTGGATGGGGACAGTTGTGATCCTTAAACTGGAATGATAGTATTTCTAAAGTGTTTATTAAAATGAGGTGCTTTGTGTCGTGCAAACACAAAATGCCAGCCCTGCCTAAGGCACACCAAAGGGCTCAAGGAGGTTGGGGGAGTGGAGGAAAAAGAAAAAGAAAAAGGAAGATGTGTCAGATCAATTAGAAGATGCTAGAGTGAAGAGGGCAAGCTTTTATCAGGAGTTTCAATGCAGCAGTAAAAGGTACCAGGAAAGAGAGTGACTAGGTGGAAAGGCAGGGCAGACTGAGTTGAGAAATGGAGGATGCAACCCAAGGTCTAAAAGGGATCAAGGTCCTAAGGGAAACCCAAAAAGTCCATCTATAGAGAGAAGAGTGGAAAGATAAGTGAAAAGAAGAGAAAGATTCTCCTTTACATAAATTACCCGGGGTTTCCCAAAGACACTTTCTTTCTCACCCTCATTCACCAATGAACTTCTACTTTCTCTCTCAAAAAAATATTCCCCACCTAATCCATGTAAAGTTTGCTTCTCTGGCTGCTTTGCTTTCTTGCATTCTTTATCTTGCCCTAATACATCCATCAACAATTGTGGTAAAGGTAGGCACAATCAGTGTTGTGTAAACTATGCCTCTTTCTTTGTCCCAGCCACACCTTGGCCTTCTGGAAGGATCTCCCACTTTCCGTTTATGCAACGTATGTGTTGACTGCTATAGTCACAAAGAAGCACCAGTGGAGACCATAAATCAACAATGACTCTGATGAAAAGCAAGTTGCTACTCCCCGGCTGTAATAGAATCACCTGTTGCTGCATTTTCTGTCTTAGTTTCAGCTTTATGCCACTTGCCTGGCTCAGCCGGCAATTATTTTGACCTCTGTCCATGGTGCTGAGGTCTAGCCTGTCATTTCCTGGATCCTGGCCTGAATTGCTGCTGCTTTATGCATGCTAAAACACCCATTTCTCGCATGTCCTACGCTCCCTTTTGAGTCATCTAAGATAGATATGTCTGGCTGATTAACTAGAAACCAAGTCCAAGTAAGAATCTGCAACATTTGTAAGAACATATGCATATATATTATGTGTGAAGTTAATTTGTTTTCCCCTCCTATTTTAGAAAAAGCTGCTCAAAAAGCAAAGAGTGAGGAAATGTGCAATAGGGATAGGTATCTTAACTATGCCTCCCTGAATTAGTTCTCATTCAGAAATTGCCTATCCAAGCAGTTTTCCCCAGCAAGTAGCATTTCAAATCTGTACACAGATTTGAAAAACCAATTATAGCAGAAAATGTTTGGGTGGCTCTATAGAGAAGGTGGAAGGTTGCCTGTTACCAACAGTACCAGCAGCTGGCTAGACTGTTACATAAGATTACCAATCTGTCTACCTGGGTTTGTTAAATATGGTAATTCTTCCAAGAAAAAAAGTTTCTATTAGGCAAGTAGTTATACTATCACCATCTGTTTTTAAGTGGGAAGTTGCTCACTAACCTGGAATATGGATAGGGTAGAAGACAATATCCCTCCCTTTTAAAATAAGCTTGGTTATGTGAACAGGTATGGGTAGTAATTCAGTTACATAGACATCCTTCAGAACCATATCAAACCTGTTCTCACTGCTTTTGGCTAGCTGCCAGAGGTAAATTGAAAAGTTCAGAGTAAGCTGAGAAGCTTACTTGTCCTGTACTGGTGAATTAATGTAGCAAGGCCTGACTGATACCTACCTGATACCTACCATTACAGGTCCTTTGACAAAGAATCTAACACTTCGCCTGCCCACTTTGGAGATGAGAGTGACACGAACCAAGAAGCCAAGATTGCTTTGGTTCTCTGACATCTGGTGTGGACCTTGGCTGTTACCCAAGGTCCACACCAGATGTCAGGGAACCAAGGCAATCTGATGACAAGTGGTTACTAGAACAAACATACATGAATGAGACAAGGGAACCCAAGTAATGGGATGCTACTACAACAGTAAACCTAATAACAGAGGTATATGAAAAAAATAAGGGAGCTATGGATGGACAGAAGACTTGCATTCACACTAACTGAGGAGCAGGTAGATTACCCAATGTTTAAACCTAGTGAAGAGGAAGCTGCTCTCATATCTTGAGATCAACCAACTTCACATTGCATCCTAGTCTCAAGAAGACCCAGAAGAACAATTAGATATACACCCAACACCTGAAACTGGAATGTCACTGCCACCTCCTCTATTACAGAGCACATCAGCTGATTTGAGATATAAGATCATGGATAAGCTAGCTACAAGCACCCCTCAAGACAGGTTACTAAGGCACAGTGAAGAAGTACATCAGCAGTATTCTAGAAGATGCTGATAGAACCCTCACAACAATCTCTACACTACCATAACCAATGAACTGGTATAGGCTATAACTACCCTATAATCCTGGAGATACTTGGCTACACAGTCAAGAAAAGCAGTGCATACTACTGTCCTCCTCCCCTCCCCCTAAAATGGAGTTGAAGGCTAAGACAATTCAGAAAGAAGTTAATCAGCTGGTAGAACAACAGAAGGGCATTGAGATTAAGACTCAGCTACTGAAAATACATTTATAAGGGCCTGACTCTATCCAAAGCCCTAGGAACTACCAAACAAAAGCTCACAGCAACAGCTACCAGCCTAAGGACATACACAAAATGTAATTGAGCAGATATTTCATGACAAAAGGTCCTGAAATGCCAACTCAATGGGAAGAACAAGATCCTCACCAGGAATAGGTATACCTTGTTAGTCATCAGATACAGGGATCAGCAACCTTTCGGGCCTCAGGGACCACTAAATTCATAATTTTAAATCCCGAGGACCATTAATATGAATTTTTAAAAAAGATAGATAGTATTTAGTGCAATATAAAAAATGCAAATAATTTTTCTGCGAACTACCAAAATTTTCTCGTGGACCACTAGTGGTCCACAGAGCACCGCTTGGTGACCACTGATCAGATATCTGATATACATTGAACTGGCCAAAGGGGGACATGCAGCTGCTGATGTGAAGACCCAGAAGCTTCTCACAATGTATGGAGGTTTCCACCCCAAATTCCAACAACCAGAGAGTACACCAGCTAGAAAGAGGGTGGAGAGAATCTGGTGAGTATCGAAGTCACTGTCCTGGATGAAACCCAGAGCATCCAGGAGGAGTAAGAAGGCACCAAGATGAGCTGCTGAGAGATTGCCTGAGGCAGCAGCAGACATGGAAGGAAGATCAAGCAGAGGAAGTGCCATGGCAAGACAAGGCTCTGCTTGGGTTGTACCATCAACAGATAGCTGAGGTGGTGGACACTTGGAAATCCTACCAGTGGCTGCTAACAGTTAGGCTAAAAAATAGCATTGAGACATTGTAAATAGCAGCACAAGACCGGCACTAAGCACCAGATCCATAGAAGCAGAGGTTTGCCATGCTAGACAGGACCCAAGACACTGCAGAGAGGGCTCAGAGACAGTCCACCACATAGTGGCAGGGTATAAGATGCAGGCAGGAACAACATACACTGAATGGCACAACCAAGTAGCTGACATTGTGTACAGAAAATGTAGTGTATGGGTTATACCAGGGGTCTGCAACCTTAAACACTCAAAGAACCATTTGGACCCATTTCCCACAGAAAATAAAACACTGGGAGCCACAAAACCCTTCCCGTGCCTGATTATTTCTTGAGTGGTACAAAACTAGCATATGTAGTTGAATGAAACTACATTCTGTTTTCTTCTGAAACTTTTCTTTTCTTGGATTTATCCACGGTTGGCGTACCAGAGGTTGAAAAGCTCAATAAATCGCGTGCCAGTGGGTGTCGCACATTAGCGGTTGTGATGCATATTTTGAGTGACAAAGAGCTGCAGCAGAGGGATGAAAGAGCCACATGAGGCTCCAAAGATGCAGGTTGCTGACCCCTGGGCTATACCTTCCCAAGTCCAGATCAGAGATCCTACAGAAAGTTGTAAAAAATAAGGTTAAGATCCTGTGACACTTCCAGATTCAGACATACAATCAAGTATTGGCCAATCAACTAGACACTGTGGTAATAGAAAAGAATCAGAAGACAGTAGTGGTGACAGATGTAGTCATGCCCAGTGGCAGCAACATCAGGTAGAAGGGGTATAAGAAGCTGGAGAAGTACCAGGGCCTGAAAGAGAAACCAGAGAGGTCAAAGTGATCCCAGTGGTGGTGGTGGTGGGGAGTTGGTTATTACTTCTAAACTGGGAGAGCAGCTCCAACAGATCCTAGGGACAACATGAGAGTTCTCTGTGCAAAAGAGTGCAGTGCTAGGAACAGCTAAGATACTGTGAAGTACCCTCATATTCCCAGGCCCCTGACAGAGGACTGAAGATTAAGGAAGACACATACAACCCATAGAGATAAGGGATTCTTTTTTGTTTGATTGATTGTTTATATGTAATATGAAACATACACGACACTGCCATTACAAAAGGCAAACTTTCTGGTTGTTATTTAAAGCTGATACCTGCGGATCGTAATTTGCACCCAGTAAATTGTTTGTACAAACAGACAAAAAAAAAATAAGAAAGAGAAAATTAGACCAGATATAAAATTATACCAAACTGAGCAAGCAGCAGTAAAGAGAAATGAACAATCTCTTAGATAGCTAATCTGTATTTTCCATGCTAACTTTATCGTACTGGCTCCAATTCTTCCAGGGCTTTGGGGCATTCTTCATGAAATCTCTTTTGTTAATGTACCTGCTTCATACAGGACCTCTTCCCTAGGAAGGAACAATGGCAATGTTTTAAGAATCCTTAAAAGTCTCCCAGCTACTATGCAGGCTGTTCAAGATTTACAGTCCCCAGTTACAGATAGGCATCAGGCCATTCAAAATTAGAGCCTTTTTAAACCCCTACAGTGGCAATTTAAAGGGAAATAGGCAGTGTTTGGGCAAAGTGTTAAACACATCTTCCCCATCTGCTGCCTCTCCACTCTCAGTTCCTATGGATGTGAGGTTTATTCTTCAGAAATGGCCAGCAAATTAACCTTGCATTGTTCTTAAGTACAAGCTCATGAGAGGAGAAAAGATTTGTCAATAGATAGACCCTTTCTCACATCCTTCATTTCTTTTCAACAACAAGAAAGGAAAAGTGCTCTGAAGAGACAAAGCACTGAGACTTAAAAATCCTTAATTAAAAGAATCAACAAGAAAATCCATGAATGGGAAGGAGAAAAGAGGCCATTCTAGATTATCATAATGTTTGCATTATAGAATAGAATCATAGGATAATAAAATAATAGAGCTAGAAGAAGCCATTTAAGCTATCAAATCCATTCACCTGCCCAGGACAGAGATCCAGATTAAACCATTTTTGACAGATGGTTGCCTAGCTTGCATTTGAACATGTCCAGGCTTCTTCCGATGACCTCCTCCCCCCACCTCATTGAAATAATTCAGAACTGTGCTTTTCTCACACTTCTTGAGCTCCTTTCCCATTAGTTTCTGCTGCCGTGGGAGTCTGCTTATTATTGTTCTAAACTGATTAAAATCTGCTTTTTTAAATGCACAAAATGCATGTTTGTTTGTTTGTACTCCACTTTAGTTTCTCTTCAAATCAAGAACTGTAGCATTATTTTACCCCAGTCTTTTTACTACTTCAATTTCCTGGATGATGTCTTCTCTATTTGTTAGCGTTAAGTCAGAACGGGTTCTCTTGTGCCTTACTCCATCCTCTAGAAGGAACATGTCTGGCAGAATTTGTGTCCTAACAGATGTTGGGGTAATTCAAATTCCCCAATCTACTACTACTTCATGCATCTTTGAAAGATCAATAATTTGTTTTTGGAATACATTGTTACATTTTCCCTTGATTGGTTGAGTGATAGTAGACATCAATAATGTCAATGTTTTTATTTGTTTTTTCACTTATTATAAACCAGATATTCTATACATTATGACTAAGACCATTCACTCAGATTTATGAGCAGGAGTGGAGATAAACTAACTCCTCTTTCCTATCTATTACATCTGTTCCTTGTGAACAAATTATATAGATTAATCACTATTGTACAATTATTGGAATTATCTGCCCAGGTCTCTGTTACATCTATTAATTTATATTTGCCTTCTTGTAGGAGGTTATTTTAATTTATTTATGAGATGTACATCCTTTATATCCTTCCTTTCCTTTAGAAGCTCAAGATGATATACATAATATTCCTTTCTCAAATTGTCCCTAAAACATTTCTGTAGGTAGGTTAGACTGAGAGAGGACAGTCCTAAAATCACTTGCTGACCTTCCATGGCCATATGGATCTAAATCTGTCTCTTGTTCTAATCCAAAATTCCATTTTTTTCACTGACTACACTCACTTTTCACTGACTTCACTAATAATAAAATTCATCTGCACTTCTATAACTGTCTGGTTTGGCTCTGCAACCCAACATGACTGACACAGACTTCAGAGGATAATTAGAACTGCAGAAGGAACAATTACTACCAACCTGCCTCCCATTCACAGCACACTCCCAAAAAGTGTGCTGTGAAAATATTTACAGACCCCTTGCATTCTGGACATAAACTGTTTCAACTCCTACCCTCGAAATGACGCTATAGAGCACTGCACAACAGAACAACTAGACACAAGAACAGTTTTTTTCCTGAATGCCATCACTCTGCTAAACAAATAATTCCCTCAACACTGTCACTATTAATCTTCTCATTGTTCCCACCACCCATCTCCTTCCACTTATGACTGTATGACTGTAACTTTGTTGCTTGTATCCTTACGATTTATATTGATATTGTTTCCTGATTGCTTATTTGTACCCTATGACTAACATTAAGTGTTGTGCATTGTGATTCTTGATGAGCGTATCTTTTATTTTATGTACACTGAGAGCATATGCACCAAGACAAATTCCTTGTGTGTTCAATCACACTTGGCCGATAAAAATTCTATTCTATTCTATTCTGTTCTGTTCTGTTCTGTTCTGTTCTGTTCTGTTCTGTTCTGTTCTGTTCTGTTCTACTCTACTCTACTCTACTCTACTCTACTCTACTCTACTCTACTCTACTCTACTCTATTCTATTCTATTCTATTCTATTCTATAATATTCGGCATTATTATGAAAATACTCTCACTACTTTTTACAGTCCCCAGATTTTCATCTGATGTCTGTTTGCTCTCAGTCCAAAGGGGCAAATGTGTAATGGACTTCTTTGAGACAATCAGAATGAATTCTCAAATGGTTTGCATTCTTTCCATATCAGAAGGATTAACAAGGCCTTGCAAACAAAGTCTGGGCACCTAATTCATAATATTTTAGAATTTAATTCCTTTTCCTTAAAAACTATATATATATATAACTAATGAGGCTCTGCAAGAATCTATGGTAGCTATCTTGATTGCAAGTGACCATTAGAAGCTTGACAAAGCAGTGTCTTAAATGTTTTTTCTATTAAATGTTTAAACAGAATCCCAGGGGACGCTTTACTCACAAACTGATACAGATAATAAGTATAAAAACATCTGGGTGGGAAGGGAGTCAACAAAGAAATGGAATGCCCATTACCCTTGATAACATAGACATGAGCCAACCAGTATGCATCACGTAACTATTGAAAAGGGGAAGTTTGTTTTTGGCAGGAGTGCAATGGTGAGTTTTAACTGCAAGTGCTTAGGAATACAATTCAAATCAGGAACAAACTTGAACTAGGAGAACCGTTGTATATCTGATTCATATTTTTAATTGTTGCACTTGTGAAAAAATTTACAAAGATACTATAGAGCAGTATTTCTCAACCTTGGTAGCTTGAAGATGGGTGACCTTCAACTCCCAGAATCCCCCAGCCAGGTTAAGAAATACTGCTATAGAGCCATTCCTTCCACAAATATTTCCTTCAGGGTTTGAAAATCTTATTCTGAAATTCTTAGGCTTCAATTTTAATTGTTGTTAATCTGCAGCCAAACTTTTCTGATCAACTCTTCAATCTTATATGTTCTTCCTTTGCATCATCACCAGAATCAGTCTTCGTTCTACAAATTTTATTAAGTTTTTAACTCTGTAATTTCAACAAATGTTCAACCCATATGAAAAAGGTAACAAATGTTTATTTTATATGAATCTCCTTAGCAGTGGTTATAATCATGAGGGCCATCTGCTTCCTCCGGAACTATCATTATACTTTTACATAACAGCTACTAGTGAAACAAAAAAGAGAAGATGATTGCCTTGTGTCCTAGTTTTGTGTGTTTTAGTGACATTGGGTTGACTAGAATGAGAAGCAAATGATATAATAGATGGATCCAGCAAGGCTCTTCTTATTTTCCTAATATGTGTTCAGCAAACTAATATTTACTCATTAGTACAATTACTACCATGTTTTCCCGAAAATAAGACCCTGTCTTATATTTTTTTGAACCCTGAAATAGGCGCTTGGCCTTATTGCCATGAGCTCAAAAGCCTGATTGGGCTTATTATCAGGGGATGTCTTATTTTGGAGTAAACAGGATATCTGAACTTGATAATATCATTTTCAAATATAATGACAAGCTCTAGATGTCCAATCCTCGGGTTTTTTTTTCTTGTGTGTTGCAGCTAATAGCAAACTTTCTGAATGGGCACAATAAGTCAACATCAGTAGAAGCAGAAAACACAATACTTTTGTACTTTACTACTAATAGAATGAGCCAAAAGGAGGAGATCCATCTTTAATACATATTATTTGGGTTCACTCAATACACCACTTGCACAATAGTGTAAGTGAACCAGATCATGTTATAAAGTGATTATACAGGGATTTTTTAAATATAGCATATAAAAATAGATACTGAGTTATGTTAATCCAGATTTTATGTTTTGTGTAAATCCAGCCACTAACTCTCTGCTCTTTCTGCTACACACACACACTCACATACTGTACATTCATATATATTATATAATATATTGGGCTGACTCATCTCCCACGACATTGTAATTTTTTTCCTTTAGAGATCAGATTTAGCAGCCTTCTAACATCCTTTTGTTCTTTTATAATGATCAAAACAGAACGATGCTGCCTTTCATTCCTGTAATCCTAATTTGAATAGATGATTCTTCTAACGTAGGTAGATCATGATCTGAGCTGCAATGTAGCAGGTAGCTGTAACATCACATTTGGCCACCAGCCAGTTGTGGCCAGAAGCATATCTATCCATCAGTATCACAACAGAACATCTTTACCGCTCCAAAAACTTAAAGATACTATGGGAGTGTTTTCCTTAAATGCAACATTATATTAAAACAGAAGATACCCTAGTCAAAAGATCTCAGGTTTGAATTTCCATCTAACTTAACTGGCCAAATTTTCCATCTTTAGCGAAGTCTCTAACTACACAAGTTCCACATTCAAACCGTGGCTCAAATTTAGTCATATCCAAGGAAGGTAAAAAGCACTGAAAGAAGGCAGACAAAAGAACAGTGCAAAGACACCAAACATGAAAAGCAGCATCTGAACTGAATGGGGGAGATGCCTTTAACAAATAGTTTGCAGGGAGTTCAAAAATTCTGTGAAGTTTTAAAAGGAGCAGCAGTGGCTCTTGAAATACTCCAGTTTCTGAGTTCTGCTTCTGAAAGTAAGGTGTTCGTACAAATGACTGCTATATTGGTTAGGAATGTTATTTCTGATGAGTGAGGTTTATCTCACCAGTTTAGAGGATACCGGTAGTCCTTGAGTTAGAACAGTTCATTTAGTGACCGTTCAAAGTTAAAATGTCACTGGAAAAAGTGACTTATGACCATTTTTCACACTTCAATGCTTGGCAAGTGGTTCATATTTATGATGTTTGCAGTGTCCCGGGGTCATTTGATCCCTTTTTGTGACCTTCTGACAAGCAAAGGCAATAGGGAATCCAGATTCACTTAACAACCGTGTTACTAATTTAACAACTGCAATGATTCACTTAACAACTGTGGCAAGAAAAGTCGTAAAACGAGACAAACTCACTTAACAAATGTTTCACTTAGCAGCAGAAATTTTGGGCTCAATTGTGGTCATAACTCAAGGACTAACCGTACTGAATTCTGGCAATCTAGTATAATTGTTTTCTCCAATATTATGGGATTCCTGGCACTGCCAGACAGGATTGAGTACCAATATTCTACCCCCCACCCTTAAAAAACTTCACTAAGTAATGATATTAGGATTTAGTAAAAAATTAGCATTTTTTATGATTATGATAATGGAGAGAAGTTCACATTAATATATCCTAACCATTCACCAATCCATAATGCTATAACTTGAGATACTTCCTTAAAACAGATTCAGATTTTAAAAAGAATGTTGTGCTGATAGAATAGAAGAGAATAGAATAGAATAACAGAGTTGGAAAATACCTTGGAGGTCTTCTAGTCCAACCCCCTGCTTAGGCAGGAAACCCTACTCTACTTCAAACAAATGGTTATCTAATCTCTTCTTAAAAGCTTCCAGTGTTGGAGCATTCACAACTTCTGGAGGCAAGTTGTTCTTTGTTGGTGGTGAACATCTCTTTGCTGGCAGGGATGTGCACTTACCATTTTCTTGGGAAGGCTGCAGTGGGCAGAATGAATGACCAGGCAAAATGGGCAGGAGTCCCATACATGAAAAGGAACAGTGTTTCTGACTTTTTTTTTTTTTTAGCTTTTTCTAAGCTAAAAATTTTTGATAAATTCTAAGATGATCCTGATCTAGACCCAATAATGACCACACCTTGGTTAGAATTGTGTAATGTATTTTTTATGTGAGGCAGAGGGTGATTATTGCATCCTGGATGTTTAGTGATTTCAGGACCCCGAAGCTATGAATATTGGGTGGATTAAAGATAGACAGACAGGCAGACAAACAATTAATTTATCAGTTATACTATAAGTCTCTACTATTGTTCTGGGACTAGATGTTTGGAAAACCACAATCTACCACCTGGACCTGCCTCAGTTTAAAGTGTCTGGAGAGGCATTTCCTTCTTCCTTACTAATGAGGAAAAATTGATGAAAGTTATCTTGACAATGCAGGCCCAGATAGCTTCATCCCTCTGGACCCTCTATTGGCAAACAACGGCATTGCTTTTCCAGAAAGGATAGCTCATACGTGTATGTTTAACTTGTTTTAATTACAACAGTCTAAATGCATGTATATTTTATTCTTGGGTTGTTATGTCCTATATTTAATATAAAGACTGGCTCCAAAATAAGTAAATAAATTTAACTAGCCCAACAATCTATCCTTTAAAGTGTACCATCCAATTCTAGATGGCTTTTCTCAAAGCTAGGGAGATAAGGATGCATGTTCTGCATAATCAAAGGGTAGCTTTAGAACAGTATTTTGGTTCCAGGAAACAGATTGATTGACTGAATGGTTGATTGAATGATTAATTTAATATGGATTTTATATATTGGCAATACACTCAAAGCCAAATACATACATCTCTCCTGCTGACCTTAATCCTAGATTCACCGCCCTAGACTTTCTCCATTTCACTGAAGGCACCATGAAGCATCTTAAATTATGCAAATCTATCTTCTTGATGCAATCATTCTGGTGCAATGTTTTTAAATTTATTTGTTGCAATTGACTAGGCCAATTGCACCCTGTTGGGTTGTTGTTGTCGTTGTTAATTGCGAAGTCGTGTCCAATGCATCGCAAACCCATGGACAACATTCCTCCAGACCGTCCTGTCTTCTACCATCCTCTGGAGTCCATTTAAGTTCATACCTACTGCTTCAGAGACTCCATCCAGCCTCTTCTTCTTTGGCCCTCAATTTTTCCCAGCATTAGGCTCTTCTCCAGTGAATCCTTCCTCCTCATTAGGTGGCCAAAGTATCTGAGTTTCATCTTCAGGATCTGGCCTTCTAAAGAGCAGTCAGGGTTGATCTCCTCTAGGACTGACCAGTTTGAACACCTTGCAGTCTAAGGAAACTTTCATGAGTCTTCTCTAGCACCATAGTTCAAAGGCCTCAATTCTTTGATGCTCAGCCTTCCTTACGGTCCAACTTTCACAATCATACATTGCAACTGGGAAAACCATAGCCTTGACTATATAGACTTTTGTTGGCAGGGTGATGTCTCTACTTTTTACTGTAGAGAGTGATGTGAAGAGTGACACAGATATGTACAATTCAAAGATTATTCAGAATTTCTTGGAGCAATGTTTTCCCTCAAGCACTAATAAATATTGACTACATTTGGATGGAGATTTCCGTTGACTGTTAAAAATATTGGTTAGGCCAGCAACAACATCACTCACAGTGTTCATTTTTTACTTGCATGTTTATATTTTAAGCCAGGGTATTTTTGTTTTTGTTTTACCCAAATATTTGGATTCTGGCCTGCTCCTTGATTCTATTTTTTACCTATTCTTCAAAATACAATATCACTTCAATTGTTTTTGAACGCCGGTCAGCCTTTTGACTATGCTGCTCCTTTTCCTCAATGTGAAAGTATTTCGTGGTATGATCCTGTTCTTCCATGCTACAGTTCTTTCTTGTATCTGCATCAGACAAGATAGGATGCTTGCCTCTGACAGTAGCCAAGCCTACATCACCTGGAGCAAACTCTGAACTGGTGCAGAACCCTTATCTGAAAGTGCTTTTAGCCAAATTGAAAATCTAGAACTGTCAGCTAAATCTATGACCTTTTGGGGAAAAAATTCCATCCAGTCTCTTGAATAGTGTTAATTCTGTCATGTTAAGACTTCCCTTCGAAAGCTGTAAGGAAATAGTCCAAGGACTATTGGTGTTGCTGCAATGTGCTTTTGGAAGACATGTTGTTTATTCATATCTTCCTTTATTGCCCCCAAAAAGTGCTGTTGCATTTTAGGCCCCTAAATTTGGTTTATTATACAAATACATAATACAGGTAGTCCTCCGGTTCTGACCACAACTGAGCCCCAAATTCCCTGTTGCTAAGTGAGGCAGTTGTTAAATGAGCTTTACCCTGTTTGATGACCTTTCTTGACACGGTTGTTATGTGAATCACTGCAAGTTGTTAAGTGAGTAACACAGTTGTTAAGTGAATCTGGCTTCCCCTTTGACTTTGCCTGTCAGGAGGTTGCAAAAGGTGATCACATGACCCTGGAACAATGCAACTGGCAGAAATATGAACCAGTTGCCAAACGTCTGGGTTTGGATTACATCAGTGGTGGGATGCTGTTGATTTAACAACCGGTTCGGTGAGCATGTGCTTTGTGTGCACACTCGTGCTATTCATGCGTGCCTAAGGCGCTTGCATGCAGCGCTGAAAATAGAGCATGTAGAAGCTGCTTACCTTCCAAGTCAGCAATGGTAAGTAGAACAGTGAGGGAGGGGGAATCAGCTGTGCTGCATGATTGAGATGAGCTACAAAGCAGGAAATAAAGGACAGGATAGAGCAGGAGTGGATGGGCGGGGCCAACTGATCGTTGGAGCCAGTGGCGGGATTCAACCAGTTCGCACCACTTTGGGAGAACCGGTTGTTAACTTTCTGAACAGTTTGGCAAACTGGTTGTTGGAAGAAATCATTAGAGCACAGAACCGGTTGTTAAATTACTTGAATCCCACCACTGGTCGGAGCTACCAGTTCGCCTGATCCAGTCCGAATCGGCTGAATAGCACCTTTGGATTACGTGTCCATGGAGATGCTGCAACCGTTGCTAAGTGTGAAAAATGGCCATAAGTCCCTTTTTTCACTGTTGTAACTTTGAACAGTTACTAAACAAGCTATTATAAGTCAAGGACTACTTGTACCCTATTCCACCAAACAACACAAAGGGGAAACTCCACAGAGCCAGAAGAGCTATTATGGCTAATGAGGGCACCTTCAGTTGATTCACTTTCAGACAGCCAGTTCCTGAGTCCAAGTCCAGTAGAGAGACCAACTCTCTCATGGGGAAAAATGCCTGCCCTGCCTTTCTGTTTAAAGAACATTCAGGATAGATAACAAAAGAACCGTAAAAAAAAACATAATAAGAAGTTAAACGAGAAGAAGAAATACAAAGCTTGCAACAAAAGATCAGAAGAGAGATGCGGAAAGGGAAACAAAACATCCAGGGGACATAATATCCTCAGTAATACTCTGGATCAAGGATAAAAATCTTTATGTGATGATGTGATGTCATCCTAGAAAGAATTAGCTCTTCTTTCTCTTCAAGGAAGTTGGCAACCTAAGGGCATGGTTGGGGGGTTTTCTGGGGTGAAATTAAGGTTTGGATGAAGAGGAGAGTCAGTTTGCACTTTAACCCGGCAATGAGAAGATCAGCTTATTTTGGAAGGACAGCAGCATTGTATGAAACTGATTTCATAACATCACATGAAAATCATCAGGTTGCATAGTTCATTAGCCATGGTTATGGTTTAGAGCATGTGACCACCGCCCAGCCAATTATAGCTTAGTCAGTAAACAATGATTAAGTAAATCACAGTTTAATACAATGTGCAAGCAGTCTGTAATCAACATACCATGCTTAGGAATCCTGTGTAATCAGCATGTCCATCCGAGAAAACCGTTCATGCGCATGCAATGATGGATTTGCTGCTATCTCGTTCTCCATATGTTGTTGCAATGCATGGAGTAGAAATACCGAAAGTGACACCTGTTGTTACATTCTTAGTTAATGTCTTTGATTGTTCCTGCTGTTTTTAATGTTGTACTGCTCAGAGTCTTATGGAATTAGGCAGCCTTATTCATTTGATAGGTGTAAATTATAAAAAGTCTCCAGGCCAAAACTGACATCCATGCTCCAGGACATTGTGAGATCAGACCTTGGTGGCATTCACATAATGCACTTAATTAATCAATTTTCTGGATGCGTGCAATGCATTGAAAATTAAACTCCATCAACTAGTTTGTAGAACAGTAGATTCCAAGAAATAAATTCCCCTTGTCTAATTAAGGTTGACTGCATATTTTGTAGAAATGAAATTGCCAGTTCTGCAACTGATTTGATTCAGGATATCATCTCCCAGCACAGCTAAATGTCTATGGAGATTCTCAGTCATCCAGGTCATGGTCGTCTCAAAGGTGTTTTTTTTTTTTAAAAAAAACCCAAGGATGTCCAGTTGCCTCTTGAAAAAGCACCTTTGGGATCTCCCAGCACCCTTCTGTTCCTCCAGTCTTGTTTGTCATCCCATTCTTCCTCTCCCTCACTTATGTTGAGACTCTAGAAAGAGTGCAGAGAAGAGCAAGCAGGATGATTAGGTGATTGGAGGCTAAAACATCTGATGAACGGTTGTAGGACCTGGGCATGGCTAGTCTAGTGAAGAGAAGAGAAGAGAAGAGAAGAGAAGAGAAGAGAAGAGAAGAGAAGAGAAGAGAAGGACCAGGGGAGACATGATAGCAGTTTTCCAATATTTGAGGGGCTGCCACAAAAAGGACGGGGTCAAGCTGTTTTCCAAACCTGAAGGCCAGGCAAGGAATAATGGATGGAAACTGAACAAGGAGAGATTCAACCTGGAAATAAGACAATCAACCAATGGAACAGCTCACCTTCAGAAGTTGTGGGAGCTTCATTATTGGAAGTTTTCAAGAAGAGACTGGACTGCCATCTATCAGAAATGATGTAGTGTCTCCTGCTTTTGGGGGGGCGGAGGGTTGGATTAGGTGACCTACAAGGTCCCTTCCAACTCTGTTAATTTGTTAATTACAGGGATTCGTCTCTTAATTCTACAGCTACAGATTAACGGAATTGGAAGGGACCTTGTAGGTCATTTAGGCCAACCCACCCCCCACCCCCGCTGCCCAGAAGACCCTACACCATTTTTGACAGATGGCAGTCCAGTCTCTTCTTGAAAGCTTCCAGTGATGAGGCTCCCACAACTTCCGAAGGCAACTTCTGTTTCATTGGTTGATTGCTCTCACTGTCAGACAATTTCTCCTTATTTCCAGTTTGAATCTCTCCTTGTTCAGTTTCCATCCATTATTCCTTGTCTGGCCTTCAGGTGCTTTGGTGCTTTCTAAGGGGAAATCGTTCTGAGAAGTCAGTTTCTTTCCGCCTTTCCGTCTTATCCCCGCTATTCCTTTAGAAGCCACCCTCGAGTCACGGCGTAGGAGACGCGTGTCTTGAGACGCCTGGCACTAACCGAGATGACTCGCAGCCCGCCGCTCCTCCGCTGGCACGAGGGACCGGGATTGAGGGAGGCAGCCGAGCGCTTTCAGTCTGGCACATGTGTTTGTTTAGCGGGTGGCAAGTTTGTAAACTCGCGCCTGGCTCCGCGCGCCCTCTAATTAAAAACGGCTGGTAATTAACTACTCATTAAAAATAGGGGCTGGCTGCTTTCGTGCTGCGTCAACACTCACCAAACGACTGTCTCATCATTGCTAATTTGGGCGTCTTCGGCTCTTAAGAATCTGGGTTTGTTTATCACGAGGCGCGCGGAGGAGAAATCTTTTGTGTTCACGCATCGATTTTACCAGCGTAGAAGAGGCGGCAGAGGCTGAATCAGTGTTGCTTTGCTTTGCTTTCCTTGTTTTAAAAACCACTTAGGCGGGGGGGGGGGGGGCGGGCGGCGGAGAGCGGGGGAAGCTTAGCTTTACAGATGCCGACGGAGCAGGAGCAGGAGGAAGAAGAATGAAGGCAATGGGAGCTTTGCACTTTTGTTATGTTTCCAGCAAAATTAAGTCTTCTTGGTCATCAAAGGCCAAAGACAGACCGGGACAGAAAAGGGAAAAATGTTGGACATTTCAGGAGTTCGTGGTGTATATTATAAGTAGACAGCGATTACCACAGCCTACGGATATAATCCTTTAGTAATCTGAAAGATTAAAAAACTGCATGTAACTAAAATTTAAAATATCTTAATGCTCTTAGTACTGATAATTCTGCTTAACTCCTCTGAATTTCCTTCCTTCCTTCCTTCTTCCTTCTTCCTTCCTTCCTTCCATCCATCCATCCATCCATCACTGCAAAGTGCTGTTGTTTAATGAAGCTTCCTGAACAGGCTCTTTTAATCACATAGATGACAAAACCAGTTTGCACCAGGCTAGAAATCTGGAGACTGTGAATGTTTGTCCTGTTTTAGGCATGAAAACTGGTTGGGTGACCTTGGGCCAGTCACTTTCTTTCTCTGTCCAACTCACCTCATAGATTTGTTGTTTTGGGGAAAATAGGAGGAGGAGGAAGTACTAGACATGTTCAACAGTTTCAGTTGTTTATAACAAAATAAAGGTGGGATACAAATAAAATAAAATATTGGCAATGATTGGAGGGATGGAAGACAATAATCTCTCTGAGTCTACCTCCCTCCCTCCATCTCTCTCGTGCGCATGTGTGCACATGCATGCACACACACAGACACACAGACACAATACACACAGCCATAAAGGCATCACACAGAGGGCATCAGTTGGGCATTAGTTCAATGAAACATACTCAAGCTTTGGGTTAGAGCAATGGAGCATTTTTTTGCCAACACTCATGAGGAATAATGAATGGCCCCATAACAAGTCACTGTTTATAATGCCCATTTCCACAAACAAAACCCTCCAATAAAGACTTGTTGTGGCATAGCAATATAATTTTCTGCAGATACAGTGAGCTTCCAGTACAGATTCATTCTGTTGAATGAGAAAGATCCTTTCCTCTTGTTGGATCTCTAAGCTGAAAACCTGGCTGTTATGGACAGAAAAATTGACCTTGGGTCTAGAAAAAAGCCCTTTCCACTTTTACTTAATTTGGCTTGCTCCTCTTTGTCTTTTCTTGGGGGTGAGCCATGATACAGAACTGCAATCGTCCATCATGAGGAATGTATTTTATCCAAAGGATATTGCTAATTTTATTTCTCAAGACTCCTATGGCTTTGTGTCTTCCTAGTTTCTTGTCATAGACTTCCCTCTGCTATTAACTTCTTTAATTCCAGCTTGTAGAGTTCCTAAGGAATGGCACTGAAGGACAGGAGGAATTGCTGCTACCAAGACAATGGTGAGATGTGAAGCCTGAGCCCATGGTTCACCTGGTGCGCCAGTTATGCCCCTTCCTAGACAGGGACGCCCTCCGTATGGTCACTCACACTCTCATCATCTCTCGGTTGGATTACTGCAATGCCCTCTCCATGGGGCTGCCCTTGGGGTGCACCCAGAGGCACCAACTGGTCCAGAATGCGACCATGCAAGTAGTTAAAGGTGCTTCCTGCTACTCCCATGTGACACCACTTTTGCGCAAGCTGCATTGGCTGCCAGTGGTCCTCTGGGTCTGCTTCAAGGTACTGGTACTCACCTATAAAGCCCTTCATGGCATGGGCACAGGGTGTTTGCAGGAACACCTCCTACTGGCCTCCCACCGCCCAGTGAGCTCACATAGGGCGTCCCTCCTCCGAGTCCCCTCAGCCAGACATGAGGGCGTTCTCTGTGGTTGCACCGATCCTCCAGAATGGGTTGCCCATCAAGCTCCGGATGGCCCCTGATCTCCGCACCTTCCGCACTGACCTTAAGACATGGCTTTTTCAACAGATTCCCTGATCTGTTGCTGATTTTAATTTTGGGGATTTTGGGGATTTTATTTGGTTTTAATATTAGTTAATAGAATTTTTCATTGTCGGGTTGTTTTTATTGTTGTGAGTCACCCTGAGTCCTATGGCATACAAACCTGACAATAAATAAATAAATAAGTAAAATCTGCCAAAAATACTTTGGGTAAACATCTTATGGCAGGCCACTCCTTAATTCACACAAAGATAAAGTGAGTGAGGAGAAGCACAGAATGACATCGAATAACAGGATTGGAAGGGACCTTGGAAGTTTAGTCCAACCTCCTGGTCAAGTAGGGGACCCTACACCATTCCAGAAAAGTGGTTGTCCAATCTCTTCTTGAAAATCTCCAGTGATGGAGCATCCATAACTTCTGGAGGCAAGCATTCCATTGATTAATTGTTCTAACTGTTAGGATATTTCTCCTTAGTTCTAGGTTGGATCTCTCTTTGATAAGATTCCATCCATTACTTCTTATCTTTCCTTCAGGTGTTTTATAGAATAGGTTAACCCCGTCTATCCTTCTCTTTTGTTAGACTAGACATAGCCAGTTCTTGCAACCATTCTTCGTATGTTTTAGCCTCCAGCCCGCTTATCATCTTTGTTGCTTTTCTCTGCATTCTTTCTAGAACTTCAAAATTTATTTATTTTTTGTATTATGGTGACTACAATTGTATACAATATTCCAAGTGTGGCCTCACTAGTGCACACTACTGCACTTTCACTTCTCATGATCTTAATGTTATCCCTCTTGATTTATTCTAGGATTGCATTGACTTTTTTGGGCAGATGCAGCATTTAAGTATGTTGGCTCATTCTTAGTGGTGATCTACTGAGACACCTAGATCTTTCTCACAGTTACTACTGTTAAGCCAGGTACTAAATGTGTACATTTGATTTTTTTTCTGCAGGACCTTACTTTTCTCACCACTAAACTGAATCTTGTTGGATAGGACCCAATACTGAAGTCTATCAAGAACCTTCTGAATCTTCAGACTATCTTCTAATGTATTGGCAATTCCCCTCAACTTGGTGACTTCTGCCAATTTGATGAGTTCTACTTCTATCCCCTCATCTAAATCATTTATAAAGATGTTGAAAAGTACTGGGCCTAAAACAGAATCTTGGGGTATCCCACTGCATGCTTCCCACCATGTAGATGTAATTCCATTGGGGACTACACATTGATCAGCCAGTTGCAAATCCATCTGGTGGTGATGCTATTTATTCCACATTTTTCTATTTTACCAGATATAGGCTGTGATTTATTATTGAAGTCTAAGTAATATATCTATAGCATGTCCCCAATCTACTAATTTAGTCACTTTGTCAAAGAAACCAATAAGATTTGTTTGGCATGATCTCTTTTTAACAAACCCATGCTGGCTTCTAGTAATCATTTTGCTCATTTCTAGATGCTCTCAAATCCACTGCTTGATCATCTTTTACAGAATTTTCTCAGGTATTGATATCAGGCTGACTGATGTCTGTCTATAATTTCCTGGATCCATTTTTTCTTATCTTGAAGACTGGAACCATATTGGCTCTTTTCTGGTCATTTCCTGGTGCTCCAGGAACTTTGAAAGATTCTGAGATCACATCTGGCAGCTCCTTCAGAATCCTGGAATGCAAACCACCTGATCCTGGTGACTTAAATCCATCCAGATTAGCATTTCCTTCCTATTTATAGAATTCTTTATTGGCCAAGTGCGATTGGACACACAAGACATTTGTCTTTGGTGTATATGCTCTCAGTGTATATTATTACTCATATATAATAATAATATTATTATACTCGGTGTATTATTACAGTCATAGAGCAGAGACCAGAACAAATAAAGACACTCAATAAATATACAATTTAAAATTCTAGAGTAAAATAATAAATAACAGATGAAATCTATGATAAAATCCAGTCCATAAACTGTGTGGCCTGTAGTCAGTTTATTACCAAAAGAGAAAGGAAGAAGCAGTGCAAAGGGTTTACCACATTGTTGTATAAAATAGCTATGGTAGGTTTGACACGTGTTTCTGATGAATCCCCAGTGCTGCTGCGCACTCTAGCCACCTGTAATTTCAGACTGTTTGTCCTTAAGCAGCCACTGGAGATAAGCATTCCTATTTAGACATGCATTTCTATTCCATCTTCAAATTTTTATAGGTTGGACCACTTTTTCCTTTTGTGTAAAGACAGAGTCAAAGAATGAATTAAACAGTACCACTTTCATCCTTCTACCCATCATCGCCTTGCCATCTTCTTCCATTAGTGGACTGATCATTTCCTTGACTTTGTTCTTGTTTCTTACATGTTGAAAGAAACTTTTTTTAAAAAATTAATTTGCAAGTCTTCGTTCCTTCTGATGAACTTATGTGTGCAGCCTATTATAGATATCTATTCTCTCCCACAATGTTCTTGCAAAAGTGGAGAAGCCAACTTCAACAGGACCATGTTGTGCTAACTGGAGTGAGCTGTAGGATCTGTTCTTGTCAGCTTAATATCTGGAAGTGGAGGGAACTTGTTCTTTTGATTCAAAAACAAAATCTAAGAGAGGAAGATGAAAGAAGATAAGAAAAAAAATGAACTCTTGTTTTTGTTGTTGTTTGTTTGCTTTTATGGAATTCATACTCTTAGAAAAATTCGAAGAATGTGTTAATGGGACAATGTGAATGAGGATCTTTTATGGAAAATACTCTTCAATCTTTTTTTCTTTCTATGGATCTGCTTCTCCACTATGTTTATTCATACACAGACATACACCCCCACACACGGAAAGAGTAGCTGTGTAAACAAAAAAGACTCTGATATAGCCTCTTGAGCATGAGTCTGTTCTGATATGAAAGCTGAATAAAATAAAGTTGAAGGTCTTTAAGGTTTTCAGAAACCAGTCTATTTGACTTCTAATCCAGAAGTGCTTCAGATTCATCAGACTTGCTTCCTTCACCTCATGTTCACTTGCCACTACCACTCAATGCCACCAGGCAAGTATGACTTAGAGACAGAATGCTGCCTTTGTGGATTAGAGTAAATGAGGTGGAAGAGTTTGTAGTGGGTGCAGGAACTAACCCTGAGTAGCAAAACCAAATTTGAACTGAATCTGAAATTTGTTAACCCAGTTCCCAATTTAGATAATAGCTTAATACATATTAAAGAGAGCTCACCTATTTTTCCTTCCATAGTTATATTAAGAGTCAAGTGGTGGTATCTGTTATATAGCTAAGGTGTTGTAGTTTTTTGTTTATTTGTTTGTTGTTTATAAAGAAGTATCGTTCTCATGGGCCTGGTGGCTCAGCAGACTAAAGCATTGTGATTAACATCAGCTGTCTGCAATTACTCTAAATTCAAATCTCACCAGGCTCAAGGTTGACTCAGCCTTCCATCCTTTCTAAGGTAGGTAAAATGAGGACCCAGTTTAAGATGACTTTGTATAAATATACAAAAGTATGAGGGCTATTGCTTAACACATTGTAAGCCGCCCTGAGTCTCCGGAGAAGGGCGGCATATAAATCAAATTTAAAAAAAAGTATGAACTGTTGAGGAAATGGAGTCAAGGCTTGGCCTTGTAAGAAGAATCCTTGATAGAGAGGACCTTTGTCACTCCTTGCTTAGGATGGCAGGGAATTAGTGTAATGGAAAATTCTTATGTGAATTACTTCTTCTGAAATAGTGATTGTCCTGATGAAGTATGAAAGATAAAAAAAGGGAAAATAGGGGTCTGTAGGTGGGTAAGAGAAGAATAGAATAATTTCAAAGCGGGGAGGAGGAAGCACTGAGCTACAGACAATGCTAAGGTTCCAAGATCTGAGAGAATAACAAATGTTGGCAGTTTCAGATTCAGGAAACAAAGAACTGAGGTAATTGAAATGACAAAAGAAAAGTAGCTATAAAACTCAACAGCACAGCTTAATAGCTGAAGTTTTACCCAGCTGGCATAAATGGACAATATGATCCGGCCATGAGTGTCCATGAAGAAAGGAAAATGGTGGAAGGTTCAAAGCATCTAAGTTTTGCTTCTGGACCATTTTTAAAAGTATTTATTGTATGCACTGGGCGTTAATTTGGCTACATGTACAGGTAGTCCCCAATTTACAACAGTTCATGTAGTTCAGTGTTTCTCAACCTTGGAAGCTTGAAGATGGGTGGACTTCAACTCCCAGAATCCCCCAGCTGGCTGGAGGATTCTGGGATTGAAGTCCACCCACCTTCAAGCTACCAAGGTTGAGAAACACTGATGTAGTTACTGTTCAAAGTCACAAAGGCACTGAAAAAAGGGACTTATGACCATTTTTCACACGATCGTTGCAGTATCCTCATGGTCACAGGATCAAAATGCTGATCAGATGCTTGGCAACTGACTCATATCTATGGAGGTTGCAGTGTCCTGGGCCATGCGATCACCTTCTGTGACCTTCTGACAAGCAAAGTCAATGGGGATGCCAGATTCACTTAACAATCGGGTTACTAACTTAACAACTGCAATGACTCACTTAACAACTGTGGCCAGAAAGGTCACAAAATGGGCAAAACTCACTTAGCCACATAAATTCGGGGCTCAACTGTGGTCATAAATTGAGGGCTACCTGTATTCATTAAAAATGCCGGGAAGGACTTGTTATTAGCACTGAGATATTCTCAAAATTACCCTGAGTAGAAATGGCAGCTACAAAGTCTTTTTCAAAATAAACAGCCTTCTAACAGATTTGTTCATAGAGGGTTCTCTATTGCATTATGAAATAATCTTAATTTGTAATTTGTAACCTTCGGCATTTTATATCTTCCCTATAGTAAAATAAATCAAACTTAGTCTTATTCCCAGATTTGCATAATAGAATAGTAGTGTTATCCAAAGTCCTTCCAAGGCATTTGTTGATTTTCAGTATCATCACACTTTGTTTTTGGACCATGGAATGATGTGGTTAGAAAGGACTATTTAGCCCATTGGTCTAATCCCTGCTTAGAACAGGAATCCAATTAAAGCATCTCAGAGAGATGAATCTGTAGCCCCCATCTGAACTCATCAGGGCAAAAAGTGGTCTGTCACCTCACTTAGGTAATAAGTGCTTCTTTTGACCTACTTTGATTACTAGTAAATCCGAACAGCTTGATGTTGTCCAAATCCTCTCTACATTTTTCCTCGTATTCGTACCCCTCCTCATCATGTGTTTCTCCATTGCTTGTGCTGGCATGCATATATGGCAACTTCAAACAGACCCATGCACCCCTAGTTAGATCCATGACGGTGGAGACGGTGGAGACGATGGCCCTTTATGTCAGGGGGGAAAAAAAGCCCGTGTCCTCAAGTTTTAGGTTAGGATAGCCCCTTACCATTGGCCATGCTGGCTGTGGTTGATCAAAGCTGAAGTTGCAAACATTTGATGACAATAGGATTGCTTCTCTATGTTCCATCTTGTTCTGGTTTAAAAATAGTGGATTTTTTAAAAAGTAAAAATCCTTTCAGTAAAAGGATAATAAAGAGGTTTAATCAATTGCCTAGTTTGATAACCATATCCTCCAAATAAATGCTAACTAGCAATGTAGTCCAACAAGCAAATAGTTGGTCCTTTGAGTGATCGGACTCTTTTTGGCTTATGTTACATATACAGAAGGATGATTTGCATTTTCAACAAGAATCTGGATCAGTGCCCTGCTACAGCAACACTTTTTAAGCAAACTCACACAGAAGAGTGGGTGGGCTTGTGGGTGGTGGTAGATTTTCAACCCTGTTGGAAACAGCCATATGCTGCACCAAGTTCTTCTTGTTGAAAGTACAGAGTCAGAACATATTTCTTCAGTCAAAACACAACACATCTGATGTTAGCTTCTGCATATTGAATGCATCACACTTGATCATAATCACAAGTTTATTTTGTCAAGCATATGTAAGATAACAGGTAAAAGTATAAACATAATTTGAATACATGAAAAGAGTAAGTAAAAAGGAATACTAGGACAGGGACAGTAGGCACGCTAGTGCATTATGCACACCCCTTACAGACCTCTTAGGAATGGATGAGGTCAACAGTAGACAGTTTAAGGTTAAAGTTTTGGAGGTTTCGGAAAGAAACTACAGAGTCAGGTAGTGCATTCCAGGCATTCACCACTCTGTTACTGAAGTCATATTTTCTGCAATCGAGTTTGGAGCAGTTTACCTTGTGTTTGTATCTATTATTTGTTTGTGTATTGTTGTGGTTGAAACTGAAGTAGTCATTGACAGGAAGTACATTGTGGCAGATAATTTTATGTTCTATGCCTAGGTCAGACTGAAGTCGGCATAGTTCTAAGTTGTCTAAGTTGTCTTGATAGAGAGATGGAAGACAGTGCTGTTTTCAGGTATGGCCCTCCAATTGGGTGGCTTGAATCAGCCACAATGCATGGCAGACTAGGACGGATAAGACATTGAGGTCAAGTCCACACCAAGTCTTCTCAATCTGATGTAAAGTGTAGTCACTTTGTTGTGCTTAGGATAGATAGTTCTGCAGAATAGATTGTTGCCTAGTCAGCTGGAGAAGGTTGTGTAGGAAGAGGAGTACTCTCTGTTTTTCAAGTTGGTGGCCATTGAAGAATTGTGATCAGGAAGATTCTTGCTATTTACTTCAATTCCTTTGTTTCAGCTAGGAAATCAAAGCTGGAACATTCCCTATAGGTGACACTAGCTTCTACTTCAGGGATGTCAAATTCACATCATCACAGGGTGACATAATGCGACTTTTCCCCCTTCGCTAAACTGGATGTGGGGATGGCCAGCACATGATGCATCTGTCCACGGGCCACAAGTTTGACACCCCTGTTCTATGTGAAGACAGAGTGAGAGAGAGGAAGAGAGGGAGAGAACCTTGGTAAAATTGATTAGCTTAATTCTCAAATTATCCTTACAAATATATATTTCTCCTGATGCTAACCTGAAATCTAGCCTCTTTCAACTTAACCTATTATGTCTAATCACATTCTTTTGGGCAGAAAGAAACAGATCTTATTTGCTTGTTTGGTTGTATTCAACCTTTATTATTTTTACAAATAATTCAAGGCAGTGAACATATCCAACGACCTTCCTCCCCCTACTTTCCCAACAACAACTCTGTAAGATGGGTTGGACTGAGAAAGGATGACTGGCCCAAAGTCACCAAGCTAAGAATCAGAACTCATGGTCATCCAATATTTTGCCACTTCTATAGTGGCATTTCTTATATTTTTTAATAACATGAAACACAAAACAATGTATGATTTATGGTGAACTTTGAATCTTTTTTTTTAATGTGGGGGGTAGAGTTTTAATCTATTTTGTTTTTTGAAAGTGAAGGGTTCCAGGAGCTAATAAAGCTATTGTTAGAACAGGGGTAGAATCTTTCCCCCACATCAAGCCGCCCATACTTGACAGCAAGTAAGGGAGACAAGTCAGAAGAAGACAGTGGCAAATGAGTTTGGTGTTATTGTCAATCAAATGACATGGTTCTACCACCACAGTCAGCATGAATTTTTTTGTCATCTGGAGAATTATTACATTGCCTTTGTTTGTTGGTTTCCCAGATCAGTCCAAAATTAGTGAAAAGCCGTGCCATAATTTTTTAATGCCATGGCATGAAATCTAAAATTTGTTACTACCGGTTCTGTGGGCGTGGCTTAGTGGTGGTGGAGTAATGTGACTGGGTGGGCGTGGTCAACTCTTTTTTTAACTTTTAAAAGCATTTTTTCTACAACCTTAAGAGGTTGCAAAAAAAAATGCTTTTAGAAGCCTCTGACGATCAGGCAATTCAGCTGGGATCGCCAGAGGCTTTTAAAGGCATTTTTTCCCCTACAACCTCTTCAGCCGAAGGAGTTGCCAAAAAAAAAAAAAAAAAAAAAAGCTTTGAAAAACCTCTGACAATCCCAGCTGAGCCATGCAATCATCAGAGGCTTTTTTTTTAACTTTTAAAAGCATTTTTTCGGCCAAAGAGGTTGTAGAAAAAATGCTTCTAAAAGTTAAAAAAAAAGCCTCTGATAATCGCGTGGCTCAGCTGGGCATGAGGGGGGGCACAGGGATTTTGCTACCAGTTTTCCGAGCCACCGGCCACCATCGCTACTGGATCAGGCAATCTGGTTCGAACCGGGAGCATTTCATCCCTGTGCCATGGTCCTAGGAAATTCAGGAGATGTTGAAGTATTAGGAGGTAGTTCTGTTTTATAGACCTTGGAGAGTTTATCCTAATGTAATGCACTGTGGCAACCATGGATTTCTCAGCCACGTCTCTATCGAGTTACTTGATCAAAGTACTGGTACTTGCTGAAATTTTGGTCTGCAAATCATGACTTTTCTCCTTAATGAGTTGCACCACAGAGATATGGGCTGCCCTATTCATCCATTCTTCTTTTGTTAGATTTGTACCACTCTGGGAACTTAAGATGAAATACAAATCACTCTCTCCTGCAGATTTTCCACAGCAAAAGATAATGTAGACCAAGAAAAAGCATACTTGTCACACAGCAAGATCTATAGCCAATATCTTGCATTTTGGTTCTTATTTTAGTTTAAGAAAGGTTTTATTATTTTAATATGTGGTGTATATCCTGGGAAAAGTTAGTTTTGAAGGCTGGCAGACAACCTTTTTTAGGGATAGAATCAAGATCACATGAAGTGTTAGTACCACTTTATAATGCTTTGGTAAGGCCACATTTAGAATATTGCATCCAGTTTTGGTCACCATGATATAAAAAAGATGTTGAGATTCTAGAAAGAGTGCAGAGAAGAGCAATAAGGATGATTAGGGGACTGAAGGCTAAAACATATGAAGAACAGTTGCAGGAATTAGGTATGTCTAGTTTAATGAAAAGAAGGATTGGAGTGAAATGATATCAATGTTCTAATATCTCAGGGGCTGCCACAAAGATCGGGGTCAACCTATTCTCCAAAGCACTGAAGGCAGGACAAGAAGCAATGGATGAAAAGTAATCAAGGAGAGATCAAACTGAGAACTAAGGAGAAATTTCCTGATGGTTAGAACAATTAAACTACTTTCCTCCAGGAATTGTGAATGCTTCAACACTGGAGGTTTTAAGAAGAGAATGAACAGCTATTTGTCTGAAATGGTACACAGTTTCCTGCCTGAGCTGGGGGTTGGACTAGAAGACCTCCAGTGACCCTTCCAACTCGATTATTCTGTTAATAAACCAAGTTTAGACCAAGTTTAGATCAAGTTTAACTTGGCTTAGACCAAATTCAACCTTAAACCACAAAATTAAACCTGGTTCCAGTACTTCAGTAAAGTATCAGGTTGTCTTTCCCCCCTTTTCATCTAATCGGCTAATTCAATTCAGAAAGCATTTTTGGATTGTAACACTATGTATGGGCTGGTACCACGTCCACATTTTGAGATTTTCTTGACATACATTCTTCAGTTGTTCAGATAGAAATTACTGTAATTCTTATCTCATTTTATGACATTTCCTGCACTGCCTATTGCTATTGATATTCAGATATTGCTTGAATTTTAACAATGACTTGTGGCTTTTAAAACACTATAGTTTAGTCAATTATGTAAAACTAATTTTTTAAAAACCCCACTGAAATTGCAGTCTAATTCTAGGAGGTTTGTAAATTCCCTGTTCACTTACTGAATACTTTTAATTTTTTTTCTCTTCTTGTATATCGTTTTGATTTTTCATTTCTTCAAATGCTTAATAAGAATATAATTTAAAAAACAGGAATCAGCAACAGGGACAGCAAAGTTCACAAGAATGTAATCTGCTGACTCTAAGATAGGTGGAAAAGCATGTTAATTTAATATCTAATGTAGGAGAAAAGGCTTACATTTGAAGCCTGGTTTCATATTAAAAAAGATATACGTACAAAGAATGCACCATGCTGTTTAATATCCTTTAAAAAAAAAAAAGCCACTACAAATGCCCTCCATTTATCAGCCTGCCAGCAGTTCTCTCTAGCAGGAAAAGCCATGATGAAGCCTGCCACACTGGGGAACTCATCTCCTGACCTCAGTTGACTCTGTTGTTTTCCAGGTGCAGCGGGTTTTTTCCCCTTGCAATTTGACATTGTGATTCCCTGAGACAAAAAAATATGAATGCAAAACCTCCTGCGCCTTATATACAGAATGTTTGCGGGTATCAGTTGGGAACCCAAATGCTTGGCACTCATTTTCAGGGATAAAGCTTTCAGTTTCTGCACAGCAGAGGGGGCCATGATGCAGTAGCATGGAGACTTCATGACATCACTTGTTTAAAGCAACACTTTGCTGTCTCACACTCTCTGCATCCCTGATGAATGGTGCAAGATCGACAGTCAGCTTTTTACAGAGCTGGTATCCTTGGGAGATGAGAGAAACTACTGATAGAATTTCCCCCCCCTAATATATTCAGCAGAGTTGGATATAAGCATCTTTAAAAGAAAATTTTAGCATTCCTTGTAGGAATTTTGTTGTTTGTGTTTTATTTTATTTTTCTTCCTCTTTTTAGAGATCAGGGAGCACAATTTGGCTAAAGGCACATACTTTGAATGCAGATAGCCTTGGGTTCAAGCCCTGGCATTCCCAGTTAAAAAGGATCAGATAACAACTAGCAGGGAAGACTTTGGCTTGAGATTATGGAAGTCATTGCCATAAATGCGTTGTGCCCAGCTCAGTGTCGTCCTATGAATACACATGTGCCTGATGCCAGTGATTCAGTGCCTGCCAGGTTGCCTTGTTTGTCCTGCTTCTGAGTGTGTGGGAGGGGCGGGAAGAGAGTCTTTTAATTTTTTTTCTAAATAGAAAGCCAATGCACTGCAAGACAAAATGCCAAGTTTCAGAATTTTCTCTATTTCTAAGAATGCCTCTGCCCCCATGACAGTTTTTACAGCTATTGATAAAACATAAGTTAAGGAAGACAAAGTGAAAGACTGACCAAAAACAAGGAAGAGCCCATATTCAGGATGACATCGTGGTAATAAGAGCAGTAACAAGTTATTATTTCTCTGCCCTTAATACATCTACTGAAAACTGCCCAATGACAATGTTCAAAGTAACTCATGTCCTGCTGGGAGGGACAAGCCACAGGAACATTTTAGGGATCATTATGAGCTAGTTATTCCTATCTAGCAGATAAAGTATTCGGATTTGCTTGGAGTTGAGTTGGAGGGGGAATGGAACAACTTGGTGTGGCCTACTCTGTACAACCAACTCGCCATGATCAACTCACCACAGGATAACTTGCTGTGGGATAATTCAACAATTCAATTTAAGTATTCAAAATAATTCAAAATATTTTAATTTCTGTCATTCACGTTCACTTTGCCTCTCCTTTTGCAACTTTTTTTTAATTATACAATTCCACCTTTTTTATATATATTAGTGTATCTTTTGTCCTGTGGTGAGTTGTCCCACAGCGAGTTGGCCGTGGTGAGTTGTGCATTGCAAGTTGGCTGCACTGTGTTGCCTGTGCTGAGTTGTCCTAGACCCATGATGGCAACATATGGCACGTGTGCCAGAAGTGGCACGCATAGACCTCTCTGTGGGCATGCGCGCCATCACCAGTTGCTCTTCAGGGTTCCATTGCACACATGCGCAGCCGCCAGTTGGTCTTTGAGACTAGCTGACTGACATGCTTGCACATACTGGAATCCGAAAGAGAACAGCTGGCTGCTGCGCACATGCACACTTGCACGCACATATGTGTGCACACGCACATGTGCTCCAGTTTCGGCACTCGGTGCCAAAAAGATTAACCATCACTGTCCTAGACCCAACTAGAGATGCTTAGATAGAGTCTCCCTAGAGTCTTCTAGGGTTATCTGGAGCAAGGTTATGGATGTGACTCCTACCTGTGGAAGTGGACAGAGTTGTCTGGACTGTGAACTCAACCATCTATCTGATCCAGGTCCCGCCTGGTTGACCAAGACTGCCTGGGAGATGACCTATTATTGAATCCAATCAATGATATCTACTTTTTTCAGAAGGATGTCATTCCTCAGCCTTGAAGGAGGTTGTGGTGCATTACCTCCTCAAAAGGTGCAATGTGGTGCATTGCTGGGCCCAATGATTCTGGACAATTTCTGTCCAATCTTGCACATTCCCTTTTTAGGAAAGGTTGTTGAGAATGTGGCTGAGTGTCAGATCTCAGGGTTTGCCTTACTGGGTGGGCGGGGTGAGAGGGAAGGTCCTGGTAGTGATTGTGGCCTGTCTGCTCAGGAAGTACCATGAGAAATATCTTCACAAACCAGGGGGGCATACGGGAGGCCAGGTAAAATAGCCTTTGGTATGTATCCTAACTACCTGTGCTTATTATTTTCTGGGTGCGTCCCTGGTGAGAGGGGATCCGCATGTCAAACCTTGGGGTATGTTTTATGGGGGGGGGGAGGCAAGGTCCTGATGGGGGAGGGAATTTATGATGCCAGTGGCTATAGTTACCCACCAGAGAAACTCTGTTGGAGTGCCAATCAGCTGTATCAGGGAGGCGGCCAGCATGAACCTCCGTTGGAGCACCAATCAGCTGTGTGACTGGGAGCCGGCCAGTGCGAGGCAACCAGGATGCCCAATGATCAGCTGTGCAACTGGGATTCCCAACAATCAGCTGTGCAGCCACACGGAGCCGAGTGAGCAACTTCCGGACAGAGCCTCTGCCAGCGGAAGTCATGGCTTGCCTATATAAACACTCTGGGAGGCATATGCTCCCAGCATTAACTTTAATTCTGCATTGCATCTGTTTTGTGACCAGTGCTTTTTGGAGCTCATTTGTCTGTCTGAGTCTGGCTTAATAAACCCAGTTAGCACCCGCTCACAGGCCTAGGGTTGTTACTACTGGATTAGGTCCGGAGCTCAGACCTTTTGATACTGAGATTCAAATCTAGAGGATCTTGGAGAAGACAGTTCATTTGGACTTGTTTCATTTGGCTTTCAGGCAAGGTCGCAGCATGGAGAAAGCATATAGTCATGTCTGTTGATAGAGCCAAGATGGGGCAGTGCACCTATTTTTGTGCTTCTTGATTTTTCAGTAGCTTTTGGTATTCAGTATTCTTCTGAATCGCTGTGAGGTCTGGGAGTGTTGCAGGGGTGAAATTTGACTGAATAGGACTGGCTCAGGTGAACTGATAGGTATGATTTGAATCACTTCGCCGAACTGGTAAAAATCACCTCTGGTTGGCCCCACCCATGCCTGCCTGCTTGCCCAGTCGCCGCTCAGCTCTTCTGGCTACTCGCTTGGCCCTTCCAGCCACTCGATATTCCACAGAAGTCAACATTAAATGCAGCAGAGAGAATCAGAACTTTTCTCCCTCCATTCACAGTGGAGCTGCTGCATCCTGTCCCTTTAAGGTAGTTCCCGGGAGGGAGGGGCTGGGGGGGACCATAAAGGGAGCAGAAGTTCCAGTGTCAATGGAGGAGAAACATGTCAAAGCTTGCGATTTCATCCTCGAAATAATTTAATTTCCAAGCAATATCTTAGGAAACATTCTCTTTATTGAGAGATGCATCCAAGCCAGACAACGGTGCAGACAGTACTGGCCCCTCCATCCAAAACCTCAGCTTCTCTGCCACAGCACTCACTATGAGCCCTTGTGGTGCTCATGCACACATTTTTTCCTACTGAGTTCTGTGGTGGTGGGTCATGTGGCTGAATGGGCGTGGCCATGAGTGACATTGAGTTGGCCACAGCCACTCAGTCACAGGACCCCACCACCACCAAGCCACGCCCACAGAACTAGTGGGGAAAAAAATTGAATGTCACCACTGGAGTGTTGGGCACCATTTCATGGCAGTTATTCTCCTTTCTTTGAGGCCAATTTCCATTAGTGTTAATACTTGCCTGTTGAGAGGTATCCTGTTCTCTTTTTTAAAAGAAACAGTTATAATAGATGAGACCACAGATGACTATAATTTGTTTTAAAAGTGTTGTTTGTGTTTTACCACCAAGTACAAAACTGAAAAGAAAAGCATAAAGACATCCCAATGTAAAGTTAACAGTTCTCACACACTATCAGTTCTGTGAAGCATAATGACAACTGCTTCAAGTGAGAGCTTGTTTGTTTTATTTTTTACACCATTCTGTCAAAACAGAAAACAAAATGGAATGTGTAAAGCAAAGGAAGATAACTTTATCTCTTCTAGAATCTTGGGATTGTAACCAGGGGTGGGTTCTATTAACCTTTACTACCGGTTTGCATCATGCCCGCATGCACAGATCACTTATGGTGTCGTCCGGGTCAGTGGGCAGAGCCTCCCACTGGTTTTACTACCGCTTCTATAGAACCGGTCCAAACTGGGGGCAACCCACCACTGATTATAACTCTCATGATTTAATTTTGATCAGAGAAATCTTTGTTTGATAGTAGTATAGAGTCACTCAGATGTTCTCACATTCTCATCAATTGTTCTGTCTTGATAATGGAAAACTTGATAAGCAATCACATCTGACAAACACGTCAAATGAATGTTAAAGTCATATGTATATCTACCTACTTTTACTCTTTTTTTAGTCAATAGGATCTCAGCACCATTTCTAAGTTTTCATTCCACTAAATGGATATTCTGAGAAGTCTCTGAATTTGTCTTTCTCTTGTTACGAGTAATCAAACATTTGCACTGCACTGTACCTATTTGTTCATAAGGAATCATAATATGTTGGTCCATTTATGTGGGACCAGACTTGGCAAAAACCAGACTTGGCAAGACTTAGCCCTGTTTTAGTCCTTAGGCTCTCTTCTCATGATGATTTTTGAAAAATTGTGCAATAGTACAATGCCTTAATCCATCTTTTTTTTTTTTGCATCCTCCTTTCTAATCCCAACTATATGTCTCAATCCTGTGAGATTTTTTTTAAAAAAACTGAACTTTGCTTAAGTATATACCTGAAAAATCTGTATATACTATTTTCTGTAAGGACAAGAAAGTTCAGTCCATATCCACCTCCTTCTCCTCTTTCCTCCAACAACAATACCCCCCACATAAAGTATGATCCTATGCTCCTGATATTTAGGTGTCATATTTGTTACACACTGATAAACTATAGTTATGGAACATCATTAAAAGTATATTAAATTCAAGGAAGCTAAAAACAAGGAAGTCACTATTCTTGTGACTCTGGAAGTAAGAGCATAACTGAAATGGAATGTGTGTTGACCTTGGGGAATGAGGGGAAGAGATGCTGCCTAGGAAACAATCAGACAAGAGAGGCAGGAGCCCCCAGTGGTTTAATGGAGAAAGAAACTTAGGAAGAATCCACCCTAATGGATCAAGAAGTTAAAAATAGTGACAGGAAGTTTGTATGTTCAGATTTGCCTGATCCTTTTAATATAGGCTAAGAATAAGAGCTCATCTAATTAGCCCATCTTGTTGTGTTTACTTTCTTGGTTTACCAGGGTGGGCTGATAATAGCAAATAAGTAGTCAGCTGAGGACCACTAACTGCTTCTTACCAACCTGCCTTGAACATTAGATGGGCAAAATGAAAAAGAAACATGAAAGATCAAAATGATTGGTTGTTTACATATTTTTATTCAATAAGAGGAAAGAATTTTTTTTCAAGGGTCAAAAAAACCCCAGCTCTTGAATAGGACGCCACTCTTCCTTTGGTCTTCTGGAACTCCAGGTTTCTAGTGAGTCCTCCAGTGATATTTTGGAGGTAGAGGTGGTGGAGGAGGAGGTGGAGGGGGTGGGGGTGGGGGTGGAGGAGGAGGAGGTGGAGGAGGAGGAGGAGGAAGAGGAGGAGGTAGATGATGCCATTTAGGATGAGAGGGTGATGGATGGGGTGGTGGATGAGGCGGAGGGGGTGGAGGAGGAAGAGGAAGAGAGGGCCATTTGCGATGAGGGGGTGGTGGAGGTGGAGGAGGAGGGGGTGGAGGTGGGGGTGGAGGTGGAGGGGGTGGAGGAAGAGGTTGATGGTGCCATTTAGGAGATGATGGAGGTGATGGAGGAGGTGGTGGAGGCAGAGGTGCGGGTGGTGGAGGCAGAGGTGGGCGTGGATGTGGATAATGCCATTTAGTAGCAGGTCGTGGTAGTGGTGGTGGTGGTGGTGGAGGAGGAGGAGGAGGCGGCGGCGGCGGTGGTGGTAGCGGTGGTGAAGGTGGTTGACAGCAAATATTTGATGTATGTGCACAGCCACAGCCTGATGTAGGAAGCCAGTTTGCTGGACACCTTTTAAAGCATCGCGCATAGCAGTCTTGAACACATTGCACTGGAAAAGCTGTAAAAAAAAAGGAAGTCCAAAGTTAAGCTAAACATCGCTTTGGATAGAAGATAATATTTGTAACTCAGGTTTGAACTATAGGGTTTCACAGTTTAGTAGTGAAACATCTGCAAGAAAACAACCAGGCTCAGAGAACTCCAAGGACCCTAAACATAGTTATGGATCATTAGAAAGAAAAGAAAGGATTCGGGGCAATTGTATTCATGTGAAGTAGGCAATAGCCAATTTTGGTCCAGTATAGAGTGCAATCAAATGAATTTCCCATTCAAGCATCTAATCAGGTAAAATATAATCTCATTATTTTGAAATTATGTCCACACAGAGAAACTCATCTGGCTTCAATGGAAAAACAACAAGAAAATGGAGGGGGAAAAAACTATTTAGGATAAAATGAACAATTTGCCCCCAACACGCCATTCTCTTTAAAATTTCTACTCTTTAGGAAGAGCAGCAATAGTTAAAGTTCCTTCTTATGTTCAGCCTGACTTCCAATATGGGCATATCCATGTTCCTATTTTGGCCACAACATAGAAATGATTTATGGCACCATGTTTTTTTTTAAAAAAAAACCATATATTAATTCCTGGTCTAGTCTACAGCCCTGGCTTTTCTTGAGTGTCTCCTTTCCATGTATCAGTGAGATCTAATTCTCTTTAGTTTGCTGGTTAGATTGGCTAGCCAAGTGCTGCCACCTGCTGTGACATGTTAGAAATCAAAACGTTTTAGGAAAAAGAAAGAATGGATTAAGTATTCACATTAGTCATTTCATTTAGCAATGATGTGACTCGGATCGGATGGTCTCAGTCATTAAACTATCACAAAAGTGAACTTTTGCAGGAAGGATCATGGTAAGTTTTTCTCCCAAATCCCTCGGTCCCTGAATTGCTTTGAGGTCCAATCTGAGAGAATCTTCCTGTTTTCTAGCAAAAGTTGGAGAACTTGATGGTGGACCTAGGCATGTTTTTTAATATAGGAAGCAAATCCCCAACTTCAGCATGTCATCCCAAGACTCTTACATCTCCTCTAATAAACTCACAGTTTACAGAGGGGTTGTCCTGGAATTAAGATCACGATCCTTGTTAATTCCATCCCATGTCATGGCTTTGTGTCTTTAAGTTATTCATAATTTGTCAGCTAAGAGGAGAATTGGCAAAGTGGAATAAGGAATCAATGAGCAGAGAGAGAGAGACCCCTGGGAGGTAAGGATGAGATACCCCTTCAGAATGCATTATTGAGAAATCTCATTTCTGAATCCTCCTGAATATACTTGAAAATGTCTCCACAAATAAGGAACTAAAAGAATACAAAATGAAATTACTTGTGAGAACCTTGCAGGAACATTTCTGCATATGGAGGAGCATTCAAGGCTATTGCCCTATTTAAGTAATCTAAAAGTTCAACTCAACTAATTTAGAACTGGGACCATCTCATCCAGCGGCATGTGTGGATCAAATTTAGCAGTGCTGAATGGTTTTAGCGCTCTCTCAGATTCTTTAAATGTCAGTCTCATCTCTTTCTCCAGAATTAGCACTTCAATTCAATTCAAGACAAGATAGATTTTTGTTCTGAACCAGCATGGCTCCCCCTATGTTCCTATTTCAAGACTTTGCCACATCAGTGCAATTCTCTCCAGCTAATTGTGAATCTCCATCTCTAGACTTCCCAACATTGGCTTCCCCTTCCCAGAAAAAATCTAGCAAGGTGACCACACTCATTATACAAGAATGTAGGAATTTTTTTCAATCTTCTATAAAGATAAGCCTAAAGCCATAATGCTATTCCTGCCTCCAAAGGAAGCACAGTTATCATTAAACAATCTTTGAGTAAAAAGATAACCGAGTAATTTAATCCAAGGATGGGGAACTTTTGTCTCTTCAGATGTTTTCAGGAGCTTTAACCTAGCATAATCCTTGTGAGGAATTTAGGCACTGTAATTCAATAACATCTAAGGAGAATTAAAGTTCCCCCAACTCTGATATAATCCTACCCATCTATTCTCTAGAGACTCATAATTGAATTCCCATGTCATTACCTTCAGAAGTTATGGCCAAAAGAAAGAGCACATCCAAAGCAAGGAGAATGATCCTCATGGTCAGAGGCTGGTTCAGCCCTTCCTTGATGAGAGATGATCTGAAGAAGGCAAAGATGCCTGCTAAGTCAGATGAAGAACATAGTCAGGAGCCCCAGCATTTATGGAAGACCTAATGAAATGGAGGAGGAGGAGATACTAGGTGGATGATGCTTGAACTATTGTCTTGGAACTCTTTTGTGTCATCCTGACCTTGGCAGACTGACTGTTCATTGTCCCAATCATATTTTGGATATAGGAAGAATGGCTATATCCATTCTTTTTTTGTTTTTTACTAACCTCCAAAAGCCGGAACTCACTATTCTCCTAAGCCGGATCTCTAGTTTTAAACAAATGAAACTGATAAATTAATGGAATCTTAACAGTTTATGGGATCAAAAATGTCAAACACACCTTGAAAACAATAGAAGCAGAAAAGATTGAAATAAAGATTAAGCTTTTTGAAGGCCAATGAGCCAGAAGGACCTGAACAGAAGTTTCATATGAAAGAAAAGAATGTGCAAAGCTAAAGGTTTGTTGCCTTATGTTTTCCCCTAATACTAATCACTCATTAAAATATCAATCAGATCAGGAATAAATTTTTTCACAAATCAAGCTTAAATTAGGCTCATTGAAGAAGGTCTTTTCCAATCTTAGTGTCCTCCCCACATATTTTTGACTGCATGTCCTACAAAGTTGTGTTCAGTCCCTGCAAATTCTGCTGTTAAGAAAGGGTTGAATTTTCCTCTTAAACCAAGCATTTTCAATTTGAGTTAGCACTAGCAATAGTATTATGTCTTATATACCACTTCACAGTGCTTTACAGTTGTCTCTAAGCAGTTTACAGAGTCAACAGATTGCCCCCAACAATCTGTGTCCTCATTTTACTGAACTTGGAAGGATGGAAGGCTGAATCAAGCTTGAGCTGGTTAGGATCGAACTCCTGGCAGCAAGCAGTGAGTTAGACCGCAATACTGCATTCTAACAATGCACCACCACAGCTGCACCATAACTAATGGAGTTAATGATGACAGTGGTTTTAACTGTATTTATAATATTTTAACTGTCCATTTTTTATTGGTAGCTGCCTTGAATTCCATATGTTTTTAAAAAACAGGATATAAATTTTATACACACACACACACACACACACACACACACATGCAAAAATTCAATGTATACTGCATTTTTTGGGATCCGATCTGACTAAGCTTTGCTATGATGATTGAAACCAACAGATACGTACATCCCATATCCTAATCAGGACATTAGTGAATGCCAAAGGAAATCACTATGTGAAAGAAATACCAAAGAACCAAGCAACTAGGCACAATGCCATTTGTGATTCCTAGAGAATTGAGATTCAAAACTGAAATGAAGACAAAAACAAATTTATTCCCAAATTACCATTGTCCTGAATTATAGCCCTTAGTTTTTGGTCATGGTCCATTTCTAATCCAAAGAAATCATGGTTAGTGGTTCCTTTTTATAATCTTTTCTTTCCTCAGAATACCTAACTATATAGATAGGGATTTTGGGTGCTATTAGCCTCAGGGTGTGAATAAATGGAAATTATTTGGACAGAGATCATGGTCTAACTTCCCTCTCTGAAATATTTTTTTAAAAAAAATTTTGACACCTCCTGAGATTCTGCTAATCTCACTTGACATCTTGGGAAATTTCAGGGTGAAAAGACAATGAGGTGTTTAGGCTGTTCATACCAAAATGAGCAATGCCAAACATCATCATGGTCTTGGACCTTGATGTTATAGATTGCATAATATTTGCATTTCAGGTTTAGGAGCTGATCATCTTCCCTCTAACATGAGAAAGTGACAATGTTCTCATGGTACTCTCTTTTGAATAGGTAAGATTAGTGTAAATAGATGGAATTTCCAAATTTATATAAACTCATTTTTTCTTTACTATTAGACTCTAGAAAGAGTGCAGAGAAGAGCAACAAAGATGCTTAGGGGACTGGAGGCTAAAACATAAAGAATGGTTGCTGGAATTGGGTATGTCTAGTTTAATGAAAAGAAGGACTAGGGGTGACATGATAGCGTGTTCCAATATCTCAGGGGCTGCCACAAAGAAGAAGGAGTCAAACTATTCTTCAAAGCACCTGAGGGTAGAACAAGAAGCAATGGGTGGAAACTGATCAAGGAGAGAAGCAATTTAGAATTAAGGAGAAATTTCCTGACAGTTAGAAGAATTAATTAAAGCCCTTCATGGTTTAGGTCCAGGATATCTGTCGGACCACCTGCAACCAGCATCGACTTCCCATTGCCTGGTGTGTTCCCACAGAGAGGGCCTACTCAGGGTGCCATCGGCTAGACAATGTCGGCTGGTGACCCCCAAAGGTAGAGCCTTCTCTGTGGCTGCGCTCACAGAGAATCAACTTTCTGTGGGTCTTCGGTTGGCCCCGACCTTCGTAGCTTCCACCTTGAGCTTAAGACCTGGCTGTTTGAACGCCTTAGCCAGGATTGATGGGGTCTACTGTTTTAAATTGGTTTTAGTCTGTTTTAGTATGTTTTAATCTGTATTTATTGGGATTGTTTCATTTGATGTGAGCCGCCCTGAGAGGGCGGCATATAAATCCAAATAATAATAATAATAATAATAATAATAATAATAATAATAATAATAATAATAATAATAATAATAGGAACAACTTGCCTGCAGAAGTTCTGAATGCCCCAACACTGGAAATTTTTAAGAAGATGTTGGATAACCATTTGTCTGAAGTGGTGTAAAGTTTCCTGCCTGGGCAGGGGGTTGGACTAGAAGACCTCCAAGGTTCCTTCCAACTCTGTTATTCTATTCTATTCTATTCTATTCTATTCTATTCTATTCTATTCTATTCTATTCTATTCTATTCTATTCTATTCTATTCTATTCTATTCTATTCTATTCTATTCTATTCTACTTTAATTTTGTTTATTGCAGCCACATTAAACATTAAGAAAGTTATAAATATGTACTTTGTGTTGATCTGAGACTCAGTTCAAACTATAAAATCAGCATGTCTTACTCCATAAAACAATCTAGAAGAAAAAAAAGAATTTTTGACCATTCTGCTCTATAAATTTATCTATTTTATGATACTTTTAATTACCAACGAATAATAATAATAATAATAACAAAAAGAAGTCATTTCTGGAACAAAAGCCATAATTTTAAAGCACAGGTTCTATATTAGCAGTGAATTGGAAGCAACTGTAAAACAAGCAACTCAAAATTCAGGTTAATTCAGAATAATAATAATAATAGTAATAATAATAGTAATAATAATAATCAGCTGCAGAGCCTGAGTAGCGTAGGGGAGTAATGCCTCCTACAAAGGCAGCATTTAAGATCCAGCTGCTGCAATTACTTGTGAGTTCAATCCCAGGCAGGCTCAAGGTCGACTCAGCCTTCCATCCTTTATAAGGTGGGTAAATTGAGGACCCAGTTTGTTGGGGGCAATAAGCTCACTTTGTATAAATATAAATATACAAAAGTATGAAGGCTATTGCTTAACGCATTGTAAGCCGCCCTGAGTCTCCGGAGAAGGGTGGCATATAAATCAAATTAAAAAAAAAAAAAGAAGAAGACCACCTTATTGGGATCTGCTTGCATAATCCCCCAATACATCACACAGTCTTAAACGCTTGGGAAGTGTTTGACTAGTGATTTGGGATACGAAATCCAGCATGGTCATCTCATTTGCTGTGTATACTGTCAATAAATAAATAAATAAATAAATAAATAAATAAATAAATAAATATAATTTTAAATGATCAGTTGACTGAGTTTCATGTTTAATGAATAAAAGTGTTAATAATTATACCAATTCGCAGAGTGAGCAATAAACAAAATATTATTGATGTTAATGAAAAACAACCAGAATAGTTGCTAAAGAACAGCAAGCATGTTATAACAGTTGGTTATCAAGAATTAGTGGAAATAATCAAGGACTGAATGAAAGGAGCTGAAAGAATATGTTTGCCAAGATTTTAATCAAGTTAACAAAGAAATTTGGCTAAAACAGTGACAAATATTAATGAAACTGTTAAAATTCTTTTGTTATAATAAGCTGAAACATTAGCCCAAACGAACTAATTGATGTATGACACAGCCTACATAACCACTGAAGAGGTGAGGCTTAAAATATGAAGGAATGAAGTTATTAAGCAAGGAAAATCTAAATGGCAAATGCAATTGGAATTGAAGATAAAGAAAATTTGCATAGATTTAAGCAATTTGAGGAATTTGAAGAAAGCTTGAAAAATAAGGAAATCCAAACTAAGCGATTGAACAAACCTTGAACAAATTCTGTAAAAGAATTACAGAAATTGTAGAACCATTGAAACAAAGAGACATGACTACTGCAGAGACGATCAACTGCTATGATAACAAATAATTCTGTTCCACCAGATTTTGCAATTTAGAGCAAATCAGCATCAATTCTACAAAAACCTTGAAAATGGGAAACGACGAACCATCAATAAATCTACACAAGATTGGCAGACTAGATGAATTGGGTTTTGGAAACATCAGAAAATGAAACATGGCTAACAAATGGAAATTTCTAATTCAGAAGGAGAAGGGAAATGAGCCTGGAAAGAACAGAACCTTGGTTAAAATTTGAATTATTAAATTTCCACCAGTTTTAGATTGTGAATTTAATTGTAGATTACCTACAGATAATAATGATAGCATTTAGAAAATATGCACATTGATAAAGCCACACTGCATATATACTTTGCAGAAACATTATGATACCATAGCTTCTTGAGAAGAAATCAATGCATGTGAAGGCCAACAGTTTTAGGTAAAGAACTGGCAGCTGTAATTTCACAGTTTTAATATCTACTTATTCATAAAATTTATAAGTCAACCATCTCACTATTGCAATGATTATTTATTTATTTTTATATAAACCTTTTACATCATCAACTAACATCTGCCTATCCCAGGTCCTTGGAAAGAACTTGATAGTGAACAAAAATGTCAAATCCAATCTAAACAGCTGACTTTGTGATCAATCATGATTTATCATCATATTTATGGGAAGGATTCATTTAAAATTATTTTCTGCAACTCTTTTATAAAAATAACAAAAGAGGCATGGGATGTGATTGTTCTTGCTTTAATTTTTAAATACATTTTTGTGCCACTGTGTGGTGCTCAAAAGCTTTCTGATACCCTAAGCACTAAAATTGAGCTGAAAGTTGCTTATCAACTACTCTACCTCCATGTATGTTTTTAAAGTTAATTTTAATTATTTCTATTTTTACTGCAGCAATCCCTTGTCAGATCATAAAAAAGATCTGACACTGCACCCACTTCTTAAGTAACCTATCCTACAAAGAGACCTTGACTATGTGTCAGAATGGTCAAACAATTGGCAACTCCAGATCTCAACCAACAAATGCTCTGTCTTACACATTGGCAAAAAAAATCAGAACACAAAATACAAGCTGGGCAGATACGACCTTGTAAACAACCCTCACTCTGTCAAAGACCTTGGTGTATTCATCTCTACCCTATCTTATATTTTTTTGAACCCCGAAATAAGGGCTTGGCCTTATTATTGGGGGGTCTTATTATTTTGGGGGTGCAGGAGACAATGAGCGTGACAACCTCATGGCTTCTGCTCTGTTGTGCTGCTGTGGCCTGCACCTACCTGTCTCCCTTTTCCACAGCACCTGGCTCTTTTTTTAATTTTTTAATTTTAATTTTTATTTATATGCCGCCCTTCTCCGGAGACTCAGGGCGGCTTACAATGCGTTAAGCAATAGCCTTCATAGTTTTGTATATTTATACAAAGTCAGCTTATTGCCCCCACAAACTGGGTCCTCAATTTACCCACCTTAGAAAGGATGGAAGGCTGAGTCGACCTTGAGCCTGGCTAGGATTGAACTCACAGAAATTACAGGCAGCTGGTGTTAATTGCTGCCTTTAGTAGGAGGCATTAGCCCCCTACGCTACACAGGCTCCACAGGCAAGAGGCTCTTTATTGAGGAGGGTGGCATGTGCGGCGGGGGAGAAGCAAAAAATGTCTCTTCTCCCCCCCACCTCACCAGGGAGACGTGAGACGCGTGTCTTACCTGCCTTGCAGCTCTGTCACATGTCTCGCTGTTGTCTGCAGGCAAGCACGTAGAGTAAAACCAAACTTCTTGCGAGTTCGAGAAGTTTGCTTGAACTCATGAGGTTTTTTTTTAACCCTATGTGTTTGCCTGCAGACAACGGTGAGGCACGCGACGGAGCTGCAAAGCAGGTAAAACAGCTCCATGCACCCTAGTGGTAACAGCAGCCTGGCTTCTGCCCTTTCCCACCATCTCTTTGTCAAGGGAGATGGCAGGTAGGGTGGGGGAGAAGTAAGAGGCATGGAGCAGCACAGGGCTCGCTGTTCTTGCCATCTCTTCTCCCCCTCTCAGGGCTTCTTGTCCCTGCCCCAGTTGGATGCAATTTGGGGAATGCAGATGGGGAGGGGTGGGTCCAGGGAGACATGAGACGCAAATAAAAGTTTTTTTTTCTTTATTATCAAAATGTGAGAGGCATCTTATTTCTTCAGACAACTCTAGCTCGGACAACTTGCCTTGTAGCTCTGTTGTGTGTCTTGCCATTGTCTGCAGGCAAACATGTTGTAGGGTAAAACCCAACTTCTCATGAGTACGACCGGGATGAAATAAGGGTAAAAATATTGTGGATAGCTGCTGCTACGGTACCCTTTGGAAGGCCGCTGTGAGGCACATGGGACACATCACTTGGCCTCCTGCTGCAGAAGTGGCCGCAATCCATTATAAAAATGGCTGCACTTGCTGGAGGGCTTATTTTCAGGGGAAGGCGTATATTTACACCCACCCCAAAAATCAGGCTTGGCCTTATTTTCAGGACATGTTCTATTTTTGGGGAAACACAGTAATGATTTAAGTGTCAGACCTCACTGTAACAGCATTGCCAAAAAGGCATTAAGAGTTGGTAACCTAATCTTGCAAAGCTTCTTCTCCAGTAATATTGTACTGCAAACTAGGGCATACAAAACCTTTGCTAGACCAATTCTTGAATACAGCTCATCTGTCTGGAACCTGCACTGCATATCAGACTTTAATATAATTGAGTGAGACCAGAGATATTTCACGAGAAGTGTCCTGCACTCCTCGGCTCGCAACAGAATACCATATGCTACCAGGCTTGAAATTTTGGGCTTAGACAACTTAGAAGTATGCCACCTTCGGTTTCACCTAAGTGTAGCACATAAAATTATCTGCTACAATGTCCTACCTGTCAATGAGTACTTCAGCTTCAACCACAACAATACATGAGCACACAATAGATACAAATTTAAGGTAAACCACTCCAAACTTGATTGCAGAAAATACGACTTCAGCAACAGAATGGTCAATGCCTGGAATGTACTATCTAACTCTCTGGTTTCATTGCCAAACACCCACAATTTTAACCTTAAACTGTCTACTGTTGACCTCACCCCATTCCTAAGAGGTCTGTAGGGGGCATGTATAAGCGAACCAACGTGCCTACCGTCCCTGTCCTACCGCTCCCATTTATCCGTATCCATTTCCTGTATTCATAATTGTGTTTATACTTATATCTGTTATCTTATACATGCTTGACAAAAATAAATAAATAAAATAAAATAAACGTACTGCATGCATTTTCCTCTGATTTTTCAAAAATCAGAGCTTACTTAAATCAGGTAGAGCTTACTTAACTGCCCTGGTTAGGGACTGTTCAAAGTTACAATGGCACTTAAAAAGTTACTTTATGACTAATCTTTAAGCATGTGAAATGCGGATTTACAGATGGCTGTTACCTATAAGCTGGGTTGATAAAATCAGAAATGAAGAGTTGATAAACCGCCTGAGAAAACCAAGGAAAACCATCAAAACCATTAAAAAGTGAAAGTTAGAATATTTCAGACATGTGATGTGACACCTGGAAAAATATGGCATGCTTCACTTAATCCTCCAGGGAAAGATTGAAGGCAAATGAGGTCCAGGCAGAAGGAAAACATCATGGCTTCAAAACCTAAGGGACTGGTTTGGACAAAATTCAGCATCACTTTTTCATGCGGCTGTTGATAAAAATAGGATCGTCAACATGATCGCCAATGTCCGATGACAGATATAGCACAACAAGAAGAAGATGACTAATCTTTATACTCACAACTGCCATAGCATGTGATCAACATTTGGGCACTTTGCAACCAGCTGGAGTTTACAACTATCATAGCATCCTGCAGCTATAGAATCACTATTTGTGTGTTTCACAGCCAGCTTCCAACAACCAGAGTTAACGGAAAATCTGGCAATGAATCTATAAGTTATGGTCATATGACGTCTTGTTTAATAACTACATCACTTATGAACCAATTTGCTGGACCCATTTGTGGTTTTTAAGCAAGAACTATCTGTAGCTTCGTATAATAAAATGGACAGAAGCACATACATAACTATTCCAGCTTCATTCAACATTCAGGTCCTCACATCAAACCATATACAATCCTACTCATGATCTTTCTCGCCTATTTTCTCATCTTTAATAAATGTTCTATCAGTAGCAAGTTGCATCAACTTACCTACTTGTTGTAGGTAAGGGTTTTGTTTTTTGTTTTTTGTTTTTGCTATTTATGCCATTTGTCATTCTTCACTCCATTTTCAAATGCTGCCTTTGCCTTATTCTTCATTGGATTATATAAATGAACATTATATGTCAATCATTTGGGTGCTTAACCAATAAGGTTTCATATGCATATATAAGTACATATGCATTCACATCTCCAGCCATAACAAGTATCTCTTATATAGCTCTCCGATATTGCATCAAATAATTAAAGGGATTTCACATATCCAAATCTACTCCCTGCTCAGTATTCTATTCTCATGTATATTTAACTTCCATTATATATTGCTGTCACACAGTTCATATTTGCACAAGATAATTTAATAATTTAATCCTTTTTATTTTACCATAAGCTGTTTCTAACTCAGCATTGATATATACAACTATCAGTAACTTTACTGACAGCAACGTTCTATTTTCATGTGCACCAACAAGCTAGCAGGACAGAAACATAGTTTGAGAAAGCATCTCAGGCATTACCATCCCTAGTTCTCATGAAGAGAAAGGGAGGGATGGGGAAAGCACACTTGTAAAGTTCTGTCATTGTAACTTTATAATGAAAGCAGTTTGTGCGGTTTCCCTGTACGGTCAACCATGGAGGGGGTGAGAAATGTATTGAACTACAGTATTCCTCATCTGAAATCATGGGAAAAGATTGACTTGATGGGAGGCTCATCCCAGGTGAGTGAAACACCTGGGCGCATTACTCTTAAATTCTGATACAAATCTGGAAATTGGTTAAGCAAAAATAGGAACATAGGAGTTGTCAAAAAGAAACCTGATTAAGAGGCAAGAGGGGAGCAATCATCTACAATGTGGAACCCGCTAGATGGATGTTGATAGGGTGCAATGAATCTGAATGAATTTTTTGGTGTGCATGACAGAGAATAGAGTCTAGATGAATAACATATAACCCAAACTGCCACCTGGATAACTGTGGTTTGAGGGCAGGTTCATTTTAATTGTGCTCACTTGTTCCTATCTTTTGGTTGCTCCAGTACATAGTGTAAAGATGTATTGTGCAAGCCCCAGTTTAAACCTAATTGCCCCTGGGCTTCAAAAGCCCTGCATTTATTACACTGGAGAACAAACAAGGCATTGTTGCTTTAAAATGAGATTGGGGGAAGGTATGAAGGTGTATGAATTGATGTGGAGCATGACAGCAGCTTTCTTCTTTTTTTACTTTTGATTAGGGGTATCTTCTGCCCAGCGTTATTAAAAATGCTTTCTTCTGGTACAGGAACAAGCAGCAAAAGATGGTGGCATAAAATATGCTACTCATCCTTTTGACTTCTCTTCTGTCTTGAGAGTGACTCAAAGTAGAGATTTTTGTCCTTATGAGAAGCATCAGGGGAAAGAGATGCAGAGTAGGGAATGGCTGGTTTGGTGCCTGTTATTTGTAGCAGAAGGCCCAGAAGTGATGGCTCTTTCAGACTGAAGATCTGGCAACAAAAGAATCGTATTCTGAAAGAAAGGTAAAGGTTCCCCTTGAACATATGTGCTAGTCGTTCCTGACTCTAGGGGGCGGTGCTCATCTCTGTTTCAAAGCTGAAGAACCAGCGCTGTCCAAAGACGTCTCTGTGGTCATGTGGCTGGCATGACTAAATGCCAAAGGCTCACGGAACACTGTTACCTTCCCATCAAAGGTGGTCCCTATTTTCTTATTTGCATTTTTACATGCTTTTGAACTGTTAGGTTGGGACACGTAACAGGAGCTCAACCCATTATACAGCACTAGGGGTTCGAACCGCTGAACTGCTGACCTTTTGATCAACAAGCTCAGCATCTTAGCCACTGAGCCACTGCGTCCCTATATATTCTGATAGAGGAGAATATTTGTAGCTCAGGGTTAAAATTAGGAGTCCTTGTTGCTCTCAGAGCTTGATTATGTTCTTGCAGAGGTTTCCTTACCCAAACTAGGTAACATCATCAATGCTAGCATGATGTTTTCATTCTAGTTTGGATAATGAAATGTCTGCAAGAAAACATCCAATCTCAGAGAGTAGCAAAGAGCCTCAGAACCATAATCCCCTGCTGGTCTTCTGCTGCCACCTATGTCAAAAGAACTGGTGGGAAGAGAAAATGGGGAAAGCAGATCATCTGCTGGGAAATATGAGCAGCAGAATGTTATGGTAACCTATGTTTATGCTTACTTCTGCACCGAAGCACAGCATATTCATGTGGCTGTGCAGATGACCCTATTGACTGTTCTCACCCATTTCTATACCAGTGATTTATAGCATCAACTAGAGCAGAGGTCTTCAAACTTGGCAGCTTTAAGACATGTGGAGTTCAACTCCCAGAATTCTCCAGCCAGCATAGCTGGTTTTACATTGTGGGTGAGCCAGTTGTGTTGTGTTGCGTGTGTGTAAAGTGTGAAAGTTGGTTTTTTGGGCTTTTTGTGGATGTGTGAGGTTCCTACTTGTGGCAGGGGGCATTTTGGGCCTCGCACAGCTGCTTTTTCATTGTGGGTGAGCCAGGAGCACCTCCTCTACCTGTGTGCACCGGCCTGCAGGGGAGCTGCCTGCTCCTCTGCAGGCCGCATGGAAGCCTGATGCCAAAGGAAAGCATTTTCAGGTGGCATGCCATGATCCTCTTCCTGATTCCAAACTTGGGGTATGCAGAGGCAAAAAAAGTGCATCGCGTTTCAGGCGGTGGATCTGGCCAGGAGGAAAGAGAAAGTGAGTCTGCTGAGAAGGAGGACAAGGGCACGCAGCTCTGCAATGTGCAATGGGAAGAAAGCATTTTCAGGAGACAGTGATCCCCTCTCCGAATCCAAAATAGTTTCCAGTTCCCCGCTGCACATTGCAGGGGAACTGGCCACCACCTGAAACGTGGCTCTGAGAATTGTATTGGGGAATCCAGCCAATGGGCAGTGGTGGGAAGGAGGGACGTTTCACTTTAGGGGTTCCTGTTCAGCTTGGCTCGGCTCCTGGGCACGGAGAGGGCTTAGGCAGCGGCAGCTCCTCACATTGCTGGGGAGTGAAGTCATTGGGACCATTGTCTGCCCTGAGCTGCCCTCCCTGAAGCTGCCAGGCAGATTCCTCCCCCCCCCCCCACAGTCCCAAAGAGGTTTGTTCCTCAGGCTGTGTCTGAACCCAGATCCCCGCCATCTGGAACAGCCTGAAAATATCCAAAGGGTGGCGGGGCGGCATGTGGGCGGGGCTACATTCTGATTATAAAATGCACCCAGATTTTTACCCTCTTTTTGGAGGTAAAAAGGTGTGTCTTATACTCCGAAAAATATGGTAGGTAAGTGACCAGAAGAGAGCCTTGCATTTGTGACTCTTTAACTGTGAGATGCCCTCCATGAAAAATCTATTCTTACCATCACATCATTATGGTTTTGACTCCAGTCCATCATCATCTTCTTCACAGAAAGCTCTTTAATTTTAATGAATCATTTTGAACTTCTTTAAAGGCCTGTACTAAGCTGTTGTGGTAATTTTGTATACATTCGATTGTGATTCCACTCGCATGGTAGTTTTTGGCCATTTAGAGACAAGAAACATATGAAAACAATAATGAAATCTCTAAAATAAACCTCTCAGAGTTAAAAAAAAATCAGTTTCTTTCTGCCCTCTGCCCAAAATACAAAAGAAACTGAAAAAACTGGCCAGTCCCACCCATTTACAATCATGGCAAAAAAATAAATATATCTTCTTTGAGTTCTATGGCTTTGTGTATCAGGATATGGTAAAACCATTTGGTTCTTTGCAGTTCTTAAAAGTAGGTAAACACAACATCAAATTAATAACAACACATGACATATTACACCACATCATCATCTATTTTACAAAAAGAAAGCCAAGAAGCTAAATATAAAAACTAAGTACATTCTTACTGTTTCGATAGGTATGAAGAGGCTAAATTTATTTATTTATTATATTTCTATACTGCCTTTCTCCCACAGGACTCAAGGCGGTGTACAGACAAGAAAAAATAAAAGATACATAAACATCATAAAATTGATAATTAAAATTATAGCATAGTTTAGCCCAAATAAATAAAACCCAGAATTATATAATATTTTAATCATTCCCAGTTAACATGCTTAGCCCTGCCTGATTGAACATCAGGGTCTTGAGGGCACAGCGGAAAGCACGGAGATTAGCGATGTTTCGTATATCAGGAGGCAGTTCATTCCAAAGGGTTGGAGCCCTTACAGAGAAGGCCCTTCCCCTGGGAGTCGCCAGTCGGCACAATTTGACTGACGGTACTCTGAGTAGTCCCTCCCTGTGAGAACGAACTGGTCGGTGGGAGGCTATTGGTGGCAAAAGACGGTCTCGTAAGTATCCAGGCCTTAAGCCATGGAGCGCTTTAAAGGTGATAACTAACACTTTGAATCGCACCCGGAAGACCACCGGGAGCCAGTGCACCTCACGTAGGAGAGGTGTTACATGGGCGCAACGAGATGCACCCATAATCACCCACGCGGCTACATTCTGGACCAGTTGGAGCCTCTGGGTGCTTTTCAAGGGGAGCCCCATGTAGAGAGCATTGCAGTAGTCCATACGGGAGGTGACTAGGCCATGAGTGACTGTGCGCAAGGCATCCCGATCCAGAAAGGGATGCAAATGGCGGATCAGGCGAACCTGATAAAAGGCCCCCCTGGCCACAGCCGTCAAATGGTCTTCTAAAGATAGCCGTGAGTCCAGGAGGACACCCAAATTGCGGGCCCTCTCTGTGGGAAGCAAGGTCTCATCCCCAATTGTCAGTGATGGTACCAGCTGACTATACCGGGATGCTGGAAGCCACAGCCACTCAGTCTTGGAGGGGTTGAGTCTGAGTTTGTTTCTCCCCATCCAGATCTGTACGGCCTCCAGGCAACAGGACATCACAGCAAGGGCATCGTTGGGGTGGTCAGGAGTGGAGATGTATAGCTGAATATCATCAGCATACTGATGAACATTCACCCCAAAACCACAGATGATCTCGCCTAGCGGTTTTACATAAATGTTGAACAGAAGGGGTGAGAGGACCGACCCTTGCGGCACTCCACAAATAAGGTGCCTCGAGATCGACCTCTGCCCCCCTGCCAACACAAACTGCGAACGGTCAGAGAGAAAGGAGGAGAACCACCGAAGCACGGTGCCCCCTATTCCTAACCTCTCCAGCCGGTGCAGTAGGATACCATGGTCGATGGTATCAAAAGCCGCTGAGAGATCTAATAGGACCAGGATAGAGGAACAACCTCCGTCCCGGGCCCTCCAGAGATCATCAACCAACGCGACCAATGTCGTTTCTGTGCTGTATCATGACCTGAAGCCTGACTGGAACGGATCCAAATAGACATCTTCATCCAGGTATCGGGGTAGTTGTCATGCCACCACACTCTCAGCAACCTTCGCAACGAAGCGAAGATTGGAGACTGGGCGATAGTTTGATAATAAAGCCAGATCCAGGGAAGGCCTCTTGAAGAGGGGCTTCACAACCGCCTCTTTCAAGGTGGCGGGAAAGAAACCCTCACTCAGAGAAGCATTTATAATCCCCTGGAGCCAGCCTCGTGTAACCTCCCGGGAGGCCAGTACTAACCAGGAGGGACACGGGTCCAATAAACATGTGGCAGCGTTTAGCTTTCCCAGAATCCTGTCCACGTCCTCAGGAGCTACAGTCAAACTCCTCCCAGATAACGCTCTCAAGACCTACCCCCGTCTCCTCCCCTGGATCTATCCAATTGGAGTCCAGGCCATCCCGAATCTGAGCAACTTTATCATGCAAGCATTACACAAAATCCTCAGCTCATCCCTGTAAGGGATCTTCCCGCGTCCCCACCTGAAGTAGGGAGCGGGTCACCCTAAACAGCACAGCTGGGTAGTTCTCTGCAGATGCAATAAGAGCAGAGAAGTAGTTAGACTTCGCCGCTTTTATCGCCACTAGGTAGGTCTTAATATAGGATCTCACCTGTGTTCGGTCAGATTCAGATCAGCTTGTCCTCCGATCACTCTCCAGGAGTCTTTTCCAACGCTTCATCTCTCTCAGCTCCTCGGAAAACCAAGGAGCTAGTCGAGATCGGCATTGGGTCAGAGGCCGCAAAGGCACGATGCAGTCCAAGGCCCCAGTAGCCGCCCTGTCCCAGGCAACCACTAGGTCCTCAGTCGAGTCGTGAGCCAGAGTCTCAGGAAATGGCCCAAGCTCTGTCAGGAACCTCTCGGGGTCCATCAGGCACCTGGGACGAAACCATTTGGTCGGTTCCGTCTCCCTGCAGTGGATAGAAGTGACTTGAAAGTCCATGTGAAGGAGAGAATGATCAGACCATGACAAGGGCTTGATGTCTATATCCCCTAATTTAAGATCATTCAGCATAAATGGCAGTCAGGTGCTGCTAATCAAGTGCCCTTGATCAATTGATCATCAGCAAGTATTTACATGTAAAAAAGTCAAAGTTTTAGGAATCTGCTGGTGTCCAGTATTGAGGTATGTGTTAAAAAAATGCCAAAGAGTAAAGACTTTAGCACTGATCTTAGAGAAGCAATTGTTGCTGTCCATCAATCTGGGAAGGGTTGTAAGGCCATTTCCAAACAATTTAAAGTCCCTCATTCTACAGTGAGGAAGATTATTCATCAATGGAAAGCATTCAGGACAGTTGCTAATCTTCGCAGCGGTGGAGGTTCCAGCAAATTCACCCCAAAATCAGACCATGCAATGCTTAGAGAAATTGCAAAAAATCCAAGAGTTATATCTCAGACTCTGCAGGCTTCAATTAGAATATTAAATGTTAAAGTTCATGATAGTAAAATTAGAAAAATATTGAACAAGTGTGGTTTGTACAGAAGGGTTGCCAGGAGAAAACTTCTTTTTTCTAAAAAGAACGTGGCAGCACATATTAGGTTTGCAAAGTTGCATTTGAACAAAGCGCAAGACTTCTGGAACACTGTCCTTTGGATAGAGGAGATCAAAGTAGAGATGTTTGGCTATAATGTACAGTGCCACATTTGGTGAAAACCAAACACAGCAGATCAGCACAAACATCTCATACTAACTGTCAAGCATGGTGGTTGAGGGGTGATAACTTGGGCTTCTTTTGCAGCCACAGGACCTGGGCACTTTGCATTCATTGAGTGGACCATGGACTCCTCTGTGTATCGAAGTATTCTAGAGTCATCTGTCCAACAGCTGAAATTTGGCCAACATTGGGTCATGCAATAGGACAATGATCCCGAGTACACTAACAAATAAGAGAATGGCTGAAAAGGGAAAGAATCAAGGTGTTGCAATGGTCCAGTCAAAGACCAGATCTCAACCTGATTGAAATGCTGTGATGGGACCTCAAGAGAGCTGTGCATGAACAAATGCCCACAAACCGCAATGAACCAAAGCAGCGTTGTAAAGATGAATGGGCCAAAATTCCTCCACAACAATGTCAGAGACTGATAAAGTCCTCCAGAAAATGATTACTTCAAATTATTGCTGCTAAAGGTCAATCTACAAGCTATTGAATCATAAGGTATACTTAGTTTGTTACCCATGGCTTTTCCATTTTGGCTTGTAAAATAAATGATGACATGGTGTCATATGTCATAGTTGGTCATCTGAGGTGGTATTTACCTACTTTTAAGAACTGCTAAGGACCAGATGATTTTTATTATGTCCTGATACATAAAACACAAAGAGGGTGTACTCCCTTTTTTGACTGTAGATTACCATCCTGCTCATGCAATTCTCAGACACCCCAAAAGCATTAAGATAGTTCCTGGTCACTTAGTTTCTATTTAGATCACACTTTTTCAACTGGATAGTTTCTGAATATGCGTGACCTAGCTCCACTTATTCTAGCCAAGCTAGTTATTGGCCATGCTGGAAGGAAATATTAAGACTTGTACTCCAACATTTCCAAGGTATAAAACTGGAGGAATAACATTAAATATGTTTTAAAACAACAATAACACTGCATTCCAAAGATTGAAATTTCATCAATTTTTTTTTTATTTTGTAAGAGGGACCAGCAATTTTTGCTTCTCAAGATTTAAAGAAAAGGTTGTACATTTGAAGGTCCTCTTCTTCAATTCTCTGGACATTTAGCCTTTTTTGTGGTGTAGTGGTCTCCAGTATTTTGGTGGTGGTGGAGGTGGAGGAGGGGGTGGTGGTGGAGGAGGCGGTGGTGGTGGTGGTGGAGGAGGAGGAGGAGGTGGTGGTGGTGGAGGTGCATGGCAGCAATAATATCCACTTCCATATAAGCCAGTACAGGCACAGTTTGCAGCATGGTTCACACCATAGACACAATGTTTTCCACACCGTCCATGACAACTGACATTGCAGTGACTCTTATAACCTGTAGAAGAGAAATTCTACCATTAGCTAGTGATAAATCTTATGAAAGATTTGCAAATATGGGTAATCCTTGTTAATTTGTCAACTGACTTCAAGTGATTTATAACACAGCCACTATACAGAAACCCCAGATGTCTCAAATTTTCAACCAACTTCCAGTTGCTCCCTTCTGTTGGCCAGTCAAGGAAGAAAACTTGATGGTTAAATCCTCCCTAAATTCTTCAAGCAAAGACTTGAGCACACTGTCAATGTTCAAGGCTCTCAATCTCTTTTAAGATCAGTTCCTCATCCTCCGGATGAGAATATGAACAGGCTCACCTAAAGTTCATCCCTGATGTTTCATGTCAGGACTCCTTCTACTTGATTGCCAGCTGAGCTATGTTAGATGGGTCTTGGCCATCTAAGGCTACAAATAACTACCTCCCATGAATTCAGAGCCTAAATTAATCTATTGGCATCACTGTCCTGGCACTTCAAGGCAATATCCAGTGCCCAGGATTCTGCCAGACGTATATAATTCTGCATTTCTCCATTCTTTATGTCCAACTACTTGGAACTTCAGCATTTGTTGCTTTCTGAATAGTGGAGCACCACTTTTGGTTCCCCTTGTTAGCATATACAGTCCCTCCAGGAAATAATGGAAATTGTAGTCCAATTTGTAAGGAGGACATAAAGGCTGAGAAGGTTACCCTTTGGCTTTAACTATGCATAAAAAATCTTTCCACACTTCAACTATTAAGTGAAAAAGAAACATCCTTAAAAACTCTTTCTTTGTCTCCAGTATTCCCATTATTGGCCAAAAAGATAAGTCTGGGGGAAAGATAAGTCTTCTTTTCCCTCCAAACTTAATGTAGGAAAATAGCTGAGATCTTTCAATGATTTATTTCACATATTTAGTATTCAGTATTTCGAAAGTTTGCTAAGTTGCAGGGGAAAGCCCCAAACTAATTGCAATATTTAGTGGACATCACACCCAAAGTTATTCAGTATATGCATTTGGTATGTGATTTGCCTTTGTTCTTTAGTTACAGGCTTCTATTAAGTAGCACAATGAACATAACATTCAGCACACTGCTATCTTTCCTTTAACCCATATGGTTTCAAATTATTTTAGAAAGCTATTCATTTGCTAAGGATATTGGTAAAGGCTGGATGTTAATAATAACAAGCACACAAACTGTGATCATGCTCTCTTCAAACTTTAGTTAACAAAACACAATTCTATGTTCACACAGAATGCTAGGCCAAACTATATATGCCCCAAAGTCTGGTTTAATGTGACGGTCTGATTTTTACAACAAAATAAAATAATAGCTGGATTCTCTACCATATATAAAATCCAACTTCCAATTTTATAATATTCTAATCTAACATGTTGTGCTAACCCATTCCTACCCTGGTACCTGATATCTCATGTTCTTTCTCATTAGTTAATTTAAAGTACTATTCTAATATACAAGCAGTGTCTTAAACAGTTTTCCTATCCACAAAAGCATTATAATAACAAGTCTGCCTCCTCCATAGTTTTAGTAGGACTTTATCTTCCCTTCATTACATTTCTATTTGACTATAGCACCCTGGGAGAACCTATTTCTCAAGAAAATGATTGCTGTCATATCATTTTTAAATCAGAAATTTAAAAATTTAGGATAAACTGATCAAACTCTCAACCCTCATTCCCCAACCATATCAGTAACTTCCAATTCACAGTTACCTCCAGAGACCACAGCAACCAGAAGAAGCACTGCCAAGGCAAGGAACACAAGCCTCATGATGAGCTTGGTCTGGATCTCACTTGATGAGTCCTGGGATCAGATGTTCCAATGAATGGAAAGATTCTTGGAAGATCAGATGAGGAGTGTGGTCTGAAGCTCAGTATTTATAGAAGGTTCAATAAATTGACTGGGAGGAGATTGCTGGGTGTGATGTACATCTATTGTCTTGGAACACCATTGTGTCATTCTGACCCTGACGGGACACAACAAGAACTGTTCATCGTTTTTTGTCATTTTCCATGTAGTAATTATTTGGTACAAGAGGCTGGATCTCTTTCCAGATCCGGGTCTGTGGATACAAAGAGATGTGGTTGATAAGTGACACTCTTACAACTTTTGAAATGAAACATGTCAAGCACACCTCAGAAGAGAATAATAAAATGTAGACTTATCAAGATTAAGATCTCTAAAGAGAAGACTAGTACATTCTCAGGTGGCTTACATCTTGTGAAGTTCAGCACCTGTAACAATGAAGGCTTCTGATGGTAGGCAAAGAGTAATCGTTCAAGGACTCTCAATATTTTATTCAAAGATTTGTCACTCAGTCTATGTATATATTTTTTAGGCTTTCCCTTCAGGTTTTCTTTGGTATTTAGTTTAATTTAGTTTATTTCAGATTTATATACCGCCCTTTCTCCCAAGAGGGACTCAGGGCGGTGAACAGCCAAAAAATTAAAATACATAGAATACAAAAGTTATAAAGAACTAAAATAAATAAATTAAATCCTTGGCTTCTCAATTTAAAAAATTTAAAATTTAAAATTTCGAACCCCCAAAATCCATAAAATTCCAATTTAAAAACCCGAATCCATATAATTTAAAAACCCTGTTAAAAATCCCTTTGGCCTAGGCCGGCTTGTTGGAATAGGTAGGTCTTTAGAGCCTTATGGAAGGTGTGAAGGTCCGGGGTCAAACGTATACTAGGAGGCAGCTCATTCCACAGGGTGGGTGCCCCCAGAGAGAAGGCTCTCCCCCTGGGGGCCATCAGCCGACATTGTTTGGCCGAAGGCACCCTGAGGAGGCCCTCTCTGTGTGAGCGTATTGGCCAGTGGGAGGTTATCGGTAGCAGCAGGCGGTCTTGCAAATACCCTGGCTCTATGCCATGGAGCGCTTTAAAGGTGAGAACCAATACCTTGAAGCGCACCCGGAAGACCACCAGAAGCCAGTGCAGCTCGCGCAGGAGAGGTGTTACGTGGGAGCGCCAGGTTGCTCCCATAATCACCCGCGCGGCCGCATTCTGGACCAACTGAAGTCTCTGAATGCACCCCAAGGGGAGCCCCATGTAGAGAGCATTACAGTAGTAATTGTATTATCTTACAATTAATTTCCTCATCAGTAGAAAGTGTCATTCTGAAAGGAACTTTTGTAAAAATTGCAAATGGATCCTTATAAAAAATAAAAAGAGTTTTAGATACCTCACTTCCAAAGCTGAAATTTGCACATTTGAATTCTGAATTCATAGGAGTTATCGTGTGGTAAGATGGGTGGCCAATCAATTAAATAAATAAATAAATAAATGATTGAATAAATAAATTACACTGTTGATATGGAGAAATTGGTACATTTTTCAGAGAGGCAAAGAGTAATAGTGATAAGAGACATTAATTAGCCTGAGAGTTGCCAAGCAGATGCTCCTTCAAGAAAATTCTTGACCTGGACAACTCTTGAAGGACAACACTATCCTTCAGAAAGGAAGATCAGGAATATCAGCTGTCCTTGACTTGTTGCTAACCAATAAGAAAGACACTATCTCTTAAATAGAAATAGCAGGAGTATTGGAGCACTTAATGCTGGAATCTTTTTTTAAGGGAAACGAAAACTATAATCAAATGTTATCTTTGACTTCAAAAAATTCAACAGCATGTAAAGAAAAATTAATTCAAATAAATTGTTTTAAAAGACATATTAAAAACACAATTGTAAACAATTCCAATGAGCAGAGAAATAGAGGACAGAAGAAAAAAACAGTATGGCTATGCAAAAAGCTTAATGAATATTGAAATAAAAAAGGACACATACAAGATGTAGAAAGAGAAACAGTTCAGTAAGTATAATGCATACAAGTAGTTCAGATGCATAGAGATTGTGTCTAAAATCAGAGTTTCATGAAGGATTCTAAGAAAAAGCACAGTTCTTCTTTATATCTATTCAAAATAAAAGGGAAAGAATCAGCAATGTAATTAGTGAAAATTACCAAATGTTAACAGAAAACAAGGAAAGCTCAAACCTATTTAAATTCTATTCTATTCTCTCTGCCAATAGTAGCATATATATCCCACCACCATTGTGAAGAGTAGTTTGAAAATGTAGGACCACAGGTTAGTGGAAAGGTAAGTGGAAAGGTACTGTATCTATAGGCCTATTTCTTATTCATCACTTTATCTTCAGGGTATTCGAATCAACTCCTTTATGGTGTTCTCCAGAATCTTCACATGCATAAATATTAGACTCATTTGTCAGTAGTTCCCCTTCCTGAAAATAGGGAATAGTGTTTTTGATTATTTAGTCAAGTACTACATCACATTCGCCAGGATTTCTCAAACACAAATACGTAGAGCTTCAGTCCCGGGATGGTGAACCTATGGCACGTGTGCTGGAAGAGGCACACAGAGCCATTTTGCTGGGCATGTGAGCTGTCACCCAACTCACCTGCAGCTGCGCATGAGTGTGCACCCCAGCTGGTGTTCAGGCTTCCAGTGGATTCAGGGGACCCAGTTGGTCTTTGGAGTTCTCCTATACATGTGCACACGTTTGTGCATACGTGCGAGAATACTGGTGCGCAGGATGTGCAGCTAGTGTTCGTGCATGTGCATTGCATGTGTGAAAACTATGCACATGAGCAGATGGTGCGATTGCCTGCACAGTGCACAGTGGGCGCGCACACAAAAGCTGTACACATGTGCAGATGGTGCAGTTGGGGAGAGGAGCCACGTCTTAGCGCAAATGGCACACGAGTGCAAAGCACACGAAGCACGTACCTGTTCGGCACTCGGTGAGTAAAAGGTTCGTCACCCCTGCTTCAACCACTGCATTGGAAAAAAAAATCTGCATTTTTGGTACTTGAAATAACTAGTGGATTCTCTTAATTTGAAGGTGCTTTTACCTGGCTCTCTACTTATCAACATTTTTTTCTTAATAATTTGGATGGTGAGTTTGAGAATCTGCTTATGGAATTTGCAGGTGAAATAAAATTGGAGGGGTTTATTTATTTAAATGTATATGGGTACATTGTTATAGCTATGAACAGACAACAACAATTTAAAAATACAACCTAAACAGCATAACAACAAATAATCAGTATATTATGTATACTTAGATTATTACTAGATTATGTATATCGAGAAGACAGAAACAACGTTCAAAATCAAAATGAAAGTTTGATCATGGGCTAAAAATCACAATGTTTTTTAAAAATGAAAACAACTATTTGAAAGGGACAGATGCAGTCCTTCACTTAGAGCAGGGGTCAGCAACCTGCGGCTCTGGAGCCACATGTGGCTCTTTCACTCCTCTGCTGCAGCTCCCTATCACTCAAAATATGTGTCACAACTGCCAATGTGTGACACCCGCCAGCACACGATTCATTGAGCTTTTCAACCCCCAGTAGGCCAACCATGGATAAATCCAAGAAAAGAAAAGTTTCAGAACAAAACAGAATGTTTAATTTAACGACATATGCTAGTTTTGTGGCTGCTCAAGAAATAGTCAGGCACGGGAAGGGTTTTGTGGCTCCCGGTGTTTTCTTTTCTGTGGGAAATGGGACCAAATGGCTCTTTGAGTGTTTAAGGTTTCAGACCTCTGATTTAGAGAAAAATTAATCTAATGCAGAAGTTTAGAATAGGAGAGATCTAGCTTGATAATTAATTAAAACTGTTTTGAAATTACAGCTGATCATAAACTGAGTATTAATTAGCAATAAGCCATGGCTGCAAAAAAGGCAGATATAATTTTGAGTTGCATCATCATAGAAAGACAAGATGCCTTTCATTTCACAAAGCAGGACAAAAAAATGATTATAAGTTACAAGAAGGCAGATTCTAACTGAATGTATAAAAAACATTCTAGTAATAAGAGCATTTTAACAGTGGGCCCAATTATCTAATTAGATGGTCTCTCCTTCACTGGACGTATTCAGACGGGAGCTAGACAACCATCTTTCATGGATTAGGATTTTGCCCTGAGAAGAGGATTGACTTGAGTGTCTAAATTTCTCTTTCCAGTTCTATGAATGCATGCAGCTATTGAAATACCAAACTTTGGATCTGGGCTGATGTTATGTGTCATTTATATTTTGAATCATGCACATTTCTGAATGCAATTTTTATGAAATGGTGTTTCCCAAGGAAAACAAACCCAAGGAAAATTGAGAATATTGCAGTCTTATCCAGCCTCATGTTTCCCAACCTAAAGGGGACATATTAAAATCCCCTAATAGACATATTGTATAGTCTCAGAAGAATACATCTCTCTTTGTGTATTCTGAATGTCCAAATACAATAATGAGATTAGGTGCCAACATAACCTTTTTTGTTTTAATAGACAATCTGTTCCATTACACTAAACAGTTCATCAATGCATTTCTTTCAGGTTGTATACTACATTCTGTACCTGTTTGACAATTGCCAGATGAACCATTTGGTCAAAGTACCCTTTAAATGCCACCTTTACATTGTAAAGATTAGTTCACTTTCGTAGGCTCCTTCTGATGTTTTTTGTTCATTTTCTTTATGATATAAATCAGTGCTCATTTACAGTTAATCTATTCTGATCCAACGGTGAATGTAAGTCATAAATCTATCATTCATGGCTGAAGGACCACAAGCAGCAATTTAATGTTCCGTGATCCATTTTGGAGCTCAAGCCATAGACAGCATATCCTTAAATCTCTGTACTAATTTTGTTGCTTTCCTTTGAACCTGTTCTAATTTATCAATACGCTTTTGGAAATATAATGCCCAATATCATACACCATGCTCCAGGTGTGGTCTTAGGAGTGCAGAGTAGACGACCATAAGAACTTCATTGCAGGTAGTCCTCAACTTACAACCATTTGCTTAACAATTATTCAAAGTAATGATGATCTCAGAAAAAGTGACATATAACCCATCCATGAAGTCACAACCATCGTATCATCCCCACGTTTACATGATTGCAATTCAGGTGCTTGGCAACTGGTTCACATTTTCAACAGTTGCAGCATTTTGCAATCATGTGATTCAGGGGTAGGTTCTAAATTTTTTTACTACTGGTTCTGTGGGTGTGGCTTATTTTATGGGTGTGGCTTGGTGTGGGTAATGTGACTGGGTGGGCATGGCCAACTTTTTTTTTTTTTACTTTTAAAAGCATTTTTTGTACAACCTAAGAGGTTGCAGAAAAAAATGCTTTTAAAAGCCTCTGGCGATCAGGCAACTCAGATGGGAATGCCAGAGGCTTTTAAAGGCATTTTTTTTTCCTACAACCTTTTTGGCTAAGAGGTTGTAGAAAAAATGCTTTTAAAAGCCTCTGACGATCCCAGCTGAGCCATACAATCATCAGAGGCTTTTTTTTTAACTTTTAAAAGCATTTTTTCAGCCGAAGAAGTTGTAGAAAAAATGGTTTTAAAAGTTTTTTAAAAAGCCTCTGATGAGGTGGGTGGGGTAAGCGAGTGGCGACCGGGCCAAGGACTGGTTCAGGGGTGTGGCCAGCCAATGTTATTACCGGTTCTCCGAACTACTACAAATTTTTACTACCGGTCCTTGCGAACCAGGAGCAACCCACCACTGATGTGATTGCAATATGCAATCTTGCTACCTCGCTTCTGACAAGCAAAGTCAATTGAGGAAGTTGGATTCACTTAATAATCACATGATTTGCTTAACAAACATGGTTCACTTAATGACCTTAGTAAAAATGGTCATAAAATTGGTTCCCTTCACATGATGACACAATGATCACATCACTTAATGACCAAAGTTCCAACTGTGGCTATAAATGAGGGCCATCTGTACATCTTTGATAAAAGACTTCTTCTAATTTAGAATTGTGTTAGCCCTTTTGGCAAATATTGGCAAATATTGCTGGCTTATATTCAGCTTGTTGCTAATGACTTGAACCCTTGTTCTTTTCTGAGCTAGGGCCACTTTATATATGTGCCAGTGGTGGGTTCCTCCCGGTTCAGACCAGGTTCCACTGAGCCAGTAGCGGTGATAATATGATGTCAGCGAACCGGTTCTGCCCCTCCCTTCAGAGTCCCAGCTGATGGGCTATAAGGAAAAATTGTTTAAACTCTTGCTGCGGGGCTTCAAAGGGCCGCCCTACAGCTGATCAGTGGTAAAAGGCAGTTTGGTGGTAGACCGGTGCCTCCAAAAACAAATGAGTAGACCAGTGCCTGCAAAAATAAATGGGTAGATCAGTGTCTGCAAAAATACATGAGTAGACCAATGCCTGCAAAAATAAATAGGTAGACTGGTACAGCTCTGCAAGCAGTTAAAAGCCTGGTAGACTGGTACCTCTGCTAAATCCTAAAGAATTGTCACATGACCATCAAGCCATGCCCACAAAATAAACCACACCCACAGAACCGGTAGTAAAAAATTTTAGAACCCATCCCTGATATGTGCCCTGTAACTTTCTTCCCTAAACTTGAAAGCTAGTTTGGTGTAGTGATTAGTGATTAACGCACCAAACTAGAAATGTGGGGACTGTCAGTTCTAGTCCTGCTTTAGGCATGAACCCAGCTCAGTGACCTTGGGTCCATCGCTCTCTTTTTCAATCCTAAGAATAAATGACAGGCTACTTTCAAAAACTTGTCAAGAAAATTAAAGGGACTAACCAAGGGAGTAACCAAGAAATCAACTCTGTTTTGAAGGCACAAAAAATAAGATTTTTTTTTTTATCTTGTAAAAGATAAAAGATAATACCTTACATTTCTCCCTCTTGAAGGATACAGTACTTCATTCATTTGAGATCACCTTTCAGCCTATCAATATTAGACTGAAATCTTGTTCAGTCATCTTGTGTATCGGTCATTGCTCTCAATTTAATTTAACCTACAACTTTGATAAGTACACCGTCAATCCCATTCTTGAAATCATTGATAGAAATGTTGAATAGCATTGGCCTGAAGACAGATCTCGGCAGAATGCCTCTGGTTGCAACTCTCCAACTCAATGTAGGAACATTAGTGCTGAATCTCTGCGTGCACTTAGAGTTGTGCATTGAGTTTACTGCAATATTGTTCAAACCATACTTTAACAGCCTAACAATGAGAATGTCCTCAGAACCACAATTGAAACCAGCAACTCTATTGCTGAACAGCACTATCATTAACACAGCACAGTACTTAAGCAAAATGGTTCAGTTGAGATCTGCATATGTAGGACTGATTGGGGTAGATTGTAGGGGTGACATTGAAATATAATTTTATCATATTTTATCTAAATCTTAAATTATTGTTTTTATTCCAATTTCATTTTAGACTGTATTTTATTCCAATTTCATTTTAAATTGTATTTTATCCTATTCCATTTTAAATTGCTTTTATCAAATTTTAGTAAAAATTTGTTTCTGAAACTTTGATATGGCCCAAGGAGTAACCAATAAAATGAATGAAATAATGAATTTACATATATTCATGAATGTAAAAAGCAAAAAAAAAAGAGAGTTATTTTTATCTTGAACTATGTTGCCTCTAAACAGATGACTCTTAATACTAATACATCATTTACCTTTCCACACTGACTTCAGTTCCAGTTGCAGTCATTAAGTGAATCACTGTGAGTCATTGAGTGGGATGTCCCATAACTACAACTTGCATTTCCTGCTGGCTTCTTCATTGACTTCGCTTTTTGGAAGATGGCTGTGAAGGTCACTTATGACAATTAATTGACCACTGTGACCATTGTAAATGCTGTGATGCTGTGATCATTGTAAATGCATGTTGGTTGCCAAGTGCCTGAATTGTAATCATGTGGTTATGAGTACACTGTGACAGCCACATCTTTGAGGACTGGTCATAAGTCTTTTTCAGTGCCATTGTAACTTTGAACAGTTGCTGAATGAGTGGTTAGTAGCGAGACCACCTGGAGTTACTTATCAAAGAAGGACATATTTTTTTACAAAGCGATACTGAAACTTAGTAATTGTGACATTATCTTCAAGATGCTTACTAACAGCTTGCATTATTATTTGCTCTGACATCATTCTAGGGATTGGTGTTAGGCTAATTGGTTAATCTTTCTGGGACCATGTTTCCCTCCCCCCCCCGCCCTCTTTTTATACTGAGGAACTTTTTGCTCTTCTCCGGTTTTTGGGCACATCTCCAGTTCTCTAAGATTCTTTAAAGGTTATTGGCAGAATTCCTAACAGTCATTCATACATTTCCTTCAATATTTTAGACTGCATTTCCTCAGACTCTGGGAAACTCAAGGCATTTAAGCTGGCTAAAAGAATCATTACTAAATCCTTACCCACTATGCCATCCCTTGTATTTATTTTTGATTGTATTTCTCAAATCTGTTTTCTCTTAATGTAAAGATGGATATAATATAAGGAATGAGTTCCTCTGTTTTTGTCAGCTGAGAAGACTTCTCTGAGCTAAGAAATGAACTTAACATGCAGTTTCTCTCCCTCCCTCTCTCCCTCCCTCATGCACGCACACGCACACACACACACAGAAAGAGCAAATTTATGCCAAGCTAAGCTACCCACATCATCAGTTTTTTGCAATGAATTCCTCAGAATTAATAAAGAACATATTTGCATGTTTTTCTGTGATTATACTGACTTTTATATTTATTATTTCTGTTTATTAGTTTGTCAGACATGTACAATTCAGATATGAATATGAACATGGACATGAACGAGGGAAATGAATACAAATAAATGGGGACAGTAGGACAGGGACGGTACTTCTTTCTTTTAGAATAGACTAGACTAGAATATATTTTTTATTGGCCAAGGGTGGTTGGTCACAGAGAACATCTTCCCTGTTTGCATATTGATTTCTTTTATGATTCTGGATTAAAATGTAATTGCTTATCTATTAACAATCAAGTATATCTAATGGTTTTCAGGACTAGAAATTGGATTAGAAATTCCTTGTTTAAATTACATGGACCCTGAAATATGCCAAAATTTTTGAGGGCTTGGGATTTAAGGAAACCCAAAGAGAAAAATCACAGGGAAAAAAATTCTAATGGGATATGTTTAAATCTGTTTAAAACCACCTTCATCATAGCCAGTGTGGCTTTACAAATTTGGTATGGCCAAAGTATTTGAGAGTTTGTGCCTTTCATAAAAGTCATTAACATGGGAATTCCTTTTGAAATATACACTAGTCTCAATGAAATGTACATTTTAATTACATTAATGTTGCCACAGGGATTTATTGGAAGATTTCACCATCAATCTACATTTAAACACAGTTAAGTTAACATATTATGAGATATATTTCAAGAAAAATATAGAGTAAAACCGTGTATTTTACAGACCCTCTAGAAATTATAACTCCTGATGTTTTGCAGTTGTCTACAGACATTGTCTATCCCAAGGGCAACAAATTAGATTTTTTTCAAATTGATACTGTGACACAGTTTAAATCATAAGCTTTGGTAATGACACTGTGTAATTATCCAGAATGCCATAATATGTCATTTCTGATTTCAATTAAAAATATGTGATTGCCCTGAAGGGCTCTAACCAGCTCAAACCATTAAAAAAAATTAATTCCATATCTCATCTATCCCAGCAATTGAAGGACTTTCACCGTCTGTACTTAACTATGGCCCAAATTCTCCAGCAAGATTTTTCTTCTGTCATATTCCCATAATGTTGTCTTTACATTGTTCCCAGTCATGAGTTAGTCCAGTTTAAATTAGTGTTTTGGAGATGTTTTCCCATCCTTTAGCACCAAAGAGGAACATCATCAAAATTAGAGGAACCAGCAAAAGGTTTTGCATGGAATCCACCTTTGGATGAAACCAGTCACATCATAACTCCTAGTGGCCAGTGTAATTGAATATACAATACATAGTCCTTGTTTTACAACCATTCATTTAGTGAGCATTCAAAGTTACAACGGCACTGAAAAAAGTGACTTAGGAGCATTTTTCACACTTAATGTCTGTTGCAGTATCCCTATGGTCACATGATCAAAATTTGGCTGCTAGGCAACTGGCTTGTGTTTATGATGGTTGTAGTGCCCAGGGTCATGTGATCACTTTTTGTGACTTTCTGACAAGGGAAGTCAATGGGGAAAGCCAGATTCATTTAAAAACGGTGTTACTAACTTAACAACTGCAGTCTTAACAACTGTGGCAAGAAAGATCATAAAATGGAGTAAAACTCATTTAACCTCTGTCTTGTTTAGCAATGGAAATTTTGGGCTCAATTGTGATTGCAGATGAGGATTACCCGTGCAGGATTTATTTTGGATAAAAATAGCGTAATAGTGCAATTCCTGCCTTCAGTGGATGAGGTGTTAGAAGTCATGTAAAAACCCATGCAAATGAATAGCAAAGAAATATTAGACAAAAATACATACATGCTTAGTAAAACTGTTAAAGCAGCACATAGGTTATAAACCAGAAATATTTTTGTTAGGCATAGTACCAGAAAAGTATGATAAAGGGGATATATATTTAATATTACATGTTTTAACAACAGGAAGAATTGTATTTGCACAGTATTGGATAAATGAGGAAACACCTACAGAAGAAGATGTAATTTTTTAAAAAAAATTAAATTCTGCAGAAGTGGACAGATTGACATTAAAGATAAAAGAAAAAGAAAATACAGAGTATTTTCGAACATGGGACTTGTTTTACAAATGGTTGGATAATAGAGGTAGAAATTAGGAGCGGGAAAAGTATTATTATATAAGCAAAATGATCCAGACAATATGCTGTTCAACAAGCACCTATGTACGTAAAATGAAAAAGTATAAATAAACTATTTTTTAAAAGCCCATGAAAATGCATGTGGTATTTGTATTTCTCTTATTCTGAAAGCTTAATTCTGCCGACTGCCAGCAGTTCGATTGTCATCAGCTCAAGGTTGACTCAGACTTCCATCCTTCCATCCTTCTGAGGTCAGTGAAATCAGGACCCACATTGTTGGGGGCAATAAACCACTTAGAGAGGGCTGAAAAGTACTGTGAAGTGATACATAAGTCTGACTGCTATTGTTATTAAGTGAGGGGGGATACATTATATATATACACCATTCTGCTGGATTCTGATTGAGGAGCTATCCAAATCTTGCACTCAGTGGTTGCAGGAAGTTGATTAATTGTGTAATTTCAGGTAGATAATAAGCCCCACAGAATAATATCTGACTGTCCACATCCCTGTGGGTTGCTACCGGTTCACCCCAGATTGGGCAAACCAGTAGCGGCGGCGGCGGGAGACTCCGCCCACCCACCCAGACATCTCTGCACATGTACAGAAGTTTCTGCGCATGCACAGAAGTGTTGCGCATGAGCGTGAGCGCGCCCACACCCACGAATGAACCAGTAGCGACGGTCCACATCTGAAAAGTCCCCATAGAATGAAACTGATCAAATGGTAATCAAAATAGTAATCAAGCAACTAAAAACACCTATCACTTTGCTTATTATGTGAAGCGCACACACAATCAGGGAAGTTAATTTGGCAGTAATAAGAAGAGAGACAGAGGCCAGATTAAAGTAAACAAAGGAAACAGCAAATTCTACCTCACTGTAGTTTTTGCTGACTCAAAACATATGGATACTTTGCTTTTCATAAAGGCCAGAACCCATTCAAGTGAGAGAATAAAAAGCCTGCAGCCAGACAGATCTGTATTCATTATCAATATCATATGAAATGCTGCAAGCATGTTCAATTGAATATCATTATATTTCCATTGCAAGACTTCTCTCTGAAAATGCTTAACACTGCAAATCCTTATGTATTTAACCTACTGGCTATTACTGGCAACAGCTATTACCAGCAAATATATGGAGGGGTACCTTACCTTTCATCTTGATCCTCTTTAACAAACATTTTGACTGAGCATGCAAACAGTATTTATAAAAGTATTTCTGAAAATATAAACTTCTGAGGAAAGTTGCAGTCCAAGGAAACTCAAATGCTGAGAGTTGAGTTAGAATACTGCAAATATGACATGTATTCATTATTAGCTTCACCAACAAAACACAATAGGAAAATAGCATTCAAAGGCTTGTTAATTTTTGGAGATTTCACTTATATTCACTCTGTATGTATAATCAAGTTAACTATATCACACAAAAACACAGTGAACTTTTATAAATAAAGAATAAATAAATATCCATTTAGTTAAGGATAATAAAACCTTGCATGATTCAGGGTTAAACTGTGGGATTCTTGGTGCTATCTGAGCTTGGTTGTTTACTTGCAGACAGTTCACATTGATGAAGTTATCTAGTTGGGTAATGAAATGTCTACAAAATAAGATTCCTCCCAATAGCTACTTTGAATATTCTTTATAGAGAAGGATGGAGTAAAGTACAATATAGGGGAAGAACAATAAAAAATAATGTATGTATGGCACTTACAGAATATTTTTATGCTCAACCATTTGATTGTACCATTTATAGCAGCCTTGTCTAACCTGGCATCCTTCAAATTTGTTTGGATCAGAAGTCATAGAATTCTCATGAAAACAAGTTAATGGGATTTCATTCATTGCTACAACACCTCGGGAGAACTACTTTGAATAATCTGTAGTTATCTTCTCAAACATATTATAGGGTTAGGAGAGAAATATTTAACACTGTATTATATTGGATAAATGTTCATAAAACACACAGACAGAGAAAGTGATTGCATAGTATCTTCAATGTGGGTTATAGCAAATTGTTGCTACTGGAGCAAATTCTGACGAAAAAGAAAAGGAAGTCTAGCACATCAAGGATGAGTCAAAGCTGATTTATTTAGCAAGAGAATGCAAACATTTTTTTTCCTTAGTGGTAATAGCCTTTACAATTAATGCTCCTCTTGTTTGATTCTTTAACTTTTTGGGGGAGGTCTCCAGTATGTCCACTTAGCATGTGGATATGGAGCAGGAGGAAGAGGAGCAGGGGCTGGGGCAGGGGCTGGTACATTAAACAGGCGCTGGATGAGGAAGATGAGGGAAAGGGTTAATGCAGCAAAGGCCACCATGATGTGCACAGGCACAGTTTGGTTGAGAAATCTGAGTAGAGAAACATCTGTGGGAACAGAAACCACTACAGAAACTGGTGCAGTCCCTTTGGTAACCTGCAAAAGAACAAGGGCAGCATTAGCAGATGCTGATATTTAGGATATATACTTTAATTAATTAATACAGCCTTTCACAATCATATGGTCTACAAAGTAATGTTATTACAACTTCCAAATTTTACAGCTAGCTTGGTCAAGACTCATTGACACGATGAAAAGAACTTTTTTCAAAAAACACTAAGATGGTCTAAGGTCCTGCCTGAGGTTATTTCTCTTAGAGTTAATTTAAAGGAAACAAATATGGTGAGCTCTTTTCCCCTAGGTTGTAGCTATACAACCCAGAGTCCTGGAGCTGCAAGTACCTCCCAGAATCTCTGATGTAGCTAACAAAAGTTCCTGCAAATGCAGCTGTCCCATTTTAACTTTTTATCACATGACATATTTAAGAGAATATGAACCAAGTCATGGTTGTCCCAAAGGTGCTTTTTCAAAAGTCAACTGGACTGTGGTTGTTTTTCCTTGAAGATGTTTAGCTTCTCATCCAAGAAGCTTCTTCAGTTGTGTCAGAACTAAAGAAGCTTCTGGGATAAGAAGTGAAATGTCTTCAAGGAAAAACAAAGAAAGTCCAGTTGCCTTTTGAAAAAGCACCTTTGGGACAACCTTGACTTAGGTGACTGAGAATCTGCATAGACAAAGAGATCATCACATACATGTGGAGTAATCATATTAAGTACATTAAATTTATATAGTTCTAATTGAATTGCATGTTAAACTAAATCCAATTGAAGTGATCGCTAAGTCCCACCAGAAAAGGATTCTGTTAAAACTTCCCCCCCTCCATACTTTACATGATTTTTTAAAAATTTCACAGAGAGATCATACATTCCAAATTGACACCTTCACTAGAAATCTAAAATTATGCTGCTCATTTCACTGTGCTTCATCTGTAGACCTGATCTCAGTCCTGCTTGTAGTGTGTTCAGTCATCTTTCAAATCTTGCAACATTTCTTTTCTCTTGAATGTCCTATCAGCTGCCTGCAGAATGTTGGTGGACAATCCCATCAAGATACTCATTTCAGATTTTGGGTAGATAGGGATGAACACCATAAAATTATCCTTTCAGCCCACTTTTGTTCACTTGGTTGGTGGCAATGGAACATTTTTTTGCCATTTTTTTTTTAACCCAGAAGATTTAGACATAACACTATAACATCTCTCTGAAGCGAAACAGAAGAAAATACTTTATTTAACTCTCAGGGTCTCCTGAATCAAGAACAAATGTTCTCAAACAGCCTGGAACACCACTACCAGTAACTATGACTTATTTTTGAACTCTGTCTGAAATTCATCCTAGTTAGGCATTGTGAATGGGGAACATTCCAACTCTACTTCGTTTTTATTTCAGCTAAACAGGAGGCTTTCAATAGCAAAATTAGACTTCTCCTTTAGATGAAGTTCAGCTCCAGATGATGGTAGAGACACTTACATGTTGTATTTTTGGCAAGAATACAGATGTAGTTTGCTAATGCCTTCTACCAAGAAATTCTGTCAACTTCAGTAATCTAATCTACAGCCTTGGTGTTTTTAGGTGTTCTCTAATTAAATATACACTAGGTTAGGCAATAGTTAACCCTCTTAAATCAGCTAAGATTACTGCCATCTCCCTACTATGCATTATTTTAAAAATACTAAATTTCAGGGAATTATTTGTGTTTATTTGTTAGATTTAAAGCAGAATATATTGTATTTCCTCCAGTTATGGTTTGTGTATTTGTATTTATTTCTTAGATTTGAAGTAAAATATGTAGCACTCCTTCCAGGTTTTCCCAACAATGCACTTTGAAGAGAGAAAAAGAGATTTTTTCAAATGAAAAAATGATTGAAAGTCATTTGGTGATCTTCCACAGTTGAAGTTGAAGTAGAACTTTGCTTTGTGAATGCTAAGCAAGGCATCTAAAAAGCTAGTTCCCAAAACCCACAGCCTATGTCCTCATTCATTCTCTTTCATTTTTAAATTAAGTTTTGAAAATTATCCAATTCCCATTTCTACACTGGAGAAAATGTCTTTAAAACTTCCTAACTGCAAAGAGGTTAATTAAATTAACAAGATTACTCTCTCCACTCAGAACCATTTTCTTTCCTTTTTTCACTTTAATTCATACACCAATTACCTAGTTTTATCATGATTCAATGGGTCAATGCTTCTGCTGCTATACAAATAATCAAGCAGTTATTCCTGATATATGTTTATATAATATAATAGGCCAGTGATGGTAAACCTTTTTCGACTGAGTGTTGAAAAGGGAGCATGTGGGTGGGGGGCACCAAGTGCTGAAAAGGGAGCACTTCGTGTGCATGTGTGCGCTTTGTGCACGCCTGTGCGCTCGCCAGGGCCATGACCAGGAAAGGAGCTGCCCAGGGTGCATGCACGTGCCAGATAAGATAATTCTGGTTTCCAAAGTGTGCATGCATGCTGGCCAGCAAGTCTTCTGGTTACTGCCATGCATGCATACAGGCTGATCAGTTGGCCGATGAGCATACTCATGCTGGAAATGGAAGACCAGCTCTTCCGGTTTCTGGCACTGCAGCATGCACAAAGGCTAGTTGATCGGCATGTGTGCATGCATGCCAGAAAACTGGAAGAGGAACAGGCAACGCCATGCATGCCAGGCGACATGGCTTCGCATGCCTCTTTGGACATGTGTGCCATAGGTTTCGCCATGATTGTACTCGATAAAAGATAAAAGGCAATGGGGCAGTCTGTAATTCTAAGCAATCCTTGAAAACTCAGCCTTTGTTTTAGCATGCTGTATGAGATAGTCATCTTAAACTATAATATAATGTTGGGTTTTGCCTGTTACGTTAACTTAGTAATTGTAGTTAGTCAGGATTATGACAAAAAGCATTCCATAAACAAGCTTTGAAACCTAAAAAGCATGATAAATTTAATCTATTTAGGAGGCTTTAAAGGCACAAGCCTCTGCTTTAGAAGGAAAAATCACATCTGTTTTTGATGAAAAAATTAAAGATGTGTCTGAGGAGATGGCTGAAATTAAGGAGATAATCCAAACCCGAAATAAAGAAATAAGAGAAGACATTGTTTTGGTGCTTCAGGGTCTGGCAGGTCATGTTGAATCATTGGAGGAAAGGGTGGAAGAAATTAATCAATCCAATGTGAATTTAGAGAATAAAGTGGGTGAGGTTCAAACGAAGATGGAAAAGACAGATGCAGAAGTTACAATGTTACAATATAGAGCAATGGAGTTTGCCCTGAGAGTAAGAGGCGTGAGAGAAAATAATCAAGAGAACTTGAGAGAGATTTTTGCAGAAGCTTTTGCCCAGCTAACTGGAGATTCAAGGGCAGAGTGTGACTGGCAAATAGACAAAATTTATCACGTCAACTCATGGATTGCCAGTCAGAGACAATTACCAAGAGCTATTGTAATCTACTTTATTACTAGGAAGGCAAAAAATGGAATTTTACAAGCTTCTTATAAAAATAAACTTCAAGTGGCAGGACAGGAGGTCCTAGTGCTGAAAGAAATTCCCCCCAAAATGTTGAGATCTAGAAAGGATTATGCATTTCTTGTTGAAGAACTTAGAAATCGCCAGATGCAGTATAGGTGGGAGGTTCCAGCTGGACTAGTGGTGAACCATTCAGGAGAAAGATATCATCTTAATACAGTTTGGAAGGCAAGAGATTTCTACATCAATGTACTAAAGGCTGGATGACCAGCATCCCCAGGAGTTAGAAGAAGAAAAGAAGCAGAGGAGGCAAGAAAAGGGGAGAAGGAAGGCATGCAGGCACAAGCTCAATCAGGGGCCTTGATTACTCAAGAAGATTTACTGTGACTTTCAAGTTCTGTTCAAGCTTTGGAATTACTTAAAAAAATAGAAGGACCAAAGGATCAAAGACAAACTCGAGCGGCAACCAAACGTAAAAAACAAGAATTCAAGATACAACAAACTCAGATAATAACTCAAGAAACTACAAATACTGAAGCTGGAGGGGGGGGGGGCAAGGCTGAAGAAGAAAATTCAGAAGGATTTTCAGCTGGCGCTCCAAAAGCTTCAGGGGGCCAGGAATGATAACTAGATTCTTAACCTGGAATGTTAATGGCTTAAACTCACTGCAAAAGAGGAAGAAAATATTTCACTATCTGAAACAGTTTAAAAATGATGTAATTTGTTTGCAAGAAACACATATCAGAACAAAAGACCAAAAATATTTGATAAACGCAAGATTGGTAACACACTTTGTTGCATCTGCTCCAGAGAAGAAAAATGGTATAGTTATATATTTAAGGAAAGACTTAATGACTAAACTAATTGAAGTAGATGCTCAAGGAAGATACATAGCAATTGAACTATTAATAGAAGGGAAGAAAATACTTTTAACTGGAGTATATGCACCTAATCAACAACAAGAAAAATTGTATAAGCTTCTGCATACCAAATTAATACAATGGGATTATAAATCATGTATATTGTTGGGCGACTGGAATGGAGTGTTGGATACCAAAAAAGACAAAAAGGGGCTTTTGCAAAACATCTGAACATGCACAAGACTGCCTAAATCTTTTTTCGATATGATGGATGATATGGAGCTGAGAGATATTTGGCGTGAGCGGAATGTTAAAGAACAAGATTTTACATTTTTTTCTGATAGGCACCAATTCTTTTCTAGAATTGATTTCATACTAATTACTAATGATTTTCTTTCTAGGTTAAAGAAGACAAAGATATGTCCAAGAACTTTAACAGACCACAATCTGGTTTGGATGGAATTGGAATATGGAGAGGGCTTCAGGAGGTCTTGACGGTTAAATGAAAATTTATTTAGATATGAGGAAAATGTGAAAGAATGTAAAAAATTAATGAAAGAATTTTTTGTTTTGAATATGCATAAGGGTACATCTATGGAAATGGTTTGGGATGCAAGCAAACCATACATGAGAGGTGTTTTAATATATTTGAATAATGCATATAGATGCAGGTAGGGAAAAACAGATGGAATTAGAAGAGGAAATAAAAAAGAAAGAGCAGGCGTTAATATTGAATCCAGCTGATAAGAAAATAAAAGAAGCAATTATTTTATTGAGAGGGCAGTTTAATAGGTTGATGTCAGATCAGGTTGCAACCAATTTGCAATATGCTAAACATAACACCTTTTGCAATGCGAATAAACCAGGTAGATGGTTAGCATATATGTTAAGGAAAAAACAAAAGTCTTATGCTATAGAGAAAATAGAGTATAAAGATAAAGAGGTGTATCAACAAAATATGATTAAAAAAGCATTTTTAGAATTTTATACGAGGTTGTATGCTGGTGATAAAATTCAAGGTACGGATATAGATAGATATCTACAGAAGGAGAATATCTCTAGAGTTACAGATGAGCAAAGGGAAAGACTGAATTCTTTTGGCAATTAAGCAGTTAAAAGTTGGTAAGGCTTCTGAAACAGATGGATTGACAGCTGTTTATTATAAAAATTTGCAATTAGAAATGGTGGAATCTCTTAAGGAATTATTTAGTAAAATACAATTTGGAGGAAAGGTACCCCCATCTTGGAGAACAGCTTTTAGTTCTTTGATCCTGAAGGAGGATCAAGACCATAGTCAGCCAAAAAACTATAGGTCTATATCGTTATTTAACACAGATTATAAGATTTTTGCTAAGATATTAGCAAATAGGTTACTGTTAGTTATGCAACAAATGATTCACAATGACCAATCTGGATTTATAAATGGGAGACAAATGAAAAGTAATGTAAGGCAAATTGTTAATATATTGGAGTATTTGGGGAAGAATAACCAAGTCCCTGCAGTGCTTATATTTTTGGATGCGGAGAAAGCATTTGATCGATTGAATTGGCAGTTTTAACTGAAACTTTATTTATTTATTTATTTATTTATTAAATTTCTATACCGCCCTTCTCCTTCCGGACTCAGGGCGGTGAGTCCGGAAGGAGAAAATAATACAAAAGATGCAGTTTGGAGAGTATTTTACACAATCTATTAAGGCAATATACCAGAAACAAACAACACAAATAATAATTAATGGCAGTTTAACAGAAACCTTTAAAATTGAAAAAGGAACAAGACAGGGGTGTCCCCTGTCTCCATTATTGTTTATCTTAACTCTGGAATTTTTGTTGAATAAAATATGTGAGTCAGACAAAATACAGGGAATTAAAACTAGGCATTATGATAACAGATTACGAGCCTTTGCAGATGACTTGGTTGTAACTTTAACCCAACCAGTACAATCAGCTATAGGCTTAATGGATATAATTAATCAATATGGTCAAGTATCTGGATTTAAAATAAATATAGGGAAAACAAAGATAATAACTAAAAATATGACTATAAATCAAAAAGAAGAATTAGAAAGAGTAACAGGATTTGAGATAGTAAAAAAGGTTAAATATTTAGGGGTTTATATCACAATTTCAAATGTGAAATTATATAAGCATAATTATGAACCGTTATGGCACAAAATACAGAAAGAGATGGATAACTGGAAAAAATTACAACTGTCTTTGTTGGGAAGAATAGCGATAGTGAAAACGAATGTTTTGTCTAAGTTTTTATTTCTTTTTCTAATGATACCAATACTCAAAAAGGATGCAAATTTGGGGGAATAGCAGAAGGGTATTAATAACTTTGTTTGGGCAGGGAAAAGACCAAGAATAAAATTAAAAATAATGCAAGATATACATGAAAGTGGAAGTCTGAAAATGCCCAATTTAAAATTATATTATGAAGCAGCTGCCCTATCAGCAATTAGTGACTGGATCAATTTAACAGAAGAAAGAGTTTTGAATATTGAGGGATATGACTTGGTATACGGTTGGCATGCCTATTTATTATATGACAAGAAGGTGGATAAGACCTTCAAACGTCATATATTAAGGAATGCTTTATTATGTGTCTGAAAAAAGTATCAATATAAATTAAATGATAAGATACCTATATGGGCAGTACCCAGACATGCGATAGAGAATATAAGCATAGAACAAAAACAAGATGTAACTAAATATAAAGAGTTTCTTAATATAGAAAAAGGTACATTACAGTTAAAGTCTTTGAATGTATTAAAAGAAGAAAGGATAATTCAAACTTGGTTTCAGTATGGACAGTTACAGGCTAGATGGAAAAAGGATCAGAAAATTGATATCACACAAAATGAAGAAAACTTGTTAAAACAAATCAGAGATCAGAGTCAAATGCATATAAAAAGGTTGTATAATACATTGATAGAAATAGATTCAGAAACAGAGTTAGTTAAAGATTGTATGATAAAATGGGCATAAAATATTGAGGAACCAATAATGATGGAAACCTGGGAAAAAATATGGGTTAGAAATGTAAAATTTACACAAGCCCAAAATTTGAGAGAAAATTTCTACAAAATGTTTTATAGATGGCATCTAGAACCTAAAAAGCTAGCCTGTATGTATCCAAACTTGCAAGCTAAGTGTTGGAGATGTGATTGTGATGATGCTACTTATTATCAAATATGGTGGACTTGTAAAAAAGTTAAAGCATTTTGGATAAAAATATCGTGGATTATCCAAAATATTCTTAAAAAGAAGATAAAGTTTACTCCACAGTTGTTCTTGCTGGGTATAATTACAGATTGTACGGTTATAGAGACTAATTTGATTTTAAATTTAATAACTGCAGCAAGACTTTTGGTGGCGCAGTACTTGAAGAAGGAAGACTTGCCTACTATTCAAGAATGGACACTAAAAGTAGCAAATTCAGCAGAGATGGCCAAAATTTCAGCATACTTGAAGGATCACGCAAATGAAAAATACATTTTGGAATGGAGAAGATGGATTGATTATATTCAAAGCAAATATCGGATTAGAAAGTTTCAAATAGTTTATGAATGAATAAAGAGATGTTAGAAAAATATTTAAATTTAGTTAAGCAAAAGGGGAGTTAAAGTACAAGAGGGAGATGTGAGGCTATAGTTAGTTAGCATATATTATATTATGATTGTTAAATGCTATACCCTGTATTTTGCTCTGGGAAGTGGAGGGGGGAGGGTTGGGGAGGAGGGTTGGTGGGGAGGAGGGAGGTGGGATGAGTAAACACCTGTAAAACTTATTAAAACTTTTCAATAAAAAAAAAGAACAGTAGACAGTTTAAGGTTAAAGTTTTGGGGGTTTGGGGAAGAAACTACAGTCAGGTGGTGCATTCCAGGCATTCACCACTCTGTTACTGAAGTCATATTTTCTGCAATTGTTTGGAGCGGTTTACCTTGAGTTTGTATCTTTTATTTGCTTATGTATTGTTGTGGTTGAAGCTGAAGTAATCATTGACAGGTAGGATATTGTGGCAGATAATTTTATGTACTATGCTTAGGTCAGACTGAAGTTGGTGTAGTTCTAAATTGTCTAAGCCCAAAATTTGGAGTCTGGTGGTATAAGGTATTTTATTGCGGTTAGAGGAATGGAGGACTCTTCTGGTAAAATATCTCTGGACTCTCTCAATTGTATTTATGTCCGATATGCAGTGCAGGTTCCAGACAGATGAGCTGTATTCAAGAATTTGTCTAGCAAATGTTTTGTATACTCTAGTTCAGTGATGGAGAACTTTGGCATTGTGTGCCAAAACTCTGAGCATGCGAGCGCTGTCGTGCTCCCGTGTGCCGGAACCTATAATGCAATGTGCGACCCATTTACGCATGCGTGCACAACACCCCCCACAATCCCTCTACACATGCACCCACACTGTGCATTTGCGTGCCCCGCACTGCACATGCGTGCCCCTCCTGAATGCGCCCCCCCACTTTTTCCAAGTGAGCCGGCATGCCTCTTACCAGAGGACAACTAGGTACCGGCCCATTCCCTGATGAGACAGCTGTTCCCCGCGCAGCACATGGCGTTGCCAAGTTGGTGGGGCTGAGAGTGCCACCGAGGAAGCTCCAAATGTGTGGCTTGCCTGGGCTCCTTCCCATTGGGAGCTGGAGGCCAAGCAGGTGGGGATGGGGACTGGCTGCGCCTGTTGTCGCCTAAGCAGAAAGCCCAAAGAAGGGCATCCCAGATGCATAAGCTGCACTTGGTGCTTCCCTGACACCTGCCTGCCGCGACTGCCACGCGCCTTGCCTGCCTCCCCAGCTCCTCTTCTCTAAGTGAATGCTTGGCAGCCGGGAAAACCAGGAGGCACCACTTTCGCCCTGCTCGGCCCCGCAGTTCTGCTCAGCTCAAGTTCATGGAAATCATGTGGCGGCCCTTGAAACTTTAGGAGGGAAATGATCAGCTTAGCAATCAATGCCAGCCATGAGTTAAAAGGGAAAGATTGGTTACATTTATAGGAAAGGTGGTCTTTGTTTCAGGGAGCACATAAATGTGGTCGGGCCTGGGGAATGCACTAAGCTTGATAGGGAGGAAATGCTTTTCCTTACCTGTGGGGTCTTGTAATTGCTGCCCTTTGTGAGTCCAGATGTTAATCTTGGGTGATGAGTTCAGAGCTGGGGAAAATCCTACTATCCGGCAGTCTTTCTTGGAAATTATAATCTTGACATTATTGAGGGCAGTGTTTCTCAACCTTGGTAATTCTAAGACATGTAGATTTCAACTCTCAAAATTCCCCAGCCAACCTTAGTATTGCTATGGTTGAGAAAAAATAGTGCAGGGTATTCAGTCAGCAATTTTTGGATTTGTTCTCAACATCACCAAAGTTGATTTGAATCCAGATCCAATACTTGAAATATTGGTATTGCCCATGAATTGGTGGCTCTGATTGTATTTTCATCATATAAACTAGACTTTAGGATTCTCTTAATCACTTGCAATATTTTAAGCTTGCAAGTTTCTTTTGTTGTCTGCTTGCATCACACATTTGATGTTTCCAAGATTCCTAAGTATTGATAAGCTTGTTCAGATACCAGACCTTGGTGGTTGCCCCATTTATGAGTTGAAAATCATCTTTGGAATTAATGATTTTCCTTTAGCAATATTTTACTTGGTCATATAATTTTAAGCTATCCATATAAAAAATAATAATTGATTTTTAAATTTTGTTTTAAAAAATCAGTAACCGTATTTTGCATTATTTAGCAACCTTGCCAATGGGACCACTACCAAAATGAACAATAAAGTTGACGATTATTGTCATTGGTGGAAGCCATCTTTTGCATTGGGCCTTCAGGCCTGCCACATTTCCTATTGTGGAAAACTGGGAGGAGGGATTGGGTGGAGCATGGGTGATATATAGTCATAATAACATTCCTTTCTCAGAGAGTCAAGGAAATCTTGCCCTGCACCTGGAGGGCTGGAACTGGGAGGCATCTCCGTTTGGGATGGTGCTTTGATGGGATCATGTGATGGACATGTGGGTGCTGGGCAGGGACTTGGATTTTCCTTTGGGTGGGGAAAACCTGGAAATTTTCAGATTCAGGTTTTCCCAGATGTGCCAATATGACATCTCTAATAAAATGGAACTTTGAGGAACTTCAAGCCTTGGAATCTTCTTTCGTTGGGGGTGTTACTTGGAACCCTGACATTTGTTGTTGTTGTTGTTGTTATTGTTTCTATATAAATCCAAATGCTGAAGGCACAAATATGGACTTCTCTTTGTTACTGCTGTATGTCAGGGTAATGCTCAAATGTCTACTGCCTTTGCCAAGTTACCAAATATTTGCTACACAATAGCAGGCTCCTTGCTCCAGAGAACTCAGACAGTATGGAACCAGTCAGAGAATACTCTTGGCAGGCACATCCCAATATCACTACACTCCAGCAACTACAGCACATTGTGAAAAGAAAGATACTAGAGCAATTCCAAAAGGTACGGCCTTAATAATGTAAAAAACAAACAAACTCCCAAAAAACCTTTTGACATTCAGAAGTTTAGAATCTAGGCTAGCACTAAAAGGTTTTGCTGTTGCTGCTGTCCATTATGGATACTAAATGTGATTATTATATCAAAAACACTAAAATCAGATAGTAAAAATAATACTTTAAAAAGATATGGAGAATTGTAGACAAGAAGACAGAATCAGCAATTATTATATCAGAATGATCCTGAATCAAAGCAGTTTTTGAGGACTATTATATAGTTGAGTGAATATGGTAAGGATAGGACTTGCACATTTCCAGGGAATCAAGCAAATGAATTACTATAACTGACCCAAAATGATGATGATGATGATGATGATGTTAGCAATAGTACTTAGCAATAGCACTTAGACTTATATACCATTTCACAGTGCTTTACAGCCCTTTCTAAGTGGTTTAGAGAGTTAACCTATTGCCCCCAACAATCTGGGCCCTCGTTTTACCAACCTCGGAAGGATGGAAGGCTGAGTCAACCTTGAGCCTGGTGAGATTTGATCTGCCAAACTGCTGGCAGCTGGTGATCAGTAGAAGTAGCCTGCAGTACTGTACTCTAACCACTGCGCCACCATGGTTAGAGTGTAGTACTGCAGGCTATATATTACCACCACCACTACTGTGACATGGTGGTGGTGGTGAATTAGACAGAGTTCACAGTACTATACAAAATTAGCTGGGTATAAATCCTAAGCAAGAGTAGAGGAATGGTAGAATCTGGAGTAGGGGTTAAGTCACCAAGCTAGAAACCGGAAGACTATGAGTTCTACTCCTACTTTAGACATGAAGCCAAGTGAGTGACCCTATGCCAATCATACCTTCTTAACTCTATGAAGGAGGCAGCAGCATATTGCTAATTATCCCAACTTTTTTGAGCTGAGCACTGCCCAGAAGTTTAGCCTAAATTTATATCACAGAATCTGGCCCATTGGCTTGAAATAATTATATGGCCCAATACAATTTAAAGGCCACAAGAGCAAGAATTCTTGCTTCCAGTAGGCCTACAAAGATACATAGGAAAGCAAGATGAGGGCGACTTAAATGCATGCTCTGCCTTTTCCCATAATTTGTTACTAGTGTATCCCACCAGACTGGGCAGAGTGGAAATGTTCCAGGTTCCACTGGTGAAGAAGTAGCATTTTGTGGGAGCTAGAAAGGGTGCCTTCACTATCATATTATTTAACTGAGGGAAGAACCAGGCTGTAAGATATGAACAGCCCTGACCCTGCTGATAGAGGATAGAGACTTGGCTATTCCCTCAGATACTATGGCCAGGGAATTTATATTGTCATAATTGCTAAATTTTTAAAAACGAAAAAGACCTAGATTTTAGGACTTCTGTTGAAGAATCATGATGAACTAGATATCTCTGAAGGAACGTAGTATTTTTCTTGCTGGCTAAGTCTCTCCAAGGAAAGGAGAATTTGTGAGATCTCACAGCTGCTCCTCAGGACTAAATTACAGGAATGGAGATTTCTACAATTTGCTGATGAGTGAAATGAATGGGAGTTGAGGGATTTCAATCAGGTTGACAACCACAATACCACTGAGACGGGCTGCCCCTAGGGTCTTATTTGGACACCCCTAGGGTCTTATTTTTATATCAGTTTATTAGTAGATTGACCTTTACTTGTTTCTATCTCTGTTGCTATCAGAAGTGTTGACATGGGAGTAGAAGTTATGTTGCAAACCTCAGGAAAGTACAAGGAACAGAAATAAGGAACTTGTTAAATGTACTGATGAGCTTAATGACCTATGTTCTATATCATCCCTGTAACGAACTTATATTAAGAAACATATTATTTATTTATTTATTTATTTTTTATTTTTAATTTATATGCCGCCCTTCTCCGGAGACTCAGGGCGGCTTACAATGCGTTAAGCAATAGCCTTCATACTTTTGTATATTTATATTTATACAAAGTCAGCTTATTGCCCCCACAAACTGGGTCCTCAATTTACCCACCTTAGAAAGGATGGAAGGCTGAGTCGACCTTGAGCCTGGCTAGGATTGAACTCAGAGAAATTACAGGCAGCTGGTGTTAATTGCTGCCTTTAGTAGGAGGCATTAGCCCTCTACACTACACAGGCTTCTTGTTACCAGAAGTGTGCATGGAAAATAACAGACAGTATACCCATATATAGAATTAGAGTCAGAAGTGTAATGCCTGTTGTGTGGCTAGAATTGCAAAATGTATAAAAGGTACACCTTGGGCATAGCCCGGGGTTCGGAATCTGACATGTGAATGCTCTGAACCTTTGCTAGCAAATAAACCTGTGTTCTTCAACTTTTGTGGTCTTGTCTCCTGATTTTGGGAAGCAGGTTTTCCCGCCACATTTCTGGCGATCCAGATGGGACACAATGGGTCATTGGGACTCTCTGGAGGATCACCCCTCTGCCAGGGGCCTTGTTTAGTTACAGGGAACTTCCCAGGAGCCATCTGACACTTTTTTCCAAGGGGCTTCCCAGTGACCCAGGACCCCTACAGCGATGGTTGATGCCTCCAAGAACCACTTGGAAAGGGAATGGAGACCAGGCTAAGGTACAGCCAGCCAGAGGACAGGAGAACAAGCCTGCAGGCAAGTATTGGGGGAAAAAAACGGAATAATCTGTCCCTGTAAACAGGCACGGTGTGAGAGTCCTGATCACCCTCTCTCTAAAGGTAAAGGTGGGAAGGTTGTCAAGTGTGGTTGACGTCCCCTGCAGTTTCCAACGGTGACCATAAGTGTCCGGCACCTTGGGCCAGGGAAAAGTGTTTGGAGTCTGCATTTCCCTTTGGAGGCCGTGAGTGTCCAGGTCCGAGGGTCAGACTTGTGTGTGTGTGTGTGTGTGGAGCTCCTCTGTGTTACCCCAAGAATAAGGACCCCTTACCTTCTTCTCAACCCCTTTCCTCACTTGTCTTGTCTGGTGCCCTGGGAGGAACATGGGTGGGGGAGGAAGTGTGCCCCTCACTCCATTAGAGTGTATGTTAAGACATTTTAAGACATTTTGCTTATGTCAGTTATGCCAGTATTAAGTGGAGCAAACAGAGGTTGAGGGTCTTCTGTGAGGTAGGCTGGCCTGATAAGGGAACATTAGATCCCTCTATTGCTTTAAAGGTACTCCAGTTAGTGTTCCCATCCACATTAGGAACAATGTAGATTCCTAGTCTCATGCACCTTGACACCCCAAGTGGGAAAAGATTAGAATTGCAGTATCAAAGATAGTGAAGCCTGATCTGCCCCAGGGTCGCACTCTTGAAGCATATGTCGAGGAACACTTCCCTACAAAGGATCCCTTGTGGCCAATTATGAGCAATTCAGGACTATCAACATTTGGTGATGTGGGCAGCCCATGCAGCAGGAAAACCAGCCGTTAACCTGTCCAAGCCTTCCCGGGTGATGCAAGAAGCCACTGAGAGTCTGGAAGCTTTTTATACTCGGTTGCTGGGGGCATACCAAATGTACACTCCTATTGATCCAACAGCACCTGAAAATGCTCAAATGCTTGCCATGACCTTTATATCACAAAGTGCCCCAGATATACATAAAAAGTTACAAAGACTGGAGGGAGCCCTGAGAAAGTCTATGAGTGAGTTGATGAAAGTCACCAGGAAGACTTTTGTCAATTGTGACAAGGTGGAGGAAAGGAAGCAGGACCTAAAAAACAAAGAAAAGAAAAAAAATGCAATGAAAAACTGAATTGCTGGCGACTGCTATGATGGAGGTGCCAAGAGGAAGGGGAGGTGGCAGAGGATGGTATGGAATGGGTTTGGGATGTAACCAGTGCACCATTTGTAATAAAGAAGGGCACTGGAAGGGTGAGTGCCTGGAAAAGGATAAGGAGGAAGGACAAGAAGGAAGAAGAGGCAGGTTTCTGAAGAACTACAGAGGCGGCCTAGGGAGAAGCCAGGGAGGGAGAGGACGAAGAAAAGGATTTTCAAAAGCTCCCCCCTCATAGGCCTGGCAGAAGTGGAGGAATGGGACTGAGACCAACCGGGTTCAGCCCGTCTCTCAGAACCTGTGGTTAGTTTAAAATAGGAGGCAAATCTATCTCCTTCCTTGTGGATACTGGGGGCACTCATTCAGTCCTAACCCAGCCTCTGAGCCAAGCCTCCCCCTCCCCACCAATATCCAAGTAGTGTTGGGGAAGAAAACAACAGTATGCCTGGACATGGTTACCTCAAGGATTCAAGAACTCCCCAACTCTTTTCGGGGCTGCACTGGGAAAAGATTTGATGGCCCTGGAAATCCCCTACCCAGCTGTTGTGTTGCAGTACATAGATGATTTGTTAGTCGCAGGCTAGATGGAAAATGACTGTTGGTGAAAAACCCACAACTTGCTCCATCTCTTGCAAGAGCTGGGCTACAAGGCCTCCAGGAGAAAAGCATAACTAGTCTTACAAAAAGTCAGATATCTGGGATATGACATTGAACCGGGTAAAGGAACCCTCGGCCATGAGAGAAAGGAGGTCGTGTATCAGCTCCTGGCACCTGGGAATAGGAAAAACCTGAGGGGTTTTGGGGGGAGGGCTGCAGGCTTCTATTGCATCTGGATCCCCAATTTCAGTTTAATTGCAAAACCTCTCTATGAAGTTAAAAGAGGAAGTGATAAAGAACCTCTGTGATGGGAAAAAAGAGGAAGAGAAAAATTTCACAACTTTAAAAGATGCTTTAATGCAAGCTCCCAGCTTAGTACTACCCGACTTAGACAAGCTGTTTCAGCTGTTCATTGACACTAAATGGAACATAGTAGTGGGGGTTCTCACCCAGAAAATGGGAACTTGGCATCACCCTGTTGCTTATCTGTTGAAGCAGCTGAATATTGTAGCAAGAGGGTGGCCTGGCTAGCTGAAAGCCCTGGCAGGCACGGCATTGTTAACACAAGAAGCTAGCAAATCAACTTTTGGCCAGGAATTGGATATCTACACCCCCCATGCCCTCAAAGCCGTCTTAGAAACCAAAGGACATTTGTGGTTGACCAACCTCCGCATACTGAAATACCCAGGTTTAATTACGCACAACCTCATGATCAAGTTAATACAATTTACTACAGTGGATCCAGTCACATTGCTGCCTGAACCAGATTTAAAAGCTACTCATGATTGTATTCAGACTATTGAGGAAACCTATGCCAGCCATCCAGATATGACTGATGTTCCGCTTTCTAACCCTGACTTTACTCCATACACCAGTTTTGTGCAGGAGGAAATACGGAAAGCTGGGTATGCTGTCGTAACTCTTGAAGATGTATGGGAAGCTGAGCCCCTTCCTCCCAGTAGAAGTGCTCAGCTGGTAGAGTTGCACACATTAACCCAAGCTTTAGAACTGGCCAAAGACAAGCATGTCAACATCTACACTGACTCTAAGTACAACTTTTTGACAGTGCAAGTCCACGGGGCCCTGTATAAGGAAAGAGGCCTTATTACGGCAGGGAGAAAGGAAATCAAATATGGGCCTCAAGTATTACATCTGCTAGACAGCGTCTGGGCTCCCTGGGAAGTGGCCATCATGCACTGTCGAAGCCATCAGGAAACAGCTTCAGACACACAGTTAGGTAAAAATAAAGCTGATCTGGAAGCCTGCCGACCTGCCTTGAAGACTTTAAAGGTACAGGCTCATTGCCTTACCTTATGGGTCCCACCCGAGACCCTTCATCCCAAATACTCTCAACAGGAAATTGAACAAGCCAATGAACTTGAGGCAACCCTATCTCAAGGCTGGTGGGTCCTTCCTGACTACAAAGTCTTTGTCCCTGCGCACCTGGCATGGGATGCTGTACAACAAGTCCACCAGCAGTTACATTTGGGGAAAATTGCTTGGCAAATGCACTGCTACGTGATGTATACATTAATAAAATCCAAAGCATTGTTGCCGATGTCTGTATGAGATGTGAAATCTGTGCAACCAATAATCCCAGATGAGGGCCACAACTGCCTCAAGGACATCAACCCACAGAAAGTTATACCCTGATGATTGATTTTACAGATATGCCATCAGTCAGGTCCACATCGTGCAACGTTAGTTCTTATTTGCACATATATTGGATGGCCTGAATGCATACCAACAAGGACCAAGAAAGGTTTTAGAGGGATGACACAGGAAAACCAATTTGGCTAAATAAAGGTCCTTAAAAAAGAAAAAGTGGCGTTCAAACTTGCTCATGAGAGCCCTGGCATGGTGCAAATTATGTGTGAACCAAAGTCTCTATACATTTTGGATCTTTAAAAATAGGCCAGCGTCTGCTGGGAGATCTAAAATGGATGAAGAAGAGTTTGGATCTTTAAAATAGGCCAGCGTTGGCGGGGAGATCCAAGCGAGAAAAAACTAGACAGAACATCCCTAGGCCAGAGACAATCCAGTGCTTGAGGAGATGGAACAATGGATGAAACCCTGAGTAAAAGTGCTTGAGGAGATGGAACAATGGATGAAATCTTGAGTAAAAAGTGAGAAAAGTAAAATAATTAGGAAGAATCCCAAACTGTAAAAAGACCCAACTAGTCCTTTTGAGAAAAATATTTAGAAGATGGGAAGCCCCATCATACAGTAAGATGATTCAGAAGTTGGGACTGGCCAAAGAGGAAATGTTTAGTGTATACTGTTATGTGTGGTGGGGGGACCCCAGAATAGGAGAAAAGAGATACTGCAGTGTTATAAAGATTCTGATAATTTACCATTCTTAAAAAACTCAGAGAACTCTGAAAGATCTAAGAATAGAGAAAGAAATTGTTTATTGTTCTTTCCACCCGGGGTTCAGCAGGTAATAAAAAGGTAAACCCTGTCTAAACGGGAAGACTCAGATAATTTGAATTGATTAGTTTGATGTGATTTCTCTTAAAAGTTATTTGTTGCTGTGCATCTATAATGACTAGTGTATATATCTAATTCTTTGGGTACCTTCAAGTGTTAAATGCCTGATCTCTAGAGATATAAATTTTAAATTGTTAGAAATGAGTTGACACCACTGAGAGGAAGGAAAATTATTTCACCCAGTCTGGTATGGCCATCTAGACAGTGTGTAGAATGGAGTTCAATTTTTCTTTCCTCCCTGTGCTTTTAAGAAAAAGCCCAAGTTTATGTGGAAACTAACTCTTCAAAGGACTAGAGGGAACCTCTTCCCTTCTGGTGACACTCTGGGAGCTGTCCCTCTATGAACAGGAGAGGTGAAGAAAACCCCTGCAGGTGTTACTCCGGAGGCTAACACCCAATGCACGAGCGACAAAAGGAACTTTCCTGGATATTGTGATCCCACAACAGGGGGACAGAGGTCGACCCCGAGGCTCCTTGTATGTGGGGTGCCGCAAGGATTGGTCCTCTCGCCCCTTCTGTTCAACATTTATGTGAAGCCTCTGGGTGAGATCATCCGTGGTTTTGGGGTGAAGTACCATCAGTACGCTGATGACACTCAGCTGTACATCTCCACCCCAGACCACCCCAACGATGCCCTCAAAGTGATGTCCCGGTGCCTGGAGGCTGTGCGGATCTGGATGGGGAGGAACAGACTCAAGCTCAACCCTTCCAAGACCGAGTGGCTGTGGTTTCCGACATCCCGATATAGTCAGCTGGTGCCATCGCTGACTATTGGGGGTGAGTCATTAACCCCCATGGATGGGGCTCGCAAGTTGGGCGTCCTCCTGGACTCATAGCTGTCTTTAGAAGGGCATATGACGGCAGTGGCCAAGAGGAGTTTTTATCAGGTTTGCCTGATTCACCAGTTGCATCCCTTTCTAGATCGGGATTCGTTATGCATGGTCAGTCATGCCCTTGTCACCTCATGCCTGGACTACTGTAATGCTCTCTACATGGGGCTCCCCTTGAGGAGCACCCGGAGGCTCCAACTGGTCCAGAATGAGGCCACGTGGGTGGTGATGGGAGCGACATGGCACTCCCATGTGACCCACCTCCTACGTGAGCTGCAGTGGCTCTCGGTGGTCTTCCGGGTGCTCTTCAAGGTTTTGGTTACCATCTTCAAAGCGCTCCATGGCTTAGGACCAGGGTATCTTCGGGACCACCTTCTGCCACAAACAGCCTCTCACCGACCAGTCCGCTCCCATAGAGAGGGGCTCCTTAGGGTACCATCAGTCAAACAGTGTCGACTGGCGGCCCCCAGGGGGAGAGCCTTCTCTGTGGGGGCACCTACCATCTGGAACGAGCTCCCCCCTGAGATAAGGAGGTTACAGGACCTGTGTACTTTTCGGCATGCCTTAAAAACGTTTTTATTTGAACAAGCTGGTCTGGCTTAACCTCCTTTTATATTGGGTTTTAAATTTTTTACAATTGGATTTTTAAACTGTTTGAGCCAAATTATTTAATTTGTTTTAAATGATTTTTAACTTTTGTATTTATTGTATTTTATTTTGGCTGTTCACCGCCCTGAGTCCCGTTTGGGAGTACGGCAGTATATAAATTTAATAAATAAATAAATAAATACAACCAAACAACTTGACAGAATTTGTGTAGCTATATGTATTGTAGGCCTTGTTGGAGAGGGTGGAGACTCAGGAGTAGGGGGGAATGAGGGAGTAACCTCGAGACTGGTGTCAAGCTGCACTTGATAGTCAGAATATGGAAAGAGTGCTTGTTCCTACTCCCACTGTAAATTACCCAGAGGTAATGCATAGGGAATATTGAAGCCCAGACACTCCTTTGGGTATGCAAGGGAGGATCCATAACATGCAAAATGTAGTGGGCTCCAAGATACCTCTATGTACTGAATGCTTGTGGCCTTACCCTCGGGTAGGCATTTTGTTTATAGCAGTACCAAACTCCCTAACTACTCTTCCAATAATCTCTCCCCTGTGAGCACGAAGGGACTCGATACTGGCATATAATTCCACTATAAGGTGTCACCTCCTACGTACTCCTTGGGTCCCTGTAAACCTCTGGCCAGGGTACTAGTGTATGATGAAGTTGGAAACATCCGGTCCAAGAGGGCAGCCACTGACACTTCCTTGATTGAAAAGGTTAAAATAGGTCATTGGAAGGATGATGAATGGCCACTGGAGAGAATCATTGAGGTGTATGGACCAGCCACCTGGGCAGAGGATGGCACCTACGGGTATCGGATTCCCATCTACCTGTTAAACCGTTTGATTAGGCTACAGGCTGTTGTATATCATGTAAAACCGCTTAGCCTTAGATTACCTTCTAGCCAAGGAAGGAGGGGTGTGTGGTAAATTTAATTTGTTTAATTGCTGTATTGAGATCAATGACAGTGGTAAGTTTATTAAGGAAATAATTGATAAAATGGTCAAAATAACTCATGTCTCTGTTCAAACTTGGAAAAGTTTCAATTTGGCTGATGCATTCTCGGAATGGTTTCCTAAGCTCCCAGGCTTGCAGGCGGTCATGGCCCTCATCAGCCTAATTGCTGCTGGGTGTGTCATCCTGCCTTGCATTCTCCCCCTCTTTGTTCGTACTATCTCCAATTCTCTCTCCCTGCTCGTAGATAAGAAGGCGACTGCCCAGGCCATGACATGGTGGGAATATGAGAAGCTTAGGGAATTGGAGGAATGTCAGCTATTATATGAAACTCCACAGTAATTAAGGAATGTTGCTGGAGTTCCAAAGGGGGGAATGAAACGGGCTGCCCCTAGGGTCTTATTCGGACACCCCTAGGGTCTTATTTTTATATCAGTTTATTAGTAGATTGACCTTTACTTGTTTCTATCTCTGTTGCTATCAGAAGTGTTGACATGGGAGTAGAAGTTATGTTGCAAACCTCAGGAAAGTACAAGGAACAGAAATAAGGAACTTGTTAAATGTACTGATGAGCTTAATGACCTATGTTCTATATCATCCCTGTAACAAACTTATATTAAGAAACATATTGTGTGCATGGAAAATAACAGACGGTATACCCATATATGGAACTAGAGTCAGAAGCATAACGCCTCTGGCATGACTAGAATTGCAAAATATATAAAAGGTACATCTTGGGTGTAGCCCCGGGTTCGGAATCTGACATGTGAATGCTCCGAACCTTTGCTAGCAAATAAACCTGTGTTCTCCAACTTTTGTGGTCTTGTCTCCTGATTTTGGGAAGCGGGTTTTCCCACCACACCACAACCACTGATTTTTGTACTCAGAGGCCTGCTGGACTGGAATAGCTTGTCAGCTCCAGGAAGTAAGCAAATACTGTAAACACACTTTGGTTTATTTATGGATTCATAGTGAATGCTAAACTTGGCAACTCTTATCTTACTGTCCCAAACTTTTGTCAGGAAAAAAAAAATCTAGTTAAGGGACTTGGGAGAGAGACTTGGGTTTGGGGTTTGGAGAATTGCCACCTCTGGTCTTGATGGACAGATCCAGTGCATAATCTGAGGTTTCTCCTGGATTCCCATCTCCTGCTCAAGGAACGGGTGGCAGTCATGCCCAGGAGGGCCTTTGTGCAACTGTGGGGTATACATCAGTTACGCCCTTTCCTGGACTCATATAGGAAAAGATGTAATTGGCACCCTTTCTCTGCTCACGGTTACTCATGCCCTAGTCGTGACTATTGCAACCTATTCTAGATGGGGCTACCAATGAAAAGCATCCGGCAGTTCCAGTTGGTTCAGAATGTAGAAGTCTAGTATACAGTTCTGAATCTCCTAATAGTTTTCTGTTCATAGAATAACAAGATTCAACCCTTCTTAGCTTTTCTGAGATTGTCCAAGGTTAGGTAAATGCTGCCATCTGCTGTGTCTAGGTCTACTATTGCTGCCATGTAGTAATCTTTGGATTTGTAATGATGCAATTGATGTTATATGCAGATTAGTGGTAGGTTGCTACCAGTTTGCCCCGTCTGGGAGAACTGGTAGTAGTGGCAGTGGGAGGCTCCGTCCACTTGGACATCATCAAATATGATCTGCCCATGCACAGAAACTTCTGGGCATGTGCAAAAGTGGTGCGTGCACAAGCGAACTGTTAGCAAAAGCAAGTGAAACCAACCTGTGATGCAGATCACAATAATCCTAGAAGTTTTCAATCCAGAGAAAGACAACCCAATTGAAGTCTTCTTGAAGGTACTGGAGTGCTTACTATAGTAAATTGCTGCAACAAGGAAGGCTTTGTGTAATCTAACAAGATTTTTATCTTTGTGCACTTGATTGTCAGTAGGGAGGCCACTGTTCCTCAGACGGCCGGTTGTGAATCCCTCCTTGTGAAATGGGGTCATGGGGTTCAGATGGGTTTGCTGATCACGTACCTGGCTCCCTGCCACATGGCAGCAGCCCTGCCCGAGCTTCTCGGCGTCATCGCCGCGGTGGCGGTTGATACTCCCAGGCTTATGGTCATGGGGGATTTCAACCTGCCATCCGTGGGGCAGATGTCTGAGGTGGCTCGGGAGTTCATGGCTTCCATGACGGCTATGGACCTGACCCAGTTAATTCATGGCCCTACCCACACGGGGAGAAACACACTGGACCTGGTTTTTGTCTCTGGACAGTGGTTGAGAGATCTTGATATAGGGGACATAGTCATCGAACCCTTGTCATGGTCAGATCACTCCCTCCTTCGTTTTGACTTTCGAACCGCAATACCCCGCCGCAGGGAGGTGGAGCCGGTAAGATGGTTCTGCCCCAGGCGCCTGATGGAACCTGATAGGTTCCAGATGGAGCTTGGGCCATTCCCTGAGGCTCTGGCACACGCCTCGGCCGGAGACCTGGTGGCCGCCTGGGATAGGGCGGCCGCCAGAGCTCTGGATCGGGTCGTGCCTTTGCGGCCTCTGACCTGGCGTCGATCTCACTTGGCTCCTTGGTTCACTGAGGAGCTGAGGGAGTTGAAGCACCAGAAAAGACGCCTAGAGAGTAGTTGGAGGGCCAGTCTTGCTGAATCTGACCGGACACTGGTGAGATCCCATATTAGGACTTACCTAGTGGCAATAAAAGCAGCAAAATGTAGCTATTTTGCTGCTCTTATTGCGTCATCAGATAATCGCCCGGCTGCTCCACCAGGAAGCGCGGGAGGACCCCTTGGAGGGTAGAGCCGAGGATTTTGTTCAATATCTGCATGACAAAATCACTCAGATTCGGGAAGATTTGGACTCTGACTGGGTGGTCTCGGGGGAAGGGACTGGGGCAGGTCTTGAGAATTTTATCTGGACTGAGTTTGATCCTGTGACCCCTGAGGATGTGGACAGGATACTGGGTGGACTGAACGCGACCACGTGTTTATTGGACCCGTGTCCTTCCTGGTTAGTGCTGGCTTGCCGGGAAGTGACACAAGGCTGGCTCCAGGGGATTATAAAGGCTTCATTGGGGGAGGGTGTCTTTCCTGCCGCCTTGAAAGAGGCGGTAGTGAGGCCTCTCCTCAAGAAGCCTTCCCTGGATCTGGCAATGTTGGTAAATTATCGTCTGGTCTCCAACCTTCGCTTTGTGGCGAAGGTTGTTGAGAGCATGGTTGCGAAACAGTTTCCCCAGCACCTGGATGAAGCGACGTATCTAGATCCGTTCCAGTCGGGTTTCAGGCCCGGGTACAGCACGGAAACGGCATTGGTCGCGTTGGTTGATCTCTGGAGGGCTCGGGACAGGGGGTGCTCCTCTGTCCTGGTCCTGTTAGACCTCTCAGCGGCTTTTGATACCATCAACCATGGTATCATGCTGCACCGGTTGGTAGAGATGGGGGTGGGAGGCACTGTGTTGCGGTGGTTCTCCTCCTATCTCTCCGACCGGTCACAGTCTGTGTTGGCAGGGGGGCAGAGGTCGACCCCGAGGCCCCTTATATGTGGGGTGCCACAAGGATCGGTCCTCTCGCCCCTCCTGTTCAACATTTATGTGAAGCCGCTGGGTGAGATCATCCATGGTTTTGGGGTGAAGTACCATCAGTACGCTGATGACACTCAGTTGTACATCTCCACCCCAGACCACCCCAACGATGCCCTTGAAGTGATGTCCCGGTGCCTGGAGGCTGTGCGGATCTGGATGGGGAGGAACAGGCTCAGGCTCAACCCATCCAAGACCGAGTGGCTGTGGTTTCCGACGTCCCGATATAGTCAGTTGGCGCCATCACTGACTATTGGGGGCGAATCACTGGCCCCCACAGAGAGGGTTCGTAACTTGGGCGTCCTCCTGGATTCACGGCTGTCCTTGGAAGGTCATCTGACGGCCGTGGCCGGGAGGATTTTCTATCAGGTTCGCCTGATCCGCCATTACGTCCCTTTCTGGATCGGGACTCCTTGCTCACGGTCACTCACGCCCTTGTCACTTCCCGTCTAGACTACTGTAATGCTCTCTACATGGGGCTCCCCTTGAGGAGCACCCGGAGGCTCCAACTGGTGCAGAGTGCGGCCGCGCGGGTGGTGTTGGGAGCGACATGGCGTTCCCATGTGACACCTCTCCTGCGCGACCTGCACTGGCTCCCGGTGGTCTTCCGGGTGCGCTTCAAGGTCCTGGTTACTACCTTTAAAGTGCTCCATGGCTTAGGACCTGGGTTCTTGCAGGACCGCCTACTACCACCAATAGCCTCCCACCGGCCAGTACGCTGTCATAGAGAGGGGCTCCTCCGGGTGCCGTCAGCCAAACAATGTCGGCTAGCAGCCCCCAGGGGGAGAGCTTTCTCTGTGGGGGCACCTACTATCTGGAATGAGCTCCCCCCAGAGATACGGAGGATCCCGGATCTGCCCACCTTCCGCCGCGCTCTTAAGACTTTTCTATTTCGCCAGGCGGGCCTGGCCTAACCACTTTTTAGTGTCAAATTTTAAAAATTTTTAAATTATATTGGGGTGTTTTAATTCTGTCCGGGCCAAATTCATTTAATCTGTTTTTAGTTGGTTTTTAAATTTTGTACGTATGTATTTTTATTGTTGGCTATACACCGCCCTGAGTCCTTTGGGAGTAGGGTGGTATATAAATCCAATAAATCTAAATCTAATCTAAATCCAATGAGTTAAATCTCTAAGCTAATATATGCAGTTAAACTAAGTAGTTTTAATTGAGATATGCAAAATGTTCAGTTGCGGAAGTTTCAACCAAAGAATATAGCTATTCCGATCACTGAGGTCAAGCTAATTGCAGTACATTCAGAATAGCCTATTTCAAGATTGTAATATTCATTTAACAAAATGTTTTGCATCTCCCTGGTTCTTGTAATCAGATGGTCTCTTATAAGAAACTTAAAAATCATAGTTTGGCATGTGATCTTTGGAATGTTTTGCACATTCAGTAAATACATAATGTCCCTATGACTTTTCTAAGCAGTGATATCAAAACAAGACATCTGATTTAATTTGCCATGCAAAAGGACTTGGGGAGGGGAATATACAAATCAAAAGAATCTTTTCCACCCAGAAATGGACGTTCCATCTTTTTTATCCTAATATGTACTGTATCTTTCATAACTGCTACAACTTCATCTCTATTTTTAAAGTTCCTCCAGAAATAACTGATAACATTCTATAGTATTAAAGGATGGTCATATTGAGAATGAAGACAATGAATTCAAACTAATAGCAAAACTTCGCTTATTTCAGTGGTGGATTGCCCCTGGTTCTATAGAACCAGTAGTAAAACTGGAGGGAGGCTCCGCCCAATGACCCAGACGTCATCAGAATGCTTCTGTGTATGCGCAGCCCCGTTGTGAACCGGTAGTAAAGGTAAGTAGAACCCATCCCTGCCTTATTCCTTTCCCCTACCCTTACTCCAAATGGGAATAGCGAATGGTGCCCAATATTCATAAAAGAGACACTACTTTTTATGTTCAATTATGGTAGTGTAAAGTAAGGTGAGAAATGTTTCTAGCTTTCTGGTTTGGAAAATGCTACATGTCCTCTTTTCTCCCTCACCTCCCTCATCCCCTTCACCAAGGAAACACACACACACACAAACAAAATCAAGATATTGATGTGGCTTTATTAAAGAGGAGCAGACATGATGATGCCTCCTAAACAGTCAGAAACTGGAAGGAGCTCCTCTTGCCCCATCTCGAAGGATCAGCCATCCTTCTCTTTAGAATTTCTTGTAAGTCCTGCAGCAGTAAAGGCCACGTGCATGGCAGTCACAGGCAAAGTTGATGATATGGTGTTTGCTGCAGGTTTTCTCACAGGTGCCTCCCAAAGAATGGCAATACGATTGTTTTTTGCATCCTGCAAAGAGTTGGCGGAAAAAAACAATGCTAAGGAAAAGTGAAACATCTTCATCCATTTTCAGAAAGACTTAAGAGGAAATGTACAGTTGACAGATAAGAAATAAGAATTGGCAGAAAGTCAGAGTCTCATTTTAAAACAATCATGCTTTTAACCTTTTTGGATCAGCTTTACCATCCTATTTTCTAAACTCATCATGTACTAGTAGGTTCTCCATGTGCTTTATAGGATCCACCATCTAATCCATTAGTTCCATTCAGTGGTGGGTTTCAAAAAATTTTATTATTGGTTCTGTCCATGATCTACAGATTGCACTGCCCTAAATATGGGTAATCAATGAGAAAATATTTGGGGCCCTAAATCATGTTAGGTTCAATCCTATTTGCAGACATTACTAGTCAGTAGGTCAGAAATGCTGATACACTCCAGGAATTTTAAATGTAGTCCTTCAACCAAATGAATCAGTCAATTTTCCAAGGGCCATTTCACTTAGTTACAACTGAGTAGCCAGCTCCACTTGCTTCTCCTCTCCCAGGATTATTTCTTTTTCCAGCAGATATTCGTGGTAACAAAAATAACTATTTAACTACAAAGTACTTAAGTACTAAAAAGTACTTAACAGGCTTTGTCTCAACCCTTCCAAGACCGAGTGGCTGTGGATGCCGGCGTCCCGGTATAGCCAGCTGGTGCCATCGCTGGCTATTGGGGGTGAGTCATTGGCCCCCACAGAGGGGGCTCACAACTTTGGTGTCCTCCTGGATTCACGGCTGTCCTTGGAAGGGCATATGGAAGGGCATAAAAGGCCAGGGGGGCCTTTTATCAGGTTCGCCTGATGCGCCAGTTGCGCCCCTTTCTGGATCGGGACTCCATGTGCACAGTCACTCATGCACTCGTCACGTCTCGCCTGGACTACTGTAACGCTCTCTACATGGGGCTCCCCTTGGGGTGCACCCGGAGCTCCAACTGGTCCAGAATGCGGCCGCGCGGGTGATTATGGGAGCGACAGGGCGCTCCCATGTGACACCTCTCCTGCGCAAGCTGCACTGGCTTCTGGTGGTCTTTCGGGTGCACTTCAAGGTGTTAGTTTTGACCTTTAAAGCGCTCCATGGCATGGGACCGGGGTACTTGCGGGACCGCCTGCTGCTACCGATAACCTCCCACCAGCCAGTACGCTCACACAGAGAGGGCCTTCTCAGGGTGCCATCAGCCAAGCAATGTCGGCTGGTGGCCCCCAGGGGAAGAGCCTTCTCTGTGGGGGCACCCACCCTATGGAACAAGCTGCCTCCAGAAATTCGTTTGATCCCGGACCTCCGCGCTTTCCGAAAGGCCCTTAAGACCTATTTATTCCAACAAGCCGGCCTTGCTTGATTGATTTTAATGGGGTTTTAACAAAATTTTTTGCTATTATTGATTTCTGGGGTTTTAAATTGGGTATTTTAATGGGGTTGAGACTTTTATCTGGAACGCCAACGATTTAATTCAATTTTAAAATTCTTTTAATGTTTGTATTATATGTGTTTTAAATTTGGTTGTTCACCGCCCTGAGTCCCCCTTCCGGGGAGAAGGGCGGTATATAAATTGAAATAAATAAATAAATAAATAAATAAATAAACAAACTTAATAGATATTTCCATTTATCTGGCTCCTCTACATTTGTTTTCTTTTAGTGTTATGATTTTAGAGTATCAGTAGAAACTGCCTATTAGATCAAAGTAATAATTCATTAAAATTTCTCTGGAATATGGAAACCAGTTTTGATTGATATTATTTAAAAAGAGAGTCTAAAGTCATCCAAATTGACCAAATAATTATGTAAAACAAATCTTAGAGGATTCATGAAAATCAATAGGAGGCAGGAAGCATACTAATTTCTCTGGTCCTAAACAAAGCAACAAATAAACTGCATTTACCATATATCATAAAATATTCTATATATCCAGAAATGAATGTATTTATTCATATATGTGTATATAAAAGAAGGGAGCCAATTGTTTGGTTCTTTTTTTTTCTTTTTGTAAAATTTGTAATTTTATTAGAACACATATTGGACATTTATGCAACATACAACATGTTGTATGTTGCATAAATGTCCAATATGATAACTTATCATATTTAAGCATTGTTTCTTAATGGTCTTCCAGTTATTACTTTATTCTTCTTCCCCTTTATCTTAATCTATTACTCCATCTTCTTTCCTTCCTTTTCCTTTTATTTCCCCACCTTTTTTTTTCCTTTTTCCTTTTTCCCCTATAGAGAACTGTACATTTTAATTATCTCTTTACTATTATACATTTCTACCTTCATATTATATATATTTTTATTCCACTCCTCACATATGATACATCTCTATTTTGTACTTCTATTTTTCTCTCCTAATAGTTTGGTTCTTATCCACTAAGATATGCACTTTATCTTAGTGCAGCATTTCCTCTTTTCCCAGGACTAGGCAAATGTGGGTCAAGGTTGCTTAGAAGCAAGAACCAGAGATGCACCATTTCCCATTGTTTCCCTGCAACTGGTATTTTGAAGCATGCTGCTTCCAATCTAACATGCCACTGAATTTTCAGGAAGGAAAGCTGTTGACAGACTTTTTCCTTCAGGAATATATCCAAACTCCTGTAAAGCAACCATCACATTTCATGGCAATGAAATCTGCAAGTTAAGTGGGCACTGTGTGAAGTGTTTCATTTTTCTATTTTAAATCCCTTTCTAATCTTTGGATAATCCCTGCCTGTGGTGCTTTGAGAGGGAGGAGGAATTCCCTATCCTTTCTCTCAGTACCTTGAAGGATGTTATATATATCTCAGTCATGTTACTTTCAGCCTCTTTTTTTCTCCAGGTTAAAAAAAAAATCCTCTGTCTTTTACCAAGCCTAATGTATCTGAGATCCTTGAAGCTTTATAAATCATCTTTCTATTTAACCACAATTTCAGCTGGTAAGTGCCATCAGTACTCTAGGGAAAATTGAGATGCTGGGAAACAATAGGGCATGATCACTATTCACGGACTAATGGCAAGGTTTGGAGAAACACAGAAAATTCTTTGAAGAAGAGAAATTAAAACTCCTGTCCTGCATAGTGCATGATGCTCAGTATTCAGAAATCATAAAATGTTGAGCCTCAGCTAAAAAAGGAAGAGGGGAAGAAAAATAAAATTGAGATAGCTGGAGGAGGCCATAGTAGGTTGGCTTGAACCTTCAGTAACAGTATTACCAACTAGTTAGAAATTTCTGCAGACCCAGAACCTTACTTCACTCCCCCAATGATGTATTTTTTCAAGAAGCCTCTTCATTTCCCTACCCTGTACTCATACCTGGATCAGCCATGACAGCAACAGCCAACAGCATGACAACCACAGCAAGGTAAAGAACCTTCATGTTGAGAAAGGGCTGCTTTGGTCTCCAAAACTCTGAGAAACAGAAGCAACTTGATGAGCTGGATACTCAATGATGATTGCAGTCAGGATTTGGTACTTTTATAGGGAATTTGTGGTGGTGGTGGGGAAAGCCCATGTAAATAGTTGTGTAGTTACTTGCATGCGTCATCTTACGTAGTTATCATCAGCTTACGTAAATTATGCCTTGTTTGTCAATATTTTTCTTGCTGTTTACTGCCCCCAACAATGCATGCTAGCTGGATTTTCAATAGGCATTGTTGTCTTCTCTCATTGTATGTTGCCATTTTTTGTGTGATAGCATTATTTGGCTGTCCCCAGCCAATTGTAAACATAAGAATCAACTTCATGCTCCCAGAAATTAGTGTTGGATTGCCAAATCAGAGCCAATGAAGGAGGAGAAGCTTCCTCTCATCTGGCTTTGTACTGAGAAATGTGAATGTAGACACCATGAAGGCCAAACAACAACTATTGGCTTTTCACAATGGCCATTTTCTCAAACATGGAAGTGAAAGAGCGGGCCTAAAGAAACTAATGTTCTGAGGAGCATATGAGGTGTGATGTTATTCTGGTTTGTTCATTTAATGTTCCAGATGTACAGGATATTTTTCAAAGAAGAAGAGGAAAGGTCCACTGCCACACTTCATAACATTTATAAGGCAGAGGAAAAACCAAAGATTTCCCATATTTTGGGACACTTTAAATTACATCCCCCCCCCCATTCAATTGTATCTCATTCTGGGAGACTGCCCCGATGAGTTCCTGTGGAATTTTTTTCAACAAGTTTATTCAGAGTGGTTTGCCATTTTCTCCTCCCTAGACCTGAGAGAGAGTGACTGCCCCAAGGTAAGCCAGCTGGTTTTGTGCCAAGGCAGGAGAACTCACAATCTCCTGGTTTTCAGCCTGATGCCTTAACCTCTACACCAGGGGTCCTCAAACTTGGCAGCTTTAAGACTTGTGGACTTCAACTCCCAGAATTCTCTAACCAGCTAAGTTAAGCTGGCTGGAGAATACTGGGAGTTGAAGTCCACAAGTCTTAAAGCTGCCAAGTTTGAAGACCTCTACTCTATACCAATGGCCCCTGATCCTTTGGGCCCCAGAGACTGGCTCCATAGAGAAAGGCTATTTTCCATGGACCAGATGCGGCGTGGTTTTGCGTGCTTCCTGCATCCTGTGGGTGGGGCTTTGCTTGTTTGCGCAGACATGTTGCTGCCATGTGACAGACCAGTGCCAGCCCATAGACTGAGGGTTGGCAACCCCTGCTCTATACCAAACTGGCTCTCAAGTATTATTATACACAATTATTCAAAAAAATATTATTTCAAATAATTATATACAATTATACAAAGCAGTATTTATATTAGTACATAAATGATGGCATTCTTTTGAGGATCAGGTCTGCTTGAAACAATGCCAATGCCATTTTTATGTGTGTGTGTGTGTGTGTGTGTGTGTTTTATGGCGCCACAAACATCATAAACACCATTTTGACTGGTTATGTCCCATCATGTTGTATTCAATTCCCTAGGGACTACATAGGTGGATTTTATATTTTATATCCATGTGGTATTCTTGATTAAAAATTTATAAGTAGTTTATTATTGCCTTCACCCATGCAGTATGAATTGACGCCTTTGCCAGTAAAATGGTCACCTGTCTCTGACAACTTCATATTATGCTTCTGTCTATATAAGTGTCTACTTGTTTTAGGTGGGCAGTTGGGATGACCTTCATACCTTGGGTGACCCTGCTGGGAGAATATATATTCTTGGCATAGAGTAGACAATCAATATTCTTCACTCATTCCACCAGGAACAATCCCCCTCCACAATGGGGCAGCAGCGCAAGACTTGGGGGGACATGCAGACATACTCCTGACAAAAACCCAATAAGGGTGAGTTGGACAGTTTCCTATTCACAGAACGGAACCATCACAAATAGAGTAGCTTAGTTTCCATCAGGAGTATTCCCTTAAAAAGGCATAAAATATCCTAATTTGGAAATGACTAAATCTAAACTAATAAGGTATTCTTTGTTTTTCTATTTTATCCTAGGTTTTACACTGTTTTACTGCATTTTATTCAGTTCTCCCCTTTCTCAAGTTTTATGTCTTATTTTTCTAGGTTTCAAATGACCAACCCTGTCTTCATTGTATTTGGCCATTGTTTCTGATGGTTGCTTATTGTTTGTTTGTTTTTTTCTTTACTGATCACAGGCTTAATTAAATAAATTTGAGGTCAGCAGGGATCTTTGCCTTATTTCAAGTTGAACTCTCTGTCTGCCTCACCATGTAGGATTTATTTTGTTCCCAGTTTAGTATCAGACTGAACCTTCCTATTCCAGGAAACAATGACTGAATTCTTCTCCTGCGTAATATAATATGACCCTGTCATGGGGTGAGGGGAGGGGAGAGAAGGGGGGAGCATGAAAAAACAGCACTTGAGCAGCTCTTCTCAGAAAAGCAAGGTCACAAACTTTCAAAAGGTGGGTCTACTTTTTGGTTGGGTCTATGAAAGTTATGACAATCTCAGTTCCTTGGGATTCTGGGTTGAAGCTATGTCTTTCACCAGACATTGAACAACCAACACCCGAAAATATTAGCATTCAACCCAGAGGTGGTTTTCAGCAGGTTCTAACCAGTTCTGGCGAACCAGTAGCGGAAATTTTGAATAGTTCGGAGAACCGGTAGTAAAAATTCTGACTGACCTCGCCCCCATCTATTCTCTGCCTCCCAAGTCCCAGCTGATCGGGAGGAAATGGGGATTTTGCAGTAACCTTCCCCCTGGATTGGAGTGAGAATGGAGATTTTACAGTATCCTTCCCCTGCCACGCCCACCAAGCTATGCCATGCCCACCAAGCCCCACCCACAGAACCGGTAGTAAAAAAATGTGAAACCCACCACTGATCCAACCCCAGAAGACAAGTTTTCAGCAAATTGCTTTGTACACACAGTGGAGGCCCCAATCCAGAAACACTTCTTTTTCTTAATATAGTATGGGTCGTTTTTACTGATGACTGCTCCGTAGAGCTGTAAAGAGTTTCTTTTGGACTCTACCTGCCCAGAGTGCTTTCTGAGTCCAGACGAATCTCTCTGTAAAATTAAAAAGCAGAAAGAGAAGATGGAGGAAAGGAGACTGCTTAAGTAGCTGCCTACTACTCCAGAGGAAACTGCTCAATGGATTGAGTTATTTGTCTCACTTCAATGAAGCTGAAAGAGTCATGGCTCAGCACAGCAACTTGTTCAGAGGAGAGAAATCCGCTGAGACACTCAACCCAATTATAATCATGCTCTGCATGAAGGTTGATTTTCCTTCGGTTTTTGAAATGAAGTGGTGATCTGTGTAGTGATTGACTAGAACTAAAATCACTCTCAAGATGAATGAGAAAGAGATGGGTTTTTAAAAATCTTTTCTTAATCTTGTATTAATTATTATAGATTTACTGTAAAAAAACATATTTTATCAACATGTATTCATTATTGGCGTCTCCGAGCAGTCAATAATGGTCTAGAAAAGTTTTCCAGTTAGGAATAGACAATGTTATTTAGCTAAGGTAAGAATCACATTGAGTTTTTAGATGATTTTTAATTACTAGTTCTGATTAGATCTTCTTAATATTCTGAAAGACCTACGGCAAATATTCACTGGAGTCTAGATTTGCCAGAGAGTCAGAAAAAGGAGAACACACACTCAATTTCCTACTCATGTCCTCTATCTCAGGGGTCCCCAATCTCTGAGCCATGGCCCACTACCAGTCTGCAGCCTATTTGCAACCGGGCCACATGAGTGGCTGGCTGGTGTGAGTACATTCATGTGCATGCAGAGCCCAGAGGTGTAATCCAGCCAGATCTATTCAGCTCATGTGAAGCGGTAGTGCTGGCGGAGGGAGGCTCCACCCACCCGCTGGGATGTCATTACGTCCCATTTTTGGTCCTTTGCACATGCGCAGAAGGCACATTTACACTCCTGAAACCGAGGGGAAGGAAGTACATTTCACCGCTGGCAGAGCCCCACTTGAGTGAGCATGTGTATGTGTATGTGTGTGCATTTATATATATATAAATTGTGGGAGCCCGCTAAAATCAAAATGCAACACTAAAATCTGTTTGCAATCATAATGAAGAGAAAAGCCCAGAATGTAGTGAATTGTGATTTCACTCAGTAGTGGTTCCAAAAAAATCTCGGTTATGTAGGAAAAACCTGGCTTAAAAAGAAGAACACACATTAACTTACAAAAATAAGAGTGTGTGTGTGTGTGTGTGTGTGTGTGTGTGTTTCTTTAAGCCAGGTTTTTCCTACGTAACCAAGATTTTTCTGCAATGTAGGAAAAACCTGGCTTAAAGAAAAACACACCTAAAACCTATGAAAAGTAAGAATATATATATATATATTTCTTACTTTTCTGTCTTACTGCCAGAATGAAAAGAAGGAAAAAACCTCAGAAAGTAGTGAATGTGATTTCACTCAACTATGGTTGCAGAAAAATCTTGGTTACGTAGGAAAAACCTGGCTTAAAGAAAAACATATTATATATTGTAATTTAATATAATTATATATTATATATAAACACTTAATCTTTCCACTGGCTCAAGCTGATGAAGGGAGGAGAACTTATGGCTCAGAAGGATAATTCAACCGCCTAACATGCAGGAAGCCCAAGTTCGAATCTGAGTAAGGGTATGGCTAGCTGATGAAAGCTAAAAAGCTTGAAGTAGATCTATACTAGTCTCCCTTTATTTCTTTATCAGCAAAAATATAAATTATATATATATGTGTGTGTGTGTGTGTGTGTGTGTGTGTGTGTGTGTGTGTGTGTGTGTATAAATAAAGTGTTTTTCTGTCGAGACACCTGGTTTACCCCAACATGTAGGAGGGGGCATTCTGCTCCCTTTCGCCTTTCAGCTCCAATCCAGGAGCCCTCAAGCAGTCACATTCACGACAAACCATTTTATATCAAATTTATATTTTGCTGATAAAGGGAGCAGAATGCCCCCTCCCACATGTTGGGGTAAACCAGGTGTCTTGACAGAAAAACACTTAATCTTTCCCCTGGCTCAAGCTGATGAAGGGAGGAGAACTGAAGCCCAAGTTCAAATCTGAATAATGGTATGGCTAGCTGATGAGAGCTAAATAGCTTGAAATAGATCTATACTAGTCTCCCTTTATTTTTTTATCAGCAAAATATAAATTTGGTATATATATATATAATTTTATTGTATTTTATTTATATGTATTTTGTGTGTGTGTATGCCTGCTTTTTGCCAATTTTTCACTGTTGATGTCAAGAAAAAATAAACACTTAATGTGTCTTCCTTTTCCCTCATTTGCCCTCTTGTCCGTGTCCTTCTTTGCCTGTTTGGATATTTGGTCATTCTGTTTGAGTCTCCACTCTTCTATCTTTCTTTTTCTTAGTACTTCCTGCATCATCATTCCCTCTCTCCAATGTATCTCCTGCAAAATGGAGTATATGGTGAAGCAAAACATTGATACTTCTGGCAGATATACTTCTGCGCATGCCCAAGATGGCGTCTGCATCTAGGGCTCCGTTTTGAGGATGGGTCGTCTGGCTGGCTTTAGAGGGTCCGGGGGGGCTGCGGATCATCGGCGACCCCCCGCCCAGCCAGCGGAGCTTCCTGCCAACACGCTGGTGGGTTTGTAGCCCACCAGCGTGTTTTCAAAGGTCCCCACCGCTTGCGCCGTTTCCGGGCCTCCAAACAGCTGAGAGGCGCTGCGGAGATGGCGGGGGAGCGGCACGGAGCGGCGAAATTGGATGGAATGGCGGCGAGGGGCGGCGAGTGGCTAGCGGCAGCTGCGGTGAGAGGGCAGCCGCTGCGAAGCCTCAGCAGGCCCCAGCAGGCCCTAGCAGGCCTCCGGAGGTTCCCGCCGCCCAAAAACAGCTGGGCGGCGCTGGGCGGCGCTGCGGAAGATGGCGGCGCCGCAGGGAACGAGGAAGATCGAGTGGCGAGCGGCGACGGCGGTGAGAGGGCGCTGGCAGCTGGTGGTGGTCTGAGGGTGCTGGTGGATGTGGTGAAGCCCTCAGCATCCCCCCCCATCCCGCCTGTCCTCCGCTGGCCCTCTAACCCCATGCCTATTTACCAGCAATTTGGGCTTCGGACTCCGGCTTCCCTTAGCCTTGTCTAGCAGCATTCCATCTTTCTGCTAGTTTGCCCTCCGCTGGCCCTTTAAATCAAGCTTGCTTCTCCATTAGCTGCCTGTGCCTGGACTCCTGGCCTTTTTACCATCTTTCGTGCAGCATTCCATCGTCCGCTGGCTGGCCATTAGAAGACAGGCCAGCTCACGGGAGGAGCTGATTCTGTTTCCACCTTGAGGGGGTGCCACATCGCAGGACGAATTCGCCGGGCCACGGTGAGAGAGTGGCCTTGGACTTTCCAACGCGCCTGCTGATTGGACCACCGTGAGAGGGTGGTCTGGACACTCCCTCCCTTGAGACAGAATGCAGAGACTCTTTGGCCGCTACCGTGAGAGGGTAGTGGCGTTTTTCTCCTGTCTGATCTGGTTCCTGCTTCAGGACATTATTCGAACTATGATCATGGACCTTTGCCATGCCACTATTTCTGGCCCACTTCTGCTGGATGCTTCCTAGGTCGACGCTTCTTGCCCTGCGAGATTCCCCCCTCTCGCGGGTTTGGCCCTCCACACTATCGAGGGCCTACCTTAATGACGGGTTTTGGGACCCCGAGAGGTGGCATGTCGCGAAGAGGGGATTGAGGGGTTTTTTAAGAAATCTTTTAAGGGGTGTTTTAGGGGGTTCTGGGGTGGGGGAGGGAGTGGGTTTGGGGGGAAACCCGGGGGGGAAAGGGACAGGCCCGACAGTCTTTGATGCCACGGGGGGTTTAGTCTCTGGAGGCAAGAGGGCTCTCAATGAGCCCTCGGACGAGGGTGGTGTGATAACTACGTTATGTGGGAGGGGCAGATATGGCAAGAGCAGGGGACCATATCATGTGCGGGGGGCGCGCACTCGCTGTCTTCGAGCGATTGCGCGCCCCGGTCCCCGGAGCTATTCCTGTTCCCCGGGTTGTTTAGAGTCTCAGGACCCGGGGCTCCGGCTGTTGTTGTGCAATGCGAGGTCCGTGGTAAACAAGGCCCCCCTCATATGTGATCTTCTTGAAGAGGGGGGTGCGGACCTGGCCGGTATTACCGAGACCTGGTTGGGCCACGAGGGGGGAGTTCCCCTCGTGGAGATGTGTCCACCGGGTTTTCTTGCATTCCACCAGCCGAGAGCCCAGGGCAGGGGTGGGGGAGTAGCGGTCATTATTAAGGAAGGTCTGGGTCCGAGGGAGGCCACTGTACCTCAGATAGCCGGGTGTGAGTCCGCCTTTGTGAGATGGGGTCCCAGTGGGCAGATGGGTCTGTTAGTCACGTACCTGGCTCCCTGCCACGTGGCAACGACCCTGCCCGAGCTTCTCAATGTTATAGCCGAGGTGGCGGTTGATACCCCCAAGCTTATAGTCATGGGGGATTTCAACCTGCCATCTATCGGCGAGACATCTGAGATGGCTCGGGAGTTCATGGCTTCCATGACGGCCATGGACCTGACCCAGGTAATTCAGGGCCCGACTCACATTGGTGGACACACCCTGGACTTGGTTTTTGTCTCTGGTCAGTGGCTGAGTGGTCTTGATATCGGGGATATAGGTGTTGAACCCTTGTCATGGACTGACCACTCGCTCCTTCGTCTCGACTTTCTGACCGTTACACCCCATCGCAGGGAGGCAGAACCAACTAGGTGGTTCTGCCCCAGGCGCCTGATGGATCCTGATAGGTTCCAGACGGAGCTTGGGCCATTTCCTGAGACACTGACACGCGACTCGGCTGAGGACCTGGTAGCTGCCTGGGATAGGGCAGCCGGTGGGGCCTTGGACCGGGTCGCGCCTTTGCGGCCTCTGACCCGGCGCCGAACTCACTTATCTCCTTGGTTCACCGAGGAGCTGAGGGAGATGAAGCGCTGGAAAAGACGCCTAGAGAGCGGTTGGAGGGCTAGTCGCTCTGAATCCGACTTAACACTAGTAAGAGCTCATATTAAGACTTACTTAGTGGCAATAAATAAATCTAACTATTTCACCGCTCTTATTGCGTCATCAGATAATCGCCCAGCCGCCCTGTTTAGGGTGACCCGCTCCCTCCTTCACCTGGGAGCGCGGGAGGATCCCTTGCAGGGTCGTGCTGAGGATTTTGTTCAATATCTGGATGATAAAATAACTCAGATTCGGGATGAGCTGGCCTCTGACTGGGTTAGTTCGAGCGAGGTGACTGAGCCCAGTCTTGAGAGTGTTATCTGGGCTGAGTTCGATCCTGTGGCTCCTGAGGACGTGGACAGGATCCTGGGTAGACTGAACGCTACCACATGTTTGTTGGACCCGTGTCCCTCCTGGTTGGTGCTGGCCTCCCGGGAGGTTACACGAGGCTGGCTCCAGGAGATTATAAATGCTTCTTTGAGTGAGGGTGTCCTTCCGCCTGCCTTGAAGGAGGCGGTGGTGAGGCCCCTCCTCAAGAAGCCCTCCCTGGACCCGGCTGTTTTGGTAAATTATCGTCCTGTCTCCAACCTTCCCTTCCTAGCGAAGGTTGTTGAGAGTGTGGTGGCGCGGCAGCTCCCCCGGTACCTGGATGAAGCTGTCTATTTAGACCCGCTCCAGTCCGGCTTCAGGTCTGGTTACAGCACCGAAACGGCATTGGTCGCGTTGGTGGATGATCTCTGGAGGGCCTGGGGTAGGGGGTACTCCTCTATCCTGATGCTGTTAGACCTCTCAGCGGCTTTTGATACCATCGACCATGGTATCATGTTGCGCCGGTTGGAGGGATTGGGGGTGGGGGGCACCGTTCTGCGGTGGTTCTCCTCCTACCTCTCCGACCGGTCGCAATCGGTGTTGACAGGGGGGCAGCGGTCGACCCCGAGGCGCCTAGTATGTGGGGTGCCACAAGGGTCGGTCCTCTCGCCCCTTCTGTTCAACATTTATGTAAAGCCGCTGGGTGAGATCATCCGTGGTTTTGGGGTGGAATTCCATCAGTACGCTGATGACACTCAGCTGTACATTTCCACCCCAGACCACCCCAACGATGCCGTGGAAGTGATGTCCCAGTGCCTTGAAGCTGTGCGGGTCTGGATGGGGAGAAACAGGCTTTGACTCAACCCCTCCAAGACCGAGTGGCTGTGGCTGCCGGCGTCCCGATATAGCCAACTGACTCCATCGTTGGTTATTGGGGGCGAATCATTGGCCCCCACGGAAAGGGTGCGCAACTTGGGCATCCTCCTGGATCCACGGCTGTCATTAGAGGATCATACGACAGCTGTGGCCAGGGGGGCCTTTTATCAGGTCCGCCTGATACGCCAGTTGCGCCCCTTTCTAGATCGGGACTCCCTGCGCACAGTCACTCAGGCGCTCGTCACGTCTCGCTTGGACTACTGTAATGCTCTCTACATGGGGCTCCCCTTGGGATGCATCCGGAGGCTTCAACTGGTACAGAATGCGGCCGCGCGGGGGATTATGGGAGCGACAGGGCGCTCCCATGTGACACCTCTCCTGCGTGAGCTGCATTGGTTGCCGGTTGATTTCCGGGTGCGTTTCAAGGTGTTGGTAATCACCTTTAAAGCGCTCCATGGCTTAGGACCAGGGTACTTACGGGACCGCCTTCTGCCACCTATTGCCTCCCACCGGCCGGTTCGCTCCCACAGAGAGGGCCTCCTCAGGGTGCCGTCAGCCAGACAGTGCCGGCTGGCGACCCCCAGGGGGAGAGCATTCTCTGTGGTAGCCCCCACCCTCTGGAACGATCTCCCTCCAGATCTGAGAACTATTGCTGACCTCCGGACCTTTCGTCGGGCGTTGAAGACTCATTTCTTCCAACTTGCCGGACTTGCCTGATCCCTCCTATTTTTAAATATTTTAAATTTTAAATTATTTTAAATTATTTAAATTTTTAGAGTTTAGTGTTTTATTCGATATATTTTCAGCCTAAATTTATATGGACTTTTAGTACATTTTAACTCACCGTATTGTTATTGGTTTTAAATTGGCTGTTCACCGCCCTGAGTCCGGAAGGAGAAGGGCGGTATAGAAATTCGATTAATAAATAAATAATAAATAAATACAACACCTGCAATTGGATTTTAACTATTTTTTTACAACCTTCCATCTGCTTATTTGAAAAAAATACAATACTTTGAATGTGGGGGGGGGAATGTCCCTATGTATGGGGCTCAAGGATGTGCTAGCATTACTCTCCTCAGATTAGTCCTATGTCGTGTACAATTGAAACAACTGCAGATTGTTATTCTTTTTCTCTTCGTTTTTATCATTCAGGAAGAGGCTTAAACAAAATGAAGATGATGGCCACAACCATGCAATCAAAACCTCAACCTTTTCTACATACTTCATGTGGGATTTTATCACATGGTTATGGCTGCCATATTGTCTTTTTTGCACCTTGTACTTGTCCCAGGTCAAATTTTGGAATGCAAACCCCTTTGGGCAGGAAACTCTCATTTTGTACTTCCTACTGTAGTATGTATGTATTTATCTATTAAATTTTTATGCTGCCTATATTACTTCATTAGAAACCCAAGGAACGAATAGTATATCATACCCCTTCTTCTTTCCTCATTTCTTTTGCCCTGCAACAACAACCCCAGTGGATAATTGGGTTGAGACATGCTTAAGGCAAGACTCGAACTCAGTTTCCTGGTATCTAGACTAGCACTTTAACCACTAAACCAAACTGGTTCTTGCTTTCTCTGCCTTATAACTCACTAGATACCTGTGTGTAAAGTAAATAAATAAATACAGATTTTGTGCAAGTTTAAAATGTTTAAAAAAGCAAAAGGATAAAAATGGACATCTTTTAAAAGAAACGAACAGCAGAAATACATTTTTAGAAAAAGCAACAAGGAACATGCCAGAAGTTACAGAAGTTCTGTAAGCCAGAAGCCTGCTGAAAATAAAAACTGTTTTTAATGCAGCTGTTTTAAGGCTACTAAGAAAGCGAAGATGGAAAAACTGATTTACATAACATGGGAAACCACCTTTGCGATTAATCCTATGCAGCAACTGAATACAGATCATGGATTTGATTCTGGTGAATGTGAGTCCCATAACATCAGTTTGAAGCTGTGATTTGTCATGAGTTTATGTGTTTAATTCTGTTTTCTGGCCTCTGAACAGAGAAGAACATAGCTACACAGGCTAGGAAAACAAGTCCTGAACTTTTCATTCTCTGAGCAGGAGTATCAGAGTGGAATGACATTCAAAAAATATAGGTGCAAACTTCGCCTGACGGAAGTTGGATTTTTTTTTTTTTGTACTCGTCTATGTCTGCCCTGTACTTTGTGCAAAAAGTTAATCTAGGGTTGGTTCTTTCATTTAAACACTTTTTCATCTGAACTGACTCATGCAGCCCAAGAAATTCTCACTCATGAAACTTTATGCAGTTCTTGTCCTTCTGGCCATCTTCCCACTCTCTATTGTTCTAGCAAGTAAAAGGCAACCAGGTAAGAACAATTCTGTTTTATCTGTTGTGTTCGTGTTGGACAATTCGGCTTGTGAGCCGAGAAGCTTTTCTTTTGAAGACAAGACTTTCATGTTTGAAAGTGAATTTGATTGGAGCGCCTGAGTAGAAGAGAGAATGAAAGACTGTGTTTGGATAATTCCAAGCCAAAAGGCACAGTTAATAAATGCCTGCATTTCATTATTTTATCCACTGTTGTTCAAGATTTTTAAATCAGAGCCTTATATTTATTATATTATCAGAGCCTGGAACAGCTGCAATTTTTGATAAAGAGAAATCATAATTTGTTCCTAAGGCATGTTACAGGTTTATAGTCCAGAAGATCTGTGGAAGAAAAATCTTACAGAACAGATAGACATGCTCGTCCTGGGAAAGAAAAGACTAAAGGGAGATATGATAGCTCCCTTCAAATATCTGAAAGTCTGCCATGTAAGAGGGCAGGATTGCTCAGGGCTATTCCAAAAGACCAAGTCAGAAACAATGAGTGAAAATTATTATTATTATTATTATTATTATTATTATTATTATTATTATTATTATTATTATTATTATTATTATTATTTAGATTTATATACCGCCCTTCTCCTTGCGGACTCAGGGCGGTGAACAGCCGAATAAAAGACAGTACATAAAAGTTAAAAATTATAAAATCCATATAAGCTTTGGCTGAAAGTTAAAAACAATTAAATACATTAAAAATACAACAACCCTATAACACTAAAAATTTTAAAAATTCAACAGGGATCAGGCTAGAAAATTAGAGGAAGTCGATTTCTTCTGAAATTCAGGAAAATTTTCCTAGTGTAAGAGATATCAAAAATGGAATCGGCTTCTTTAAAATGTTGTAGTTTCTCCTTTGGTATAAAAATTTAAACAGATGAATGATGACTGTTTGTTAGAGATGCTAAAGTAGTGGTTTCAGCACCGGGCAAGAGGTTTGACTAGATTATCTCTAAGACATCATCCAGCCCCTACATTTGCTGATTTAATGATTCCAGAAAGTGAAAATGGAGGTGATTCCAGCTTGAAAGAAAACCCAGTTTACTTGAGTATTTCCATAAAAACCACATATGAGACATAAAACAATATACATAATGGTTGAACATAGCTAGAGATTTAAGTGATATCTTGGTATTCATTGTTAATTGGTTCCATATGGTACAATGAGTACCAAGATTGTTAAATACCAAACAAAAATGTTCCCATAAGGAATAATGTAGTGAGTCACAAGACAGCAGATACTGGCAAGTTCTAACTTGTGCATTGAATACCAAACAAATGATGAGTACTGAGACAAAATTTTTGCATATATATGTTTTCAGTTTCAAAGCAATTGAGTACCAAAGTATCACTGTATAATGTTCCAGCCCATGGAAACCAGATACTAGTCATATAGCCAAATCAGAGCTGATAGATCTTCTCAGTGACGTCTGCAACAAACCATGAAAATGCTAAAATAATGATATACAATGATGTCATCATGGTACTTATTTCTTTATTTGATTCGATTTGTGGTTGCCTATTTCACACAAGGTGACACTGAGTGGCGTAATTGCCTAAAGTCTAATGCAAATTCATATGTTACAACGGTTTCACAGTGCAGTCGTTATACACATGTCAATATTTGTTCTGAGGTTTTTGCCTGTTCCCTGTGGACACCAACAGATTGTGTGTCATTGTTAAAATTTTGCAAACTTCCTGCTGGATTAAGCTAAGCCTTGTATATCTGCTTTTACAACAAATAAGAGGTTTGAAACTTGAACAGAACCCAAGAAGGAACGTATCAAGGTCCAGCACAGATGTAGATGACCTGGTACTTATGATAAATATGCTCATGACTCAGGGCCATATTTTAGTGATCACCCAGCTTCCTATTCTATTTGACTGTGTGATTGCCATCTAAAATTAATTAATACCATTTAATAAGTTAAATAGCTGAAAGCTGACTGGGTGCAATCAAAGAAATAATCTTCACCATAACTGTAATTTCAAAATATACTTCAAGGCCACACACAGGTACATTATTAGAAAATAAAGATAACCAAGTAGCTGCAGGCTAGTACCATTTTTGTGCCCACTTTTCTAAAAAAGAAACAAAGGCAAGCTGGGATCCTAAGGAGCACCCAGGAAGTGGGCAAGGGGGCTGCTGGGAAGCAGCAATGGGATCGCCTTATTTTCTTCTCTTTTACAGCCATGCTGGGAATGCATCCTCCATGGCAACTGTCATAAACAGCCCCAGAATAAGTTCTCAAATTTGCTTATATTACCTAGTCCATTCTAATGGCAACCCCAAGCCAAGCAAGGGTGCAACACAGTGGTCTGGCATTTCAAAAAAATAGCCTTCAGAGCTAAAGACCATCTGGAGTGGGAATGGATTTTATCCTTGGGATTAGTTGCTTGAGGATACAGTACCTATAGTTCCTTCCAGCATGTAATGGGTTCATTGCAAGCCTTCCAGCATGTAATGAACCCAGATCCAGGATGACACAGAAGTGCCTTCACTCCTGTCTCAATAACTGCCCCTTAAAGAACTGCCCCATAAAAAAGATGCGGAGACTCTAGAAAGAGTGCAGAGAAGAGCAACAAAGATGATTAGGGGACCAGAGACTAAAATATATGAAGAACAGTTGCAGGAACTGGGTATGTCTAGTTTGATGAAAAGAAGGACTAAGGGTGACATGATAGCAGTGTTCCAATATCCCAGGGGTTGCCACAAAGAAGAGGGAGTCAAGCTATTCTCCAAAGCACCTGAGGGTAGGACAAGAAGCAATAGGTGGAAACTAATCAAGGAGAGAAGGAGAAATTTTCTGACAGTTAGAACAATTAATCAGTGGAACAACTTGCCTCCAGAAGTTGTGAATGTTCCAACACTGGATGTTTTTAAGGAGATGTTGGATAACCATTTGTCTGAAGTGGCGTAGGGTTTCCTGCCTAAGTAGAGGGTTGGAATAGAAGACCTCCAAAATCCATTCCAACTCTGTTATTCTATTCTAAAGTACAAAGTGTCAAATCTGATGCCAAAAACATTTTCCAGGACGCAACAGGACTTCAGATACACAGATCTGCATCTTGCAAGAGGGTATTTGCAAGGCCAAGTGCATTGAGATCAGGGCCCAGCTAGAACTGGATCTTGGGACCTGCAAAAATGGGGAACAGAGATGTTGCCGCCCTCAGAAATTGGTAAGGAAAATAGCAACTTTTGCATAGTATATCTTGTTCCTATAGTGAAGCAAAGCCAAAATATGTCCTTGTATCATCCCTACCAGACTACAAATCATGGTGCTACTTAATTATGATGGTCACATTTTACTAAATTGCAAGAAAGTTAAGTCTGTGTCCCAAATGTTTCCTGATATTAGCAATCATATCTAATGAAGAAGCTTCAATATTTAATTCAGATCAGTCATGAAGTAATAGAAGCTCTACTCTTGTATCAGCTATGAAAAAAATTCAGACAAGAAAGGAGGCAGGAGCAGTGTCCTAATATTATTTGCATTTTTAGCTTGCATAAAACTAACATAGATCTACTATTTAAGAAGAATAGTGCGGGGAATATAGATAGTGCTCATTTAACAGCACTAATGGGGACCAAAAACTCATTGTTAAGCAACATGGTCATAAGTAGAAAAAACATCATACCATTTAGCAATGGCAGATTCGGTTGTCTTTGTATACTGTTATTAAGCATGAATGACATGGGTCATTAAGTGAGGACCTATTGTGACCACCTCTGCCTTCTTGCTGGCTTCCCAATTGACTTTGTTTGTGTGAAGCCTGCAGGAAAAGGTTACAAATCACATGTCTGCAACATCCAGCGGTCACATAATCAGGTTATGTGTTTTGCCAGAAATAAACCTTTATTCTAGTTCCTGGCCAAAAAATGGCCATTGGGTACAATGGGGTTCCCTAACAATTACCATGTTCATTTTAAACCATGGCATTTGCTTAATGATCACAAAAAAGGGCATCAAATCGGACACGTGGTGACCTGCTTAACAACTGGCATGACGAGACTATAGTTCTGGGCTCCATTATAGTTGAAAATCAAAAATAGAACTAGCACTTAGCAATAGCCCTTAGACTTATATATACCACTTCACAGTGCTTTACAGCCCTCTCTAAGTGGTTTACAGAGCCATCATATTTCACCCAACAATCTGAGTCCTCATTTTATCAACTTCAGAACGATGGAAGGATGAGTAAACTGAGCCGATCAGAATCAAACTCTTGGCTGTGGGCAGAGATAGCCTGCAATACTGAATTCTAACCACTGCGCCACTATGGCTCCTAGTTTTGTGCCTGCCCAGCCAGTGGGAATTGAACTGCCGAACTGCTGGCAGCAGGCAGTCAGCAGAAGTAGCCTGCAGTACTGCATTCTAACCACTGTGCCACCAAGGCTCTTATATTCTAAAATGAAACTGTCAAACTCCTGGCCCGTGGGCCGGATGCATCACACACTGGCCATGCCCACGCCAGTTTAGTGAAAGGGAAAAAAGTCCCGATACATCACGTGATGCTGCCATAACACCGTGAGTTTGACACCCCTGCTCTAAAACCAGCTATGTAAATACGATGAATAAATAAATGAATAAAAATATGGCTCTCCTATATTGGCATGAAGTTTGCTGATTGCCTGTTGATGATCTCAGTGGGACATGGCAGAAATAAGATACTGCCAGGGCATAGACTTGCTGCTCTTTGGTACAAATAGAGAAAAGTCCATAAAACTCAAATTCTACAGGGTCAATTAATCTCCGCACATCTTCATTCTTCTTTGTCAAAGGGAATCTTGTTGCCATCATAGTTTTACTGCAAATGTTATAATCCTTAGCTTCTGGGGGACGAGGAGCTCTCCAACTGATGCCATCTGTGAAGACTGCTTCCTTTTCCTTGAGTTTGGGCCTCAATTCAGGTAAGAGAGAACAGTTTTTAACTCAGGCAGGAAACATGCTCTGTAGGGTAAAAATTCCAAGTTCAGTGCTGCTAAGTATTTCATTTGTTTCTTCCTCTCTGATGTGATCGAGCAGGAGAAACATGCTCCAGGTACCATGTGCTAGGGAGCACTGGCTGGCGGGACCTGGAAGATGAGCCTTTTCTACCATGGTGCCCACCTTTTGGAGTACCCTCTCTTTTGAGATTGAATTAGCTACATCCCAAGTTGAAAACTGAGCCCAGGGTTCTGGGAATATAATGAAGTCCATCTCCTGGTTAAGTGGCTATGTGGCTAATCGGTTGGAATACTACGCCTTTTATTTATAATTATGTATTTTACTGGAAGCTGCCTAGAGCCACATATACACTACCTAGAGCCACACCCACTACTCCAGCCCCCTGAGATCAAACGCAACCCTGATGCAGCCCTCAATGAAATTGAGTTTGACACCCCTGACCTAGAGTAAGCTGAGCAGCTATATAAATAGAATACATGCATAGATACATACATCCATACAAACATTTGCAGGATGTGGAGGAACCATTTTACAGCTTTATGAGCTTTAACAGATAGAATGTACCCCTCCTGTAGTAAAAGTGCCTGGCCATGCCCATTTGCAGATCAGGCACTGGAACGCCTCATACTATGGGGAAGGGAGAATTCATTCTGCTTGGCAGAGCAGATGATTGCTTGTTTTATAGGACAGAATGCATCCAACCCTCCTAAGAGAAAAATTATCCTCCCCCTGTAGATCAGGTACTGTAGCATTGCTCCAGCAAGAAATGGTGCAGTTTGTTTGAGAAAGTATGAAGCTTGCAGCACTAATCCTGTGAAAAGAGACAGAGCAGGGATGATGGATTCTGCTTAATAAAAAAAGAAGAATCTCACATATGCTTACATAGAGACATACAGGTAGTCTTTGACTTACAACAGTTCGCAAATGTGAGCACATGCGCGCGTTCGCTTCACTCTCACGAGCCACTTCTGCGCATGTGCACCACCTTCTGCGTATGCACAGTAGTCACACATTATGTCTGGGCAGGTGGGCAGAGCCTCCCTCAGTTGCCGCTACTGCTTCATGCAATCCGGCAGAACCGGCTGAATCCTATCACTGCTTAGGATCATGTTTCACACTCATGACCATTGCAGTATCCCTATGGTGACGTGATTTACATTTGGATGCTTGACAACTGATTCATGTTTATGAGGGCTGCAGTTCTCAGGGTCACGTAATCCTATTTTGCGACCTGTATACATAACCACAGATGAGCCAGCTCAGGATCATGTCTCGATAACTGGTTTAGATAGCTGTCAAAATGTGCTTCTTCCCTTAGGAAGCATAACAGAGTTGTTTTTCCCACCAGCAGAAGATACCAAGAAATCCATCAATTAGTTTCCTAAAATTAGTGGCCTGATTCACATATGCCACACACACACACACACACACACACACACACACACACACACACACACAAAAGAGCTAAAGAACTAAAACATTGAAACTTTTCACACACAAGTTCAAAATTGTGTAGTGGTCAAAAATGAATAGGATCATTAAACATAAATGTTCTGAATAGAATCTCATTCTGAAGGCATGCTCAACCAGAAGTACTTTTTGGGTTATTTCCTTTTGGCTGGATATCTGGCAGGTTTTTATTTTCTGAAATACCAATATTTAGCTTGGTTGTTATTGAATATCAGCTCAAAACCCTTGAACTGAATGCTCTGAAACTCGGCAGAATGTTTCTCTTCAAAAAGGGCAACTATATCTGAAAATAGCTGATTCTGCCAAAAAAATAAAAATGATATTGGCAACTTTCTTGAAAGAGAAAAATAATGTTTTGTCTTCAATTTGACAGGTTCCTCATCACAGAAGACACTATAATTCTAGAAAATGTAGCTCAATTTCAGATTACTGTACCTTTAATGCAGTGGTGGATTCCTCCCGGTTCTGCCCGGTTCCGCCGAGCCGGTAGCAATGACGATATGATGTCACCGAACCAGTTCTGCCCCCCGTCCCCCTGCCCCCCAGTCCCCCTGCATTATTCTTACCTTCTATTTGGCCCCACCCCCAATCTATTGCTGCCTCCTGAGTCCCAGCTGATGAGCTATAAGGAAAAACTGTTTAAACTCCTGCCTCAGGGCTTCAAAGGGCCGCCCTACAGCTGATCAGTGGTAAAAGGCAGTTTGGTGGTAGATCGGTCCCTGCAAAACTACATAAGTAGACTGGTGCCTGCAAAAATAAATGGGTAGACCAGTACAGCTCTGCAAGCAGTTAAAAGCCTGGTAGACCAGTACCTCTGCTAAATCCTAAAGAATAGTCATATGACCATCAAGCCACACCCACAGAACCAGTAGTAAAAATATTTAGAACCCACTCCTGCTTTAATGGAAACCAGCTAAAAGTGATTACATATATTCTATTACACAAAAAAATAGCAATTTTCATTTGGTGTTTTCCAGGTATCATTACTAACAATGTATGGAAGTTGAAATTTTGAATCATCTTTAAGATCTGAGCTTTGTCTACAGTAATCTCCCCCATCACCTAATCAGGATCCAAGCCTCTACAAATATATTTTTTCACATCCAGGCTGCGACATTTGGTTTCTTGCCAATGAATTGTTTTGGTAGCCTTGCTCTTTAGAGAAAAAAACAGAAGTGTCTCCTCATAGATCTAAAATTAAAATCTGAGTGACTGATAGAGAAAAAGGGGAAAGGAAAAGGAAGGTGCCAGGATGCCACAGATTAACAATAGTTATCATTTTATCCACTCCACAAACATCAGGAGAGTGAGGCTGGAAGCAGGGAGAGTCTTACTGGGACCATAGATCTAAGACTGAGGGGAAAATGGTTCCCATTCCTAGGGAGGGAAGCCAGATGGGGATTTCACTGCTATTCTGTATAAAAACACTAGCTAGATACCCATGCTCCCCTCTGAAACTTTGTGATTGGGCTTGATAAAATCAACACTTAAAGTTGAAAACTAATGAGTAGTTATGATCAGCCTCTCTCTCCCTTTCTCTCCCTCAGGCTTGACCCACAGTAGCCTCTCCTCTCCAATCCCCCTTCTCTCCCTCAGGCTGGCCCCATTGATCTTCTCCTATCCCCTTCTCTCCCTCAGGCTTGCCCCACAGAGGCCTCTCCTATCTTATCCCCTTCTTTCCCTTTCAGGTGGGGAGTAGAATGTCTAAACCAGGGGTGAAATGCTCCTGGTTCGGACTGGATCGCCTGATCTGGTAGCAGTGGCGGCGGGTGGTTCGGAGAACGGTAGCAAAAGTCCCTGCCCCCCCCCCCCACATACCCAGCTGAGCCACGCGATCATCAGAGGCTTTTTTTTTACTTTCAAAAGCATTTTTTCTACAACCTCTTCAGCTGAAAAATGCTTTTAAAAGTTTTTAAAAAAGCCTCTAATGATCACGCAGCTCAGCTGGGATCATCAGAGACTTTTAAAGGCATTTTTTTTTCTACAACCTCTTTGGCCAAAGAGGTTGTAGAAAAAAAAATGCCTTTAAAAGCCTCTGACAATCCCAGCTGAGTTGCCTGATTGTCAGAGGCTTTTAAAAGCATTTTTTTCTGCAACCTCTTAAGGTTGTAGAAAAAATGCTTTTAAAAGTAGGGGAAAAAATGTTGGCCACACCCATCCAGTCACATTAACTCCCCACCAAGCCACATCCACAGAACCAGTAGTAACAAATTTTACATTTCACTACTGATCTAAACTCCCAATCACATGCTGGCCACACCCATGCCCAAGTGGCAGTTGGAACAGAGTTCTTTTCAGGTAGGGGGAGGAGTAGAACTTCTAACTCCTTAGCATCAGAGCATGTTAATAGTAATATAAGTAATATTAATGATCAGATGGTCATTTCGAAAAATCCTTTCTTAGTGAGCACCTAGAAGCCAAGAGGAACATACGTGCCAAATTTCAAGTTTGTAGGCTTTACGGTTCTGGAGATTTCATGATGATGCATGAGCGGTATTTCACTTTTATATATATAGAAGATTAGCATGCATGAAGCCAGTGATGAAACTTGGTTGGATGGCCATCACAACCAGCACAGTTCCTCCTTCTTACAGCTTTAAGGTAAGAAGCAGGCAAACGAAACAGCTGCACTCTTAGCCTTATACTGAGGTTGTACTGGCAGGACAACCATCTCTCAGCTTCAACCACCCAGGCAGGGAGTCCTTCTTTCTTCTTATCCTGAGGGAGGATCCGTTGAACTGTTGAAACTGAGATGGCTCAGCTGCTAATCTTATGTCCAGCTTTCTCTGTCCTGCTGTGTATATGTATGTAAGAGGGAAGGAGGGATGGGTCCAGGGGGTGTCAAATTAAATTTCATTGAGGGCCACATCAGGGTTGTGTTCGACCTCGGGGGGGGGGGGGGGGCTTGGCAAGGGTGGGTGTGGCCATTTCAACATCACTTGTGTCTGGATTGCCTATGGTGACCCGAGTGCTCTGCCAGTGAAAACGGAGCTCTGGAGGGCCATGCTTGTTCCTCCTGAGCTCTGTTTTCACTGGCAGAGGCACCACGGGCCGGTCCTTCATTGTCCCTCCTGAGCTCTGTTTTCGCTGGAAGAGGCACTAAGGGCCTGTCCTTCACTGTTTCCAGGATGGCCCCACGGGCCAGATCTAAGCACCCTGTGGTCCAGGTTTGGCCTTGAGTTTGACACCCCTGGGTTACACAAAATGTCCTGGAGTAGGTCTGCAAGTTTTAAACTCCTTGGCTGGACTGGAAAGTGAAAAGCCAAAGATGGCCATTGACAAACTACTTCCATGTTGGAGTGGATTGTTTGTGCAATAGTTACCTCCCCCTCCTGAATCTCTTCCATTTTTTTAATGAATTGTGCTACCCATAGCAGAATGTAAGCAAATTTCCTCCAACCACGTACTGTACAATATATTAGAGTGTGCTGAATATGGGACAGAAATGCAGCCTGCTGTAATGTACTACTGACCATTCTTGATGGGATAGCTAGTGTCCACTTCCTCTGAGCTGAGCATCTCATAATTTATCAAGTTACATGCACACTGAAAGAAGAATTGCCAGGGACTTTATAAAATTAAGATTATAATGTTACCCTGAAGAAAGTGTATCAAAGAGATTGCTAAGAATTGACACCGATTTGATGGTGTGTAATCAATCAATTTTAAAACCATATATATATATATATATGCACTACCAGTGAACTATAAATCTTCTCTACCTCTGGCCTCCAAACTTCCTCATCTATACGTATGAATTGTGAAGTTGTTATGCTGACATCTGCAGGACATGTGGCTCAGACGAGAGCCTGGAAGAGAGATTGTGAAATCTGATGGACTACCATATTCATCTTTGCAAACTTTAACAAGCTGTATTCATATAATAATGAATCAGATTTTGGGGACCAGATTCTGGGGTTTAGCACAGATAGGCAAGCCCTGCTTTTAGAATTACGGTATCTATGTCTTCTAAAATAAAAGTAATATACTACATTAGTTCTCTTTCCTGAAATGTATTTCATGGGAAAGAGAAAGAAATTCTAGTATTTACTCAGAGGAATTTATCTTTTTAAAGATAAAATTCAATGGCCTATGATAGTTTGATCTCCTTATGTACTTGCGTGATATTAAGCTTATTTTAAACTTTCCACAGAGAAATTTGCATCTTTCAGCATTTTTGGATCAGCTACCTACAAAGTGTATCTGGATAAGCAAATTAGTTCTATGTAATTAATTTTACATTTAATTTTCCCAAATAAAGAATGCAGAAATTTTGTTGTTAGCTCATTTCCAAGCATAATGTCAGTTTTAGTCCCATATATGATTTTTAATCAAGGGGGGCAAGAGTCAACATTAGTCATTATAGTAATTAAATAAGAACATCATCTTATATATACATATTAAGAAATGTGAACTTCAATCAGTGAATCTTATTCCTAAATGTATATAAAATTGAAGACTTATAATTTCAATTTAGAAGTAAATATTTTGCATCCTGATCTACCAAGTATTCTCTAGATATTTTGGATTGTCTGCCTTGTCTGATAGCTAGCAGCAGTCTAATACATCTACAGCTAGTCAGATTGGAAAACTATTTTAAGGCCACTGCCTCTGTTAATTTACTTTTTAAAGTGCATTGTAACTTGATTTTATTTCAAGTGTTTCAAATCCCAAAAGTGCTTTTTCAGGAGTCAACTGGACTTTGTTTTTTATTTTGAAGACATTTTGCTTCTCATCCAAGAAGCTTCTTCAGCTCTGATAGGATGGTGTGAATGGAAGGATTTATATTCCTTGCAGACAGCTGGTCATTTGCATTCTTTTAGAGGGTCATTGAAGCACTTGGAGCAATGCTTCAATGACCCTCTAAAAGGGGGGCCCGGTTCTCCCAAGGCAGTAGCGGTGACGATATGACGTCATCAAACCGGTTCTGCCCCCCCGCACCCCCCCATCCCCGCATTATTCTTACCTTTTATTTGGCCCCACCCCCAATCTATTGCTGCCTCCTGAGTCCCAGCTGATGGCGAGAGGGGAAAAAACTGTTTAAACTCTTGCCCCAGGGCTTCAAAGGGCTGCCCTATAGCTGATCAGTGTTAAAAGAAAACAAATGAGTAGATCGGTGCCTGCAAAAATAAATGGGTAGACCAGTGCCTGCAAAAATACATGAGTAGATCAGTGCCTGCAAAAAAATAAATGGGTAGATCGGTACAGCTCTGCAAGCAGTTAAAAGCCTGGTAGACCAGTACCTCTGCTAAATCCTAAATAACTGTCACATGACCATCAAGCCATGCCCACAGAACTGGTAGTAAAAAATTTTAGAACCGACCCCTGATTTGGAGGTTTATCTGTGTCCTCATGGTCACCTGAGTAGTGCTCCTGGTTTCTGTAGTCTGCAATGAGTGGGAGTAGGAATGGATTTCTGGAAATCCAGAGAAAACTTCTGGATTTCCAGAAAAAACACTGCAGACTACAGGAACCTGGAGCACTATTCAGGTGTCCCTGAGGACACAGATAAACCTCCGAGTGCTTCAATGACCCTCTAAAAGAATGCAAATGACCAGCTGTCTGGAAGGAATATAAATCCTTCAATTCCACGCCATCCTATCAGAGCTGAAGAAGCTTTTTGGATGAGAAGCGAAACGTCTTCAAAAGAAAAAAACAAGGAAGTCCAGTTGACTCCTAAAAAAGCACCTTTGGGACAACCATGACCTGGATGACTGAGAATCTCTACACAGTTTTAGCTATATAAGCTTTTTAAATGTTTAAAGTGTGGTCAATCATTTCACATCTCTTGTATTTTTCACATGTAACTACGCAAATACAAATACATCACAGCAGATAGCAGCATCCAAGGCACCTTAGATGATCCCAAAAAAGCTAAGCACAGCAAGACCTTGTCGGTACAGGGAGTTATTAGCAATTGTCTCATTTAGTAACTACTAGCAGTTACAATGGTGATGAAAACGTAACTTTACAGCCATTCCTCACATTTAGAATTTTCACAGGTTCGTAAATCAAAGCTGAAATAAAATCAAGCACAGTCACGGTTTCAAGTAACAACCACTCAGTGATCGAGTTGCCATTCCCAACTGTGATTGCTAAACGAGATTCCCCCCCTCAAAAAACATGTTGACCACTAGATGGCAGCAAGTTAGCACAGACCAGGTTGACATGATATAGTCACCTAGAGTTGGCTAGCTTGTCGTTTCATGCATTGTGGCCTTTTCAGGTTCTTCACATCCTATATTTATTAGTTAATCTAAATCCATTAATTCTAATTTGTCAGGGAAGAAAAGGAGGAACAATAACATGGGCTGAGGTGTCGTAGAAAAATAAAAGAGATGAATTTCGAAATCAGAAAAAGCTTTATTTTGGTCAAAAGGTTCAGATAGCGCTGTTGGCCCTGGGAAAACGATCGTGATACTGATGTATTCTATATTTTAAAGCAGTGGTCACCAACCAGTGGTCCACGAACCACTGGTGGTCAGCGAGAAAATTTTGGTGGTCCACAGAAAAATTATTTGCATTTTTTATATTGCACTAAACATTATTTATCTTTTTTTAAATCGTATTAGTGATCCAGAAGTTTTAAAATTATGAATTTAGTGGTCCCTGAGGTCCGAAAGGTTGGTGACCCGTTCTAAAGAATATAGATTCGTCGTTTAAAAAAAAAACATAGACGGGGATTGTGCAAGTCGAAGAAATAATACTTAAAATAACAAAGAGTATTGGGATCGCGTTTCCAGTCGGGAGTTTTCCCGAAGTGGACGCTTCCGGTATGGGCAAAAGCCAAAGAACCGGCTGGCAAAGGACGTTCACCGGGAGAAGTCGGATTGGCCAGGGGAGCTTGTCACGTGGGCGAGGCGTTGGAACTGGCCACGGTTTGCCCCGCCTCTCCGTCGTGGTAGTCCCGGTGCGGTGCATGTGTGCTTGTTTTCCCCCTCGTTCTCCTCCATATCCGGGGTACAGATTGGGAGCGTTTCCTGTCGGCTGAATCTGCTGAAGCCTCGGTGGGGAGAGCGGGAAGCGGGCGAAGAAAAGGTTGCGCTAGGATGGGAGCGGGGTCGCGGAAGAAGGAGTCCTTCGCCATGCTCGCCCACCGCCTCTGTTAAAAAGAGCTCCCCAGTTCTCCCAAATTGCGCCGATTGCCTCTTTCAGCCTCTGCCGCTTCCCCACCCTTCCCAGGACGCTGCGATCGGATGCCTCGCTCTGGATCCGAAAGGTGGGTATTCGTTAAGCTTCTCTCCCCTCCCCTCCATCCCCCCCAGCCCCGCCTGTCCTTCGCAAGTTAAGGGTCTCCAGCCACCCCAGAATCCTCTCCACCCCTAGGAGTCCCCCCTTCCTCTTCGTGATATGGTGATGGGGAGGAGGGGGATGCTAATTCACTGAGTAGTGCTATAATAGCTTCTTGTGATTCTCTTTAAGGAAGGAAAGCTGGTGACCTTTTCTCACCCCGTTTTTCTTGAGTATGGGAGAGTAGGAAGTCATTACTTCCTTTTGCAATCAGTTGAAAATGTTCTAATGCTTTACTTTCTCCCCAGGAATTCTGAATCCCTGCCCACTTGCTTCTGGGTTTAAATATTCTAGCCTAGCAAATTACGTTGGTTTTTCTTGAAATACTGCATGGAAAAGTCTTCAGATTTAATCTCCTTACCCGCTTAACCCCTGACTCTTTCCTACAAATTGAAAAAAAAAAAAAACCCTGCAATTGTGACATCCAGAATCATGCTTCAGTGCCTCCTTGGATTGTGACATCTCTCCAGTTTTACCCCAACTTTTCTGCCCCTGGGGCTTTTTAGTTCATAGTTTGATCCTTTCCTAAAGCTTTACCATATCTGCCCCTTCTTTGATGAGCATTCATGTTCTTTTAAATAATCTTCCCTTGTGAAAGCTAGGAATGATTTATGGTTACTGTGTTGTTTTCTTCTCCCATCCAGAAAGAATTTGGATCTTGCTATGATGATCTCTGCCAGATGGTTAACTCTCAGCTAGTATTGTTATCTTGAGAGTTATAATTGCTTGTGGAAGCTGTCGAAAAGTTGAGACTGCACCTGGCCATTGGATTGGGATTGGCTTGCCTAAAAGGACAATTGTGCTGGATCTGGAGGCACTATGGAGTTTGCTGAGCTTATCAAGACACCAAGGGCTGACAATGTAGTCCTTCACCGCCCTTTCTATCCAGCAGTGGAGGGAACCCTATGCTTAACGGGACACCACCTCATCTTCTCTTCACGACGGCAGGACAATGTCGAGGAACTTTGGCTTTTGCATTCCAACATTGATTCAATTGAAAAACGGTGAGGATATTTTAGCTCATGAAGTGGGAGGGGCGGGGTGGAGGGGAGCAATGATGTAGTCCCCCCCCCCCCCCAAAAAACCCATACATCTCTTCCATGGTAAAATTTTGCAGGTGCTGGATGCAGGAATGGCCTGGATTAAGGATAGTAAATAGAATTGAACCCTAGCTAGATAGGAGTGCCATGAATTTTCATTCCTTCATTAAAATGAAGTATCCATACTGTATTTTACCATTTTTAGCTGATTTGCATAGTTGTTCTCCAGATAAGTAGAGTTAGTTACAGCTGTGTAGTAGTATAATTACACCAGCACACCAGTTATTAAGCAACCTGTATAATTCCCTTATCAACTTCCAAGCACTGTTCAGGATGTTGAGCATAGGCCCTTAGCCTGTTGGGACCAAATATGAGAAGATACATCTTCCCATTCATTTTTTTTAATTATTTTTAATTTGATTTATATGCCGCCCTTCTCCGGAGACTCAGGGTGGCTTACAATGCGTTAAGCAATAGCCTTCATACTTTTGTATATTTATACAAAGTAAGCTTATTGCCCCCACAATATACCCACCTTAGAAAGGATGGAAGGCTGAGTCGACCTTGAGCCTGGCTAGGATTGAACTCACAGAAATTACAGGCAGCTGGTGTTAATTGCTGCCTTTAGTAGGAGGCATTAGCCCCCTACGCTACACAGGCTTGGTTTCCTTCCCTCATGTGGGCTGAGAGGGGAAAGGGGGGTTTTTATCCATGCTTTTATTGCTTGTTATGAGCCTCCTAGTACCATTATGAGATGGGTGACCATATATGTTCTGTTAATATGAATTTTATTTATTAATGTTTCATGTCTGCACTTAAAGTTTTTCTTAATTACTGTCAGTTGATGTGGAACATTGCATCTCCAAGGATGGGCAGAGGCTTATTCTGTATTATACTGGTAGCCTGATTCTGAAATAGGCTCTTTCTGGATGCTTAACAGGTGCTGATAGTACAGCCTTTTCAGGACTAGATTTTGTTTCTCATTGATTCAAGCATTTTTTAAATTGCTTTTATTGCCTTTATTGCTTTCAGTTCTCACCAGAATAGGAATATGGAATATAAATGGCATGAAATAAATTTAATTTGTGACATTGCTGCTTCTTAGTTTATTGCTATTTGAAGGCTAAATGTATTTTGTTGCATTATTTTTCCATTGGCTTGGACTTATATTGTTGAATTTCTAAGTTGATGGGGACGGTATGGATGTTTAAAATGAAATATTACATAAAATTCACCTAAAATATATGTTCTATTTTTAAACATTTAAAATATCTAATGAGAATTTTAAATGAAATGAAATTTGAATATTGCAGAAAGAGAAATCCTGAAACAGGGAACACTTTATTTTCCAATGATGGCTGTTTTAGAAGGTGCTTTCTTAAAAAGGCATTCCTTCTTATGGAAGAAATAAGAGGGAATATCACCAGAGCTTGTCATTTGCAGCTTTAATAAATGCACTAAATAGAAGCTGCTTAACTGAAAAGCTTTTCCTACACTTTGCATTTTCCTGTCAGAAAAGGCTTCATCTTTTGATTTCAGACCATCCATTAAATACAGTAGCTATTGAGGACTTAGTCATCTGTTTGCATCATCTGGATTGATCCTGTCTGAAAGCATCATTTGTAATGATGTTTCTTCCCTTGTTCTCTGTAGTGTAGTTTCTTCCCATGTTCTCTGCTTTTGCAACTTCTTAGAATCTAAAATATAGAATTGTTAGATTTCTGGCCCAGCATCTTGATTTGTGCAGAAGGCTTTCAGGAAACTTGTAAATTGATCTTGTTCAATATTTGTTTCCCTCTATTGGCCAAGAAATATTCAGAGATATGTTGTACCAATAAAAGAGAATATTTGTAGCTCAGGGTTGAAATCAGGGGTCCTTGGTGCTCTCTGAGCTTGCTTGTTTTCTTGCAGATGTTTCATTATCCAAACTAGCACTGATGTTACCAAGTATATGTTTCTGAATGTTCAGCTGAGTCATCAATCAGTTTCTATAAATGATATAAATCAGTGTTTTTCAAAATTATCAACTTTAAGATGTTCTGGGAATTCTGGGAGTTGATACATATCCTTTAGTTGTCAAATTTGAAAACACTAATCTAGATTAATCATCTTGCATTAATGCATCCAAATCTTTTATTAAGCCAGCTCAGTTGCATTACCTTGCTATTTCTCAATTCCCAGGTTGTTGGGTTTTGTTTTTGTTTTTTTTGTTTTTTTGGTGGGGAGGATAACATGTATAGTAGACCCACATATCTGCAGAGTACCACATCAGGGAAAGCTGATTTAGATAATTGTGAAATAAATGTTCATTTTTGTTTTTTAGATTAAAGGATGGAATGCATCTTATTTTTGGAAAAGGATTGAACTCAGTTGTTTAGACTTTGAGAGTTTTACCTTTTCCAGCTCCAAGGAATCAAGGGAGAGGCTATTAACTAATGAGTTTTCAAAACTGCTTTTATTTTAAAGGGCTTGTAGAGAGATATAACCCACAAAACTGTCATTTTATTCGTATCAATTTTTCATTCACTATTCCTGGCTTACGACTATAATTGAGCTGGGAATTTTAGTCATATATCCTGGTGGTTAAGTGAATCACCATGTGATCAGACCTGACATGATATTTTGTCAGCTATTGTTAAGTGAATGTTGAGGTCATTAAGCGAATCCATTTTACGTAATGGCTACTTTCTGTTGGAAACCAGAACTAAACTCTGGAAATCGGCAAAAAAAATCATCAAACCGTATTTATTAGTTCGATTTATTATTATTTATTAGTTCGATTTATATGCCGCCCTTCTCCGGAGACTCAGAGCGGCTTACAGTGCGTTAAGCAATTGTCGTTATGGTCATGTGACTGCGGGATGCTGCAAATAGTCATAAAGGTGAGCCTGGTTGCCAAGCACCTGAAATGCAATCACATGACTGCAGAGGGGTGCAGCTGTTGTAATTTTGAAATCGGGTTGTAAGTAGCTTTTTGGGGGAGATCCATCATAAATTCAGTTGCTAAGCAACCGGTTGTAAATGAGGTCTATACTGCTTTCTTCAACACTAAAAAAGACAAGCAATTTAGTGCTATATTCAAACTTAAAATGGGACAATTAACCTGCTTTGTCTTCTCTTGCTTTTCTCCTTGAGTTGCTACAATTCAAATATATGCTTTACGTTATTCAGACTCAATGAAAAGGGAGCATAATTAGACATTTATTTCCATGAAGATAAGTCGTCCTGATGAAGAATAATCTGCAAATATTTGTGACTCAGTATTTCTTTAGAAATGAGAAAAATAAACCCCTGCATTTTTATTCCTATAAGACAGTCTCAATAAAACAACATATTTAAGACTGAGCAAACCGGTATTGCTTTATCATATTGCTGGGTGCCCGCCCAGGGTTTTTATTGCTCTTTTAAAGTATATTTATCTGATGTAGAATGGCTGACAGTGTTGACACCAGCCTTATTTCAGAAGGACAGCACTCCAATGACGGGGTGCTACAACAGAGGATGTCTGTCACCCACATCTCCATTTAACAAAAAATGCTTCTTTCAGAGATCTCTGTCACTGTAGGCATACAGCAGCCAAGTAAAGTTATCACATTTGGCTATATCGCAGAAGAATTGGGAATGTGGTTTGTAGCCTTGTCTGGTCTCATTCATACAAAGTTTATCTCCTGATTACTTTTAGCCACAGTTTGCTATGGCATCTATATTAGAGTAGCTGCTGTTATGGTTAACTCTGAAATTAATTATGATACACTTTTGAAAGATAGTTGAAAGACATTCTGATTACCTTTGTCCCTTTGAAAATTATAGTCAATTATGGGAGAAATGAACTGACATCGGTGTGTGTCAGTGTTGGATGGCTATCTGAACTAAGCTGGCATATATTCTGTGGTTTTTTAAAAAAATAAAACTCTGGTTTACAATATTCTCATACAAGTATACATGCAAGACGTTCATTTAAACTTTTCTTCTTGTCTTCTTTCCTTTTAGATTTTGAAGAAAAGCAGTGTTTCCCCTATTCTCCTGCTCTATCCAATAATTTCATTGGAAAAAATATAGTTTGCTATTTGTTTCATCATTCGTATTTTTTTAAAAAGAATCCTAGTCCTTTGGTTGGTTAATTATTTCCCTCTAAAACTGAAGATGAAAAAGAGCTAAAAGAAACCTGAATTATAGTTGCTACAGTGTAGTAAAAATGTCAAATTTCAATCCTTCTCCCTTCTTACTTAACCCTGACTAAGAAAGAAGGATGGGGGCTTAGATAAATTCTTTGTGATCCTCCCAGGATTGGCCTTGGGGTTTCAGCAACACTACTGGAATTACTTACTAGCAATATTCTGCTATAAAGAAATTACCTATCTGGAAATTACATTACTAACATGATGTATTTTAATATATTTTCCCATCTCTTTGAGTTTGCAGCAACACTCCAGTGAGGTAGACTTGGCTAAATGCTAGCAGTTTATGTAGTTTTGGATCTCACAATTTGCTTCATTGCCATGTGGGAATCAAAATCTAAGTGTTCTGCCATTTCAGTGCAGGCTTTGCAGTTGCATTGTTACAAGATTTTGAACCAGGCCCAATAATGGCTATAAAAATGTATGCTGCCTTTGAGTGAGCACTAGATGTCTGTTCAGTAAATAATAAAAGGTTCACATGTCATGGAGCAAGAGAGAAAGGCAATCCTACTGCAACTATATCCCCATACTGTGCCTTTGTTACATGGGCGAAGGAAGGTGATGCATTCCCTTTTGAGAAACTGAGGGGGTGGTGTATTTGTGCAGCATTCTGAGAAAGTTTTGAAAATCTTTGCATTTGAGAAAGAAAGGAACTGTTGGTGTGTGACAGCACATAATATAATCCTCAGCTCCATAATTGATCATCTACTGGTGCTAATCTACTGGTCCAGGCTAATTTAGCATTATCTCACCATGAAAACTTTTTCTGTCTGATCCTGCATGTTTGATTCTCCATAATAATGGTGGTTCCCTCAAGAAATGTTGGGCTGCAGGGTCAACTCTCACCAGTCTAAGCTAACATGAAGTCAAAACCTTTTGTAGAATGACATCTTGTTTTCTTCTTGATTTTTTTTTAATTTGATTTATATGCCGCCCTTCTCCGGAGACTCAGGTCGGCTTACAATGTGTTAAGCAATAGTCTTCATACTTCTGTATATTTTACAAAGTCATCTTATTGCCCCCACAAACTGGGTCCTCAATTTACCTACCTTAGAAAGGATGGAAGGCTGAGTCAACCTTGAGCCCGGGGAGATTCGAACTTGCTAATTGCAGACAACTGGAGTTAAATTACAATGCATTAATCTGCTGAGCTATCCAGGCTCAGCTATCCAGAACAGCTAAAAGAGCATCTCATTCATACTACCATAACGTTTTAGTATTATGAAGAGACAGAAAGAGCCTCAAAAATTGTTAAAGCTTGAAGTTGTCTGCAGTATTTCATGTTTGTTAATCCTCATTTTATTTCATTAGTTCTAAATCCTTAGGAATCTTCAGTGCATTTTCGGAATTATTTTCTTTTCAGCTAATCTACGAGACTCAAAGGAAACGGTGGCAAAATGCATTGGAGTAGAAACATTTCTGGATGCATGTAGGCAAATGGACAATGCTTAATATCCTTTCCTTCCTTCCTTGCCAGCCCTTCTTTAAAATTACATTCTATCCTTATGTTCTTTTTAGCTTGATTGCTAGAGATTTGGAAATCTTAATTTGCTAAAATAACCTGCAGTTCTCCTGTTCATCAACATATTCTCCCATTAATGTTTTTCAACTAGCAATGCTTGAATGTTTTAATGGCTGAAGTAGGATGGGCTTCAACTTTTGTTCATTTGAAGGCCATGTAGGTATCTGCAGTTCGAAGGCTGTCATATTATATTCTTAACTCTTCAGTATTCATGTTTTTATATCACTGCAGTTTTATCGGCTTCTTGGGCACCATCATTATCAAATGCAAAGACCTACGAATTATCCAGCTTGACATTCCTGGCATGGAGGAATCTTTGAACATTGCTAGCTCCATTGAGGTAAAGTTATTTATAGAAATTCAAAGAACCCAGCAAAACTCTGGTTCCATTCTGTGGAGATTCATGTGGAAGTTGGGGCTGGGCAACTAGCATTGTATCTCACTCATTTCTCTTTCTCTTTCCAAATCTTCAGAGTATTTAAAGGCAGCTTATTGTATGGGCAAGTAACCCGTTGTAACACTGTATGCATTTTCTACTTCTTGTAGGCACTGTCTACCTTGGATTCTATTACCCTCATGTATCCTTTCTTTTATCGCCCCATGTTTGAAGTAATTGAAGATGGCTGGCATACATTCCTGCCTGAAAGTGAATTTGAACTTCTCAATTCAGTTGTAAGTTTTTGTTTTTATTTTTTATCACATTTTTACTCCCACCCATCTTACAGAAGTGACTCTTGGCGGTGTACAATAATCAACAAACACAACAATTGTATAAAAAGTCTTTATAAAAATTATAAAGTCATTGTTAGAAATGAAAAACACTATAAAAATTAAAATATACAAGAGCAACCACAATGGAGCCATCTAAGAATGTCTCCAGTTCACTGAGACCCCAAAGGATGGTGACATCATCAGGTCTTGAGGGACTTCTGACTTGATAACAGGGGTGAGGCTAATCTGACTTTTGGAGAAGAAGAATGTTCCTAAGGGTATGTGCTACAGCAGACAAGGCCCATCTCCTGGGACCCACCAAATATAAGGCTCTAGCTGATGATACCTGCAGCATACTTTCTCTGCCAAATCTAATGGGATAGGCTGAGGTAATTGGGGAGAGATGGTCCCTCAGATAACTTAGACTAATGGTAGGAAGGCTTTAAAGATTAAAACAAGCATCTTAAATTGGACCTGGAAGCAGACTGGCAGCCAATGCAGCTCACAGAGCAGAAGTATAATATGTATTCTTTGGGGAGCACACATAACTGCCCGTACCACCAGATTCTGAACCAGTTGTTGCTTCTGGATACTCTTCAATCACAGCATTGTAATAGTTCAATCTGGAAGTGATGAGGGTATGGATACTTCAATGTGGAAGTGACAATCTGTGATCAGCCTGGCAATCCATGAATGGATGCAAGTGGCGCACAACACAAAGCTGTGCATAGTTTTTCCTAATCACAACAGTCACTTGCTTTTAAATCTAGGAGGTCGGAATGCACCCCATTCAGCATCAAAGATGGCATAGTCTTAGTACCAGTAGGCCCCCAAACCCAAAGCCACTCAGTCTTGGCAGGGTTTAGCTGAAGCCTGTCCAGACCATCACAGCCTCCAGGCACAATAATAAAGTGTTCACAGCATTTCTTAATTCTCCAGGGTCAGAGATGTATAGTATATTTATTATATATACTGATGATCCTCCCTCCATGCCCCAGCGTGAGTGAGCTCACCCAGCAGCCTCATGTAGATGTTAATTAGGAGAGGAGAAAGCATTGTAGCCTATGGCACACACACACCCATAGTAGGTGGGAAGAACCAATCTGGAGAAAAGAGGTGAACCAGCATGACACCCTGCAGCCCATCCCCATTCTGGTCCAGAATAATACCATGGTCTATGGTGTTGAAAGCCACCAAGAGGTCGATTGTATTGAAAGCCATCAAGTAGGGCAAAAATGGATGTCCAACCTCCATCCCACCCATTGGATCACTCATCCAAAGGAGTGATCAAAGCTGTTTCCATCCCATATCCAAGTCTGAATCCTGACTGAAAAGGATCCAGATGATCTGTTTCACCTCTCTGAAACTTGTGCAACCATCTTCACAGCCACTTTTCCCAGAAGGGGAGGTTAAATGCTGGACCAAAATGGTCTGGTATGATGGGATGCAGCAATGGCTTCTTAAGAAGGTCCCCGTGGTTCCGTTGGTTCTCTGGGCTGAAGTGGAAACCACAAAGAAAGAACTTGGTTCTTGGTTCTCTTCAGGCCTGTCAGAACAGAAGTCTTTTTTTTTGTTTTCTAATACGCATAAACAACTAGTAACAATGCAGTGAAGATTTCATTTAAAATAGATACCTTTATTATATAAGTTATAATTGAAGCATTTTGCAATTGTTTAACAATGCTACAGTCAGATGCAGATCTAACATTTAAGAAACTTCACACTTATCGACATTAATATTTCAAAAATTACAGTTAATATTGACATAACCTCTTAATCCTTAAAAGCTTAAGTTATCTATATTATCAGAGCGTTAATAATCTTCAGTTATTATTGCATAATACTATTTTATTCAGATGTACAATGTTCTACTTGTGTTTTATAAAAGAAAATAAACAAATCAAACAATATTAACTTGGAGGGGAAAAGGGCTCCCAACTGGGTCTTATCACTGTGGGGCATTTGGTATGGAATGAGAACCTCTCTTCTATCAGACATTTTATGGCTGTAATAGCATTACTATCTGTAGTTCTGGTCTCTAGGTTTGCATTGCTGCTATGGCATGTACCTCACATTAAATGTCCTGGGCATCAGGTCATCATGTTGTGCCAAACTAAGATTAATGGGTTGGCCATTGCCCTTAATGTGATCATGACAACTGCATTTTATTACCCCAGTTTAGAATGAAAAGGAAATGAAGCCACTGTTTGGGAAAAGGGGATGGTGGAATTTTTGGGATGGCTTTAAACACAGCTCACATGTTGCATTGGTGGCCAGTCAGCTTCCAGGTGTAACTTAAGGTGCTAGACATCTATAAAACCCTGCATTGCACAGGGCCTAGTAATCTGAGAGGCAATCCCCATCCAGTTGTTTCTGCCCTACTGGTACATTTGGGTAGAATAGATGCCCTCCAAGTGGCATCTGCAAGGAAGCATGTCTTCTCTGTTGCAGCTTCTGGAATAGCATCCTTCCCCCCTCCCCCCCCGATACATATAAATCCAACTCTCCATGAACCCCAGAAATCACCCTGATAGTTCCCACACCAGGATTACAATGATTAGGTTGACTGTTGATGTAGCAAAAGGCTGGTTAGGGCAACATAAAAATCAAATTAATAAATATTCTCATCTTTCTGAATTTCTCATGTAATTCTTAATTCAAGATATGTTCAAAACTTTGAATAGGTTAAATTAAATATACAAAGATAATTTTAGGCAAAATGTGAATGGATGTTCATGTAAAGATTTATTTTGCAAAGTTGCAAGGTGATTCCGAAACCAAATTCATTTATGATGAGGAAAAAAAAGAGAAAGTAAGTCAGTTTGAACTTGGTGGATTCTTACATGTATAGTATTCTTTCCTAGACAAATGAATGGCGGTTGAGTTACATCAACAAAGATTTCTCAGTCTGCCCTTCTTACCCACCTGTTGTCACTGTTCCTAAATCAATTGATGATGAATCTTTATGCAAGGTTGCCACTTTTCGCCATGGTGGACGTTTCCCAGTACTCAGCTATTATCACAAGAAAAATGGGATGGTGAGTTGGACCCTTGGATTACAAGGCATGTGTTTTCTTTGTAATAGCTACATATTAAAAATGTATGTATGTTGCAGTACTTAAATGCCATAATTGAAATTGTTGTACTGGAAGCTTGAGCATTTCGGGGTAGCAGGAAGAGAAGATTATCTGAATATATGATTAGGAAAGGTCCTGAAGAATCACTTAGCAGCCTAAGAATCTAGTGGTTACATTAACAGGAAACATTAAATGTTTCCAGCGATATAAATAATCCCCAAAGATGTAGAAATTATCTCCTTTTTACAATAGGTTATAGTTAGCTCTTGCACTTTTATTTTAAATCTTTCTCATTGTTTAATATTAATAGAGCATGAGACTGCAAATTCAATAGCTTTTTGGAAGTTGAACAAGCATCATTCTGTTTTCCTGATATAACAATGAATGCCAAAGGAACATGTCTTTTTGAGAGGTGTATGTTAAGATCTTAAGAGTACCGTGGGTGCATTTCTATAGAAAAGCATAAAATGCTGCCCCTTCATGAGAAGAGATGTTTGACCATCCATACTCTCCTATTATGTGTTTCTAGAGGTTGACTATCGGCTAGAGGTAGATTATCGGCTATATTGACTATAACAAGAATTGTTATATTAAAATTACACACTTCTGAAGAAAGTGAAATAGGATGGAAATGGGCTTCACACTTAGACATAAATGCTAATTTTTATTCTGCTGATTTAATGTTTGCAGAAAATATACTTTGTATTTTTTTTAAACTCAGGTCTTTGAAAATCAACAAAAATTGTTCTCACTTGAAACATAGAATTATATTCTGGAGATAGATAGGTAGGTAGGTAGGTAGGTAGGTAGGTAGGTAGGTAGGTAGGTAGGTAGATAGATAGATAGATAGATAGATAGATAGATAGATAGATAGATAGATAGATATACCAGCTTTCTTTCAACTTTTATTAAGGGGAAAGTGTTTTCATATTAATATTGAACATTTGAATTGTCAGGTGAAATGTACAAACCCTATTTACTCTGTCAGTAGAATAGAATGCATGAATGACTTTGAGGGAAGACAGGAAGTGAGGTCTAGGACAGGGGTCTCCAACCTTGGCAACTTTAAGCCTGGCGGACTTCAACTCTTAGAATTCTGGGAGTTGAAGTCCACCAGGCTTAAAGTTGCCAAGGTTGGAGACCCCTGGTCTAGGAAATAATCAGACAAATGGAAGCAGGAGCCCCCATCACTTAGCAGTCAGAGAAAGGAACTTAGGAAGGACCCATTTTCCAAAGTGCTGCTCCTGCATTCTATTGGCTGGGAAAAGTTCATGTTGCTCGATTGGAACTGAGTGTAGATCTATGATTTTTTTGGATTTATCTTCCTCCCTCCTAGATAATGTCCCTCTCTTAGCTCCTCCTCCAGTCTGTTCACTCAGTTGCCGAAGGAACACGAGTGTCAGATAGTTCTGTGACAAATTTCTGGTGTTTGTGTAGTTAGTTTAGTATTTCTTTGTTATAATGGATAAAACAAGTAAAAGTAAAGGCCTTCAGACTTGCAAGATTCTTTTAATGCAATTGTTAATAAAATAGAATTAGATCATCTTATTTTTCCTATCTGGTTTGCCTGGGAGGGTGACAATCAGTTACTCCAGAATGGTGAACATTTTCCCTCATGGAATCATAGAATACCTTTAACACTACATTGGCTTTTATACTACAGAAGACGTATCTGGGTACATAGTCTTACTACAGTTTGTTGGTCCTTTTAGGTGATAATGCGCAGTAGCCAACCACTTACAGGTACTAATGGGAGGCGTTGTAAAGAGGATGAGAAGCTGATCAATGCCACCCTGAGAGCAGGCAAGCGTGGATATATCATTGATACACGATCTCTGAATGTCGCTCAGCAAGCCCGGGCCAAAGGTGGAGGTTTTGAACAGGAGGTTCATTATCCTCAGTGGAGAAGGATTCACAAATCCATTGAGCGGTGAGTTTCTGTATGAGAAAGACTTGTTTCAAGAAATTTAATTTAATTTAGAAGCTTCTTTATTTTTGAAGTTTAGAATATGGGATTTAGGATATTTGAAACACACAGATGAACTAGGTACTTGTCCAAATAAACTATATCAAGTTAGGCATAAGAGTTCAATGCAAGAAAGCTTTGTATTTTCTTAAAGCAGATCTTTAAGAGATTTTTTTTTAAGCATTCTCCAAATGAGGTAGGGACCATATACAGAGGGAGAGGTAGATAATGCTTACATTTTCATGCTTTCATTTCATTTATTTATTAATGTATTTGTGTTTGTGTGTGTGTTTATTTTATTTAGAAAATTTATATGGCCATCCAACTCGTGGTTTTAGAATGAGGGGTATATTGTTTTTGTGTTGCTTGAAGGAAATAGAGTTCAGTGGAAACTTTTTGTTATGTTTGTTTGTTTGTTTGTTTATTTATTTATTTATTTATTTATTTATTTATTTATTGTCGCATTTCTATGCCGCCCCACTCCCAAGGGACTCTGGGCGGCTTACAACAGGGAATAAAACAATGCAACATTTAGTCCATTTAACCATTGTATTTCATTTATTACATATTCATTGTACACCAATTTTTCCATTTAACATTTTTATAAAAAGAAAGTGGTACAAATAATCTTTTCTTTTTAATTCATTATTCACAATAATAGGTGTTCCATTTTATGTGAGAATTACAGTTCAAAAGAATAAGGTCCTGAATTTAATTCACTGTTATAATTAAAAGCCTATCAGCAAGAGGTGTTCAGATTGCCATTTAAAAAGCTCAATATTTCCTGCAGCTTCATGTCTCAGTAGAATTATAGACGGGAAAAGGAAAAAAAAAAAGGTTTCTATTAAAATCCTGGATTTATAGCCCACAGAATTTGCTTGACAATCCTATTTCTTTAAGGGAAAGGTTTACACCTCTCCTATTTTTTGCTATATTCATGCTTCATTTTTGTGGTACCGGAATGCCTGTAGCTGCAATCAAGATGCATTTTTTCTGAATTTGGCATCCCTATTATTGGGTATTGTTCCTTGAAGGGCAATCTAGGATCAATGGTGAGATTGCGAGTCAGTGTTTCAACTGTAATGTAGCTTCTGCCTCTCCTGTCGAGCAGCAACATACATTATGCTTTCAGAATACTTTGGGCAACAGAAATGTTCCATGCAATGTACAATAATAAGAAATAACTGCATGCTGACACAGATGTAAAAAAAATAACAAAAATCAAACCAAAAATGCACAGGCCTTAATCTCACAATGAAAGCCAGAGTATTTTAATTTGCCACTATAATGCTAACAATATTGAAATCTTCCACATCTTTTGGTATGAAAAAGCTGTTCCATTGATAAATGGTTCCTTCTCTTCCCCAGAGACTAATTTTGTATCAACCAAGCTATATGTACAAAGTAAAAAGAGGTACTTCAGCTGTCACATCAACTTTTATTTGATTTTGTACTATTCTCTCTGAAGTCCTCTAGCAGGATACGAGGCTTGACTCATAGTTTGCAGAAGTTTTAATATTGGAATTGTATGGTATTCAGAGTCCAACGTCTATTTCTTAAAATTGAACACTTGGATGTAGGAAATACGAAAGGTTCCCATTGTGATAATAAAAGTGTGCATCATGGATGTAAGGTTGTTTTCATGTTTGTCCCCCTTTCTTCCTAATGTGCCTATAGATACAATATTCTGCAAGAAAGTCTCATCAAGCTTGTGGAGGCCTGCAATGATCAGTCTCATAATATGGATCGCTGGCTAAGTAAGTTAGAGGCTTCAAACTGGCTGACCCACATCAAGGAAATCCTGACCACAGCTTGCTTGGCTGCCCAATGCATTGATAGGTAAACATTCAGGCATCTGTTTCAGTTTATTATTTATTTAAAACATTAATACTATCTATCTTAAAAACCACATTCTGGATGGTTCACAACTGAAAGATAAAATCATATCTACAAAGAACAAGAACAGAAAACAACAAAGAGAAAAAACTGGCACTACAATAAAATTTGTCCGATGAAGCCCAAAATGCTTACCTCCCATTCTGATTTTCCATCAGTTGGTCTGGAATAGACCAATAATAAACTCTCCTTGGTCAAATCAGGATCCCCTCTAATATTGGTAGCATTGACTAGTTAGTTGACTGGGAAGTACTTGTAGAAGTGTGGTTGGTTGGAAGGTAGATAGACAGACAGACAGACAGACAGACAGACAGTCAGTCAGTCAGTCAGTCATGAGAAAGAGGGAGGTTGAAAGTTTCAGTTCTTGAGTTTTGAGTTTGCTGTATGGGTGATACATGATAAGTTCATTAAGCAGTTCCTTTTCTTGAAACATATTTTTTCTCCTAGGGAAGGAGCATCTGTCTTGATTCATGGAACAGAAGGCACTGATTCAACACTCCAGGTGACTTCCTTGGCTCAAATCATTTTGGATCCCAGATGCAGGACCATTCGTGGCTTTGAAGCTCTGATTGAGAGAGAATGGCGTCAGGTATGAGCTGCTATGTTTTCACCAGCAAAACTTTTTGTTGTATCTTCATCTCTGAAATGCTGAATATCATTTGTTTGCTTATTTGTGCAAAGAATAACATCTTGCCAAGAATCACTCGTGGGCAAATTATATAGATGTGTGTGTTTATCACATTTTAAGTTGCAAAATTGTTCTGGAGTCTAGGCTGCTAATGACAATCAAAATAGAATATATCGGACGATGCCCAGTTTGTTCCTGTAATTCAAGTTAACATGCAGATATTTGCATTTTATTACTTCAAGAACAAAATACCTGGTTGCATACAAATTTTACTGTAAGATCCTTAGTGCTACAGTCCTGGCTCTAAACTCAAGGTTGCTAAGAGACTGAAAATCTGGGAGGGCAGATCTGAGGATAATAGTTGTCCCTCCACCCAATGAGATATCCATAATACTGTACATGCCAGGTGTATTTTATAGATGAACTATTTTAATTTTGGATGAAAGAATTGAAAATCAGAGTGAATTTAAATCAGCCATTCTCTTATTTTTAAATGTGTAATTTTATTACAGTAAGCCTGCTGTTAGCCCAATCTAATAAAACATTCTGGTATGTAACAAAGCTTTAAAAACTGAGGGAGGTAATATAAAATTTAAATTGTTATTTACTCCAGGGTTTATTTGTTTTTTCTCTCTGGATACTCAGCAAAACAAGATTATTCAAAGCTAAAGCAGTAATCTGTTCATATTTATTTAGAAAAAGAACAGTTATATAAAATTGGGTTTTATGTGCAAGTTAAATATATTCAGGATTAGTCTGTGTGTATTCAGCATTTTCCATATGGAAAATTGGATAGCTGCAGGGAAAAACAGTACTTGTCTAGGGGGATAGAGATTAAATATTTAGTCAGTTAGCATGGTAATTTTTTATGTGAAGAATAAGAGATCAAGATCACTTGGGTTTTTTAAAAACACAATTCAACAGAAATCTGAAACATAATAGACGTTCCTGTTAATGAAAAGAAAAAGATGTGGTTCATAGATATAGCAGTATCAGGGGAGTCAAACTGATGAAAATCAAATAGAAAAAGTAACAAAATGTAATTGAAAAACTTTAGAGGAAAAACTATAAAACTATAAAAAGTTAAACTATAACTTTATAGCAATTGGAGCTTTTAAAACCATACCAAAGAGTCACCAAAAATTTGGAAATTTTAAATTTGATATTGCTGACTTTGTAAAAAGCCGCATTACTTAGAACTTTGTATATACTACAATAATTTCATAACTGTAATACAGTAGTAATAATATCTATACCAGCCTGACCAGATCTTGATATATTTTCCTTAGAAAAATATTTTCTAGTATGTGGTCTCAATAATTTTTAATAGTAAAGCCAAAACCTTTTACATTAATTCCAGTGCACAGATTTCACAACTCTGTCACGTTTATACAATTATGCTGTAGTCTCTACTGAGCTGATCCACAATTTCATCTTTTAATAATTTAAATTTTCAGCAACTGTGGTTAAATTTTTTATCTGATTTTCCTTCATTGTTGTGCACATATTGACCGAGTAGTATGGTTGCCTACAGGTGGAGCTCTTACCTCACAATTAGGAGGCTGTGAGTTCAATCCTAGGTAGCGGTAGATATTTCTCTCAGTGCAAAGTGAAAATACCTGTTATGAACTCCACGTAGGCGACAGGAAAGGCATCCGGCCACTAAACACTTAGCTACATTCAGTTGCCTTGACTCCACCTCCAAACAGATTACTAGGTCATTAAAATGAACAAAAATGCATATATTGACCAATATATGCAAAAATGCATATATTAATGTAGGCATTAATTCAACTTTCACTTATTTTCTTTTCATAATCATCTTTTGATTTTGTAAACTTCTGTAGTTTTTCTTTGCAAACTTGAACCAGTAGTAATTCCATACTATGTGTGATGCAATCATTCAAACTTGAACCAGTAGTAATTCCATATTATGTGTGATGCAATCATTCAATTTATGTTTACGTTCTTCCTCTATTTTACTTTTTAAAAAAATCATCTCCCACCTTTACTTCTGGTAGAAGTACAGCCTGTCAACTGCTTTATGGGTGGAAAATATGATTCATGATAATTAATGTTCTTGTTTTTAGTACATCTAATTCAGCTTGTATTATTCAATTTTACCTGCAGCATATCAATTAATAGAATAGAAATCTTTATTGGTCAAGTGTGATTGTACACAAAAGGAATTTGTCTTTGATGCACATTCTCTCAATGTACATAAAAAGACAAGATACATTAAGGTACAACACTTAATGATAGTCACAGGGTGCAAATAAGCAATCAAATCATACTAGGAAACAATAAATATAAATCATAAGGATACAAGCAACAAGTCATACAGTCATAAGTGGGAGGAGATGGGTGATAGGAACAATATGAAGATTAATAGTAATAGGAATGCAGACTTAGCAAATAGTTTGACAGTGTTGAGGGAATTATTTGTTTAGCAGAGTGATGGCATTTGGGGAAAAAACTATTCTTGTGTGGAGTTGTTCTGATGTGCAGTGCTCTAAAGCGTCGTTTTGAGGTAGGAGTTGAAAAACTTTATGTCCAGGATGTGAGGGGACTGTAAATATTTTCACAGCCCACTTTTTGACTCGTGCATTATACAGCTCCTCAATGGAAGGCAGGTTGGTAGTCATTGTTTTTTCTGCATTTCTAATTATCCTCTGAAGCCTGTGTCTGTCTTGTTGAGTTGCAGAACCAAACCAGACAGTTACAGAAGTGCAGATGACAGGCTCAATAATTCCTCTGTAGAACTGTATCAGCAGCTCCTTTGGCAGTTTGAGCTTCCTGAGTTGGTGCAGAAAGAACATTCTTTGTTGTGCTTTATTGATGATGTTTTTGATGTTAGGTGTCCATTTTAGGTCTTGAGATTTGATAGAACCTAGAAATTTGAAGGTCTCTACTGTTGATACTGTACAGTCTAGAGGTGGTAGTATGGGAGGGTTTCTCCTAAAGTCTACCACCATTTCTACGGTTTTGAGTATGTTCAGTTCCAGATTGTTCAGGTCGACTAGTTGTTAGACCTCCTGTCTGTATGAAGATTCATCGTTGTCTCAAATGAGACCAATCACTGTTGTATCATCTGCAAACTTCAGTAGTTTAATAGATGGATCGTTTGAGATGCAGTCATTGGTATATAGAGAGAAGAGAAGTGGAGAGATCACACATTCTGGGGAGGGTCCTGTGCTAATTGTACAGGTATCCAATGTGATTCTGCTTATCTTCATGTGCTGCTTCCTGTCTGTTAATTGGATCATCCAAAGTATTTATGGCTTTAATTATGTTCCCTGCATTTAATGTTGTTTTCTACATTTGTCAAATTCATTTTATATAATTAGACTTAGTATTCTTTTCAAGAATACTTTTCTTGCTCATGTAGTAAGCTGGAGACTTCCATTAATCTTAAATAATGGAATTCTTCAGGTGCTAGTTGTCATTTCAGCTCATTGGCTGTAGAAGCCAATGAGCTGAACTTTGCCTCCTTTAATCACTGAAGTTGCATATTTGGATAGACTGAATTGCATTTCTGTGTCATCACTGAATGCATGAACAGTGTTCAGTAGAAATTCAAGTTCTGCTTTTGATTTTGCTAGTAATTTTAAGTCATCCATCTGTAGCAAATAGCTATTTTTGCACCTTGTTTTGGGTAAGGGGGGGGGAATCTAAACCTTGAAATGTTTTACAATTAAACACGTGTTTAATTGTTCAGTTGAATCTGCTGCTGGACTTATTTTGTACAGTCCATCCTCCTGCCTGAGAAAATTGTGTTGGCCATTTGCTGGTGATATAGTGATGGTTGAAAACTAAGCTCTGCCATCACTACACGTAGAGAGAGCGTGCTCACAAAAATTTGCTGCTAAATTTAACCATCTGTGCTGCAGTTGCCTGCTAGTTTGCATCATTGCTATAGACACCAGATGCTTCCTGTAAGCAGAGAAGACACTCGGGAGCAATCATTCAGGGATCTTTCTCATCTTACCATTTCACGGAGCCTCAGCAGAATTCTAACTATTGTGCCTTGAAAACTATCCAGAGTGTTCAAGAATCCTTCAGATTCCCAAAGACTGTGAAGGAATAATTTTAACTTGAAAATGTAATACTTCTTTACAAATCCATCTTTATCTTTCCTCAATGGGGATTATTAAATCTGTTTCTTATGGTTTACTCTGGTGTCTATTCTATCAAGGATACAACCTTGACCTTACAGGTGAAACTTGAAAAATTAGAATATCGTGCAGAAGTTCATTTATTTCAGTCATGCAATTTAAAAGGTGAAACTAATATATGAGATAGACTCATTACATGCAAAGAGAGATAGTTCAAGCCTTGATTTGTCATAATTTTGATGATTATGGCTTACAGCTCATGAAAACCCCAAATTCACAATCTCAGAAAATGAGAATATTAACATGAAATCAATAAAACAAGGGTTGTACGTAGAACAATATCGGACCTTTGAAAAGTATAAGCATGCATCTGTACCCAGTACTTGGTTTAGGCCCCTTTTGCATCAATTACTGCCTCAATGCGGCATGGCATGGATGCTATCCGCCTGTGGCACTGCTGAAGTGTTATGGAAGACCAGGATGCTTCAATAGTGGCCTTCAGCTCTTCTGCATTGTTCGGTCTCATGTCTCTCATCTTTCTCTTGGCAATGCCCCATAGATACTCTATGGGGTTCAGGTCAGGTGAGTTTGCTGGCCAATCAAGCACAGTAATCCCATGGTCATTGAATCAGGTTTTGGTACTTTTGGCAGTGTGGGCAGGTGCCAAGTCCAGCTGGAAAATGAACTCAGCATCCCCATAAAGCTCATCTGCAGAAAGAAGCGTGAAGTGCTTCTGGATAGCTCAGCAGACTAATGCATTGTGCATTGTGATTAACTCCAGATGTCTGCAATTACTGTAAGTTTGAATCTCACCAGGCTCAAGGTTGACTCAGCCTTCCATCCTTTCTAAGGTAGGTAAATTGAGGACCCAGTTTGTAGGGGCAATAAGCTGACTTTGTATAAAAATATACAAAAGTATGAGGGCTATTGCTTAAAGCATTGTAAGCCGTCCTGAGTCTCCGGAGAAGGGCGGCATATAAATCAAATTTTTTAAAAAAATCTCCTGGTAAATGACTGCATTGACCCTGGACTTAATGAAGCACAGTGGACCAACACCAGCAGATGACATGGCTCCCCAAATCAACACAGACGGTGAAAACTTCACACTGGACTTCAAGCATCTTGCAGTGTGTGCCTTTCCATTCTTCCTCCAGACTCTGGGTCCTTGGTTTCCAAATAAGATGCAAAAGTTGCTCTCATCAGAAAAGAGGACTTTGGACCACTGAGCAACAGACCAGTTCTTTTTGTCTTTAGCCCAGGTAAGACGCTTCTGACGTTGTTTGTTGTTCAAGAGCGGCTTGACAAGAGGAATATGACATTTGAAGCCCATGTCCAGGATCCGTCTGCGTGTGGTGGCTCTTGATGCACTGACTCCAGCCTCAGTCCACTCTTGTGAAAGTCCCCAACACTTTTGAATGGCCTTTTCCTGACAATCCTCTCCAGGCTGCGGTCATCCCTGCTGCTTGTGCACCTTTTTCTTCTACACTTTTCCCTTCCACATAACTTTCTATTAATGTGCTTTGATACAGCACTTTGGGAAAATCCAACTTCTTTTGCAATTACCTTTTGAGGCTTTCCCTCCTTATGGAGGGTGTCAGTGATGGTTTTCTGCACAACTGTCAGGTCAGCAGTCTTTCCCATGATTGTGATTCCTACTGAACCAGACTGAGAGACCATTTAAAGGCTCAGGAACCCTTTGCAGGTGTTATGGCTTAATTAGCTGATTAGAGTGGGACACTTTGAGCCTAGAATATTGAACCTTTTCACAATATTCTAATTTTCTGAGATTGTGAATTTGGGGTTTTCATGAGCTGTAAGCCATAATCATCAAAATTATGACAAATCAAGGCTTGAACTATCTCACTTTGCATGTAATGAGTCTATCTCATATATTAGTTTCACCTTTTAAGTTGCATTACTGAAATAAATGAACTTTTGCGCAATATTCTAATTTTTTGAGTTTCAGCTGTATAACCCTTATAAACTGAGAAGAATGTAATATGAGAAGGAACTCATCTTTCATTCTTCAATTAATAGTTAGCTGAAAGTTTCTAGCAACAAACCAGAGCTGACCAAATCATATTCATAAGAAAATGAAAATATGTGGCCATGCATATTTTTAACGTTTCAGCTGTCTCTCCTACACTCTTGGGCAATTTTGCACATGTCTGAATCTCTTTTGCGCTCATTCAAGATATAGTCCACCATTGGGCCATACGTGATAGGATTATAAGGTGACTCAAATATGAGTTCATGTGATGGCTTCCTTTCAAACAGAACTGTCAATTTGCTGCTATTGGCTTGAAGCCTCACAGCAGCTTGCAGAGAGCGCCATGTGAGACATATTCATGTGTCTGTTCTATTTATATACTCTGTCAGACATTATCAGGAAGACAGGTGGACAATTAATGCAAGATGCTCCACAAAAGTAAAAGAGGAAAAATGTCCTAAAATTGTAAGGCATGGTAGCATAAATAGGCAGGACTGACAATATAAGACTTAAGAATAACTCTACTGAATCAGATTATGGATTGCTTGCATGGATTGTCCCTACATGGATTGCCCTGGTGACTATGTAGGACAGATGGGGAAGAAACTATCCACCAGATTGCTGGAACATAAGTGAGCATTCAGACGATGAGATCCAAATTCATTGATAGCCACACATTGAAATGAACAAAGAAGGACACATGTTCAATTTTGCAACTATTAAAATTGTTGGACGAGCAGGCACAAAAACAGCCAGGGAAGTGATTGAAGCCTGGGAAACAGGCCCCTCATCAGTCAACAGGAGTGCTGATTTATCTCCAGCCTATCAAGTACTTAGAAAGCGAAGGCTGGACAACACTAGCAAAGGACAGCTAAAAGCCAATCATCAACACAACCCAATCAATAGCTAAAAAGCCATTTAAAACAGGCATTTTAAATACTACACACAAAACAGCACATACTGCTAGTGAGAAGTTCCCTGAAGATAGGCTCCAGCTCAAGTCTGAAAGCTTGGAAGACAAAACCTCTGGTCCCGGTGACCAACTCGTATTGGATCCTGAATCAGATCACTTCAGCATCTTATTTTCAAATGTGACTTTCTCTGATCCTTTGAAAATTATGTCTCTGAGAAACTCACAGAAAGAGTGAAAAGAAAAAAAAGAATCCTGTGCGGTTTCCCTGGAGCAATATATATTCTGAAGAATAGGTTTGCATACTTATAGATCCCATTTACTATGTTGTCCTGATAGCCAAGTCTTCCATGAATCTGAATTTTCTAATCATCTGGTAATGAAGCCAGTGAAGAGCACACCCTGTTGATCAATAAGTTGTTTCAGTGACTGCCTAGATGCTTAGTTTTTTGGTGAGTGGGAAGATTAGAATAAGTATTACAGTGTCCAGCCTTTCTCATCCAGTGCCTTCCAATGTGTATATTGACTGGAGATAATGAAGCTATCCTTCAGTGTTACTTTGAGACCATTTGTTTAGAGAAGGCAGTCCTATTATCTAACATGCTTAGTTGTTGCTTTTACAATACCATTTTTCTTCCAATGTTAGATTTTTATTTACTATATTGTGTGCAGCTTGGGTCATTTCATCTTAAAACGTACATGGGAGAACTAAAAAAAGTCATGAATATAGCCACTGAAGTAATCAGGCAACTAGAAGAAGGTTTGGGAAAAGAAATGATACCATTTAGAATTTTGGAAGCTAATATATTGGTAAATGTCCTGCCTCTCCTTGTAAGAATTCAAAGCAATATAAACCTATAATCTATATGCACCCACTTGTCACTACTGGTACATGAGTTGCATTGACTGCCATTTGGCTTCCAAGGGCAGTTCAAAGTACTGGGTATTACCTGTGCCTACAAAGCTCTCTATGGCATAGAGCCTAGATATCTGAGAGATTGCTTCTCACTGTTTCTGTCCATCTGGCATGTTCCAGCAGAGTAGATGTGCTTCAGAATTCTGTTAAACATTGATATCTTATGATGTCTTTTGTTTAAGGCCCCTGATTCGTTTTGCTGATTTTGTTGTTTATTAGATCATTTTAGCCTGGCCTGTCCACCTGATTTAAATTGTTAGCTGTTTTTATGTTTTCTTCTAGTTTTGTACACAGCTCAGAGTCAGTTAAAGTTGTGTGGTCAATAAATTTAAATAAATAAACCTAACTCTAACATCCCAGTGGATTTAGGTTTGAAAAGAAGAGCTTCCATTGAATACTAAAAAGGTACACTTTCTAACAATAAAACAGCTCAACTATTATAGGAGTCTCCTCTTTACTAGATGCTTCACAATAGAATAGAATAGAATTCTTTATTGGCCAAGTGTGATTGGACACACAAGGAATTTGTCTTGGTGCCTATGCTCTCGGTGTACGTAAAAAGACAAGATAATAAGATACAACACTTAATGATAGTCATAGGGTGCAAAAAACAATCAAATCATACTACAAATCATAAATCATAAGGATACAAGCAACGTCATACAGTCATAAGTGGGAGGAGATGGGTGATAGGAACAATATGAAGATTAATAGTAATAGGAATGCAGACTTAGCAAATAGTTTGACAGTGTTGAGGGAATTATTTGTTTAGCAGAGTGATGGCATTCGGGGAAAAAACTATTCTTGTGTGGAGTTGTTCTGATGTACAGTGCTCTAAAGCGTCGTTTTGAGGTAGGAGTTGAAAAACTTTATGTCCAGGATGTGAGGGGACTGTAAATATTTTCACAGCCCACTTTTTGACTCGTGCATTATACAGGTCCTCAATGGAAGGCAGGTTGGTAGTAATTGTTTTTTCTGCATTTCTAATTATCCTCTGAAGCCTGTGTCTGTCTTGTTGGGTTGCAGAACCAAACCAGACAGTTATAGAGGTGCAGGTGACAGACTCAAGTAGGAGAGCTGTTTATCATTTGGGTTTCTGTGCTAAGCAAGAGTTGAACTTGATGGCCTAGCCAGCCCCTTCCAACTCTATAATTCTATATTGTAATATGTTTTATGCAACACAGTACAAATCTTTATTAATATTAGTCATTTTTTCATAAAAGGAGAATTTGGAACCCAAAAGATTGCTGTAGTAGAAATAGCTAATATTTCTTATAACCAGTAATATGATCATTTTGTCTAAATATATAATGTATATATTTTTATGCTATTACATTACAGGCTGGCCACCCATTTCAACAGCGCTGTGCCCAATCAGCTTATTCAAATAGCAAGCAGAAATGGGAGGCTCCTGTATTCCTCCTTTTCTTGGATTGCGTCTGGCAGATCCTTCGCCAGTTCCCTTGCTCCTTTGAGTTCAACTATCATTTTCTCATCATGCTCTTTGAACATTCTTATGCCTCTCAGTTTGGAACTTTCCTGGGTAACAATGAAAATGAAAGGTAGATGAACATTTTTTTCTGAGTTTCTTGGAGGCTAAGCAATATGACAGTTCATGCAAGGCATTATTAATGTCATTACTATTAAGATTGTGGGGAGACTCTTTGTCAGAATGTTTACAGTGTGACTACTATTTTGAGACTACCCAGGCGCAAAATACAGGACACAGAGGTTTGTCTTACAAGCAGTGGTTTATATACAAGACTTCTATATACAGACATATGTGTGGTAGGCACAATACCAGGCAAGTAAATCAATCTTCTTCAACTCTACACGGAGAACTATAATGTAGATTCATGCAACAAGGAGAGTGATACATGAGAAGAGAGAGATGCCCTCTAATGGTCTCCCTTATATAGACAGCTTCTTAAAGGGCAATAACCTTGCTGACTCATCTTCAGTCTTAAAGGGGCTGGTAGCTTTAAATCTTCATTATCCTGACACTCTTGGCTATTAATTTAAAAGAAGTTTGCATTTGGGCTATGCCATTTATCAAATTGGGATTAGTTCATCTATTCCAGAAATGGCTGTGCAGGTTTCTTGAAGTCTCCCCACTCCTCAAGCTTGTCCCTTATAGGCCTTTTTCCATGCACAGGAAGACATGGCACAAATATGACAGAACATACCACTGGATGAATAGGGTTTTGGAAGATGATGAGGGTCTTTTTTTGAGCTTTCAAAGACTGAATGAGCTTTTGCAGGTCAGCTCTTCCTAGCTATGATCCCAAAGCAGACAATAGTGGGAGTGACTATTCCAACACTGTTTTTAACAGTTGCATTTAACCATGTAACATGAAGCTCACAAATAGTTTCCAGAATCACATTGCTGGAATTTGGGTGCGAAATAAGAAATAGTTTCTTGCTGATAGACATATGAAAAGCAAGCAAAAAATGAAACAGAACCACAACCCCAAAAGGTAGAAACAAAATTATAAAAATCTAGGTCTTTCCCATTTGTTGTCAGGACAATATTTCATAGTCTTGTCCACATCAGTTTCTGGGAGGAGTGTAGCCTATGAATACTAAAACATTTTCCAACTTTCAATTGAAGAAACTATGGATATCAGGGTTTAGAAAAATTGCCTGAATATTTAAAGAGCTAAGGATTACAATGTTGAATTGGTAATCTAATTTAGCAGAGATTATATCTTCATTACTTAATGTATATGTTTCTCTAATCAGCCGTGGTGTCTGTGTTTACTTTGAATATTTGGCAAATATTTCATGGTTGTGTTTCAAAGATCACTTTGAAATCTTACAATGTATTAATGTTTCTGGCAGCAAGGGGGATCTTGCATCTTATACTGCTAAAGCGTAAACTGAAAACACAGTTTATATTTTCAAGAAGTACCAAGAAAACATGTATACTAAATGCGTATTTTCTCTATCCTTTGACTTCTAGTACAGTTATACAGGCCTTTTTATTTTTTTTGACAATATACAGAATATCCTGCACATTTTTTCTTTTTAAAATTTTAGTATAGGAGCACCTACTTTATAGTTTCTCCAGGACTGAGTTTATTAGCTAGAATCTTTTTTTTAATCATCTTGTTTTTGTTTTCACATACTATTACTTGCACATTGAAAAAGCATAATTTCTTTTCATTTCTGCTACAGTAGCAGAGCTCTTTCCACATGAAACCCCCTCCTTCTCCAGGTTCCACTGCAAATGTTGTGAATAGAACAGATAATTGTGTTTTGTTTTGTTTTTCCCAAATTTGGAGTACTTATATTTAGTTCTAATTTTTTGCCAGGTCTAAGCTTAAATTGCCTCAGAAGACAATGTCCTTGTGGTCCTGGGTAAATCGACCAGAAGAGCTCAATCGATTTAAGAACCCTCTCTTTGAAGCCAACAGCCTAGTCATCTGGCCTTCTGTTGCACCACAGAGTCTGCAGCTGTGGGAAGGTACGTTGTCTCCAAGCAGCTTTGGTGGCCTCTAATCTGCTGTTCTTCCTTACTGGTGGCATTAGCTATCTGTCACTAGATGGAGTCCAGGCAGATGTGGTCTCAGTGATTCATACCCATACTCCAGATTGGGTTTCTGTCACATGTTCTTCAGGGAAAGAGTTCAGAAACATGAATAGCAAGTAGTGCTGGCTGGCTGAAGTATGTATATACTATTTTCTCACTATGATTAGAAAGTCTGAAATGCTTCTTCCTCTCCTATACATAACATCTTCTACTCTGATCAGCATGAGAAGCAGGGCCAGATTTTCCTATAGGCTAACTAGGCTTCAGCCTAGGGCCTCAAGATCAAGAGGGGCCTACATTCAAATTGTTAGCAAAATTAAAATTACACTATTCTAAAAACAGTGAACACTAAAACACTGAACCGAAAAAAATGGGAGGTGAAAGGCCCTCATAAGTGGAATAGCTTAGGGTCTCTTTTCATCTAAATCCGGCCCTGATGAGAAGATCTTTGTTTCTCCTGCTATTTGAGAAATAACAGATAAGATGTAAGAGACTAATCTTTTCAGGCTTTGCAGATTTAAATATCTTTTTAAAATCCATGTTGATAGCAGTAATTAGATTAATTTAAGTAGCTAGGCCCTTTTCTGCATTGAAGCCCTGTTTTCTAAAGGTAATATTTGAATAGCTCCTTCCTCATAATCTTTGCAAAGCCAGAATAGGGAGGCTGTTGCCCACAGGCTGCAAACAGCTGTTCTTTCACTCTCATCCTCTCTTTGTAGCCTATACAATTTTTTTCAGGTGACATTGCCAAAATTTTTCAGTATGTTTTATCAGTGGGGTTAATTTTATTTCCTTTTTTTCTTTTTTGAGAATAATAAGCAACATAGTTGTGCCAAATTTCCACTAGTCTTTAAACTTTTTTCATTTGAAGGGGAAGGGGGTGCATGTGTGCAAAGATCTCCTCATTGCTGCCATGTTTCTGTAGACCAATTCAACAAAAAAAATCCCCTTTTCACAGTGTAGGTAATAAGGTTTAATATTTGCAGAGCTGTTAAGCTAACAGTTGTTCCTGCCTTCATGACTAAAAACTGTTCCATAAAAAGATATATAGCTATATAACATTTCCCATAACATTTCCCTTTAAAATGTTCACAGCTACTACACTCCAAGAAAGCTGATAGAAATTCACAGCGGATGTGATCTTACTGGGTGTTTTTTTAAAAAAAATTCTTAGAGGAACTACTAGAGCAAGTGTGTCAAACTCGACTTCATTGAGGGTCACATGGTTGTGTTGGACTTCAGGGCCTGGGGTGCATGTGGCCAGGGTGGGCATAGCTAGCTTGATGTCACTTGTGTCAGGGGTGTCTACAGTGGCCTGATTGCTCTGCCAGCGAAAACGGGCTCCTGAGCTCTGTTTTCAGCCGCGACGGCCCTCTGCCACCTTCTGCCAATGAAAACATGGCTTCCCTGAGCTCCATTTTCACTGGCAGAGGGTGGCAGAAGGCCATCCCGGCTGAAAACAGAGCCTGGGAGGCCTCCCGCGCTCTGTTTTCGCTGGCAGAGGCACTGTGGGCCGATCCTTTGCTGTTTCTAGGGCAGCCCCTGCTGGCCAGATCTAAGCACCCTACAGGCCAGATCTGCCCCCCAGGTCTTGAGTTTGACACCCCTGTAGATCCTGCATTGCTTGGTTTTCTTTTGGTGGGAGTTAAGAGAAAAGCAAAGCTGAAGTGATGGAAATATTTTTCTGGCTGCTAATAATCTATCAGGTCACAGATGATTGTGCTGTGTGACTCAGTTTTTGTATCTTGCCACAACAGAGAGCTTTCTCCACCAACTTGTCTGTCAGGAATAGCCATTTGAGATCAAAGTAATCTGAAGGAAGTGAAGATCACCTGATTGTTCTGTAGGTGGCTTGCTCTTCCCAACAGCCCCCATATTTTAGACTCTTTTATTCAGTTTTGATAGAAATGAAGGCATTGCATAAATAAAATTATCTTCCCATTTCCCCACTACTAACTTTTATGAAATACAACGTATTTTTAAAAGTGTTCTTTTACTGTTGTTGTTGTGTCTCCTCTCCAACCCCCCTTCAGGAGTTTTTCTTCGTTGGAACAGATCCTCCAAATTTGTGGACGAATCTTATGAAGAAATGATCAACATCATAAAATATAACAAGGAACTCCAAGTGAAAGTCAACATGCTAAGACGGCAGCTAGCGGAGCTGGAGATAGATGACAACACACAGGATGACGGGATGCCCGAGAGCCCCTGAAATCTGGCAGAATACAGGGCCAGATTGTGTTCCTTCCCGATTAAGCGAGTCACTTCTACACACTAAGCACTAAACAAATAAGACTTGCATGCGCTCAAGCTCATTTTTGGTGCAATCAGGTTGAACTTTTTTTTTTTTTTTTTTTTTTTTGCTTCAGAGTTCCTCACTTGGCACTATAGTCACCCACTTCCATTTAGGATCGTGGTGCTTGTTTTTGTTTACATGATGAAACTTGTAATTTAGCTGGTTGTTGTCCCTCCTTGTCCCCTCCAGGGAGGTGTTTCATCTTTAATAAATTGTGTGTTCGGTTACAGTGTCACTCAGGTTTTTAACCATGACTAAACATCAATGACACAATAGGGGTGCCCTTAGCTTTGTGGAAATTTTCATTCTGGATCTGGCCAATACTGTTAGAGGTTTCCATGCTTTGTAAAGGATGATCTTTGGGATCACTGTGATAAGGCAAACCTAAATTCTTCTTTTCTTCCCCAAAGTATTTTTTTTGTTGTTGTTGTTCTTATTTAAGACACTTATAAGTTTGGCTTGGATAGGAACTTCAATCATAAATTAAAACAATCTTTTTCCGTGTTCCTTATTCCACCCTGCAACTTGCGGAAAGGAAAACGAGAAAATGTCCACTAAAAAGCAAGTCTTTTTACTGCATTTTCTCTACCCTCCACACTAGGTGGAGCAGTCGGTGCTGATCACATCCATTTCCTCATATTTTGGCTCAACAGGAAATAGATTCTGCACAGCTGGTGGGCAGGTATATTTTGGAATGCTATCCATAAAGATATGGGCACTTCACTATTTTTAGTGAAAAATTATTTTCCTTATTTTTATGTTTTATTTTTGTTGGCCTATTTGTGAAAGTGCTAACTTGCTGAATGAGTATGTGTCTGCTGTAGATACATAGTATCTACTGTACTAAATGCAAGCTTTTCTCTCGTGTAACCAATTCTGGTGTAATGTTTGGATGGTTTTGTTGTATCATTGAATCACTTCTCAGTTGGGGAGACTGGGTATTTATGCAAAAACATGGATTTGTGTTCCTTAACAAAATGCACTATTTGGCTGAAAGTAATGGCTTGACTGATGGATAAGTAATGCATATAGCACCAACAGCATGAAAACTAAATAACTTTGATCCATAGCTTGTTATCACCAAGACATGAAATGACTTTGCCCAACTTGGAAGCTTCTGATCATTAGCTTTGTGCTAGTCTGTTAAGTTGAAAGTAGGAGGAGAATTTAAATATATCCACTTCTGTATTCAGCTTGGCTTGCAGGTTAAGTGGATTTGGCCTGAGGGTTGATTTGTCCTATTCCTATGGAACTAAAGCACATTCACAACTTCATTGAAAGGAGAGTATCTGTGTTATGCATGCTCACACTTGTTAAACCCTTTGACAAATTAGTAATGTTAGGTGTATATGTCAGCACTGCATTCTGTTGTAGAATTTTCTCTTAGTCAAAGGCTTTTGAAGCATATAGCTAGGCTTTCATTTTTTTAATATCTACAAGTAAGAGGCCTTACTTTGTATTTTGCTCTCTTTCTTTGAATGTTCTGTAATACTTTTTTTTTCTATTCCACTTAAAAGAAATGACTGTCTGTTTTATTCCATTTCCTTTAGATATCTGTCTCACTAGACATGTCTATTTCCATGATCTTTGGAACATACAACCCTTCTTGATCAGATGTGGATTTTTTTTTTAAAATTCCCCATTTTGATCAGAAGCTTTTTCTTAGAGGCAGTCCTCTTGAATGAACAAATTTTATTCTTTGCCACCCTATCAACTTAGCCGACAATATCAGAGGTTCTTCCCCTCCTCAAAGTGCAACATAATATAGTTGCTTGCTCAAACAGTAGAGCATTCAGCATTTTATTGTTAATGTAAAATATATTGTTCCTTTTAATGAATTTTACAAGTATTTTGGAGAAGGAACAAACTGGGTTTTTTGTTTGCTTGTTTGTTTTTGTGTGTGGAGGAGGGCTTAGAACCTAACCTGCTGATCATCTCCTTCCACTTCTCCCAAACCCTTTCGGAAGAGCCAGAATACACAGTATTCGTTTTCCTAAAGGTATGCTGCTCAGAATTAGTACTGTCTGTAGCTCTTGTGACTTTGACTGAAATGTATTTCTTTCTAAGTATAGTGATATCTAGCTGTTCACAACAGATTGGAAGCTGCAAGCCTGTTCCAGGACTTTATCAATAATGGTTGGGATTACCAGATATGTATTTGCCATTAGAAGGTTAGAGTGACAAAGATGCATTTTTAAATTCATTTGGGTATCACACAAAGGCGGTCATGCCGTATTAAAATAACAGAACAGAGGGAAAAGTGGGAATGGGCATTTTTCGGGTGCTATCCTTTTTCTCGGTATACCAGTAGGAGATGTGAGCTAATCTCACCTAACCTTGCCTTTCTATAATTTTATGGTTATTGGAAATGGTAGCACATTATATAGGGTTGCTTGGTTCAAGATGTTAACTGGGATGTTACTTCCACTTAATTTCTGGGAAAAGGTAAAATATCAGGGATGAAAGTTCAGAATCTTTACCTGAATTATTTTCTGTTTATTCGGCAGCTTTGACATGGATTTCACTCTTATGTTTAAGACCTTTTCAGCATAATCAATTTCTACCCTCAAATGGTCTCTTAACTGGCACCACTCTAAAGTATTGAAATAAACAAATTCCTTCCATATCTATTTATTTCAAAGTTATTTTCTTGTTAAGTTTAGATGTGATTTTTGCATATGATATTTATGATATAGTTCATTTTCTTCAAGAATCGGTTGTAAACTATTCATAATCTTAATGCTAATTTTTGATAGTTTTTTGGAAGGTATGTTTGATTAAAGGGAAGTGTAAATAACAATATTTACAATGCAGTATTTATTATTTGCATGAATTAGACCTTAGTAAAATTGTGTTAATAATTATGTCGTTTCATAATAGTTTTAAGATTGGTTAACATTTCATCCTTTTCCAGAAAAAAAACCTATTGTATTTTCATACTGCTATGAATTCTGGAACTTTTTTCCTCATTAAAAATTAGGTTCTTTATAGCAGTGCAAAAATGGCCCGTTTTGGTTTGGCTGCTTGATTACAACACAGCAATCGATTTAAACATCAATACTTCTTGTAATGGATGTTACAAAATTATACTGCTGAGGGTTTTTCATTCTCTAAGACGTCTAAATTTTTGTCTTTTTTTTTTTCCTCCTAATGTCTGCACATGAGGCAGAGAATTGAGGTAAATTCTGTATACTATTATAGGGATTCTATGTATTATAGTAGTAAACTTGTGTAGAAGAGAGCAACCTGTTTTAATTTCTACAACTGAACATTTCATATGACTAGGGTCACCTTCCATTTTCTCTTGGGCTCTGCAGATATAATCAAATTACTGTATTGTGTGGATAGATGCCAGCTCTTGCCAACATTACCAATTTTCCCTGGGTACAATCTGCCTGCTGTAATTATTTGAAATTGCTGCCTCAGCATTCGTGAAGTCTTAAAAATCAAAATAAACTTGAGAAGTTACGGTTTTATTGGATGGTTAATATTTTTCTAGCATCTGACAGTTTTATAACTTATTTTACAATAGGTGTCTTAAGGGTTGCCTGTTTTTCAGAGTACCAAATTTGCTGAAAAAACTGAACCCCCCTCCCACCCCTCAAATAACTGCTAATGAATTGGCAGACCACTCGGAGTGCCTGATAAAAATAAAAGAAGCTGCCCTCTGGGAGTGCCTGACCCGTTTTTGTAGCATCTAAACAGTGGTTACCACTGCCCTCATCTTATCTCATCACTTTCCTTTCCTTCTCTTCCTTCCTCTCCCCTTCCATCATTGTTTCTGCTAGAAGGAAGAAAGGGGAAGAGGGAAATGTATACGTGTTTCCATGCTTTTGTGTGTGAGAAAAGAAAAATTGGTAGATCCTTATGGAGGAACAACTAATGTTATGACTAGAGATCATTAATTTACAGGCAGTTAATGTCCATTCTGGTCTATCCTTTGAATTGATGGATATAGATTTTTGACTACTCTTCCTTTGGCAGGGAAATGCTTTTATATTCAGAGTCATTTTCTATTCAGGCAAATATGGAACAAATTCATAAAGAATGCCTTCTAAGTAATCTTTTTAAGAGAAATCCTTCTGTTCTTCAGTTATGAGCATATGATCAAGAATATGTTAGTTTCATAGCAATAGACGTTAGACTTATATACTGCTCCACAGTGCTTTACACCACACTCTGACAGTGTCAGCGTATTACCCCCAAAATTTGGGTCCTCATTTTACCAACCTTGGAAAGATAGAAGGCTGACTCAACCTTGAGTCGATCAGGATCGAACTCCTGGCTATTGGGAGAGATAGCCTGCAATCCTGCATTCTAAACACTGTGCCACTATGGCTCCTAGTTCCATGCATTCCTTTTTCAGTAATTGAAGGCAGAAATCAATCAGCCAAGAAAATTTCAGATTCCAAAACTTTATGAAACATTCACCAAGTCTATTTCTTACTGGTTCCAGTTTATAGCCCTGCTAGGCTTCTACAACAATATTAATGCAATTAATATGAGACAATATAAAGTTGAACATCTCTTCCATTTTGTGCCCCTTCACTAATAATGTGCTAATAATTCAGGTGAGAGTTAAGATTCTTGGATATTTTTGTCCCAAAATAACTTTTTTCCAACAGTGGGCACCTGAATGATTTGTGCAAGTAATTACTTTAGTAATTACTAAAACCTTAATTCTAGATAGGATAGGCACATTCCTGAGCCCTTCCCTGAAATCTGGTACCTAATGGAACCTCAGAAGTGTGTCTTTTCCATGGCTGCTCCTACTTTATGGAACTGCCTCCCCTGGGAGGCTAATTGCAGAGGTATACTATAACAAAATGTAAAATTCTCCCCAAGAATGTGATCTGTTCCTGTTTGATAAGGAACTGGCAAAGATGAATTATGTATGAATTCTTAAGAAAGGGCCACTGAAAACCACTTCCTTTTCAAATGAACTTGATTCTGACAGCACCATATTTAACAAGAAATTTCTATTTAGCTTCCTGACATAATTTTCCTTCTGAATTCTGTTATGTTGAAATATGGCAATTTACAGTATATTGCAACATTCTGGGAGATAAAATTAGTATCTCAAATTTCAAATTTGAGTATTTAATTACCTATAATTACTGGAATTGGAAATTCTGGATGAATCTAATCAGTGGTGAAAGTCAAATTTTTTTACTACTGGTTCTGTGGGCGTGGCTTGGTGGGCATGGTGTGGCTTGGTGGGTGTGGCAGGGGAAGGATATTGCAAAATTTCCATTCCTACTCCACTCTGGGGCTAGTCAGAGGTGGTATTTGCCGGTTCACCAAACTACTCAAAATTTCTAGTACCAGTTCTCCAGAACCTGTCAGAACCTGCTGAATTTCACCCCTGAATCTAATTCATCTCCAAAAATGATAATGCCTTTATGTTATATTTTAGTTTTACCATACTTCCTTTTCTTTTCTATGGTGCCTGTTGCAAATAAGATGCATATTTGAAAGACAGATTTTATTTGTTATTTATTTGATACATCTTGCCTTTATTTTGAACATCCCAAGGTGACACATACTTGTCACGCACATGACATACATGTACAGACGCAATACAGAGGAAGAACATATATCAGTAGTAGTTTCATATGTCAGCACAATGTCAAGTGCATTTCCTTTCTTGAATACAGCATGACACAAGAGTCTTACTGGAGATACAGGCTTCTGTATCACGGAATGACCTCTGAAAAGATTGGTCAATAGGTTCCCAATTTTTTTACAGTTCTATTATGGAAAAATGATTAACTTGGAGGTCTTCATAGCCTATCTTTTTTTTGTACCCACAAGATAATTTTTCCTTTAGCTTTGTAGCTGAGACATTAGGTTGTTGGACATCCATAATGAAGACAGGCAAGACGCACAGAGTACTGAATAAGTGAATTTTTTCTTCAACAAGGATAGAGAACCAAAGATTGGAAAAAAACTAGATGAAAGAATAAAATCCAAAGCTAATAGAAGCTGTGGAAAGTAGAAGTTGTGGAAAACTCTTGAGAAAGTAATTTCTCATGAAGCTCATGATTGAAAGAAATGTTTGTATGAATGTGAACTTTAGACTGGGGATAATGATAAAGCAGATGGGTTATATTTACAATATTGTCATGTGTGCCCAGTTTGTTATTTTGGTGGTTTTTGTCTAAGATTTCCTAGTTCTCCATTATAGTAATGAAATGAATGTTCTGCAACACATAAAACATGTACCAGGAGGATTTCTCATGTGACTCACTGAGAGAGAATGAATTTGGGGCTGCTATCTGCACTGTAAGCCCTCCCAAGTAAACCAGATAGGAAACAAGACTTGATGAGCTAACACTACTTTATGGTAAGGCTACATTAACAGAATCTTGCAAATCTGAAGGTATACACTTCCTGCCACTGCTTTTAACTGCTTGATCAATTAGGGTGGCTCCTTTCTAAGTTTCTTTCTTTGATGGTTAAAACATTGGGGCTCCTGTCTCTCTTGTCTGATTGTTTCCTAGGCAGCATCTCCTTTTGTCCCCCAAGGTCATCCACACAGCAGACAGGCTGAAATGCAACCTGTCCTCACTTCCTTCAGGCATTCATACATTTATTCACAATATTCAGAAGCATCCAACCTGGTGTTGCAGCTGGCTGTGATAATTGAGCCACACCTTGGCATTTGCAAGGACGTCCTTATGTCCAGAGGCAGCCTAACACCATCCAGGCCCTTAGCTTGCAAAAGTAAGCATTAAGACGGAGGTGTAGGAGGAAAAGTGGCAAACTGGCATATAGACAGGGAAGAGGAGAGGCCACACAGAGATAGGTAGCTATTACAAGCAGGCATAAGGGCTATCAATTACCAGCATCACAAGCTATGGTGAGCAGCACATCCTTGGGGAAGTCCTGCTTGGAGCTTTGCTGAGAGCTCGGTAGCAACTAGAAGTGAAACAACCACACTGAAACAGTATCTCATTCCAACTAGGACAAGAATGTTTGCAAAAAAGGCAAAGGGTGTGTCCTACTTTATAGACTTTGAGACTTTTGTTTGAACTAAGTATTAAAACCTGAGTATAAAGGCCTGCATATTAAAAACATTTATGTGACAATGTGACCTTGCAAAGCCTATAAGGTGGAGTAGACCAAAAACAATAGCTTTTTTTGGGTGAAAGGTGTGTGCTGCAATAAAGCATTGTGCACAGATTTGCTACACTGGTGTGTCCAGTCCTTGGAAAAACAGAATCCTCACACCTGCCTCCCATTTATGTTCCTGCAACATTCTTTACATCTGGAAAGCATTTAGAACTGATTTTTGGCAGATTGCTCATTACACCCATGTAATACCACTGTTCCACAAACTGCTGGCTCCCAGTAGGTTTCTCAAGGTACTGGTTATTACATATAAAGCCCTTCACGGCAAAGAGTCAGAATACCTCCTGGGCCACCTCTGTCCCATTGTTTTTGCCTGTCCCATAAGACCTAGTAGAAAGGGCATGCTTTGGGTCAGTTTAAACCATGTCTTGTTGCAACGTGAAGTCATGCCTTGTCAGTGGCAGCATCTGTGCTATGGAATAACATAGCACCGGGAATTCAGGTGACCCCAGTAAGGCACAGAAGGTTTGGTCCCTCCCCCAGGCATTTTGGTCAGTGGATAGAAAAGCTCTGCTGTTGTTGGTAGTGAGTTAAGTTCATAATTTTCTTAAGTGCTAGTCTGAGTGGGTTGTTTGTTTTAATCTTGTAAGACACCCAAAATCACTTGTGTGAGATGAATGGCTATGTAAGTTAAATAAATAAACAAGGAAAGCAGTGCCTTGCTGGATCATATCCCTGGCCCATTTAGTCCAGAGGTGGGTTTCAGCAGGTTCTGACCAGTTCTGGAGAACCGGTAGCAGAAATTTTGAGTAGTTTGAAGAACCGGTAGTAAAAATTCTGACTGGCCCCACCCCCATCTATTCTCTGCCTCCCAAGTCCCAACTGATTGGAAGGGAATGGGGATTTTACAGTAATCTCCTGGAGTGGGATGGGAATGGAGATTTTACAGTATTCTTCCCTTGCCATACCCATCAAGCCATGGCCATCAAGCCACACCACGTCCACCAAGCCACACCCACAGAACCGGTAGTAAAAAATTTTGAAACCCATCACTGATTTAGTCCATCAGCCTTTTCTCGCAATGGCCAACCAATTGCACAAGGAAATCTCCTCTCCCAGCTGATGGCCAGAGGCCATCAGGCTGCTATCAAAGCTAATAACCATTGACCCCAATGACTATGAATTAGCCCATGTCCTGGCAGCAGCACTATAAATTCCAACATTCAGTTACACAATGTGTTGACCCTTTTGGCGTTTTTATATATACTTTATTGTACTGTGTTGGTCTTTTTTCAACAATAGGGGCATACTGTGTCACTACCATTATTCCAATATTCCTTTCCTTATCAGTCAAATACTAGCTCGGATCCCTAGTTCGTATGAATATTTAGGATTTTTGGTATCAATGTGTATCATTTTACACTTGCTCATATTGAATGACGTGTACTATTTTCACATCCATTCCCTTAATGTGCAGAGATCACCGTAAGAGATTCTTGCAGACTTATTCCTTTAAATCTAGTTCATTATTATATGTTTGCACTGCTCTGCCATGATGTGAAGAAAATCATACAGTATGGCTCATTGTTACAAGTGAGGAGGACATAAAGGTTTTCCTGCTTCATCTGAACCAATGAAAGGCAAAAAATCCCAAAATAAATAGGCAGTGGCTTGGGGCCTGGCTTTCTATAAGACTGCTTATTTTAGATACAATCTCTATACATGCTGATGTTTTCCATTGCCTGTGAAGTGTGGTGAGAAGGGATATGGAAGCTAGCATTCCTTGTTCTTGTCAAATAACATCCCCCAGAAAACGATTCCTATTTTGATGTTCAGGAAGCTAGATGGGTTTTGTTTTTGTTTTTGGGGTGGGGAGGGGTTGGGAGAGCAATTGGAGACAGAAGGCTGAACTGATAAATGTATTGTACTTGAGATCAGCGATGGGTACTGGTGGTAGCAGCAGTTTTATTGAATTACTGAAATATATTTAGTATTAACTTTTTTGTAATGTAGAATCCCCTTTATGATATGGTATTTGCTTCTAGAAGTGATGTAGATTCAGTTGACCAAAGCAACACAGAAACACAACAAATAAATAAAAAGCAAGAAGAAAAAAAGAAACAGAAATCCTTTATTAGAGCTCTTGAATGACTGGTGTTGTAAGCGAATTGGAGGGAGTAAAATTCACTAAAAACCTCTTAGACTGCAAGGCAGAGGCATGGAAAACTCAAAATTCTGCATCTGTTATTCTTTAATGCTATTGCATTGCCTTCTGCCAAGTACAATTCGAGTACAATGTATCTTACCATTTCAAATATACCCACGCAGACACACCCACACACAAAAATCAACTATAAAATAAATAAATAACATTTTATATTCACAACTGGAATGAAATGAATGAAACTGAATGCAAAACCTTAAATATTTATAGAGCAGAATGTTAAGGTTGAATTTGAGAGGCAAATATTTTATAGATGTATTTATGCAATAGTGTCGAATATTTGCAGCTCAGGTGTGAGGATGAGGGTGAAGGCTCGTTCTCTGAACTTGTGGGTTGATTTCTGAACATTTTGTTACCAGTCTAGGTAGCATCTTCAGTGGAGTTTAGGGGATGTCAGTGTTCTTCTGTTTATAATTTTTAGATGTATTTATATTTTTACTGAGAAAAAAATAACTGGGCAACATTTTCTTTTGAGTAGAAAATTAGTATAGATAGCACATGACTTCTATAATACTCCCAGCAACGAGTTACAACTCCCAGCAAGTGACATCAATAGAATAGAACAGAACAGAATAGAATTCTTTTATTGGCCAAGTGTGATTGGGCACACAAGGAATTTGTCAATATAGGCCAATGCTGATTACTGGTAATTCTTGCCCTAATATCCACATCATGCCTACTGTTTATTTAATATATCTAGTCTGGATGTACTTTTTGTGAATAAAATTGTAAATCTTAGCATTTTTGACTGTAGATTACAAACTCAATTGTTGTCACACAAAATAGCCAGTCTTCTATGAATATTTTATTATTATTATTATTATTATTATTATTATTATTATTATTATTATTATTAATTTAACTGTTGATGACTCTTTCAATTGTAACAACTTCAAGAAAGGTAGCCATGCTAATTGGTTCTAACAATTCTTACTTCCAACAATTTACTTTTATGCAAAGCTTAAATATATGCAACAATACATTTAACAACAATATCATTTAATTAATGATATTAATTAAAATAAATGTAAGCAACAAGAAAAATAAATTATAAAAAAGAAAAAATTAATTTAGTGATTTAGTATCAATTTGGAATTTGAATTCTTAACTTTATCACTAAATTTAGACCCTATGGCAGGGGTGTCAAACTCAATTTCATTGAGGGCTACATCAGGGTTGTGTTTGACCTCGGGGGGGGGCTGGGGTGGGTGTGGCCAGGATGGGCATGGCCATCTTGACGTCACTTGTTTTGGGGCACCTGTGGTGATCTGAGGGCTCTGCCAGCGAAAACAGCTGTCTCCTGATCTCTGTTTTCAGTTGGGACGGCCTCCTGAGCTCCATTTTTGCTGGCAGAGGTACTGCGGGACGGTTTTTCGCTGTTTTCAAGGCAACCCCATGGGCCAGATCTAAGCACCCCGTGGGCCTTGAGTTTGACACCCCTGCCCTATGGGAACATATTGCTTCATCTCATTTTTAGAACATAAAATTTCTTCAAAAATAGGCAAAACTTGAATCCATTTTTTAATATCAGGATGGTTAAACTTTTTAATATAAAATTACAATCCCTTTGCTGTGTCCCAGGCTCAGTAGAATCAAAGTGATTCTACTGAAGTGATCACTTCATGAAGTGATAAATTCCATATTTTAGAAATATGGTTGAGCATCATATTTATGTTTTTACCTATTATAATTCTTTGCAAACTCCCATTAATATACACTATGATTTGAAAGCAAAACAAAGATAGAGCTAGGCAAGACCAAATCATATTAAATAGAACTCTCAAATTTCTTGCAATTCCCCCACAATAGAAATCTAATACCCAACTTTTTAAATTCCTTTTGGAGAGATTCAATACTATAGATAGGGGGTTCAAATTATTAGTCTCTCACAGTTGCGTAATGAGATTGGGGTGATATACATCAAATAAATATAATATTTTAAAATGAATTTATTTCATTCTTAGTTTTAATTCTTAAAATGATAAAACAGATTTACATTTCTAAAAACTTTAATCCATTGATTTTATAAGATTGCATATTCCAATTCTTCATTCCATAATTAGATACCTAAGGTTATGTCAATTTCCATTCTGCTTTTTAGTTCTTTATAAAATTAGAATGTTGGTTTCAGTTCAAGCACTACATCATTTAAAGTTCCTAATATTGCAGGTTAGCTTCCAGGCTGTTAAACCATCTCGGGCATACAGCTTAGTCAGTGCATATTTCAGTTGCATTATGTATTACGAAGTGGAGGTTATAAATAAACCATATTCATAATGCAAGACTTTTACACAACCATTATAAATCAATTGATTTAAGATACTTATCCCTTATTTGGACCAAGCATTCTAGTATAATATAACTCCTGTTACTTTCAAATTAGGGTTATTCCACAATGTCAATTTATCCTGTGATTTGGGATCAAAATGTGGCTACGTATCTATTTATAAGCAAATATGTCTACAAGCTTTCAAGATTAAAAATAAATATTCCTATTTAATATCCTTGGAGCACAAAACTTCCAAGATTTCAGAGGGATTACACACCTGCTGTCAAATAGGCCCAGAGAGAGGAATATTCAGGATGGATGGGGGTGGGGGAGAGAGAGAGAGAGAGATCTTAAATGCAGGCTCTATAATAAAGGTGAAAATAGGAATTAACCTTGGAATCCTTAAAATATACAAGAATCTCAATGTAAAATGCATTTCAATTATACTAATCTCGCCCTAAGACTAACAGAAATTTTAGACATTGTGTTACATCTACTGAAATTGCATCTATCCATTTAAGATGTATTTAATTAAACATATTGTGCTATCCTTTGAGAAAAACCATGAACCCAAGTCTTTTAGAATCAGTACACATTGTAATCCTTGCTTCTTGCACAAACTATTGACAATTCAAATCCCAAAATTATAGACTTTTGCCAATTAATAATGTAACTAAAGTCAGGGCTATATTGTTGTACATTCTCAGCAAACTGTGGTGGTGACTATTATTTAGAGAGGTTGCCATCGAAATCTCACTTGCTTTAGAGTTGCTGAACAAACCCACCATCTAAAACGAACACTTTTATTTTATGTTGTTAGCCGTTTGTGAAAACTCCGGCACCATTCAACCTACACTGTTCATTTAATAATTAACGAGGGGAAGAAAAAAAAAAAGACAAAGCCACATTTACCTATAAATAGAAGTGACGTCACATCGGGTCATTGATTTCGTTTTTTACACGTCACTGCCGTTCCGCTGCCTGTTCTTTTTCAGAGCGAGCCGCTCGAGCCAATCCAAATGTTCCCATGGTAACCGAGGTAGGTGCCAGGGGCCGCCTTGCCAGCAATGTTCAATGGTGAAATGCGGTTTCCTCCGCTCAGAGGCCTGGTGCGTCGAGAAAAAAATGCCAGAGCTGCTCGCCGGTGCCCAATCACAGGGCAGAGTCGAAGCGAAAGTGGGAGGGATTTGCCAGCGGCAGCCGGTGCCGAAGTATAAAACGGGGAAGGCGAGCATCGCATGTGATTCTGCGGTGAGTGTCTGATGTTCCCGTGGGTTGTCTGAGAAGAAAGACCTAAAGGTGAGCAACCGAGGGCTATTCTGCCTTTCTCTTATCTTAAAAAGTCGTCGCCTGCCGTTTAGTGCCTCCTTATTTCATCTATACGTGTATTTCTTCGTTTTCTCAATCGGAAGATGGTGATGGCTTGAAGTGCCCTTGGCTGTTAAAACCAGTTACTCCAGTAATGTGACATATGTGGAAAGTCGGTTCTAGGAGAAAATTAGTTGGAATATTTTCAGAAATGTCTTTGGTTGACTTTCAAGTTTTTTTTTAAAGCTCTGCTGTCGATTTTGCTGCTCCGCCAATATTTCATTGATATTTTAATAAATAATCCGAGGTGGCTAATAATCAAAATTGCTGCAAAACTGGTCATAGTCATATTATTAAAGGGATTGATGGAGGTACCTTTTCCTCAATGAAATGTTCATTCTTAAAGCCCTTGTGGCCGTCTTAACCAATAGCGGGCAGAGTTGAGGGGCATTTGGAGCACATTTAAGGGGTACCATGTTGTGCAAAATTGGCTTAGGAATTTCTTACTTTTATTTCTTCTTCCGATGTTTCCGGTTTATTATTCCACACACTGTAGATTTTCCATGATTTTTGAAAGATAGATCTTTCAACTTAAGAGTGAGGTTCCACCCTACAGCAATTTTACTTCTCTTCGGAATGAATGAAACTTATCCAGTGCTTTCTTTTGAAGTATATGTAGCTAGCTGTTTTTGGAGAGAAAGACAGAGAGAAACCCAAAGGGCTATATGTGCCTTATTTTAGTAGGATTTAGTGAGTGTGCATAATTTGGATTTTTTTCTGGGGTTTGCTTTCCTTTGTGTGGCTGGCAGTTTGCCCACAATTAAGTTCATTCACAAAATTCCAGATTTACATCCCAATCCAAGATTTCATAATTTACTGTCATCTTTTTAAAAATATTTCATTTACTTGACTGTTACATTAATTTTTTAAACTCATTTTACTTCTATTTTTGAAGTTTTAGCTTTTGTTTTTACTTTGACCTAGCTTGCTTTTGGTTCATTACCTGTGAAATTCACTACTAAAGAGGGTTAAAATATTGAGTCTAGGGTGTTCAGTATGAGGAGCATTGTCTCTTCTCTTTCTTTGCAGATAGGGTGGGGTTTGAAGAAAGCAAGAGGTATTATTACGAACTTTCTTAGAAGGATTAAAAAATCCTTTAAATGCCTACAACTATTTAAAATGTATGTTCTCTTTCATTGCCTTCCCTAATAATACTGCTCGCTCCATTTTCTCCTCTTATACTTGCTTTGTCATATAATTTAAATCCTTTCCTTTTTGCATGCTGTGTGTAAAAGAATATGTCTCTGAAAATAGATCTCTGTGTCTTTGCATTTCATGGGTCACATACGTACATCTTTAACGGATGTAGGAATATAAAAAGCCTTGTGCCAACTGAAATCATTTGTCAGGTTTATGCAAGCTGACTGACAGAAGCTCTGTTGAGCTTTGGAAAAAATCCTTTCCAGTCTAACTTGATGTCTTCTCATGCACCTGTTTTGTCACAGTTCTCCATTTAATATTCTTAATCAAACTCTAATATTTTTATTTGTTACTCACTTTTCTTTACCAGCTTACCACCTCTTCATTCTAAACTACTTGACTATACGTTTTCCTTGCCTTGATTTCTTTGCTTCTGTGTTGCAACATCACCTTCTTTTTCCTTCCTCTAAAAAAAAAAAGCTGATTCTTATCAGTGCATTCCTGAATCAGCTGCTTATTTTCTTCAACATTACTTTGGTTTGGTTAAGCCATAAAAATAAACTCTTCAGCATCCTTCTCTAAGACTGTTCCTCTGCAAATCTGGTCTGGGATGCTTTCCTTATTTTTTCTAATTACTGCATTGAAGTTCATCAGCATTTTATGAAGTACCTTATAACACCTCTTGTAAAGTATCTATATTCCCTAAAAACAAATGATTCTTACTCTCCACAGTGCTGCTTGGCTCAGTTACAAAGAATAGATTTCATTTGTAGCTATCAAGTAGTTTGTCACAGGTGTTTTCAGTGTATGCTCTGCTTTATATTGAATATATACTTTTATAAATTAAGTAACAATAGCACTTAGACTTATATACTGCTTCACAGTGCTTTATAGCCCCCTTTAAGCAGTTTACAGAGTCAGCATATTGCCCCCAACAATTTGGACCCTCATTGGACCCACCTTGAAAGGATGGAAGGCTGAGTCAACCTTGAGCCTGGTGAGATTTGAATTGCCAAATTGCAGGCAGCCTGCAGTCAGCAGAAGTAGCCTGCAGTACTGCACTCTAACTACTGCCCCACTGAGGTTCTTCTTAAGAATGTATACTTAAAGCAGTATTAGCATATGGATAAATTACAGGTGAAATGTAGAATGATTTTAAAGAAATTGTATTTTGTATTTCATTTATTAATTAAATTTATATGGCTGCCCATCTCATGGAAAGTGACTGGGTGGCATACAGCAATGGATAATAAGTGTGAGGATTTTTTGTTTTAAAAAAGTTTTTATAAAGAATTCTAATATAAAAATTCATTATTATTGTGACATCAGTATTATGAGTGAGATTACTTTTGCATTTAGGTGGTGAAATTTTGCAAGATAAGTAATCAGTAATTAGAAGTAAAAAAAAGTTGAAGCACAATTTTTTATGAAAAATAAGCTGTACATTTAATAAATGAATTTCCATTCATTTTATTAGGATCCCTGACTGCCCCTTTATAGGTTATGTTTTGATCCAACTTGGAATCCGTGTAAAGAACCAGGATTCTTCAATTCTTAGAGAGCAGAAATAGGGCCTTCCAATCAGCATGGCCAATTGTAAGAAGCAATGAGAATTGCAGTTCAACAATATCTAGAGGCCATTTGCTTCCCATCCTATTATTATAGTTTATAGCAGAAAAGTGTTATAAACTCTAAAAAATGTATAGTAAATATTATTAATTAAATGAATTCTTATGACTAATATTTTTGGCGGAAAGTACCACTTCAGGAATGATATTCTTCCATTTTAAATATGAAAAAATAAACCATTGATACTATTTCTCCAGAAAATGGTGTGCTGAGTGTTGGGGTGATTTTTTTTTCTCCTGCCAACAAACAACTGACTTTGCTGCCAAAGCTAGTTCTTTGGCAGCACCCTCCCTAGATTTGAATAACCTGCAATGACCTTCAGATGACTGTGTGCTTGCAGAAAAGAAAAATCCATAGGATGCAATTCTCAGTAAAAGTGACTGAAGGATCAGGTCTCCATCTTTTTCTGTTGTTTGGTTTTTTAGGCAGATCTCTTTTAACAACCATAACAATTATTGTTTTGTTGTGTTGTGTTGTATAACTGAAAAATGTCTGCCAAATTTAAACCTAGTAGCTTAAAATGTGTAAAGTTGGGATCAGGAATGTATAAAGAATTCTATGGAGTCTTTGGTGCTCTGTTGGTTGTTTGCTTGTAGATGTTTCATTACCCAACTAGATAACACCATCAGTGCAACTGAGTGTTAGGTTTGCCCACTTATATTTAGTAGCTTGCCCTGCCAATGATTGTAGGGATGTGGTTTTCTCCCTGGTAATTGCTTTATTCGGCGGTATTGTTTTCTGCTTGATGAGCAGTGTGGTAACCTAGAGATGGAGCTCTTGCCTCACAGTCAGGAGGCTGTGAGTTTGATGCTAGGTAGCGGCAGATATTTCTTTCTCTGGGCACAAAGAGAAAATATCTGCTTTGACCTTCATGTAGGCATCAGGAAGGGCATTTAACCAGTAAACACTCAGCTCCATTCAGTTGCCCCGACTCCACCCCCTATGTAAGAGATTACAGGGCCATTAAAAGAAAAAAATGTTTTCTGCTTGATTCATTTGGCTGATTACCTGCATATTAGCTGTTGGGGATGATGTGTTCTGGTCTTTTTGTTTCCTATTTAGCTTGTTTATTGTCTCTTTTGAATGGGGTGTAAATGTAGTTTATTCTCTATGTGTTCACTGATGACTGATTTGTCTGCGTGCCAAGCTTCCAGGAATTCCCTAGCATTTTTTAATTTATCTTGGTCTGGGATCCTTACAGTTTCCCAGTTAAAATTGTGATGGAGTCTGTCCATGTGTTCTAAAATGAAGATTTTTCTGACTGCTACTTGGTGATCATGAATGCCCTCTGCTAGTGCATTCTCCATCTGTCCTAGATAAAATTTATATGCCATCCAGGGCTGTTTTCTAGAGTGAGATGGGTGGCACATCAATTAATTAATTAAATAAATAGTACTCGTGTTTCCCAAAAGAAACAGTCCCAACGGAAGTTGGCAAACGGGCTGTTTCCAACCTCTGGAGGGCCTCCAGCGTCAAGGCCATTTTCACCCTCCCCAGACTCCTAGAAAGGCTCTGGAGGCTGGGGAGAGAGAGAAACAGGCCTTCCCCACCAGCCCTAAGGTCCTCCAGAGGCAGGAAACAGTCTGTTTCCCTACTTCTGGTGGGCCCAGAAGGCCCGAAAATCAGCTGGCCGGTGCACACATGCATGCCGGACCTCAGCTCACGTGCCCACCAATATGGCTATGCCTGCCACCTGTGGCACGTGGGCCATAGGTTCGCCATCACAGTACTATTCTGTCGGTTGTTTTTTGATTTATGGTAGTGTTATCTTTTCATAGCTTATCTTGGTTGTGTTTTTGTGGGTTGAGTGGTCAAGCACTTTTTGATAAAGTTGCAAGGTGATCCATTTTATTGGACAATGTTTATAAGGCAGTTAATAAGGGTTGTTTATCAATAGACTTGCATTTCTAATTTAGTGTTTTCCTCTACTGAAAGGATATATCCGGGAAGTTGTTTTCTTCTTGCTTTGTGAATGTTATTCCTTTGAAATCGTTGTTTATTGTTTCATATGCTTTATCTAGTTGTTCCTTTTTTATCATCAAGGTGTCATTTACATATTCAATTCATCCCTTTGTTTGTTTCTTTGGGAGTGCTGTATTTTCCCGATAATGCATTACAGTCTTTGCTATGAATTCTGAAATGGGGAATTCCATGCATGTCCCTTAGATTTGTTAGTATATTTGCTTGTCAAACTGAATGTACTGGGGACAGAGTTTAATGAGGTACATGATGATTTTGTGTATTTCGATCTTAGTGTCTTTTGCTAGGCTGGGTGTGCCCTCTAGTATTGCTACCATGAATTTGTTCACTAGTTCTGGATCTATGGATGTAAAGAGACTATATATAGAATTTTATATGTGCCTATACATGTGTAATGGAATATGTAGATGATCTATGGAGAGAGATGCTGCCTAAGAAATAATCAGACAAGAAGGGTAGGGCCCAAAAAAAGAGTAAAGATTAGAGGAAGAAAGTTAGTAAGGACCCGCCCTAATTGTTCAGGCAATTAAAAGTATTGGTAGTGGCAGGAAGTTCGTACCTTCAGACTTGAAAGATTCTGTTAATGTAGCCTTACAACAAAGTAGATTGGTTCACTTAGTCATATTTCCTCTGATTTAGGCAGGAGGGTTGACAAGGTGGAAGGCAGAGGTTAAGTTAGTTCTTGACTATTATGTGTTTGGAAGTATAGACTTTAAATGAAAACATCTTGAAACATAGAATATCTTTATAGAAAACTATACTGTGTACAGTTAAACTTGTTAAATTATATTGATCACTCATAAGAGTGATCAATGCATCATGTGGACAGTTTGGCATAAGTTAGTGGGATGTCTGAATAGACGTGCTTTAATCATTTACGTAGAAGTATTGATTTAATAGAGACAACAAACCATTTCTGAGAACAATTTAAAGAAAACAAATTGGAATAGAAAAACTGAAGTCAATTATTACAAGTAAACATTTGCAGAAATGTAGTCTGCATCCGAACATTTCCTATCTCTTTCACAAATCTTACACACACATACACTGATTTCCTTTTTTTTAAAATGAGTTATCTTATTATTCAGCTAATCTTACAAAGATGAAAAGCAGTCCTGCTATTTCCTAGTAAAAGCACTTCTCTTTTCTTGTTTTTGTTTCAACTCTTGTTTCTCAATCATATTGAAATAAGACATCCTTGTTCTAGAGCAGAGCTGAGTCCCAGAATCTCATATAATTCCAAATCCCTTTTTGAGGATCCCTAGTTCTATTTCTATAGAACTAGTTTATATACTAATACAAAATAATATAAAGGAAAAAGGAAAAGGGGGGGGGGGATCACAGAGAAAGCTTTTTAAATGCAAGAAAATAAGAAAAAAACAATAATAGAAAAGAAAGAAAAAAGATACAAAAAATGGCTTCCAAACTTCTTTATATCTGTTATCATTACAATAAGTTTACCCCTTTATCTAGTTACATCATGACTCCCTTCTTGTTGTGATCTATCCTATCTAATCATCAAAACCAGAAATCATAAACTTATTTTTTTTTCTGTTTTATACAAAGCGTCCATAAATTGTTTCCAGACAGAGATAAAATAGACATTGTTTTTTCTCTAATTACTGGTAAGCAAGTCAAATTGTCCATCTCAGCAAGATGTGTCATCTTCACCAACTTCTTCTGTAAGGATTGCCAAATCTTTCCATCTTTTTGAGTATAATAATCTCACTGCAATTGTCATATGCAATTACAAAGTTCCATATCTTTTTTCCAACTGTTTGCCCATCAATTCTAAAAGAAAAACCTCTGGTCTTAATTGTATATTAACCTTTAAAATCCTCAGAATAATGTATGTATTTGAATCCAAAATTTTCTAGCTTTTTTCATGTCTACTAAGCATAATGAAATGTACCTTCTTGTTTCCATCATAAATTTAAAGTGTCTTTTTATATTCTAGACAACTCCTCTAGTGACATACCAGCAATATACATCATCTTATAAAAATTGTCTTTCAAGATTATAACAGTGTAAAATTCAATCCTTTCAACCACATACTTCCCTATTTTCCATCTGTATATAGAATAGTAAAACAGAGTTGAAAGGGACCTTGGAGGTCTTCTAGTCCAACCCCCTGCCCAGGCAGGAATTCCTACATGACTTTGATTATAATATAATTATATTATAATCAAATTTTCAGTCTACTTTATCATACATACTTGTTTTTCTGTTTAAAATTTTAATAAAAGGTTATACATTTTATCATTTACATGTTTGTCATTGCGCACAATTTTGTTTGAACTTTTATTGTCATGTTTTTGTTAACATCTTTGTCTTTTGTCTATTGATCTTAAAACCTGCTAATGCACCAAATTCTTTTCCCATGTTTTTCCATGTTTCAGTTTCCTTTAAAGGAGCTTGCAAAATCAACACCCATCATCTTAAAAAACCCTTAATTTATGTTTCTTTTGTAATCTTTACTCCTATTATAGACCCATCCTGTCTTATATCTCTACTCTCTATTTCAAGAATCAAAATAAGAGATGAGACAGTGGACATCCTGCTTGTTCCTTTCTGTATCTTATAAGGCTTTATTAGATATCCATTAACAATTGTTTGTGCTTTCTGTGAAGTATAAATCAATCTTAAACTATTTTATAAAGTTATCTCCAAGGTTCATATTTTTTGAGGTATGAGAATATGATAAGAAAATTAATGCTTGTTTTTCATTATGTTGCTTTAAATATTCCAAAATGTCCAGCATACTTTTAATATGGGCGCAGCTCGTTGTGCCCATGTAACACCTCTCCTACATGAGCTGCACTGGCTCCCCGTAGTCTTCCGGGTGCGATTCAAGGTGTTAGTCATCACCTTTAAAGCGCTCCATGGCTTAGGACCTGGGTACTTACGAGACCGTCTTTTGCCACCAATAGCCTCCCACCGACCAGTTCGTTCTCACAGGGAGGGACTACTCAGGGTACCGTCAGTCAAATTATGCCAACTGGCGACTCCCAGGGGGAGGGCCTTCTCTGTGAGGGCTCCAACCCTTTGGAATGAACTGCCCTCTGATATATGAAATATCCCTGATCTCCGTGCTTATCGCTGTGCCCTCAAGACCCTGATGTTCAAACCGGGGTGGGGAGGGGCTAAACATGTTAACATGTGAATGATTTTAAAATGTTATCTAATTTTGGGTTTTTATTTAATTGGGCCAAACTATGTTATAATTCTAATTAGCAATTTTATGATATTTGTATCTTTATTTTTCTTGAGTGTACACTGCCTTGAGTCCTGCGGGAGAAAGGTGGTATAGAAATAAAATAAATAAATAAATAAATAAATAAATAAATAAATAAATAAATAAATAAAATTGTCTTTTAATTATCTTTTAGGTAAAAAAACAAACAAAACCACAGCAGTGTGGTAATTTCCTATGTTTTTGAAGAGGGACATGTTCAGCTATAATATAAACCTTAAAATGGCCTAAACGCTTCTTTGAATATCATGGTCCAATCTAATCAGTATCATTCTCCTGCCCATTGAGACCTTCACTTAAGCAAAACAAAAAACCAAATATTACGTGCTGTACTCAGCTTCTGAAGTATGCCCACCCTTTCCTGGTGAGTGGGAGCTCATATGACTACCCAAAAGAGAGAGAAATGAAATCCTCATCACAGCAGTTTCTCTTTCATTCTGACCATTGTCTGTCTTCTTGCTTAGCAGCCAATATATAACATTGTTTGCATGGTATTATTTAATTTGCATAAAAATTAAAGCTTACAGTAAGCTCCAAAACTGGAAGAGTAACAATTATGCAAGCAGCTGTCACAAGAAGAGTTTGCAATCAGCAACCACTACAGTAAGGGTGTGTCTGTGCTTTGCCTTTCCTGTCTGGCTGTCAAGGCAGAACTGAAAGAGGAAAGGAAACCCAGAATCCCATTAATTATGATTATACTTATAGTAATAATTCTGCTATGTTCCTATATTACGTACTTTCACCATTCTCACAACAGTCCCATGAGAAATAAAATCTCCATATACTAGCTGAAAACTCACTTTGGAGTATGGAGCCCATCTAACCAAAGCGGCACACAAAGGAGATACTAGAACAGGGGTGTCAAACTCACGTCATCACTGTGTCATCCCGTGACGTATCGTGATCTTTTTCCCCCTTCGCTAAACCGAACATGGGCGTGGTCAGCATGGAACACAACTGGTCCGCGGGCCGCGAGATTGACATCCCTGTACTAGAATATGTGTGTCTGTGTGATAGATAGTAAGGAGACAGAGATGAGCTGTCTTACAGCAGAGATAAGTAAACAGTCTTGAATAGGGCACTACTAACCAAATGATCAATTCTGACTTCTCCATGGTACAATATTTTGTATATCTGGAGAATCTAACCTAAGATTTGGCAATAATTTGCTTTTTTTCTATAGAAGGAATCCAAAATAGTCTTGTTAATATTTTTAAAATGTTGAAATCCTTGTAAGGGTAATACATTATACAGATTATTATTTTGTGACCTATGGATTGCTCCAAAAATGGATTATAGAATCTTTATATGGACAACTATTATTAGTAGAAATGATACCATCTGACTTTTATTGTTTTATTGATCAGGAAATGAAAATTGCATTGAATTCACTATGGTCACAAATTACTTTCATTGATAAAGTTTTGGAACTATAATACCTATAAATGTAATAAGTACAATTGGTTATTGCCATTTTGTTTTTGAAAGAAGCCAGTACCTGTAGTCCTCAACCTACAACAGTTCACTTAGTGACCATTTGAAGTTACTATGGCACTGAAAAAAGTGACCATTTTCACACTTATGACCTTTGCAACATCTTCATGGTCATGTGATTTATATTTCAGATGCTTGACAACTGACTCATATTTAAGATAGTTGCAGTGTCCTGTGACACACACACACCCTTTTGTGACCTTCTGACAAGCAAAGTCCATTGGGAAGCTGAATTCACTTAACAATTGTGTTACTAATTTAACAACTGCAGTGATTCACTTAACAAATGTGGTAAGAAAAGTTGTAAAATGAGGCAAAAGTCGCTTAACAAATTTCTCACTTAGCAACAGAAAGTTTGGGCTCAATTGTGGATGTAAGTTGAGGACTACCTGTATATTCCTAACTGAGCTCTATATTAGCTTTCTGCTAAAAATGGTTTTCCCTTACAGCAAACAATATCTTTATAACTTCTGTCCAAGGAGGTGGCAGCTTTTAGGAGGAACTAGACGATAGTCCAGCAACCTTATTAAGTATTTTTCTTAGAATGTGAGAAAAAGCTAAGTCTGCTTTTGAGTAACTGCTTACAATGCTAACAGTTCTATCATGTTGAAAGAGTTTATTCGTTTTAGTCTTCATATTTAAAAATATTATTTAATGTGTTTGAGCAGCCTCATATTTTCTTTTCTAAAACCTCAAAGCTATAAAGATTTTTATCATCTCTTTTTCACATTTACTTTCCACAAATAGTTCTATTGATACTGAAAAGTACTAGGGTCTAATTTATATAGACATGTTTATTGTTCTCCTACAGAACAGGTGTTTCTGGTTATTTTGTCATGCTGGTAATCTGTCACATGGTGGTATGATATTAATTTATTAGCTGCCAGTAACACAGGCTTACATAAGTCTGTTGACTACATATCTGATATTTGGTGTTCTTTGAGTGTAGTACTAATAGTACTTCAAATAAAAGACCCTCTTCCACTGATATCAGCTACATTAGCACCATTAATTTCTTGAAATGGTGATGCTTTATCCAAGCAACTACAAAACAACAGTATCTGAGTGTTTATCATGCTACTGAGTTTAAAAGATATTTGCACTAATATCCCAAATGGTTTGAACATATGTCTTGATTATAGCTGGTGATACAGAAAAGTATTTTCTAAAAGGAAAAATATTCCAATGTTTTATTTTCCTCTAGGAAACTTTGTATCTCACATTACCAGTGATGCTAAGTTTCTTATGAAAATTAGACCAAGATTCATAACGAATGAAATTTTGAAATGTTTTTGGATTCAAGATGAATTCTTGGATATGAATTTGAAACTGCACTTTGAAATCACATTATCCGCATTATTGTACTGTAATTGGAGTTTTCATAATAATCGTGTAGAGTTAATTTAACTATCCTGATGAAGAAAAAGGAAAATACAAGTCAGTATTCCTTTCCACACACACACACACCCCACAAAACATCCCTAGCAACCCTGTGATGTGTTTTCTTTAAATTTTTCTGCCTAGTCTGAGGTCATGTCCTTTGAAATTGAAAAAGAGAAGCATGATGTGTTCACTTTTTGCTGATACCACATGCAGAGAACACACCCTTTTCTATGTAGTGAACAACTCCCAGTACCTCAGGGATTCTGATTGGCTTAGGAGAGAGGCTGTGCCCTATAAATATACCTCTTTTGCTTTTCAAAACCACTTGCAGAAAAGACGGTAAGCTGTTTATCTGGCATCATCTGTTTTTCATAGGGAGTGGGAAAGTTTGTAGCCTTTTTTTTTTTAAACTGAATTGAAAGTAGTTTTTTTTCCTATTTCTAATAATGTGTAGTCAGGCTGAAAGAAAATGTATCTAGTAGAGTTTTGATCATTTTCCTGAAAAAAAAAAATCTTTTACTGATTTGTTATTAGTATTAAAGTTAGCTAAGTGCTTGGTGCATTTTGGGGGATATTCTAAACTTAATGAATTCTGACCAAAATTATAATTTAATGTTTAAAGATGGTTGGATGTGGGTTTTTTAATTTAGAGGGCGGTTTTCCGTTTTTATTATCAACTGTTAAGTCATATTGTGAACTGCTATAGAGTTAGGAGTCTAAAATAAATGATTATAATTATGATTATTAACCTTTCTAATATTTGAAGTGTTATTCCTTGAGGGGTTTTGGTTCATTTGCAAAGAATGAAGAAAAAGTCTGTAATTTCATCAATAGCTGGAGTTCGTAACTTAACTTCTTAACATTTATATTAGTTTGACAGTACAACAAATGGCTAGGATATTGTTAACTGATTGATTCTAAAGAGATATGATGTGGCAGTTAGTCACTAAAACAGTGAATAATGAAATATTCTGTTTTTAGACTTCATTCACAGTGAAACCAAAACCAAGCTGCTAAAGTTGTAGTTTGGCTGTGAGCTGAATAGCAGGATATAATTTTGGTTTGTGGTTTCTGAAAGATTACGTATTTTTGCAGCATCTCTCCATTTCAACAAATAATCAGAATACAATTATATACATGGCTGAGAACTGGAAGTATTACCTGCTTTGAATCAGTCATGCCCAGATAATCCACTATATGCTTTGGCCACCAAAGGTACTTTTGCTGAAATTGGTTAGTATCAAAACAGATTGGTGAAGAACATATTATGTGTTGCAGCTGACAGAGCTGCTGTTTCTATCCCTTTTATTGGTAACTTGCCAGAACTTCAGAAATCAATCTGGTCACTTTGCAGTGACGAAACAACTACTCAATGACTTTCTTCTTTTCTTTTGCAGCACACTTGAAAAATGCCAGCCATCAGGAATTTGAGCTGTGCTGTTAAACATCTGTTGAACAAACCTGGCTGTGGCTGTCAGGTTGCTCTTGTGCCAGCTAGATGTCTTAGCATTTCACCCCGGCAGGTGCCATCAGATGCCAGTTTTCATTCAGTTTGTTTTTCAGAAACTGATCATCCACGGGTGTTAATTACAGGTCAGCCAAATTTTAGATGCTACTTTCAAATTGTTTAATACAAGATGTTTTAATTTATTTTTTTACTAATTGTATCTGATCATGTGAATTGATACTCATTTGATTTCTATTTAAACACAAGTTTTGTGTGGCACTTAAATAAGTTGGAGCCCAAACTTTGTTAGAAAATGATTCAACTCTTCTTAATCCAGGCTATAGCAATTCCATCATTAAAGAATAATAGATTTGCTCCCAAAGCGATTCTAGACAACAATAGGGCTTTGGAGAAAAAGAATCTAGTTCTCATCTGCATGGCAGATCATTTTCCCCGAGAGCCAGAGACCTAGAAGAGAAGGGTGTTTGTTTTTTATCTGGTGATTACTGCTCTTATCACTCACAATTTACAGTCCTGTAGCAAGGCTTTCATACAGGTTCAAAATAATCTCCTTCAAGCTGCCTTTCCATAACTATTTCTGTACACTTGACGTATTCTGGGTTCTATTTACTAGAATCCTTACATCTTATTTCCCCATTCTGATGCCCTTCAAATATTTTGTACTTCAGTTTCCATCAGCCAAGCTAACATATGATGGATACTGTATGTTTATAGAACTAAAGAACATAGTATAGATAGATGTGCTTGAGAGGCATCTTATGCATAAAAAATAATTCAGTTCAGCCATTTTCAATAATTTACACCTGTAAAAGTGCCATGGTTTAACCACTCAATTAAACTTTTCTGTGAACTTTTCTAGGAACATCAACATCTCCTGCACTTGGATAGTCCTTATAAATGATTTTTAAAAATATTTCCAATATAATTTGCATACATTATATTCTTGCTTTTCAGGGGGACTAGGCCAGCTTGGAGTAGGACTTGCTAAACTGCTACGGTAAGATACAACCTTCATTGCTTCTGTTAACAATGTTATCTTTTTTTAAGGTTATATGCCTTCCTATATTTTAATTTTTTCTTACATCCATGATATGGATATGACATCCATGAAAAGACGCCTAGAGAGTGGTTGGAGGGCTAGTCGCTCTGAATCTGACTTGACACTAGTAAGAGCTCATATTAAGACTTACTTAGTGGCAATAAAAGCGGCGAAATCTAATTATTTCACCGCTCTTATTGCGTCATCAGATAATCGCCCAGCCGCCCTGTTTAGGGTGACCCGCTCCCTTCTTCATCTGGGAGCGCGGGAGGATCCCTTGCAGGGACGTGCTGAGGATTTTGTGCAATATCTGGATGACAAAATAACTCAGATTCGGGATGAGCTGGCCACTGACTGGGTTAGTTCGGGCGAGGTGACTGAGCCCAGTCTTGAGAGTGTTATCTGGGCTGAGTTCAATCCTGTGGCTTCCGAGGACGTGGACAGGATCCTGGGTAGACTGAACGCTACCACATGTTTATTGGACCCGTGTCCCTCCTGGTTGGTACTGGCCTCCCGGGAGGTTACACGAGGCTGGCTCCAGGAGATTATAAATGCTTCTTTGAGTGAGGGTGTCCTTCCGCTTGCCTTGAAGGAGGCAGTGGTGAGGCCCCTCCTCAAGAAGCCCTCCCTGGACCCGGCTGCTTTAGTAAATTATCGTCCTGTCTCCAACCTTCCCTTTCTAGCGAAGGTTGTTGAGAGAGTGGTGGCGCGGCAGCTCCCCCGGTACCTGGATGAAGCTGTCTATTTAGACCCGCTCCAGTCCGGCTTCAGGTCTGGTTACAGCACCGAAACGGCATGGGTCGCGTTGGTGGATGATCTCTGGAGGGCCCGGGGTAGGGGGTACTCCTCTATCCTGGTGCTGTTAGACCTCTCAGCGGCTTTTGATACCATCGACCATGGTATCATGTTGCGCCGGTTGGAGGGACTGGGGGTGGGGGGCACCGTTCTGCGGTGGTTCTCCTCCTACCTCTCCGACCGGTCGCAATCGGTGTTGACAGGGGGGCAGCGGTCGACCCCGAGGCGCCTAGTATGTGGGGTGCCACAAGGGTCGGTCCTCTCGCCCCTTCTGTTCAACATCTATGTAAAGCCGCTGGGTGAGATCATCCGTGGTTTTGGGGTGGAATTCCATCAGTACGCTGATGACACTCAGCTGTACATTTCCACCCCGGACCACCCCAACGATGCCGTGGAAGTGATGTCCCAGTGCCTTGAAGCTGTGCGGGTCTGGATGGGGAGAAACAGGCTTCGACTCAACCCCTCCAAGACCGAGTGGCTGTGGCTGCCGGCGTCCCGATATAGCCAGCTGACTCCATCGCTGGTTATTGGGGGCGAATCATTGGCCCCCACGGAAAGGGTGCGCAACTTGGGCGTCCTCCTGGATCCACGGCTGTCATTAGAGGATCATACGACAGCTGTGGCCAGGGGGGCTTTCTATCAGGTCCGCCTGATACGCCAGTTGCGCCCCTTTCTAGATCGGGACTCCCTGCGCACAGTCACTCAGGCGCTCGTCACGTCTCGCTTGGACTACTGTAATGCTCTCTACATGGGGCTCCCCTTGGGATGCATCCGGAGGCTTCAGCTGGTACAGAATGCGGCCGCGCGGGGGATTATGGGAGCGACAGGGCGCTCCCATGTGACACCCCTCCTGCGTGAGCTGCATTGGTTGCCGGTTGATTTCCGGGTGCGTTTCAAGGTGTTGGTAATCACCTTTAAAGCGCTCCATGGCTTAGGACCAGGGTACTTACGGGACCGCCTTCTGCCACCTATTGCCTCCCACCGGCCGGTTCGCTCCCACAGAGAGGGCCTCCTCAGGGTGCCGTCAGCCAGACAGTGCCGGCTGGCGACCCCCAGGGGGAGAGCATTCTCTGTGGTAGCCCCCACCCTCTGGAACGATCTCCCTCCAGATCTGAGAACTATTGCTGACCTCCGGACCTTTCGTCGGGCGCTGAAGACTCATTTCTTCCAACTTGCCGGACTTGCCTGATCCCTCCTATTTTTAAATATCTTAAATTTTAAATTATTTTAAATTATTTAAATTTTTAGAGTTTTAAATGTTTTATTCGATATACTTTCAGCCTAAATTTATATGGATTTTTAGTACATTTTAACTCACTGTATTGTTATTGGTTTTAAATTGGCTGTTCACCGCCCTGAGTCCGGAAGGAGAAGGGCGGTATAGAAATTCGATTAATAAATAAATAATAAATAAATAATAAATATGCAGCTATAGATGAGCTGGGGTGTGGGGGAGATGTGGTGGAAAAAGAAAATAATACAATAGGTTTAACATTAAAAAATAGTAAGTGAATCTGTTCCTAGTTAGTTATGCTGATTTTGGAGAGCAATAGTGTGATGGTTGGAAACATCAGTATTATGGAGTGCAGAAAATATAGATTAAAAAGTGCATCTCAAATGCCAGAGTAAGTTTTGCTCTAAAAGCTGTGTTTAAAATGAGAATGAAATATTAATTATGGTGTCTTCTCCAGAAAACGCTTTGGAAAGAACAACGTGATTTTGTCAGATATTAGAAAGCCCCCCAATAGTGTCTTCTATAGTGGTAAGTACCATATTAAACAGAGAGAAGTATTTAGTGATTATTTTCTAGGACTTAAAGTTTTTTCTACAAAGACATTTTCTTTTAGTTAAACCTTGGGTTTGGGATATTAATCCTTACAATCACCCTTGAAGTGTAAGATTCAAGTTTATAAGTTTCTCTCCAGCTCTTCCCGCTCTTTCAGGCTGTGAGTGTTGCCCACAATGAAAGATATGTTTGTGATAATCCAGCCATAAGAAATGAGAACAGCAAATAAAATGTTATGTGCATTGTTTAATGGGTTTTGTGCAGAAGAGAATCAATATGATAGAGTACTCTTATAGCTTGGGGGCATTAGAGCATGAAGAGACACAATTGAATCATTGTAATATTGCTTTTGTCACTGGGTTCTTTCAGTTCTTCAGAAACCTTGCAGAAATTGATGGGAGATTAGTGTGTGTGTCAAAGAAAATTATTTAATTTGACCTAAGTTAATTTGTTTTTTGCCACTCGTTGCCTGAGTTTTAAATATGACAGAGGATATGTAAAAGAAAATGTTTTGACAGTCCATGCAGGAAATACATATTTAAAGCAGTGTTTCAATTGCTGTGTCAATCTCAATTTTGGCCAACCAACATGGTTTCTGCCCAGGTCATGATGCCTTCTTTGCTATACTCATTGAAATGAGTTCTCTGCCCCAAGGGCTATATGCTCTACAAAATGATGTGCTGTGCAACTTTTTAAAATATATGTCTGAAATTCTGTTTAAAGACAGTATAAGTCGTCTGTCATAGTATTACCCTCCAAGAAGCAAAGAATTAAACTAAAAACTGTTCTTGGAAACAAGCGTATTTTTTTATTAAGTAAAATCTGTGTTCTAAACTCATTCTCACACTGTCTCAATCCATAGCTTTTTCAGAGAGTCTTGTTCTTCTTGTATATCCTAATTGCCTTGTTATGATCTTGGGTAAGACAGAAATTCATAGGTCTTCAAACAGTGTTTGTCCTAGATAAAATGAAATTCATTCCAAATATATCAAAGCCCTGCTACAACTCAAATGTGTTGAGTGACTTTGTATAGTATATGGACACATACACCATGCACTTACATATCCTTCGGTACATATCTGTAGATGCTACTGCATTGCAAATGCAGTATTCATAAAAAAACATGGAATTAGAAATTCTTGAAATTGTAATGCATTCGTCAAATTCCTTCTTTAACTGAAAATGTCATTGACTGTATTTACAAGCTGTTGACATCTTCGGCACAGCATGGATTATTTTAAACCTCCTTTTTACACTTAGGTCCTTTCATCTATGCTGATATTTTGGATTACAAGAATCTTCGTGAGATAGTGGTGAACAACAGGATTACTTGGCTATTTCATTACAGTGCTTTGCTCAGTGCAGTTGGAGAAGCTAATGTCCCTTTGGCAAGATCTGTGAATATTACTGGTATGTCTTAACATATTTATAGTTGTTTGTTTAGGAATACCCACCACACTATAGAAGTCTTTGTATTTCTTTTTTTTTTTTTTTCCTTTTTGGTTTGGGCTTTAAAACCCCTATTTGCTATTCTTAGGGCTGCACAACATTCTTGATATAGCTGCGGAGCATGGTTTGCGACTCTTTGTTCCTAGCACAATTGGAGCCTTTGGACCAACTTCCCCTAGGAATCCAACCCCTGATCTCTGCATCCAAAGGCCAAGGACAATCTATGGAGTTTCCAAGGTTCATGCTGAACTTATGGGAGAGGTAAGAATAAGCATTTTGTTATAAGAATGCCTTGTTTTTTCACATTAAGGTATATAAATAGGAAATGCTATAAAAGCCTGTAGCTGAATTTTCCTTTCCTTTTTATTCTTATACAGTAACTGGTTTTTGAGTTTTCCTATACAATTGAAATATTAGCCGAATACTATGAATTAAACGGATATTAAATATTTATTATAGTTTGTTACATTGCTTTTGCACTGACACTCTCCTAATTGGAGCCTTTGCAGTTATGTTTCAGTTACAAGAGAAATCAAATAGCAACACACATTTGAACATTAGTAGGCTTTCTAAGCAGTATGCTTTAAGTAGCTACAATGTCAAAACCACACATAATCTGTTGAGCAAAGCTGATAAATACTGAAGAACAATTTGTTTTTCCAAGATTCTTGACCATTGGATTGTGTCCAGATTCAAGTGACTAAGAAGCCAGCATACTATATAAGATAGGTTTCTTACATCTGGATATAATCCATAAATGTTTGGGAAATATATCTCAATGATAGCCTACTGAAGTTTAAAACTATCAGTCTTCTGTTATAGTAGACCAAAGACAGGTTCAGGTATTTGAAATTTTTTTGCCATCTTAAATAACTGAATAAAATTTTCAGCACACATGAACACAGGTATAATATGCTTCAGCATTACTGTAGCAAGATAGGTAAAACGGGCCCGTTTTTGGCCTCCCAAACCCCCCATGCATTACGTTTTTGCCCTCCACAGCAGCACTCTGCATGCCTCCCAAACACTCTGCATGCCCTATTTTTGCAAAGAACAGGCCTGTTTTTGGCAAAAATGGGATGCGTGGGGCAGGGTTTCGGGAGGCCAAAAATGGCTGTATTCAGTGTATAAGATGCACCAATATTTCCACTCTCTTTTAGGGGGGGGCAAGTGCATCTTATACTCCAAAAATAAGGTATATGACCACAAATGCCTCCAAAGAAATTAACATCAATGCAGAACAAGTTATTCTGGTGCTTTTGGGTACTAGAGACTCACGTCATGTCAGACTTTAATGCAAGCTGCATTATTATTTACAGTGAATGTTGTCTCTAGAAACATACTATTTTATAATAACAATCATTCTCACCAATATAGAACATAAAGCTTCAATTTGCTACAAGTAACTAGATCTGTCTTGGCATGAATCACAATTAATGGTGCATCTCATTTCTTTTTCTTTTCCCCTTTTAATTTTGTGTATGTGTGTTAGTACTATCATTATAGATATGGGCTTGATTTCCGGTGTCTAAGGTATCCTGGCATTATCTCAGCGGATTCTCAGCCTGGTGGAGGAACAACTGGTAAGGAAGCTGATGCAGTCCAATCTCTTTGTTTTATATTGCTGGCAAGTAATTTAGCCAATAAAATATGAAGGCAAAACTACAAGAAAAGTGGTTCTGCTTATGCTTGCGACTTGTGTATTTTTCATGCAAGAGCCATTCTCTTTCTAAGAGCTCCGTAGCTCTCTGAAAAGCAGTCAGAGAAACTAGAGGGGGGTGGAAGCAAAAAACATAGACTGAGGAAAAGCTACTGTGTGCTTTCCAGATTATTTTTTTTATCTTGCTCTGCCCTTTTTCTCCCTCTGATGGCTACCTTTTATTCTTCATTTCTGAACTCCTGGAAACGAAAACTTGCTAGTAGAATTTACCAGGTTGCTCAGATTTTGGTAAGGAATCTATTCTAGACCAGAGTCTAAATGATAGTTCTTCTTTAACATACATTTATGCATTTTTCTTTTAAATCTACATGAATAACCCCAAAGGTGCTCTTTCAAGAGGCAGCTGGACTTTCTTGTTTTTCTTTGAAGATGTTTCTCTTCTCATCCAAGAAGCTGCTTCAGCTCTGACTGAAGAGGTGGGGAATGAAAGGATTTCAGTGAAGGGACACAGGACAGAAAACATCCTGCAGAAAGCACAGCTCCACAGCGCAGTCCTTTCTGCAGTTATAAGAAGGCTCCACAAACCATTTGCCCTCTTTGGGTAATGGATGTGGGCCTTCTTGGAACTGCAGCAAGGACTGAGTTCTGCATGATGTTTTCTGTGCCCTGTGTCTCTTCACTGAAATCCTTCTATTCCCCACCATCCAGTCAGAGCTGAAGAAGCTTCTTGGATGAAAAATGAAACGTCTTCAAAAAAAAACCCGAGGAAGTCCAATTGCCTCTTGAAAAAGCACCTTTGGGACAACCATGACTTGGATAACTGAGAATCTTTATAGACTTTTAGCTCCATGAATAATGTAAATAAATAAATGTAGTTTGGCCCTGGGCTATAAAAGGTACACTGAAACATTCACCTCTATTTTAATTATTACAGTTCCTGTTAAACGTTCTGTGAGTTTCATATTAATTTACTCTTCTAAGCATCCTTTCATTTTACCTTTTGTTGCCACATATTGATAATCTGCCTTTTTATATGAAACTGGAGTTTCAACTATATCAGGGGTTATATCACCTGAACCAGGCATGCTGCCATCTTTTCTTTTTTTACCAGATTACGCAGTCCAGATTTTCCATGATGCTCTCAAGACTGGAAAATTCCAATGTAATCTTAAACCAGACACCCACTTGCCAATGATGTATATCGATGACTGTCTTAGAGCTTCTTTGGAGATCATGGAAGCACCCGCTGAGCAGCTGAGCATGAGGACTTACAACATCAATGCCATGAGTTTTTCACCTGAGGAGCTGGTTCAAGAGGTCCAGAAGCATATTCCAGAACTTGAAGTTGCCTACAATGTAGATCCTGTTAGACAAGCCATTGGTTAGTACCTGGCTTTAGCCTTTCACAATGCTGTATGAAGCTATATATGATAATGGACTGAGAAATTTTGTTCTTTCAAACTGGTTGACAAATCTATTTATTTTTTTGATGAAGTGTACAAGATTGGAAATTCATTGTTAGGCCTAGCAAAGACTTAAAGCTGCTTAATTGCACCAGCTTTATACTGTAGATGGACCTCACATTTATTTTAAAAAATGAGTCCCAAGCTCCAACAATTCAGCTTTTATCTCTTGTTTTAAGGATTGTCCTTTTATACATTTTCAGGAATCCATATAAAATATAAACTCGATATCTGTGACAAAGTGTGCATTGAAACCTTAAACTGAATTTTCCACCTGATAAGGCGATGACTTTCAAATGGGATTGTAATGAATAAAAGCTCTTAAATGTGCATGTAGATACCTTAAAGAACATATTTTATCTCCAGTGAGAAAGAAATCTGTGAAGTATCGTAAGAAGCTGCTTTTTCTACACTGTGTATTAGAACAGAGTTTTGGCATCCCCTCTCTTCCAACTGTTTTCTCTGTTTGAAAATTGCTGCTTTCTAAACTTCCTAAGTGGGAAAAGGGAAATTCTTGGGTTGGACTTTCAAAGCCCTTTGCCTTTGATTTAATATATATGTTTTTCTTTATTTTTGTTGAAGCTGATAGTTGGCCAATGGTTTTTGATGACACCAATGCCCGCCAAGATTGGGGATGGAAACATGATTATGATCTTCCAGACCTGGTGACCACCATGTTCAACTTCCTTAGCTCTGTCCGTTCCGTTTCCAGAGTTGCTCAAGTCAGCTAAGTCTTTATATGATGCAGCCACCAGATGTCTCAGAGCACTTCATCTACTAAAATTTGAAGAGCCTGATATTTGAACATGATTATTGATTTCTCAGTTCACTTTTCTTTTTGCTAAAGAAATATACATGCATATACAGTATATTTGCTAAAGATATACAGACATACATACATATACATGCATATACTGAGAAAAAGTTTGTATACACTTCTGAAAGCTGTCTATCTATAGGGACCCTCAGGAAATACTTGTTCATTAGCTGCAATTACTCTCTTTTTGTTGTTTTGTTCTTTTATGGGGCTATACATGCTTCAGTAAGGATTTGGAAGAAGTACTTTGGAACTCACATGAACATATCATCCTTTTGCAATTCATTAAAGCTTCTTTTTTTTAGGATTCTATTCAAGCCTGACCAAAAATGCTTCTGTAGAAGGCTAAAAAAAAAATGAGCTAGTATAATGAGTGAGCAGAGAGGTGCGGAGCTTGTTTAAGGATCAAAGCATCTTTTCCAATTCAGTTTGAAATGTGCACAGCCTTAAAAACTACACCTAAAACTAAATTATGTCCTACCTTGAATTTCCTGGGCTATAAAATGTAGATGACATGGGAAAGAGAGGAGCATTAAGGAGAGACTTCACAAAAGGGAAACATATTCTCAACTCTGTTGATTTTCTGACAGTTTGTTCCATCTTTAAGTGCAAATTCTCCTGAACTTCCTGTTCCCACATTCATAGAAAACTGAACACAACTATATAGTTCCCTGGAAGGATTAAATATTAGATCCTATGTTTTTATTTTTTGCAAGCTCTCTTTATCCACTAGAGCCCCCCTATAGTTTCATAGAGTGAAATTAGTATCAAGATGCTATAGTTTCTAAGAGAATAGACTTCTGCATTGTTGCAAATATCCCACGAGTCTGCAGCACTAGGAAGCAAATGACAGGAAAAACCTGAGGGATACTTGCAGTAACGATAGCTGCAAGCTGGGCAGCTGGAAAATTGTGCTTTGATCATTTTGGATCTATGACCTGAATAATATGGAAATTCAAACTAGATTATAGTAAAAAATCAGATTAAATATGTGAATCTGTCGTTTGTTTCCTATTTATAAATTATGGTATTTTGGGATATGCGTCTGTGTTTTTAGGTATTTTGGCATCATTGAAAATATAAGATTTAAAAATACAGTGTAATTCTTTCCCCAAACTACTATAAATGTGTTCAGTTGCCTATGAAAGTGATTTTCCCCCTTCTCTGTTTGCCTTTGTTTTATATTGATACCTTCAACATTCCATAGCCCAGGCTAATTTATAGACAGATGCTGTTTGCTCAACCTTGGGTATTTTTTATTCTGTACTGTATGTAAAAGTAGGACCAGTCCATAGAAACCTTGGCCCTGAATTAGGCAAGAATGTATCCTCCTTTTAGAGCACAGGGGAATTAAATGTGAATCCAGATATTTCCTCTTCAGGTACTCCTTTGTTCTGAACATTCCTAAGGCTTTGGAATTTTTCTGAAATACTTGTGGGGTCCCTCAAGTTAGTGGTCATTTTTTAGCAACCCTGAATCAGTTTCCAATTGAACAGCCCTAGACCAGCAATGTTTCTTTTGACAAGATATAAGCATATTTAATTTAATTTATATATTGTGAATTACATGCCCCACAATTTCAAAAAGCTCTGAAAACCTTACAGATAATACAAAAATAGCCATAATTAAAGGGAAATAACAAAATCTAATAACAATCACCACTGACACCAAGGAAAATAGTACTGGTAATAATGATCACAATTGCAGGAAGGGGATTGCTGCATGATCAATCCTCAAAGACTTTCCAAAAAGAGTCTGAGTTTGGCAGCTTTCCTGAACACAAAAAATTGGTACTGTTCCAAACATCCAGGTTCAAGGTTACTCTGTGATAAGAATAGGGGATTGTTTTTGTACCACTGTTGTGGGCTTTCTCAAGGCGTGCTTTGGACAAAATGGAGTGGAATACACAAACATTTTAGTCTACTCAGTGGCCTACTGATGGTCTGCATCTCCATGTGAAGAGTACTGCATGACACATGATTGTCTTTTATAGGTTCTTCAGATTTTAGATCTGTTTTTTATCCCACTTTTATTATTTTTATAAGTTATTCAAAATGGTGGACCTACCTAATACTCCTTCCTCCTCCTGTTTTCCTCACAACAACAACCAATGTGAGGTAAGCTAAGCTAAGCTGAGACAGAGTGACTGGCCCAAAGCTACCCAGTCAACTTTCATGCCTTATTACCCCTTGAATTCTCAGAAGATATAGAGTGTACTCATATATTTCATTGTTTGTTACATTTCTGTGCACGCCTCAAGCGCTTACTCTGCAATACAGTAGACATATTGCCTACATTTAGAATTTTGCTTGTAATTCTAACTCTGAAAGAGGATTTGGACTTTTGTCATGGTTGTTCAGACTACACTTTTGGCCCAATGGGTCTGCTAAGCAAAACCTAATCAAATAAATTTACAATGTTAAGAACTTAAATATAATTTCCAAATAGAGATCACTTTGATATTGACAGTCTCAAGTATTTTATTTAATACAAATGTGCTAAGTTAATTATATAACTGTCCTTTTGTTCTGTAATAAGAAATAATTCATAAGCAAGATTTTTTTCTGTTCAGTTTGATTTATTATAAAATGCTGGAAGATGACTGTGGCTATTCTGATGAGATCGGGATATTAAAATCAAAATTCCCATATTTGGGCAAAGATTTGGTCTGTGAGTTTTAGTTACTATTTTATCAAGATATTTAAAGATTGTGTTTCCCTTGTGGAATACATTATAGCCAAACATTTGTATTATTACTCTGTATGTCCAATGACTTTAAAGGAATTTAGCATTCGCGAATGAAAGGTTATTCATTAATTTATTCATTTATTTAGCATTCATACATTTTATCAGTTCTGAATTGCATAGTTTCTTTCAACAAGAAAGAATATTTGTATCAAGATTCAGAATTAAAAAAAAATAGTTTTCTCTCTTTCTCTGCCACTCCATTGAAAGTTATTCGTACTATTTGAATAAAGTTCTAAATACATAGATCTGTGTTGTTTTTGTCTATTTGCTATATGTGAGTATCAATTGCAATTGTTTGACAACAGTGCTGCTCTTTTATAGAAAAAGAAATATCTGGTGCAGGTAGTCTTTGACTTGCAATCATTCACTTGGTGACCAATTGAAGTTACAACAGCACTGAAAAAAGTGATTGTTTTTCACACAACCATTGCAACATCCCCATGGTCACGTGATCAGCATTTGGATGCTTTGCAACTAGCATGTGTTTATGATGTTGCAGTATCCCAGGGTCACCTTTTGTGACGACCTATAAGCAAAGTCAATGGGAAACCCAGATTCATTTAACAACGATACTAGTTTAACAACGTAGGGATTCACTTAACTCTGGCAAGAAAGGTCATAAGGGCAAAATGTAACAATGTCTTGCTTGGCAACGGAGATGTGCTCAATTGTGGGCACAAGTTGAGAACTACCTGTATCTGTGCCTTTAAAAAAGACATAAATCTGACATAAAAAATAGCAACATTCAGAGGCACTTAAGAAAATAATAACAGAACAACATGGAGGGAACCTTGAAGGACTTCTTATCCAACTTCCTGTTCAGGTAGGGAACCCTGTACCATTTCAGATAAATGGTTGTTCAGTCTCTTCAAAACGTCCAGTTTTGGAGCATTTACAATTTCTGGAGGCAAGTCGTTCCACTGATTAATTGTTCTAACTGTCAGGAAATTTCTCCTTAGTTCTAAGTTGCTTCTCTCCTTGATTAGTTTCCACCCATTGCTTCTTGTCCTACCCTCAGGTGCTTTGGAGAATAGCTTGACTCCCTCTTCTTTGTAGCACCCCGTGAGATATTGGAACACTGCTGTTATGTCACCACTAATCCTACTTTTCATTAAACTAAACATACCAAATTCCAGCAACTGTTCTTTATGTTTTAGCCTCTACTCCCCTAATCACCTTTGTTACTCTTTTCTGCACTTTTTCTAGATTCTCAACATATTTTTTATATCATGGCGACCAAAACTGGATGCAATATTCTAAATGTGATCTTACCAAGGCATTATAAAGTGATATTAATATTTCACATGAATCTTGATTCTATCTGACTAGCACTGCATTAGCTTTTTTGGCAGCTGCTGCATGCGAGTGGCTCATATTTGAGTGCCTGTCCATTAGCATTCCAAGATCCCACTCGCAATTACTAATAATTAAATTAATTATTAAATTAATCATTACTAATCATTACTAAATTATTAGTTACTGAGAGGAAACTTGGTATAATTACATGGATTACAAATTTATGCAGCTACTAATAATTTACTTGTTTTAGGAAGTTCTGCTTGTGATGTAAATATGGGTACATTTAAACATCAAAAGATACAAAAATGTGAATGGCTAAACTAGACGCTATTTGGGTTAATTCTAATTACGTTGGATTATTCCATAAACCTGAAGGTTTATAGAAAGACTGGGGATAATGAGGAAGCTCGGAATTTTAAAAATCCTGTAAAGAGATTGAAGGAGCTGACTATACTGAGCCTTCAGAAGGCTGTGGATCAGAATAATATTCTTCCATTATTTAAAAGGCTGTCGCTCAGTTGGTTAATATTCTGTACTGTTCCTAACAGTAGGGTACAAAATAATGGATTTTAGTTATTTCAAGGCAGGCTCTAATAGACTGGAAAAACTTCCCAGCAGTAAGAAGAGTTTGCTGTGAAATCAGTTGCCCAGTGAAATGGTGGAATCTCCTTCACTGGATGAGTTCAGATAGAGACTAAACAATTCTCTGCTTCTGGAAATGCTTTAGTTTGTGTTTCTACATTGACCAGGGGTTGGATTTGATGACCCAAATGGCCCTTTCCAATTCTTAAACATAAATCTGAAGAACTATTTGCTAAGATAAAATCTTACAAATACTTTGCAAACAAAATAACACTACAGCAGGATTCAAGTGTGCATATAAGTAGTCCTCAACTTATGCCCGTAACTGGGACTAGAGTTTTTATTGGTAAATGATTTTGTTAAATGAATTGTGCATGATTTGTCATGGTTGTTAAGCAAATCATGCAGTCATTAAGCAAATCCATCTTCCCTCATTGATTTCGTTTGTTGGAAGTCAGCTGGGAAATCACATATCTTCTGGGATGTTGTAGCCATGGTAAATCCATGCTAATTGCCAAGCACCCAAATTTTGATCACATAACTATGGGAACGATGCAAAGGACATAAGTGCAAGCACCCTGAAATTTGAGGAAGCTGCTTTAGGTTGAATGGGGATTTGGGTTAATGCCACGGTTCTGAGTAACACCCCCAGCAAAATCAGACTCTAAGGCTTGAAATTCCTCAAAGCTATCTTTTATTAGAGATGTCATATTGGCACATCTGGGAAAACCTGAATCTGAGAGCTTCCGGTTGGTTGGTTTCCTGTGAGTATGAAGCTCTCACAGGAAAGTGTTGTACCACGACTGTATCCAGTTCAGTAAATCCTTTATGCTGCAGGCTTGCCTGAAATCCAGGTCTAGGCCGTCTTTGAAGGTGTTCACTATCAGGTGCTCTGGCCAGTCTCGCAGTTTTCCAGCCAGTCTTGGGAACTTCCATATCAATTCTTTTGCTTCAACGTTTTAATTTGGATCTCAGCTTCTACTTGCTGAGCGACATTGTTGAATCTGACCCCCATCAATTGGAGAAACTCATCAGCATCTTCTAGCTCAGGAACCTCCTCGTCGTGAAGCTCAGCTATCCATTCCACCGCATCTCCTTTGTTCATGGCATCTGAGCTGGCGGAGATCAATTCTCGATCAGATGGGCATTTATTTCCATATTGGTCGATATGGGCCCAGACATGGTTAAGGAAATACACCAACTAGACAGGGGTCCCATCGAAAGTCACCCAAAATCATGGGGGAGGAGTGGATGGTGGGACTGCAGCTGGGCTTGCACAGGCAGCTGGCCAGGCACTGCTGCTGGACTGGAGCTTGCTGTGGAAACACTGGCACCTATTGAGACATCATGGGTTGGGGTTGCAGGAGTGGACAGCTGGACAGCTTGCTGTTGGAATTGCATCGGCGGCTGGATCAAGGCCTGTGTCCACTGGCATTGCACTCAAGTTGTTGTTGCAGGGCATGTAGACTCCAGAACCCCTGTGGCAGGACCTGCACTCCGTGGCCAGCTTGGCCAAATAGGACTGGTCTCTGTATCGCTTGTGCCCGGGGTGGAGGGAATCCATACCCAGGCTGGCCTGGAGCATCAGGCTGGGAGTTGAGCTGCTTGGGACCAAGTGGAAAGAGGCTGACACTCCAGTCCATTGCGCTCCAACTCCCTGTCTTGGAAAGGTGAAAGTTGGCTGTGCCAATGTACACTTGAGCTGGCCAGTGCTGAAAGGCTGGGTCATCCCACTCACACTGAGTTGGCTCAACTGCTCTGGAAGACCGGCTAGCAACTGACTGTACAACGGTGGCAAGAATCCCCACTCCTTGGAGCGCCGGTGGCACAGTTGCCATCGCACTTCCCAGCCAAGGATTCAGGCTTGTCCTGCATCACTCATGGTTCCCACAGCAATCCTTGAAGGGGGGTAATTCCCGCAGCTTCATCCCGCAGGGCCAGGTCCGGCTGCAATCTCCACTCTGGCATCGGCTCCTTGCATCAGGCGCCCAGTTGGCATTCGGTTTCCATGGCCTTCATGGCTTCCTCCATAGCCGGGGAAGGAGAGTAGAGGGTCTCAGGAGTAGTTGCTGAGCCCGTGCCTGCTGGTCTTTCCGTGGATTTCTTTTCTTCCTCCATCTTCCCTGAGTCTTCACGCTGCCCAGTATCGAGTCAACGCTTGGGGCTCAGGACCCTGGGCACCACCCTGAAATTCAGGGAAGCTGCTTTAGGCTGAAAGGGGTTCACATTAATGTCAGGATTCCAAGTAACACCCCCAGTGAAATCAAACTCCGAGGCTTGAAATTCCTCAAAGCTAACTTTTATTAGAGATGTCATATTGGCACATCTGGGAAAAACTGAATCTGAGAGCTTCTGGGTTTTCCTCACTCAAAAGAAAGTTCAAGTCCTTGCCCCTCATCCCCTCACACACATGTCCACTACACATCCAATCACGTACAATCCGGAACAAAAGATATCTTCCCATTCTTCTCAGCACAGCTGCAGGGTACCTTGGCCTTGATTCTCTATAAAGAATTTTGTTTTGACTACATGTCTTCTTCACTCTATACTATCTCCCCTTCCAACTTCCCATGGTAGGATTTGTGGCAGGCCTGAAGCCTGAAGGCACAAAGGTAGAAAGATGGATTCCAGGTCTGACAGCCGTATAACTTTGAATGGTCACTAACTGGTTATAAATCAAGAACTACCTGTGATGTTTTGTGTACAATAGCTTAATCATATAACATTACATGGAAGGATAATGTTTTCCTTCTTGGTAGTTGTGGCATGATCTCCAATGCACAAACAGGATCCAGAAAATTCTGCTTATGGCTCAGATTTAACTAGGCCAGACAATTTGTTTTCCACTTAACATTAAATGTAGCTTGCATCTATGCATAAGAAGGCTGATTTTTTTTAAAAAATTGATTTATATGCTGCCCTTCTCCAAAGACTCAGGGCGGCTTACAATGCGTTAAGCAATAGCCTTCATACTTTTGTATATTTATACAAAGTCAGCTTATTTCCCCCACAAACTGGGTCCTCAATTTACCTACCTTAGAAAGTATGGAAGGCTGAGTCAACCTTGAGCCTGGTGAGTTTCGAACTGGTGTAATTGCAGACAGCTGGGTGTTAATTACGGTGCATTAGTCTGCAGAGCTAAACCAGGCTCTGATTTAGAGTTGCCTGAAATTCCCGTAGCTTAGCTGCATACCTACACTGCGAAGGAATTGATGGATAAACATATGTTGCAGATGGCCACAAACAGGCTGAGGCAAACACGTCCCAAATCCCAAATGTATCTTGTGCAGAGGTGCATGTCCTGTGTGCTGATAGGTTGATCCAGCTTCCTGTTCTGTACTTTGCTGTTTGAGTGCCCTCTAGCTAGGGTGTTAAAATTTGCAAACGTATGGATGCAACACCTATGCAACCATCTATAACAAAGATGCATATATTTTCTCATATGTAATGCCGGAGAAGTCTGCTTGACCCTTAAGGGCCAGTATTGAAGCCATCCAACATGGATTCCCTTGAAATGGAAGCTACTGTTACAATGCTGTTGTTGCCAGCAGCTGCTTGGCAACGGGGTGGGAGGAGTTGTTTGCTCAGAAATCTAATCTTGCTATTGCATCATTACTTTCAGAGAAGGGCTGGAGATAGATAACAGGTCACCATATCTAGAGGTTGGGGAGAACAGACAATTTTCCTGTAAGTTACAGCATCTTCTGGACTGAAAACTGCTATGGGGAAGGGTAACTATTGACCCAATGGTGTGGGTTCTTTTTTTTAAAAAAATGAAGGAAATAACAAAAGCATACTATTTCTGGAAAAAGAAGAGTCAAGCCATATATACATAAACTTCTCACATAGCCCAACTCTTATTTATATACAATCCAGAAATCATCATCATTTCAAATCAAATTCAAATACAAATTCAGCAAAAAGTCCATTAGAAGTTACCAGATACATCAAACAGTTTATCTCTGGTCAAGTAATTCAACTTTATATTCCTTCTCTTTGCCCCAAACAATCTCAACCTTTAAACTGTATGACATTACAGGATTTGATCCTTCATCACTCTTTGGCATTTAAAAAGAGTCTTCAAATCTCATAAAGAGGCATCATACAGAATTTCTTGTCACAACTGGTTCAAATCTAGTTTAGTTTTAGTTTATTCAAATTTGTTTATTCAAATTTGTATACTGCCCTACTCCCCGAAGGGACCCAGGGCGGTGAATAGCCAATTAAAATACAATGTCATACAAAAGTTAAAAATTTAAAATAAATTAAATAATTAGGCTGAAGCAAATTAAAATCCAATTATAAAAGACAATTAAAAACCCAGTATAAAACCCAGTATAAAGGGAGATTTAAGCCAGGCCAGCCTGATGAAATAGAAACTATTTTAGGGCACGGCGGAAGGTACGTAGGTCCTGTATCCTCCTTATCTCAGGAGGGAGCTCGTTCCAGATGGCCGGTGCCCCCACAGAGAAGGCTCTCCGCCAGTCGACACTGTTTGGCTGACGGCACCCTGAGGAGCCCCTCTCTGTGGGAACGGACTGGTCATTTATCTTGATTTATCTTTTCAGTTTCCATTTCAGTAGTGTCAATTTAATTGTCTTTCATGCCTTCAAACTCAATAATGTCTATGTCAAATGAAAGTTTTTAATTTTTTTCTCATCATTAAAATGTGTATTTAAATCTATATGTCAAAAAAACCTCTTTAAGATACAAAAGTTAGCTAACTTAGCCACTTTAACTCTTTTCTGCCTGATCTTATATTTTCCCCTTTTGTCTATTTGCAACTTGCACACAACATTCATCAAGCCTTATTTCCATTTCAGTCATTTCCCATTGAAATATTTAATTAGATTATTAATATTACATACTTGCTTTTCAAGCCTTACAACCTCTCTGGTCTCCCAATCTATTTAAAACTTTCTTAAATAAAAATTCTTTTGCCAATTTTACATTATTTTAAATTCTTAAGTCCCAGTTTTAAAAAATTTAAATCCAAAGAAAGTAAAACTTGCCATGTATCAAATTAAGGTTACCTTAGGTCTTTAATATCCATAAAATTGTTAAATTGAACATTTCCAATTCTGATTACAAAGTCACTTCAGCTAGCTTAGTGTCCTTATGAAAGGCTATACTCAGTGGTGAAATCCTCCAGCCAAACACAGTGCGCGCCAAATGCAGGTTGTGCATGTGCAAGCACAGCGCATACCAAAAGCTCGCTGCATGTGCATACACAGTACACACCAAATGCGCGCTTCGCATGGAAAAAGGAGGCTTAAATTGTTCACCAAGTGAAACGAGATTGATTTTATATATGATTACTGCAGCTAGATTACTGATTGGACAACATTGGAAAAAAGATAGTCTACCTACTATAGAAGAATGGACATTGAAGATAGCTAACTTTGCAGAAATGGCTAAGATTTCTGCACATTTAAAAGATAGGACCCAAGAAGCCTTTGTTAGGGAGTGGAAGAAATGGGTGGATTATGTGCAGAACAAATCAAACTAAGAAGTATCAATTAGTATTTGACTCATAATGACTTTTATTATACTTACTTTACTATACTTACTATATTAATATGTAGAAAAGTTTTAATGTTAAAAATATTCGAAATTATTAGTATAGTATATATGTGATAGAAGGATTTTACTTTATATATATTCACTATATTGTTATCAAGAAAAATATTAATGCTGAAGATAGGTTTATGTATATGTCTTACTGTTTGCATATACTTGATAGAATAATTTTATATATATTTATTATATTGTTATCTAGAAAAATTTTAATGTTAAAAATATTTGATAAGTTTATGGTTAGCAAATATTTGATAAAATAATTTTACTTTATTCAATGTTAAAATTTAAGATATGTTAACTGGATTTCACCTATATTTTTGTTTAATATTGATAGACATAGAAGAATAATATTTTTTTAGTGATGGAAGCCAAGGGAGGGAAGGGAGGGGAGGGAAGGGATTGGAAGGGAGGGTGGGAGGGGGGAAAATGGGGGAGGGGGAAATGAAAAAATTGTATTGTAAAACTTTTTCAATTAAAAAAAAAAGAAAGAAAAAGGAGGCTTAACAAGGTAAGTAGAACAGAAAGCAGGATTTCCTGCTTTCTAGCGAATATAAATCACGCGGTACAGCTGATCATTGGAAATACCAGTTCAGACAAATCAGTAGCTTTTTTTTTACTACCGGTTTGCCCAAACTAGTAGCTTTTATCACTACCAGTTTGCCCGAACCAGTGTGAACCGGTAGCATATCACCCCTGGCTCTACTGCTGCAAAGGGCAAAGATGACTACTGTGGTTCCTGGCACTCAAATGCATGGAAGACTACAGTTTTACAGTCTCCTTTTGAGGAACTGTCATCAGAGCATTTGTGGGTGCAATCTTTCCTGAGCGATTTGAAGGACCATTCAACTCACTAGTCTGTTTTTTTCTCCACAGTGGCCATTGCCTCTGCTTGTTTGAGGAGACATCTTTACTTAGCCATGACTCACACCAGAAGCTCAGCTCTCATATATTCTTGACTTCTGATCATTAAAACTGTATGGGCCTTGGTGGAGATCCATTTTGACTGCAAATTGATTTCTGTACATTCTTTCTTAAAAGGCATAAACTTGGGTAAATTATGGATTTCAAATAATATAATGGTTAAAATTTGAAACTAAGTCAACTGAAATTATTTTTGTAAAGCAACCCAGTTTCTAAATTTCTTTGTTGTATCTGAAGGGAGAGAAAACAAACCCATTTCTTTCTTTTTAGTGAGTGCTGGCCAAACTCTCTGGAGTTTACTGTAAAATGTCTTGTTTCTTGTAAATACAGGGGGGAAATGCAAGGTTTTGTTTGCTCAAGAAGGCAAGGCAAAAGATTACATAATGATCCTGTTTGCATGAGTCAAAGCAGCCCTACAGCAACATAATACCCCTATTTAGTAACCGGAATTTCCCTTTTGTGTAATAGCCCTAATCCATCAAGCATTGAGTGATTCAGGGGTCAACTACTCTGTTCTCATAGGTGTTGCTTAAGGTTTCACTTTTGGTTTATGGAGCTACTGAAGCTATTCCTAGAATTATAGTTCTTTGCACCAGATCAATGGTTTTTAACATGCTGAAGCCATTTTATTCGGCCAAGCTCCTTGTCAGGTTTTTTCCTTCATATGTTAGGCAAACCATTAACTATCAGGCTCTGCAGGTAATATTTTTTACCACTCTATAATATTTTTGTCACTTCTAACCATTTTGCAAATTAGAATGAATTAAATGGTCAGCAAGCATAAGAAAATAATTTGAAAGGGGAATATATTTATGTAGGCAACTATTTTCATCTTAGCTTGGTAGAATAGCAGGATTTCAGTTGCCATGATTATTTAAATTGCTGTTTCAGACATGTCAGGCATGCTCCCCTCCCATTAAATCAGTGGCTTAAACACTGGTTAAAGGCATGCATACACAGACACAGACAGACAGACAGACAGACACACAGGCACACAGACATGGAAAGGACTTGTAGGAGGAGTAGCAGAACCTGAGGGCAAAGTCAAAAGTGGAATCAGCCTAGAGTCTCTACAGAGCCACAAAAGGTTCAGCTGTTGAATTAATTGACAAGTGCCAAGATAGTGCTAACCATTAGTTGAGCAGACTCTTGTGCATAGGCATAATTAATAATAAATCAGTTTAATTGGAACTTCACATATGGCCCTGATCGTTCCTGACAGGACTTCAGTTAAGACAGACAGCCCCTATTTTACTATGGAAATGGGTATTATAGAGCATGGGTGTCAAACTTGATTGCATCATGTGATGTATCACGACCTATTATGATGTTTTTTGCCTTTGCAGAAGACAAAGTTTGAGGATTGAAAAGGCAGAAAGCCATACTGCCAATATTCAGGGATTTTGCTACTGGTTTTATTATTTGCTATTATTTAGCAAATAATAAGAGGGAATTCATGAAAAAGAATCTTGAAGGCTGCCTTCTTCCTCATTAGAACTTGTTAATTTAAAACTGGTACTGAAAGAAAGACAAAGACATCACAGAAACTCAGTGACTACCTTTTTAATTTTTGTTGTTATTGTTGTTAAGACAATGGAAAACAGCTTTTTATCTGAGACTATTTCCCAGTTGCAGAAGGAATGGGATTGGTAAGTAGTCTTGCTCACTGTTTAGCAATGGCTTCATCTTATTTAGTAGCATAGTATTAGAAGGCTTTAAGTCCTCCAGGTCCCTTTACTAGAGGAGAGAAGATGGATCTTAACAAAGAAAATTGAATTTACGGCAGCAGCACCCCATTTACAGAATATCCTCCCCAATGAATGCCCACATTAACATTATTTCAGGGCCAGGAGAAGACTTCTCCTAGGCCTTTAAATCATATTTTAGACATTTTTTATCATAATTGAATTAATGTTGTTTTAGATGACTGCCTTTTCTTTGCCTGATATGTAGTGTCATTCCCACTCCCCTCTCTCCCTCCCTCCCATTTCGTCCCATTCAAGGAGACATCTTCAGTGCACTTTGGACTGTGCTTGTCTGGGGGAGCACTGGCCTTTAAATATCTTTCTGAGTCCTGGTCTGATTTTGGGTTGTGTGATTGGCTGGCTGTAGTTGCTGAGTCATAATCCTTGGTTTTAAAACTACAGCCAGCCAATCACACAACCCAAAATCAGACCAGGACTCAGAAAAGTATTTAAAGGCCAGTCCTCCCCCCCAGACAAGCACAATCCCAAACGCACTGAAGATGTCTCCTCGAATGGGGACAAAACGTTTGCAAACAAATTCCAAACTCGGAGCTCAAACCAACAACATAACTACCAATCCAAGCTACTAATATTCAAAAACATTTCTTTTTATCTATCATCTATCTATCTATCTATCTATCTATCTATCTATCTATCTATCTGGTGGCTCAGTGGCTAAGATACTGAACTTGTCAATCGAAAGGTTAGCAGTTCAGCAGTTTGAATCCCTAGTGCCACATAACGGGGTGAACTCCCATTACTTGTCCCAGCCTAGCAGTTTGAAAGCACGTTAAAAAATGCAAGTAGAGAAATAGGGACCACCTTTGGTAGGACGGTAACAGCATTCCATGCACCTTTGGCATTGAGTCATGCCGGCCAGATGACCACGGAGACGTCTTTGGACAGCGCTGGCTCTTCGGCTTTGAAACGGAGATGAGCACCACCCCCTAGAGTTGGGAACGACTAGCACATATGTGTGAAACGAACCTTTTATCTATCTATTATCCGTCTATCTATCTATCTATCTATCTATCTATCTATCTATCTATCTATCATCATCTATATTAGATTGCTACCCATCTGACAACCATGATTCAGGGCAACATGCAAACATTAAAACCCAAACCATTAAAAGAATAATCCCAGGTAAATGACATTTTCCAGTAATAAAAAACCCATATCAACTACAGGGCTAGCCTAACTCCCAGGTTGAGAAAACAACAGGTCTTCACATCCTTATGAAAAGCAGTAGCACCAGGGCCACCCAGATCTGTAGAGGCATGCTATTGGATACAATTGGTGCTCCCACAGAAAAGGTAGGCTGTCAGCAATATGTCATTGTTTAATAGACAGGAGCCAGAACATGCGTATGATCTGATGGGTTGAGCAAAAATAATGGGATAAAGTATTTGATTTTTATTGGATGTGTTAACTCATTTTAAAAAAAAACATTTTTCCTTTTCCCTTTCCCCGTTCATATGTATTTTGTATATGTATATGTACATTTATTGTAAACTGAAGGCTTCAGCTATTTGGCAGTTATGAATAACTAACTAAATAGCACTTACTGTAAGCAAATGAGAATGTTGCACTCTTAAGAGTTAAACAACTCAGATTTAATTAGTACTTGGGTGGTAAGCCACAAAGAAATTCCAGGACTACTGTATGTCCAGGACTGGGAAATTAAACTTAATCCTAGAAAATGATAGTGAAATTACTTTCATATTCTTGCTAAGAAAACTATACAAATGTTTCCAGGAAATCACCAGCTTCATTTGAAGGAGTGTTTATTTCAATTAGTTATTTGCATTCATTTGAGAATAATGGAGTTATTTATTCATAGCCATTTCTATTGAATATTTAACTCCATCCCATGTCCCAGAAAAATCAAAGTTTGTCTTAGGTTGATATTGCTAGAAGAACATAAGACAAAGTTTAGATATTGTTCTTTTATGAAATAAATGCTTTTGTTGGAAAATGATTCTTTTGCTCTTGTTCTCTAACCAATTGCTGTTCTTTCTTGATTAGTTTGCTGTTTGAGAAGATAGAACATGTGGTGAGTGGTACAAAATTCTCTTAAAGAATAGTTTCAGGAGTGCATTGTGCATTGTTTATTAGCAAACATAAAGGGAGAAAACAGAGAGACAGCTTTATTAAAAACTAAGTAATGATCCAAAATAAATAGCCAGAATTTAAAATGTGTGAACTGTGCAAGTGGAAAACCAACCCAAATGAACCTTCTTATTTTTAGGTTTCTTCTATATGTTGGTTAGTTTGTCTCTATTGATCTTAAAGTCATGGTCATTATATTGTATTTCTCCCAAAAGCTTTCAGATTTTACCTTCAGCTTTTCACCTATTGACAAAGTTTGTTCAAAAATTGGAGATGCAAAACTATTATTGACCCTAAAATGTTGTTCTCTCTCTACAAAATCCAGTTGTTGGATGCATGCAACCATGCAACAATGGGAAAAACCGGACTACCTTGTCAGGTGAGTGTGTGTGTCTCATTTTATAAGAGTTTCTTCCTCAGAAGCAAAAGTCAGAATTTTTCCACATAGAATGGGAAAGGGAAAAATCTTACCCTCCACCAATCAGTGAAAATTGGTCGGTTCAGTACTCCCTTTGATCAATGCATTGAAACTCTGGTTTAGATCGGCTATTAACATAGTCCCTGAAAATACAAGTAACAAGGAATTATAAAAAAATGAGGCATTGAATAAAGGGTGATAGAACAAGAATGGTCAGTTAAGATGAAAAAAAGACTTGAAATTCAATATTTTCTTTGGTATAAAGAAGCCTTGTGATGAATTTTTCAGAGCATACAAGATCCTGGATGTAAAGGAGAAGCTACTGAACACACCGAGAATAAAGAAAGTCAACTGCTAAGTGGACATGCAAAAGATTGAAAAAAAAATGTAATTATGATGAATCTGTATTCAACTCTATTGCAGATTGCAACTGAAAATAAGTTGCTGTCCTCTAAGTTCAACTATGAAGCCTTTTCCTTGTAATCTTCTGTTTCTCAGAAAACCAAAGAGTCACAATCAGGGAACAAGGAAGGAACATGTTGACCTCTTAAAACAGGAACATGTTTGACCTCTCAAACTTGGCAGCGTTAAGACATATGGACTTCAACTTCCAGAATTCTGGGAGTTGAAGTCCACAAGTCTTAAAGCTGCCAAGTTTGAAGACCTCTGTCTTAAAATGTAAGAAGCAGGAACTGAAGCTCTCCTTAAACTGACCCATAACTTTTACTGGTTTCCCTGCTGAAAAAAAGAGACAGAAGTGTTTACATAGGAAATAAATAAAAGCCAAGATGGCACCTGCACTCACACAATAAAATCTCTGCCCCCACTCCTTAATACTTACTGTATCCCACATGCAATTCATATTTAAAAAGGGATGAAGCTTTTTAAGCTGTGCAAATGCAGCTAACATCATGACTTTTAAGAAACCTTTTTAAATGAACAAATTAGAAAAAAAAAACCATAGGCCAAATGCAAGAGTTTAAGAAGGTTGTTGTGTCCTGTCACATCATGCCGACACATTCCCCACTTCTTTAATTCCCTAATTTTGTCATATACTTCCCTTTCTAGTGGACCTTTGAAGCAGATGCCACTCAAGTGCCAAGCCCTCTTGTTTTGCCCGCCCATTTGCTCCCTTTGACCATGTTCTTGACTATGACAGATGCAATTTCCACATCTCTGGGGCAAGAGGCAGCCCCAAAATATTGGTAAACCCTAAAGTGTTTTCTTTTTTTCTTAAAAAAAAACCAAAACATTTCACCCTTTTTCGTTCTGTTAGAGAGAAGTTCCCTGAGAATGGGCTCCAGCACAAGTCCAAAGCTCAGAAAACCCCTGTCCCAGTGACTGACCCAGATTGGATCCTAAAACATATCACCCTTCCCTGATAATATTCTGGATTGATATACATGTGGTACAGCCAGTACCAATCAGAATAGAACTAGAAGGGACATTGGAAGTCTTTTAGTTGAACCCCCTGCTCAAGCAGGAGACCTTACACCAGAAGTGGGATTACAGCAGGTTCTGGCCAGTTCTGGAAAAACGGTAGCAAAAATTTTTGAGTAGTTTGGAGAACCGGTAGTAAAAATTCTGACTGGCCCTGTCCCCATCAATTCTCTGCCTCCCAAATCCCAGCTGATCGGGAGGAAATGGGGATTTTGCAGTAACCTTCCCCTGCCACGCCCACCAAGCCATGCCCACTAAGACACATCCACAGAACCAGTAGTAAAAAAATCTGAAACCCACCACTGCCCTATACCATTTCAGACAGGTGCTGTCCAGTCTTTTCTTGAAAATCTCCAGTGATGAAGCATCTACAACTTCAGAAAAAACAAACTACCTCTTGCTTTACAGAGATTATATTTCACTACAGAAATGATGGAGAGTTTTTTTTTTTCATTCTTTCTTTCTCCTTTTACCCTTTATATCCTTGCAGCCATTCCTTTTGCCTGTGAATATGGCCTTGTCCGGCCTTCTAAGTCTCTGTTTTAACGTGTGCCTCCTCTCCCCCGGCCCCTAAAAATCTATCCATCCCTTTGACTTAGAGGCACAAGAGAGGAGTCCTCTCTTTCAGCTGATCTTGTGGTAATTCTGTTCGTACACAATTGGTTTCGGCTTCAGGGGTTTTTTTTGCCCGGCTGTGGGGAAGGAGTGTTACTTTCCACCAATGATTATGCAGAAATGGCTCACACCCCCAGACAGCTGGATTTACTGGCAGGACTGACTGACTCTCAGATTACATCATTCCTGGCAGATCAAGGATATGATAACTGTCAGCCAGATGGAAACCAAGGGAACAGCTGCAAGTTCAGTACAGAACAGTAGCTCCCTCTTTGTAAGTAGGACTTTCACTTTTAGCTGATCTTAATCAATGTCCTTTCATAAGAAAGATCAGTCATTGGAAAGTCCTTCTCTCAGCAATGTCTGGCCCTCCCCTCTGCTCTGGATACGCATTATTCAGCAATTATTGTTTTTTGCCTGCCTAGAGAAGAAATGGAATACAATATCCTTGGGTGAAAAGTGCAGTGCATCATCATAATACCCCAAATCACTCTTTTATAAATACACTAACCTATATATACCAGAAAAAAACCTGGCACTTGTATTGGTTAAGAAGTCTTTAATGCATCGCAAAATATTATGGTGATTGTGCCATGAAGACAATGTTGCAAATGTGATTTCATGCACATACCATTGCTGAAGGCCCATTGTTTTGATATGCGACGAATCTTGGGAGTTGGAGGAAGACTTGTGGAGTGTTTTGTTCAATTCCCTGCTCAGTGCATTAATGGAACGTTTTGGAATTGAGATCGGGGCCACTTTTGAACTTCGCCTTCAAATGTGAATGTTTCTTCAATCAAATGTGGCATACATTGGTAGGAAGAAAGGAATCTTTTAACTAAAGTTTCTGACTGATGCTTTCCTCGGGTATTCCCAACATGAGATGAGTGGCAATAGACTATATTTTGGGGCATGGTGTTCTGTCAATGTACTGTATTTTTCAGAGTATAGGACATACCGGAGTATAAGACGCAGCTTAGTTTTTGGGGAGGAAAATAAGAAAAAGAAAATCTGCCTACCAGGCTAGCATCCTTAGTCTGGTCAGCTTCAGCACATTAGTTTGCTGGTTTTTATCCTCTGCTTGGGGATAAAAAACAGCTTCTAAAGCACAACTGATCTTTGGAGAGAGAAGCAATGAGAAAAGCAGGCAAACCACAGAGACTGCTTCACTTGCTAGCGCCTTGTTAGGGCTGAAAAAAAGCTTCACAGCTGAGAGTCGGAGGTCATAAGGTTATTGGGAGAGTCATAAGGTTATTGAGCAGGCAAAGCATGGAGGATGCTTCACTGAAAAAAGCTTTTAAAGCACATCTGAGAGTCGGAGGGAGCCGATACTTCACTCGCTAGGGCCTCAATAGGCTGACAAAAAACATTCAAAAAAGCTACATTCGGAGTATAAGACGCACTCAAATTTTCAGCCTCTTTTAGGAGGGAAAAAAGTGTGTCTTATTCTCTAAAAATACAGTAACTCCTTCATAGGGGGCATTATTTATTTATTTATTTATTTATTTATTCCGCTGTTGCCTATCTGCTGAGAGATGGGCAAAAACCTATCTATAACAATTTTGGAAATTTACTCTGTAACCTTTTCAATTAGTTAGTTTTAATTCATCTTTTCATTTGCCTCTAACAGTTTAAGGTAGCATGAATAACACTCTCACCTTCATTTTTTTAAAAACTCCCAATAACCTTATGACTAGATTAGACTGAAAAATAATGATAGGCTCAAAGTTGCCCAGTAAGTTTCCATATCTGAAATCAGATATAAAGATACTGGCTGGCTAGGGAATTCTGGGAGTTGAAATCAATGCAGCCTCAAGCTGCCAAGGTTGAGAAACATCTCTCCCTCTGAACTTGAACTATTTCAGAGTTTCCTCCTTGGGAAACAACATTGGTCTGGGAATTCTAGTGCTAATCCCTCCCTAGGTGACTAGAATGATTCTGTCGTGCTAGATGAACTCTAGGGTCTTTGAAAGAGAAAGTATAAAAATCTACTTGTAGGATGATTTGAAAATCCATTTCTCCTCCATGACTTCAGTGCTTCGGGTTTTTTTGTACATTACTCATATTGCATAATAATTCATAACAGGTTTCCAGGTTCCATTGAATTTCACCACTTTAGTTACTTTTTGACCAGTGATTGAGAAGTGACCTTGATTTGCTCTTTAGCAATATTGTCTCTTGGAGGGCATTGCAACTCCTCTCATCAAGACCAGAATGAACTTGCAGTGGGTACAAAGGTGAGAAGTTGGGTACCAAATATTTCAGATATGGTGGCCAGAATCTGGGTGCGTTGGGGAGGTGAGAAGAAGGTACATTACACTGCTTCCTCTCTAACACTATTGATACCTTTAACTGGACAGGGTAGGAGATTCTTCCTGTTTTTGTTATTGCTCCACCAGAAAAAGAGGGAAGGGGGAAAGTAAGAGAAAAAATAACCCCAAGGAACACAGATACAAGATACTAACCAACAGAAAGCTGGTTGCTCCAGAGAGATATTTTATAGACGTTCTGGGTAGGTGTTCAGCTAAAAAAACAGGGATGGATGATGCTGGGAAAAGTCCAGAAAGTAAGTGGCATTCACGCCAGAATAAACAGGTTCACCTACCCACCATCATTATACAATACCCATCATTGACTTTAGCTGTGATAGATAAAAAGAAGCAATGTCTTCATAATCACTATAATTCCTCAAATTCTCCAACACACAAATACTAGGTGAATGGGGATACACATGTAGGAGTGCAGAAAAGCAGAGTCACATGCCTACTTAACAATAATGTATCCAACTTGAGTTTCTGCATTAAGCATCCTGAGGAGCTGGCAGCAGAGTCGGACAGTGAGGAGGCTGGGGAGGAACATGGGCTAGTCCTGGAGTCTGGGGAAGGCTTGGACGAGGGCAGAGATGGGGCCAGGGCCATCTGGGAGTTATGTGCTGACTCCAGAGCCTCCAGAGTCTGACATTAGCAAGGCAGAGGACAGGGAGAGCCTGTTTCCAGTGCGCACATGCACAGAGCTGCCAGAAGGCAAGAACAGTTAAGACAAAAGGAGCAACTTGGGAGTAAGGCTTGGAGATGATTGACCCCTCCCATAAGACATAAAGAAGGAGCAAAGGAATGTGAGCCTTTGCAGGAAGCAACTTTGTTCATGCTAGTCAGTTTAAATTCTGAAGCTCGGTTTTGACTCTGTGCTCCACGTGGCCTTGCAAAGCTAATTGCCAATTAAGTCTTTGGCAGTGTGTCAAGGGAGATAAAGGTGGGTGCTTATCAGCCTTATCCCGAGAACTCTGGCGGACTTCTGTTGGACTCTTTACAACTATTTGTTACTCATCACAGACTGTGAATGAACAAAATTCAAATAAATTTGAAATAAGAGGGTTTTTGGGACTAACTGTGCTTTTTTTTTTTAAATAATATTTTATTAATTTTTTATAAATACAGAAAGTTTTCATTTCTATTTACATCGGATTCGCAGTGCTTATACATATATACATGAAATTATTTGGTGTCACCTTTACCATTTGTTATTCTTTATTTAACACGCCTTTTACTCCTGTTTTTGTTTTTTTTCGTTCATCCATTCGTACCACCTTTCCCACAGTATAGTAGTCTGAGTTTTCATCATTATTTAATTCATAGGTTAATTTGCTCATCTCTGCACACTCTAATACCTTCCTAAGTATGGGTTCTTCTGGTGGCAGGGTTTTTTCCTTCCAATATTGGGCATAAGCCAGCCTAGGTCAGAACAGAGATTTGGATTTGACAGCCTTCCATATCTAAAATTATAAATTGTAGGCTATAAATAGGATAATCTGTCTCCCTTTCATAGCCTCACCTCTCAAGTTATGATGTTAAAATATATTTTCAATGGCAAATTGCCACTGGCTTTTTTGAAAGCAGAGCCTCCATGGCCAATAACAATATACTCTTGCATGCATTCTCAATTCTTTTTCTTATCCATCTTAATCATTCAGCAATTGTATCCTTGAAAAATGATCATGTAGATCAGCATTCTCCAACCTTTCTGGGTTGGCAGCCCAGTGCAAGGGGCGGGTGTGTGTGTGTGTGTGTGTGAAAGTGGGGATGGGTTTCTGTGAGAGGCAGGTGTGTACACACGAACATCTTAATTGGCATGACTGGAGGACATACTTGCCCACCATTCATGCAAGTGCGGCAGCATGTGCTAGTGCCCCCAAATCACATGAGCAGGTCTGCAAGCCTCAGTGCTTGCCATTTGTGTAAGTAGGCTCACCCTCTGCTTACACAGACTAGTTCTTAAAGGGCCATGGCCAGGTAGTGGGTTGCGGCCAGGGGTTGGGGACCCCTGATATAGACGATATTGCACAAGAAGAGGTAAGCAAAATAACAGCTATTCCTCCTTGCTCGTACTGGAGAAATAGGGATAACTAGAATATATGTAAATAAATAGGAAAATACTGTCAGATAAAATTAGAAGACAGTATTTAGCTCTACATCATTGTGGAAAGAAAGGCTTGCAGTAGTCAGCCTAAGTTCTTCAGTTCCTTTGTTTTTTTTCCCTTAGGACTTTAACACAGTCTGAAAAGCATGAGACCACACCTTATAAAAGGAAATCACTCATGACGCCTAAGTGTGGGTTGTAAGAGGAAGATTTGAGTTGTGTGGGTGAGCAGAGAGGAGGACTTTGCAGCAAAGGGAGTGGAGCAACTGTTATCTTAACGGGATTGATGAAGAAGGAGGACTTCAATAAAGCAACAGGAGACAAACTGAAAGGGGAAGCAGAGTTCATCAGCCTCACCACCCCAGCACTGATGCTGAGAGTGTCTAGCCAGCCAGCAGCTGATAAAGCAGCTTCCTTCCCATTCCCATTTCCAAACCAGCTCAGGCTGAAAAGCTACAAAGCCAAAGCTGGGGCAGCAGTTCAGAACAGTAGCTGATAGCAACAGAGGTTTAACTTAAAAATGGCTAAAGAGTGGCTAAAGGCTTTGATATAAGATCTATTAATAAAGGCAACACTAAGTCTTGATTGGACTGAGCTGGGGACAGTTCCTTCCCATCCGAACCACATGGCATGTAGGCACTGGGTCAGAATGTCAACAGCCTTGCTTGGCTAGTCCAGGGTTGAAGGATATAACTGGATATCAGCAGGGGTGGGCTTCACAAATTTTAACAAGGAGTTCTCTGCCTGGCTGCTAGGTGGCCGTGACCATGGTGGGCGTGGCCTAGTCAGCCTCCTGCACCATGGCGGGGCGGGGGGCATTTTTCCCTCCCCGGGCTCCGGAGGCTTTCCTTGAGGGCAAAAATGGTCTCCCCAGACTCTGGAGGCCCCCTGAAGGCCAGAAATGGCCCCATTTCTGGCCTTCCCAAACTTCCAGTAGGCCCATTTTTCACCCTCCCAAGCCTCCGCATGCACCCTGCACTTACCTGCATCCAAAACGGGCTCCGTAGGGACTCCTGGAAGGGGTGAGGTGTGGTGGGCGGGGCCAGCCAGGAGTGCTATTTGGGGGTTCTCCAAACTGCACAGAATCTTAGCTAGAGGTTCTCCCGAACCTCTACAAACCCCTAGCAGCCCATCCCTGGATATCAGGTTTCTGCTAATACCAAACCTCAAATAAGGGGTTAACTTCACCCAGTGGATTCATATAGATTGTGAAAAGGAGGCAAGAAGGGACACAAATCTGTGGCACCCCAAAGAGTAAAGAGCCTGGGGAGCAGTGATCTCTTCTTCCAAACCAGCTGACTGGAACTGGCCCCAAAGAAAGAAAGAGAGAACCAATATAAAACAGTGCCCTCACTGTTCAAAAACATAACATGGTTGATAGGTTTAAAACTTGCTAAAAGAGAATGATTTAAGAAATACCTACAATACTTGGTTGATTAAATGGTTCAATAATGTCATTCAAATTGCCACTGTAGCTCTTCAGATAATTTCAGGATGTTAACCTACAAATGTAGTCCTCACAGTGCCAGGGAAAATTAATGTTTATGCATCTTCTGGAGAAAATGGACAACTAGTAGGTTTCATGTAAAGAGAGCATTGTTCTTTCTATTCCCAGTTTTATTTCGGAAAAGAAAGTCAAACAGCTTTTCTTGATACTTTCATTTTTGTTTGATTCTTTAAAGAATCTCTTAGTTACGAAATTCTTTCCATACTGCCCTTTGTTTAAACTGCTCTTTTTGTCGGGAACTATTTCCTAATATGGAACCTTGTTTTGTTTTCCTGTAATTGAAATTCATTGCTTTGAAATCAGAAAAAAACAAGGCTTGAGTGTGTGTGTGTGTGTGTGTGTGTGTGTGTTTGTGTATCACTTAGTCAGTTTCCTGAAAATACATCTCCCTTTTCTCTCTCTCTCTCTCTCTCTCTCCCTCCCTCCCTCTCCTCTCCTCTCCTCTCCTCTCCTCTCCTTTCCCCTCCCTCCCTCTCCCTTCTCTCCTCTCTCTCTCCCCTTCTCAAAGCTAAACCTGCCCAGGTCCTTCAATAACTCTTCATGCAACTTAGTTGATCATCCTAATGCAGTGGTGGGTTTCAAAATTTTTTACTACTGGTTCTGTAGGTGTGGCGTGATTGGTGGGTATGGCCTGGTGAGCATAGCAGGGGAAGGATACTGCAAAATCTTCATTCCCACCCCACTCCAGGGGAAGGATACTGTAAAATTTCCATTCCCTCCCCACTCCAGGGAAGGTTACTGCAAAATCCCCATTTCCTCCCGATCAGTTGGGACTCAGGAGGCAGTTAATAGATGGGGGCGGGGCCAGTCAGGGTGATATTTACTGGTTCTCTGAACTACTCAAAATTTCTGCTACCGGTTCTCCAGAACTGGTCAGAATCTGCTGAAACCCATCTTTGTCCTAATGGACCTTCCAGGAACTGGTTCTACTGGCTGCTGCTTATAAATACATAAAATCTTTACTTTTGAATGCCGGAAGTAGCAAGAATGGTTTATTTATTTTGGTTTCAAATGCAAGAACTCATACCAGTAGAAACCATTGCAAAGAAGGCAGTGTTTAACTTCAGGCCAAGATACTTCGGAGACAGGGCAGTATTCTCTGGTGGCAGGGAAAAAGGCAGAATGAAGTGTCTCTCAAACAAAAAAACATCTTTCATTTTTCAAAAGAGAGATGGTGATCTGGCTACAGTATGGTTTCCTTTCTGAAATTGTTACCTAAGGGATGCAAACAAATTAAAAGAATAAACAGAAAGTCAAAGAAGAGACACTTTATGTTCTTAGCATGACTTAACTTTAAAGAGTTGCTTCAGATCCTTTAATATAAAGGTCCAAGCATTTCTTTTTGACTTTGATGAGGGCGGCACTTTAAAAATGAGTTGAGCAGAAAAACTACACCAAGTGAAAATACTTTATTCCTTTCATCCTCAATTACACACATGCTGCCATTGATCAATTTATCCTGGAGTCCAATTTCCAGATGCATAACCATTTTCCACCCAGGCTAGGAATGTGGGGAAGGCTTAGAAATGCCTATCTGGGGAAGGCTGGGCTAGAGATTGAGGCTGAACTATGAGCAGAAAGTCTGGATTGATTCCTCTCCACACAGCCTGTCAAATACGAGAATAAACCAGCTTTTCTCTTTCCAAAGCAGCTATCCTGGTTTACTTTAGAACAGGGGTGTCAAACTCAAGGCCCATAGGCTGGATCCGGCCAGTGGGGTGCTTAAATCTGGCCTGCGGGACCGGCCTGGAAACAGCGAAGGACTGGCCCATTGTGTCCCTGCCAGCAAAAATGGAGCCATTTTTCCTGGCAGAGGGTTGCTGGAGGCTGTTGAAAATTTATTTATTTATTTATTTATTTATTTATTTATTTATTTATTTATTTATTTATTAAATTTATATACCGCCCTTCTCCTGACGGACTCAGGGCGGTGAACAGCCAACTAAAAACCAATACAAAAAAGTTAAAATCATACTAAAACAGATATAAATTAGGCTGAAAATTTAAAAACAGATAAAAGTTGTAAAAAATTTTTAAAAATAGAAGGAATCAGGCAAGTCCGGCAAGTTGAAAGAGGTAAGTCTTCAGAGCCCGACGAAAAGTCCGGAGGTCAGCAATTGTTCTCAGTTCTGGAGGAAGATCGTTCCAGAGGGTGGGGGCTACCACAGAGAAGGCTCTCCCCCTGGGGGTCGCCAGCCGACATTGTCTGGCTGACGGCACCCTGAGGAGGCCCTCTCTGTGGGAGCGAACCGGCCGGTGGGAGGCAATTGGTGGCAGAAGGCGGTCCCGTAAGTACCCTGGTCCTAAGCCATGGAGCGCTTTAAAGGTGATTACCAACACCTTGAAACGCACCCGGAAGTCAACCGGCAACCAATGCAGCTCACGCAGGAGAGGTGTCACATGGGAGCGCCCTGTCGCTCCCATAATCCCCCGCGCGGCCGCATTCTGTACCAGCTGAAGCCTCCGGGTGCATCCCAAGGGGAGCCCCATGTAGAGAGCATTGCAGTAGTCCAAGCGAGACGTGACGAGCGCCTGAGTGACTGTGCGAAGGGAGTCCCGATCTAGAAAGGGCCGCAACTGGCGTATCAGGCGGACCTGATAAAAAGCCCCCCTGGCCACAGCTGTCATGATCCTCTAATGACAGCCGTGGATCCAGGAGGACGCCCAAGTTGCGAACCCTTTCCGTGGGGGCCAATGATTCGCCCCCAATAACCAGCGATGGAATCAGCTGGCTATATCGGGACGCCGGCAGCCACAGCTACTCGGTCTTGGAGGGGTTGAGTCGAAGCCTGTTTCTTCCCATCCAGACCCGCACAGCTTCAAGGCACTGGGACATCACTTCCACGGCATCGTTGGGGTGGTCTGGGGTGGAGATGTACAGCTGAGTATCATCAGCGTACTGATGGAATTCCACCCCAAAACCACGGATGATCTCACCCAGCGGCTTTACATAAATGTTGAACAGAAGGGGCGAGAGGACCGACCCTTGTGGCACCCCACACATTAGGCGCCTCGGGGTCGACCGCTGCCCCCCTGTCAACACAGATTGCGATCGGTCGGAGAGGTAGGAGGAGAACCACCGTAAAACGGTGCCTCCCACCCCCAATCCCTCCAACCGGCGCAACATGATACCATGGTCGATGGTATCAAAAGCCGCTGAGAGGTCTAACAGCACCAGGATAGAGGAGTATCCCCTACCCCGGGCCCTCCAGAGATCATCCACCAACGCGACCAATGCTGTTTCAGTGCTGTAACCAGACCTGAAGCCGGACTGGAGCGGGTCTAAATAGATAGCTTCATCCAGGTACCGGGGGAGCTGCCACGCCACCACACTCTCAACAACCTTCGCTAGAAAGGGAAGGTTGGAGACTGGACGATAATTTGCCAAAATAGCTGGGTCCAGGGAGGGCTTCTTGAGGAGGGGCCTCACCACCGCCTCCTTCAAAGCGATCGGTAGGGCACCCTCACTCAAAGAAGCGTTTATAATCTCCTGGAGCCAGCCTCGTGTAACCTCCCGGGAGGCCAGCACCAACCAGGAGGGACACGGGTCCAATAAACATGTAGTAGCGTTCAGTCTTCCCAGAATCCTGTCCACGTCCTCGGGAGCCACAGGATCGAACTCAGCCCAGATAACACTCTCAGGACCGGGCTCAGTCACCTCGCCCGAACTAACCCAGTCAGCGGCCAGATCGTCCCGAATCTGAGTTATTTTATCATCCAGATATTGAACAAAATCCTCAGCACGTCCCTGCAAGGGATCCTCCCGCGCTCCCAGATGGAGGAGGGAGCGGGTCACCCTAAACAGGGCGGCTGGGCGATTATCTGATGACGCGATAAGAGTGGCGAAATAATTAGATTTCGCTGCTTTTATCGCCACTAAGTAAGTCTTAATATGAGCTCTTACTAGTGTCAAGTCAGATTCAGAATGACTGGCCCTCCAACCGCTCTCTAGGTGTCTTTTCTGGCGCTTCATCTCCCTCAGCTCCTCGGTGAACCAAGGAGACAAGTGAGTTCGGCGCCGGGTCAGAGGCCGCAAAGGCGCGACGCGGTCCAAGGCCCCACCGGCTGCCCTATCCCAGGCAGCCACCAGTTCCTCAGCCGAGTCGCGTGTCAGAGTCTCAGGAAATGGCCCAAGCTCCGTCTGGAACCTATCAGGATCCATCAGGCGCCTGGGGCGGAACCACCTGGTTGGTTCCGCCTCCCTGCGGTGGGGTGCAGCGGTCAGAAAGTCGAGTCAAAGGAGCGAGTGGTCAGTCCATGACAAGGGTTCCATAGCTATATCCCCAATATCAAGACTGCTCAACCACTGACCAGAGACAAAAACTAGATCCAGGGTGTGTCCACCAATGTGAGTCGGGCCCTGAATTACCTGGGTCAGGTCCATGGCTGTCATGGAAGCCATGAACTCCCGAGCCATCTCAGATGTTTCACCGATAGATGGCAAATTGAAATCCCCCATGACTATAAGCCTGGGGGTACCAACCGCCACCTCGGCTATAACATTGAGAAGCTCGGGCAGGGTCGTTGCCACGTGGCAGGGAGCCAGGTATGTGACTAACAGATCCATCTGCCCACCAGGACCCCACCTCACAAAGGTGGACTCACACCCAGCTATCTGAGGTACAGTGGCCTCCCTCGGACCCAGACCCTCCTTAATAATGACCGCTACTCCCCCACCCCTGCCCTGGGCTCTCGGTCTATCGAGCTCGGGAGCCCATTTTTGCTGGCAAAGCGCTTGGGCCACCACAGGTGCCCCCAATACGAATGTGGAGCTGGCCATGCCCACCCTGGCCACACCCACCCCAGCCCCCAAGGTCAAACACAAACCTGATGTGGCCCTCAATGAAATTGAGTTTGACACCCCTGCCTTAGAAGAATCCCATATGAATTCCAAAACTCCTGAAAATTTGGAAAACTATGCCTTGCCTGAGAATCAGGAGCCAAAGAAGGCAAGTTGGGTTCTATGTTAGACTTTTTTCTATTACAGATAGTCCTCGACTTACAACAGTTCATTAGTGACCATTCAAAGTTACAAAGCCAGTGAAAAAGATGACTTATGACTGTTTTTCATACCTACAATCATTGCAACATCTCCATAGTCACATGATCAAATTTCGGCTGCTTGGCAACTGATTCATATTTATGTGATCCCCTCTGGCAAGCCAATGGGGAAGCTCAAATTAATTAACAACCCTGTTACTGATTTTACAACTGCAGTGATTCATTTAACAACTGTGGCAAGAAACATTGTAAAATGGGGCAAAATTCACTTCACAAATGTTTCACTTAACAGAAATTTTGGGCTCCATTGTGGTTGCAGGTCAAAGACTACCTGTACTCCCATTGATATCCTGCACAGAGATTTCGTATTTCTTTATTCTATGGCAGTGATGGCTAACCTTTTTGCCATCGTGTGCCAAAAGCAGGGGGAGCACAGGGGGGCTGTGTGTGCCTGGGCCTACACCCATAATTCACGCAATGGCACAGTGGGCCCGGTAGGACTGTTTTTCACCCTCCCGAGGCTCCCGAAGTTTTCTTGGAGCCTGGGGAGGCCAAAAACAGCCTTCTCCACACCCCTGGAAGCCTTTCGGAAGTTGGAAACAGCCCATTTCCCAACTTCTGGTGGGACCGGAAGGCCTGAAAATCAGCTGGCCAGCATGCACATGCATGCTGGAACTGAGGTAGGGCAATGCTCATGTGCCCACAGATATGGCTCTACGTGCCACCTGTGGCACCTGTGCCATAGGTTCGCCATCACGGTTCTATGGAAATTCGTACATACCATGCATTTTTTGTGAGATCGTTCCTAAAACATCAAATGGATGCAAATTCTTTTCTCTAACAATAATATATATTTGAATGTTGGCTTCCCTGATAGATGCATATTTTGTATATTTCCCCAGTGTATCATGCATGTATCTGTATGAAAGCCTCATAAAATCTGGCAAAGTAAAAATTTCATACAATGTACCTTCACTTTGGGTAAAAAAAAGCATATAACTGATAAATATGCATTAACATTCAGAGATTATTAAATCCTCCTGTAATGGATGTTTGGATGGTGACCATATACAGTACATGCCTATTTGAAGGACATGAAGATACATTGGTCCCAAGGACAGTAGGAAGAAACATTCATTCTCCAGCAACTGATAGGATCTGGCAATTGATTTGACAAAATTACCTGAAGCAACAAGCTTGCAGAAAATGATATTTTCCATACTGTCTGAAGGGTGACATACATCTGAACCTGCAAATACCATTAAGAAAGTGCCATTGATTCTTAGTTCCTGGTTTCTTGGGGGAAAATCCTTCACAGAAATGGAGAGATGTATTTAAAAAGATGACTTAGTTGCTTAATTGATGGAAGGTCAGGGAAAAGTAAGAAGCAAGGAGGATATTTATTATCATACTTAAGGATGAGAAGAATCATTAGTAAGACTTGCACTACTTAGACTCAGTGAACCCTGCCCTCCACCAAAATGATTCATGTTATTTCTTTTTCTCCATTATTTTCTCCTCCCACCAAAACGACATAATGTTTTTCGTATATTATGCCTTGATACTCTTCCTGAGATTAATTGGGGCTAGAGGTTCCCCCTTGGAATCTTGTTCCTAAATGGGTTGATTTTTTTTAATCATCTGCAAATGTTAATATTGCCAAAGTCCATTGGCAATCTTCCTTTCCAGTAAAGATGGCATTGTCTCTGCTAGTTAAAAAAAATCTCTTCTTTTATGGCATAAAATTGGAGAGATCTGGGGAACTATTTACTTAGTTCAACTTCTGCTTAATTTTATTTGTTATTTATTTATTTAATTTGTTGAACATGTACAAGATAACAGGTATAAGTATAAACATGGACATGAACTAGGAATGAATACAAGTAAATAGGAACGGTAGGACAGGGACAGTAAGCACGATGGTGGACTTATGCACGCCCCCTTTATAGACGTCTTAGGCATGTACTGTGAGGTCCATGGTAGACAGTTTAAGGTTGAAGCTGTGAGGGTTTGAGGATGTAGCAACCGAGTCAGATAGAGCATTCCAGGCGTTGACCACTCTGTTGCTAAAGTCATATTTTCTGCAATTGAGTTTGGAGTGGTTTACCTTGCATTTGTATCTATTGTTTGCCCATGTATTATTGTGGTTGAAGCTGAAGTAGTCATTGACAGGTAAGACATTGTAGCAGACACTTTTGTGTATTACACTCAGGTCAGACAGTAGGCAGCATAGTTCTAGGTTTTCCAATGCCAAAATTTCAAGCCTGGTGGCATAAGGTATTCTGTTGTAAGCAGGGTAGTGAAGTACTCTTCTTGTGAAACTCAACCTCTAGACTCACTCAATTGTGTTAATGTCTGATATAAAGTGTGGATTCCAGGCAAACAAGCTATATTTGAGAATTAGTCTGGCAAAGGTTTTATATGCCCTAAATGCAGGAAATTCAGAGCTAGTGTCCCCAAGAGGTGACTAATGTCTCTGTTGTTAAACTGTTCTCATTCAGTGTTGTCCAGAAAATACATTAATTGTTGATGTACTCATTAGCCTCCCTCCTAGCCAATACACTCCAAATTAATTGAACTACAACACCCAGAGTTCCTGGCCTGTCTGTCCTTGGTTGGATCCAACCTCCATATGATTTTGAAGACACCAAGTTGGGACATTCCCTTTCTGCCTCCCTCTCAGTGGTTACAGGCCATAGGCAACTTCTCACATGCCACTCCCTCATCCATAGTGGGAGTGGATGATATTTTTGTTATTTGCCTTATACGTTTGAAAGAGGAGTTATACCTGGGGAACTTAATTTAAAAAATTAAATTTTGCAATATTAAGAGAATAATGTTCTGTGTTCAAATGACACACAACCCATCTTCATAAAGTTTTTTGGTCTGAATAATGGCTTCAGAAGGAATGCAGCAAAGGAGAAGGAGAATTCTCAGGGAATTGGAGTCTATGAAATAATTCTAGTGTGGTGGAAAGCAGACTGGAAGAGATATCATAGATATTTATAGCATCAATTAACATGTGCAAGATGGAGATTGAAAAGTCCAGGCTGAAAATGGTTGCAAACAGGTTCCTCTTAAGTGCAAAAAGAAACCATTTCCTCTCCAGTTTTCATTTCAGGTTATTAGGGCCAAAAAACCAAGTCCGTTGTGCCAAAAAGCTTCATTTCAGGAAATCCTTTGTAATCTTCAAAATATGTGTATCTCTAGTGTGGCCCCTCCTCTAGGATGGATGCTTGTCATCTGCTGCTAAGAATTAGCAACTGGCAGCAGAAATTTGCTTTGCATGATGGTTAGTTTTGTGGTGGAAATACAGTTTGCTAAATCGCTAGTCTGGTTCATTCCTTTGAGTTTGCAAAGGACTATCTATTGAAGCTTTAGCCATGTAGGCTAAGGCAGATTGGGCACTCTACATAGAAACCTGGCTCAACCAATCAAACAGTAAATCTGTCTCTTTCTGCGTCGTCATCCCACACCCCCACCCGTGTGTGTGTGCGTGTGTGTGTGCGTGTGCATGTGTGTGTGAGTGTGTGTATTTTTTAGAATTTTTAGTATTCTAATATATGTATTCACTGCCCAGTAGTAAAATATTTCATCCTGAAATTTTAGGGGTTTTTTTTATATTTTAGACATACTGTTGTTCGCTCTGAACATGCTGTATCTTTTCTGTATTCATGCCATCACTCTCACTGCATTCTGCTTGTTGATACTTTTATGTAGTTGCTTAATTTGCTGGACTGTGATTATAATAAAGATATTTTCTCTCCCCCCCCCCATGGGAAATGTGATTGGTAAGGTGTACATAAATTATTGTAAGGTTTACATAAATAGGAAAAAATCTAAGGCAAATAGATTATTTTGCACACCTTGGTAGAAAGTTACTAAAGTTTTCAGAATAGTTGTACAAAACCAAAGGTGTTCAAATGCTGCTACAATTCTTTAGGTATAATGTAGTTTATTTGAGAAGGGGATATTGCTTTGTATAAGAGTATGCTTGTGGAAGAGAGAATTGAACGTCAGGAGAAATATAAACAAAACAGAAATGCTTGAAAAGTTTGTATGGTAAAATAAGAAGGGAGAGAATCAAGAATGAATGGGTGCTGAGGAATGGGAATATTTATTTTTATTTATTCATTTATTTTTATCCTGCCTTTATTAATTATACTAATAACACAAGGCACTGACCATATCCAACACACCTTCCTCTTCCTATTTTCAAGTCAATAACGACCCTGTGAGGTAGGTTGGGATGAGAGAGAATGACAGGCACAAAATCTCACCCAGATGACTTTCATGGCTGAGGCAGAACTTGAACTCATTGGCTGCCACTTTCTAGGCTGGAGCTTTAACCACTATACAAATGGAAGTGAGTGATCAGTAAGAGACATCTAGAGTGGTTAGTTTGGTCACATGTGGAAAATGAATGAAGGAAGATCAAATCCCAAAACAAGTTCTCATGGGAGAGTGACTAGGCAGAGAGGAAGGGAAAAGGGGAGACAAACATAATTCTAGTTACATGGAATTGATGAAAGTCTTCAAAAGAGAATGAAAGGGAAACAATAATAAGGATATAATAAATAATACTACAATATGATATACTGGTATATTAGATTCTGTAACCATTAGATTCCTGTAATACATATATGCCTTTGTATTTGTATCACACATATTATGTCTTTATATTTGTATCTCCTGTAACAAACATATTCTGTTATTAGGCCTCTGTAACGTATCTGGTATTTGTCAAACATATGTCCCTGCCATTTGACCCGAACCCATATCAATTTTCTCCCTGTATTTTCCTGTGCCATCCAAGATCATAGTCCATGTCTCCAAGGGATAATTTACATCTCAGCCCTAATTTATGTTTGATCTGGATAAACTCCTGTCTTGCAAGAACCAGGGGGCCAAATGGCCAATTGAGTAAACAAAGAAATGACTAATTGGAAAATTTCTATTCCCCCTTGCAGGGCAACAAGGAATACACAAACCTAAATTAGGAGGCCAGAATTGGGTACTAAGCTGACATCTCTGAGGGTATAAAAGGATGCCATACCTCCCCCAAGGTGTGGCTATCTCCTCGCATGCATTTTATCTGTATGTTCTGGATATAGTCCCACCCAGTATTTTGTTTTTGGCCATAAATATTTTTTTTGTGTGTGTGTGCAAGCCTCGTCTTGAGTCTCTCTCTTTGGCATTCTGGTGACTCAAGTATATTTTGGGACCTTACATTTCTGGCGCCCGAACAGGGACTTGAAGGCAAAGTTTCTTCAAGGTGGCTACATTCAGCTTCCCACAAACTGAGCCTCTTTGAGGCTTGGTGGCCTTCATTAAAGACAGATGGAAGAAACTGGCTTGGATCAATACAGAAGTCAAGAGCGCTCTGGAAAAATTTATCCAGTGACTTTGATCTGGTCATTTGCTGGCAGGCTCCGATTCTGCCTGCCCTGAACGCCTAACAAAGAGACTTGCACTGTGGGGGGTTATGGAACTGAGCTCTTCTAGGTGAGTAGAATTTTTTTTTCTCTTGGGAAGGGGAGTGTTGCCTTGTGTGTGTGTGTGACTGCAATGTGGGAAATACCTAATAGAGGTTTGCCTACATTTTGAAAGGAGTGGGACTGTTGGAATAAGAATCTGTCCTGCAGGAGAGGGCTCTGACCAAACTTCAGAGCCGCAGGGGAGGTCTGGGAAATCTCTTAGGGAAAAAGGGAGGGTTTGGTTAGGCTTCGCACTGACGGAAAGGTGTGGGAAATCTCCTCAGGAAGAAAGAGAGTCTAGTCAGGCTTCGAGCTGACAGAAAGGAATCCCCTGGGAAAAATGGGCAACCATGCTGGTAGCCTGTTTGGGACAAATAATCTAGTAACAAGAACAGGGCTGTGTTCTCCATTTGGCTATGTTAACCACTGGAACACATTACAAACAAGTTGTGAAAAAAAAGAGTATAAAAAAAAAGAATGAAAAATGTTGTGGCAGTAAAAGTTATCTGTAAAAAGAAAAGTGGAGTTCAGACTTGCTCATGAGAGCCCTGGCTAAATGCAAATGATGTGTGAACATAGGTCTCTATACCTCTTATACATCTTGATCTTTAAAATGGGCCAGCAATTGCTGGGAGATCCAAGTTAGAATGAGAACACACAGAACACCCCCAGGGAAGAGGCACGTAGTAACTATCTAGTGCCTAAAGAGAGATCTATGGGTGGCAAAGAAATATTGCAGTGTTATAATTTACCATTCTCAAAAGAGCCAGAGAAGTCTGACAGAACTAAGAATAAAGAAGAAATTGTTTATCATTCTTCCCGCTTGGGCTTTAGCCGGTAATTTAAAAAAAAATGTAAAACCTGCCTAAATGGGAAGACTCATATAATTTGAGTCTTCCCATTTATAATATAATTTGATCAATTTGGTGTGATTTCTGTTACAAAATTCCTGGATATGCATCTATAATAATAGCATGTAGAATTGACTGTGATATGTCTGGTCAGCCTGCAAATTAAGTGAACATCTTGGCTTGGAGCTGGGGGAAACGGAAAGTAGTTAGGGCCCACAATCATATTTATGATTTAAACTGTTCTCTGAGTTTTCCCACTCCTTTAAGAATAAGCTATAGGTTGCCCAAGGAAATAAACAAAAAACAGGTCTGGAAATTGATGGTATGTGTGTATGCATGTAATCATTTCCAAACCTGCAGGAAGAATGAGACCCTCTAACAACAGTACACAAAACGTTATTTAGAAAATGGAGCTCATTGGCTTATGAAAAAGCTCCCTGAAATAATTATGATTGGTTTGCATGGAGGAAGCATTAAATGAAATTTTTGTATGTGAAATTGGTTTATACAAAAAGTCTGATTGCAGTACAAATGTGAATGTGTGTGTGAGAGATGTCCCGAAGCTCATAAGGAGTGATAAGGTGAAGTGATCCTGAGACCTGTGAATGCCTGTGTGTTGAGGATGTGGGATTTAAATTATGGAAAATGTCTGTGAGTTGTTGAGGCTAGATAGAAATGCAGAGGGTTGTTTTGTTGAAAGGATGCTTAGAGGTGAAAGGAGGTGAGAATTCTATGTAGTTTAAACATTTTTTCTCTCTGTATTTCCCCTCCCCTCATCATTCTTTTACACAAGGACCCCCCCTCCTTCTCTTGGAGGAGTGAGAGAAGCAGGAAAAAACGGGGAGGCTGCTGACTTGTGTTCTTTTCACCATTTTTTTCTTTCTCTCTCTGCTGAACCAGCCTGAGAAAGGCGGGGTAAAGGGTGATATCTTACCTGCCTTTACAGTTGCACTGTGTTTGGCTCGGAATGCAATTTTGATTTTCCTTTTCCTTCTGGAAATTTTTGAGGTTTCAAATACTTACATACCCAATTATATTTCAGAGTATTGACTCAAAATACCTCATTTAGATTGTTTATTTTATTTTTGAAGCTGTTTTTCTTACTCTTTTCTGTCTTTATGTCTGCGTGCATTTTGCATACCTAGCAGACAAGGTGCTCTATCCTATGGCACGTTTGTTTATTTGTTTGTTTGTTTGTTTGCTTGCTTGCTTGTTAGCAGCACAAGTTGCTGCCCTTTTAGGAATTTTTATAGAGATGAGTTATAAATTACAATGTGTAGTAAGAGAGAGTCTGTGGCATTTTTGTCTAAAATGTTAGATCCTGCCTGTTAAGGATTTCCAGTTTGTGTTCAAGCAGTGGCAGCTATGGCAGTGTTAGTGAAGGACAGCAGAAAGTTGACTTGTGGAGGAGCCCCAGTGCCCCTCCTCAAGTGAGAGTGATCTTGATGAGAATGTGCTTGTTTTTGTTTGAATCCATCTCAGTTTACGAGGAGATTTAGAAGGACGATCAGGGGTTAATTTGTTTATAGATGGGAAAAGAAAGTGGTAACAGGCTTGTGAAATCAAGCTTTGAATTTCTTTGAAGCTTGAAGCAGTACTTGGAAGCCAGGATGGCAGTGGCAGAAAGAACTGAATGTTTAATCTTAGGTGAAAAGAACTAGTTAAGGAAAATGTGAGCAGTAGAAAATGGGGAGACTTAGATATTTATTGGTGATAATGGGTCACTTGAGTGGATGGGTTGAGGCTTATCCAGCCATGATAGCCACTCAGCAGTAGTCACAAAAATTAACAGATAATACCAAAATATGGGATAGTAGAAGCTATTGACAGCAACCATGAGACTCAATTTACTGCAAAAGTGCTTCAATTAATAATGGAGGCAATGGGAATGTCATGTTCCGTGGAATGCAAAATCATCTCTGCTGTGAGTCAAATCTTTACCCTTGCCTTGCCAAATGATGTTTGGATTACCACGCTTGGACAGAATGGGGGAAATTCCACAATATGAAACTAAAGACATGTTTATAAAGAGCTATATACTTGGCCTCTACTCTTCTTTACCTTACCTCAGAATCAAAGGACTCCTAGCTCAAACCCTATCTCTCAATTTTGCCGTTCATACATTCCAGCCTGGTGATTGGGTCCTGATAAAACCTGATGTAAGAACAAACTTAGCCAAGCCTGGGACGAAGTCCTGCTGACTACTGAAACAGCAGCCCAACCTAAAGACAAAGGGTGGACCGCTACACCCATGTAAAAGGACCAGTGGAAGAGTGGCAAGTGATTCCTGAAGAAGACCTGCTGGGAATAAACCTTTTCAAAAAACTGGTGTGGTCATTGTGGTATGAATGGGTTTTGTTTGTGATTTTTCTTGTTGCAGGAGTAGCAACTTTTTGGTCTTTCCAGCCTGAGTTGTGACCTCTCTTATTCCATCTGAAGATCCCAACAGAAGCTGTGCAACTTCACTCTCTCCAGATTGTGTTGGTCCCGTGATTATAACTGTATCACTGACTGTTGTTGTTATTCTTGTTGTAATTGTGAATTTATACACACTTGTGGGGAATAATGGGACACTGTGCTTGTGTAAATGTGCAAGGGATTGCTCCCCATAGAAACTCTATTCCTATGTATATATCTATTCTACACTGGAGAATTGAGGCGTTGAATCAGATCAACCTGACTTGAATACAGTAGTCCTAGGAGATAGTGATATCATGATCCCTGAAGGTATAGAATGGATTGATTTAATGCAATGATTCAATATTTGGGACTAATTTTCTTATGCATAGGACTAATATGAGGAGAATATAATGCAATGATCAGTGTGAAAGATCATATTACACGTAAGGGTGTTTTCTTTGCTTATTGTTACTTTTCAGCATGGAATTAACCTGACACAACCTAGTAATCCATTTGAAAATATACTTAGACTGAGTGGGTTATGGATGGATGTGGTAACTCTTAATTGGCATGCTCCAGATGGCTAATATTGGATAAATGGAAAATTTGCCAATGTGCAATTGCCTAGCCAATGGTATGAAGCATGTGTACTAGGAACTGTGAAATCTATTTTTCTACCTTTTTCTACTTCCCATACAACAAGGTGAAAGAGTGAGTGTACCTATTTATGTGGAAGTAGGCCACAGAAAGATGACTGGCCTCCAGAAATAATAGTTCAGGTATACGGACCAGCCACCTGGGCAGAAGATAGTACAGAACTCCCTTTATATGATGAATATAATTGTAAGGTTATAGCCAATGATTGCAATGATACCTATACAACTGCTAGTGCTCTAAATTTCTTAGTTAACAGCACTCTCTGTTGAAAACAGCACTCTCTGTTGAAAACAGCAGTATCCCAGAATAGACTTACTTTACACTATTTGTTAGCAAAAGTAGGTGTGTGTGGAAAAATTAATCTCACAAATTTTGTTTGCAAAATTGATTATTGTTAACCCTTCTTCTCCCTTGTCTCATTCCTTTAATCCAAAGAATAGTCACATCACCTATTTCTGGGATTGCAGTCATAGCATCCTCTGTGTCCACTCCTCGTAATATGCCTGCAAATATCATGATTCTTAAAATGATCCCCGCGATGGAAAGCATTCCATCATTTAAATAAAAAGTGTGGAATAAGTATATTTTGGGACCTTACAAGATAAAGGAGAAATAAGAATTAAAAAAAGAAAAGGGAATGGATGATGTGGTGTGTAGACATGATGTAGTCAAAAATGATTTGTAGGAAATGTATGACAAGTGCTTCCTTTTTTTTTTTTTAATTTGATTTCTGTCCTTCATTTCTTCTTCTTTTCTGTACTTTGGGGACATTGCTGATTCTGAAAGGAATAGTGTGTTGAGTAAGTTTTTCAGTATGTGCTTTTGCTTTGGTTTTGAATAATTCTATTAAATTTACATAACTTGGCACTGTTCCAATTCTCTGGGCTGCCAGCATTTTCACACAAATCTGCAGTGGCCAATTTATAGCATTCTTGGGAAGTTGATCCTCCACACAATTTCAGAAAGTTAAGCCACAAATCTTGGAAAACTAATATTTGGTGCCATCTTCTGGAGAAAATGGACAACTATTATTTTGCACATAAAGATAGTGCTGTTCTTTCCATACGCAATCTATTTCTGGGGGTTGGGGTGGGGATGATTGCTCTGAGGTGAGACAAAACAAGGTTTGATTTTCTCTCTGTGTGTGTCATTTGGTCAGTTTCCTGAAGAGACATCTCCCTCTCCCTCCCCCTCCCCTTACACTCCTTCTAAAAGCTAAATCTGCCCAGGTCCTTCTATAACTCTTCATGTCACTTAATTGATCACCTCATTGCCTTTCCAGGAACCGGTTCTACTCTGTTGTCTCCAGGGCTGTGCCTATATAAATACATAAAATCAATAACCTTTATTTTGAATGCCGAAAGTAGCAAGAGTGGTTTATTTATTTTGATTTCAAATGCAAGAACTCATAGAAACCATTGCAAAGCAAGCAACCTTTAACTGCAGGCCAAGACATTTTGGAAACAGGGCAATATTCTATGCTGGCAGGGAAAAGGCAGGATTCAGTGGCTCTTAAACAAGAAGCCAGATGTTTCAAAAGATGGACGGTCAGCTGGCTGCGATATGATTTCCTTGTGGAAATAGTGGACTGAGGGAAACAAGCAAATTATAACAATAAGCTGAACATCAAACAATACACACTTTATGTTTCAAGCGTAACCTAAAATTTAAGAGTAGCTTCAGATGCTTTTAAAATAAAGTTCCAAGCTTTACAAGTACTTTAATGAGGATGACCCTTTCAAAATGGATTGAAGAGAGAAGCTACTCTTTTTCTTTAATCCCCAAATACGCCCATTCTGGAATGGGACCTTCAGTCTCCTACCCTTGGCCGAGCCTCCTTCTCCTCCAGGCTTCTGCCTCCCCACCATTCTGTCTTATGTCAATTGGCCTCCCTGTCCACTCTCCAGAAGCATAGCCTTTGCCCAACCAGGCGAGAAATATGGGGAGTTCTTGAAAATGCCTGGGAAAGGCAGAGACTGAGATTGAACTAAGAATAGAAGCCCTGGTTTGATTCCTCTCCACACAGCCTGTGGAATACGAAAGTAAATCACCTTTTCTCTTTCCAAAATAGTCATCCTGGAATTCCCCAAATTCCTGAAACTCTGAAAAATTGTTCCATGCCTTGGAATCAATAGAAGATTATTTGTGTTCTATGGTGGATCTTTTCCTATTATTCCCATTGATGTGCTACACAGAGCTCTCGTATTCTTTCATTCTATGGACCTGTCTGTATATACCAGTGGTGGGTTTCAAATTTGAAACTTCTCATCTTTGAACGTTCATGCATTCATAATCTCTTATACTTAGGAATATGACCACTGTTCTCAAGGAGGTATAGGAAGAAACCTTTCATTCCCTGACAATTTATAGGATTTGTCAATTAATTAGAAAAAAAGAATACCTGATGCAACAGTGTAGCAGAAAACCACATTTTCCATATCTTCTGAGGGGATAACTGCACCAGATTTTGCAAGTACCATTTTTTAGGTAGCATTCCCTTCTAGTTTTTGGTCTATTGGAGGCAAATCCTGCACAGAAGTGGAGAGACTTATTTAAAAAGAATTCACTCTTGATAGAAAGTCAAGGAAAGATAAGAAGCAAGGAGAATATGTATTAACATGGATATGAATCATCCATGTTGATGAGTGAGGTGGCAACAAAATGTTTGCAGAATGTTGGAAGATGTAGGCAAATCTCACAAATAGGGAGGCAAATAAGAAGATGTCATTCTCTCCCACTATGAATGAGGCTGCCAGTGGCCTGTGAGGAGCTGCCAATGGCCTACAGCCATTGAGGGGGAATTAGGAAAGACTTAAAACAGACAGAAAGACAGAATGTTGCAAGATGTAGTACTTAAACTCAGTGAACCCTTCCCTCCCAAGATGCTTCATACTATTTCTCTTTCACCCTTTCCCCCATTCACTCTTCCCAAAATGTACTCAGCATTTTGTGGCCATTAAGCATGCTCTCTCTTCTTGAGATGAAATGGGATTAGGGGTTTTCCTTGGGATCTTGTTCCTAACAATTTTTAACCATCCATAAATGTTAGTATTGCCAAAGTCAGCTGACAGACTCTCTTTTCCTTAAGAGTGGCATTGATTCAACTAGATCAAAGGTAGAATTTTTCTCTTCTTTTATGGCATAAAAGTGGAGGACAGTGGAGACTTGCTGAGTTCCACCCTCCATTTAATGCAGGAAATACAGAGCCAGAATCTCCTCAAGAGGTGGCTAATATCTTTTTGTTTAAATTATTATCATGCAGCAACTCTTGGGTTCTAGGAAACAGCTTTAATCATTGAAACACTCATCAGCAAACCCAGCTGGATGCTCTTCGGATACATTATACTAGAAGACCCAGAATTCCTGGGATCTTAAGAGGAAAAATTCATCTCCAAATTTCATTCCAGATTATTGGAGCCAAAAAGCCAAGCCTGTTGTCCATGAAAGCGTTACTTCTTGTGGGAAGGCATTGCAACCCCAACATTTCTGTGTTTCAAATGTCTGGTCCTTCCTCCAGCATGGATGCCTGTAGTCTGCCACTAAGAATCAGCAACCCACAGCTGAGTTTTGCTTAGCATAGTGGTTAGTTTTGTGGTGAAAAAACTGTTTGCTGCCAGCCCTGTCTGGTTCCTTCTATCGGGATTGCTATGGACTGCTCTCTTGAAACTGTGCTAAAATAATCCTGTGCAGATTAAAGCAAGCTGGCCACAGCTATACATATCAACCCCCTACCCCAGCCCACCACAAATTGTCAAACAGGAAATGGGTCTCTAAGAAACAAAGCAAAACAAATAATTATCCACACAATTCTCCTCATCATTGATATGAAGATAAGAGAGGTTTAGAGTGAAACAGAATTCTTATATAGTAATTTAGATAGAAAGGGAAATGTAGTAAATCTCAGCCTAGCAAAGGACCATGAGAAGGTAACAATCCCTTGGTTTGGGGCCAAGGTGTTGCTAGCTGTACATACACCACTTCACTCTCCTTTTGATCTGACTTGGCAGGCCTCAAACGCAGAAGGATATTCTTTATCAAGCAGTATACAAAGCATTCAGCATTTTTTTTAGGAAAATAGGATGTGTGGAAACCCAATTTCAGACTAGCCTGTTGATTGAGAGGAAACATCCAATTAAAAGGTCTGTCATCCCTTGTGACCCCCCCCCCCCAGTCTCTCTATCCTGACACACCTTTGCCATTTCCTTGTTTAAAAGGAGCTTAAAACCAAATTTTCTCCCCCATCCCAGCTCACCCCAACTTCAGTAAGAGACGAAGACTGTGTTCTAAGACCGATTCACCTGCCATAAATTGCTCCCTCTTTACCAGGTGGCTGAACATTTGCCTGCATGGTTGACAGCCAGGATCTTCCCAAGGATACAGCAAAGCTTGTATCTGACCCTGTCCCTGATCTGGAAGGTGCTTTCATTCCAAGGCCGAGGCAGAAACGGGAATTCTTATGCATGGCTGAAGTTCAGACCCAGAAATTGCCTTCCAATGTTCCTTCCTTTTCTTTTTAATCCCTTACCTCCAGAAACCAGAAGGAGAACAAACAGACCAGCCAAAAGGAAATGAGGGATCTTCATAGTTTCTGTTAGAAGGTCAGAATCCAGGAAAGTTTACAAGAGACCTAGAGACAGGACAGTCTCTCAGTATTTGACCTGAAAGCTGCCATCCACAATTTATAACATCCTTGGGAAGTTGTGACACAGTGGCAGTTGAAGCAAAATAGGATACAAACCTGTTGTCGTTGTAAAATTCTTCCTGGAATTTGCCAATCTAATGATTGTGGTTTTGAAGTAACAAAACGGTCACAGAGCATGATACGTTCAATTTGGTCACCTCAGATGTGACATTTTTTTCCTCTTTTGGATATCATTTTAGTGAGGTGTTGGTGGAGGAGGAGGAAAAATGCTAGCCTTTTTACTACTTAGGTTAGAAGACAGAATTTTTGACCCCATATTAGATAACAATAATTCCTTACCTGCAAAAACCAGAAGTTAAATGTGTAAATATAAAGTTAAATATGTAAATTGTAATTAATAATTAAATGATCTGTATATGTGTGTGGGTATGTATATGTATATATTGAACAATCAAACAAATCTATCTACAAATGAAGATGACCTGCTAGCAGATACCTCCACAGATAAAACAAATGAACAAATATACATCATTACAAGATGTATAGATAAAGGTTCACAGAGAGTACAAACTTTTAATGAAAAAAATTGAAAGCTGTATGTTTTTTCTTCAATTTTTACTGGTGTATTATATTGATTGTGTTATATGTAATGCAATCAGTCCAAAATAAAAAATGGGAATGTCCTGCTAACATCTCAAAAGTTTGTGCGAAAATATTTTATTAATTAATTAGCTACTGATGGTTGGTTTAGTCTCATAGGGAGAATGAATGAATGAGGATTACCCCAAAGCAAGTAATTTATTGAAGAATGAATTGGCAGAGAAGAAGGGGAAGAAAAAAATAGTTCTACTTGAATGAAATTCATGAAAACCTTAAAAGGAGAAAGAGGAGAAAAAACTGTAAAAAACACAGGGGTACTTATGATATGGAGGTGGTGGTCATGGTGTAGTCAAAGATGGTTTATAGGGACAGAAATGAGTGGAGTGTGTTTCCTTTCCTTTTTTTCACTTCTTGGATTTACTACTTTTCTGTGCTTTGTGGGTCATTGCTCCCTCTGAATGGAAATAGTCAAATAGTAAGTTTGTTTTCATGTATGATCACTTTTCATGATCAACTTAGTTGACCAATCTCATTGCCCTTCTTGGAATTGGTTCTAGACTATTGGCTCCAGGGAGGTGCTCATAAATACAGATTAGCGACAACATTTCATTTTGAATGCTGCAAATAGTAAGAATTATTTATTTTGATTTTAAATGCAAGAACTCATAAAATTTTTTCAAAGCAGGCAATCTTTCACTGCCAGCCAAGGCAGTTTGGAGACAGAGCAGTATTCTGTGCTGGCAGGGAAAAGGCAGGATTCAGGCTCTCTAGCAAGAAGTCTTCTCAGATGTTTCAAAAGTTAAATGGGGGGTGGTCTGCAATAGGATTTTCTCTTGGGCTTTGTGAACTGAGGGATACAAGCAAATTAAAACAATAAGTTGAAAGTCAAACAAGAGAAGCATTATGTTCATGACATGACTGAACTTTTAAGAGGAGCTTCAGATGCTTTAAGGTTGAGGTCCGAGCACTTCTTTGCTACTTTGATGACCACATTTCCAAATTTGGTTGAGCAGAAAAACTATACCTGTTGGGAACCCTCCTTTTGTTTTATCACCACACATGCTGCCCATGTCAATTGACCTCTCTGCCCAATCTCCAGAATTATAGTCATTGTTGCACCAGGCCAGGAACATAACTGCTTAATGTGCATTAACATTTAAAGATGATAAATTTCCCATATAACAAAGTTTTACATATATATAGGGAAACTCTTAAACTTAGGAAAATGATCACTGCTTCAAGGGGGTCAGGAAGAAAAATTTCATTCTGTGGCAACATGTAGGATCTGTCAAATAATGAAACAAAATTACCTGATGCAACAGTGCCGAATGCCACATTTCCCATACTTTTGGAGTGGAAAGCTGCACCTGATTCTGCACGTACCATTTAGTTGGTAACACTGCCTCCTAGTTTTTGGTTTCTTGGAGGCATATCCTGCACAGAAATGTAGAGACATGTTTAAAAAGGGAGTTTTGTTATTTAATTAAAATGCATTAGAATCTGAAGCGCCACCAATGAGACTTGCAACAGGACAGTTGCAGAATGTTGGAAGATGTAGACAAAATAAATAAGAAGGCAAATAAGAAAATGTCATTCCTTCCTGTTATGAATGAGGGTTTTAGAGGCTGCCAAAGGGATGTGAGGAAGTGCCTATGGTCTGCAGCCACTGAGTGTGGGGTCAGAACAGACACACTGAAAGACAGAATGTTGCAAGATGCAGAACTTAAACTTAGTGAACCCTGCCTTTCACCAAAATGCTTCAGGCTATTCCTCTTTCTCCCCATTTTCTTTCCTCTTCCCAAAATTAATATTCAGCATTTTGTGGTCATTAAGCCTCATTAAGCTTGAGATGAAATGAATTTGTGGATTGTTTTTAAACAAAAAAGTCAGCTGACAAAAAGCCTTTTCTTTAAGGATGGCATCGTTTGTGTCACAAAGAGGGGGCGAGGGTCAATCTATTCTCCAAAGCACCTGAAGGCAGGACAAGAAGCAATGGATGGAAACTAATCAAGGATTAGTTTCTTGATTAGAGGCCTAAAGACTTGGCTGTTTCAACAAATGGGCTGATTCTGATTCTTGGGTTTTATTATTTATTTGTCCCTGTTTTAATTGGTTTTTAATTAGGATTTTTCTTTACTATTGTACGTTTTTAACTTGTGTTCGCCGCCCTGAGTCCTTTGGGAGAAGGGCTGCATATAAATATTTGTAAATAAATGAATAAATAAATAAATAAATAAGGAGAGAAGCAACCTAGAACTAAGGAGGAATTTCCTGACAGTTAGAACAATGAATCAGTGGAACAATTTGCATCCAGAAATTGTGGATTCTCCAACACTGGAAGAGATTGGGCAAAGATTTTTCTGAAATGGTATAGGGTCTCCTGCTTGAGCAGGGTTGAATTAAAAGACCTCCAAGGTCCCTTCCAACTCTGTTATCCTGTAAAAGAAAGGATTTTATAGAATAAAATTGGAGGGATTTGGAGAGCTATTTACTTGGTTCAACCCTCTACTTAATGCAGAAAATCCACAGGTAGAGTGTCCCTGGGAAATGTCTAATGACTCTTTTGTTAAACAAAGCAACTCCAGTGTTCTCTGGGAAGCAGCCTTATTTTTTGAAGCATTCATCAGCAAGCCAAGCTGGGTGTCCTTCAAATATGTTAAACTATGAGAACTCCCAGAGTTCTTATTCTGTGTGGTTTGTTTTGTTTTGTTTTGTTTTTTGCCCACAGAATCGGTAGTAAAAAAATTTGGATTTCACCACTGGAGAGGATGACATTTTCTTATTTGCCTTCATATTTGTGAGAGTTGGGAGAGAAGACTCTTATATTTAGAGGAATGATTTGAAATATTCAAGTGTTGTTATGCTAAGACCATGATATTCTGTGTTTGAATGAAGCACAGACCCAAATTTGCAGAATTTGATCTTAATCACGGATCTAAGGAAAAGTTTAATTCTTGTAGAAGTGAAACTAGGCCCTATAAAATAATTTTAATGGCTGTTATATTTTGAAAAGCTGAGTTTAGGAGGTACAAGTTTACTGTATCAAATAATATGTGGAAGGTGAAGTATCTAGGTTGAGAGTTGTTGCAAACAGGTTCATCTTGAAAAGAAAAAGAAATAATTTCAACTCGTTTTCATTCCATGTTATTGGAGCCAAAACACCAAGCTTGTTGTGCCATGGAAGCTTCACTTGTGTGGAAGCCTTTTGTAACCCCAAAATTTGTGAGTCTCCAGTGTGTGGCCCTTCCTCCAGCATGGATATCTTTGGTCTGCCACTAAGAATCAGCAATTTGCAACTGAGGGTTGCTTCGCACTGTGGTTGGTTTTGTGGTAGAAAAACAGTCTGCTGCCTGGCCACCTGGTTTCTTCTGTTGGGATCGCAATGGAACGCTATCTTGAAGCTTCGTAAAAATGTTCCCCATACAGACTGAGGCAGAATGGCCATTCCGAATAGCGATCCCCTCCCCAAGTCAAAGGGGAAATCTCTGTCTCTCTCAAAAAGAAGACAAATAATTTTCTCCAGTCACTGATATGAAGATAGATAGTTTTAGAGTAAAACAGAATTCTTATACAATAATTTAGAGAGAGAAATAAAATAAATATTAACCTAGCAGAGGACCATTAGAAGGTTGGACCCACTTGGTCTGCAGCCAAGGTGTTGCTAATTGTACATAGATCATTTCAGTCTCTTGACTTTTGATCTGACTGGGCAGCCCTCAAAGACAGAGGTTTCCTTTCTTTCTTTCTTTCTTTCTTTCTTCCTTCCTTCCTTCCTTCCTTCCTTCCTTCCTTCCTTCCTTCCTTCCTTCCTTCCTTCCTTCCCTCCCTCCCTCCTTCCTTCCTTCCCTCCCTCCCTCCCTCCCTCCCTCCTTCCTTCCTTCCCTCTCTCCCTCCCTCCCTCCTTCCCTCCCTGCCTGCCTTCTTATTCCTTACCTGCAGAAATCAGAAGAAACAGAGAGAGACCAGCCAAGAAGAAATGAAGGACCTTCATGGTTGAGTTAGGAGGGACAACCAATTAGCTTTCCAACGGACCCAAAGATAGGATATTCTTGCAGTGTTTTCACAGGAAGGCTGCAGTTCCCAATTTATAGCAATCTTGGGAAGTTGTGACACTGACAGTTGAAGCAAAATAGTGTAGAAACCTATTGTCATTGTAAAATTCTTCCTCCAGTTTGCCAATCTAACATTTCTTATGGAAGCAACAAAATGGTTATAATTTATTTATTATTTATTTATTAGTTTGATTTATATGCCATCCTTCTCCGGAGACTCAGGGCGGCTTACAATGCATTAAGTAATAGCCTTCATACTTTTGTATATACCTGCTTAGTAGGGCTTTCGCCCCCCCCCCCAAGCGGTGTTCTTTTTTATACAAAGTCAGCTTATTGCCCCCACAATCTGGGTCCTCATTTTACCTACCTCGAAAGGATGGAAGGCTGAGTCAACCTTGAGCCTGGTGAGATTTGAACTTGCAGTAATTGCAGGTAGCTGGCAACTAAGTGCTACTTTAACAGCACTTAGTCCACTGCGCCACCAGGCTCCTTATAAGGAAAAATACATTTCAGTCTAGTTAAATGATGATCTCTGGAGGGCTCGGGACAGGGGGTGTTCCTCTGTTCTAGTCCTACTGGACCTCTCAGTGGCTTTTGATACCATCGACATGGTATCATGCTGCGCCAGTTGGAGGGGTTAGGAGTGGGAGGAACAGTGTTGCGGTGGTTCTCTTCCTTCCTCTCCGGTTGGACACAGTCTGTGTTAGCAGGGGGACAGAGATTGGCCTTGGGGCACCTTGTTTATGGGGTGCCACAAGGGTTGGTTCTCTCACCCCTGTTGTTCAACATTTATGTGAAGCTGCTGGGAGAGATCATCCGTGGTTTTGGGGTGGAGTGCCTTCTGTATATGGACGATACTCAGCTGTACATCTCCATCCCGGACCACCCCAATGATGCCCTTGATATGATGTCTCGCTGTCTGGAAGCGATACGGATCTGGATGGAGAGAAACAGGCTCAGACTCAACTCCTCCAAGACTTAGTGGCTATGGCTCCTGGCATCTCGGTATAGCCAGCTAGTTCCATCGCTGGCTATTGGGGGTGAAATACTGGCCCCCTTGGAGGGGGTGCACAATTTGGGTGTCCTCCTGGATGCACAGCTGTCGTTAGGTGAACATATGACAGCTGTGGCCAGGGGGGCTTTTTATCAGGTTCACCTGATGCACCAGTTGTGTCCCTTTCTGGACCGAGACACCCTGCGCACGGTCACTCACGCCCTTGTCACATCCCATCTGGACTACTGCAACACTCTCTACATGGGGCTCCCCTTGAAGAGCACCTGGAGGTTCCAACTGGTCCAGAATGCGGCTGCGTGGATGATTATGGGTGTGACTCGACGCACCCATGTGACACCTCTCCTGCGTGAGTTGCACTGGCTCCTGGTGGTCTTCTGGGTCCAGTTCAAGGTGTTGGCTACCACCTTTAAAGCGCTCCATGGCTTAGGGCCTGGATATCTATGGGACCGCCTTCTGCCACCAATAGCCTCCCACTGACCAACATACTCCCACAGAGAGGGGCTCCTCAAGGTGCCGTCGGCAAAACAATGTAGTCTGGCGACCCCCCAGGGGGAGAGCGTTCCCTGTGGGGGCACCTGCCCTCTGGAATGAGCTACCCCCTGGGATACGTATGATTCCCGATCTCCGTGCTTTTCGCCAGGCCTTCAAGACCTTGTTATTTCATCAGGCGGGCCTGGCTGACTAAATAGAATTCGGCTGGGGTATTTTAAATTATGGGGTTTTAATCAGGAAAGCCAAGATTTGTTCAATTTTGTTTTAAACGGGTTTTCAATTTTGTATGGTTTATTGTCTTTTTATCATGGCTGTACACCACCCTGAGTCCCTCGGGAGAAGGGCAGTATATAAATCTAATAAATCAAATCAAATCAAATCAAATTTGTTCCTATTCCTGAGATTTTTATTAGTCTGGACAAAGATTTTAGTGGGGCAGAAATTGTGAGATGGGAGAAATATCTCTATAAAAATGCTAGATTTTTTATAACACGTGAGAACAAACAAGCTTTTGACCACATAATAGATAACAATACACATTTAAATTAAAAAATCCATTCACAATCTACATATGTACTAAGAGGTTGAGGGCCTACAGATTTGTTCATAAGATTTCTTCACCTAAACCTTTGCATATCAGTGTTTTCCTCAGGAAGCTGCAAGTTGGTTCCAAGATCCAAGAGAAAAAAATTATTTGTTGGGGGGTTGTCTCTTCCACTTCAATAGCCCAAAAAAATCTCAATAAACACAAATGAAGAGGATCTACTAGCAGATCTTCCCTCAGATAAACCAATGAACAAAAATGTATCACTAGAAGATGTTCAGTATAGATAAAGGTTCTCAGATAATATGAACTTTTACATGAAACATTGAAAACTGTGCCATTTTCTTCAATATTTATTTGTGAAAATGGATTTTTAATACAAACTGCAAAAAGGTCAAAAATAAAAATTTCATTTCATTTCATTTATTAAATTTGTATACCGCCCTTCTCCTGACGGACTCAGGGCGGTGAACAGCCAAACATTAAAATACATGCAATATGAAAGTTAAAATAATTTAAAACATAATTAAATCAATTTTGGCTTCCCCCAAATTTAAAACCCCTCACTAAAATTAACCCATTAAAATCTTTTTAAGCCAACCCGGCTTGCTGAAATAGAAAAGTCTTCAGGGCCTTGCGGAAAGTATGGAGGTCTGGGATTAGTCGTATTCCTGTGGGTAGCTTGTTCCAGAGAGCAGGTGCCCCCACAGAGAAGGCTCTTCCCCTGGGGGTCGCCAGTCAACATTGCCTGACCGACGGCACCCTGAGGAGATCCTCTCTGTGAGAGCGTATTGGCCGGTGGGAGGTTATCAGTGACAGAAGGTGGTCTCATAACTACTCAGGCCCTAAGCCATGAAGCGCTTTAAAGATGAGAACCAATACCTTGAAGCGCACCAGGAAGACTACTGGGAGCCAGTGCAGCTCGCGCAGGAGAGGTGCCACATGGGAGCGCCAAGTTACCCCCATAATCACCCGCCCGGCCGCATTCTGGACCAGTTGGAGCCTCCAGGTGGTCCTCAAGGGGAGCCCCATGTAGAGAGCATTACAGTAGTCCAGGCGAGAAGTGACTAGGGTATGAGTGACCGTGCATAAGGAGTCCCGATCCAGAAAGGGACACAACTGGCGTATCAAGTGAACCTGATAGAAAGCCCCCCTGGCCACGGTTGTCATATGCTCTTCTAAAGACAGCTGTGCATCCAGGAGGACGCCCAAGTTATGAGTCCTCTCCATGGGGGCCAAAGACTCGCCCCCAATAGCCAGCAAAGGCACCAGCTGGCTATATCGGGACGCCGGCAGCCACAGCCACTTGGTCTTGGAAGGGTTGAGTCAGAGCCTGTTCCTCTCCATCCAGACCCGTACGGCCTCCAGACACTGGGACATCACTTCGAGGGCATCATTGGGGTGATACGGGGTGGAGATGTACAACTGAATGTAGTTGAGGCAACTGCTGATGCCTCAATTTCTGTGCCAAAAATATTTTTATTAATTAATGCAGTATTTTCCCCCCTATTCCTTAGGTTTGATTTTTAGTATTCTGATATCTGTATTCACTGCTTAACAGTAAAATGATTCATCTAGATAGTTTAGCATCTTTTTCGATTATAGACATGTTGTTCTCTCTGGACATACTGTATCTTTTCCCTCTTCACGCCATCGTTCTCATTGCATTCTGCTTGTTGATACTTTTATGTAGCTGTTTAATTTGCTGGTCAGCGATTGCAATAAAATTATTCCCCCTCTCTCTATTTTTCTCTCTGTGTGTGTGCCAAGGTGATTATATTTTGTGGTGGATATGAGATAATGATTTATAATGTATTTTATCAATAAACTAAGGCAAATAGATGATTTTGCATAGCTTGGTAAAAAGATTTCAGAATGTTTGTACAAAAGGCAAGGAGTTCAAATGTTGGTACAAAGCTTTTGGTATAATGTAGCCTCTTCCAAGAAATTAACCTTTGTGAGAAGTACAGATGGATTTGCTTCTAGAAGAGATAATTGGGTGTCAGAAGAAATATAAACATACAGTACATTGAATGCAGGAGAACTGAGATGCTTAGGAAGTGTGAATGGTAAAATAATATAGGAGAGAATCAAGACTGAACGGGTACTGATGAATATGGATATGGAAATTAGCAATCCACTGATGATTGATTTGGTCTCAAGGGGGGAATGAATAAGGATCAAATCCTACAGCAAGCACCTGATGGAAGAGTGAATGGGCAAAGAGGAAGGGCAAAACAAAGATAGCTCTGGTTGGATGGAATTGATGAAAACCTTAAAAGGAGAGGTGAAGGAGGGAATGTATGATGTGGCATGTGGCTATGCTGTAGTCAATGATGGTTTCTAGGGACAGAAATGTATAGATAGTGCTTCTTTTCCTGTCTTCTTTGCCTTGGGCTTACTGCTTTCTTTCTGTGCTTTGTGGGACATTGCTTACTCTGAAAGGGAATAGTGTGGTGAGTGAGTTTGTAAGTATGGGCTTTTGTATTGTTTTTTAAATAATATCCACCATGATCTGGTACCTTTCCAATATGCTGGACTCCCAGGGCTTTCACATGACAGCTGCTATCCTCGATTTATAGCATTCTTGGGAACTTTTGCGAGAGTGGCAGTTGAAGCAAAAGAGAATAGAAATCTGTTGTTATTGGAAAGTTCCTCCTGCAAGCTGCCAAACGATTTTGTTGAAGCAGCAAAATGGTCACAGAGAAAATTATGTTCCAATTTATTTAGATGAGCTTCCTTTCCCAAGATTTTTCTATTTTGGATAACATTTTTGGTGGGGCTCAGGTGGTGAAATGGGAGAAATATAGGTATAACAATGCTAAGCTTTTTACTATTGTAAATAACAATACTGATGTAAATTAAAATATCCATTCACAATATGCAGATGCACTTAGAAGATGAAGATTTAAAGTACCCTTTAGATTTTAAACTTTTGTTTATGAGATTTCTTCATCAAAGCTCTTTGTATTTCAGTGTTTTCCCAAGGAAGCTGGAAGTACAAGTTGTCCTTGACTTAGAGCCATTCGTTTAATGATGGTTCAAAGTTACGACATTGAAAAAAAGCGACTTATGACTGTTTTTCAGACTTACCACAGTTGCACCATTCCCAAGATCATGTGATCAAAATGAAAGAGCTTGGTAACTGGCATGTATTTATGGCATGTATGTATTATGGGATCATGTGATCACCCGTTGTAACCTTCCCATCTGGCTTCCAACAAGCAAAGTCCTTTAACAACTGCAGTGATTAGTTTAACAACTGTGGCAAAAGGCCATAAAATGAGGCGCATCTCACTTAAGAACTGTCTTGCTTCATAAAAGAAATTTTCAGCCCAATTGTGCTCCTCAATCAAGGATTACCTGCATTCTGCAAAATGGTTCCAAGTTCTAAAAGAAGAGGTTTCTGCGTTTGGAGGATTCTTCAATCCCCATTCCATTGGCATCCTTCAGTCTCAAGAGACTATGGTACTATGGTCTGCTCTGGAAAGACTATGGACTATGCTCTGGAAAGAGGTCCTCAATCAGCATCTAGTGTGACTAAAACGGCCAATTCAAGAGTGGCAATCCCTTCCACACTGAGGGCAGATACATTCTGTCCCCTGCCCAGCCCCAGATTTCACTGGTTCCAGGACTGCCTCTTTGCCTCAGCCTGCCAAACAAGTGTCTCTTCAAATTGGAGAAGGCCATGCTGCGTCTTTAGACTCCAAGCTGAACGATCGGAGGTCAAGGTTTCCCAGTTGTTAATGTCCATTCCCAGGGCCTTAAGATCCCTCTTGCAGATCCCTTCAATCCCAGTAGCCAAATAAATCTCAATAACAACAAACGAAGCAGCTCTTTCCTTTGATGAAACCACTGGATAAAAATACACCATTAGAAGATATATAGATAAAGGTTCACAGAGAATATGAGCTTATAAATGAAACATATTGAAGACTGCACATTTTTCTTCAATTTTTTTGTGGAAGTAGATTTTAAGATATACGGCACCCAATCCAAAACAAAAATAGTGTAAATGTTCCGCCAGCAGCTCAATTTGTGTGCCAAAAATATTTTTCTTAATTAATTAGCTATTTGTTGCTATTCCTTAGATTTTATTTTTAGTATCCTTAAAAGCTGAGTTTAGGAGGTACAAGTTTACTGTATCAAATAATATGTGGAAGGTGAAAATTCCAGGTTGAGAGTTGTTGCAGACAAGTTCATCTTGAAAAGAAAAAGAAATAATTTCAATTCCAGTTTTCATTCCATGTTATTAGAGCCAAAACACCAAGCTTGTTGTGCCATGGAAGCTTCACTTGTGTGGAAGCCATTTGTAACCCCAAAATTTGTGAGTCTCCAGTGTGCGGCCCTTCCTCCAGCATGGATGTCTGTGTCTGTAAGAATCAGCAATTTGCAACTGAGGGTTGCTTCACACTGTGGTTGGTTTTGTGGTGGAAAAACAGTCTGCTGCCTGGCCACCTTCTTTTTTCTGTTGGGATTGCAATGGAACACTTTCTTGAAGCGTCGTAAAAATGTTCCCCATACAGACTGAGGCAGAATGGCCATTGTGCATAGCGATCCCCTCCCCAAATCAAAGAGGAAATCTCTCTGTCTCTCTCAAAAAGAAGACAAATAATTTTCTCCCAGTCACTGAAATGAAGATAGATAGTTTTAGATTAAAACAGAATTCTTATACAGTAATTTAGAGAGAGAAATAAAATAAATATTAATCTAGCAGAGGACCATTAGAAGGTTGGACCCACTTGGTCTGCAGCCAAGGTATTGCTAATTGTACATAGATCATTTCAGTCTCTTGACTTTTGATCTGACTGGGCAGCCCTCAAAGACAGAGGTTTCCTTCCTTCCTTCCTTCCTTCCTTCCTTCCTTCCTTCCTTCCTTCCTTCCTTCCTTCCTTCCTCCCTCCCTCCCTCCCTCCCTCCCTCCTTCCCTGCCTTCTTATTCCTTAGACCAGCCAAGAAGAAATGAAGGATCTTCATGGTTGAGTTAGGAGGGACAATCAGTTAGGTTTCCAACAGACCCAAAGACAGGATATTCTTGCGGTGTTTTCACAGGAAAGCTGCAGTCTCCAATTTATATCATTCTTGGGAAGTTGTGATACAGTGACAATTGAAGCAAAATAGGGGAGAGATGTATTGTCATTATAAAATTCTTCCTCCAGTTTGCCAATCTAACGATTCTTTTTAAAGCAAGAAATCCGTAATAAGGAAAAATACATTTAGGGTTTAGTTAGATGTGCTAGGCAATATTTGACTTTAGTATTTTATACAGTGTATTTGAATATTACTTCTTATGACTAGATATCTAAGCAGTATATAATAATGATGGCTAGGCTAGATTGGTTGTTGTTAGTTGCAAAGTCGTGTCTGACCCAGGTCAGTCCTGGAGGAGATCAATCCTGACTGCTCTTTAGAAGACCAGATCCCGAAGATGAAACTCAAATACTTTGGCCACCTAATGAGGGACCCACTGGAGAAGAGCCTACTGTTGGGAAAGATTGAGGGCAAAAGAAGAAGGGGTCGAAAGAATGAGGTGGCTCGATGGAGTCAATGAAGCAGCCGGCATGAGCTTAAATGGACTCCAGAGGATGGTAGAGGACAGGAAGGCCTGGAGGAATGTTGTCCATGGGGTTGTTATGGGTCAAACATGACTTCGCAACTAACAACAACAACAACAACAACAAGAACAACTTTTGCATTGTTTTACATAATATTCCCCAAGCCTGCATGAGCTGGCATCCTTTCAATATGCTGGATGCTTTGACAAGCAGCCACAATACTTGGTAAATTGGATGGTGTTCATAGTGTCTAGCTAAAGAAATGTTTGATGCCATCTTCTGGTGGAAACCAACAACTATTATTTCTTATGTAAATACATTTCTTTTTCCTCCATTCCTAATTTTGTTTCTGAAGAAATACGAAACAGTTTTATTATTTTTATTTTTCAAAAGAATAAATATCTTTAAATTATAAAATTCTTTCCATATTGCCATTCAGTTGAACTTCTCTTTTTGTTAGGAAATTTTTCCTAATTGACAACCAACCTCCTTTAACTGAAATTTATTACTCAATGTCCTCCACTCTGAGGTAAGACAAAAGATGGCTTGATTTTCTTTTGTGGGCACCCCTTCAGTTCCTTAAAAAGATCTCCCACATTACCACACCTTCTCAAAGCTAAACATGTCCAGGTCCTTCCATTAGTTTTCGTGCAGCTTAGTGGATCATCCTGGTTGCCCTTCGAACTGGTTCTACTCTGTTGCCTGCAGGGCTGTACTTATAAATACATATTAGCCACAATGTTTTATTTTGAATGCTGAAAATAGTGAGAATGATTTATTTATTTTGTTTTTAAATGTAAAAACTCCCAGGAATTTTTGCAAAGCAGACAGTCTTCCTTTAACTGCAGGCCAAGGCAGTTTAGAAACAAGGTAGGGAAAAGGCAGGATTCAGTCTCTCAAACAAGACTTCTCAGATGTTTCAAAAAATAGATGGTGAACTGGCTGCAATAGGATCTTCTCTTGGCAATTGTGAACTGAGGGATACAAGCAACTTAAAAGAATTAGCTGAAAATCAAACAAGAGGAGCATTATGTTTGTGACATGATTTAATTTTTAAGAGTAGCTTCAGATGCTTTAAGGCTGAGGTCCAAGCATTTCTTTTCTAGTATAATGATGACCACACTTTCAAATTAGGTTGAACAAAAAACTGTATCTAATAGGAACACTCTTTTTCTTTAGTCCCCAAATACAGAGATGCTGCTTATTTCAATTGACCTCTCTGTCCAATCTCCAGAAGCATAGTCATTGTCCAACAAAGCCTATCTGGGGAAAATACATCCAGAGATTGAGCCTGAACTATGTACAGAAGGCCTGTTTTGATTCCTCTCCACACTATCTGTGGAATATGAGAGTAAACCAGCTTTTCTCTTCTCAAACCAGTCTTCCTGGTTTACCTTAAGACATTCTCCAAAGAGTTCCACAACTCCAGAAAGTTTGGAAAACTATTCCATGCCTCAGAATCAGGAGGTGAAAGAAGATAAATTAGGTTTTACTGTAGACCTTTATTTATTACTCCCATTCAGGAGTGCTATTCAGCAGATTCTGACAGGTTCTGGAGAACAGGTAGCAGAAATTTTGAGTAGTTCAGAGAACTGGCAAATACCACCTCTGGTTGGCCCCCGAGTGGGGTGGGAATGGAGATTTTGCAATATCCTTCCCTCAAGAGTGGGGAGGGAATGGAGATTTTGCCCTGCCACTCCAAGCCACGCCCACCATCAACACCATGCCCACCAAGCCATGCTCACAGAACCAGTAGTAAAAAAATTTCAATTCCACCACTGCTCCCATTGATGTGCCAATCACAAGTTTCATATTCTTTCATTCTATGCATATGTTTATAGAATACATACTATGCACTTTTTGTGAGATCTTTGCTAAAATATCAAATGTATGCCAACACTTTCCTCCAAAACAATGTACAGTATATTTGAATGTTAGTTTCCCTGACATAGACATTTCAGCCCCAACTAGGCCAAGTGTTTTGATCTTAATCAAGGATCTAAGAGGAAGTTTAATTTTTATACAATTATTGGAACCATCCCTTTATAAAATAATTTTGATGGGTTGATAGGTTTAGAAAATCCAAGTTTAAGAGGTACATGTTTATGGTATTAATTAACATGTGGAATATGAAGACTGAAAGCTCCAGGCTGAGAGTGGTTGCAAATAAGTTCATTTTAAGAGGAAAAATAAATCATTTCATCTCCAGTTTTCATTTCAGGTTATTGGAACCAAACAGCCAAGCCAGTTGTGACATGGAAGCTTCACTTGCGTGGAAATCTTTTGTAACTGTGGTGGTACAGTACTGTAGGCTTACTCACTGCTCACTCCAGGAATTCAATTCTGAGCGGCTGAAGGTTGATTCAGCCTTCCATCATCTGGGGTGGGTAAAATGAGGACCCAGAATGTTGGGGGCAAGAGGCTGACTCTGTAAACTGCTTAGAGAGGGCTGTAAAGCACTGTGAAGTGGTATATAAGTCTAAGTGCTATCACTATTGCTAACCCCAAAATGTGTGTGTCTCCAATGTGTGACCATTTCTTCATGGATACCTGTGGTCTGCCACTAAGAATCAGCAATTTGCAACTGACTGTTGTGGTTAGTTTTGTGGTGGAAAAGCAGTTTGCTGGCTGGACACCTGGTTCCTTCTGTTGGACACCTGGTTCCTTCTCTTTTGAAGCATCGTAAAAATGTTCCCCATGCAGACTAAGGCAGAGTGGCCACTGCACATAGCAATTCCCTTCCACCAGTCAAAGAAGAAATGTCTCTCTCTCTCTCTCTCTCTCAAAAAGAAGACAAATAATTTTCCAGACAGTTCTCCCAGTCACTGATATGAAAATAAAGAGAAACAGAATTCTTATACAGCAATTTAGACAGAAAGAGAATTGTAATAAATATCAACCTAGGAGAAGAGGATTGGTTGGCTTGTGGCCAAGGGGTTGCTAGTGAATGAGCATTTCACTTTCCTTTTGTGATTTGCTAAGCCTCAAAGGCAGAAGGATATTCTCTATCAAGGAGTGCAGAAGGCATCCAAGGTTTCTTTAGGAAAACAGAATGTGTGGAGACCTCATTCCAGAATAGTCCATTAGAGGAGAGGAGCCAATTGGTTAAAGACCTTGTCATCTATTGTGATGCCACAATCTCTATCCTCACAAACTTTAGCCATTTTCCCTGTTTAAAAGGATCCAAACCCATCCCTCATCATCTTCCCCACCCCATCCCCAACCCCAACCACATCCCAGTTTCAATAAAAGTAACTAGGACTGGGTTTTAAGACCCCATTCTCCTGCCATATGTTGTTCCCTCTTTTCCATGTTACTTAATGTTTACTTGCATGGATGGTAGCCAGGATGTTGCCAATGATACAGCAAAGGCTGGAGACCCTGCCCTGATGCTTTCATTTAAGGGCCAGAGCAGAAAAGGGAGTTCCTATGCATGGCTGAAGAATAAGTCCCAATAGTTCTCTCCCTCCCTTATTCATTAACTGTAGAAACCAGAAACAGCACAAACAGACCAATTGAAAAGAAATGAAAAATCTTCATGGCTTCAGTTAGAAAGTCAGAATCTAGAAAGGTTTCCAAGGGACCTACAGATAGTCTCTCAGTGTTTTTATGCAAAAGCTGCCATCCCCAATTTATAGCATTCTTGGGAAATGGTGATACATGCCAATTGAAGCAGAATGAACCAATTGCCACTACAAATTTTTTCTGCAATTTGCCAATCAAATGATTGTTTTCGAAGCAATAAAAGGGTCACAGAGGAAGATACTTTCCAATTTAGTTAGATGTGTTCCAATTCCCAAGATTTTTTTAACGTTTTGGGTGGTGGAGGAGTATGAGAATTGAGTTGAGAAAAATACTAAATTTTTTATTACCCATGTTAGAGCAAACAAACTGTTAATCACATACTAGACATATAAAAATTCATATTAGATAACAATAAATATGTAAATTGTAATAAACAAATAAAAGATCTGTATTCATTATACATACATACATATATGGAACAATCAAACAAATCTCCTAACCACAAATGAACATACCCTGTTAGCAGATATATTTGCAGATGAAACCAATGAACAAACTACCTTACTAGAAGATGTATAGATAAATATTCACAAAGAATATGAACTCTTAAGTGAAACATATTGAAGGTTATTATCTTTTCTTCAGTATTTATTTGTGAAGGTGAATTGACAATACACACTGCAAATAGTCCAAAATAAAAATTGCCAGAAGATTCTACTGATGCCTCAAATTTGTGTGCCCAAAATATTTTATTGGTTTTTTTTTCTATTCCTTAGGTTTTATTTTTAGTATTCTGTTATCTGTTGGATATTATCCAAAACCAATGCAAAAGCATACTGAAAAAATTAACATAATTTTCTGAATTAGTAATGTCCCCAAAGCAGAAAATGAAGAATAAGAAATGAACAATAGGAAACACTTGCTATACGTTCCCTATAAACCATGTTTGACTATACCATGGCCGCACAGCACATCATGCATTCTCTTTTCTTTTTTACACTCATTTATCCTTGACCTCTCTTTTTAAGGCTTTCATTAATTCTATCCAACCATGGTGAGTAAACCAAGACAAAATAATGAACACACTTTATTATATGTATAACTTTATATACAAGTTAATTACCACCCATATCACATTATGTACTCTGCGTATAAGTTAAATAAGCATGGTGAAAATATACACTCTGCGTATAAATTAAATAAGCATGGTGAAAATATACAGCCTTGTCATACTTCTTTCCCTATTTTCAACCAATCAGTTATTTCATGTCCTATTCAACTCTTGCTTCTTGATCCACATACAGGTTTCTAAGAAGACTGGAAGGTGGTCAGGACTCCCATCTTTTAAAGAACTTGTCAGTTTGTTGAGCTCTATACAACCAAAGTTTTAGTGTAATCAGTGAAGTAGAAAGAATAGAATAGAATAGAATAGAATAGAATAGAATAGAATAGAATAGAATAGAATAGAATAGAATAGAATAGAATAGAATAGAATAGAATAGAATAGAATAGAATAGAATAGGTTTTATTGGCAAAGTGTGATTGGACACACAAGGAATTTGTCTTGGTGCATATGCTCTCAGTATACATAAAAAGAAAAGAAGTAGAAGTAAGTAGAAGTAAAAGGGGAAAAGAGCTGATGGAGAAACATAAAGACTGAAAGCTGTGATTTTAGTTTATTATTGTAGTAACTTGTAGCTTGGTCTTCTTTGTTGTGGGTGTTAGGAAGGATGTAATGATGTGACATCCTTGGGCTAGATCTAAGCACCCTGCAGGCCGGATCTGGCCCTTGGGCCTTTAGTTTGACACCCCTGTGCTATATGGGGAAAATAGGCCAGTTGGTTTCTTTGCTTTTATATAATAAGAAACAAAATGGAAGCAACTTACTATAAGAATTAAGAACAACTTCCTGGAACAGACCATACCAAAAATTCCCTCCTATCTACTGCTATCTTTCCCCCAAGGGGAAAACAAACAAACGGGGGTTTATGGAAGCTGCACTTTCACACCCCAGCTGTCCTCTTTTCAGGGTCAAATGCCATCTAATTATTGCAACTCTCACACCTGTTTATACATGATAAATAGCTCCACCCAGGCTTCCTTTGCTTTTAAAAGAGGTTACAGCACATCTTGGCTGGGAGAGTGGGGAAAATTGCTTAAATCATCCAGGCTGGAACTGAGCAATCAAAGAATTACTTAGTTGCTTTGTTGCTGTAATTATCTTGCAGCTCTCCTTAATTTGCTCAGCCAAAAGGCAGCACCTAACTGATAAGCATAGTCCAACTATCTTTTCCTTAGATGGGAGAACATTGAGTCATACATATAGTTGTAGGCTGAACTGGAATGTTGAAAAACTTCTTAGAAAAAAACACAGTAACAAACCACTTCAGTATTGCTGCCCAATAAATTGTTGTTGTTGTTGTTTTACACTTTAGATTTTTTTTTATCTAGCCTGTATTATTTTGATAAATAACTCAAGGAATTTAACATACCATAATATTCATTCCCCTTCCTATTTTCCCCACAACAACCTTGTGAGATGAGTTGGGTTCAGAGAATGTGACGACCCAAAGACAGTTGGCTTTTGTGCCTAAGGCAGGTCTAGAACTCATAGTCTCCTGTTTCTAGCCTGGTGCGTAGGACCAAACTGTACTCATTCATGCACGAAGTAAGTACAATTCAGGTTCATAAAATCTCCTAAACCAATTAGCTATAATTTGCAATGATCACCAAGGTTTCTGGACTCTTACTAACATTTGGGAGATATTAGCTGTTTACACAACATGTTTAACTTGCTTACAGTACTGAATTTTCTGGGTTTGCAGAACATCTAATCAAGTAAGTTAGGTTTGCACCATAATATAAGACACAAAAAGCCTAGCCAAGGTTATCATTAATCATCTGTAATATGTTGTATACATGCATCTTGTATATATTTACTGTACATGACATGGGTAAGTAAGTATACGATCATGCAGGAATGTTAACTTTAGTTGCAATTTAATTATCAATCAGGCTATAAAATCATATAAATCCAGGGTTTTATATTACATCTACAGTGTCACAAGATGGTACTGAATGATAAACTAACACCAATGCTTGAATGTAGTGAATCATATTCTGCTATCAATTAACATAATAAAAAGGAAAAAAAATTAAGTCAGGATTTCTCCCTCATTTGCAAATGAGTGTTCAATAAACAAACAGAATAATGGAGTTGGAAGGGACCTTGGAGGTCTTCTAGTCTAACCTCCTGCTCAGGCAGGAAACCCTATGCCATTTCAGACAAATTGTTGTTCAATCCAATAAATAAATATTTTTTTCACAGCAGATTACACTACTACAGTCAAGATGGACTGCTCTACTAAGCTAAAATGTGACTGACTACTTAGTGGCTCTCTCTGTGTAACATCAACTCAAAAATCAAGGGTAAATCTGCAAATTTGGAGGGAGCTGCTCCATTCCAAGCCATTCTGGTCATTTCCTCACTTCTTTGAGGCTACATGTTTTGGAAGGAGATGGGTGGATTTTTTATTCGCTATTAAGTCATTTGCACAGTGCAATTCAACAGAAAGATTTAGCTCATTCCCACCAGGTTCAGGTAGGTTGGAGTTAGAAATAATTCCTTCAGTTGGAATTAATTCCTGTAAGGCAGGGGTGTCAAAGTCGATCACATCACATGATGTATTGTGACATGATGTTTTTTGCCTTTGTGGAGCTGGGGTGAGCATGGCTTGTGGATAATGTATCTGGTCCAAGGGCTGCCAGTTTGACAGGCCTGCTATAGGGGATAAAGAAGGGGATGCGACTTTTTTGTGTGAAAAACTAACCTTCCCTCACCCAGTGAAGTATATTGTCTAAGCAAGACACTGTGTCATGTGAACACAGCCTCCAATACATTCTGTGAGAGGAAGGACAGCTGGAAATAAAAGTGATGAGTAATTAAAGTGCCCCTATAATTTCTTTCATTGAATTTTTATTTTGTTTTCTGGAGTCCTGTGTACTGTCCTTGTAACAGGCGTAGTTCCCCTGGCACTGCAGCTGGATCCTGTTACTGTGTTTTAATTAAAATACCAGCAGTTGTTGAGTTGAGTTGCTTCACTAGGCAGATGATACACAAGTTTTTAAAAAGGAAGAACGCTTTGGTTAATCAGATCAGGCAAGGTAAATAACACTGCATTGTGCGTTGTGACCTTTTCAAAGAAATTAACTTGGCAGGCATATTTTATCCCTTCTTGATTAAGCAAATTTTAATTGCTAGTTAAACTGTTGTGAGGATTAGCTTTTGCAGTAATAATCTTGGCGGTGCTTTGAGAAATTCAGAACTGATAGTTGGAGCAATAGTCTATGATACAAGATAGTTGAGAAAGTCTTGAAATAACACTGTTATGAAAACTGCAAAATGATTCTAAGCAGTATGACACTGGCTTATTTTAAACTTGCATGGTTGCAGTTTGGAAAAAGAAAGAAACAATCTTATCTGATTTGCAAAATCATCTTTATCCCTAGTAATACAGTGAAGGTCATTCTTGCTGACAGTTAAGGTGACTTGATAATGAATATTTATAAATTATAAATAAAAAATAAATAAATAAGCCCTTCCCCCAAATTATCCCTAGCTAAAATAACACACTTTTACTAAATGTAGTTAAAATAACATGACTTTGCTAGAAGGATCTTTCCCATCTATGGTAGCTGAATGTCAGGTGTGAGGAAGAGTGGAGACTGAGAGAACATAACTTACCCAAAGATAGTTGACTATCATATTAGAGAAAAGAAGAAGAATTTAGTTTGTAACAAAAAAAAATGCAATAACAGAAAAATCCCAGGTATGTATGTTTGAAAAATACAGTCTATTGAGTCCAGTAAATGGATTCTTACTGGGAAGAGTCTATTGGATTAGAGCAGGGGTGTCAAACTCGACTTCATTGAGGGCCACATCAGGGTTATGTATGACCTCAGGGGGCCAGGGTCAGTGGGGCCAGGGTGGGCATGGCCAGCTCGATGTCACTCATGTCAGGGGCACCTGTGATGGCCCGAGCGCTCTGCCAGTGAAAACGAGCTCTGGTTTTGCTGCCGCGGCTTAATGCAACCCTCTGCTAGCAAAAATGTCTACCCATGGCCCTTCAGAACTTCATTTTTTGCTGACAGAGACACAGTGGGCCAGTCCTTTCCTGTTGCAGGGCAGCCCTGCGGGCCAGATCTAAGCATCCCACAGGCCTGATCCAATCCCTGGGCCTTGAGTTTGACACCCCTGGATTACAGCCTTCAAATTCTACTTTTAATAGATATGCTGTTGTAAACAGAGGAAAGGTTACCAAAACAAATCAGCCAGAACAACTTGAAATTTATATAACGTTTTGATAGTGTAAGGCCAATAGAAGCCTAAATGTCAGCAATCATACCTTCAGTGCCAGTGTAGTGTAGTGGTTAAAGGTACCAGACTAGAAATCAGGAGAATGTGAGTTCTAGTTCCACCTTAGGCACAAACCCAGCTGGGTGACTTGGCCAATCACTGTCTCTTAGTCCTAGGAAGGAGACAATAGCAAATCACTTTGAAAGAAACCTTGCCAAGAAAACTGCAGGGTTTAGTTCAGACAGTCAATCAAAGGGTGCATGGTTTGTTTTGGGGAGTGGAGCACTGAGGGCTGTACATGGCCTCTTGGTAACCTACTGGGTCAGCAAGTAAGTCCAAGGATAACAAAGACTAGGCCAGGATAGAAGTTAAACTTGATTGAATTTAATATATTAAAATGTATAGTATGAACTTTATAATGTAATTACAGATGTAATTCATGCAATACAGTTAATATGATCACTTATTATGGACTTAATCATCCTTTCAGTTGAATCTTTTTTTTTTTTTTTTAAAAAATTGCAGATCAATGGAAATGTTTGGAGAGGCTCTGGAATTTTTTGGGAAAACCCCATGCACTCTTGTGGGGGCTCAGATTGTGCATCTTTGACATGAATTTTAATCTCTTCTTTATACAGCTTCCCTGAACTGGATTCCTGCAAGTTATGGAACAATTTATGGAAGTATTGTGCTTTGTTGTTGCTAAGGAGCTGGGTAGCCTCTAAATGTTCATGAATGAATAAATAATTAGACAAAAAAGCAGTCAGCTTGAATAAAACTTTTTACACTCAGATTTTGCCAATTAGCATAAATTAGTTTATGCATAGCAATTCAGCTAAGTGGCACACAACAATAATAAAGCTTTATGGAGAGCTACATTACAAGCAAGATATCTGATACAAAGATAAAATTATTATCCCTTGCTATCATATTAATAAAATACTGCTATCTAGCCAATAGAGTTGTATGACAATTTAGATACAAAATGTTTCAAAAGTGCTAAATTGGCACAGATATGAACATTTTAGAAAAATGCTACATTTATAAAATGTTAAGGCTATGCAACCTTTTGATTTCTTCCACAGGTGATGTTTCAGAGAACATACAAGTCCAGAAATGTTTAGAACTCTTTAAACCTGTTATGTCCTTATAAGGACATCCGCCGGGGGATTGGTAGATTCCACCGGCGGGAAGCTTAAATGATTGTCATTGGCCGGTGGGCATGCCTGAGCAGGATATAAGGAGGCTCAGCAGCCCAGCCGGCATGCAGTTTTCACCCATCTAATAAAGGTTCTGAACGGACAGCTGAGTCGCGTTTCTTTCCGGCGCCGAGCTAACACTGGCGACGAAGGACTGAAAAGAACCAACGACCTGCAACACAACGCTACCGCCATCAGGAGCTGAATCACCGAGCTAAGTCACTGAACCATGTCGGGACCACAAATTTCCCTGGCTCCATTCAATCCAAGCCAGGAAAAATGGAAATCCTTCATGGTGAGATTCAGACAATTCCTGGCGGGCAGCGGCTTCACAGAACTGGACGACAACAGGAAGAGGGCTCTCTTCCTGGCTCACTGCGGATCCGAAGTCCTGGAGATGGCGATGGACCTCGTGGCACCCAGGGACATCGAGCAGATGCCATGGTCCGAGCTCCAAGACGTCCTCCAGGAGCACTACGCGCCCACGAGCACTCCCCTAGCCAACCGTTTTGAATTCCACCAAAGGAATCAGAACGAAGGGGAAACGTTCAAGGACTTCGTATCGGCGCTCCGGAAGATCGCGGCCAGCTGCGAGTTTGAGAATGTGGACGTCCAGCTGAGAGACCGGATCGTATTCGGCATGAGGGACTGCTCAGTCCAGAAAAAGTTCCTCAGCCGGAAAAAGATCTCTCTTAAGGACGTCATAGAAGAAGCAACCGCGGCGGAGACGTCCGACAGAGCGGCAGCAGCGATGAGACGCTCAAAAGGGATCCACAAGATCCACAGAGAACAGCCCCAGTCATCCGAGGACCTCTCCACGTGCTCGGAGTCCGAAGGGGAAATGGCCGTCCACAAGGTCACGAGGCCCCAAAGGCGGGAAAGTCAACAAGATGGCACCCGAGAGGACAGATGCGCCAGCTGCAAGGGAGATCACCCTCGCGCCAGATGTCGCTGGCGAGATGCAACCTGCCGCCGATGCGGACGGAAAGGCCACATTGCCGAGGCCTGCAGGGCGGCAGAACCAACTTTCGAGAGGCAGAGACCTGGAGACCGCGAATACCAGAGGTCATCCAGACGATCCCAGCAACCGAGGCGACAGGACGAGCGGCAAGCAAACGGCCGGCGGGTCAACAAGACGACCATCGCCAACACCGCAGCGGAGGGAGCCGAAAAATTCCACGTGACCGTCCACGTGGACGGGGCACCATGCCCCATGGAGATAGACTCGGGCTCACCCTTCTCCATTATTGCCTGGCAGAACCTAAAAAGACTCCAGCCCAACATCGCGAAGGGACACCTGAAGCCAATCCAGGCAAAGTTAGTAGACTTTGGCGGCCACCCCATCGGCATCCTGGGACGAACGAACATCAGAGTGACATACAAAGGGTTCAGCGGAGACCTCCCCATCGCCGTCGTCAAGGACGATCAACCGACCCTACTGGGAGTGGAGTGGTTCAGGCCACTAGGGCTCACAATCGGAGGAATTAATCAGATTAGGAATAGTCAGCTCGACAAACTCCTAGAAGACTTCCAGGACGTCTTCGACGGGAGCTTAGGTAAATTCCTGGGGAAACCCATTTCTCTAAATTTAGATCCCAAAATCAATCCGATTCGGCTAAAGCCCCGCAGAGTCCCGTTTGCCCTTAGACCGAAAGTGGATGCACAATTGGATAAGCTAATCACCCAGGGCATCCTAGAACCGATCGATCACGCTGCATGGGAGACCCCCATTGTGACCCCCATGAAGCCTGATGGATCAGTGCGCATCTGCGCTGATTATAAGTGCACAATCAACCGTGCGTTGCAGCAGAGCGCATATCCGGTGCCAGTGGTGCAACATCTGTTGCACTCACTAGGCAAAGGATCAATTTTCGCCAAACTGGACCTGGCGCAAGCGTACCAGCAGCTGCCAGTGGACCAGACAACTGCGGAGGCGCAAACGATTGTCACGCACCGGGGCGCCTTTAAATGCAACAGGCTCCAGTTCGGAGTCAGTGCCGCCCCGGGGATTTTTCAATCGATGATGGAACGCCTTCTCCAAGGCATTCCAGGGGTAGTGCCCTACTTTGATGACGTCCTAGTCTCAGGGACATCAGAATCCCAACTAATGGAACGGCTCAGGCTTGCCCTGCAGCGGTTCCAGGCGAAGGGACTACGAGTCCGACGGGACAAGTGCGTGATCGGAGTCAGGGAAGTCGAGTTCCTGGGCTATTTAATTGATAGCCAGGGCATCCACCCCACCAAAGACAAGGTAAGGGCTATACACGAGGCTCCAGCCCCAAAAAACAAAACGGAGCTTCAGGCTTTTCTGGGATTACTTAACTTTTATAGTGTATTCCTACAACAGAAAGCCACCGTCGCTGAACCACTGCACCGACTCCTAGGGAAGGCGGCACCTTGGAAGTGGGGGAGCGCAGAGGAGGAAGCCTTCCAGAAAGCCAAGAGACTCCTGTCCTCCGACAGCCTCCTCATCCAGTACAACGGGGAGCTACCGCTAACCTTGACCTGCGACGCCTCACCCTACGGGGTCGGGGCCGTCCTAAGCCACCAACTCCCGAATGGAGAAGAAGCACCAATTGCTTTCTTCTCCAAAACGATGTCACCAGCCGAAAGGAACTACGGCCAAATAGACAAGGAAGCGTTAGCGATCGTGGCAGGCGTTAAGCGTTTCCATGAATACGTATATGGCAGAGCATTCACTATCATAACAGATCACAAACCATTACTTGGCCTCCTCGCGGGGGACAAACCCACCCCAACCTTCATGTCGCCCAGGATGACACGCTGGGCCATCTTCCTGTCGGGCTACAACTACCGCCTAGCCCACCGGCCCGGTAAGGTCATTGGAAATGCCGACGGCCTCAGCAGGTGCCCGCTGAACGAACGGATCGAGGATCCCGCACCCACACTCGGACTCCACCACATCGATGACGACCAGTCCAGCCCGGTGTCCTCATCCACGGTCGCACAGCACACCGCTAAGGACAGAATCCTCAGGCAAGTGCTATCCTGGGTCTTACGGGGATGGCCAGACGAAGCCCAGAGGGAGGAGCTAACCCCATTCCACAGAAGGCAGCAAGAACTCACCACGATGCAAGGCTGCCTCCTCTGGGGCGACCGCGTGGTCATTCCCAAGTCACTCCAAAAACGGACTTTGCAAACCCTTCACTGCGGTCACCCAGGGATCGTCAGGATGAAGGCCCTAGCAAGGAGCTACGTCTGGTGGCCCGCCTTAGACAAAGACATCGAGGCGTGGATTGCCAGATGTGACCCGTGCCAGGCAACGAGGCCAGCACCCCCGCAAGCGACACCGTCAGAGTGGGAATCACCATCCGGACCCTGGTCGAGAATCCACATCGACTTCGCCGGGCCGATGAACGGTAAATCCCTCCTGATCGTGGTCGACGCGTTTTCCAAGTGGCTGGAAGTCATAGCCATGCCCTCCACCACGACGGAAGCCACCATCAAGGCCCTACGACGTCTATTCGCCACGCACGGCCTTCCGGACACCCTCGTCTCCGACAACGGGCCACAGCTGACAGCGAAGGCGATGGAAGAATTCCTGGCAGGCCACGGCATAAGGCACGCGCTCACCGCCCCGTACAGACCGGCCGGAAACGGACAGGCCGAGAAAATGGTGAGGCTAACGAAAGAGACACTAACCAGAATGGGAAAAGGGGACTGGCAGGAACAAATTGACCAGTTCCTCTTGACCCAACACATCACCCCTCACACAACGACGAGAAAAAGCCCGGCCGAGCTACTGATGGGACGGAAGCTACGCTCACCGCTAGACCGCCTGCACCCGCTGTATAACCCAAAAGACAGGCCGAACAAACCTCCGCCGCCAAGGAACTTCGCGTGCGGGGACTTGATTTCGCGCTAAATTTCCAGGGCGAACCCAAATGGCTCAAGGGTCAAATCATGCGAGTGACCGGCCCGAGGTCCTACGAAGTCGAGCTGGTCGACGGCCGCATCTGCAGGCGACACATCGACCAGCTCCGGAAAAGGTGGAGGGGAGCTGAGGAGGTCGAGGAAAACCACCCCGACGAGGTAGGCCTGCACCGACCCGACAGGGTAGGCCAGCCACACCCCGACGGGGTAGGCCTACCCCACCACGATGAAGGAGGCCCACCGCACCCTGAGGAGGAGGACCAGCCAATCCCCGGCCTGGAGGGACGCCACCTACCCTACCCCGGCGAGGTAGGCCGACCCGGAGAGGCCAGGGAGAGACCGTCGCACCCACCACCACCCGGGGGTCAACCCACCGTGGAGGCCCCCACGCCCCCTGACCCGGGGGCATCTCGGACACGGGACGAGGACTCGGAAACCTTACCGAGGTTCAGACGACCGTCTTCCGACCATGGCGATTGGAACAGCCCGGAGGACCACCGGACCTACGGCGGCGCAACCAGGAAACGGCCCAAGGAGATGACTTCAACTCCTGCCGGAGACGCCAGGGCGGGCCCCGCGCACTCGACGGCAGAGTCCGGAGACTCCCGGACGGAGGGACAGGTGCCAACCGGGGCTCGGCCCGTCCGGAGCAGCATCCACCCACCGACTGGGCCGCGCAGGTCCAATAGAACTGTCAGGCGTCCCGCCTACCTGCGCGAGTACGTGATCGCGCACACGGATTGATGGACTAAGGACTAGGAGGGGAGGGGTGTTATGTCCTTATAAGGACATCCGCCGGGGGATTGGTAGATTCCACCGGCGGGAAGCTTAAATGATTGTCATTGGCCGGTGGGCATGCCTGAGCAGGATATAAGGAGGCTCAGCAGCCCAGCCGGCATGCAGTTTTCACCCATCTAATAAAGGTTCTGAACGGACAGCTGAGTCGCGTTTCTTTCCGGCGCCGAGCTAACAAAACCAATTCTTCCTTTTCCTGGGATTGTATGATATTGCTCTTTTGAATCATCTCTAAATTGGAAAATCTCTGTATCTACTTTGTTTCTTTCCAACTAATTGGGCCAGTGTTGTTACTACAGTAGCATCAAATGAAAAGTTTGGCTTAGCACTTGAAGCAAATCTTTCTGGCTTCTGGACAAACTTAATATTAAATGGATACCCATCTGCAATACAGACCTTTGGTTTTCTACTGGATAGATCAAAGACATGTAAAGCAGATTTACTGTCTTTTTCATTCATTAGCAATCAGTGAGTCAGATTCACCAAATGGGTTGTTTCCTAGAGTCATCTAAAAAGAATACCTTCAATCTGCATGTAAAAATGTTCCATCTGTGCTACCTCAGGGCAATCATGTTAATAATTCTACTTTGAGCCCTCCTGTTGAAGATAAGTCATGAATGCTATTGGGTTATACAAGGAAATGGCGGTGTGGTAAGCAATGCATTACAGCATCATATGATTAGCAGGAGGCTCAGCCCTAATACTTCTCAGAGGTGTGTTTAATCTGAAAGAGCATTTATCCTCCTCCCTGACCTGCTTACCTTTTATATATTAAAATTAAAGCGGGGAGGGAGGAGGAGACTTCATCCTGACAGTTGCCATTAGTTTTCTAAAGCAGGGGTCTCCAACCTTGGCAACTTTAAGCCTGGAGGACTTCAACTCCCAGAATTCCCTAGCCAGCTTTACTTTGTTGGCTGGGGAATTCTGGGAGTTGAATTCCACCAGGCTTAAAGTTGCCAAAGTTGGAGACCCCTGTTCTAAATTCTTCCAGTTTCCCAATGCAATGAAAGACACGCTAGAGATTTCCAGACAATTGAAATAAAATGGCCCCTAGCTAAAACTTGCTGGTACATCATAACAGCTTTTTTGCACAGCCGTTACTAAGCAGTAATCTTTTAAACTCCAGCATCGGAAACCTTTTTGATCATCTCCCTGCTGCCTGGATCTTGGAACTGCTGGAGGTAGAGCTTTGCTACCGGCACATTCCAAATATGCCTTTGGCTCATTTTATCACATAACAGGTAGAGGATGCCAAGTTCTTGCTTGTTTCATCTTTTCCAGCAGGAAATCTTCTTCAAAGACAGGCATAAGCATTGAGAAACTTTATTTTTAAAAAAAATTAATTTAATTTAATTAATCATATTTCTATGCCGCCCAACTCCCAAGGGACTCTGGGTGGCTTACAACACAAATAATACAAATAGTATTATAGCATCAAGGCTCTGGCTCTCTCTCTCTCTCTCTCTCTCTCTCTCTCTCTCTCTCTCTCTCTCTCTCTCTCTCTCTCTCATTATTTATACCCATTTGACTTCTTTTCCTCTGGTGTAACAGCAGATTGAAATAATTGGGGTGGGAGGTAAGGATTTAAAGACTTTATTGCCTGTATATTAGAATCCCTATCGAGTTTTGGACCATCACATTTGTGTTTTCCTTTTTAAGTAATAATAATAAATTGTCACTTGCCAAGAACAGTGTTCTTTAAACTTCTTTCTTGTATCTCTCTAACCACAGCATGAGCTTGTTCTAGTAACAGCTTTTTTATATAATGTCCTTGTGATATTGCCTTTGACTCATTGTCTAATTCACTGCTGAGGCAATGTAATGTCTTCCTTAGCTGTTCCAGTTTTAAAGTAATGTCTTCCTCCTTTTCCTGACACAATTTTGGCTGTGGATATTTGCTAACAGCGTTCTTGGAAATGACAGCTGGTGTGACCAGATCCACCTCCTACTGGCCATTTTAGGCTGCTGCAGGCAAATGTTTCCCTCCAGTCAGAAGGAACTGCCTTGGCTTGGCAATGAATTGGTTGTTTAAGAGAACAGATACCTATCATCTGGCGAAGGCACCTGCCTGTTGTGAGATAGTGCCCAACCAACCCACACTTTCCATAAACTGCAGTAATTGGGATGGCAAAGAGATACAAAAAACAGAATTCTGCAGCCTGGATCTGATAGTCCTATCAATGCTACAATTTTACTTATGGGACCTTAATATTTATATAATCAGAGAAAGGCCAGAACATTTTCAAACTTGTGAAACTGATTTGAACAGATTAAGATGAGGAAGAGGATTTAGATATACTGGATCTCCTGAACAGGATCCTAACATAATTAGATGTATGTAGGCAAACTCTGTACCTTTCTCAAAAATTTCCACCATGCAGTTCTAAACTACAGTTTACTGATTGGATCATATGATAACAACATCTACACAAGTTTTTTTCTTGTTACAACAATTATAGACACAATATTAGGATTTCTTGGCATGTTGAATTTGGAGAAAAGATGATTAAATATGTTTAAGCTCTTTATTGAATGTTCCACTTCATTTTTCCCTTTCTTCCAATCCTCCCTAAAACAAAACAATAAATAAACACCTCCAATCAATACCAAAAGAATCAAATCATTTATTTGAATAGAAAAGGATAGTATTGTTAAAACAAAATGAATCCCATCAATATGCCAATGGACAGAATATTATCTTTATATTTCAGAGGTAAAATAACCTCCAATGGTTTCAAGAGGAAATGGATATCAGCTATTTGAGACAGCATATGTGAATATTAGTATGCATAATATTAAATATGTATGCCTGAATAGTTGTTTTCTTCAGGAAGGAATGAAAAGTTCTGAGTTTTCCATTCCTGCACATTTTCCACCTAAGCCAAAGAGTTGTTGTGAGTGCAGATATGTTAGAAACTGTGTGAATCAGCAGAATGAATTTTCTCTTTCTGTTCAGCTCCAACAGAATCACCCTTCTTACTTTTTGATAAACAGATGTTGTTTTCCTGCTTTAAACATGGACTCATGGTGAGGAGGTACCTGCAGGCAATTATTCAGAAGCTGGCCTACAAAGTCACATACAAAGTCTTTGATTTTTTTTTAAGTGGCTGCTTATATAAGATTTTGAGATATAGCTTTTTAAATATGGTAGGACAAGGACTAGAATGTATCTGAGCCTAGCTGGAATCCAATTATGTTCTGCAACCTTAATAAGAAGACAGCCTAGTGGTCCATGACTGTCCTTGTCCAACTGTCATCAGATATAAGTCAGAAAACCTGAGAAGAGATTTTCTTTGTAGCATCCCCTGATTCTGACATTTTCTACCTGGAAAAGTAGCTTAAATGCCACTCTTTGTACTTTTGAGTCAAGTTTTTTTGTAATTTCATGAGTAGAGTGAGAACAAATCAAGACTGGCATAAGGCTGTATGACCTTCTGGGAAGTGAGAGATGGCTAACTTATATTAATAGCAATAAAACTTAGACTTATATACTGCTTCACAGTGCTTTACAGCCCTCTAAGCAGTTTACAGAGTCAGCGTATTGCCCCCAACAATCTGGGTCCTTATTTTACCGATCTCAGAAGGATGGAAAGCTGAGTCAACTTTGAGCCAGTCAGAATCAAACTGCTGGCAGTTAGCAAAATTAGCCTGCAATACTGCATTCTAACCACTACACCACCATGCTTTTTCTTTACATTTCATGAACAAAGAAAATCAATCTTGAGGCCCTCTAATTTGGCAATATTGGCTGTAATAATGGGAGATACATTCAACACATATAAAGAGCACCAGTCTGGAAAGCAATGCACAACCATCTTGTATAAATTATTGTTATATATTTTTGGTGATAGCTGAAGAGCTTCTGCATTCCTGCTGGCTTTGAAAATCCTCTTCCAACCATGTTTTTTTGCTGTTACTTTAACTGACATTTTATTCTGTAGTATTCTTATTGCTGTTGATCTATGAATAAATGTCCTTTCATTTTTATCATTTCAATGAGTCCTGGCGGTATTATGTCCTTCAGATCACAAAGAATCAGAAATGACTGAAAAACTGAAGCAATATAGCCTGTTTGGTACAACTAGCAGAGCAGAATATACATTTATAAGATGAAATAACTAAACTGCTGCATCAGATCAAAATGCTACTTTTGGCTTCCTACAGTGGTCCATCAACTGCTTCTCAGAAGTGCAGAAAGAAGGCTCAGATGTGATTCCTTCCATTTGTCCCAGTTCCTGCACATTTGTGTTTGAACCCTGGAAAAGATTCTTCCATTTCTCAAGGTTGGAGAGCTATTGTTTCTCATCTCATATCCTGTGGTAATGAACTGTACTAAGTCATGGAATTAAACTGTGCAAAAATATAATTCTTTTTTTTTTTTTTTTTGCTTTCTCTGATCCCACTCTTTCTGGAATATCCTGATGTATGCACTTATTGATAGATAGTTTTAACTGACATGCTCAAAAGTCAGCAGCTTGCTTCATCAAATTCTAGGAAGGTGACATCTACTAGGGCCTAATTTTCACCTCGCTGATTAGACCATAAGACTTGAGGAAAGCAAAAAACAGAGGAACAGCTGATCAAATCTTGCAATGCCCACTCTGGACTGAGCACCAGTAAACCCCATTACTAACTTCCTGAAAACTGAAGGTCTGAGAAATAGCATCATGGGACACCAGCCACCTAAACTGCAATACAGAATTGTCCCAAGTTAGACTTGTAGACTTTAACTCCCAGAATTCCTCAGCCAGCACCACAAGTCATAAAGTTGCCAAGGTTGGAGACCCCTGATCTAGAAACCACATCTCACAACAAAAAGACCTTAGTTAGTCATAGAAGCAAACCAACAACTGTATCTACACAAGGCAACTGGATTTTCTTGTTTTCTTTTTCCTTGAAAATGTATCACTTCTATCCAAGAAGCTTCTTCAGTTCTGAAGAAGCTTCTTGGATGAGAAGCAAAATGTTTTCAACGAAAAAAAAACAAGAAAGTCTAGTTGTCTTTTGAACAGTATCTTTGGGACATGATGACCTGGATGACTCTGGAGAATCTCTATAAACATCTGTATCTACACATTACCTGCATCTCACTGACAAAAACTAAACTCAAATCCTTTTTTAGATAGTACATAATACTTTCTGGCTAGTTTTCAACATCCTGGCTATCTCCCCTGCGTTGTAAAGTGGTCTTTCTTCTTGCAGCAACATGAATTCTTCATCTCTCTCATTTGACTGGGGCCAAAAGACTTTACTCCTGGTTTTCAACTATATTTCTCCTCTATTGTTCTCAGTTAGGGAGCCTGCAAGTCATCACATGGTTAGGATAAGTTTGTTCTAATCACTGAAAAGGGGATTTGTCTGCCTGTGTGATTTAGATTTTGATGTGGTCTAGTTCCTGTCCTTTGGGAACCTCATTGTTCTTATTCTCCACTTGTCTGCAAATCCTTCTTGACACTATCTTGACTGGCACCACAGCCCATTCTTATAGATCAGTGGAAGAGCCCCTTTACTTTCTCTTCTCCCTTGTTGTGCCTATCTCCCAACCAGACAATGGGAGCTTCTTCTCCTAGGTTTTGAAGATATCTCCCATCGTGTGCACTTCTGGTGCCCTTTAACAAAGCGAGAAGCGGCGGGAATTGATGTTCATTTTTGTCACACCAATGAGCTTGAGTGGGGTGGAGAGGCTGAAGGAAGAAGTGAGGGGGCAATCGCAGAGGAGGTCAGAGAGCTCGTCCCTCTCTTCCAGCTCATAGGTGGCATCATTCAGCATCCGCCGGTGGAGGTGGCAGGTCTGCTCGATCTTGAGTTTGTTGATGTCACTGCGCAGGCGCATAAGCTGCCGAGCCAGCTGCTGGTCCTGGAGGCGCATTTCCATCTGGAACACAAAAACAGGAAGGGCATGACAGGATGGCAGAAGATCATCAAATCAGGAGGAGATGCAAAGACTTGGGATACTGCAACTTGTACCACTTTTGACAGAAAATGAGATGGCTTATTCATCGCCACTGCTGCCATAGTTAAAATTCCTGATGTACGGGTTTAGGAAAACCTTTGTCCCATGACAAGTTCTTTTTTATGACCTATTTCATGCCTGCCACAACTTGCAATTGGAATGGGAAGTCTCTATTACGGTTGTAAGTTGAGGACTACCTATACAGCAATTTCTATATGATGGAGGAGGAGGGTTGGGATTAAAAAAAAAAAAAAACTAGGATAGCAATTGCAGCAACATGACCAAAGCTATGTTGTTTTGTGTACTGGTAGTCTTCAACTTATGACCACAGTTAAGCCCCAAATTTCATAGCTAAGCAAGGCACTTGTTAATTGAGTTACTCTCCTTTTTTGCCACAGTGGTTAAATGAGTCACTGCGGTTGTTAAGTGAATTGTGCAGTCATTTAGTGAATCTGGCTTCCCCCATTGACTTTGTTTACAGTAACAGAGTTGGAAGGGACCTTGGAGGTCATCTAGTCTAACCGCATTGACGCAGACTTATACTAGGGGTTCGAACCGCCGAATTGCTGACTTTTCTGATTGACAAGGTCAGCATCTTAGCCACTGAGCCACCTAGCCAGGCTTGTTAGAAGCTGGTTGGGAAAGTTACGAACATGACCCTGAGACAGTGCAACTGCCATAAATATGTACCACTTGTTAAGTGCCTGAATTTTTATCACGCAACTAATGTCTTAAGTGTGAAAACTGGTCATAAATCCCTTTTTTTTTCAGTGCTGTTTTAATTTTGAATGGTCATTAAATAGTTTAAATTGAGGACTACCTATTTGTGTTATGTTAAATGCTCGTACAAAGGGATGATCTAGTGTTTCCCTAATTGCTATCCTCCACGCAGGGCCGGATTTAGATGAAAAGAGGCCCTAGGCTATTCCACTTATGAGGCCCTTTCACCTCCCATTTTTTTTGGTTCAGTGTTTTAGTGTTCACTGTTTTTAGAATAGTGTAATTTTAATTTTGTTAACAATTTGAATATAGGCCCCTCTTGATCTTGAGGCCATAGGCTGAAGCCTAGTTAGCCTATAGGAAAATCCGGCCCTGCCTCCACGTATGTTAGAAATAAAACTCTCAGAACTAGCAGGTCACAACTAACGGTTCACCTGAACCAGTACGAACCGGCTGAAACCTACCCCTGTCTTAATGTGAGATTATATTAATAACAAAACCAATCCTCACCCTTTCACACTGTTCTATGCTACCCAAACATCTTAACTAAATTCTGGATAATGATGATTGCAGTACGGCCCTACACATAATATTTGATTCACAAGTATACAATTTACCTCTGTTGGACGTCTGCCACCTAGTGGCCACCAAAGCTTTTGAATTTAATTGCTGTTCCTGTTGCCTCATTTACATAATCCCTTTCTTTCCCCATGACTGAAACTTTGGAGAAGCTTTTACAAAATATTCCTTTATCTGAACAATGCACATTAAATTCCCTCATGAGAGGGTGGCAGAGATAAACAAAATGTGTCTCATGAGCAAATGCCAAAAATCTCCCCTCCAAAATCAGTTAAGATACAATGAATGCAAGTGTCTCAGAACAAGAAATGCAAATAATGCTTGAGGGGATGGGACTAGTACAAATTTGATTGTATTGATTTGATTAAAATTAAATAACAGTGAATCGATACAGTTAAAAGGATTAAAATTTACCTATTTAACCAATATAAAACCAGTTTGGCATAATGGTTAAAGTGCTGGCCTATAAACCAGGAGTTATAATCCTACTTTAGGGATGAAAACCAGTTGGGTAACTTTGGACCAGTTAGTTTCTCACACCTCAATCCATCTCACAGGATTGTTGTGGAGAAAACAGGAGGAAGAGGAAGGAGTATTACATATATTTGCCAACTTGAGTTACATATAAAATAATATAGGTGGGATAAAGGTAAAATAAATAAATTTCCCTTTTCTATTAATGAAAAATTCCATTGAAGAAAAATTTGGAGATCTTCTCAAGTCAGGGAAGGGTCATTTGTACCCTGGAACTCTAAAATTATGCACCTTGTTTTGTTTTTCTTTAAATCAAACAATCGGTGCTCCTTTCCTGATAAAAAAAGTAAGTGAAACTTGAGGAAAAGTTAACTGCATACTGTCCAAAGTGAGTTTGATAATACCTCAAATTGACCAATAAATAAAATACAGATTACAGTTATTGCAGTTCACAACAGAAAATGACTGTTTTGTTTGCACAAGAAGATTCTGTGTAGTCAACAGTATTCAAACGGCCCTTCACAGAGAGAAAATCTATCAACTTCTTTCTGCAAGTCAAAAATGGCAGCAAGTCATTCAGACAGGTTTTTGCCTTAGAAAGTGGTGGATTATGGCAATTGTAGATGATTAATCTAGTGTTTCTCTAACTGCTACCTTCCACGTATGTTGGAAATAAAACTCTTAGAACTAATATGTTAGCTGAGAGTTCTCAAGAATTGTAGTTCCTGTTCATCTGAAGGAAAGATGATTTATTTGTGTCATTTGGTCAGGTTTATTGGCTTTGTTGATGTTATCTGCCAACCTTACTTCTGAAAAACGCCTTTAATTCACTTTACTTCTGTATTTTCCCTGAGCATCATCTCCAGAACTGTAAAGCCTACAAACTTGAAATTTGGCACATACGTTCCTCTTGGCTTCTAGGTGCTCGCTAAAAAAGAATTTTTTGAAATGATCATCAGATTATTAGTACTTCATATACAGTATATTCATATACAGTATATTAGCACGCTCTGATGCTAAGATGTTCTACTCCCACTCCCCACCTGAAAAGTTCCAACTGCCACTTGCCTCACATTCCGTTACCTCAGGTCAAACTGGCAGATGTTCCATTCCTTCACTCAGGGACAGTCTGGGGCTCCTTACAGTACTAAGCGTCACTATCTCACCAAAATGTCTATGCCTTCCATCTATGGAACTGCTTCTGAACTCAAGGCGGCAGGAGAGATATTCCCTTATGTGTTTCAATCACCAATCACCACTGAGCCAATGCATTGTGAACCAAATTTCTCCTGCATAGTGTCCCAGCCCCAACTCACTTTTACACTGACCTCCTCAGTTCAGACAAATCTATTCCTTCTATTGTAACACAAGTTAAAGGGAAAATACTGTCTTTCTCCTGCCTGGAAGTACAATGGATGCTTCAAAATGATGTCTTTTGGAGCCAGAGAGTTGAAGGAGGAAAATTTTATGTCAACATTCAAAGTGCAGGTGCAGGTCTAACAGAGGGTAGGGAATATCATGGCGGGGCCTCAGCAGCAGCCTTCATTTCTCCAGATATACTTTGTTGGTGATGATAACAATGAGAGTCTGTCAAGACCATGAGGATCCTACGATGGTGTGAAAAATGGTCATAAGTAGCAAAGTATGGGTATCCAGCTAGTTTGTTATAAAACCAATATGACAGTTAAGTGTCAAATTGATAAAAGTTCTGTTTTGTAAATAGCCAGTTGCAATCTTCCCCACTATCAGTGAAGGGACTTGATTACATAGCAGATTACAAGCAGGCTATTGGGTGGGAAATTAGAAACTCTCCATATTAACATACATTGATATATATATATATATATGAAAATATTTCAATTGCTGGAATACTTTAATCCCAAGATATTCATTTTAATAAATCTTGCTAAGGAGAACTTTGTGAGAATCTTCCTTGAAAAGAATCACTTTGAGTTTTAGGTGGTTGCTAAAGAGTCTGATGACTGGGTTGGAGATTTAACAAATACTAAATCTGATTACATAGGATCACATTTCAAAGGCAGTCTTTCATGAAATGCTAAACATGCTTAGTTTGGTAGCTATCCTTGTTTTCTTTCTAAGAGGTTTCTGGTAAAAGCAGAATGTCAGATTAGATTAAAGTTAATCCATTATTGTCAGGCCATTTTTGTGTCTTTGTGGCTTTACAACATGATTTTTATTTTTGGATTTTTTTTTAACTGTACTGATTCCCCCACACTTTTTCCTTTCTTTCTTATAAGAACTGGCTTTTCACCAGCTGCAGTCCAATAGCATCAAACTTTTCCCAGGGAGATAAAGATTCTTGCTGTCAAGAATTTTCTGCCTTCTGAGTGAGAAGACTTTTTTGTACTCTAGTAAAATAAAAACAGAAAGGTTGAAAGTGGGAGGGAAGAGGCTGGTATTTTGCTGATAAAGGGCACAAGGGAAAGCTTGGGATGGTTGACAGAAGAATTACATTGACAATGAGGAGAAAGATGGCATTGCTGGATCCCATCCCATGTTCAGTACTTGTGTTTAGTTTCTGGTAGCTTGGATAACTAGCAAGCTTCTTGCATAGTAAAATATTATTTGGGAATATAAAAATATACAGGGATAGAAAAATAATAGTTCCAACTCCTCAGGGATACAGTGTTGATCTCTAAAGTCTGCTAAAGCATAAAATCTTCTCTGATCTCTTTCTGGGTTTTTAAGAAAGTTTCCTTCAATGAAGAAATGTAAGAAGAATGAATGAATGCATCTCTGAGTCTCATTTTTGTTCTTTTTTCCTTTCTACCATTTTTCCCAGGTCAACTTATCCTCTGCTTGCGTGACCTGGAGTGATTCTGACAGACAGTTCCTGGCATTCATTCAATCAAAAGCCATTGTATAAGTTATTCCATCTTTCTTTAGTAAGAGAAGCATGGAAGCAGTGATGAAAAAGCATGGGAATATTTCATGTTGAAAATTATGTTGTCTGGACACCACCAATACAAATTCTATTAAATGGAAGAAGTTTTCCTCCTTCCAGAAACACTATCCAATGCAAAACACTATCCAATCAAACTGCATGAAAATAAAAGAATGAGCTTCAATGAATTTTTGTGTTGTTTTTTCTTTATCGTGTTTTTTTTTCTTTATCCTTAACACTCAGTTACTGTAACACTTTTAAATAAGAAGAACGTATTGCTAAACTGAAACAATGATTGGCCAGTATAGTTAATTTAATTCATTAATTTGCTAGATTGCTTGCTTGCCTGTCATCCAAGAGCTTCGTACATGGCATATAATGTTCCTCCAACCTTTTCACACAACTCTTTGGGGCAATTTTATACTAAGAGTGTCCGACCTTAAGTCACTCAATTAACCCAGCTAACTTTCATAATTGAAGATAAATCTGAACTTCGGTCTCTCCAGTTCCAATTCAACAGCACAATATTACATTCCCAAATGTTTTTAGGAGGACCATCAGGAAAAAAATAAGACAGTAATCCTTTTCTTAGGTTTTCCCTGCATCATCTGGTATTCAAAAATGCACTTCTTTTGAACTCTAAATTCTACATTGCTCCAATGACTTAAAGAAATTAATTTCCTTCCATTAATACTTCCCCAGCCAGCTATCCATCTGATGACCATATCCCCATTTTGAGACAACAGAGTAATGTTAAGTACTCTTGGTAAGGTATAAGTCCCGGCTCACCAGTGGACTGCTGGAAGCAGTGTAGGGTTGCATGGCACTTTATATACTGGTACTGAAAGAATTCCTTTCTGTAGTTAGAATTGCATTAATTTTTATGAGTGGCTCCACGTTTGAAGGGAAAAAAACAGTAAACATACCTCTTTCCTTTTCTTTCTTTTTCCTCTCTCTCTCATTTTACTGGGGTCTATGTAATTTAACAGGGCTCTATTATAACTTCTCACTCAATCTGGGTAGTAATCACTACTTTGAGGGGTCCTTGGTGCTGTCTAAGTTTGGGTGTTGTTGGTTTTTTTTTTTTTTTTTTTTGTAGACGTTTCATTATCCAAACTAGGTAACATCATCATAGTTTGGGCAATGAAACATCTGCAAGAAAACAACCAAGCTCAGAGAGCACCAAGGAACCCTTATTTCAACCCTGAGCTACAAATATTATCCTTTATTGGAATCACTACTTTAAAAAAAAGAAAAGAAAAGGGCATTTGAAACTATTTTTAAAAAATAAGTCTCAGATGTGGCCCTGGGTTTTTTTCTATCTCATTGATTCCAGGTTTAGGAATTTTTAATCTCAGACTCAGTGTTTCCTTTTAGCTTTACAGAATCATCTCTCATCTTGCTGCGTGGAACAATTATATAGGCTGTATGTAGAAATTCAAAAGTATTTTGCTAATTCTTCCTCTTTTTTCCTCAGTTCAGCTCACAGCCCTACAAGCATTTCCATTAAATCTAAAGAAGGTGGCATTTAATCACAGCCTCTATTTCCAATCTGATGATGAAATGGTCTCACCCTTGGAATTGGATGGTTTTCTTAAAGTCATATGAACAGATTTTTCCTTACCATGTAGGATAAGACAGTTTATGGCGGGATGCAATCTATTAATTCATCAGTTTGAAACATCACATGCCTTACCGTGCTAATATATTGTTCACCAAGTGATTAAAATCAATCAAGTCACTCAGATAATGAGACAAAAAAGAAATATGCCTTAATAAAATTATATTTCTCATATATAAATCACATCTAAATTTATATGTTTTATGAGAAATAAAAATAAAAAACTTTGAAAAAATAAAATAAAATTATGTTTCTCCTTTACTGTTTCAAATGAGTTCAAATAATATCTTTCCCCATTTTCACATTTTCTCAAAACAGAACTGAGCAAGGAATATGCATGTGTGTATCCTGTTCTTGCTTTTTGTAATGTGTACACTGAGCTGATAACACATGCAAGCCACTATGGTCCATTAAAATACTGTATATCCCTTGTTCAAACTGTCTGAAAGTCAATCAAGGGCAGCTATATTAATATTGCCATATCTGCCTGGCAATTATGACTCTCCTACTGAATGTTTTCTTGAAGTCAAGATCTATTAATCTTTCAGAAACCTTATAGAAGCATATAGCCAGGTGACTTGTGCTTTTGGGGAAGGAACTGGAAAAAAAAAGTAGAACTAGGGGAAAGAGGAAAAGAAAACAAAATGTTTTTTTTAAAAAAAAATCATTATTGCCAGGAATCTCATTTTTGTCTTTTCGGCTGTAATCCTACAACATCCCTAGAGGTTCTGCTGATAAAGAATTTTAAAAAACAGTAGGACATTACTTACCAACTCTTTCCGAAGCCAATTTAATGCTTCATCAATGTTTCCAAAGCCACACACTTTCTCCGGGACAAACAAAATTGGCTGTCTGGAAGAGCTTCCATTGATATGAACCTGCACTTCTCGCAAAGAAATATTTTCCTCTGTTGGTTTCTTCTCTTGCTTTCCCATGTCCTCCTCAGGAGGTTTGGGGTGGCTCTTCCAGGCCAGTCCTTCCAGCTGAGCTTTCCACTCCAAATATGAAGGCCTTCTTGTCTCCAGCCTCAGTTTCTGTGTCAGGGCTTTCAGATTCCGCAGATGATCATCAAACGGGGGACCACCTTCAGCCTTATCATCCACACTATCTAGCATTTCTTCTATCTGGATTTCTGCCATGGATGCTATCCTTTCTGCTGGGAAATCAGAAACATCCACTGAAAGGTTTGCAGTGGTGTCCCAGATGCAGGCAGGACCATTCAAACAAAGATTTGATCCTCAGAACTTCCTGGGCACACAGCAGTTTTTCCCACTCAATTCAAGACACTCCTTTCATCCAACCATCTAAGCAGAAAAACAAAGACATATTGTTTGGTTCAGCCAGGAATCATTAAAAGAAAAAAACAAGCAATCAGAACTTCCTTCTATGGCTTGACTTGAGAAGAAATGGAAGTTGAATATTTCAGCTTAAGAAAACATCTAGCTAAGAGATTTTGCACAGCTATCTGGCGAAGTTCTGGGGCAAGAGCAAACAAGCTTTTAGCTTTGCAGAAAAACATTTTGCTGCAATGAGACCTGTCAAGAACTATGCTCCAGGCCATAAAGTGGATTATTAAGGATGAAGTCAGACATTAAAAAGAAATGCAATGACAGGGTGTTACACAATTAATAAACTCTGATAATTATATTGTACTTAACATGTTCTGAACTTTTCACCATTATTCTTTGCTATACACGAGGAAAAGAGTGGGGTAGTAAGGATGGAAAAATTGTCTCACTTCAGGAGCTTCCTTTATGGAGAGTCAAATTAGGTATCATACAAATAATACATGTATCAGTGTCTGAGCATATCTTAAACTGAAAAGGAAACGTGGAGGTTGTAACATTTGGATCCACGATATTGCTCTTTTGGGCAGTCACAGTGAATAATAGTTGAGGGGTTCACTTTTGAGGTATGAAGAAAAGGTTTCATATTTTCATATTTTAAAATATTCATACTTTAGCATTCCAGTCTTCACTCCAGAGAAAAGTGTTAAAATTACCCCCATTGTGGTTGATGTGAGCTTTCAAGTCTTCTTCAAACAACTATACTTGGTCACAATAAATGATAAACTGCTAATTGAATAAGCAAAGTGAGTTTTAGCAGAGGTGTGTTCAAATTTCACCTGCAATATGGTTCATGCAATATTGCAACTCCTATTTATTACAAAGTCACAGTCCTGTACTTGAAGCCACTTGTTCTAAAGTTCTAAGATCCAGTGTAAAGTAAAACCAACTCTTTGTCCACTTGAGAACATGGAAAGAAAGGAATTCTTCGACATCAAGGTACATGCACATTAACGAGTAATCTGAATAACTGGGTCATTCTGTTTGCTGAACCTAGGCCTCCTGTAATTTAAACACCAAAACTGTAATTATTCCAATGGAATCTTTTTACAGAAAGAATCACCATGAAGAATACACATCCACTTTTTCATCCTCTTCAATATTTGGGCAGATGACTTAAGTGAAATATTAAAATTCTTTATTGCAAATTTTGGTTTTAGCACTACCAAGATGAATTAACTTTAATATTTTAGAAATGACTTTATACGGTAGCACAGCAAGTAGAGTTATCCCGCTTCACCAGTACAGAAATAAATATTTGCTTCCTTAAACTACAAAATGGTTGGAGGGATTTACACCTGTATGATGCATAAATTGAGGCAAATTTATTTATATTAAAAAAAACCGGAGGTGTTTCCCCACTTTCCCTAAGCATAGGACACACATGTCCCAGCAACCTCCCTTTTCTGCAAAGTCGCCATGAAGTCTGCATCTCATCTCCAGGCCATGACTGAGATAACTAGGGAAGACATGATAGCTGTGTTCCAGCGTCTCAAGAGCTGCCATAAAGAAGAGGGAGTCAAGCTATTCTCCAAAGCACCTGAGGGTAGGACAAGAATCAATGGGTGGAAACTAATCAAGGAGAGAAGCAACCTAGAACTAAGGAGAAATTTCCTGACAGTTAGAACAATTAATCAATGGAACAACTTGCCTCCCGAAGTTGTGAATGCTCCAACATTGGAAGTTTTTAAGAAGATGTTGAATAACCATTTCTCTGAAGTGGTGTAGGGATTCCTGCCTAAGCAGGCAGTTGGATTAGAAGACCTCCAAGGTCCCTTCCAACTCTGTTATTCTATATAAACTATAAATTGTCCTTAGCCAGACTGATTTTAATGTTTTCCCCTTCATTCTAATAACCAGCCAAGAGCAACTACAAAATGTATAAAATTCTCTTAGGAATTCTTACCCATTGTTTATGAAGGAAACCAGCAGTGACTGGGCAAAGAATAAATAGAGGGCAGGGGCTTTCTGATCTGGCTGCAAAAGACCACTATGTGACAGTAAAGAGATACAGAAAATTATATTGTTTATCATCTATTGGTTATTCAAAGTTTTGCATCCCAAATCTAGTAATCTGTATTACTAGAAAATGGCTAGAGGAATTTACACCTATAAACACCATAAACTGATGCAAATTCAATTCAATTATCTTTTTCCAGATTGTCTTGAAAAAGCTAGTTTATGGTGTTTCCCCACTTTCCGCTAAGCATGGGACCTACATGCCCTGGCAACATCTTTTTTTTTCTGCAAAGTCCCTTTTAAGTCTTCATCTCATCCCCAGGCCATGACTGAGATAAATGCAGGAAAAATATAGTAAATTTCATTATTCATTTATTTATTTTTTGCCGACCCAAGAATGATCTCATCTTAAGAATGGGAAAACGCCCTAAATCATGAGGATCTGTTCCATCTTTTCCTTTCTTGCATTTATAGCAGTGGTAAAATCCAAATTTTTTTACTACCGGTTCTGTGGGCATGGCTTTGTGGGTGTGGTGTGGCTTTGTGGACGTGGCAGGGGAAGGATACTGCAAAATCTCCATACCCACCCCACTCCAGGGGAAGGATACTACAAAATCTCCATTCCCACCCCACTCCAGGGGAAGGATACTGCAAAATTCTCATTCCCTACCCACTCTGGAGCCAGCCATAGGTGGTATTTGCTGGTTCTCCAAACTACTCAAAATTTCCATACTGGTTCTCCAGAACCTGTCAGAACCTGCTGGATTTTACACCTGATTTATAGATCATGTTGCCTCCTGAGAAGCTCAAAGCAGCACACTTAATGTTCTCCATAGTATTATTCTGTGTCAGGTAGTTTGGCTAAGAGATAAGACAAGGATGATTTAGCATATGGATTTATTTATTCTAAAATATCAGACCATACTATCACCTAGAAACAGATGTGAAGCTTGATGTAACCTTCGCTCTGCCATTAGAATTTCTCTCTTGGTCATTGGGGTTCATGCAATCCTGAACAAATTTTTGTACAACTGAGTTTCATATATCCAGAGAATAGAAAAGCATATACTATAGGTAGAAATCTGGTTGTCAGAACTAGCTAGGTTCACACAACCTTTAAACCTGAATTAACAAAATAGAGAGAGACAGTTTGGTTTAGTGGTTAAGAGATTAGGCTGGAAACAGAGTCTGTGAATTCTAGTATCACTTTAGACACAAAGCCAGTTGGATGACTTTGAGTCAATCATTTTCTCTCAGCCCTAGGAAGGAGGCAATGGCAAACCACTTATGAAAGATCTTGCCAGGAAAACTTCAGGGACTTGCCCAGGCAATCTCTGAGAACTGAACATGATTGAACAGAAGGGGAAAAAATACAACTGCTATTTTCACTTCACAAGCTCTGCCAAAAGAAATAAAGCTTATTGTTGTTTAAGACAATAGCCTAGTTACCACATATTGAACAACAAAGTACTCATCCATTTTAACTTAATCTAGTGATTTGGGCAAACCCAGCCACAGGGTGAGGTTGTAGCATTTAAAATGCAAGTAAGAGCTGGCACAATTTAATGATTATAAATATACACATAGAAATGTAACCTGTCAAAACTTCCTTCTCCACAATGGTTTTCCAGAATCTTTTCTCCATGCATGAACATGTTTCCAGACCCTTTTAGTTATACTGTTGTGATTCCTAGAAGAACAAATATGTCCTTTTAGATATTTGTAACACACCCTCAGTGCAAATGAACAGGAAATCTCTGAAACTTCCCCTTAATAAAGATTTAGGCCACTCGTTCCATCAAAACTTCACAGGGTTGTTGCTGTGGGGAAAAGAGGAGGAGGAAGGAATATTAGATACGTTTGTTTCTTTGAGTTATTTTTCAAAATAATAAAGACAAGATAATTTTTTTAAAAAAAACCCACAATAGTGCTGATGTCAAGCCTTGACCGAAGGATATCTATCTCCATGGTTACAATGACCCTTTTGTCCTTACATTAGGAAGATCTGTTTAATCTAGAGGAATGAATCAACCAGCTTGACTAATAAAAATGGTTGTTCATGCAGAATGAGGAAACATTTCTCTCATTCTCCTTCATTTATTCTCTGAAATAGTGGTAAATGAGACCTATCCAGCCTTATGCTGATTTTTGTTTAGGAAAGTATGAAGACAGCTGGAATGCTCTTCAAGAAATCCAGACAGATAGCAACCAGACTCAGAAGGTTCACCAGCTACAAGAGGATTTGCCTACTTGCATACCAAGCAATCAGCCAAGGAAGGGACAGGCGATATTTTTGAGTATCGTCAGATATGAAAAGTCTGAAATTTAGAGTGTGTTGTGAGTCTTTCACAAAATGCTAGATAGAAGATTGTCCATTCACAGAATGTTTCCACTCTGGAAATTAATTCATGAGAAACTGGTGAAGTCACTCCCTGCTATTCCTTCTAATTCTCCAAGTGGTGGTTGCTGATGATGGTGATTTTAAAAATGCTCCCTAATCCTCCTTTGGGGAGGTTGACATATTTCTAAAGAAAGACTTGCCATGTCTTTCAAAGAATGCCTGTCGGGCCCAGAGGTATTTCCATAAATCAGGATGACACTAGAAGCTTGGCTTTGCAGAACGCCTGCTTCTTATTTAGTCATTTATTTGGTAATTAAGGAGCCTTAAAAAAATAATGCCTAGCAGGGTAAGGAATCTTGCAAGCACCAAGAAAAAGATGCTGCGGGCATTACTGGGTAAGCTAATTGGTTGACAGTTTGAGGGCACCTGACATGCTGATTTGTGAAAATTAAACTGCTTTGGCTAAAGCGTTTGTTAAAATCATACGACCTCCTATTTGCTTTAGTGTGGCATTTTCAATCTGTATTTGGGAATGTAACAAAATAATTATACATTATAAATTTACCAGACATTTGGCAAAAGGAGGACATGCCCTCCTTTTTGTTCTCATGTCCTCTGTCCAGCAGGCATAGTCTTAAAATCAAACACTCTCAGTCTTTTCAAGTATCTCTTACTATGCAGCTTTTCTCATGGTGCAGTGCTTTCCTAATGTACTAACTGAAAGTTAACAAGCTTAATTCTGTGACCTTAATTAGTTGATTAGAGCCCTCCTGACAAAGCCTTACTCAGTTACACACTGAAGGCTTTTGCCTCCTAACTGACTCTAGCACATTCCTGCAATTGAAAAACCAGTCTTTCTGATGCTGGAAAAGGTAATTGTACATTTATATAGACGTCGATACATTCTTCTTCTGCAGGTTTTCCCTGGAATTTTTGTTGCAGAAAGTTAAACAATTAATGTCCCCATTCCAACCCCCACCATTTATCCTCCTTTCTTAATTGTTGTTTACTTGTTCTGATACCTGGTAGCTTTAAATTCAAGGGCTACTAGAGTTCAAAAGGATAATGTGATAGATTCTGAGACTGATCATTTCATTATAAAGTTTTCAATGTTTCTCTCATTTAAACACTGACTTATAGATACAGTACAGGCAGTCCTCGCTTAATGATTGCAGTTGGGACTGGCAACTCCATTCCTAAGTGATCTGGCCATTAAGAAATATGTCACATGACCATGACAAATTTACAACCTCACTTCTGCTGTGATTGTTAAGCGAAACCACAGGTTAGGTGACCACAATTTGCAATTTTACCGCCCGCTTCTCTATTGATTCTGTTTACCAGAAGCCGGCTATAAAGCATGCAAATAATTACCTTGTAGTCACAAAGACTGCAATGGTTGAAGAATGTGAGGACCAGTCATAAAGTTACTTTTTCAGTGCTGTTATTAAACAGGGCAGTCATTAAACGAGGACTACCAGTTGTGCAAGGAAAAAGTTAAAACTACAATACTTTTTGCTAATAGCTTCCTACGTGAAAGGAAGTTTTCTGTCTAAAGAAATAATCTTTTGACCCTCACTCTACCCACCCACCTATAAAAAAGATTTTATCGTTTGATTTTATTGAATGAATACATTTCTAATGTGGTCTGAGCCTGAGTATTATATGTCAGTGTTAGTGGAAGAAACTATTTCTAGCTTTAATTTTTTTTTTCAGAAAAGCATAAAAAGAGTTCTGTTGGATGACCCTAAAAACCCTAAAAGTTTTTTTACACTGTTTTCCAGAAAAGTGCCCTACTAAGGATAAAAGCCATGCTCATCTTCAAAGCCTATTCAGAGCCAGGTTACCTCTGATTTCAAAGATACAGATATAGATTAACAGAGTTGGAAAGGATCTTGTAGGTCATCTAATCCAACCCCCCACCCAAGGAGACATTTTTGGTAGATGGCAGTTCAGTCTCCTTTGGAAAGCTTCCAGTGATGAAGCTCCCACAACTTCTGAAGGCAAGCTGTCCCATTGGTTGATTGCTCTCACTGTCAGAAAATTACTCCTTATTTCTAGATTGAATCTCTCCTTGTTCAGTTTCCATCCGTTATTCCTCGTCTAGCCTTCAGGTGCTTTGTAAAATAGCTTGATCCTTCCTCTCTGTGGCAGCCTCTCAAATATTGGAACACTGTCTATCCTGTCTCCCCTGGCCTGGTCCTTCTCTTCACTAGACTAGTCATCCCCAGTTCCTGCAACTGTTCATTGTATGTTTTAGCCTCCAGTCCAGTCCCCTAATCATCTGGGTTGCACTTCTCTCCACTCTTCCTAGAGTCTCAACATCTTTTTTATAATGTGGTGACCAAAACTGGATGCAGTATTCCAGGTGTGGTCTTACTAAGGCTTTGTAGAGCGGTATTAATACCTCACTTGATCTTGATTGTATCCCTCTGTTAATGCAATTTAGGATTGCACTGGCTTTTTTGGCTGCCACTGCCGCACACTGTTGGCTCATATTTTGGCCCCAAAAGCTTTCTTAATGTGTTTTCCACAGAGATGCTCTACTAAAACTCTCAAGCCTAGCATAAAAACCATGTTCATATTCAGAGCCTATTCAGAGCCAGGTTGCCCCTGATTTCAGTCACAATTAAGATTAGCATTTCTGAAAATGAAACTTAGACTTGTACCATAACACTGCATGCAAAACATAGGAGATGCTGAAATGTGCACAATTAAGAAGCACCCCTTTATTATTTTTAAAATGAGTGAAGGTTTTGGTACTTTTTTATCATATATTTTGGACTTGAGGTTTCTGTGATGTGGAATATTTGTAATAATCTTTTAATGACACGTAATTAAAGCCGGAGCCATTTTATTCCTGTGCCCTGTTTTTTAGATTTAATTTGCTACAAGACTCCTAAGTTCTGTTGATTCAGGATATATAAATGATGTAAATAAATAAACATGCGGCTAAGCAGGATGTACAGAATGCAACCTACCTTCCACCCTCTTGTACTAAGTAGAGTGAAGGGTAATATTATATGTAAATTATGCGGATACAATTCTTAATTGTCTTTTTATAGAAGCCTGAGATCACCTGAGATTTTAATGGCTTTGTTCCATGTAACATTTCCCAGACCATCTGTTGATTTTAGTTATAAAATTACCCTAGAGAGGCTCTTGGGTACATACTTAAGCAAGAAGCATTCCTTTATATCTTGAAGGATCTCTTCTTACATCATAGCTATCTACACAAAGTTAAAAAGAAAAAGCATCTACTAACCAGGAAACATTAAGAGAAATACTCCTATAAAGGGCAGACATTTACAAGGTGTGGTTGCCTCAGTTGTTGATTAGAAGTACATAATGGAATTTCTTGTTGGCAGATTTCAGTTTGGCAGATCTCACAATGTTCTCTGGCTAAAAAAGGAGAAAAAATAGTGGCTGGCATAGTTCCAAGCTCCATGGCGATAATTTCTTTCCCCAACCTAGAGAAATCTTCCCCCTTAAGGGAGTTAATTAAAATTTCTGAAGATAGCCATGCTATAAGCCCAAGCATTGACATATGGAATGTGTTTGCATTTCTTCTAAATCTTTTGAGTACAGGTACCCCTCAACCTACGACCACAATTGAGCCCAAAATTTCTGTTGCTAAGTGAGACAGTTGTTAAATAAATTTTGCTCTATTTTATGAACTTTCTTGCCACTGTTGTTAAGTGAATCACAGCTGTTGTTAAATTAATAACTCGGTTGTTAAGTGAATCTGGCTTCCCCATTGACTTTGCGTGTCAGAAGATCGCAAAAGGTGATCACATGACTGCAGTACCCTGCAACTGTCATAAATATGAGTCAGTTGCCAACCATCTGAATTTTGATCATTTGACCATGGGGATGCTGTAACAATTGTAAATATGAAACACGGTCATAAGTAACTTTTTTCAATGCCATTGTACCTTTGAACGGTCACCAAAGGAACTATTGTAAATTGAGGATTACTGTATTTTTTGGAGTATAAGACACCCTTTTTCCCCCTAAAAGAGGCTGAAAATTAGAGTATGTCTTATACACTGAATGTAGCCCCTCCCACCCACCCACCCCTTTAGCCTCTGCCTCCCAGCAATTTGCCTCCTTGCAGCAAACAGCAAAGAGCCTGTTTCAGTTTCAGCTTACAAGCAGCTGATCAGCCTCCCGACCATCAGCTGTTTCAGGCTGCATCCATTGCCTATGCGGCCACCTCTGTATGTCCCATTTTTGGCATCCACATCCCATTTTCAGCCTCTGGGCGGTGAGAATCAGAATGGGTGGAAAATGGGGAGTGCGGAGGCCAAAAACAGGGGGGATGCAGGGGTTGAAAATGGGGCATCTGTGAACGGCAATAGGCTATAGCAATCTCTGCAGCCTGAAACAGTTGATCGTTGGGAGGCCGATCCAACCAACAACCAGCTTGCTTGTGCTAATCAGGCTAAGCTGAAACTGAAAGTGAAATGGTCTGTTTGCTGCAAGGAGGCAAATTGCTGGGAGGCGGAGGCAGATTTCTACCCTCCCCCTTGTTTTCCTTCCCAAAAGCTAGGTGCATCTTATACTTCGGAGCATCTTATACTCCAAAAAATACTGTACCTATGCATTGAAATATTATCCAAAAGGAATGACAAGGTAGATTGCTGAATTCTATAAAATGTAATATTTTATCTGTATGCTTGCACACATCAAGGATGACAAGAATAGGTAGGAGGAATGAAATCTAGGTAATTGGGTTATTGTTTTTATTTGTTTGTTTAAATGTATTAGCTGCCCAACTTCAGCAGAGGGCCACCCAAGGCCACCCAACTCCAAAGATGCTCTTTTTTGCTTACAATGAAAAACCAATTTAAAGAAAAATGCAATTGACCAGAGAGAAAAGTATAAAAAGAAAGCAAAGCAAAATCAAAAATTGTCTCCATGACCCACCTGTCCCCAAGGCCCGGGAGAACAATTTCTTCAACAATTCCCTGAAGAATATTGGGACATGAGGAGATAATATTCCAGAAGGCAGGAATCGCAATAGAAGTTTGTTATTTGCATTTTCACTGTTCTATCTTTATCATTCATATTGCTCTGTTATTATTATTGTCTGCACCTTTTTGTTTGTTTGTTGTCTTTGTGTTATGTTTGAGATTTTTCCACCAGAAAAGAAAAGCAGGATATAATCCAAGGAAATAAGCAACCCTTCCCCGCTTGCCTGGGAAAGCACTGAATGATATACTAAGAAGATTTGACCTGGATTGAGAAAGTTGACTGAGACTTAAGTTAGCATTGATTTTATTAAATAGGTACAAACCCATATTTCAGATACATCTTTCATGAAATACTGACTTCTTTCTTACTTTCCTTTTTTGTTTGCTGAGAAAGAATGACTTTAGTCCAGTGCTTCTCAATATGTGGATTTCAACTCCCAGAATTCCCCAGCCCCAGCATGGTGTTTAGACTATGCTGTTGATAACAAAACTACAGCTGAGAGGCCATCTACTAGGTAACTTTATATTCAATATTGCTTCAGAGATTAGAGGGGAAAAGAGAAGTATTGTGGAATCTCAAGAGCTGATAATGGGCCAAGAGGTTTCTCTCTCTCTCCTTCATTCTGCAATATTCTGTAAACAGAGGGAGATACCATATAAAACAAGAGTGGGAAATGTTTTTTTAAAAAAGTTTTTGTAGCATGGAAAATGCATTTGGATCAAGTTTCTATTTTCCAAAATAATTTCCTGTTTCTTAAAAATATTAATAAAGAAACATATATAACACTGAGTCTGCATGTTCCAATCTAGTGACCATGTATGTGTTGGGCTACAAGTTAAAACAGTAACAGTAACAGAGTTGGAAGGGACCTTGGAGGTCATCTAGTCCAATCACACAGGAGACCTGTACTAGGGATTCCAACCGCCAAACTGCCGACCTTACTGATCGACAAATTACATTACATGATAACTGCCAGTGCTATCTGGGGGAAAGATTGATTTAGAATCTATATACAATCATCATTTACCAAGACCAACATCACCTTTACATGGGCCTTATCTGGGATTACTGACCCACTTCCAATGCTGCTATGAGTCACTCTTTTATTATAGCCAGTTTGGTGTAGTGATTAAGGGAAATCAGAAGTCAGTGAGTCCTAGACTTCCCTTAGGCATGCAAACCGCCTGGGTGACTTTGGACTACTTGCTTCTTCAGTTCAACCCACTTTTTTTTTTAATTAGATTTATATGCCGCCCTTCTCCGGAGACTCAGGGCGGCTTACAAGGCGTTAAGCACTAGCCTTCATACTTTTGTATATGTTTTATACAAAGTCAGCTTATTGCCCCCACAAACTGGGTTCTCAATTTACCTACCTTAGAAAGGATGGAAGGCTGAGTCAACCTTGAGCCTCGAACTGGTGTAATTGCAGACAGCTGGATGTTTATAACAGACTATTCAGCCGGTTGAGCTATCTGAGTTGTTGTGTAGAAAACAGGAGAAAAGAGTATTTGGTACGTTCACTAACTTGAGTTGAAAGAAATCCATCCATGCATGCATGTATATGCATATACAGATAGTCTTTGATCTACAACTATTTGTTTAGCAAGGGTTCAAAGCAGGAGTGAAATGCTCCCAGTTCGGACCGGATCGCCCGATCTAGTAGCAATGGAGGCAGGTGGTTCGGAGAACCGGTAGCAAAAATCCCTCCCCCCCATGCTCAGCTGAGCCACGCGATCAACAGAGGCTTTTTTTTCTTTTAAATGGCTCTGACGATCCAAGCTCTGACGATTCAAGCTGAGTTGCCTGATCGGCAATCAGGCAACTCAGCTGGGATCGTCAGAGCCATTTAAAAGAAAAAAAGTTTTTTTCTTTTAAATGCCTCTGACGATCCAAGCTCTGATGATCCCAGCTGAGTTGCGTGATCGGCAGAGCATTTTTAAAAAAGCCTCAGCCGATCAGGCAACTCAGCTGGGATCGTCAGAGCCTTTTGAAAGCATTTTTTAACAACCTCTTCACCGAAGAGGTTGTAGAAAAAATGGTTTTAAAAGTGAAAAAAAATTGGCCACGCCCACCCAGTCACATTACCCCACCCCCACCAAGCCATGCCCACAGAACTGGTTTTGAACAAATTTTAGATTTCACCACTGGTTCAAAGTTACAACTGCATGGGGAAAAAAGTGCCTGGAGTACCACTTGAACACCACTGGCATTGACAAAATCACCATCAGGCAATTACAAAAGACAGCTTTACTTGGAACAGCTTATATCCCTGTGTGACAACAACTTTAACACCATCAAACAAAATCTGCCTATCCCAGGTCATTGGGAAGAATTTGGCGGATAAAAATGCCAAATCCATCTTAAATATCTGGTTAACTGGGTGGCCAACCATAATGTAAAAGAAATATATATAAGAAATAAAATGAAAAACAAAATCTGTAGCTCCTCCAATCTCTGTCATGACCCTACCATTTAAAATTTCCCATCATGTCCTAACAAGCTTTGGCACATTGTGAGAAGTGCCCGAAACTATTTGAAAATATGCTATGCTGCATAATCCTGCTTGAGACACCTACGAGAACAGAGATGGGCAACTATTCAGTAGCCAACGGCTGTGTTTAACATTGGAAGCTGCAGAATGAAAATGAGCAGAGATGTGACCATTTGATGGGAGGTATTAGGAATCTTTGCTTTTTATGTATGATGTGCCTATTTACTGATACACTAAAATTCTCATATGTTTGCTCTACTTTTGTCATTGATAGATGATGAAGGGAAGAGACATCTTTCCCTCTCGCGATCATCTTTATAGCCCCTTGGCTGCCATATCTCAGGAGCTCCTGATTTCTCTTGCTGCTGGAAAAGGACTATGGGGGGGGGGGACTCTTTTGAGAAAAAGGAAACTGAGACCCCCATGCAGCAAGTCCACATGTGATGTTAGAAGGAACAGCTTTTTTTCTCTACTGCTTGGCTGCCAATTTTAATCAAATCAATCAAAACACACACATTCTTCATATATTCATTTTTGTATGCACAAAGTATTCTTGGTGTAGAAATGTTTTATAGAGCAACAGTGAAGACAAAGATTCCTCTCTTAAATCTTTAATTCAAAGTTTATCCAAGGCGAAAGTTATAAAGAAAGATAAGAAAGGTGGAGCAAAAGTACACCAAGAGAAAAGAAGAATGCAGTTTATTTGCTCACATCAATGAGTTTCTATAGGGAAGGAGGTAAGGGGGTAAGTCAAATGCCTCCCAAATACTGGAATTTTGAGAAGATGTTTGAAGTAGCAGGGAGAGGTACATAAGTATCCTGGGAGGTGCTCCAATTGTGGTCCAGTACCACTTTCTCTACCCTACAAAAGGAAGTAAATACATAGATGCAAAGATTGGGACAAGAGTGGCTTGCAATGCATTGATATCAAATCTCTCTCTCCACACACACACACATACACGCACGCACACACACACACACACACACACACACACTCTCACACACTTTTATTTAAAAGGACAAATCAGCCATTGCTTGCAGCAAAATTGCTAGCTAGTTTACTTATTAGGAACCTTAAATGCAATATTTCAAAGGTAACATCCAGTTTTTAATATGAAATTTCATTTTAAAGTTAATATTGCATATTGTTTTGGTTCTGTTGAAACAATTTTGTTTCAAACATGTAAATCCTACTGCATGTCACATACCCCGCAATTGTGTTTGGATGATGTCCTAAAGCCATAAAACCAAATCTCAGCATAATATGTTGTGTAAAGTTCCCCCCCACTTCCCCCAACAGTTCCCAGATGGTGAGGTGTGTTTGCCTTTTACACTTACAAATAACAAAATGTTTTAGTACAAATTTCGGATCATATACCCTGCTGGTAACTTGCACTATTTATATATTTATTTCGTACCTTTATTATTTTCAGAAATAATTCAATATGGCAAACATACTGTACCTAATATATGCCTTCCTCCTCCTATTTCCCATAACAGCATCCCTGCAAAGTTCGTTGGGTTGAGAAAGAGTGGCTGGCCCAAGGTCAGCCGTGCAGCTTTCATTCCTCAGGAGGAACTACATCTCACAGCCTCCTGGTTCCCAGACCAACACCTTAACCGTAAGAGATATGATGAAATATCCTACAGGGATATGCCATCCATCCAGCCTTTTTTATGGTAATACGATATCTGAGAGCGTTTCACATCGCCATACAGATTCTAAGCATGAAAATAATCAGATTTCCTACTACATATGAATCAATTATCTATTGCTACAAATTAAACTTGAAATAAAAAATATCCCCGCTATTTGGTGAATAGTCAGACTATTTGTGCTGAATATTTGCAACAAAGCTATCAATGGGAGAAGGAGAAATTCATTTCATTACAATGAAGTCAAGGCCAAATAGTAGAGCGTCTGCACTTTACGGATAATAGCTGAAAAATTGATGATTGGCTTTTTTCTGCCCAAAGCTTTGTACTGAAACATATATAAATTCCTTCTCACAGAAATGGATATGTGGACAAAAGCTCACAAAAGAGTACATAAATATAGAAACTTATTCAATAAATAGTAAATGCCTGCACACTTTAACTACGCTTATTGCGGGGAAATCTAATCTGGCTTTTACTTTTTTTGATCTGCAGGCAGTCATTGATTTTTAAAATTATTCATACATGTATGGTTTATGGTCCAAAATTGCTATTCCCCCCCTCCCCGAAAACCACACAACTTTTATGGTAGGGAAATCACTGAAGCTAATGAAATTCACATCCAAATTCACATCTTCACTGTCACACAGCTTATTGGGGGACAATGGAGTGACAGTGTCAGTCTCTCACTCTGATTCAGGAACATGTGGTTGTTCTGAGGAAACAGTGAGGGGCAGTGGTGGGGGGGTTCAAATTTTTTTACTACCGGTTCTGTGGGTGTGGCTTTGAGGACATGGCATGGCTTGGTGGCGGTAGCTTGGTTGCAGTGGCAGGGGAAGGATACTGTAAAATCTCCATTCCCACCTCACTCCAGGGAAAGGTTGCTGCAAAATCCCCATTTCCTCCCAATCAACTGGGGCTCAGGAGGCAGAGAATGGGGGTGGGGCCAGTCAGAGGTGGTATTTACCAGTTCTCTGAACTACTCAAAATCTCTGCTACTGGTTCTCCAGAACTGGCCAGAAGCTGCTGAATACCACCTCTGGTGGGGGAGGGGGGAAATGAGAGTGGTAAACACTGGAACTGTCTCTTAACTGTAATCTTAAGGAAAGAAGGGCTGCAAATACAAACACTGCTGCTACTACTATTCATAACTCATAACTATTCATAAGAGTCAATTTGGTTTACTGGATATGGCAGCAGAATAGAAGCCAGGAGACTATGAATTCTAGTTTCACCGTAGGCATGGAAACTGGATGGGTGACTTTGGGGCCAGTCACACTCTCTCAGCCCAACCACCTCTCAAGATTGCTATTGTGGGGAAAATAGGAGGATGAAATAGTATATTAGGTATGTTTGCAATCTTGAGTTATTTCTGAAAATAATAAACGTGGGAAATAAATATATAACTAGTGCATCATAGGCTACCAAAAGGGTATACAGTTAGAAATTTGTTAATTTTAAAAATGTAAACAGATTTTATTGTTTTTAGTGTAAAAAGGCAAACATACCTCACCATCTGGGAACTGTTTGAGGGAGGGGGATATGGTTACATAACATATTACACTGAGATTTGGCTTTATGGCTTTAGGACATCATCCAAACACAGCCATGGGGCATCATGACGGGCACAGAACTGTTTCCTTTATTTCATCCAGTCTTCTTATACCCAGAATGTTCCATTTAGCTGTATTTTCCAAGGAAACATGAAATTCTTGGAAAGTTTCTCGGAAACCCCCAATAAAACCTTAGCTACTTTGAAAGATTCCACCTTTAGTGATGCTCCCTGCTTGTCCCAGAGAAATATTGGGTCATGAAGAACGCATGAAGCTGCCTTGTACTGAGTGAGACCATTGCTCAGTATTCCCTGTTGTATATTGTGACTCACCAGTATCCCAGCCAGAAACCTTTCCAAGAAGTATAATTTTTGATTACAGATACTGAAATAGACAATCTTCTTTGGACAAAGCAATAGCTGTATCATCAATTCATCCAATAAAAAATATTGAGGAGGAGGTGGAGAAGGATAATAGAGGACATATAAAGCCCTTCCTACTGTATATACTCATGGATAAGCATATCCACAGGTAACCTGAACCCAATTTTGGGGACTTATTTTGGAACCTAAAATTCTTGGCTTATCTATGAATATATATGGTAATGAATAGTTTTGAAAGTACTTCATGGTGACTCAAATTGTTGGTTCATCTAGTACCTTTGCATCTACTTCAGTTAGCAGGGTTCTCCAGTGGTGTTTCCAATTAGTGATTATTTTATACTTTTAAGATACCATGGATTGATGAGACCTTAGATGGCTTAGTACTCACTCTAGGATTGCCTCCTCTACACTGGTGCCCTTCAGTTGTGTTAGAATTATAAGAATGTTTAAGTTCCAAGACACAAGTGAGCACAAAAAGGGAGCCTTGAAACATTCTTCAAAAGTTTTTGCAAGTATGCATGGCTGAATAGTAAACAAATCTAAGAATAAAAGATTCTTCACAGGGAGAACAATTAGCATCCTATAAAAGAGATAAGGGGTGCCATTAGAATACAGACTCAAATTTGTTGTTTGTACTACTACATCTTGTCATAAAACTTATTCATGTTTTCAGCCCACCATTTGGATACAGGAACGGGGTGATTGAGAATAGGCAACAAGGTTCTCTCACATCCACAGTGGACACAGACCATATTGTGAAAAAACAGAGTAACTCTCCCATTTCAAAATATCATTTAGCTAGAGAATCTTTACTTTTATGAATGCACACAAGTGCATGTGTGTACATGTGTATTAAAGACAAAATGTTTGCACCATCCTCATCAACAAAAAAAGCTTTGATTTAGTACTACTATCCAAATACTGTAGTCAACCAATTATTATTTTTATAATTGACTAACTTTGATTAATCGTGCAACATATTTTTAAAAAGGAGTACAATAGAGACAAAGCAAACAAAATCTGATCACATTGCCATTGGGCCAGTTTACGTCATATAGGTGTTACCAGAAAACCTCTGATTCACTTCATCTCATTTTTCTGCTTTCTTTCTTGTCCATCAGGGGAGGACAAGGGGAGGGAGGTTTAAAATCAGTCCAATTTTCTATTATGCTGATATTACAATCATTTGTTGCTATTGAAGTTCCTTTCATGAGCTATTCTTCTTGTTGTTGTTTTTAACAGGAAGTAAATGCAAACAAGTGGAGATGGTTGGGGAGTCCTCCTCCCATGTAATTAAAAAAAAATGCAAAGGGATGAGAACTTAAATATTTCAAGAAAAGCCTTTACAAAATGAGGTGAAATCTACCTAATAAAATGGTGAGTTTATACCAGGGATGGAACTGTCCTTAAATATTTCTTACTATCCCATTCAACCTTTTAATATGCATAATATATACCAAAGCCCTCACTGTTTTAATAATAATCACTTGTCACACACCTGCAGCTACAGGTTTGTTATTCCAGAGTTGTTCCTGGATTTCATGATAGGAGCATAGACTCGACAAGCTTTCAGGAGATGCTTTTATTTGCCGTTTCACAATAAACATTTCTGTTGGGGATTCCTTTTATGTTTTTCACCATCTCCTTTCTATTTTGATTTGCACACACCAACAATGTACTTCACAGAGCAATTGTAGAAATAAAGTGAAGGAAGAGTCCCCATTCACGCCATCTTGGACTCTTGAAATAAAGGTGGGGTATAAATGCAAAGAAAGGGAGAGAGAAAGACAGACAGAGAAGAGCTACAGAATACCTTTTCAATGTTAGGGCTAGGAGCCATCCATAGAGATACCTATGAAAGATACTTCTGTAAGTTAAATTATGAGTCCCTCACATAATAACATTTGTGGCTCAAGGAATGAAGAGCCCTTCCCCCAGCCCTCAGTGAAATCAGCCTGACACCCCATTAAAAGCATCTCTTTTTTCCAAAGGACACTCCTCAATTCAAATACCTTAGAACTGAATTGTATTTCATTTTATCTCATTTTCCATTGTCCTTTTAATGTAACCTACCATCTTTATAATAGCACTCAGTTTTCAATCTAAAACAAATCTTAGTTCACCACACTCTCTTTAAAGCTTTTTGGGGGACTCAAAAGTGCTATTGTGCTTCTCACAAATATCCTTTGCCTCTTACCTTACTCTCTGGGCAAGGAGGAACGTTTCTATTTAATAAAAGGTGTTTTCAGCATTCTCTCCCTTTAACATTGTTTGCATTCTATTTTCAGCAATTTATTATTGCTGTTCATATATTTTTATTTTTGGTTTCACACTATCCAAATAATGTTATTTACTGGAAAACTAATAATATAACGCAAAGATAGATACAGACAGGAGGAAAGAAACCCTGTCTAAGATAGAGAGCTCTCCACCCTAATTTGTGGAAATGCAATTGTGCTATTCAATGGAACTTTTAGAGCTTTCCTTAAAATTACAGCTTTGCTATAATAAAACATGGTGATTTGCCCACCTCAGCATGATGCAGAAATATCAAAATCTCCACCTGGGAAAAAGAACCTTGGAGTATGCATGACTGTGTATATGAATACTCTTAGACTCAATGCTGGCAGCTTTCATAGTAAGCTCTTGATTTGCCACTTTCTTTGTGAGTGGGTGAATGGGATAAAAATAAAGGGAACTCACCAGGTTTTCTGGGGCAGGGAGGGTTTTCCCCATTAAAATCTGAGAGCCGTGTCTTCATATCTTGGTCTGCATCTTGTTCTTTTTCCAACATGAATCTCTGCCCAGCTGCAGCTGTGGTCCTATTTTACCTCCTCGTCTTCCTCTCCACCTTCACAATCTGTGTCTGCCTCAGCTTTGAAAAATGTGTGTGCATTTTTTTTTCAAAGGGACTTCTCTCTCCCCCTTCATGTGTGTATATGTGATTGCGTCAAGCTGGTTGCTTAGATACCACAGTACTATTCCAGTTTCAGGCTTTTCACTCTAGAATTACTGTCTGTCTCTTCTCTCATTCATGCCAGTCAGTTAGCCCTGGATGCTACCTCCCACTAAGACATCACCCTGAAAAGACCTGAAAAAGAAGATGCTTCGAGCAAGGCTGGGTCCTAAACCCTGCCAGATTTCATTTTGCTTCCCACAAATGAACTTTAATGAACTTCAGGACACTGCAAGCTCATAAATATGAACCAGTTGTCAACCTGAATTAAGTCACATAACCATGGGGATGCTACAATGGCCATAAGTGTGAAAAATGGTCATAAGTCGCTTTTTTCAGTCCCGCTGTAACTTCGAACAGTCATTAAACAAACTGTTGTAAGTTGAGGACTACCTGTATATACTATATATGTATTAAATTGCTGTCATCTTCAACCAACCTGGATAATGTTTATGGTAATGGAAAACGTGCAGAATTTGTACTATTGTAATCCAATGTATCAGATAATACCAACTTTTAACAAGCTGAACTATAGTATGCCCAGCCAATGAGCATTCACCTTCTGCTTAGAAGGGAAATCTCAGAGTCTCCAAAGACAGCCTATTTCACTGTCAAAGTTTGAAGTTTTTCTCATTGTTTAACAGAAATCTATTTCTTTGATATTTTTATTTCTTAGTCTTCTTTCTAGAACATCATAGAACAAGTTCCCTGCATCAGAATCCTTTTGTAATGTTTTTGTTAATCCTCTCTTGTCTGGGCTGAAACCTACTAATATAACTCGGTTTCATTACAAAAGATGCTACTAAAGCAATGCTTTATCAAAAAGACAAAAAGGGGGAAATTAGAGAGAGTAATTTACCAAAATTTACCAAGTAATTTACCAAGGGAAGTAATTATTATTCCTGGAATTTATAATGTCTATAACTGAACATTTAAAAGTAACTCTCATAGCTCATATTGGCACCATCAGTTCCTACAACCATTAAACCACATGGTCTATGTCAACAGAACCCATATGCCTATCCCTTAGCATCTCCAGGTAGCAGATACTGACAAAAATCTGACACCACCAAGAGCAGAATGGGACTTTTCAGCTCAAATCCTTCTCCTTGCCTGTTTCACCTTGAGGTTTTCGCCTCTGGGTTATTAGCCACAAACTTTTCTCCTTGGCTGGCCCTCCGCCAGTCTTTTGCCCCGGCACAACGGCCAGAGCCACTCCCTCCCAGGCACTTCACCGCAACTCATTGTTCTGCCCCAACTACAGACTCCAAAGAACGCAGCACACACAAAGTCCATACAAACCCTAGTTTACTAATTAAGGACTACTAATGAGTTTTGTTAGTAGTTGTTCGAACACAAGTACAGTTTAAATCAATCTTTTCTGAACAAGGGCTGTTAATTTAACTTCATTAACAGCCGACAAGAATCCAAAGTATAATAACTCAGTTCTGAAGCATAGTATTTCAGATAACTGTAATCTTACTGTGGTTGGCAGAATGCCCAGAAGCAATTTGCAGGAAAACTGACAAGAAAAGAGCAAGAGCCGATGAGACGTTTCTGGAATCAAGACGCAAAGGAATATGAACGAAGTTGTTTCCTGCAAATTGCCTCAGTCATTGTCCTTCCTTAAATAAGCTAGGGGAGTGGCCAATTAGCCCCAAGCCTTACTCTCAAGGAGACCTCCTCCTGAGGAGCCACTCCTGCCTTTTGGCAGCTCTGCGCACTTGTGCATCAAGAATAGGCTCCTCCTCTTCTTCCTCTTCACTTATGGGAGCTTCTGGAGGTTCTGAAGGCCCTGGCTGAATCCCCGCCTCTGGCACCACATCTTCTCCAGCCTCCTCATTGTCTGACTCGAGTGCCAGCTGCACAGGCTGCTGGCGCATCACCACACCAGCCTTCTCGCTGTTGGAATCAGCTACTAGCTGCACAGGCCGCTGACAGGACACAACACCCATACACAGAAGGAGGTTTTGTCCTAGGTTTTTCGATACCTGGGACAATTAGGGACCAACAAATCAGCTAGAGAGGGAAGGAAGGAAGGAACAGCCTTAGTGAAATGGGAGGGAGAAGAGGGAGAAGGAAGGGGGACTTCCACCTCTGGCTTTTTTTGCTGTCTAAGTTTTTATAGAGTTACCTCGTATGAAAATCAAGACTATCTGGATGAACCCATTTTTGAATCAAGCTGAGCTGTGACAGACTGACTAGTTTTGTAAATCTTCCTGCATCGGGAGTCAGTTCATGGTCTTTTGGCTATGTTGACAATAAATCTTTTGCATGTCAAACAGTCTAAACAAATTGCAGGAAATAAGCTGGGTCTATTTAATTTGCATACTTCACTGGTATGGGGAGGGATTTCTTCTATTTTGATGCTATATTTATGTGAGAGCATAACATTCATGAAACATAAAAGATGCTCTTCAGCAATTTATTTAGGAGTGACTTAACATGATTGGATGGCATTTAACATGGGAATTTAATGGGTAAGAAGCATTTCAATCTGTCAGGATGTTCTGACCTTTAGGTTACTGTGGTTAGACAACTTTTAAAAAGCAAGTAAAGAAGGAGGTTGAAAGATTGGAATTTAAGAACGCCAACTGAATTTCTCACGCTCCTTGAAAAGGGAGCGGGCAAGCATGTTCTCTACTGGAGAGCATGATTGCCTTCCACTGGACAAGTGTAGATGTTTACTGCTTCATCTGTGACTTTGGGGCCTGGAGGACAATATCAGGAGCTGCCTGTTCTTCTTCTGATATGATATATACTCACAATGTATGAAACTCTCAAGATAGCCTTTTGCAATGTGCCACAAAATAGAGTAGCCTCCTGGCAGACTCAGTTGGCAAAGAACCAAGTAAAAGCATGTGAGATAGGAACAATTAGCAACCCACTGGTACCCACCTACAGGTAAGTATTCACCCAGAGGCTCTGAATGAATTCACTTCCAATCAACCTTACTTTGACTTACTTTGTGCCTGAAAATCATCAGTGGGAGTTCCTATGGTAGAAATATAGAAGGAAGAGAAAGGTGACATCCTACTTAAGAACATTATCAGCTGGTGCTGATGTTACTATAGCTCAATAATAACAATAATAATAACAGAGCTGCAAGGGACCTTGGAGGTCATCTAGTCCAACCCTCTACTCATGCAGGAGACCTATATTAGGGATTTGAACCACCAAATTGCCAACTTTTCTGATCGACAAGCTCAGCATCTTAGCCACTGAACCACCTACCCAGGCTAGGATATCAGCTTTGGCAACTTGAAGATATGTGGACTTCAGCTCTTAGAATTTCCAACCATCATGTTGGCTGAGGAATTCTGGGAATTCACACATCTAAAATTGCTGAGATTGAGAATTATACTTTAAACCATGACACTGATCTCTGATTTCATTTTTATTGTTCACTGTTCTTGTGGATGACTTTTGTGGACTTGTTTGCTTGCTAAGTTTGTGTTATGATTGAGATTTTTCAACAGGAAAAGAAAAGCAGGATATAATCCAAAGAAATAAAAACCCACTCACCCCTGTCCTGGAAAAGAAGTGAGTGGTGGACTATTCACAAAAGAAAAATTGACCTGCGTTGGGAAGGTTGATTTAGACTTCACTCCATATTGATTTGATTAAGAAGATACAAACCCATATTCCAGATAAATCTTTCATGGAATACTAAATTCCTCCATTCTTTATTGGTTTGCTAAGAAAGTATGACTTTAAGTCGAGGGCTTCTCACTATGTGGATTCTAGCATACTGTACTTGTTAGGAAATTCTGGGATTTGAAGTCCACGTATCTTGGCTGGAGAATTCTGAGAGCTGAAACGCACAGATTTCACGCTACCAAGGTTGAGAAACATTGCTGTAGTGTGATCTACTGTTTTTATTACACCGAGATCTTGTTTATGTTTTTATGCCTTGCTCTTGTCACACACCTTACGGTGTTTCTCCCTTTGCATGCCATCCTGTTTTCTGTTAACACAGTGGTTTAAAAAAACACTTGAATGGGTAATTAATTTAACTCTTGGGTCTTAGATGAGGAAGGGAAGAAAAGAACAATGATCAGCATTTCATTCCTCTGACCAATGGCAGCCACAAACAATGTAACCAACCTGACCAGGGACAGCCTGATAAACCCAACAGAAAAAAGGACAGAACCAGTTCAGCAGTGCCAATCCCCACCCACCCACCCAACCTGCCCACCCAACCCCAACCTGGCCAAAGAGACCAGAGCAGTACAATAATCTCAACTCAGCAGCAGCCAACCATACCAACGAAGGCTTACAGTTTCTGCAGCATCATTATCAAGCCAGCAGTGAAGGTGACAGAAAGGAGCCCTGTAGAAACAGAAACATTCAGAACACCCCAGCAGGAAGGAAAAAGAAAGGTTGGTTTGGATTAGGGCAGAGAAGGAAAGAATTGCTTTCCTCCCTGCTTCCAAAGGTTAGAGTGTACAAGTGAGGTACTGATGGTGGGACCAGGGAAAGGGGAAGGGAAACCTTTTTTGGGAATGGTGACTGGTTGGCTTCTCTTCATTGCCAGTGTTGCGGGACTTTTCTGACTTCTGACATTGCAGGGTTTCCACAGCTGGGAATCAGGGGTTGTTGGCTGTTGCACTTACCCCTTTTTCCTCTTTCAATTCTTTTCTGTGCATCCCTTCTTTTATCCATGCTGCTTTCCTGCAACCTTTCATCGCAGTCCTTCCTTTGTGCACCCTTTTCTCACACAACATCCCTCTCTCCAGCACTTTCTCAGGTTACCTGGACTCTTTTCCATTGATGTTCCATGTCATCATTAGTCCTCTGGGTATACTTGGATAAGGCAGCAGAACCGAGAACAGGGACAAAAAGAATTGGTGCCCTAGAAGACAATAAAATAAAATTTTCTTTGAAATGGAGAAGTAGTATAGGCATTTTTCCAATTCTATACCCTTCCTTCTGCAAGCACACCTAGTCTGATTCCTTTTATATGGAGCTGCTTTTGAAAACTGTTTAAAAATAACAGCTGCTGCTTCAAAAAGTTATTGTCATGCCGTTGACAGATGGATTTATTTAGAACACATGACTCCCTTTTTATTCAGTCTATATCCATTCTCATTCTGTAAGTCCGCCCTACTTCCCTAATTGTGGTAACCTTCAAATGTCTTTGACTCCATCCCCTAACATTTCCTGGGAGTGTCCAAGAAAAAGAAGAGTTGTAATCTAGCATGTCAGGATGAGAGCACTGGGGCAAGGTTGACATAAAAAGATTGGGGCATGATGCTTCAGTTGGAATATCCAACCATTAAGACTTTGTTAAGACTTTATTACAAAATGGAATTTACTTCTCTCATTTTTTGAGGGCAGAGTATACATTCCTTATGGATGAAGCTTCTTTTGTTTGTCTATTTATTATATTTTACTACAATGTAATTTATTTCATAAAGACAGGGACTCAGATAAAGATGATTTCTTGGATGCTATCCCTGAAGAAAAAATCAATTGCTATTAGGGGAACTGAACAAAAAGGTAAATAAATAGATTTTTTTTAAAAAAATAGAATTTGGCCTGTAAACATAAAAACAGCTCATTCTAGTCCTCCCGGGTTTCTTCCTGAGGACATTTTATTTTCCATTGAAGTAGCCACAAGTCTAAGATTAGCTCAAAATATGTTATTTAGTTGATTTGCTGGTCTTAAGGTTTTAAACAGCAGCAACGCTGTCCCACTTTGTTATTCTGATGGTGTTGGCAGGAAACCACTAACAGAAGTCAACTGACAAAGCGGAGTTACGTTATTAGAGCATTTCTCTACTTGCATGCATTCTTATCAAGCAGACCATTAAAAAAAGACCTGGTTTGTTTCTGCTTTTAGCAATTCTGGAGGATTTCTGGAATTTCATGAGAAATGTTTTGAGCCGCACACAAGGAACTCTAAGGTGAGAAACCAAATTAAATATTAACCAATTGGAACTGTATTGAGGGCATTGAATTTGATCCATAGAACTGAACAGAAGAGTCATAGCAGCTCTTGATTTAGTGTTCAGAAAGCTGCCCAGGGGGCTAAGCGTAAGCCATTCGCTTCAACTTAATTTCCCATCTGTAAAGTGGGAATAGTTTTAACAGATGTTAACCGTAACTAGGAGAAATATAATTTTGAGCAGCCACATTTATCCAAACTTATATTCACTGCTGCTCTTGTTGAACATGATTTAGCATTCTCAATTTTCATCCATTTTCTCTTTCTTTTGGTATTTTGTAAGTATGCGGTCATGTAAGAGTGCCTTAAATGTATATTAGAGACTGCTAATTTTATGAAAATATTCAGGATAAATGTGTATATAATGTTGAATATATATATACATATACATATACATATACATATACATATACATATACATATTATATATATAGTCTCCTTGTAATAACGGGTGAATGATTATTCCTCAAAATTGTTGGCAGTCACAGGCAGATTTGGCGATTATCATGAACCCCAGCCACTTATTTTCAATTTGCTGCTTTGCAGAGTAAGAAAGATGGCATATAAATTTAATAAATAAGTAAATAAATAAATTTGAAAATGGTCACACAAATATGATTGCCAGCAACTGCTTATATGCATTTTATATACAAAGGTGCACCCTCACAAGTTTTTCTTTAAATGTAAAATTTCTCTGGCATTTTGGTTTGAATCCAAAAATTCATCAAATTTTGGATATTTTCCTTGATCTTTATTAAATGCAATATTGCATTATTTACACCAGAACAAAATGAAATGAAAAGACTACATATGGTGGATGGTTATGAAGAACTTAAAATTGCCTAACAAAAATGAAATTAATGACATTTAAATTTTCATTGGTAATTTAAACATTTAAGTTTAAATTATACTTATTTGAATTTTATTTGTGGGTGATTTGTGATATTTTAAAGTCTTGAGGTTAAATTTGTCAATATTAAACTTTATGAGATGCTTGCTATGATGGACAGACAATATACAGAATAATATTTACCATTTTTATTGTTCTTGCAATGAGAACTCCATTAATTTGCTTGTCCAAAAAAATTACTGAAGTTGCAGATGTTTTGTACTGAATGCTGAAGAAATTATACTCTTTTGTTCATTGGATGTCTTAAAAATACAGGGAGAGAAGAGCTACAGAATTAAGAGCAGAATTTAGTCCATTTCTGTAGGAGGGCTGTGGCTGGTTAATTTTTATTCCTGGATAACTAGAGAAATTTTCAGACATTCACCCTTCTCAATTCACCTGAGTGTTGGACCACATCATTTCCCTTTTTCCAGATCCTTGAAAATTGCTAAAATAAATATCAGCACCAAAGTGGGGATCCTATCTAAGTATTTATCCATAATTAAGTCCCTATGAATGGATTGGGCTTGATTACATTTGTGAGGCACTTGTTGATCTTTTAGGTCTCTTGAGTTTGCACAAGATGCTTTTTTGTTTTTGCTTGAAGGATAAATAATAGATGCATCCATTTTCCTTTATAAATTTTCTGAACGGTGATGGATCGATCCAAAGTGGAGATAACAATTGAATAGAATATCAACAGCTGTTGATAGCCAGCAGTGGCTGTGATAGGGTAGTGCTAGACCAGCTAAGGGGTGGAATCATACTGAATGCTTTTGGACTCAGTCCTGAGGTAATGCTGCTGGTTAGGAAAAGAAAATGAATTTGCTAAATTCATATCTCCACAAAAACTACTTTCCCACTCTCAGATCAGTTTATGAATCAAATCTTGGCCACTTTCTTTGAAAATTGGACTTCAGCTCTGAGATGGGTCCAAATAATGGTTCTTAGACAAAATCTATATGCAGTTTTATGAATTACTAGGAAAGTAGCACAAACAGTGCATTTATCTGTGCGAACTATTGATCTTTTTTTTTGTCATTCTGTGTTTTGCTTTATCAAGACATTAAAAGATTATAAAGCATTTGTAATATTTTCAATTATTTATAAAATGATAAAGATGTGAAAGAGATGGAAGTTTGTAATTAACCATATAAACTAGCATGGAAGACACATAAAGCCATTTATTTCAAAATAGAGAAAATTTCAATTTTATATTCATGATAAAGATCATGTGATGAAAATAATAAAATAATCTTAAAATCTGTTAATATTTCAGATGTAAGAAATTAATCTCATGAGAGAACCTTTTCTGGGTCAAAAGATATAGTGTAAATTGTCCCCTCCATCAATTTTGCCCTTTTGTAGCTTTTTTTTCCCTTTAAAATTATTTTTGTATCTGTCTGGTACAGCCAAGTTCAAAATCTTAAATCTCTAACTTTCTTTACCTTAAGAGAATGTTACTGGTTTTGTCTGTCTGTGTGTGTGTGTGTGTGTGTGTGTGTGTGTGTGTGTGTTATCTTTTTGTCTGCAAGCTTTTCTTATAGTTCTTCTTCACATCCCCTAACAATGATGTGAACATGCCTTAGTAACTATTCTGATATGATTGGTTTTGCCTTCAGATCATTCTCAGCCATCACAGAGAAAACTTATCCTTTGACAATTATAACATAATTGTTATAATTGTCCTTTTTAACCCAACAATTTTTTATTATTATGGATAAAATTTACATGGAGTTGTGTTCCTCTGTTTTAAAAGGATATGGCCGATAACAAATTTACCTGAGCAGGAGTCAGCAATAAATTACAGATCTTTAGACAGTTCACAGCCTCTATTGATTTCACAATAATTTTCCATTAAGCAAACGAATATTGACTACTCATTTGATAATATTGGCTCTCAATAAAATTGGCTTATTATTCTTAATACTTGACTTGATGGATGAATTGATGTTTCACAATGAGTGGCACATAATGGAATTTTCAATATTTGAACTTCTTGTCAACATATAAAAAGCACAGAATGGAAGAAGAGCTATATTTTAAATTAATTGATATTTCTTTATTTCTGATCCATGCTTAGTTATTAAACACAATATAAATATAGTAAATTCTTTTAATTAGTTAGTTTTATTCATATAAATCATTAAATTATTAATTTCAGTTATTAAATTGAATTAATCATTTAAAATTTGTATAATGAACATGAACGGTATCTGGATGTTAGTAGGTAATATGTAATGATCGGTCCCATTTCTCTACATTTGATAATTAGCAGCAGAAGAAAAAGAGCAAGATTGGAACATTCACTGTGTTTAAATCTAAAACTCTGACATTTTAGAATCTTTTCTTTCAGCTAAAAAAGAACACATTTGAATACAAACAAATAAGCATGTGTTCAGTGACTAAACTAAGTTTTAAAAGAAGGTAAAGATTTCTCTGTCAGTTGTGTCCAGGTCTAATACACGTTGCTCATCTCTGTTTCTTGACTGAGGAAGCCAGCATTGTCTGAAGACAATTTCCGTATCATGTGGCCAGCAGGGCCATATGTCAAAGATGCGCGGAACGCCATTACCTTCCCACCGAAGTGGTACCTATTTATCTACTTGCATTTTCATGTTTTCTAACTGCTAGCTGGCAGGACCTAGGCTGCCAGCTCTCCAGCTGACAAACTCAGCACCTTTAAAACAAGTGGTACTCATTATCCTTTTTACTTTATCAGATTTGTGATATGAATCAGTCTGACAATATTTATATTAAAAAGCAGGTTATGAATGGCTGTTGTCATATTGTTGCTGTCATTATACCACAGCTCATCTAACTTTATAACCTTTAACTAGCCTATCCAAAGAAAACTGATACATGAATATCTTCCAGTCATTCCTCAAACTTAGCTAAAGAGCTGCAAACTCAACAGGGTTATTTGGTGCCGCTTTTATGCAGGATTAAAATAGTATTACTAAATTAATGGTGTCTTATCATCTAACCCATATTTAAAATATTGGGGGACATTCCAATACTGAAGAATACTCACACCATAAGCATAACCAAAGGCATTCATAAATTGATTCCATTTGAGTTGACGTGAAATCACATGTTTAAATGTTTAAAGCCAGTCCTGCTTGCATTTATTTCAGAGACAGAATGGGACTATGTGAAAGCAGAAATCTGAGAAGCAGGAAAGAAAGGAATAATTCTCTATATAGGCAGAAACCTCAGACAGCCATGAAAAGGAAAGTTCCACCACCTGCACCACCGGTAAGTTTTGATCTGCAAGAAAGAGTAATTTAAGAACTAAAATTCTGCACCCAGGCAAAGTATTCTAGCAATCAGATGGATATGTTAGAAAAGCTGAGTCCAGTTTCCAAAAATAAAAGAATTCTCCATCTGGCTATCAACCTTAATCTCCATCCATCAGCTATGATTTTCATCTCGTTTCCTCTAGAAAGATTTCTCATTATACTTCTCAATTATTCAGCTAACATTTAGCATTCATTTCAGGTATAGTCCCTGCTAGGCTTGATCAAAGTTCCATCTAATCCAGCAGCTTGATCACATTAATCAGACAGGTGCCTCCAGGATACCCTAGAGACAGGAAAGAAATTAGCCTCTGTCAAATGGTAATCAGAAACAGTCAAAATTTTAATCCAATCAATTTTTTTATTACTATTCCTTCAGCTTCAGTTGGTATCCAAAATACAGTAACTGGACTCACAGTTTCAACACAGAATGCAAAAATCAGGATATTGGTGTCATACTAAGATGGTAAAAGTATGAGTCCAGAAAGTTGATTAAAATGTCTGTTATTTCTGAACATCCCAGGAATTAAAGGAAATTGTAGCCAAGAAGATCTGAAATGCAAAGATAATATGATCAGATGTACCTATCTTCCCTCACCACTAGCTAGACGGCTAAGGCTAATGAATTAATTTTAATAATGCTGGTAGTCCTCAACTTATAACAGTTTATTTAGTGGCCATTCTAAGTTACAACAGAACTGAAAAATATGACTTATGACTATTTTTCACATTTACAACTGTTGTATGTTGTATGCAACATGCTCCCTTGATCCCCAGACCAAAATTCAGATACTTGGAAATGTGATCACCTTTCTGACAAGCAAAGTCAATGGGGAAGCCAGATTCACTTAAGAACCGTGTTACTAATTCAGCAACTGCAGTGATTCATTTAGCAAGTGTTGCAAAATTTACTTAACAAATGCTTAGAAATGTGGGCCCCGATTTTGGTTGTAAGTTGAGGTCTACTGGTATTTTTCCATCCTTACATTGCTGGTAAGTAATGTAAAAGTTTCTGTTTGATATGGTTATTTGCTGATCCTAGCTAAATTTCAGCATACATGTAATATTTCAAGAGGGAAGAAATGGTAGTCTTCCAGTTGTTATTAAACATCAACTTCCATCAGCTCCTTCTAACCTGGTCAGAAGTGAGGGATGCTGGAAGCTGTAATTCAGTCAACTCCAAAGGGGCCCAGTTTGCTCTCTCCAGATAAACAGATGGCTTCTCCTATTAACTGAAATGAGCAAATTCTCAGTAGGCTGAAATTTGCTCCCAGGACAACATTTGGTAATAGAATTATATACAAATGTATCCTTGACATCCAATTTCAATGCAATTAAGTAATGCTTGGCTTCTCTTTTTAATTTCTTCCAAAGGGCAAGAATTTATCCATCACTTCTGCTGACCAACTTGATAAAGGTAAAAAGGATTTATGTCTTTATTTCTGAATATTTATTGTGGATTCTTGCCAGATGATGCTTAATGATGTCAACAACAATTGCACAAATAAAATACCACATAACATTTAAATAAAAGAGAGAAGTAAGAACAATTTTACTTATTAAGACATCTATACCCTTCTACATTTCTCATCTCAGTCATTTGACTCTGGGTGGTTTACAATAAAATATAAAAATAAATAATTAAAAAAGGTAAATCAGAGTTAGGAACAAAGTTAAGAACAATGCCTTTGAGTTATGGACATTTGTTCCAATATGAAAATAATTCCAGAATTTGGCTTCTTATGAAATATACTTTTGAAAAATGGAAAAGTTTAATAAATGGTTTTCTAGAGAAACTGAATATACAACCTACAGACAAGTTAAAAACATCATTAGCAACATGTACTATGGGTTAAGGGGAGAAAGAGTGTAGACATGAACTTCTCATAGGGAAATATGTGAATACTTCTATTTTTGTTTGCAAAATGATGATGAGCCTAACATCAAAGTTTCCTCCTTCCCCGATTCAATATTTTGGCTTGCAAAATGACCTGATTCTGTCCCTAAATCCAAAACAAGAAATACCCAGCTCTGTTCTCACAGAGCTACGTATATATTGTTCCAGAGACATGTGACTTTGTATTGAAAAGGAGAAGCTTGCAAGGGTTTTTATTTGAAAAGGTCAGACAAAGTGAGATTTAGAAGTATCTGTCTCATGAGTGCCTATATTTAGAAAAATAACTAGTTCACTATCCATTAATTAACCAGCAAGCGCTCAAACTATAAAACCATTGTTTTTCTCCTTTATTGCAGAGCAGGGGTAGGAGGGAAATCAAGTTTAATAGGATCAAGTCTATATTGAACAATTACAACTAAAAAGACAGAGTTTATGCTTATGACAAAGTGGTTGTCACTGTCTCATGTCATGTCAGGTCATACTTAAGAATATAACTCACTCAGTCAAGAGGAGGAAGGATTAGAAGACTGCAATTATATGTTGAAGAGAAGAGAAGATCAAAAGTCATTATATTTCATACATTTAGTTTCTCTTTCTTTCTTTTTTTCTATTTGTCCTTACTTTATGTAAAATTCTTAATAAATATAAAGACAATGGATATGACAATAGAAAGTAGAACATAATAATCCTCAACATAGAGAACATTTGGTTGAGGAAGGCAAAAGCATGGAGAGAAGCCACTTTAGTATGCATTAGACTGATTCCATTGTACCTTTTATAACTTGATATACTGTATCTCAGATTATGATCATTTGCCCAGAATCCTTCAGGAGTTTATTTGTAGCTGCCCCATATGATTGGAATCTCTCTCACATCTTAATTGTTTCTCAGTGTTTTTGTATCTTACTATAGAGATTGGTAGCTTGTAGGCCTCCAACCAGTGGTGGCATTCAAGTAATTTAACAACCGGTTCTCTGCCCTAAATATTTCTTCCAACAACCAGTTTGCCAAACTGCTCAGAAAGTTAACAACCGGTTCTCCCGAAGTGGTGCGAACTGGCTGAATCCCACCACTGCCTCCAACACCTAGCAGTCCCAGCAAGTAAAGTCAATTATGGCAAAAGTTGAAGTTTCTGTTGAAAAATATTTGGAAGGTCATAGGATACCCATTCCTGCCCTAATCTAACTAAATCCAAATATTCTGAAATTACTGACTAGGGATTCCTCCCCAGGGGTGAAATCTACTTACCTTCCTTACCGGTTTGGAAGTACACATGGTTGGTAGTCCTGCTAGAAATACTTCAAAATCTCCTCCCAGAGGGGAGCAGCAAAAACAGACCATAAAATGGGTGTGTTGAGTCTCTAACAATGCTTTGAGCTCTAAGCACATAGCTCTTCTAAGCAGTATCCTGAATAACAGGAAATGAGCTTCCTATAATATTCTCTGCTGCCCTTACCACTCTCTGCATGGACTTTCTCTTTGAGGCACTACAGCCACCAAACCAAACAGTGATGCAGTTTGTTAAAATGCTCTCAATCATGCCTCTTTATAAGATTGCTGACTGGTAATATCTTATTAGCTTGTCCAGAATTAATATTTCTTAGCTGTTGCTGGTCCCAGTAAAGAAACACTGTAGGGTAATTACTCCTTTTATTATTATTTTTGTTATAAATAATTTTGATTGCTTTTAAAATATATGACAGTAAATTGCTCTGGAAGCAAACAGGAACTGAACCACTACTGGATTTCCTTGGAACTAGCTATATAAGGACTGGTTTCAGGAATGTTATAGTCAAGTGAAAACTATTATTAAAAGACTATACCCTAGCTTTGTATAAGAAGGCCCCACTCTGGCTTTGTCTAATAAGGAATAGGCGAAAGCCCTCCTGATTTAACTGACACTTTGAGCCATTCACCCAGTTCTTATTTATATTTTACTCTAACCAATCAATGTTTCTGTTTGTCTCATGCTATAGAGAAGAAATATGTAATAGCACAATATGATTTCGTCTCTATGAGTGATCGAGATCTGCCTTTGACTGTAGGAGAGAAGTTTGAAGTCTTCTGCAGGTAGGTACACTTAACAGCTTTTGACTGATTTCATCATGCCCCAATATTTCTTTTGTCATCAGTTGCAGAAAAATACTTCTTAAATACTTCTCAGAACAGAAAGAAAACTCCTCTATTATGCTTGCTTTGTTTATCTGCATCTGATCTGGAACATACTCTGATTTCTCGTCAGATTGTATAAATCTTTCATCTTTTACTAAAGATTTCCTTGGAGAGGAACATTTATGAGTCTTTTACTAATTTCTTGAAGCAAGAGCCACGGTGACACAGTGGTTAAAAAGCAGTATTGCAGGCTAATTCTGCTGACCGCCAGCAGTTCAATTCTCACTGGCTCAAGGTTGACTCAGCCTTTCATCCTTCTGAAGTCAATAAAATGAGGGCCCAGATTGTTGAGGGGCAATATGCTGACTCTGTAAACCACTTAGAGAGGGCTTTAAAGCACTGTGAAGTGGTATATAAGTCTAAGTGCTGTTGTATTGCTGCTCAGGAAATGTTTAGAAGAGATTTCAGGAAACTGTACATTCCTCCCATTCCTAGTTAGTCATAATGCCATAATAGCCACTTGCAGGCCTCTGTCCTATATGTAAGTGTATCCAAGAGCCAAGATGGTGCAGTGGTTAGAATACAGTACTGCAGGCTACTTCAGCTGACTACTAGCTGCAGTTCAGCAGTTCAAATCTCACCAGGCTCAAGGTTGACTCAACCTTCCATCCTTCCGAGGTGGGTAAAATGAGGACCCAGATTGTTGGGGACAATATGCTGACTCTGTAAACCACTTAGAGAGGGCTGTAAAAGTACTATGAAGTGGTATATAAGTTTAAGTGCTATTGCTATCCTATTTAAAGTGGATTAAAAGGAGCTTAATTCTTTATTCAATCTACTTTGTTTGTTTGCTTGTTTACTACTTCTGTATTTTGTTCACAGTGAAGGGGAGTGGTGGTTAGCAAAATCCCTTATTACTGGAAAGCAGGGTTACATTCCTAGCAATTTCGTCGTCTACGTCAACAGCCTGGAAGAAGAAGAGTAAGTCTGAGAAAGCCAGGAAACTGAGAGATGGAGAGCTCTTTATAGTTTTGTGATGCATGCAAAGAATTTATCTCTGATATCTTGTGGAAATTCTAGGTGATATTTAAGCCTGTTTCTTGCCATCATGATCTTTACACAAGCAATTATCATCACTCTTTTCCCCATTCCTTGGCCAGCAGAAAGGTCCTTTTGATAAGGTGTCCAGACCTAGACCCAGTCCCATCCTCCTTCTCTTCCTCAGGAAGTCCCAGCCCCCCCTGAAGATATTGACCGTTTAACTGTTCCCATGAACTCTAAGGCTATGCCAGAAGCAGTGCCCACTATGGACAGCAGGAGTGGGTGGACAGAGGTGCTAAGAAAGAAGGATTGATCAAGGCAAGATCAATGCTCCTGTTGGCAGGAGACCCACCAGGTTGGACTGAGGTCAGCTGGTAGGCCTCCACCATCAGGCTGATCCATTTCCTGGACAGCTTCCTAGGGAGTTAGCTAAATTGTTGGGCAAAAAAATGAAATAATTATTATTCAACTCTTCTTTTAATAAGACACGTATAATTATTTTTTAATTAATGAATATAATCTAATATTTCTTTTTTTTTTTTCTTAGTAACTTCATACTGGTTTGTTTCTGTGCAATGAGGACAATGAATATTGTTATGCTCATTGGTTTCATTTGAGTTTTTCCCCAAAGTATACAGTTGACATCACAAAAAACTAGCAGTAGAAAGTGATAAGATGAACTGGTCTGTTGGCAAGGAAGGAAATAAAGTTTCACCCACAAGCTCTGCATTATTAATGGCTGAATCTGGAATGCAGTTGACCCTATAAGGGACAGGGACCAATTAACAAAAGCAATCATATGCATACTTGCTGTATGCATTTTCACTTAGCTTAATACAGCTTATCCCAGAAAAATGTGTGTGAGCTATACAAGTTCAGATTTAAAGGACAAACACAGGGAAGCAAAAGTGAAATAAAAATGAGAGCAAAGAGGAAGCTGTTAATAAAAGAAATAGAGAATTTTCAGGAGACATTTAATATATTCCTCTGAACAAATCAGTGCAATTGTCTATTAAGTTTAAATATTTCAATACAAAAATATATAAAAAATAAATTGTTAAGATTACATAGCATTAAATAACACTTTTGAACTTCTGAATTCACTATAAAACTTAGTGAAAAGCTAGGAGAAAACAATTATAATTTGCAATTTTCTGGATTTCCAGGCTTTTTTAAAAAAAGCCATTGATCAAGCTCAATGTTTTTTACACTTGACACTTTTAAGATGTGTGAATGTCAATTCTCAAAATTCCTCAGCCAAGTTTGAAGTTGCCAAGTCTGAAAAAAGCTGCTTTAGTTGGAATCATTGTATTAAAAATTTGCTTTTTTTTTCAGATGGTTTTTTAAAGGCCTTAACAGAAAAGATGCTGAACGTTTATTAATGATGCCTGGCAACAATATAGGCTCATTTTTGATAAGGGAAAGTGAAAGTGTTGCAGGTAAGAAGTTGTAGAATCGTTTTGTATATAACAGTAAAACTTGCATGAGTTGCCCAGATTAGGGATTACGTCATGGTAATAAAACAACAAAAATATGTTATTTTTTCATTTGGATCTTCTCCACAGAGTGATTGTTTAAAGATGATTGGGGAAGGGCAGATGGCAAGATCATTTGCAGAGATTTTATGAGAATTATTCTAGTTATCTGAGGGTAAAGTCATTTGGATTTACACAGAGTTAGAGATTGTGACTGGTCAAGTCCTGTTGAGATAACTGAACCAAGGCCTTGTATGAATATCTGGGTTGAGTTTGAATCTGTCATTCTTGAAGATTTCGACACAGAAACTCAAGCAACTGTTTATTCAATTTTATTTCTCCTACTAGCCAGCAGGTAACATTTGATTGGGTATATACAGTAATAGGACAGAGTCAGTGGTCCCGCCTTTTTTGAAGGTGATGGTACATCCCTCCTCAAAATGTTGTCACTGAATATCTGAAGAGTTCTAAATAATTTTCATCCAATCTTCAGTCTTTTCTTTCTAGGGAAGGTTGTTGAGAAGAAGGCTTGGCAGTGGGTCCAAATGGCTCTGGAGAAAATTATCTAAATCCTTTTTAGTTCGGTTTCAGACAGGAAAATAATACAGAAACAGCATTGGTCAGGCTTGTTGGTGATTTCTGATAGACCAGATCAGAGATGAGAGGACTGTCTTAGCTTTTTCTGATTTCTTAGTGGTTTTGATACATTTCATCATAGTGTTATTCAGGACCATCTATAAGGATTAGGAATGATGGACATTCTGCTATGTGGTTCTCCTCTTTTCTTCCAGGCAGTATTAGCGGGATGGTAGGGGGAGGAAGAAAAGACATGGTGGCTCAGTGGCTAAGATGCTGAGCTTGTCGATCAGAAGGTTGGTAATTCAGGGATTCGAATCCCTAGCGCCACGTAATGGAGTGAACCATTACTTGTCCAAGTTTCTGCCAAGACAAAATGGACAAGACAAGTTTTTGCCAAGACAAAATGGAACTGGTCAGGAGTAGAGGGATTCTCTGCCTCTATCCATCCCAGATTAGCAATGATTAACTGAATATTCACATTGAAGGACACAAAGAAGGATATACCTTTGGATTGTACAGAGGAATCAGGGTTCAAAAGAATTTAGCAGTTATCTGGTCTCCTTTTCATTGTTCAGTGCTTTGTCCCTAGTCACATGAAATCAGATCTTGTATTCTGATGTTGCTAAAAGTTCAAAAGTACTTTCCTCCAGTCTGGCACCCTTCAGACATGTTGACACTTCACTTCCCAGAATGCTGCAGGTACTGGGAATTCTGAGATTTGTTGCCCTGTTCCTTCTGATGGCACAATTTAATCACTAATAAATAATCCCCTTTTTTCTTCTTCTTCCAGGTGCATTTTCACTTTCTGTTAGAGACATCATCTCTCAAGGGGATATTGTTAAGCATTACAAAATCTCCACTATGGACCAAGGTGGATACTACATCTGCCCCTGGATTACATTTTCTTCTTTGCAAAAGCTTGTCAAGCATTATTCCAGTAAGAATACTTCTGACACCTGTCAGATTCATACTTAATAAGACATAAAGCAGAGAATGTTCCATAGGAGCAGAACAATTTAGCTTAAGTTCTGTGGGTTCTTTGTAACATATGAAGAAAGCAGAACAGTTTGCAACACAAGTCAGTTCAGATTGTCCAAAGTCAATGAAGATCCAAGAGTTGAGATGGCCACTGTAAGCATATGGGGGGGGGGGGGGGAGTATCACTGTTATTATTTTTTAAATTGATTTTGATTAGATATTTAAAAGTACAATCAAGAAAATAAAATAGAAAAAAGATAAATGGAACATTAAATAAAATTCAGTTTAAAAAGTTGACTGTAGTTTAGATCTTCCTAATTAAATCATCAATATAATGTGAACTATAACTCAGAACAGGAAACTGCAGTAATAACAAATCTATCCTTGATTAGCAAATCAAACCCAGACTTAAATGTTAACTTCTTATTTTAAGAGAAACCTAAACTTTATATGCATTAAAAGTCACGTATAAAATTATAGTCCAAGAATAGTTTTCATCTTGTACTGAATTCTGCATTAGATTTGTTTTTCCAGATACCAGATTATTTTTTACTTTGTCCTGTGCTCCCAAAACTTACCCCTGCCACTTCTCTCAAAGGTGGAGAAAATGGAAATCCGTCAGTGCTGCCCCAAACATATTGTTTGTTAATTTCAAAGACTGCAGTGAGGACAAAACTGAGAGGTCTACTAGTTTGCATTAGTATTTTTCATCTACACATCCTACCTACAGGAGTAAGGTCAGCATAGAACAGCAGATTTGAATAATTCCTATTCCCTTGATATACAGCATGGAGCAAGTGAACTCTCATGATGATGATGATGGTGATGATGATAATGATGATGATGATGATGATTTCATGCATTTGATGCATTTCCTCCCATTGCATAGTGTTTGGGTATCAGGGTTCTAATCAGGGCTGAAATGCTCCCGGTTTGGATTGGATTGCCTGATCTGGTAGCGATGGCGGCGGGTGGTTCAGAGAACCGGTAGCAAAAATCCCTGCGCCCCCCACCCCTCCATGCCCAGCTGAGCCGCGCGATCATCAGAGGCTGTTTTTTTTTTACTTTTAAAAGCATTTTTTCTAAAACCTCTTTGGCCGAAAAAGCACTTTTAAAAGTTTTTTTTTTTAAGGCTCTTATGATCACATGGCTCAGCTGGGATTGTCAGAGGCTTTTAAAATCATTTTTTTCTTCAAGCTCTTAAGGTTGTAGAAAAAAATGCTTTTAAAAGAAAAAAAAGTTGGCCACGCCCACCCAGTCACATTACTTCACCACCACCAAGCCACACCCACCGAACCGGTAGTAACAAATTTTAGATTTCACCCCTGGTTCTACTATTAATGTTATGAAAGGATCAAAAGTTTTAGAGGGCAAAGCGATGAAGCAAAATTTGAAAAACTCTGCTTGTCTTGATTCTTTCCCTACCTTCAGGAAAGGGACCTGAAAGTTCTCTTCTTCCTTAATTTGGGGAGAGAGATGATTTTTCCAACCTCAAAACTATAGGGAACTGTTCAACTGATTTTTGTTATCTCATTCTCTGAAAATTTACCTTTGGTTTGTTCTGCTTTCTCTTTGTGTCATCCTGCACAGCTAATGATAATGGTTTGTGTCAGAGGCTAAGATATCCATGCAAGTCTCTGTCTCCAAAAATACCCTGGGCTGCTGATGAATGGGAAATCCCACGGGACACCATAAAACTCATCAAGAAACTGGGAGCAGGCCAGTTTGGTGAGGTGTGGATGGGTAAGTAATAACCTCTATGACTTTATGAAATCCTTTATTTACTCATTGGTATTTTATTCCTCCTCCTTTTACTTCTACTCTTTCTCAAAAATATCTAACTAAAAGAGAAAGAAAAAAGTTTGGTACTGCCCACTCCATATACAGTATGAGCTCTTGCATTTCAGTTGAAAGCTCTGGCAATGTGATGAGGAAGTAATGTACTGTATGGAAATCTTAGGTTTCCATTTGATTTCAACTTTATAAAGTGCTTACAAAAATGGCAAAATTGTGATATTTAAATGCAATCCATTTAAGAAAGTTAAAATAATGCTACCAGATCAGGCCTTCCCCCAACACCGAGAGAAGCTGAGGTTGGAGCTTGTAGCAAAGAATTAGTTCTATTTTTGCTTGAATTGCTTTTTGATTATATTGTTTTTATATTGCTTTGTTTCATACAACTGTTCTGAGCCAGCCAGAGTTGTGTTTCTTTAATAAAAAAGCCTGAATTTCTTGATATAAATCTAACAAGCAAATAAAATTATGGATCTACTTTCAATCCTTGGTATTTTTAATTAAAGAAAAAAGAATCAGACAGCAGTTGGTGGGAAAAATCCTGATCAGCCACAGCCAGTCATGATAGATATAGCTATGCTAAAATAATAAGCAGTCTGGCCTGATAAATGGTCACATCCTTGCTTCCAAATTTTTGCCATGTAGTACATTGAAAAGAAAGGTTGTTAATGAGGAAAATGTGGTCAGCAGGGTGTCCTCTTGTATGGGGGAGTTTATGATTCCATGGTTTCAAAAGACCTTTCTCTTCTCCCATTTTTCTTTTGTTTCCTATGAAAACATGATGGAAATTTTGACACTCTTATTCAGCGGTTTGCTCGCAAAAGGTGGCTGGGCAGACTTGGAATGTTCTGGAGGCTGCTGATTTTAGGTTTGAGAGCCACCATTTGCCCATAAACCTAGTTATGTTTTATAGAATATTACCTAATAGTCATTAATTTCCACCCACCCCTTTGGCAGGTTATTACAAGAACAATGTGAAGGTTGCAGTCAAGACGTTAAAAGAAGGCAGCATGGCCCCCGATGCGTTTTTGGCTGAGGCCAACTTGATGAAGAGACTTCAGCATAACAAGTTGGTTCGATTGCATGCTGTGGTGACCCAGCAGCCAATTTATATTGTAACAGAATACATGGCCAACGGTAAGTAACTCTTGTTAATCATTCTAATGGATCTCTATCAGTGCTATAGATGTGAACTAAGCAGGCCAAAACTGATTAAGGGGCATTTTTTCCCAAGTGTTTGTGATTTGCTTAATGAGCCTCAAATATTTGGAGCAGTCTATTTTCCCTGCTCTTTCCACACAGGTTCACAGTACAAGCAACTATCAAAGTAAGTCTGTATACTATTGTCGCAAAGTGGAAACTGTCACAAAGACAACATAGTTATAATTCTTCCATTGTTACCATTGTTTGTATTTTGTGTAATGGAATTCTGTTGTTAATAGATTCCCATTTTGGGGGAAGCATCTAGTCTTTTTTTTTTTCCTCATCTTTTTTTTTCTTCCTCCAGCCATTTCGCAAGGAGGGATTGAGTAATGTTGACAATATAATTAGCTAATCCAAGATCTGTCATAGGCAGGATACACTGATAGTAAATCTATTCACATGTATACACAAAATTTTATTGAAGAATCAACAAATTGAAAAGTATTCTAAGAGGTCAATTCTCAATCTAATAATATGATAATGCAACCATTACAAAATCACTTAAAATCTGATTTTTTAAAAAAAAATCACTAATCAAATGGTATGAGTCTTATCCCTTGTCAAGAATCGCAGCTTAAGCTGAACCCAAATACCAACTGAAAACTGACTAATACAGTATTATCACATCCACTTTTAATAATATTTATTTCAACCAAAAATGTCATTATATTTTTATTGCTGTTTTTATTTTTGGACAGGAAGCCTGGTTGATTTCTTGAGCACCAACCAAGGGAAGAATTTGTCTCTTGCAAAACTGATAGATTTCTCCGCTCAGGTAAATTATTTAATACTCTAATGGTACAAGGTCTTGGTATTTTCTCAACCTAGCAATTATATAACATTAGAATCCCCAATCACTGTCAATCTAACTTTTTCAAAAGAAAAGAAAAAGATATGTGTGGGAGAACAGGGGCAAAAAGTGACACAGAGAAGCATAAAGGCTGCAGACAGAGAGGAAAGAAGGGGAGGGAGGGGAAGGGAGAGGAGAGGAGAGCTTAGTTGCTTAAGGGAAGTGCTTAGGAACTGAAGGGAAGGAAGCAGGTGAACACAGATATGAAATGGTACAAGACACTAGATCGATCCCCTATACTGTCAACATGATGGGCAGCAAAGCACGTCCAATTTGACATAACTTGAAACCACCACAAGTTGCTCTTGGCTTTAGGAGAAAACACTGATACAATTAGGAAGAACTTAAGGGCATCTCATGGAAGAGCTGAAGACAAGTTGATCACAACATCTTGAGGACATGAAAAAGCAAAGATGATGCCATGGGATGTTTCTGATATGATTAGATGCAAGTGGGGAATAATCTAAAGCAGAAGTGATTGACATATAGATTAGGTGATAGAGAAAAAGAAAAAGAAACGGAAGATGTTGCCAACAGAGTTAAAATGAGAGAATGTAGGAGTAATGGAAGACAAAGGGGAAAAAATGTGTCGAAGGGGTACACATGAGAGACAAAAGAAAAAGCAGAAATAATAAAAAGAGACACAGAGAAGCTATTTTCCTGATCCTGAGATGTAAATTCCATCAGATAATCTCTGAGGGAACATGACTGTGAGCCCAAAAAAGAGGGTTCCTGGCTATTACATCATATTTGAAGATTCAGACTCAATTTTATATATTAAATATACATGCCTCCCATCTCCTCAATAAGGTGACTCTGCCTATCCTACCATGACACTCATCAAATGATCATGGAGAGATCACCATTTAAAAGCCAGACATTCCTGACAATGTTGTAGTAAAGACTGAATGCAGAAGAAGCCTGTAAAATACTTTTTTGAGTTCTTTCTATAAAGCACATATAGATTGAAATGTTTATCTCAAATTGTTTACCTGCATAATGAACACAGCAGCAACTGACCACCAAATGTATGTCTAATAGCAAATGTCATCACAACAGTGTTATTTGTGTAAATAGGCCCCAGGCACACCCAGCGATCACTCCTTATTTCTACGCAAAAGTTAAAATTAGAAGGCTATCAATATGCACTTGGTCCTGTGGTCAGCCTCACTAGTACATTGAGAGGAAACCAGACTGCAACCTTTATCACATTGAGATCAGGACAGGAAATAACACTCTTCTGGGCGCTCCATTTTCCACTGAGGTGAGCAGCATTTGAACGAAAAGCAAATCAATTTAAGCATATGACATAGTTGTGGAAAATATGTTTTCATATCCTTTTTGAAACCGTGTGAAAAAAAAACCCTAACAAATTTGTATGGAATAAAAAATGTAGTGTCCCTTTGGTTAAAAAAATAAAAATAAAATGCCACAAGGGTGAGTAGAAATCAGATCTATACAGCTCTGTTTGCTGGCAAAAGATCTGGGATTGCATCGTAGTTGCTAATACAGTAGGAAAATCACTTCAGTCATTTTCAATAAGATGCCTGGCTTAGCAAGAGCAAAAAAATGACCAGGATTTCATTTCCGGAAGCAGCAAGCAAAGCCAAAAGGCTTTTTCTGTTTTGGAATTCACTCTTACTCAATTTTCCATTTTTTAAAGTGTTTTTCCCAATTGGATCTGTTAAGGACAATTGCAGTCAAAAATGCACGTTAGTGAGAAACCCTCACCAAACCCAGAAACTCTTCTCTTGCTCATTGAGCAAGACAACCTTTGAATCATTTCAATACCAGATATGTTCACTGTTGACTTTATTTTTCCTAGATTGCTGAAGGGATGGCATACATTGAAAGAATGAACTTCATCCACAGAGACCTCAGGGCAGCCAACATTCTGGTTTCAGACTCCCTTTGTTGCAAGGTTGCTGATTTTGGCCTGGCTAGACTCATAGAGAATGAATACCTTGCACAGGAAGGTTAGTGAAACTTTGTGGTAAAAGAGATAGAATTGTAGGTCATATTCCACTGAACAAGAAAAGTCTGGAGGTAAAAGATTTGCTTTTTTGTGCACAAGGATTATTACCTGAGTGGTATTTCCATAATCCATGCTCTGTGCCCTTAGCAATATAACTGACGTTTATGCCACTTTAACCAGTCTACAAAAGAATACTGTCTGTTGCAATCATAAATAAATAAACAAACACACACACATGCATCCATACACATAAAGGACTATTTTATTCTATTCCCCAATTAATTAATTAATTAATTAAATCATTCATTCATTCATTCAATCATTCTGGAACTTTCTAATATACAAACTCATGCACAGCTAATTTTCTGGTACTTCTCATTATCTCCCATATGTCCTTCAGTTCTCTCCCATTATCTTAAGGTGAGCCACAAGGCCTAGTTTTGTATTAAGACTGTACTCCATCTTGACTTACATGACAAATTTAGATCGCTTACTAAAAAACAAAGACATCATCCTGCCAACAAAAGTGTGTATAGTCAAGGCTATGGTTTTCCCTGTTGCAATGTATGGCTGTGAAAGTTGACCATAAGAAAGGCTGAGCACCAAAGAATTGAGGCCTTTGAACTATGGTGCTGGAGAAGACTCCTGCAAGTCCCTTGAACCGCAAGGCGATCAAACCGGTCAGCCCTAGAGGAGATCAACCCTGATTGCTCTTTAGAAGGCTAGATCCTGAAGATGAAACTCAAATATTTTGGCCACCTAATGAGAAGGAAGGACTCACTGGCAAAGAGCCTAATGCTGGGAAAGATTGTGGGCAAAAGAAGAAGGGGATGATAAGAGAATGAAATGGCTGGATGGAGTCACTGAAGCATGAGCTTAAATTGACTCCAGACGATGGTAGAGGACAGGAAGGCCTGGAGTAACGTTGTCCATGGGGGTGGCAATCAGTCAGACACAGCTTTGCAACAACCAACCTAACCTATCAATCATTATTATATACTGCTTATAAATCTAGTACATGAGAATTAATATTCAAATACACTGTATAAAATAATAAATACAGTCAGATATTGCCTAGCCCAATTATTCTCCTATGCATAGGATTTGAAATAGCTGACCTTGAAAAGAGAACATATCCTCCTTTATCTGACACACTGTACCTACTTTCCTTCCTGCAGACCTAAGATATTACCTGAGAAGTGATTTTTGGATAGAATTGAGATATGCAAAATCTAGTGCATGTAAACTCAAAACATAGCCTTAATGCCTAAATTTTATCTGATATGGTGATTTGTCATTGTGTCCTTCCTAGGTCTGAGAGAGAGTGATTGGCTTTGTGTCTAAGGCAGAACTAGAACTCACACTCTCCTGGTTTCTAGCCTGATGCCTTAACCAATGCACTGAACTGGCTCTGATATATTGGCTGCACTAAATTGCCCAATGCATAAATAAATTGACCTAATAGATTCACTTTCAATGCTGAACTTCTTCACATCCCCAAATAGTAATCTGTATCAGTGAACTGGTCAAGTGTTCCTGATCTGGCATATTTACATTTTTGTTCATACTCCAACAACTTGGAATATCTTATCCAGTTTAAGCAAAGAAACTCAAAATAGATATTCAGAACCAAATTATGCTATGAGGTTTTCATTTTAAATGGCTTCTTTAATGGCAGGTGCCAAATTTCCTATCAAATGGACAGCACCAGAAGCAATTAACTATGGACTTTTCACAATCAAATCTGATGTCTGGTCCTTTGGAATTCTTCTCACTGAAATTGTTACCTACGGGCAGACTCCCTATCCAGGTAAGGCAGGCTGCAATCTAACACCCTTCACTGCTTTGAACCAATGCTTCTCTCTGATTCCTCCACTATGGGTAACAGCTCAAAAGGATTATTGTTAGGTTATTTGTTCAGCCCAGTACTAGGCAGTTTTTCATCATTGTATATTTTATTTATTTATTTGTAACCCTGTAAGGTGAGTTGGAATGCTCCAGAAGGGGATGCTTAACACATTGTAAGCCGCCCTGAGTCTTCAGAGAAGGGCGGCATATAAATCAATTTTTTTAAAAAAGAGAGTAACTAGTCCAAGGTCTCCAGCTGGCTTTCATGGCTAAGGTGGGACTAGAATAAATAGTCTTCAGCTTTCTAGCCTGATGTCTTAACCACTGGCTTAAAATATACTTCAATTGCCTTCAGATCAGTGGTGGGTTTCAAATTCTTTTCCTATCGGTTCTATGAGCGTGGCTTGTTGGGCGTGGCATGGTTTGTTGGATGTGGCTTGGTGGGCGTGGCAGGGGGAGGATACTGTAAAATCTCCATTCCCACCCCAATCCAGGGGAAGGTTACTGCAAAATCCCCATTTCCTTCTGATCAGCTGGGACTTGGGAGGCAGAGAATAGATGGGGGCGGGGCCAGTCAGAATTTTTACTACTGGTTCTCCGAACTACTCAAAATTTCCACTACCAGTTCTCTAGAACTGGTCAGAACCTGCTGAAACGCACCTCTGCTTCAGGTGCACTTCAAATGACTTATTTACTAATTCAGACTCAAATGTGTTTGCGTTTGATTTCATCAGGTTCTTAGCCTTTATTTTTAAGGGATTCATCGGCACTTTTTTTGCATAAAACAGGTGGGATCTGCATGCATTTGCAAAGCTGAATGGAAAACAGGAATATGAGAACTTAATAAATAACTGTAACTATTACCATCAACACACAAACACACTTAAATGTTTACGCTTCCTGCTTATAAAATCTTACTTTTGAACACATTTGAAAAACACATTGTGCAAGATATAAAGACTTGAGCCACCAGGAACTCAAAACAGTTTTTTCAGAATTCCAAATGCATGTATGAATAATATATAATTATTATATAATTATATATATAATTGGAGGGCTCGGGGTAGGGGTTATTCCTCTATCCTGGTCCTGTTAGACCTCTCAGCGGCTTTTGATACCTTCGACCATGGTATCATGTTGCGCCAGTTGAGGGATTGGGGGTGGGGGGCACCGTTCTGCGGTGGTTCTCCTCCTATCTGTCTGACCGGTCACAATATGTGTTGACGGGGGCAGCAGTCGACCCTGAGGCGCCTTGTTTGTGGGGTGCCACAAGGGTCGGTCCTCTCGCCCCTCCTGTTCAACATTTATGTGAAGCCGCTGGGTGAGATCATCCACGGTTTTGGGGTGGAGTTCCATCAGTACGCTGATGACATTCAGCTGCACATCTCCACCCCAGATCACCCCAATGATGCCTTGGAAGTGATGTACCAGTGCCTGGAGGCCATGTGGGTCTGGATGGGGAGAAACAGGCTTCGACTCAACCCCCCCAAGACTGAGTGGCTGTGGCTGCCAGTATCCCAGTATAGCCAGCTGGCACCATCGCTGGTTATTGGGGGCGAATCACTGGCCCCCACGGAAAGGGCCTGCAACTTGGGCATCCTCCTGGATGCACTGCTGTCTTTAGAAGAGCATACAACGGCTGTGGCCAGGGGGGCTTTTTATCAGGTTCGCCTGATACACCAGTGGCGCCCCTTTCTAGATCGGGACTCCTTACGCACAGTCACTCAAGCACTCGTCAATTCTCATCTGGACTATTGCAATGCTCTCTACATGGGGCTCTCCTTGGGGTGCACCTGGAGGCTCCAACTGGTGCAAAATGCGGCCGTGCGGGGGATTATGGAAGCAATGGGGCGCTCCCACGTGACACCTCTCCTGCGCAAGCTGCATTGGCTTCTGGTGGGCTTCCAGGTACGCTTCAAGGTGTTGGTGACCACCTTTAAAGCTCCATGGCTTAGGGCCAGGGTACTTACGGGACCGCCTTCTGCCACCAATTGCTTCCCACCGGCCGGTTCGCTCCCACAAAGAGGGCCTCCTCAGGGTACCGTCAGCCAGACAATGTTGGCTGGTGACCCCCAGGGGGAGAGCCTTCTCTGTGGTAGCTCCCACCCTCTGGAACAATCTTTCCCCAGAGTTACGAACGATCCCAGATCTCCAGACTTTTCGTCGGGCCCTAAAAACTTACTTTTTTCAGTTAGCTGGGCTGAACTGATTCTATGTAGATTTTAAAGTTTTGATACTGATTTTAATTGAAATGTTTTAAATTATGGGCCAAAATTTTATTTAATTACTTTTAAAATTATTTTAACTTTTGTGTACAAATGTTTTTATTTTGGCTGTTCATTGCCCTGAGTCCGAAAGGAGAAGGGTGGTATATAAATCTAATAAAAGATAAAAATATAATTTTGGTCCACTGTAAATCAAGAGCTACCTGTGCATTACAGAGTTTACCTGTAGTTTAATATTTCCTTTTCTTCCCAATAGGTATGATGAATCATGATGTTATCGTGCATATAGAACAGGGCTACCGGATACCATGTCCAGAATCGTGCCCCTCTAATCTCTACGCAATTATGTTAAAATGTTGGAAGGACAACCCAGAAGAACGACCGACATTTGAATACCTTCAGTCTACTCTTGAAGACTTTTATACAACCACAGAAAAACAATATGAATCGGAACCCAAAAAATCCTGACCTTTGTTCATCAAAGCTACAGTTTTTTTAAATCATAGCATAGAATATTTGGGGAGAATTTCTTCTTAGCTACACTTTGCAAAGTTGTTCCCAGTCATAGAAGTAAAGACATATCCATCTCTGAAGCTCTATTTACTGCATGTCCTTGCCTGGCTTTGGTTTCACCACCCAGTGAAAAATAATGTAAACCGTCAAGACTGGATTTGGAGAAGAAAGAACATGTGACAAGAGTAGGGTCTCATTCTTTCACTCATGCTTCCTGAATGCATGTCCATGTCAATTGCTCTGAAATGGTACCTTCTGCACTATGAGAGAGAATCCAAAGTATGGTGTAAGTTCAGTTCATTTAAAATCAATGTTTCCATTCAGATTGCCTCTGGAATCAGATGTGACCATTAAAATCACTCTGGTAAATCAAACTTACTCACTTCAGTGTTGTGGCTCACTTCATTGAATGCATGAAGTGGCTAAACAGATGAGATGGGTAGTACATAAATGAGAGAGGGGGGAGAGGGAGAAGGTGTTGTGGCCTGCCAGTGGCCTACGCATATTGTTGCTGATCCTGATGACGAAGAAGCTGTTGTAGTGTCGCGCCAGCAGCCTGTGCAGCTGGTGCTTGAGTCGACAGTGAGGAGGCTGAAGAAGATGTGGTGCCAGAGGCAGGGATTCAGCCAGGGCCTTCAGAATCTCCAGAAGCTCCTTTAAGTGCAAAGGATGAAGTGGAGGAGCCTCTTCTCAATGCATGGGCACGCAGAACTGCCAAAAGGCAGGAGTGATTACTCAGGAGGAGGTGTCCTCGAGAGTAAGGCTTGGGGCTAATTGGCCACTCCCTTAGCCTATTTAAGTTTGCACGCAGCTTCTAAAAAGCTGCAGGAAACAACGCTTGTTCGCTTGATGATCATTGAATCTGGATTTTCTTTGCAAACCTTGCTTCTGGGCTTTTTGCCAACTCTCGTAAGACTTTCTCTTTCTGTAGAATTTCTGGCAGGTTGTTAAGGACGTTTTAGTTAACAGTCTGCATTTGTAAAAAAATTATGTTTGGAAGTAAATTGAGTTTGGTTTATAGTTTGTGTATACTGCATTCTCTGGGATCCATAGCTGGGGCAGAACAGAGGGAGAGAGGGAGAGAGATATGTAGAATTTAGATTGGGATGGCATCTAGGAGAACTCACCGCAGCCAATTCACCACAGCCAACTCGCCATGGGATACCTCAACGTGGGATTAGTTCCTTTTATTAGTCATCAAAGCATTACAAAAGCTGATAGTCATAGAAATGACTTCCTTTGATACAAGAGATAAAATAATTTTGATGAAAACTTGGTTAATAAAAATAAAAGGAACTAAGTGAATCCTATGGTGAGTTGTCCCACAGCAGCTTGGCCATGGCGAATTGGCTGCAGTGAGCTGGTCGTGGTGAATTGTTTCATTCCATAAGCGGGTCTAAGCAACTACATCTACGTACAATGAGATTTATTCTTCTTTCATTTGTTCTGTTGAATTTTATTCAAATTGTTATTTTGCTATGTGATTCTTACTGTTATATGCCATTGAAGGTTCAAATGCTTATGGAATATAAGTATAACATGGTATGGAAACCCACTTAGCAGTGACGGTGATGCCTTGGAGAATGAATGGAAAGCTCTTTTTTCATCTTCTTCTTGTCCTCCATCTATGGATACCAACTATTTCAGGGAAGAGAGTTCAGGAATGAAGGATAGATAATTGTTTCTTATTAAGTCAGAAATTTGATTCATCTAATCTACACTACATGATGGCCAATTTTCTTTTGTGGGGGAGTGTCAGAGAGAAATGGACATTGGTTGCTAGGATCTGGAAATATTAAATGTGATAGCATCTGAAAATGTTAAAAATCCTGACTTCTGGTGAGAATATGGTAAACTGAAGACATGCCTGAAAAAACAGGAATGACATAATGGCTGAAATCTGTGGCCAGATGCAGGATCTGGACAGACAAAATCTCTCTGAGATTTTGAGAGAGATTGTGAGATAGCTCACATGAATTCCAGAAAGGTGTTCCTCCTAAGTAACTGACATTTTTGCAATCAGCTTGGGAGTCACATGGCTAGGAGTTGAAGGATTACATCAGAGCTCATAGTCATAATATAGCCTTTAAGGATCACCCCTTTCTTAATCACTTTGGAATTAATTTTTATTGTTTTTTAAAATTAAAAATATAAGGTCATTTATGGATTTTATTGGCTGAGTTTCCTTCAATCCAGTATGAAAGAACTTATAATGATGTATTTAATGATGTATTTGTTTTTAGAATTAACAACAAACAAAGAGTTGATTAGAGTGTTGATTTTCAAAAGTTATAATGGACCAAGAGTTCAGATAGATTTAATACAATTTAGGAAATTGATTATAAGCATCCTTCCTGGGGAAACTATTCCTGTTTTTGCATTTGGAAGGAAAAAAAAACATGATGAGGCTTTGAAGACTGGATACTCTAGGGCACCAGAAGGAAGTAAAAGAAAAGATACATTGAGAAATGTTGTGAACAATTAATTCAGAAATTAGTTTTAAGGATCACTGACATTATTGAGAGACTAGATCATGCTGTGGAAGACGAAGAAGTTTTGCTGAACACAACTGAAATTAATATGTACTTAAACATGATAAACTAAAAAATGGATATGGAAAATGACAAAATACAAGTAGGTCTTAACTTGTGACCACAATTGAGCCAAACATTTAAGTTGCTGACTGTGACAGTTAAGTCAATTTTACAATCTTTCTCACCACAGTTGTTAACTGAATCATTGCAGTTGTTACAGTAGTGGCCAAAATTGTGGAAACCTTTTGGGAAAAGTGTATTTTTGAAGTTTGACGAAGTTTGATGGAAGTTGGGGTTTTTTTTGTTTTTGTTTTTTTGTTTTGTTTTTGTTTTTTTGTTTTGTTTTTTTGAGTTTCAAGATGATCATATTCCACTGCTGGAATGGCCTGGGAATAACCCAGACCTTAATCCAATTGAAAATCTATGGAGCCGACTAAAGAAATTTGTTAGTCAGAAGCAACCGAGCAATAAAACCCAGTTAATGGAAGCACTCATTCAATCTTGGTTTCACATTATAACAGCTGCAGAACTAAAAGACTTGGTTTCTTCCATGGGAAGATGTTATAAATCCATAATTCATGCTAAAGTTTACCCAACTAAGTATTAACTGACATGGTGATAATATTTGTATATCTGTATAATATTTGTATATTTGTATATATTTTTTTCTACGTGTTTCACTTTTCTTCTTTATACTGTACCTTCTATTCTAATAGCAAATCCTTCATAGAAGTTTCTGCATTACATTCTTGATTAAATTATCTTTCCATTGATATATAATTTTATGGTACTACTTCCCAAAAAAGTGGTGTTATTTGCTACTTTAAGAAAATACACTTTTCCTAAAAGGTTTCCACAATTTTGGCCACTACTGTAGTAACACAGTAAAATGGTTGTTAACCAAATCGGCTTCCCCATTGACTTTGATTGTCAAAGGTCACAAAGGGGGATTGCATGACTCTGGGACACTGCAACCATCATAAATATGAACCAGTTGCCAAGCATCTGAGTGTTGGTCATGTGACCATGAGGATGCTGCAATGGTCATCAGTGTGAAAAACAGTCATATGTCACTTGTTTCAACTTCAAACAATTATTAAATGAACTGTTATAACTTCAGACAGTCATTAAATGAACCGCTTTAATCAAGGACTACCTGTATTGAATATACAAATGAAAGCAATTGAAATTCTAATAACTAACAAAGACATACAAATAATAGGCCAGAAAAATGATTTGGATAACATTTCTGTATGGGATTTTCAACAGGGGCTTGTTAAAGATCAGAATGGTTATGGATAACCTTTTTGTATTTGATTTACAAATGGATTTGTTAAGGTTGTCAGTGATTTTGTGAGAAAGACAAAGAGAAAATGAAAAGAAACCAGGAGTTTGGACTCTGAAGAACTTATTGGGAGCAAGTGAAAGGAATTCAAATGGATTTATTAAATCAAGTTTATTTCTGGTAAGCCTTCATGAATGTTTACTGATTAGGGTGGAACGCGAAGCTTTAAAGACACATTTATAAAGAATTGGGTGAGACATAAAAAAGACTGTTGTATTTTAAGAGATATTAATAAGTTGTTAAAATTGCTTATACTTGCTGGGAAGAAAGTGGAAGTCAGTTTTTTCTTTCTCCTTTTAAACATTTTGTTTTTCATTTTTCTTTTTTTCTTGCACTTTTTTTTTATATAGTTTGCATTAGTTTTATCCCCATATGTAATATCTTCAATAACATTATTTTTTAAAGAAAATCGAAATGTTAAAGGTAGAACCAGAGCCGTGCATATAATTCATTGATCTTTCACTGAGTTGCTTGTTTCCTCCACAGCTGGGAAACCCCTGTTAAGGAATCCAACCAGTAGTTTCATGAATTAAGAAAGTTCTCTCCAAGGGTAGTCTCCATCTGACAGCTTCCAGGACAGCTGCTCCTGCACCTTCTGGCAGCTGGTTAACTGGCTGAGTTGGTGTTAAGATTATCATGCAAATTCAAAGAGCTGTGTTTGCAAGTGGGTGGACGAACAGCTGCCAATACCCAGTTCAGTACAATCTGCGTGGGATGTAGCTAAGGAGGAAGTACACTCGTGTAGTCACTCATGCACCATGGCGTGAAATTGTGACCTGGGAAAGAACATGTTTAATGGGGTAGCTGAGTGTCTCGCCCACAGACTAGCAAGCATCTTTCAAACCTGCAAGTGCATATGGTGACAATTACAATCACATGCAGCTCACAGCATATCACACAGTTACAAAATGGCTGGGGTGGGCAGCTAGAGAAATTGAGTAATCCAATAAGTAGCAATATATGCTATATAGTTGTCATCTCCAAGGCTAAACTGTCTCATAGGTTATTGGGCACAAAATATTGGCTCAAGATACAATTGCGATAACTAGTGAATGCATTTACCTTACGCATTTAAACTATTCCTTTAAATAATTATAATTATTATTATATATTATATATTATATATATTATTATATATATTATATATAATATATATAATATAATTATACATAATGCAGGCATCAAATATGCACAAAAGCATGTATCAATATGTTGTTGATGAAAGGTTAGATGTAGCACTGGTTTTATTTATTTTATATTGGGTAGCAGAATACAGCATTAATGCATAAAATTCACAAAAACAGCATAAAAACATTTATTAAAATGTAAAACACCATAATAGTGAATTATTACAATACAAATGATGAGTAAAATTATGAATAAAATTAAATTATGTATGGGCAGTTACAGATGATCAAGAAAATTAAATGTAGAATTAGATGGGTCTTGGATAAGACTACAGGTAGTCCTAACGACCACAAGTGAGTTCTGTGCCATTTTACAACTTTTCTTGCCACATTTGTTAAGTGAATTACTGCAGTTGTTAAATTAGCGACACAGTAACACTTGTTAAGTGAATCTGCTTCCCCATTTGCTTGTCAGAAGGTTGCAAAATGGGATCACATGACCCTGGGACACAGCAACCATCATAATTATGAACCAGTTACTAAGCATCCAAATTTGATCACGTGACTATAGGGATGCTGCAAAGATTGTAAGTGTGAAAAGGTCACAAGTCACTTTTTTTAGTGCTACTGTAAATTTGAATGGTCACAAATGAACTGTCATAAATCAAGGACTACCTGGATTACGCCCTCATCCTATTGCTAAGTGGAAGTGTGCTCCTCCCATCCTCCCATCTGGTGTAAAATGATATTGACATGGAATTGGCTTTCCCCATCGCTGGTCCCTCTCTCGTCTGTGTTTCCCAATCATTGGAAACCCCCTGATATCCCTCCAAGATAATGTGTGGCAGAGATTAATAGAAGTTATATTTCCTGAGGCTGACCTTGGATAGTGTCAGAATATGGGGCAAAATACCACATTAACATCAATACAACTAGAGATGGTTTAGGCTGACTCACTCATGGGTTGGGAATTAAATTAAGACGAGATTGTATGACACATTAGCCTGAGATGAAATGGATTTGCTAGTGGTTCAACATATAGGAACTTAGAACAAGATCAAAAGTGATTTCTAAGAGGCCCATTTCTAACAGATTGACCATTTGGAGCCATTTGGATCACATCAGCCCATTTGGATATTGCAATTTGCATCACTAAGATGGAATAACTCACTCTACTCCGCAAGTCCAAGGATCGGGCAGTGCCTTGAGATGCAGTAGCCTCAGTTTGCACATATTGGCTGATGAAATTCCAAGTCTAAAGGATTATTTCAAAGTTTGGATCTTCTTAATTTCCCTTCAGTATTTGAAAAGACAACAAATAAATAGACCCCAAATATACAAGAACAGTATTGTTGTAATCATCATCATCATCATAGTTATTTATTACTGATTATCTGTATTTATTAAGCGGATAAAGGACAAAGAACTCAATAAGCCTTGCCGCAAAATTAGTTTCTAATGTTTGTGACTTACACACACACACACACGGAAAAGAGAAGCAGGTTCCAACAACTGTCATTGCCTGATCTTAACAGGATTACTACCCGTTTCCCTGAAAATAAGACCTATCCTGAAAATAAGACCTAGCATGTTTTAATGCATGTGCCTAATATAAGGCCTACCCCCAAAATAAGCCCTATTTAAGCACCTATGTGGCCAATTGGTTGGCTATCCATTCCATCTGGTTGCTCACGGTGCCACCAACAGAAGGTGAGGTGAGGAAGGTGTGGAGCTGCCCCATGCACACTCCACTGGCTTACCTCAGGGCCCCCACAGCCAGGCCATCCACATCCCAACAAAAAAGGCCTTGTGGCCCATGGCACCAGCATAGCAAGCAGAAGGGGATTGGCAGCCATGTGGGGTCCTGCTGGACAGGGTTGCTGGAGTCACCGCCGCAAGGTGAGGCAGCTGTCGGGGCCTGGATGGCCTGGCTATGGGGGCCCTGAGGTAAGCCAGTGAGGGGAGTGTGGGGCAGCTCCACCCCCCCACCTCACAGTGGCAGCACTTGCATGCTACGTGGCCCCCTGCCTGGCTGCGAGCAAGCAGAAGACATGGCCCTCCTGTACATGGAGAAAAAAAAAGACATCCCCCGAAAATAAGCCCTAGTGCTTATTTTGGAGCCCAAAAGAAAATAAGACTGGATCTTATTTTTGGGAAAACGGGTAATTTATTTAAGCTATTTGAAGTGATAAGTGGCTCCCTTGGCATTACATTCACACACCTGCACAAACTATAGTTTTGCTGCCCTGGGCAACCGGCAACTGCAGCCAAATGTTCTTTTTCACGAGTAAATTGAAAAGCCATTTCCCTGCATCTTTTCCTGCTATGGATGTTGATGAGGCATTACAGAATTGGCTGAAATGGAAATATTTTGTTCAGTCAATAAAGGTACATGTTATTTATTTAGCTTACAGTATATCATACATGGACTAGCAATAGATATATTAACATTTCACATAGATTAGTAAAACTACAATAAAACAATGTAAAAAGATCTATGTTCGATACCAACATCTAGTCCATCTTACCATTGAAGCGCAGCATCGTTCGTATTTTTTTAAAATCAGAGCTTGGACCAGTATATGCTCTCAACTTTCAGCCAGTCACTATATGATATACAGATTGACGTGGGACCCTGCAGTCACCCTGAGGGGAGGATACACATGTGTACTCGGGACTATGATAGTAGTATCAGTCAATCCAACAAAAGTGGATTCAGGGGATTCAGCTTCGGATTAAACTGATTCAAACTCACAAATCTGCTTATGTATTTTCCTGTCGCCATACTTCTAAGAGGCTTAACAAGGAAGGACAAGGGGGGGGGGGGGGAGAGATATTAATGTGTTATTCTTCTAGTTGACCACTTGGTGTCTCCCTTCTCTCAGTGAATGTTAAAAGATGAAATGAATGCTGAGGATTTTTTGCAAGAATAGTTGTGCAAGACTTTGTGCAAAAGATTTTCAGGTCTCCTCCAAAAGGCTATTCTTTACAGTAATGCATTAAATGCTTAAGAATTTTTAAAATATGCATTACTTCTTCAGTTTTGAAAATGCCCCTTAACTATTATTAAAACCTATGTGGGAGTGTTCATCAGTTCAACACATGAACTACAGGTAGTCCTCCACTTACGACCACGATCGAGCCCAAAATGCATGTTGCTAAGTGAGAAATTTTTTAAGTGAGTCTTGCTCCATTTTTACAACCTTTCTTGCCACATTTGTTAAGGGAATCACTGCAGTTGTTAAATTAGTTGCATATTGTTAAGGGAATCTGGCTTCCCCATTTATTATATAATGTATTATATAATGAATCCTGAGTTTTGGAGATAAAATTACGAAGCTCTTCAGCCACACTTTTGAACCAATCACATTGTCACACAGACCCTGCAGGGGTATATGTTGACTTCCATTCTTAGGTCTTAAGCAAATTGGCTTATGTATTGGTGGAGTGCATTGATGAATTCCCCACTTAGAAAGAGAGACATGTATAATTTCAGAATTGTTTAATAATTTAATTGTATTTGGCTATGATAATATCACATTTCAAGAGCTGCGATAGGAGCTTGGACTGTATGATTCTAGATGTTGCTGAATTCCAAGCATAGCTCATCTATATTCACATTGGCTGAGACTACTGGGAAATGTAGTTCAGCAAGAAATGATGGCCCAAAAGTTCATCACACATGCCCTAGAACTGTGATGGTGAACCTATGGCACGTGTGCCACAGATGGCACACAGCACCCTCTATGTGAGCACACTAGCCGTTGCCTCAATTCAGCTCCGCCATGTATGCGTATGCGCCTCCCACCAGCCAGCTGGTGGTTGGGTCTCTGCCACGCATGTGTAGGGGGTGGGGTGCATGCAGGGGATGTATCAGTGGTGGGTTCCGCCTGGTTCCGCCCGGTTCCACCGAGCTGGTAGCAGTGACAATATGATGTCACCAAACTGGTTCTGCCCCCCCCAGCCCCCAGCCCCCACCCCCCACCCCCCGTGTTATTCTTACCTTTTATTTGGCCCCATCCCCAGTCTATTGCTGCCTCCTGAGTCCCAGCTGATGGATAGAGGGAAAAAAACTGTTTAAACTCTTGCTGCCGGTTTCAAAGGGCCACCCTACAGCTGATCAGTGTTAAAAGAAAACAAATGGGTAGACCAGTGCCTGCAAAAATACATGAGTAGATCAGTACCTGCAAAAGTACATGAGTAGATCGGTGCCTCAAAAATACATGAGTAGATCAGTGCCTGCAAAAATACATGAGTAGATCAGTACCTGCAAAAATGCATGAGTAGATCAGTGTCTGCAAAAATAAATGGGTAGATCGGTACAGCTCTGCAAGCATTTAAAAGCCTGGTAGACCAGTACCTCTGCTAAATCCTAAAGAATTGTCACATGACCATCAAGCCACACCCACAAAATAGCCCATGCCCATAGAACCGGTAGAAAAAAAAATTTAGAACCTACCCCTGGGATGTAAATGCGTGGGGGTGGGGCGCATGTGGGGGGGGCACATGCTCATGCCACATGCGCATTGCATTTGGGGGGTTTGGGGCACGCACACTTTGGGCACACGGTCCAGAAAAGGTTAGCCATCACTGTCCTAGAATTTCAATAATGAGCTTAGTATTTTCATATCTCCTCCCAGGAACAAGTAAGTGCCCAGTAGCAATATTCCCTTAAGCAATAGCAGTAGCACTTAGATTTATATACCACTTCACAATGCTTTACAGCCCTCTCTAAGTGGTTTACAGAGTCAACATATTGTCCCCAACAATCTGGGTCTTCATTTTACCGACCTCGAAAGGATGGAAGGCTGAGTCAACCTTGAGCCTAGTGAGATTTGAATTGCCAAATTCCAGGCAGCCGGCAGGCAGCAGAAGTAACTGCAGTACTGCAGTCTAACCACTGTGCCACTGAGGCTTATGATTTTATTAGAAACATTGTTACAAGAAACACAACCTAATACCTTCCAGATATTTTCAGATGAAAAATTATACAGGACCTTCTCACTGTATCCTTTATTTAGAACTCAAGAAAACAGTTGCCTCCAAGATGTGAAAAGCACCATATTTTCTACTGTCCCCTTCCCCACCCCATTGTCATATTCCCTTAAGTTTCTACCTTTTGAACCCCTACAACCAACTAATATTTTACATTCATTTCTCTTCCTTGTGTCCTTCAGACTGCATGCTAGGTGGTCCTCAGCTCCATCACAGGATTAGCTTCCCTTTTGATAAAGCAGGGGAAGAAGAAGTCACTTGGAGGTCAAACCCTGGACATGTATTACCCATCTCTGGAGACAATGGACTTCAGGAGAAGCAACATTCAAGGCCAGTTACACTCTGATCTTTCATAACCTGGTGGCAGTTGGTATAAACTTCCCTCTCCCTGATGTGACTGGGATTTCACCTTGTAATTGATTACTTCTCGCCCACCATCACCACCAATATCCTGCACTTCTTCACTTTCTTTTGGGTCTTCACTGCATCTAGCTTCATCAACCTTCTAACAGAGAATCTAACTAATAGCAATATTAAGCTTTGTGGCTCAGATTCTGCATAAACTGAAAAGTGTAAGGCAATATGCAACCTCCAGCAGTTTAAAGCTTATCCCTGATCCTGCATGGCATGCCAAGGGCTACAACCTGAAAGAGTGGGCCAAGGATCCCATTTTTAAAAAGTTTTCTAGCATTCTTTGAGATAAAATGGTGCCTTATATTTCTGCAGAACATAAGGCAACTTTTTTGTCCTATAACCCTTCCCCCTACAAATCTCCTGTATTTACCACCACCCCAAAAAAGAAACATGTGACTTCAATCATTTGGTGAAATAGCAAAAAGATTATTGGGAGTCATACTTTTTGCACCCAGAATATCCCATACAGTTGTCATCAATTGAATAGAAAAATTATCATTTATAAGAATTCTCCATATTAAAGTCCTGCAGGATTATCAGTGTTGGGCAGGGCAAGTGGATGAAAAAAAATCTGGAGATATGTTCAGCATGTTCTCCATAGTATAGACCCATTTATAGTATTCATCACCATGTTTCCCAATCAGATTTTTTTCTAGAAAAACCCAGAAAAGTTTCTATGAAGAAACCTTTCTGGTGGGTTACCTTCAGTAATTAAAATTATGTTGTATTCAAACAAGGAGGTAATTTTCTCTAAGAGACCTACATTCCATGAACCTAGTAAAATTTATAGCTTTTGTATTAAGATCTGCAGTGGAACTTTGTTCATTCCCTCCCATGCCAAACATAATTGCAAATATTTAATATTCTTTTGATCTCAGTCACTGTTACACGTTGTTTGCCTCCAGAATAGAGAAGAAAGCCAAATGAAGGGTCTGTGGAGAGGCTGGCAATTTGTTACTTCCTCTGGAACATGTAGAGAATGGCCTTTCCCATGCTGGGGCCCTCTGTATCTTTCAGAGGTTCAATTCTCAGAACTCCTAGTCAGCCTGACCATGCTAGCTGCCAACTCCAGCACATCTGGAGGACATGAGGAAGTGTGGAGCAGAATAACAAAACTGGACTTCCATTGCAGCTATACAATTCACTGTTTGTAAGTTTAGAGAAGGCAGGCAGCTGTGCAAAGTTGTCTTTTACAAGGTTGCCAAGCTGATTAACGTCAGCAGAAGCTAAGCAGGTTGTTTTTGTTTTATAACCTGGAAAGGCCCAACTAAATCTCGAAGGCTGCCTTTTCAGCTGCAAGACAAGGTGAAGGCCATGGGATCTGGCCATCTGTGTGCATCAGCACCCTAGAAGCCTCCTCCCTTCAGCAATCCTCCTCCAGTTCTTGGACAACTCCTGTGTGCTTTGGGGAGAAAACAAGCTGAGCACATCCAAATCTTGAAAAAGAAAAAGGGCTCTCTGAAGCTCAAGGTAACAACAAAGAACAGCTGCACCCAATTCCCATGTCTACCCTCCTCTTCTGGCGGGAATGTCCTGTACCCAGCAGCACAGGGGAGGAATGTTGAAATAAGGAGGGGAGAGCAACAACCTGCGTCAATCAGCCCCAGCTAAGAAGCCTTGACTCCTTGCATGGGAGAGGGGGAGGCAATTAAGTCTTGTGGTCAATGAAGGGCATGCTACAAATCTTGATTACAAAGACAAATAGAAGATCTTGGAAATTAAATCCACACTGATGCCATTGATGAATGAACCTCAGTCCACTGATGAGCAAAATCAATAGCTAGCTATGTCTTAGGACTCTAATTGAATCAATTGACAGTTGGTGACAGATTGAGTTAGAATATTCTAGGCCAGGATTACTGAAACAGACTGGCAGACGCTGCCTGGATTTCTACAGGCGGGACTGAACCTGTGCTCTTTTGTCTCTATAGCATGTACTCAACCACTGAGTTATTGCCTGGAAACCAACACAGATGAGGGGCATGTGAAACAGCTGTCTGGATTTATGCTGCTAAAGGACTGTCTTGCAGAAGATGGAACAGATGTGTTCTTGGTATCTCAAGAGGGCAGAACAAGAACCAATGATTGGATGTTGTAGGTTATACATTATTAAACATTTTAGTACTGAATGCTCTGCAAAAGTCAACCATGTGATCTTTAATTATAGTAACTATACCATTTCTGGCAAATGCCAGCTAGTTATTAAGGTTGCATTTATGAACTGCCTTCTATATCCATGGGAGGAGGGGGGAAGAGAGGAGTTTCACGTTCTTTCCCAACTCTATAAATCTGGATGTACTTATACACCTTACCTAGAACAGAGAGTGCTAAAATCTAAACAATAATTAATTGCCTCATTGCATGCTGTCTCCATTGCTAGCAGGGAGCAGCAGCAACTCATTAAACATTAAAGTTTTCTAAGAGCTCAGATGGATTAAGACGGAGATTTATCTAGTCCTGAATCTTCTTTTCTTCAGTGGCCAAGTAATGTCCCCCAAAAGCCCAGAAGCTGGACACAGAAACAATGATGTGGCAAATATATTCAGATGTATTTTACCCTCGTGGACCCAAGTCCACAGCCTTATATATTATAGGACAGGACAGGACAGGACAGGACAGGACAAAATAGAATAGAATAGAATAGAATAGAATAGAATAGAATAGAATAGAATAGAATAGAATAGAATAGAATAGAATAGAATAGAATAGAATAGAATACTTTATTGGCCAAGTGTGATTGGATACACAAGGAATTTGTCTTTAACTTTTAAACTGTAATTGTCAACACATCTTGTGACAGTTTTATTTAAAGGTGAAGTGACTTATAAAAGTGAAATGGCACACTAAGATAATACTTAATACATATTTCTGTGACCTGCACCCATTGTAGAAAATGTAAATGAAGAAAATGTTGTATGGCTTGCTACCATCAATCTTCTATCTTTTGCAGGTTTTGATGAACTACAGAAAAATCTACAAATCAAACCTCGCAGGGAGCGTACATAATGAACACATATACCACATAAAAAAAAGTACCTGGTAAAACTCAGAGGAATCTATTAATGCGAATGAATGACTATAAAAGGTAGGGAATACGTGCAATACCAAGTCATCTGTTACCACATAAATGGTAAGAAAAATAAAATTCTCTGCCTCAATAACAGATATTTGGAAATAACTGAGGAAAAAATAGTGTTTGTGTGTGTTAGACAAAAAATGCTGAGCTTGGCTGAAGCAGAAGAAAAGTAGGCAGAATTTTGCTGGCTATGGGTTTCCTCCAATTGAGTTAAGGATTTCCCCTCAGAAGCCTCTCATGAGGCGAATTAATCTCCTTATTACAACATCCTGTCAAGAGTGTGGCCATTTGTTTCTGATCCATGAAGGGGCAGGTTCCAATTTGTCTTGCTGGTGACAGGAACAGCACTTTATGGGGAGGTGGGCATTTTAAAAAAATTGAGTCAAAGCCTTCCATGACTTTTGTTCTCATCCTAGAGTAGACGGAGATTTTTAAAAAATATACTTGCATGCTTTTTAAAAAATGTCCAACATTAACCAAAAATTACCTAGGTAGAATCCAGGAAGCATTGCAAATCATCCGCTATAAAAAAAATATGTAACTAGGAAATGAAAAACAAGTTTAAAATTCACAGTAAAAAAAATTAGAAGGACTTACATGTTTTTTAAAATAGACAAATCCATGGCATTTTTTTTTCAAAAAATCTTTGCCTGACATTGAAAAGATTTCAACACATACCTATCCCACCTTTCAAACTAAAATCAGGCCCACTGGTGAAAAACTTATGTGCTGTGGGTTGTATCTTGAGGTTTGCATTTAATCTGCAGTTCCAACAGGTGGTAGCATCTGGCCAAACTTGGTTGATCTCAATAAACACTAAACCAGTTCAGACTTAGTCCTAGAATGAGAGACCATCAGGAAATCTTAAAATTGTAAACTAGACTGAGGAGTCCGGAAAATATTCCAGGAGCTGGTGGTGCCAAACCACCTTCATATATAACAATAAATAAAAAATATAGCAGTGCGATTATTTTGTTTACAGCCGAGAGTTTTTTGAGACAGTTAATTAATCTTAAAAATAAATAAATAAATAAATAAATAAATAAATAAATAAATAAATAAATAAATAAATAAATAAATAAATAAATAAATAAATAAATGTATGTGTTGCTATGGATGTGTCCAGGTATCACCAGGAATTAAGCTTGAATCAATGGTGTCTTTACCTTTAACCTTTATTATTACTTTATGTAAAGTTTGCTGGGAAATGGCATAAAAATCTTCCAAAATGTTAAACTTAGATGAATGTGATTAGAAAATTCAATTTTACAAATTCTGAGAAGCATCAGCCACTGGAAGAATAAGTTATGATTCACATCTGATCACAGGAAGGGTAGTGAACTGGCAGAGTTAAACAACCCAAGAATTAGGACATCAGCAATGTGAAAGAAAAATCAACAGAAACAGGCAGGGTGTTGATGTAGAACAAGAGCCTGGATAGCTCAACAGGCTAATAAGCAGACTAAAGCCTGTGATTAACATCCAGCTTTCTGCAATTGCACCAATTCGAGTCTCACCAGGCTCAAGGTTGACTCAGCCTTCAATCCTTTCTAAGGTAGGTAAATTGAGGGGGCAATAAGCTGACTTTGTATAAAATATACAAAAGTATGAAGGCTATCGCTTAATGCATTGTAAGCAGCCCTGAGTCTTCGGAGAAGGGCGGCATATAAATCTAATTTAAAAAAAAAAAGAAATCAGAAACAAAGAGGTTTTAATTGGACTGTTTAGATCAGGGATGACAAACTCAAGGCCCACAAGCACCATCCGGCCTGCATTGTGGCTAGATCTGGCCCGTGGGATTGCCCTGGAAACAGTGGGGAGATCCCCAGTGTGCACGCGCACACACACAAATACATGTGCAGGTCTGGGAGAAGTGAGGTAGAGTCCCATCAGGCACAGAGGGAACGATGGGGGTGGGGTCAAAATGGGAAGCCTCTGCTCTGAGCCTCTGGCAGCTCTGCGCCCGATGGGCCTCCACATGGCCTGAGAGGGATGGCAAGGCTGCTCTGGTAGACAAGATTTGGAACTCGCCCTGGTCTCGGCTTCCTCTCCTGGAGACAATGATCCCCCCAGCTCCCACCACACCACCACAGGTGCCCCTGGCCATGAGTGATGTTGATCTGGCTACACCCACCCCAGCCAGTCCCCCCCACCAGGTCAACCACAAGCCTGATGCAGCCCTCAATGAAATTGAGTTTGACATCCCTGGTTTAGATGCTTGTCCTGAATCTTTCATAGCTCTTGGTTTTATGACAGTTTCTTCTCTTTTTGTAGGTTTGATTTAAACATCATGAATGAAACACACCAACCCTGTAAGCAGCTTAAGAGTTTGACAATATTAAAAGGCATTTCCATTACTGAGCCTGCATAAAGTAAATTCCATTATAGAGCCTGCATGATCTCTCACAGCCTATCACATGGCTGGCAAGATGCTGCCTTTGCAAAGTTTTATCATTTCAGACTGAAGTTGGGCTCATCTCAAGTTTGTTTTCCCCCACATTAAAAAAACAAATGAAACAGAAGCAAGAGTTGAGTGTGAAGACCTGTCCATATGTATGAAGACAATGTTTAAGAACTAAAGGCTTAAATATTGTATCATGCAGGAACAGCACTGCTCCCTATCTGTGATGATTAATAGCACCAGAGACTGTAAACTGCTGAAATCTGAAAGCAAAATAGAAACAAGTTCTAGATGGTATTAGATTATATGATCTGATATACATCTGCTTTGTATTAACACAGGCTGCAGCCAGCTTTTAACTTATAAATATGCTGGACTACAGTGTTCATTAAAATCATTCAGTACAATCAATGGCCTCTTAGGAAAGCATTTATTCTAGAGTTTTTTTTTCAACCTTGGCAAATTTAAGATGTTTGGATTTTAACTTCCAGAATTCAACTTCAACTCTAGATTCTGGGAATTGAAGTCTATAATCTTAAAACTTGCCAAGGTTGGAAAGCACTGATCTACTCCAACACCTTTAAAGATTGCAATCCTCCCAACTGTAATAAAATCAGCATTATTTTTCTTTCTCGGATCATGTTAAAAGCTTCCAATATACAGCCTGATATGCTTCTGTAATATCTGGAGGCTCTATCTAATTTCTGAGGGCATAAGTAGCTGTCTCTGCCACTAATGTGTTACTGATCTATGTTCAAAGTACTTCTATTGACATATAATAAAGCCCTCTGGAGTTTAGAACTTGGCTACCTAATTAATCTGAATAATTTTCTACCTTGAATATCAGACCCATCATTAAAATGCAGTTGCAGTCTTGATGGCGCCACTGAAACTTGGCCAGTGCTCATGGTCTGTGGCAAGCTAAAAGAAAGTTGTTGGGGTTTTTTTAACTCTTAACATCCTGAAAAGGGAATTCCCTTCCAGTCCAATTGCAAATGATGTGCCTTATAAACTTTAGCGCCTCCTGGAAATGTAATTGTTTATCCAACTAGATCTATGCTGCCGGTTCTCCTGTTATCTGTTTTTGTTATCTTGATCTTAAGTTCAATGTTGCAATGTTATGGTTTTAACAGTGCTGCCCTATTTTGAACAACTTCTTTAGAATCATAGTGAAAAATAGTTTGTACATATGTACATAAATACATACATATGATGGAATGATTGGATGAAATAATTATCCACAAACAAATTTGTTGCTATGACCACTATAACTTGGTTATGTCTTTTTCCCCTTCTTTTTTAGCTTATCTGAACTACAGTAAATGACCATTTGTAAATGACTACGGAAAAATAAATCCAGAAACATAATGATATAGATTTCATTTTCTGTGTATCATGTTATATTGTTCTGACTTGCCATTGTTGTTTGAAGGACTCGGCCTTAAGAATCCCTCTTGCAAAGCTGTTGCAGAGCTGAAGATTCCCTCTAGAAGTTTTCTAAAAATACCCCAAATTCCCTTTTGAGTTCTTCCCTCTTCTCTCTTCCCCACATGACCCTTCTGTTGACAGGAACCATGCCTCCCTACAATGTCCATCAAAGCTAACTTGGCCAGTGTCAGCCACAGTTCCCTATAATCTCCCAGGAGGTATAGTGGTGCCAGATGTGACAGAAGTCTTTATCCACATCTCTGAAATATAAACAATATTCCAGAATAATGACAGGAGCTGCATTAGCAACCAATACCCTTTAGCCATTTTGGTCCAGATAATGTTAAGGGAAAAAAATTACTATCATTAATACCTGGCTTGGGGTCTTCAACACATCTTTATCCTTATCTACTGTAGCAAAGTACCTCAGCAAACAGCAAATTTCAGACTCCTTCTCTTTTTTTGTCTTTCAGAGAGACAGGAATTTTTTTTTTTTCTGTAAGCTTCGTGTTTCTACAAAAAGCAAGATCAAACATCCTGCTAGGTTTCGGATGGAAAGTCTGGAGATCAGTTCAATCAGCATGTAAACAGTGTCAGATTCTCCTAGAAAATGACTACAGCTGTCAAATCACTTTTAAAAAAGGAAAGCAAAATGGATTAAATGCCTGACTTTTAATTTGTTCCTCGATTAATCCATGAAACACATGCACATGTTGCAGGACATTAGAATAGATGTCTTTTTAGGATTTTGAAGAATAGATGGAAAGTGGTTTTTATCACTAGCTTCCTAGAAATTTACTTTGGATGGCAAATAGGTTTCCTAGAAAATACAGACTTGCCATTGGCACTCATTCCCCAGTACTTCTCATCAGTTATGACAGACAGCCAAATGTACAGGCTGTACATTTGGGAGGGAAGGGGTTGGTGCAGTGTATCACTTATAACTTCCTACTATTGCTAAATATGACTACACTAATGCACAGTAAATTCCAGACTATGACAATAAAATGATAGACAGACAGACAGACAGACAGACAGACAGACAGATGAATGGATTTAGGTCTAGATCTAGATCTAGATCTAGACTGATAAAGATCATTCTATAGGCAGGAGTGTGGGGCGGAGATGGTATTCCAACGATCAGACAAAAAATATGGACTACATCATTAAAAACCCTGCTTACATAGGAGGTAACACACATAACATTTTATCTCACTCTAACACAAAAAATGTTTTTCATTCCAGTTCATTAAAAAATGCAGGTCACAATACAAGTTTCCATATAAAATTAGGTTTTTTAAAAAACATAGTCATGACTTCTTGAAAAGAATTGATTTGGTTTCCAGTTCTGAATCAAAACTTACATTTTCTAGAAAAAGTGAATTATGGCTCTGCTTGGCTTCCTGAGATGCAGTTTCCTTATTTGGCAATAGTAACATACTCTTACACCTTGTTTTTCTTCTTTGTCATATTCTCCCACTCATAATCATTGCCAGAAACTTTTTCTAGGGTCTGTAATCTGGTAGAAATAAACTAGGAGAAACAATAGGTTTCAAATCCCCAAATGAAATTCAATTTAAGTTAAAACGCAGCAAGAAACAGCTATATATGTATCACATTAAAGCTCAAAAATTTAAGTCAGATTGATTATGACTCCATCCCATTCAGCTTACATAGAAAATGTAATGGGACTTCTGAAAGATGTTGAAACAAAGATTTGGGTGACTGGCAAGAGAAGGGGAGTATCATTGTACAGACATGCAACCTGAGGATGGGGCATAGATATTGGCAATGAAGCATTCTAGCATAGATTTTGATATCCCAGGGGATCAACTGCCCCAAATTTTATACATCTAGAAAGAGCATTGCCTATTATCTCCTCTGGTTGCCAGAATTAGAGGGGAAAGGCAGAAAATATTTCTCTTGTCTTCACTAAATAATGCATATGTGCTGACTTAACTGTCCTTTAAAGAGTATCCATATTGTTTCCTTGCTGCCTTATTTTACTGTCAGGAATGTAAAGCTTTCTAAAAACTCCAGCTACTAAAGAGGACGTAGTAGTTATTTATCACAAGCAATGGAGCTTGCATCGCTGCTTATTTTGTTGGTTTATTTTTCTTTTTAAGCATCATAACTCATATTTTGTCATCAGCGTTTTTGTAGTCACTCTGAAGGGTGAATCAGGATGGCCTTGCAACCAAAATCTTTTACTATAATTATGGATAGCTCTATATCTAAATAGCAAGTAGCCAAGCTGTAGCAATTTTGTAATTCTACTAAAAGCACTGTACCTCCCTAGAACACAGAGTATACTTGTGAAATGTATTGCCACTTTTTGGGACACTGGTTTGGGAAGATAGAAATCAGAGCTCAGTGTATTAGGACATAAAATTAGGAAAGGTTGTTTTAAAAATAAATACAAGACAATATTCAAGAATGAGACTATACCGTAAACTTGACAATTAACTGGATCCTCAGTGTTGGAAATAGTCTTCCTACTTAACCAGAGTTACTGGAAAAGTATACAAGTATACAAGGAGAGTTGCAGCTTCCAAACTCTATGTGGAACCATGAGGTTGGAGAAGCAAGATCTAGCTTATGCTCTCATTGATACAACTTCTTACATTCCTTTGATTGATTGATTGATTTTATTTAAAATATGTACATAACCCAAATTTGGATCTGTTCTATGGGGAATATTTTACATGTGAAGAGAATCATTCAGCCAGTGAAGCTAGAATACCAAAAAAACAACTACTGGTCTTTCTTACAAATGAAACAAAAATCTTTCAGTAGCTTTCATTTGCATTGGCTATCACAAACCCAACTCCAATCCCAAAATAAAAATATGGTAATAATAAATCCTGCAGTTTCCCCTAAACTCCACTCCAAATGACATGAAATGGAGTCAATCATAATAGTATATTTATCAGAGGCTCACACTTCAGAAGCCTCTGGCACAGCTCGAGCTGTTGGAAGCCAGCCAAGGCTCAGCCAAGGATAACAAAACAGCTTTCATTCAAGTATTCCGAGCCAATTAAAAAAGACAAATTAGCAGTGTCCTTATCTCTACCTCTTTCTCCCCTTTCCACTCCAGAGGAGTTCTTGGGAAGGAATGTTTCTCATTCTGAGTTGCTGGGCCTCTCTGAACTTCTTCAAGGTCTGTGATGGATAGAAATCTGCTCTTGTGTGCATCAAATGTCATATGGCTGCATCGAGTCAAAATAATGGTAAAGCTGTGGACCTGCAAATAGAAGGGAAAACTGAGATATTATAAGAAGAAGGCACCCCACATATTATACTTCATGCTCTTTGACGGACAGCCACTAACAATGCTGCCCTATGAAGCTAATTCATAAGGTTAATTTTAATTAAGCAGGCAAGAAGTCTGCTAGACTAATCCAGAATCCTGGTTTTAACAGTGAGCAACTGATGACTCTTAGAAAAAGGTCTGAAGATGATAACCTCAATTGTGTGTGTGCTTCATTTGCTATTCAGTAGCTCATCATACAAAAAATAGCTTGAGGTCTTCTCCAAATCATTTTAAAAAAGCGATATAGCTTATTCTGCTTCATGAATAGGAAGACCATATTTGGTTCTTAGTGTGACAATGTAACTCAGCAATCTGGAAATAGTTGATGTATTTACTATCTTTGGTATGCAATGGTTAAGAGATGGTTTAGAATCACACTCATCTTTGCTAGAAAATGTTGTGTTTGTAAAGTAATTAAACCAGCATCTAAGTATCTCAAAAGGCAGCTGCCTTTGCTTGAAAGACTCCCGGTGAAGGGCAGCCTATTATTTTTCTACATAATTGGTTTCATCACAGTTACCTACAGTAAGTAATTGTTGGAAGCCAGCTGGGAAGGTTATAAATGGTGATCAATGACCCCAGCAACTGTCATAAATGCCAGTTTCCAAGAACCTGAATTTTGATCATGTGACCATGAAGATGGTACAACAGTCATAAGTGTGAAAACTGATCACAAAGTAACTTTTTTCAGTGCCATTGTAACTTCAAACAGTCACTAAATAAATGATTAGTGAGGACTACCAATATTGGAATTGGGTAGATTTATAAAGTTCTGAACAAAATATCATAAGCATTGCTTTTCTCTGCATATTATCACCAGTACATATACTATGATTATTAAGTGGTTAAGGAACAGTGTGTGATGACTGCAAAACAATATTGTATTTCAATGAAAATGTAATTCCTAAATCTCAGGAATTCACAATAGTCCACAATATCCACAATAGTCAGACCGTATCTCAAGTACCATGTCCAATAGTGGATATTATGGATTCAGAGAATTTGAAATAGTTTACTCAAGACATTTGAAGCTTATAAGACTGAAAGAAGTGATATCTTGTGCAAAGACAAGGGGGATTTTAAATACCTGATATTCTCTCGTTTTGTTTATCAAGGAACAAATGACAGGACTTCTGACTCTTGTTGTTAGACATTTAGCCAAATCTGTATCACAGAAAGCTGTTCATCAAAACTTTAGTTTATTATCTTATATGTGTCAAACTGTTGGACTAAGAATAAGAGATTGAGGCTTATACTGCAGGCTACGTCTGCTGACTGCCGGCTGACTGCAATTTGGCAGTTCAAATCTCATCAGGCTCAAGGTTGACTCAGCCTTCCATCCTTCCGAGGTGGGTAAAATGAGGACCCAGATTGTTGGGGGCAATAGGCTGACACTGTAGACCGCTTAGAGAGGGCTATAAAAGCATTGTGAAGTGGTACATAAGTCTAAGTGCTATTGCTATACCCTTCCCATCAACTTGATGACTTTGGAACAGTAACTGTGTCTTAATCCAATCAATCTCACAGAATTGTGTCTATGGGGAGAAATGGGGATTTCTGGGTATTTTAAATTCCTGAAGGGAGAACAAGCTGTAAAGTTATTGCATAGCTTAATAAATAAATAATAAATAATAATAATCAAAAGCTTCAATCTAGTTGCTCCAAGACAAATTCCTTGTGTGTCCAATCACACTTGGCCAATAAAAAATTCTCTTCTCTTCTCTTCTCTTCTCTTCTCTTCTCTTCTCTTCTCTTCTAATTCTAGTTCTCTAATTAAAAGGTTAGCTTTGCAGTTTTTTCAGTCGTGGTATAATACTTGAATAAACATGTGTCCCACTAAATAATCCTAATTTTAAGCGACCCCTTTCTTGTTCCCTGAGGTTTGGTGGCTGTGTCACAAGGGATTTCTGCTTAAGGATACCAGAAGCCCTTCATTTAAACAGCTGGTTGGAAGTTTTATGGTCTTGAAAGACCAGTGTTCAAAAAGACAAATTAAGTCTGAATTCCAGCCCTTGCAAATATCTTTCCCTAAACTGATGATGTGACGTGTCCTTGGAGAAGAATAATTGCTCTGAGATGAAGTGGGTGCAGATCAATGTGGGATCAAAATATTCCTCCTGATAAGCTAACAGGCTTAAGCAAGTTTCAGAAGAGGTTCAATGGTTAATTGAATGCTGTTATCTTTCCCAAATGATTCAGATGTATGAAGGAAAATATCGAGAACTTTCGTGTTATTAACTTCTTAATTGTTCCTTTCAATTAGAATGAAAATTACTGTGGTCCTTGAAAAGTCTCAGCATGGTTACAAGTAACTTGCATTATGTTGGATCTCAGGTTGTTGAGCTCTGGGCTGAAATTCATGGAGATGTTATTTCCCAAGCAGTGATAAAAGAAAGGAAAAGATTCCTCCTCTTCATGGGGATTTGCTGGATCACTAATGTATATACAACTGGATCTCATTGGATGGCTTGCTCTTGAAAGAAAGTGTTTTTTGCTATAGTAGCAAATATCTGTAGCTCAGGTGTGGGATCAGGGTGATGGTTCATTCTCCGAGCTTTTGAGTTGGTTTCTAAATGTTTTGTTATTAGGTAACATCTTCAGCTGAGTTTAGAGGATCATTGTGCCACTTGACATCCAAATGTGTATCTATACTAGTGTTGAGGTTACTGGTCCAATATTGTGTCTTTCTTGAAGCATGGGGAACAGATCAGAAATTGGGGATCAAAGGACTACAGTATTAGGAATTCCAGCTGAATCAATTATTATTTCAGGCATGTGATTCCTGCTTTTCCAATACATATTCTTCTGCAAAGTCTATTACTTTTTTAATCCAAACAATTTATTCCCAGATTGACTGAAAAGTCTGTAGATCAATTCTAACAGATTGACTAAATATCAATGAGATGTAAGAATGACAGGCCTTTGTCTTATTAAACGGGGATGGGGACAATCCACAATCCATAATTAAAAGGAATGTGGCAAGAGAGTGTGCTTTCTGTTTCACCAATTTATTCCTTTCCTTCCCCGGTTTTATTCCTAGTAGTGTATCTTGACCAGAAGTAAATTCTCATAAAGATAAAAGTAATTGGAATGAAAACATTTGAGGGAGAAATGCTTGAGGAACAAAGAGTCCACTCCTTCTCCTATCCATTCTGAGACTTAAGCTTCTGTTGCCCACACCAGGCATTATAGAAGCTTTCCCAACTTGGATTCTTCTAGCTGACCATTCTAGCTAAATTTGGTCAATGGAACTGCAGCTTAACATAATTGGTGAGCACTAAATTGGTGAAAACTGCTTTTTAAGCATTTAACACAAGTCAGTTTATGGGGAAGGTGGAATGGATTGGATCTGGCTCCACTACTCTCCACCCTCCTTTCTTCCTTCTAATTATATCTCTCTTATAGTGAAGACAACAAATGGGGTGATCTATCCTAAAGGGTTTGTTGTTTCCAGCTGAAATATGGTCGTTCCTTAGGTCAAATACTCACATCTTGAGATAGCTTTGCAGCTGACTGTCTCAAAAGGAGGATCTGTGTAAGAAAAGCTGGAGTTCGGAGACAAAAACACACACCCAGACAAAGGGAAATGAGAGCAAAAGGGAAAGGGAAATGTCCAATTTGTTAAAATGCTGTTTGGCTTTTGTCTCATTGATGGAGGAAAAAGATGAGGATCTATTGAAGAAGAGGGAGAAGGAAGACTCCTTCCTGGTCCAGCTCGGAAAATGCCCAAGAAAGAACAAATAACAATAGAAATGATGACCAAAGACAAAAACAAATCCATCCCATTGACAGACAGTTGCTTTGGGATAAATTAATAGTGGGGGGGCGGGGAATCAAATAGCTCCATTCAGGCATTCCATTTATTTTGTATATGTGTACGTTCTTTTCCAAAAACTGCACAGCTCCTTATTTCATCTCCTAGGTAAAGCCCATACTTCCCAGACCCACTATCTTTTTCTATGTGACTTGTGGGAATGAATGAAAGTTCTGAAGAAAAAAAGAAATCAAACTCTCAGAAGAAGAGAGGATGAAGTAAAAGCCAGGTTAGGGGGTTAATGTCTGAGCACCTAGTTGGTCAATGAAGCCAAACAGTGTCAGAGCTGGTTCATACTGTATGTAGCTGGAGACCTCCCCAAAAAAGGCAAGGCAATAGCTAAATATTTTTGTGTTGTTGAGAAAAATGCACCAACATGGAAAAGTCTGCGTAAATCTTATATGTTCATATCAAAATTTATTTGAGGGCATCTTTACCTCGCTCCTTCCATTCCTTCATCCAAATATTTTCCTCAAGTTCAACTTATTTAACAAAATGGGTTTGGAAACTCCAAGTCTATAACATCACTTGTAGCACAAAAAGGTTCATGAAAGAATGAGATTGCTGTTGTTTACCAAGGTAGTATATGGGGAGCACTCCAGGGGTGACATCTACTTACCTTCCTTACCAGTTCAGAAGTGCACATGCCGTGCACGCATGCACGCTTCACTTGCACGTGTGCACGTTACATGCTTGCGCAGACCTTCTGCATATGCGCAAAATCTTCTGCGCATGCACAGAGGGTAAAAAACACATTAGTTCCTGGTTAAAACCATGAAGTAATGACACCTGGGCAGGTGGGCAGAGCTTTGCTCCGCCATCGCTACCAGTTCTCCGAACCACCAGCCATGATCGCTACCGGATCACCCGATCCGGTCCAAATCGGGAGCATTTCACCCCTGGAGCACTCTGTCGTGAGCCTGGCATAAGATGCTAGGCAGGAACAGGAACTGGCTTCCAAAACATGATAAAACCTAAACTCTGATTAATAAATTGCTATATTCATATAACCTGGGATGCCTAACGGTATGGCTTAATATATGGTTTATGTGACAAGTTCCTAGCCAATTTCATTTTTTCTATTTGTTTAACAAAGATATTAAAATAGGAATATTTCTAATATGTGTTCCAATTTCTGCTTTGCTGAGAAGCTGTCAATTTTTGATACTTGTTCTCAGATATTGTCCTATACCTTATATCCATAAGGACAGTTGTGCACACTCTATGAAATTAGGAGCCCTACGCAATTATTTCAATAAATTTGAGTGTCACGGCACAACCTGTGAATAGCAGGACTCAGTGACACTGGAACCTTGGTGAACTGTAAGTGTGAATAGCACAACACCTCACTGGGATCATATTGAATGATCCCAGATCATTCAATATAATAAAGAAGAATATAACAATATTGAAATATAGAATGTGTTTAATAATCTAGTAGAAGTGAATCTAGTGAAAGTAAGTAGCTCTGGATTGAATTGTAAAAATCCTTGTGCTCTCTAACATTGTTTATTTGCAGGTGTTTTATTATTCAAGGTGGTAACATCATCGATGCAAGTGAGTGTGCGCCTTGCTGCACTTTAGTTTCATACTGATTTCCACTGATGTTGCCTATTTGGGTAATGAAACATCTGCATTAGGGGTGGGTTCTACTTACCTTTACTACCAGTTCGCATCATGCCCGCACGCTCTTTTGCACATGCACAGATTGCCTATGATGACATCTGGATCAGTGGGCGAGCCTCCCACTGGTTTTACGATCGGTTCTTGTGAACCGGTCCAAGCTGGAGGCAACTCACCACTGATCTGCATACAAACAACCAAGTTCAGACAACACCAAAAACACTATTTAACTGGGCACAGTAGCTGGTACATTTGTGTCTGTACTATGTCTACAGTTACCTAAACAGACTGGACTGGACTGGACTGGTCTGGCTTCACTGGAAGCTGGAAGCTTACAAAGCAAAACACCAGCCTCTTCTAACCTCTTTATTTTCCAGAATGCCTCTGGCCCTAGGCAGACTCGACAGGCAGTAGAAGAAAATGAAAATATGGATGGCTACACTCTGATGCTTTCTTTGGAAGTGTGATCAGAAAAAAAGTCGAAATGTGCTACTTAGACATGAGTTGTTGATCAACATTTCTTAAATAAGAGACTAGGTTAAATAGCTTTGAAATAAAGGAATGCTTTCCACCCATCCCCTCAGATGGAAACCTGCAAGCTCGGTGCTGAATATGGATTCCAAAATCCTTGGCTGTGGTTCTCAAAAATCTCCAAAAATTGTATTAGTAATTTTTAAGAGGAAAGAAGAGGAAAATTACTGAAAAGATATTGTGTTATCTAAAACTTAATTTTATATGCCAATGAAATGAAACCCAATTTTGTTTTGCTCCTACACCATTTACTAGTTTTTTTTGTCCTGTGACATCACATTAAAAAAATAATTGTTGCCTTTATCCAGAATTGTTGCCTTTGTCCCTGAGATAAATGATGCTTTCAATATAGGTTTCAGATACAGGACTGTTGAAGAAGAAAAACACTTGGACTTCTTACTGCAGTCTGAAGTACAATTATCAGTTCTAGTTTTTGTTTTTCTTCTTTAGGCACAGATTCAGCCTTAGTAGTCATTAATCAGGTATGACTTCTGACTATAGAGAGGAAAGCCCAGGTCAGGTTCTGATATGGAAAGCTGACAGACTGTCTCGTCTAAGGACAAAAAATTCTGCTCATCCAGCTGAATTTGCCAGAATGCTACATCATCCAGTGGCTCAATGGACACATAGTCTGGGACTTATTGATCCAGAATACTGGTCTGGATTTGTCTTTCAGTTGGGTCTTCTTCCTGTGAATCAATCAACCAACCAACCCATCCGTGTCTCCATCTCAAATGTAGCCAGTAGAGGTTCCCTTCCCACACAGGTTTTGACCCTTCCATTGCCTGTTGCTTCTGGAATTCCCTATCACTCAGTGACTCAGCTGACAGCAAGAGAGACAATGGTTTTTTACCTCATCCCAGGCTGTCAGGAGCCTCTCTTATCCAGGCAATGTTTTTCTATTAGTCTAACACTCCATTGTGCTTCCCTGTTATCAGCTACAGTGATGATGTAATACTCTGGCATTGGAAGTAGCTCTTCCACCAGGACAGTTCCATTTTACTTGGGAGGAGAAAGAAGCAGGAGGGTTATTTATCACTAGCCCCAGGAGGTTGCATCTTTCAGACAACTGTTTCCAGCCCAAAGGTCAAAACTGCATTTAAGTTTCTCTTTGAAAGAGTCCATGTGCTTGAACTTTATTGATCTCGGGCAACCCATTTAACAGATTTTCCCCCTTTTTTGGCAAAAAAAAAAATACTTTCACATAAATTAATAGACTAAAGATGCAGGATTTTCTATCAAGGTATCTTATTCAGGCATAGGCAAAAGAACATTATGAATTCCACATCCAAGCAAAACTGACTTTTATTCCAGTCTCATGATGAAGCAAAATGAAATTCTGCTGCTATTAAAAGATAAGTATGATTTAAAACCAGACGGTCTTAGTCACCAGGAAAGTCTTCTCCACATGTTTCCCAGCAGATCATGACCCATAGGAGTGAGGTAAAGAGAGCCATTTAAATCTTCTGCCGAGGGAAACCAAGTTACCTTGGACTAGTCCTAGGGTTAAAGCCGTATTTTTCAAACCTTGAGTTCAGCAGAAGTTGATAAGAATCTCCTCCATAGGAAGATTATGAATGAACAACAATTTTCCTTAAAATGTAAGAACACATTTGGGACCAGAAATAAACTGTTGGCAGTATACAGAGTTTCTGTTCAGATGCCAGCCAGTCATAACCTTTTGAAGGTTGTAGCAAACCACCTCCACTCCTATTTTTATGCTGTTGGGGTGGGGGGTGGGATCTCCATCAGTCAAATGATCACATGGACATTGAACATTTTCAGTCCTCAGTCTGCTTTTGCACTTTCATTCCTAAATTTCAGAACTTTTTCCATAAACATAATTCTACAAACCTAGTTCCTATAAGCTTATACCATATAAGTAATAATACATAGAAAACAATACTACTTGTTTTCTACTGATAATAGGAAATAAAGTACTCTGTTGTATTGGTTTCATCTAATATAATGATAGTCTTCAACTGCAATTTTTAAGAAAATATTTTTTAGAATTGTTCATCATTTGCAGCATTACAGCTTTAATGCATATTAACTAGTGTGTCCTTAGTGAGAACATTAAATAATAGCTTTTGGAAGGCTTACGTTTGAACAACAATTTCCAGGTGGAGTTAGAAGCCTTTCAGTCATCTAATTTAAAAAAAAGTATTATTGATTAGTGTGTGAAAGAACACAAGTTGCTGAGCAACAGTTTGGAAAACCTGAAGGCTTTATATTAATAACTACTCTATTGGGAGGCTCTGTTTGTCCTCTTGGCCCAGTGCAAGAGGACTTTGGCCTTCTCTTATCATGGAGGGAAAACCAAAAGACCTAGGAATGCAAATGGTCAGGCTCACAGTGCTGTCAATTAATCAAACAGTGCTACCACCCCTTAACCCTTTTGTGGGGCAAGTGAGGTAAACAGGATTTAGTGTTCATATAGAATGTACTAGAAAGGCTGCATCTTTGCTGCTGAAACAAAGGAAGCTGTTTTTTTAATTGGGCCAGACCAGGACTGGATTTCTATTCACAAAGCTGACCAGCAATTGTTTTCAGGAATTCAAAACAGACTTTTTCTTAGACAAGAGATTTCAGGAACTGAATCTAGAAAATTTGGAAAGAAAACTTACATTGCACAACTGTCAGACAGGTGTTACTCTGATGGCACAGAGGGTTGTCCTTCCTCTCAGGGGTCTCAAGGCAAAGGTAAAATACAGTTTAGCTTAAATTACCAAAATCAGAGCAGGGGATAAATTTGGAGGGCACAACTATGGTATTTTCCCCCCTGTCTCATGCTATCGTCATCAAAATTCCCTGTACAATGACTCTTAGCTGAATTAAAATAAGTTTTATTCAACATGCTGAAGCTACACCCCCAAAAACGGACAAGGCTTAGTTTTTTAAATAATATGAAAAACTTAGGTTGAAAATTTGACACTGAAAATCTCTAATGTTAGGGGAATAACTGTTTGAGGATGAGGTGTTGGCCTTTGAAAGACATATCAGAAGTGAGACTAAAGATTATAGTTTGATTATACTTGGTTGTTTTTTTAGTCTTTTTCTGTGAACGCAATAAAAATACAGATCATGTATTCAAAAATGGAAGTCTTAAAAAACTGTATCTGAGGCTTTGGGAAAATTCAAATAATCGTGAACCTCTGGCATCTTAAGAACAATAATGGTATACAGGGGCACACATGAGGGGAGAGTCAAAAAATGAAGGTGAAGGCTCCTCAATCAAAGCCCTGTCACTTTGTCTGTGTTGTTTGCATTATGCATGTAAAAAAGGGGTGAGTCTTCAATCACAAGGTTGCAGCCACCATTTTGATTTTTTTGACAGATGAATCCCAGCACTGCCAAAGATACATTTCATAAATGACTGTTACAGCACCTTTCAAATGGATTGTATTTTAAAATTGTTGACAACTCAAACGTTTGATAAAAATATTACTATTCCCATGTTGGAATCACCTTAAAAGGGTGACAATGTATTATTGCATTAATCATTTCTGTGGCAGTGGTCACAATTGTTATTGACTGATAGAACAAATTAAGTAATATTCATTTATTTAAAAGTTATCTAGCCCTAAGTATGTTTTTGGGATTTGGAATAGAGTGTATCTATACTTACAGTTAAAACTGCCTCTGTCTGTTGCATATGCTGGAATGATTCAAATCAGCTCTAAGAAAATCCTGTACAGACTGAAGATTTACAGAGCATTCAAGCTACATGTCCCTCCACTAGACAATCCCCTTGCTGCTCTGCTCACCCAATTTTCTGTTCCTGGAATGCAACAGTGAATCTCTTCCTTTTCTGTGAGTGAATTTTCATGGACATATGGGTGTTTTGGGTGTTTTGATGAAGACTTCAACACTATTTGTAACATTGAAACTTAATGTGACAAGTCCAAAGATGACTGATCAGGCCAACTTCGGCATGGACTGTCCTGATATATGTTGGGCAAACATGCTGAGCTTCCATAGTTCACCTTACTTCATAAACTTGACAGCCCTTAGGGATGAGGCCATACCAGGCACAGCAAGTTTATGCCAATGTTTCCCAGATGCTCACGTCTATGTCAAGCAATTTCAGGATCTTGGAAGCACTTCTTTTGCCCTCCATTTTCCAGCAGAAAGTTCCTCAAAAAGGAGCTGTTTGAAGATGTGCTTATTCAGTGTATGGATGATATGATCTGACCAATAGATCTATGCTCTCATTATTAGATAATCATTGGGGTGAATGGAGTAGTAGGGAGGGGTAGCATCCCTTTTGGAAGAGGCATGTTACAGCCTTTCCAGGTATTCTGCCTAACCTTGATCATCAGTAGATACATCCCCCGAGGGTTCTTTTAGCAGAAACTATTTGTGTATAATTAAATGTAATAAACCAATACTGAGGACATTTCTCATGAAGCAATGTATGAGATCAATGAAAGCAAAATAGCATTTTGTTTACTTTAAATTGTTTCATTTAGTGCTTTATTTCCCATACAGAGCTAATATGGGAAATCCAGTTCCTTATCTGCAGAAATCCAATCAATCACTAGATAGCAGTATAGAGCAGGTTGCATTTTTTGCCGACCTCTACTGGCTCTATAGATATTTGCAGCCCAAATCTAATAGTAAGAGCCCTAATCTTGTGGAGAAAGATTAACAGCCTCAGCATTTTCAATGGGCCATAAATAATGGCTGCCCTGGGCTGAGTTAAAAGCTGGAACTGATTCTTTTTCAGCTGCCTGTTTGGAACAGGCCTCTTGACAGGGCCCCTCCCTAATTTCCTTGTAACATGCGACCAACAAAGGTCAATAGAGCAGAAATCCTTCTAAAGGGCCAATCTGTATTTGAATTATTTAAACAATGTCGAACAAGCAAGTTAAATGGAGCTTATCAAACGTCACACCTCTCAAAGCACAATCAGAGATGGCAGGATATTAACTGGCAAACTCTCTAAGGCTGCCTGGGATGAGAAAAGCAATGGGCTGGCTTTCCCCCTTCCACCTCCCACTCTTTAAGAAAAGAAGGTCACACACAACCCCAGGTTCGTGGGTGGAAAAACACAGGTGTCTGTGGCTTTGCTGTCAAAAGGCAATGTCTCTGTTGTCTAAGGACAAGCCCTGTAGATGGAAGCCATGTTGCATCTCTCCCCTCATTAATCACCATCCTTTGCCAGGCTGCTGGGCAGCATCTTGAGGGCTTTAATGAGGGCAGGGGCTTTCTTTCCAAAACCTTGAAGTTCAAACCAAATGCAAAGCCGTTCAAATTCTACTCAGGCTTTTCCATCCACTTCAAAGAGAGAGATACTGGAAATAGCCTCCAAAGATAAAAACAGGATATTGGAAGTTGTTTGAATTCTAGTTTTTGCTTTTTGTTTTGTTTTGTTTTTCTGGAGAGAGGCTGTTTTCCTTAAAAGGAGGCCGCTGGAAAAAAGTGATCTTTTCCTCTTCAGCGCAAGTCACTGTTCATTTGTTAATCGTACCAATAAAGTGAATAAAGATTACACGAAATTCACTGGAAAATAAGGAAAGCATTCTGAAATCTAGTGTTTTTGCACCACTTTTGCCTGTTTTTGACACAATGTGATTGGGATCCTGGCAAATGTGGTTTTGGATAACATAGAACTGGAGTGCCACCAAAGCCCCTTTAGAACCCTAAGATTCATCAGTAGTAATTTGCTTTAAAGCAATATTTTACAAACTTGACAACTTTAAGCAGTGTAGATTTCAACTCCCAGAATTCCCCAGTCATCATGAAGGCTACACATCTGAAAGTCGCTTGTTTGAAAAACACTGCTTTAAACTTTTACCAAATTCTGAAGCAAAAATAGATCCCATACCGGTAATTTGATGGGTCCCAGCAGAACCAGAAATTCAGAAATGAGAAGAATTGTACCACATTAGTAACATTAGTAACAGTAGGAATTGTACCAGAAGGGGACTTGATGTAGCAGGGAATGAGCTGCAAATCAGAATATCCCCTCCATCTGTCAAATCTTCCATGAAAGCAATAAGTAACTTTAGGAAAATCACCCTTTCAAAACTTCAAGAGTATTGGGGTAATAATGAAACAACTGTAACCTATTGTACGCATTTTAAATGAATAAATAATAATATAATCTCCTCTTTCTCCTCCATCCTCATTATCATCATCAATTATTGACTAATCATGTGGCCATATCAGAATACAAAATAAGGACTACATAACATATTAGAGCAAAATACAAACTCAAAATAAATACAGCTCATATTTCTGTATCATTCCTATAATTTAAACTTCATCAGAACTACATGTGCAGTTTTGAATTGTATTGTTTTATTCAGATAAAAGGCAATATTATATGTAATATTGGGGTTCTGACCACGCATACGATGTTATACTGTAATCAATATTGATGCTTAATTTAATTTGATTTAATAAAATGTAATTTGATCCTTAATTAAATTAAATTAAGGATATTGAAATTACTAGATGACCTCCAAGGTCCCTTGCAATTCTGTTATTCTATGTTCTATGTTCTAATGCCTAGGATTTTTAAACATCAATTAAAGTCCTACATGGAAAAAGAGATCCCAAATGCTCAAGCTGGCTTTAGAAGGCCAAGAACAACAAGTCCTTATTGTTGATACACACTGGATAACTGAGAAATTGAAAGAATACCAAAAAGAAGGCACTATGTGCTTCATTAATTATAGAAAGGCTATCAATTCTGTTGATCGTGATTGTATCAATCTTGTGGAAAATACTTAGAAAAATGAGAATCCCAGACTCATTGTCCTAATGAGAAACCTATATACAGGTCAGGGTACCACAGAACTCTGGTAGTAATGTTATTCAGATAAAATGATCCTAACTATCAAAACTGTCACAAAAACAAGAAGTGCTTCCAAACATTTTTCTAAATCAATCGTTCTCGCATAGTGCTTTCCAGGGGTTTTGATACTAGTTGCTACAATTTACACTATCTGAAGAATACCACTTTGGCGAGGGCTCACCTAATCCAATCTTCCTTTCAAAGGATCTGGAAAATGATACTTACAAATTATCCAAAGGCCCAATTAGTCTGTGGTTTGCAAATCAACCATATGCCTGGCTTGTTATATATCAAGGGTTTTAATCTGGCAAACCCATCTTTTCTGCAAATATTCTGAAAGATAGTTAAATCTATTTTTAGTCTTTGTTTCTTTAAATCAAACACCTTTGATTTAACAAGTATGTTTGGTAGAAGTGGAAAATCCAGGATGAATATTTGCATAAATTTTCTTTTCAAGGACTGATGATTTGCTAGATTTTAGTTGCTGTGACTTCCCTTATTGTTAAACTGTAGATTGAGATTTTAAAATTACTTTCCAGTTCTTTAGTAGTTAATGCATATTCTTGACTTTTTCCCACAGATTTGGACTATCTTTTATCTTTAAATGTTGATGCTGCACAATCTCTGTGTAAGCAAAGATTATTTGAAAGTACATACAAGTCAGAGATTCCTCTCCTTACCATTACTTTAGCTCAGCACCTACAAACCACTTTTTTCCTCAAATGGCACATAAGTATATTTCAAAATCTGATAGTTGTTGTTGTTTTTTCTTGTTCCCTTCTGTTATTTAATTCTCATACAAATGCAGCTGAACAAACATGCAATTATTTTGAAGGCTAGACAGTACAATCTGTAAAAAAAAAAAATAGACAGTCTTTTCCTAAGAAAAGGAATAGTAAAGAAAAAGTTAAGCCACACTTAAATTTAAATTGCAGAATAATTCTTCTCGTGATTTAAAATAATAAAAACAAGTATTTCTCAAAGTATGACCTTCATTCCAGATCAGTATTCCTCCAATGGCAATGATATATCTGCCACATTCTTGATATTTATATTTATTTATTTATTTAAATCCCATCTTCATTATTTTTACAAATAATTCAAGGCAGTAAACATATCTAACACTCCTTCTTCTTCCTATTTTCTGAGAAGCAGAAGGAGAAGGAGAAGGAGTCTATGAAGGTTTCTGATACCCACATTATTAAGAGTATCTTAGAAACTTTTGAAACATTATATTAAAAGACACATGCTTTCATGGGGCTGCAGTTCACTTCATCAAATGCATACTGATCTTGCTAATAGTTTTGAAAGATTAAAGAAATTATGTTTGTAATAATAATAATAATAATAATAATAATAATAATAATAATAATAATAATTTTATTTATTATTAGTCTTTCTGATTTGAACAGCAGTACTATGGATGACCACTAGAAGGCCATAAATAATTTGCAATTTCTGTAGATTTGTGGCAGCTCAGATCTCATAATTATATATAATATTGGAGCCATAATCTGGCAACCCAGTTTATTGGATCCATAATCTTGCAACCCAGCAATTTGACATATCAAAAGTCAGATTTATATTTTTAGATGCACAGTATTCTTTCTTACATTTTTTAGCAGAAATGTGAAAACTGGGTCCATTCATTCACTATTGCTGCTTCCTTGCAATATGAATTGATTGTTCAATCTTCATTAATCAGTTTAATACATCTATTTTGTGTTATTCTCCCCACTTATTATTTCTGCTCTGCTTATTCTTTCTGTGCTAATCATCTTCTCTGTCAAATAAAGCACTTTTAAAATGTATATGAAATCCTGTATTTAATAGTAATAATTCTAAAAGTCAGAACATTTGTAGACATTTTTAAAATAAATAGGATTTTAAGTATAAAGAAGCCTGTGTAAAACTACTTTTTCCAATGACCTTCAAGCTATTTTCCCCCAGAAAAGCCAGAAGCTTTATCTTTGGGCAATTCTATAATTTTTCTTGCTTTTAATCCAAAATATAACAACTGTTGGAAAACATCCAGTATATGGCTTTGAAGGGTGATTACACTCTCTAGCCACCTGGTTTAAATGCAGGAAGAAGAAAAACAACTGCTGAAGAAAAAAAGAAAAAAGAACTTTCCCAGTCAGGTTGAAATAGCTGTTAACATCTCTAATGCTCTATACAATTTTCTTAAAGCAATAAGAAAAGATTGGCAACCCTTACTTAACAGAAATTAGATAAAGGTGTCTCTGCTTTTAAGGCAGTTTTCTACAGCCTGATGTCTCCAAACCAGTGGTGAAATGTAAAATTTGTTACTACCGGTTCTGTGGGCATGGCTTCGTAGTGGTTGGGGGGGGGGTGTTAATGTGACTGGTGGGTGTGGCCAACTTTTTTTAAAAAACTTTTAAAAGCATTTTTTCTACAACCTTAAGAGGTTGAAGAAAAAAATGCTTTTAAAAGCCTCTGACAATCCCAGCTGAGCCGCGCGATCCTCAGAGGCTTTTTTTTTTTTTTTTACTTTTAAAAGCATTCTTTCGGCCAAAGTGGTTGTAGAAAAAATGCTTTTAAAAGTTTAAAAAAAAAGCCTCTGATGATTGCATGGCTCAGCTGGGTATGGGGGGAGCAGGGATTTTTGCTACTGGTTCTCCAAACCACCCACTGGCATTGCTACCAGATCGGGCAATCCGGTCCAAACCAGGAGCATTTCACCCCTGCTCCAAACATGTTGACCTGCAATCCCCTGTCTAGAGATGAAGGAAGCCATAGACCAAAACTTCTGCAAGTCAGTTGCCTGAGGAAGATGGAAGACAATGAAGAATCAGTTCCATCTTGTTGCCAACATAATTACTTTATACTTATGAGATCAACAGCAATTCAGTTCAGTTCACTTTTAACCTAGCCCACTGACATCCATTGTGGCCTACTCACAAGGGTACCTTAATACCAGTGGTTTTTCTTTTGTGACAAAACATTGTTGTAAAATTTAACAGAAGACCTATAGCTGAAGAATTTTCCAACACTTATAGCTTGGCCATATTTTTGGCTTGCTTAAGTATGGAATATACAGTATAATTTTATCAGAATAGGCTGCATTGAATTAAATGACATTCCCTTCCTGCCCTCCTCCAAAATTCATAGAGTCAGATTCTTTCATAATTTGTGAAGAAAGCAAAAAGGAGAAGAAAAGTGTGATGTATATCATTGGGAACCAAAATCAAAGTATGAATAGATATAGGGAAGCTCTTCTAGGAAAGAGCAGTAAAGAACTGCCATTTAATTCTAAAAGATAAGTGAGATATAAATGTTTTGTATTTAAAAAAGAAATTTAGGCTGGCACACTTACTGTAGTTACAGTAGTTTTTGGAAAAGCTTTACAAGAGCCTTGCTCTGGGCATTTCATTCAGCCAGTTCGTTTTGGAAAGCATATTAAGAGATAGTTTGCCAACTGGGATCTTGGAGAAAATCCCATCTACTTGGCTGCATTTATTGAAGCATGAGCGATTGAGACTTATTTTTAAACAAAGCCATTTGAAAATAGCTGATGTGTGCTAAAGAATATATGATTAAAATACCTGATTCTTTGCTGTGACATTGAGAAGTGGAAAGCCACCAGTCCAAAAGTCACTATTATACATTTAGAATTTTAGGAGCAGGGTTTTTCAGTAATTTTGGAATATTCTCATTTTTCTTTTAAAAAATAAACATTTCTTGAGTTGAGTTCCAAATTCTTTCCATAGTCTTGGTTATTTGGAAATTTATCAATACAAGTGCTGGGCTCACTTGCATAGTATTCATAAAATGTCTCTTCAACCCAAAATGTAGAAGAAGGACGGATCAGTAATGACACTAGAAAAATTTATTTATTTATTATTTTCATTTCATTAAGTGTTGTACCTTCTGATTCTTGATGAAAGTATCTTTTCTTTTATGTACACTGAGAGCGTATGCACCAAGACAAATTCCTTGTGTGTACAATCACACTTGGCCAATAAAAAAATCTATTCTATTCTATTCTATTCTTTATTTTTACAAATAAGGTAGTGAATATATCCAACACATCTTCCTCCAATTTTCCCCACAACAACAACCCTATGAGGTGGGTTGGGTTGAGAGAGAGAGATTGGCCCAAGTTTGAAATTACTTTAAAAAAACAAAGGGATTGAACTATCATGGAAATAAAAAAATTGCTATTTCATTATTTAGAAAGATAAGGTAATGCATTTTATTTCAATCCATTTATTAATGGAGATTTCAGAACAAGATTTTTCCTGTGGCAATAATATCTAATAACCCAATTAATTGTCATGTGGGTCCTATGTTTTAGCCAAGCAAACGATCCTGTTGTTTTTTATTGCTGCTTTGTTGTTCATTTTGCATATCATTGGATAATTTGGAAGATATGGTCAGTCATTTAATGCTTTTCTCTGAGGCATGTTGTTTCACAAAAAGTTTGAAAGTGTCAAATTGTTTTCGAATTTATTGAGAATATGAGCCAAATGTTCTCTTTAAAAAAATTGGATAGACTCAGATATCATGCTTAAAATCATAATATGGATGGTTTGTAGCATGGTGCAATGTAAGAATCAGCCACTAAGTTTTATCAACCATGGTTTTTGGTGTGGCACAATGCAAACATTATTTGCATGGCCACATTTTACAGAATAAGCCATAATTGGCTAGTTTAACAGAACATATTAGGTAGAAACCAAACAAATTACACTACGTGTGAACCCCACTAGCTGCTGTGGATTAGACCGTGCCTTCCTGCCTGTTTTCTGAATTGATTTGTTTTCTTCTGACCAAGAACTCTGGTAAGAAAGAATGAGGTGGGTCTGTGGAAAAAATGGCAGGATGCAATCCATATTCATCACCAGAAATCCTTGGTAGACTCTTTCACTTACACCTAACCCAGGTGGGGGCAGGGAAAGGTCATGGATTTTAGATTCCAGTTGTTGAATGCTTTTGTCCAGAGCAAAAGGTCATGAGATAAAAATGGTCGATTCTTGCTTTTTGTGTTGCTAAGAGATGGCGATACCTGCCACCTTTTTGCCCTGTATTTGCTCACCTGCTAAATGCCAGCACTCACCAAAAAAACCCAGAAGAATTAACTATTTGTTAGCTACTGTCAACTATCCTGTACCCCTCGATATGGAAGTTTATATTATGAATCTTTAGCTTTTAGCTTATTTTCTCTGCTTATTAACCTCATTTAGTATACAATGTTATAGGATTGGAAGGATCCCTTCCAAAACAGCATCAGCGCTAACAATTCTCTGTGCCAGTAATGCAAGTATTAGAATAGAAAGTTTAGTAGACCTGTAAAGCATTCAAGGATAGGTAAGTTCAGAGACTACTTCATCATTCCATCAAATGAAAAGTGGGGGGGGGGGGAAGGAGACCACTGGCATTATTGCATAGTATTTTTGCTTTTTTTCCAGGTGGGAAAAACTAATGGTGCTGCACAGAGATTGGTTGCAGAGCAATACTTTGCTCAAAACAAAATAATTGTAATAATTTTGATGGCAAACAATCTTTAACAATTGTTTTATGTATGAAGAATACATTGTTTGCTCCAAATCCATACAAACTTCATTGATTGATTGATTTGAGTTCACTAGCTGCCCGATTCCAATGGACCCTTCCATTGCTTGATCTTCAAACCCTTGATCATGCAAGTTCATTAGATGACACTGGGCCAGTTAATCTCTCTCGATGCAATGAAAGGATACTGTGATAGTGGGAAAACAGGAGGAACAAGTGATATATATGCTGCCTTGAGTTTCTGAACACATGGTGGGACGTAAATCCAACAAATAAATAAAGAATATATGCTGGAGATAAGGCCTGTACTCCAATAACTCTAAAAGTAGATAGTAAACTGAAGTTCTCCAGCTCAGAGACAATATATTCCTGAAGAGCAATTTTAGGCCCAGTGGTCAAAGAGGACTGTTGCTTCACTGTCTTCTAATGTACTTTGGTGGGCTGTTGCTGAGAAGTAAGATGGATCTGAAGAGTGGTCCATCATTGCTCTTTTTGTATGTCTCTTGTTTATCAGTACAATTCATATTGTTAGAGCTAAGTGTGTGTACATATGTTAGAGCTATGTGTGGATCACATATTTATTTATTTATGGCTGCCCATCTTAAGAAACCAACACTAAATGGCTCACAAACCAAACTTTATAAAAACAATATATGGGTGTATCTACCTGGCTAGCAGTTCTCTCTGTTTGCTATGTTGAGTTACAAGCTGCTCAGAACAGTTCCACATATTTCTAAATACTGTTATCACCCTCCCCTTTTACGGCTATAACCATTTCCAAATTTACAAAGCACTTTGCAAGGTGGACTTTCTAAATGTACAGGTCCATCTCCCTCTGGGACCACATTAGGAACACAGAATGTACTCCTGGTCGCTACTGGAATGGAAGTGCCTTTTAATCCTGCTTGTTTCCCTCCTTCAAGCCTAGTCTAAACAGACATCTTAAGAAAGAGACTGCTTAATTGCCAAGACAACTTGTGATAACACTATTCTCCCCTCCTCCCCCTTTCCAACTTAAACCCCCCAAAATGGTCCCAGGAGGCTGATTCCAGGACTGGAGCAGCCCCTAATGAACACTCAGGGAATTAGAAGTCACTGATAAGGCCCTGCCTTTTATAGTTTTAATTTCATAGCAATAGTCACAGCTTCCTGATAAGGAAAGCATACATTGGATTGCACTGCACTCCCTCTTTCATAGCTTAGAGGCCTTGGGTGAGTTGGCATCCATCAAAATGCTTTTTGCAATTTACATGAATACGCTGATGCCTGATGATAAGGAAAAGTGTAAGTCAACAGAGTTGTGGCTGTAATTGGGTGTTACCTGTTTAGATATTCTGGGCTGTTATCTCAGGATCATTTCACTGGCTCTGTTGAACTTCAGCTTCACCCTTGCTAGGGTTGAAAAGCTTTGCAACCTGTGTACCATTCCAGCTCCCTGTAAAGGGCACTTGGCAGTCTTCATACAGCATTCTATGCCTCAGGAATTTCCTGGAATTCTCCGAGTGGCATTTCCAGGGGCCAACTGGGGATGGCTCTTATAGATTTATGGAATCCCAAAGTTAAAGAAGGCCTTTTAAGGCCATCCAGTTGACTCAGGAACTCAATGTAAAAATGTTTCAGAATTCAAGCCTCTTCAAGAAGGCTATATACAAACCCTCCCATTGGGAGAAAGCTTGTCAACTGCTCTTATTCTCAGGAGATATATCCTAAAGTTGGATTTCTTGGACCTTAAATCTGTTTGATTTAGACTTGCCCTGTAGGGCAATAGTGAGAGAGAAAAATTGCCTATTACTTAAGAGCCATTCAGGTACAAGTAGTCCTTGACTTATGACCACAATTGAGCCCAAAATTTGTGTTGCTAAGCAAGTCAGCTGTTTGCCCCATTTTACACCCTTTTCTTGCCACAAGTTGTTAAGTGAATCATTGCAGTTGTTAAGTGCAATCAGGCTTCCCCGTTGACTTTGCTTGTCTGATTATCTTTTAAAATTATCTTTTTTTTTTATCTTTTTATCTCAATAAATTATCTTTTATTGAGTTTCATGTTTAATGAATAAAAGACATAATAATAATGACAAATACAAGTAGTCCTCGATTTACAACTGTATTTTAATAACCATTGAAAGTTACAATACCACTGAAAAAGTGATTTATGACCGTTTTGGAATCATAAATCTGAAGGATCCCCATGGTCACACGATCAAAATTCAGACGCTTGGCAACGGACTCATATTTATGACTAATGCAGTGTCCCAGGGTCATGTGATCACCTTTTGCCAACTTCAGGCAAGCAAAGTCAATGGGGAAGACTGATTGCATTTAACAACTGCAATGATTCACTTAACAACTGTTGTTGTTATTTATTTTTATGAATGAAGGCGAATATATGTCCCAGGATAATATTGCAGGATTCAGTGTGGGTCAGTCATCGGGACCAGAGGTTAGGCTGAACCAGTGGTAAAATGCTCCCAGTTCGGACTGGATCACTTGATCCGGTAGCGATGGAGGCGGGTGGTTCGGAAAACCGATAGCAAAAATCTCTGCCCCCTCCTCCCACCATGCCCAGCTTAGTCGCACAATCATCAGAGACTTTTTTTTACTTTTAAAAGCATTTTTTCTACAATCTCTTCAGCCAAAAAAATGCTTTTAAAAGTAAAAAAAAAAAGCCTCTGATGATCGTGCGGCTCAGCTGGGATCGTCAAAGGCTTTAAAAGAAAAAAAAACCTTTTTTTTCTTTTAAATGCATCTGATGATCCAAGCTGAGTTGCCTGATTGGCAGAAGCTTTAAAAAAGCTTTAAAAAAGCCTCAGCCAATCAGGCAACTCAGCTGGGATCGTCAGAGCCTTTTGAAAGCATTTTTTTACAACCTCTTTGCCGAAGAGGTTGTAGAAAAAAATGGTTTTAAAAGTAAAAAAAAAAATGGCCATGCCCACCACCACCAAGGCACGCCCACAGAACCGATAGTAACAAATTTTAGATTTCACCACTGGGCTGGACTTGTGCTGGAATCCATCCTTGGGGAACTTCTCTCACACATTCTGATGGAAGAGAAGTTCCCTGAGGATGGGCTCCACCATGAGTCCCAAAGCTCGGAAGACTATATCTCTGGTTTGGGCGACTGACCCAATTTGGTTCCTGCATTATAATATTCATCTGAATGCATAAGCTGTCCAACTCCAATGACTCTGGGTAGGGTATGATAGTAAGTGTTCACATCTGGCTCTGTAAATCTATTACATATTCAATAATTTGTCAACAGTTTTACTATTTGTTTTAGCTATAAAAGGAATATTTGAACACAAAAGGTGATGCTAGAGGTGGCCCCTAGATCAATGTCTATTGATTTCTAGTTACTTGAATCACAATCAGGAATGGGAGGAAAATACTAGATAGCCTAACCCAATGATTCAAACCCTGCATACTAGTGCACTTCAGATTTTGGGGTAACTATTCGTTTACCAGTAACAATGCTGCTAAGACTGAAGTGCAAAGCATCTGCAGATCTTTAGTCCCTGCGTATTCCATAGTACATTAGTAGTCTAATGATTTTTTTATGTATGTATGTATGTATGTCCTACCTTTATTTTTACAAATAACTCAAGGCAGTGAATGTATCCAACACACCTCATCCTCCTATTTTCCCCACAACAATCCTGTGAGGTGATTGGGCTTAGAGAAAGTGACTGGTCCAAGGTCAGCCAGGTGGCTTTTATAGCTAGGGAGGGACTAGAACTCAGTCTCCCACATTCTAGCCTGGCGCCTAAACCACTAGGCCAAACTAGCAATAATAATAATAATAATAATAATAATAATAATAATAATAATAATAATAACAACAACAACAACAACAACAACAACAACAACAACAACAACAACAGTATGGTTCATTGACATTACAATACCTGGTGACGCACGGATTGATGATCAGCAGCAAGAAAAAAATACCGACAAAGTACCGGGACTTGCAAATTGAAGTTGAGTGACTGTGGAAAAAGAAATCTTGTGTTGTCCCGATTGTAATTGGAGCCCTTGGAGCAATACCCAAAGGGCTACCCCGCTGTTTCGAAATTCTTAATTTACCAGACTTGAATATTTTGACTCTACAAAAAACCACCTTACTTGGAACAGCTTACATCCTCCGAAGATACTTTAACAGTTCCTAGGTCTTTGGTTAGGACTTGAGCTGCTGAGCTATTAACCAGCCTCAAGGCTGCGAATCTCACTACAGATTAAATAACAACAACAACAACAACAACAATAACAATTTTTAAAAAACTGATTACAAAGCTAGACATGACCAAGTTGCTAAACTAATCCACTGGTCATTATGTACAAAATATGACTTACCTATATCTAAAAAGTCATGGGAGCACAAAGTGGAAAAAGTTACCGAAAATGAGAAGGTGAAGATCTTGTGGGACTTTTGAATACAGATGGATCACCATTTGGAAGGCAACGCACCAGACATCATGGTTGTTGAGGGCCGAAGCGTACAGTTTATTGATATCGCTGTACCAGGAGATGCCAGAGTCAAAGAAAAAGAACTGGAAAAAAGTAACAAAATATCGCAACCTGACTATCAAAACTACAAGGCTATGGAAGTAACCGTGATACCCATTGTCATTGGGGCACTTGGTACCATGTCATGTCCAAGAATTTTACAAAACACATCAAGAAATTGCAGCTTCCTGCAATTATACCAGTGGAACTGCCAAAAACTGTGCTACTCAGAACATCATATATTTTAAGAAGATACTTGGTTGATACCTAGGACGCTGGCAGCAACCCGTATCAACCATTAGCACCAGTCAGTGGTATTTATGACACATCTTTAAATGTTCAGTTGACTGAGTTTCATGTTTAATGAATAAAAAAAATGATGATGATGATGATGATATCCATCATTGTGTCAAATTATGTTGAAATGGCTAAAGAGAGAGTTTTTTAAAAAGGGTGAACTGGTAACATCTTGGACACGAGACCTCTATTATGATTAGGTGTTTGCCCTGCCAAGAGGTAATGTTCTCTGATATTTCCAAGGAACTTTCACATCAAAATTGGCAGGCAGAAAAGGGGTAATATGCAGACCCTCACTTCAACCTAGGCTGGGTGATCTGCTCCTGCAGAGGAGGTAGAATGCTACTAAGCATTCTTGGTACTAAGAAAAGATGAATTCTGATTGTCAGAGAAAAGACTCTCTCTCCCCACTCCATTATGCTCCCAGTCTCTACAGGGAAAATAACGTTGTGTGAGAGATAGGGAGAAAATGTGCGCAGCTTAACTCGCCTAACAATTTTTCCCACTTCTGTGCCACTGAAGGATTCTATGAAGCCATTTAAAGGGCTACCCATCCCAAATGTTTTCCCATCTACAAGGTAAATGTTGCAGCCATCCTGAGAACTTCATTCAGCTGCATTAACAGAGGGATGCAATTAAGATCAAGTGAGGTACCAATACCACTCTATAAAGCCCTAATAAGACCACACCTAGAATACTGCATCCAGTTTTGGTCATTACACTATAAAAAAGATGTTGAGACTCTAGAAAAAGTGCAGAGGGGAGCAACCAGGATGATTAGGGGACTGGACGCTAAAACATACGATAAACAGTTGCAGGAACTAGGCATGGCTAGTCTAGTGAAGAGAAGGACCAAGAGAAGGAACACTGATAGCAGTGTTCCAATATCTGAGGGGCTGCCACAGAAAGGAGGGGGTCAAGCTATTTTCTAAAGCACATGTAGGCCAGACAAGGGTAGAAACTGACCAATGAGAGATTCAACCTAGAAATAAGGAGAAATTATCTGACAATGAGGACAATGAACCAATGGAACAGCTTGCCTTTGAAAGTTGTGGTAGCATCATTACTGGAGGCTTTCAGGAAGAGATTGGACTGCCATTTGTCAGAAATGGTATAGGGTCTCCTGCTTGGGTGGGGGGTTGGACTAAATGATCTACAAGGTGCCTTCCAACTCTGTTAATCTAATCAAAACATTGGAAGATGGGAAAGGATCAAACTCATGATATCTCTTGTATGAAAAATGGAAAGTATTTGTATGCCAAACCAGTCTTAAGACTACAGACACATTCTCTACTTTTATAATGAAACCGTAAACATTTAAATTCAAAAAGCTTTAATAACTGATCCCCTCCATGGACTGCTGCTGTTTTAATTTTGTGTTCTTGCTTTCTTTTGTATATTTATTCTTAAAAGTGCAGCTATAAACATCTCTATTAAGTGGTACATTCCCACTATAAACCCAGCCCTTATAAATTAGTTTTTTTAATAAAAAAAACCTCTATTTTTAAAATCAGTGGAAGTTTCTTCTCCAGCCTTTCCTGTGTTGAGCTATATAATTTTTCTACTTCCAAGGAGTTATTGTTTAATTTTACATGGGATGGGGAGACTAAAAAAAAATAGTAAAAAAAGTTTCCCATCTATAGTCAATTTCAGTTCATTTTATCACCTTAGGACTCCATCCTTTCATTGTGATGCATGAGTTATTTAAGCCAAAAATGCTAAGGATAATTAAGGCGTTGGGTTCTACCACAGCTCCTTTTTTGTGGAAGTCATCCAAATACATTATCTCTGCTGCAAAATGCTTGCAGCCCAGACATCATTGCATTTCTTTCTTTCCTAGGGCAAGAGAAGTTAAAAATGAAAATGACCAGACCCTGATCTATAATTAAGCTAAGAGACTCAAACTGATTTGCAAAAAGTCAATGGCACCCTGTCCTCTCTGCAGCATTTTTATTAGAGTCTTACAATTTTTATTTCAGATTTTATAATCCAAGGTGCCAACAATTTACAGATAAAGAAAATCGTATGTCTTGTAAAAGTTACGTGTTCTCTTCCCTGAGATTTGTCCGTACAGAGACAGACCCATGATAGAATGACTGGGTTGCATGCATAAGATGCCTAGGTTTATTTCAGGCAAATAAAAACTTAGGTTAGTAGAACTGGAGAAGAGCAAAGAGCAAATATTAAATAATATCGGCACAGAAAGGGAGTACCACATACTTTTCAAAATATAGCTGAAGATGCAGTTGTTGTTGTCAACACCAGGGGCATGGCTTTGGGGGTGCATCATTACTCAGAAAGCAGTATATGGGATCACAGGATCACAAATAGGTAAGAACCAGGACAAATATATTTTATATTTTAATTTAGTAGTTAACAAGCTTACACGCACAAAATAATTTATTAATCAATTTAGTTATAATTACCCTGTTTTCCCCAAAATAAGACATCCCCTGATAATAAGCCCAATCGGGCTTTTGAGCTCACAGTATTAAGGCTAAGAGCTTATTTCAGGATTCAAAAAAATATAAGACAGAGACTTATTTTCAGGGAAACATGGTAATACAATTTATTTCATAAATTTACTCACCAATACATTTAAATAAGGAAATAAGCAAATAAAATACTTTCTATGCTTGAAATAATTTCTCTCTTTTACATTAAAAAATACAGTTTGGTAGAAAATTTTGGAGAAATTCCAGGGATGCTGCCAACTTTATAATGGCCCCATCATAACCCAATAGACACAAAAATATGTTTCTATTCTTCAACATATCTGACAATGCAGAATTGCCATCCTTGTGTGTTTCAAATAGGCTCATATAAGAAAACATTTTTGATGGAGTGTTGCCCACTAATCCAGCAATTTATTATTATTTGTATTATTCTTCAAAAAAGGATAGGGAAAGCTTTTGTTCAGTCTGACATTGCATCTTCCCATTCTATATATATAAAAGGCCTCTGAAATGGTGGGATACTCAGTGGAGCCTTTATAAGTAAGATTTATATACAGATTTCCAAAGACCGTAATATATGTGACATTTCATTGAAATAAATTACTATCTTGGAAAATTATTCAGCAAATTTGTAGCTGCTAGACATGCTTACTAAAATGAAAAACTTGGTATATATCTGCAGTTGGTAATAGAGATGAGGAAAGAGCACCTCCCGGAGCCGTGTTGTAAATGAAATTGTACCTGGCGGAATGGTGCTGCAATCCAGACAGGAAAGAATTGAGCTGTTTGCACTGTTAGAGCAAAACAAGGAGACAGGCTCCAAAATAACCACTGTTGAGAATGATGGGAGTTGAAGTCTACACATATAGAAATTAATGGGTTGGGGAAGAATCCTTCTGAGGTATGTATTGAAACTGCAGAGTCTACATTGACTGGATTTTAAAATTTATTGTTTCAATGCATCTGGAAGATAACAGGCTGAGGAAGCCAAGTTCAGGACCAATGGGAAGGAAAGGAGAAGGGAAAGAGGCCAATATATCCTGGGCAGAAGATTGGCACTGGAACAGCACATTATCCTTCCATTCATTACCTCCTGGTAATTCACACAGATCTCATCTAGCTTATTCCAGGAGCTTGCCATGGTTGTTCAGTCATCTTGAAGTTTCTGATAACTCCCTCTGCTACTTTCTTGCTATCTAATCTGTACAACCTAACAATCAATTAGACAACTCTGGACTTTCTTCTCTTTTTTTGTTCTTAAGCTTCTAGGAGGGCAGCAATCACTAACCACCGATAGAGATATCTCTGGATGGCTATTGACCATGGGTGGGGTTTCTTGTAATCAATTGTTTATCCTTTGTTTGGATTGTCTGAACAAGCAAAGGGTTACAGATGATAGGGTGGGTTACACCCTCCTCCTGCACTGAGGATTTGCATTTAATTAAAAAATGTTGCAACCCGTCACTATAGAATGTGCAAATTGTCCTGTCTAGACAAAGAGACCACTGCAGAGGGGGGAAGTAATTTGGCTGAAAAGCAGAGCTATTGGACTTGCTCTTTCAAGGCCATGCAGCTCAAAGTCTCCTGAGGGAGACAAATATCGGGGTTGAATAAAGATGAACGAACAACCAAAGGTAGACATAGAGCAGCTATAAGAAGAATTGGTTTGTTTCACGAGACCTACCAGTAGTAGTTTTGCTGCCATGTCTTTTCTAAAACTACTGCAGGCCAGTGGTGAAATCCAATTTTTTTTACTACCGGTTCTGTGGGCGTGGCTTGGTGGGCAGTGTGGCTTGATGGGCGTGGCAGGGGAAGGATACTGCAAAATCCCCATTCCCTCCAAGGGAAGGATACTGCAAAATCCCCATTCCCTCCCCACTTCTTGGGGAAGGATATTGCAAAATCTCCACCTCGGGCCAGCCAGAGGTGGTGTTTGCTGGTTCTCCAAACTACTCAAAATTTCTGTTACCGGTTCTCCAGAACCTGTCAGAAGCTGCTGAATTTCACCCGTGCTGTAGGCTATGATGATATCAGTGTCAGAAGAGCCAAAATCCAGGCCTATTGCCTCTTTCCGGCTTCAGAAGGATTGGGTGAAACTAGGTCTATCTAGAAGGAAAATACAATCATTTATTCAAATAATGTACAGTGAAAACTTATGAAAGCTGCTACAATTTCTTTTTAGATAAAACCACTATTGTAATCACAATAGTGATTTTTTTTTTACATGTTAGGTAGAACCGAGAACTGGCATCTAGCTAGCTACAATCAAATGTCACTGGTTGTTTTCCTTTCAAAGATAGCCAGTAGAATTATGAATCTGAATGTGTTTCCATAGGCTAAGTTGCAAACCATATTTAGCTTATTATAAGCCATGGAAAGGGAATGTATGGCCCTCTAAATCTTACTAGGCTACAACTCCCAGCATTCTTCATTACTGATTGGTGTTACTAGTTTTAGTTCAGCAACATCTAAAATGCCACTGATACGCTACTCCTTGATATATGGTAATCTGGGGAGGGAGGTTGCATATTTTCAGCTTAAAATAAAATGGAAGAAGTTGAAATCATTTAGGATTTCATTTAGGAATCAAGAGTAATTTTTAAAATCCTGAACGTAATATAGTGCTTCAGAATACAAAAGTATGTTTGTATGTTGGTTTTTGTATTTATTATTTATTAAATAAATTTATATAGTTGCCCAACTCATACATAGGTGACTCCAGGCATCTTATATTACACACAGTAGAATCTACACCAAGTGGTACATAACAATTTTGGCACCCTTTCCTTCATCATTCATTTTAGCTGTAAAATACCAAGAGGTTTTCACTGCGTTTGTAATTCATTTTTCAATAAAATATATATCCATTGTATGCCGAGATCAGTTTGCATTGTCTTGTAAATCCTCTTGCAAATCAGGAACCACATTGAAGTAAAAATGTTCTTTGCAAAAAGAAGCAGACATATTTATTGAACAGTAGCTTCAGCTGAACTTGCATTTCCCAAATATGGTCCGATAACTGGTCACCCACCTCTAAATCCAGCCTAGAAAAAGTGCCTGAAAAACAACCTGGTGCTTGGAAGGAGAAGCAAAAGTCTGCATTCATGAAATACACTTAAAACTAGCTTTTGAATGAATCCATTTTCTGGATTCACACAAGATTTTATTACTTTTATTATTATTAGATTTGAACTATAAACTAACTAAATGAAGTGACATATGCACAAAGGCTTTTATCTCCAAAGGTTGTGTTCTATGATCTTCCATTCTACCGTAATAGGTTGTGATGTGTGTTCCAATGTTACACCAGCATCTGTACCAGGTATCCTAAAAGGTAAAGCAATTTGGTCTGTAGTGCAGTTCTTGGCAGCTCATCACAAACAGAGCCTTCCTGGCAAAACATCAGAATTCTAGGTAGCCCATGGCCTATTCATATGGAAGCTCATAGAGCTGAACAAATAGAAGGAACTAAAGAGGACATCAATTCCAACCCACTGCATACTGGATGATTCACATCATTCCACACAAATGACTATTCACAGTCTCTGTTTGAAAAACTCCTCAGCATTGGATAAATGTATGTAGAGCATGTTAAGCAACCAAGGTTAACGCTAACCAAGCTTAATATGTTGTGCAAATGCCTTAGCTCTTCAGCTAAAAGGATTAACGGTGTGTGTGTACAGGGCAGGCAAGAAGTCTTCCTTGCAGATGAATTGCAACACAACAAATTCACCAGCAGAGCTAATGCAATTCTATGGTGCTCCAATCCAAATACTTCACCTTTCTTACCTTCTATTTCATGGTCACGCTGCCCTGTGATGGGATTATGCGGCCTGTTTTTCTATATGCACAAAGGAAGCCTTGCTCAATTCTTTGCAAGGCGCCTGGGGTCCCACCCTACACCAGCCCTGAGCCCAAACAAGGATTCCTACCGGCAGCAGCCAGGAACACTACTGGGAATAGAAGGACTGTGCAATCTCCATACTTTCGCATATTCCAAATTCCTGAAAAGCTGAGATCACCGGCAGAAGGTTGAAAAGACCCCAGTCACGATGCTTTCTTTGCTCTGCATTGTCTTTCCTCGCAGAGCCTTTTGTTTGCATGTGAGAAGGTAAAATAAAGGTCTAGATAGGTATGTGCCAATTTGTTCCCCTGCCTATAACGTCCAAACTGGTTGGATTCACCCGTGGCCTTGAGAAGCGCAGAAGCGCGGTGTTCTTTCCTTTCCCAACCTGACGCCCTCGACACTGTTAGACATCGGTTCCTTTCTCTCCAAACCCCCTTGTTAGTTGGGGATTGCAAGAAAAGGGCGACCGAAGGGCTTGGAAAGGCACCATGTTCAGGGTTTCATTCTCAACGGACAACGTTCCCGACAGGGGGTGTCTGTTGGACGAGCTCGTGTAGGGATTTCAGGCCCATCTGCTGTGCCCGTCAAGAAAGGAGTAGATCCGATCAAGCCGTGCCCGTTTCCTTTCCCTGCTCCTTCCTTCCCTCGCTGCTGTAATCTGCAGAGAAACAAGGGCTCGCACGGAGCGATCGGGGTCCGCCGAGTTCTGCCCTTACCCAGCGCCGGGGAGTCTACGCCCGAGCAGCAGAGACAGGCCGGCGGCGACCCTGCAGAGCTCCCTATCAGCGGACACCTCATTAATATCCCGGGAGGCGCAACGCTCCGGCGCAACAGGGGAATCGGCGCAGCGAGGCGCCGTTTACACGGGGCGGAAGGACGTTGAAGCCAGTAAACAGACGGCGAAAGAGCATCGGGGTCGGCTTCAGTGGGAAAGGGGATCTGGAATCTGTTCGACGGCTCCGAACCGTGGATTGGAAGCAGTTGTCAGTGGAAAAGGGCGGCGCGAAGGGGTTCAGTCCGCCAAAGCTAAAATAGGAATAATCATTGAGATAAAATAATAATAATAATAATGCGAAGGGAATTGGTATGTTGTAAGTTACTAAAAGCTGTCTGAAGTGGGTGGTATATAAATGAGATAAATAAATTACAGAAATGCATGCATACAGAACGATAAAAATAAAATGAAATATCAACCACCCTCTAATAATCAGGTTGATTTGATTTTAAAGATTATGGAATTCATAAAAGGTGTGTACACGTTATCATAGTCTTCATGAATTTTCAATCAATATGGACTAAAAGTGGAACTTGTGTTGCTTTCAGAAAATAACTTAATACTGAGTGATTGCATGACATGTGAGCAAAGCCAAAATAAGACAAACATGAGTCATTGTCCACCTCCAGGCTCCCTTCATCAGAAACCACTTAAGACACCAAGCACCGCCAAATATATGGCCGTTATTTTATACTGGTTAATTTTTGATCAGAGTTGGGGAAAGAAGGTGAATTACTATAATCAGTCATGATTTGCAGATGTATGCACATATATATAAGATCCCAAGGTAAAATTTGCCCACCATGCAAAATAATTTGCTGAGTATGAATGGCTATGGGCACTAAGTAGACCAACAAGTTAGTCATACTTTATTTTTTGCTCATAATACTCGTAACACAGATTTTATTTCTCATACCCATAGTAAGCTTGAAAAGTGATACTGGGATGAGTGGTAGGAGAATGACAGCTGGCCTATAAGCAAACATTTGAGAACAAAATCAAGGTGCAAGGATATTTTTTTTCCTATTTATTTGGTGCTCAATACGTGCATAGCCATTAGCAAACACTGCAGAGAACTGCAGAGAACGTAGGATTCTATCATCAGATCTCATATACAAGGGAGTCAAATAGAAAGCATTAAAACAACACACACAGCCAACTTCCAACTTGCTTGTAGAACCCCTGCTCCCCACCTCCCACCCCCATTTCTAAATACCTGTGTAGTGCAATGGCCACTTTCTGCTTCCTCCTCAACTGATGCTCACTTCCTGTTTCTTTCCCTCAGCCTTCTCCAAGAGCAAGGACAATACAGGGAGAGAAATGAAATTTGGAAACCCGGCTTCCAAGACTTACATTACTACAAATTGCTTGTTTGTTTGTTTGTTCTCTTTCACATCTGTACCAATGACTCCCCAATTCCCCATGATTAACTGAAAAACAGGAAAGCACAGAGGAGAAGAGCCAACACTTGAAATGAAGCAGTGCACACACACCTAAAATCTCATCTGATCAAAAGGACTTAGCTCTCTTTTCTTCTACTAACAATATTAATTCTGTTGCACAGGAATTACTAAAGAAAAACACTTGCTCTCACATCTATTTGCAAAGGAAAGCATTGTCTTTGGAAGACTGGACTCTGCCCCTCCCCTTCCCTTAAAATAAGATAAGTCAAGGTAGAAAGAATTCAGTGGTTATAACAACAGAGCTGGTATCCAATGTTTACTTTCATCTTCCTTCCTGATTCCTTTTTTTCCCTTTTTTGCTGTGCCTAAATGATTATGATCCTATTAAGTAGACATCCCTTTTTCAAAGATGACTATTATTTTCTCCTCCTTGATGAATATGCATGCAGGAATGTAGGAGCCAGGTCACATGTAAGATCTGAAGTTGAAACAGTTCTCTAGAAAATGCAGCAAGGGCAGGTTTAATAATAATTTATTTCAACTATTATTTGAAGCTACCAGCACCCTAAAATGACCTGCCTATGTTCTAGGATCCCTTGCTTCTTTATGCAAAATTTGGATGTGGATTTATCTTTGTTTAGAAAATGCCTACTCAGACTTGCTAGGAAGACCCATTAGCAGTATTAATTAATTGTAGCAAAGCTATCTGAATCCTAAGGGTGTGCCTTTGATCTTCTCTCCAGAAAGATGCATTTTTCTTTGGGGGGGGGGGAATTATGTTTTCTGGAGAGGAAAGGATCAAAGGAACACATTTAGAATACAGATGGCTTGAATAGTCCCAGCGTTCAAATGCTGAGGCCATGCTAAAGTCACTTAAATATTTCTCCACTGAGGTCAGGGGCTCTGTTGGTTGGCCAGAATTAAATATCTGAGTAAAACATATATCAGATGTTCCAAAGCCTTGAAAGATTAGCACAGCTTTCCAAAGCTGGAGCCCTCCAGATACGTTCGAATACATTCCCTATACTCTTTAGAAAGAATGTGACAGACCCAGACTGGGAAATCTGAACTAGATGTTACAATGGACTCTGATTATATGCAAGGACATAATAAACTTTCAAATTTCATAGAGTTATTCAATAAGTCTGGGTATTAGTCAGTCTTTTGCATATATTTTTTCTTGATCTAATTGGTCATTTGACCAAGCCTTCTATCATTATGATTGATTAATTACAATAATACAGAATCCTATTTTTCCTCCAGCGACTTTGCGGCAAACTGAGATAGCTGCTTCCCCACTTTACAATTTATGATTCAGTGAGGTGAATTGGTGTAATTCTTGAAAGTTGTTTTCTGTTCTTCACACTGAACTGAAAATGTTCCATGAAAATGCACTGATTTTGCTCCAGTATAATCAATTGTAAAAAATAAAAATCTTCCTTTAGCTTTTCTGTAATTTAATTTTCACAATGGGGTAACTGACTTCTTCAAGTGATGGATCACAAATCTCATCACTCCGATCAGCATGGCTAGAGATGACAGTGTTCATTTTCCAACACATCTGGAGGACATCAAGATTGTTCTGGAGGCTCATCTTCATCCCTTCCTGTCATGTTTTAAGCAAGGTCAAAGCCTACCAGTATCATTTCTGTAATTTCCTCTGCCATATCAGTGGATCCATATGGTCAGGTATGTGAAGCTGGCTGGCTCCATTCTAAGAAATGGTCTAGGCTCCCTGTTACATGAGCAGAGACATTTTCCCCCCACACCCATTTGAATTCAGACTCTGAAACTATTTGAATCAATTGCCTTTATTTTTATGGCTAGCCTGGAAATGTTTCTCAGCCTTGAACTAAGAAGTTCTGGCAGTCCTGGAAAGAGCTGGAAGATACAATTCCACACACAAATGTCCTTGAAATGATCTTTCCTGCTCTTAGCAACAGGGGGGTTAGATTTTTCAGAAAAGAAAAGGCAAGCACAGCAGAAGGAGAGGAAGAAAATAGAAGTTGGGAGGAAAGATGGAAGAAAAACCAGAGAAAGAAAAATGAAAGAAAAGGTAGGAAACTATATCACCAATGTGCATTGAAAGAGAAGACGGGCAGAATGGGTTTAGGGATATATATTTCCTGTACTGAGCACTGGGAGAACTATAAATAAAATGAAGCCACCTATATAATGCGGAAGAAAAAGAAACTAAACAGGATTAGAGGTTTTTTTTTAACTATTCTAAATGAACGGTGCAGAAGGAGTTGCATATGAGTCTGGCTTGACTCCATCAATACAGACTCAGATGAAGTTGAATCCCGGGCGACCCCCGCAGATGGTCGAGGCTTTCCTTTTTCAATATATCGGGAAAAAATATCATCCATCTGTTTTTCTGCTAAGCTAAGCAGTTTTGAATGTGGCTCCATTGACTCAAATATGATTGTTCTTCAGCAAAACATGATTCAAAAGTTGTATTCATTTGTTCATGACTGGACTTTGGGGATACTTTGGGGGTGAACCCGATCTAGTTTCTGATGAACTTGGCTAATCCAAAACAGTGAACATAAGGATCCATTTAGAATAAAGGGATGGCTGAAGAAATGACCCATTTCATTCTTCCTGCTGCCTGTTTAGGTAGATTTTTCTGCAATACCTCACTGCAATCAGCAGACACATTGAAGCCCAACAGCATGCTTAGCACAAGTGCATTTGAACATCTAGTTTATATTTTTAGAGACTTTGAATTTAAACTTTTCATCATTTGATACCGATTTCCTACCCCCTTCCCTACGTCAGGGCAGACTGCAAGTTCAGGTTGCTATCTTATATGCTTACCTGGGATAAAGTGTCCCAGTACTTAGTAGGATTTCTGACTAATAGCATCCTAAATTACTCTCTTGGGAGTAAATAGATCTTGCAATTAATCTAAAATGTCTTGCATCCACAGCAATACATTTATACTTCAAAACATCACACTGTATAGCCAGCTAATAAAGAACTACAGTATAATTTACATGAAAATTAATGGGGTGTGCTATTCAGCAAAGCTGTAAGCTGTTCACCAGTATAATGAACAGAGGGTTTTAGTTGTTTTATTATTGAAATGTTGTCTTTGTAAAGAACTTCTGTTTGAAAAGAGGTGTATAAACCCAGTGAAGAAATAGAAACTAATAAAAGAAGACCAACAAGGAGAGTAGATCGCAATGCCTACTTGGTCTTTTGGGCTAAGAAAATATTGGCAAACAGGACAGCTTTATCTTCTGTGCCCTAAAATTGGTCAGGCAATGTCTTTAATGGAGTTTGTTGTTAGATAACAATGGAGGTGATGGAGCTTTAAGTTTGGTCCTTGTTAACTTGAAACCAGTGAAGAGAAGCTCCAGGGAAGAAAGGCATCCATCTCAACCTTTCCCTTTCTTTATAAGGTAGTGGTAGTTGAAACTCACCAATAGAAAAAAAAATAGGGGGGGAGATAGTTAAACGTGCAACAGTTTCTACAACAACTAGTTCAGAAAACACCTCGTTTATTTTTATTTATTATAGCTAAAGACAACACTTTTTTACACCCCATGCTAAGTTTTTCATCACGGAAGGGAACTTTTTGATCATGGAAGGGATGATTAATAAAACTAAATCAATGCAGTGGAAGTCAGGGAAGTTTGCTGCGGGATCTCCATTGACTCTCTTCTTATAGTCAGGCGCAGCTCATTCCAGCTGGGTGTAAATGGCCTGCAGGGAACTGTGCAAGTGCAGGATGGCTGGAGGCTTGATTGCACTATCTAAGCATTACTCCGAGCGCAACTCAATCCTAAATCTTCTCCAGATCAGATCCCCTGGAGGATTTAGAGCAATGGTTCCCAACCTGGAGGCCATGCCCCACAGAGGGGCAATTTGATTTTTAATAGGGGCAATTGGAACCTTGTTTAAACCAAGTTAATTGCCTTTTAGGCTTCCTCCGCATGAGTAGGAGTCACTTTCTGAGTAGTAAGAATTATATTGTGGGGGTGGGGATCAGGATTTTAGAGATGATCCCCACCCCCACAAGTGGGTGGGGATGGGGCATGGGCAAAAAAGGGTCGGGAACCACTGATTTAGAGTAAAGCAAAGCCTCTGACTTTACTAGTGACTAGTGAAGTCTGACTTACTCTGACTAGTAAAGCCTTTGCTTCTTCACCGGTAAGCCCACCTTGAGGCCCACCCGTGACCTTTGATATAGTCTGGGGACCACTAGGAATTCACCACCTGATTCTGACTTGCAATTAAGTCCCATGGAGGGCAAGCGGCTTCGCTTCCGATTCCTATGGGCAGCTATTCAAAGGAAGCAGGGCGGCTCTGAGTGAAGAGAGTCAGAAACCACCGACCAACTTCCGAGCCCGATCCTATACTTGCTTATTAGACGATAGCAAGCCTTGAGGCAGGAAAAAAAAATGTGAGGGAGAGCGGGGAGAAGGAGCCAAGGCGATCTCCGCCTGAACGAGCATTGTCTTGGGCTGTAGATTTTGGAAAGGAGTAACAGAATATTTCCCTTTATTTATAACTGAGCGGGAAGAAGATCGGGGCGCTTTTTGGAAGCTGGCTTTCAATATTACCTGATCGGAAGTCTCCCCATTCTCTTTTCCTTACCCTTCGACAGGAAATCGGTTTCGCTCCGAAAGGGGTTTTTGATGGACTTTACTTCTCTTTCTCCTCCTCGAGTAAATCTGTTGGTGATTTGCAATGTTCCTTCTAGCCAACCTTCTTGCCCGGTTCCTCTTGTGCGCGGAATAACATTGATATCGGTCTTCTGCTTGTTGCCTGCTTGACAGCAACAAGACTCGTTAAAGCATCCGAAACGTTAATATCAGTTAAATCGTGTCAACAAGCCGGGAGCGGAGAGAATCCGGAGCTGCGGAAGAGGCCTAAAGCAATCCTGGATTTGAATGGCGGGGCCGTCCTGCCTTTTCATATTTATAGAGAATGTATTTTATTATATATAAAGGAAAAGGGATGAAACGTAGCTTTAATTGTATACATTGCATCCCCTTTTCCCCCCCCTCCCCGTACTAAATCTTCTTCCCGTTGATCCCGGAGGGAGGGACATCAATTCGGTTTTAAGATTGCGCGCGTCTTGCGCGTCTTAGCTTGGGAAGAAACCGAGTTCCCGCGGCTGTTTCCAGCCGGTCCGGCTTCCCAAAGAAACCGTGCAAGCGGTCTTTCCCGCGTCCTCAACAGCCTCCTCTGTTTCCTTGGAAGGCAGACCCAGAGAACTCTGGTAAACATCCACCAAATGAGGACTTTCTTTCTTTCTTTCTTTCTTTCTTTCTTTCTTTCTTTCTTTCTTTCTTTCTTTCTTTCTTTCTTTCTCTCTCTCTCTCTCTCTCTCTCTCTCTCTCTCTCTCTCTCTCTCTCTCTCTCTCTCTCTCTCTCCCCCTCCCTCCCTCCCTCTCTTTCTCCCTTTTTCTCTTTTTCTCTCTCTTTCTCTCTTTCTTTCCTTCCTTCCGTTTAATTCTTTTTCCCATCAGAATTTCAGTCCTTTCGAATGCGGGTGGGAGTGAGAGAGACACGTTTCCACATCTTTTTCGTAAAAGCATGCAATTCTTCCCTCGGTTTATTAGGAGACCTTTTTAAAACACGCAGCCACCATGGACCAGATGTACAACATTATTTCTTTCCTGATGCATTTTTTTTTAAAAAATCCTATTGTTAAAAAGAAGAAAAGATGTGCTAGAAAATATAATTTTTAAAATGGAAATTGTAAAGTTTTGCATTGGGGAAGGGCAAAAGGATTTTGTCTTGATTTCTTACTATTATTACACTGAAATATAAAACATAGCATAAATATTTTATATGTGTCCCTAGAAACTACCAAGTATCTTTTACTTGAATGAAAGGCATATCTATATGTAAGAACATACATTATATTTCATAGGAAACCGTTTATTTTTTGTTTATTGAGTGACAGCTAATAATAATTTGTTCCTTATCAGAAAATGTATATTATTACAAAAGTAAAACACACATCGTGGTTCCAAGCTCTTAAATCCCTGGGAATGAGTCCCATTGAATTCAATAATTTTACTTTTGACATGTATCAGAAATAAAAAACAACAAACACGGTACATAATGATGGTTAGGCTATGTACCTCTATGAGAAAACAGAGCCAAATTAATAACAACGTTGTTCAGTGATATGAAGCATAAAATCAATTACTAGGTGGGAAGTGGGTGATAGTTAATAATGAATGCTTAACGACAAAAAATTTATTTCTGTAGTGGAAATAGCTTTGCAGGCTGCAGTCTCCTCTGCATTTCCACGGCAAAATCTTTCATTTGCTCAGTGGAATTAACTTGCAACTAATGGGCAAAGTGGATTTCAAAACAGACAAACCCACATTTATATACTTTTAGAAACGCCTATCATGCATTCCGGGTGTACACGTGTGTGACTATTCCATTCGTCTTCTACGACAACCTCGCCTTTTAATTTAAAGAAGAACCTGAGAAAAACAATTGTCACTTTTTGACACAATTTAAGCAATTTTATAACTGAGAAGAAATCCACCCATTTCCCGGGTGTTTAGGCAATTTTATAACTGAGAGGAAATCCACCCATTTCCCGGGTGTTAGAAGCCCTGCTCAGTTACCTTGATCAATTGCGACGCTGAGATTCAGTCGCGGTTTCGATACTTCGCTCGGCCAAGACCCTCCTGCAAGGAAAAATGTATGTAGAAAATCTCCCTCGTATGTGGAAAGCAGCACGTCGAATAAATCCGAGGTTCTTTCCAGTCTTCGTGGCTGCTAACAAAAGTCTGCCTCAGTATCTCCGCCGACACTCACTCTCTCTCTCTCTCTCTCTCTCTCTCTCTCTCTCTCTCTCTCTCTCTCTCTCTCTCTCTTTCTCACCCTCTCTCTTCTCTGCCTGTTTATCTCAAAAAGATTATAACACGGGTTTTTTTTCCCTACACATGTTAACTTCATAAATAGCAGGCACTGACCACCCCATCACCAAACGCGTTTTCCCACCTATTAAAGCTTTTAAAAATATTCTGTGTGATATTGCTATAGTAAAGGACTGTAGGTTAATTCTTCTTTCCACTTGCAATTTCCTAAATAAATAAATAAATAAATAAATAAATAAATAAATAAATAAATAAAATAGCACCCTGTGTTGTCAGTAATAAATTCCCAAATGACAGCTGTAAATATAAACACAATTTCCATAGGGTCATAGTAAATGCAGAAATTACAAAAGAAATGTGTTTTAAACTCAGAAGTACACATTCTTAATTATTTCCATTTTACAGGCCAGTAAATTAAGGCTAAGACTGACTAGTCAAACCCTGGATAGTCTCATATTTGAATTCAGAACTGAGACCCTAGTAGAGTAACTGGATTCACTGACTGTTGTCTTTTCCTTTGAATTTTTTAAGATTTTCATCCACTGCAAACAAATACTTGTGTTTGTGTGTATGTGTGTGTGTGCACATATAAATAAACTAGTCTGATTTTTGTTTGAAGAAGTAAAACTAATATAGAAAAGAAATTTATGGAAAATATATTAATAAAATAGGAGAAGGAAGGAGTATTAGCTATGCTCACCACCTTGAGTTATTTATAAAAATAATGAAGGTGGGATTTAAAAAATCTAAAATAAAAAAATAAGTTGTAAGCCATAGGGATCATGTGTGGAATGTTTTTATATAAGGCACAATATATCATTTATATTTAATTTTAATTTGATGAATTTCTGGGTCCCAGTCCTAAATCTATCTCTTGCAAGTCAATTTGATTTGTTTCAGAGTGAACTTACTTTTTGGGTAGGAAGATAATGATACTGTATATATACAATGAACAGATTAGTTTAATCCAAATGCAAATCATGCCATTCAGCCTAAATTATGCACTTTTAAGAACCTTCAACTTCAAAGGAGAATTAAAAGCCATCTAGACCACCTATGTGCTCCCATTTAAATGAATCAAATTACAGTCTTTTATTTAGACTCCTGATGCTAAGAAAAATGAATTGATCAACACACAGCATCTGGAAATGAATGATACTGACACATAGAGAGAGAGAATCCTGCTTAATGTGCAGTTCAGTGTTGTATGCATTTATTTATTTAGAAATATGTCTGGGGCTCTGTACCCAATACAGTATGCAAAGACATCACAAACTTCAACTCTGCTCTTAAATACATCTCCATTTAGATAAGAGCCTCTGGCCACATTAAGTAAAGTCCAGATACTGTTTTCCTTACGTAAACATACCTAATAATACTTGGCAGTTCTATCATGTTTTATAAGGGTTTCAAGCACTCGTATGCATCAGTTGAATCATCCTCAGGAGAAATCATGTTGCAGTGGAAGGGGGGGCTGTGAAACAGGGGGTGCCTTGCCCAAGACCACCTCTCTGGTCCACAACAGAGGCAAATCAGCGACCAGATATTTCCACAACTTTTCCAGTCTTCTACAACAGCTTGAGAGGAAGCCCCATTAAACTCAAGGGTGGTTTGAGAAAGGTTATCTAGGAACAGCAAAAAATGTCTTACGACCAAGAGCAACTTAAATAGCTAATCTTTCTGTTTCATTTCACTTTTCATGTAAGTTTTTATTTAAATAAACTGTGCATCAATCAAAGGCACTAAGGCAAATATTTTTAAAAAACACATTATTTTAAGATATGAACTTTTAAACAGACATATTCAAATTTCAAGCCAAAAAGACATTTATGTGGATGGAGGATCTGTTAAGAACAGCTTTGTTAATGCAAATAAAAAGAAGTATGTAAAACATTATGATTAAAAAGAATTACGGTAATAAAATGTAAAATATTTTGGTTCATGATTTTACATGGCCACTGATCAAGGATTCATTACTGGCAGCTGAATGTTAGACTGTATTGTTAACTATATCTCTCTATATACCTCTCTAACCCCCACATTTTTTTTATCTGTACAACAACATTTGGGATAGGCTAGCTTGAGAAATACAGGCTAAATTTCAACAACATGCTAGATTAAAATAAAATGGGTTTGGGTAGTTCATTACAACTGTGTAGTGATTAAGATTCAGAAGCAAAAAGATGTTTTAGTAGATTGCAAGGAATCACATGGTTTTTGCAATTATTTTTGTTTGTTTCCAAATCAATGCTTAACCTTGTAGTGGGTGGATTAAGTAGGTTGTGAAAACCTAATCATTGTCTCAACATGTCAAGTGAACCAGAAATCACAATATGGTTATTTCAGTATTCTCTATCATCTGAAAATTAATAGCAGATTGCAGCAACTGTGTTCTAATAATCCAGGTTCAATATTGTTTTGTGTTGTATGAACAAAGTCTATGACTGGCCCAGAATAATTCTTGATTGGCAGGAGACATTATTTGAGGCCCTCAAATCTAAGCTTCACAAATTGGTGATTGCACATTGAGTTGGAAATGAAATATTTGGGGTTCACCATTGATCAGGATGGAAAAATGGCAAAGATTCACTCACTGCTTGTGTTCATGTAACAGTCACAAAAAGCTAAAATAAAGAGAAGATTTGAGATTTGTTGTAGGAGTCCAACTATTATCTTAACATTTTGTGGGAACCAGGACATTGTGTTATGTCTTATTCAGATTTATTTGTTTATATTAGCAAGTATTACACCACAGCAATTACTTTTGTTAACTGGGATGAATGCTTAGTGCATTGTGTAGTCTCAGACACTGCTTTTGTGCATTTGTACATCAGTTGTTCCAGTTGCATATATTTTATATTACAAAGACTGAGTTTTGTTTCCGATTCATATAGAAATTCAATTCACCTAGGATGACCTTCGGTATGGGGCTGACCCTCTCCCATTCCCTAATTCCACGTTAGTGTGATATAATGGGTCATGTTTAGTGAAGGCTGCATTAGAGGTCAATAAAACATACAGATGTTTTATTCTCTATAGGCTCATTTTCTTTCTTCTTTCCTTAAGATGTACATTATGTAAAACGTGTCCTTATCTGGTGCCAACCTTTGCAAAGGACAATTATACAGTGTTCATTGATCACTCAGTATAGCAGAGAACATGTCATTGTCATAAATAGATTATATTCTTCCCACAAAAATGCTTAATTCCTGCTGCCTTTATTTCCTCCTCTTTTCTCTCTGGTTGGGTCAAATTTTAGATTGTAAGCTCTTTGGGTCGGGAGAAAGTACTGTTCTGCTACTTGTGAACTAGGCAGGGCTATCAAGTTTGTTTGCTTTATTCATTTATTTAGATGGAGGTTCTGCCTGACTCCAGAATGACTCCGAGCAGTTGATAATATCAAACAATCAAGATAAAAAACACAATACATTATAAATAAACAAGATAGCATCCATCCAAACAATACATTCCATGTACAAAGCCTCATCTAAGGGGGTGGGTGAGAAATCTGCCGTACCCCAAGGACTGGGAGAAATAGCTACATTTCTTAACTATACAGTATATGAACTCTAAGCAGTATGTGAATATTAGCAGCAGATCAGGCAGATATAGGCAAATTTCAGAGGTGGGCGTCACATACCGTAACAACCGGTTCGCCCAGCACCGGAAATGTGAGCACATGCATTCGCACGCTCACTTTGCTCGCACCATCCGCACATGCATGCGGTGTCACAAAACACAGCGACATAGGACGGGATTGCACCTGGGTGCGTGGACGGGGCCAGGGGTGAAATGCTACCGGTTCGGACCGGTTCAACTGAACCAGTAGCGATGGCAGCGGGTGGTTCGGAGAACCAGTAGCCACGGCAGTGTGAGGGTCTGCCCACCTGCCCGGTCATCATTACTTCCTGGTTTTAACCAGGAAGTAACCTGTTTTTTACCCTCTGCACATGCATAGAAGGGTTTCCATGTGCACAGAGGGTCCATGTGTGCATGCAGAGCAAGCACCAATGTGCGGCGTGTGCATTTCTGAACCAGTAGGGAAGGCAAGTAGATTTCACCTGTGGGCAGGGCCACCCGCAGGTTGCAACTACCAGTTCATCCGAACTGGCAGCAGCCGACCACTGGCAAATTTTTATCACTTTACTCTGCATCATTCCTTCCACAGATTATAACTTTTTCAGAAAATGAAATGGTGCTTGTAATTGTCTGTCTGTCTGTCTGGCCATCTGGCCATCCATGGTAGGTCCTGGCTAAAGAAAAAAGGAAATTCAGGACTGTGCAGAATGTTGGTATAGGATTGCCAGGAAATCCACTGGGTGACTTTGGGTCAGGCATTATTGTCTTGAAACAGTTGTGATAGATGCTACTTTTTTCTTCCTTGTAAGTTTTAATGCAGGAGTAGGTCATTCAAAGCTCACGTGTGCACCATAGTCCATCCCACTTTGCATCCCTGCCACTAAAATGTTGCTCCTTTCTATTTTGATTAAAATAGCTGAAATGTTTTATCTTACTTTATCTTACTTTTATGCTTGCTCTACGGATTCAAATGTATTAATCCCAAAGTCTTTTTTTAAATGAACTAATTTATTGCAATAATATGAGCCATCTTCACTGTTATTTTTTAATAGGGAGTCTAAATCAACAGTGTTGAGGCTGTGAATCTGCACTTTACTTTCAGCAGGATATAAAGGATATAATAATGAGATAAAGTAAAATAAATGAAAATTACTAGGCCCAGTTGATGTTATTAAACCAATTTTTCTAGTTCTCATCACAAACTGCATCTTTTTAAAATCTGGGACAAGAACTTATATTTTCTACATATGAGAATCCAAAGAGATGGACACCTTTCTATTATGGAAAGAAGCTGTCCTTTTGAGTGAGGAAGCAATATTCTCAGTACTTCAGCCTTTTAACAAAATACTCAGAGAGCCCAATTATCATCCCTTTTTTTAATTAGGTGAAACATGTTCTCCAAGCAGCTATGCTACAAATGACATCTTTAATGTTGCCTTTTGCACAAAAAATGCCTCCAAGACTCATAAATTAAATATGCAAAATGAAATATAATGATAAAAGAGACAAAAAATATACTAAAGCAATGTTAGAGCCACGTTGGCACAATGGTTAGAATGCAGTACTTCTGCTGCCTGCTGGCTGCTGGCTGCCTGCAATTTGGCAGTTTGAGTCTCACCGGCTCAAGGTTGACTCAGCCTTCCATCCTTCAGAGGTGGGTAAAATGAGGACCCAGATCATTGGGGCCAATATGCTGACTCTGTAAACCACTTAGAGAGGACTGTAAAGCACTATGAAGTGGCAAATAAGTGTAAGTGCTATTGCTATTGCTATTAAATAGATAAGCACATTTCAAGGCAGTAAATAGACAATATTTACTGATGAACCACCAACACCACCCGAGATTTTTTTAAAATGGCCATCATTTGATCAGGCAAGGAGATGGAAGAAGTCAAGGGAAGGTATTCCAAAGGACTTTTTTCTGCTGCATAAAAAGTCCTTTGCATCATAGACCCAATTAATTGGATTTTAGAGAAAGAAAGGAAAAATGGTGAGGTCCTCTGCTAAAGATTTCAATTGATGGTTTATGCCCACATGATTGCAGATAGTTTTATAGGATGTTGAATTAAGCTCTTATCAATTGTAATTACATATTTTGAACCTCTCCATTGTATACATGTTTTTTTAAAGCAATTTGGGTTTAAGCTGCCATTTTACACATCTCCCCTAATAAAATTCTACTGAACTCTGTAGGGCATGTTACTGTGGAAATGTATACCAGGGCTACATGGTTCATTGTTTATTATTTTAGTTTCCCACACTTGCTTCTGTAGAACATTTTGTCAACTGAAATGGAATCAGTTATAGAATATTAAAATATACCGTAGTTCTTCGGGGCCCAAGATCTGGGTTGCTTGCCTATTATTAGCGTTAAAGGCTACATGGTGATGGGCTATTATAATTTTTAATATAGTGATAATGTTCTCTTACTGCCTTTATTGTTGTTAGTTGCAAAGTCCCATCACAACCCCATGGACAGCCTTCCTCCAGGCCTTCCTGTCCTCTACCATCCTCTGGAGTCCATTTAAGCTCATGGCGACTGCTTCAGTGACTCCATCCAGCCACCTCATTCTCTGTCATCCCCTTCTTCTTTTACTCTCAATCTTCCCCAGCATTAGGTTCTTCTCCAGTGAGTCCTTCCTTTTCATTAGGTGGCTGAGTTTCATCTTCAGGATCTGGCCTTCTAAAGAGCAATCAGGGTTGATCTCCTCTAGGACTGACCGGTTTGATCTCCTTGCAGTCCAAGGAACTTGCTGGAGTCTTCTCCAGCACCATAGTTCAAAGGCCTCAATTCTTTGGTGCTCAGCCTTTCTTATAGTTCAACTTTCACAGCCATACATTGCAACTGGAAAAACCATAGCCTTGACTATATGGATTTTTGTTGGCAAAGTGAGGTCTCTGCTTTTTAAAATGCTGTCTAGATTTGCCATAGCTTTCCTAACCAGGAGCAAGTGTCTTTTAATTTCTTGGCTGCAGTCCCCATCTGCGGTGGTCTTGGAGCCCAGGAAATTCAGAAATTGTGAGGATTCTGGAGATCTACTGTGTTTTCCCAAAAATAAGACCCTGTCTTATATTTTTTTGAACTTTGAAATAAGCACTTGGCCTTAGTGCTATGCTCTCAAAAGCCCAATTGGGCTTATTATCAGGGGATGTCTTATTTTGGGGGAAACAGGGTAGTATACAGAGAAGCCACATGAAATATGTTGTTAATGTTTTTAAAATTAGAAACCAACATCAGTCAATTGAGTGGAATCCCCAAAGTAAGGCAATCCAGGGCAAACTGAGCAGGAAGGTGTGGATTGCTAGCTGACCCTTGGACCTCAGAGTCAACAGAGAGAAGGGAAAATGCCATGGAGGATCATGGGAGGGGTTTTAATAGGCTAGCTCACAAATATGATTGATTGTTCCAAGCTGCCTTTTGGGATAGATTACCATAGCATTTGGATTTCATGAATTAAAAACCAAATTGCTCTAAACATCCTGGCAAAATAAATTAGGAATAAAGAGGAAACAGGAATTTTGAGAGATTTGAGAATAACAAAACACGTGGAACAAAGACATAGTCCTGGGATATTGTTGCTACACGAGTGCTTGGTTCAGATGTTTCCTCAGCCTGAGTATTTTGGTTGGAAAGTCTGTTTCTCATGAGGCTCATCTGCCTCATTCTGCCTGGAGAGAATCCAGTCCCTCTGGATTCTCTCTTGCTTGGAAGTTCCAAATTCATTACATTCATGAATAGCATGGCTGGATACTGACTCTGATGTACTCATTGACTAAGCAGATTTTATGTTTAAACCAATCATCATGGCCAAGGCCAGCCCTAGACCAAATGGCGCCCCAACACAAAGGGTCTTTGGTAGTTCCCTCTCCATTTGTTCAATGTTTGTATAACTTGTTTATTTAATTTCATTTGTCATCCCTTGCACAACTTTGATGTGTGCTTGATTAGTTGCATGCACACTTCTGGTGATAGGGCACCACTTTTGCATGTCTTGTGCTTCATAAAGATAATTTTAAAAGGAAAGACAAAGAGCAGTAATGCCAATCTCAACAACCACAAAAAAACAAAAAAACAAAACCCAAATATGTTGGTGTGGGCCATTGAACATAAAATTGAAAGCAAAAGCTAATCCCCCCTCCCCTAAGCAGGATACATTTCAAATCCGGTAATCCAGTTTTTTACTGAAAACCTTTGCTTTTACATATAGCTCTAATCACAAATAATTAGTTGTTTGGTTATGTTAAATTGGGAGATGAGATTAATGTTGCAATGAAGTACTCCTAGGTAGGGAACTGTTAGGGCTATTGGATCTGGGTTGCAAAAATCCAGATAACCTTAGATGGCAGCAAAAAGGTCAAAAAAATCTCTATGCAATCATCTATTGGCCATTTGGAATTTTACAGCCCAGTTCTTACCCTCCTAGAAGCCCTAGTCAATGAACCATCGACACATAGCAAGTGTGTGTGTGTGCTTGGTAGAAATAGGATAGCTTACCAGTTTGAAGGCCTATTGGAACAATAAGTAAGCATTGTCAGGGGAAAAAATGTGGAGATTCTGCATGTGTACAACAAAGCAGAAAAAAAAGGCAAAGAACAAATTAAAGAAAACAAGACAGAGATATGCATATCTTGATGGAAGACACACAATGGATCAATTAGGGCCAAAGGCACAATAGAAAACAATATGTTAAATACTTTGCGTAATGTATCTTCAGGCTGGGTGGGGGCCACTTTTAGGAAGGCTGATGCCTGACTCAAATCTGATGTACTGTGTTTGAAGAGAGGAGGCTTAGCAGGCCATCCCAAATGTTCAGACTAGAAACCATTTTGACCAATTAACTATCACTTGTTTTCTTACAGCAGCCCATGCTGCTTACTGCAAAACTGCAAATTGCCAGTTGATTCCTCTCCCTTGCTCAATCAGGGCCAACTTGAAGAGATGAAGTACAGCTTTATGGTTAATGGGAGTCCATGTTTATAAGCCCACACATTAGAGCAAAAAGTTTTCACATTTGGTGGAGTTGTAATTGAGACAAAACAATAAAATGGAAGACCTGCAAGGAAACACTTAGATGAGCTTCAAAAGTTGAAAGATGTGGCTATTCCAGAATTCCTCAAGTAGATTTCTTGAGAAATGTTGGACTACAATTTCCATCTCCTTCAACCAGCATGACCAAGGACATCAAGTGTCAGAAGCTAGTCTACTCTAATGATGCATTTTTTCCCCCTAACAAAAGCAATGAAATGAAGATCTTTAGAAGCACTGAGTGATCTACAGTCACAAAGAGATTGTCTTCCATCCTGGATTCCATCATTGATGATCACATCTCCTTAATGTTCTTTCTGACCAGACATATTCCATAACCTAATTTAAAAGGGAAAAAAATCATTGTATACAATTATCTGTGTGGAATGAAGTAATACAAATACATTGTCATATATGCCTTTATTTTTTCCATAGCACAGAAATAACTTTTTTTGGAAATCCACAGCTTGCATTCCTCTTGAGAAGAGTGTCAAACAAAGCCACAAGTGGCTCCAAATTTGGTTGGGACTCTCAAGGCAACTCCAGAAATGTCATTAATTAATGTGGCAGATATAAAACATTAACAAATGCATATGGAATACTCAACTTCGTTGTACAGAGGAAGCACATTTATTTTTAGAATTAAGTGTAACTAATTAAATTATATTCAAGTTAGTTTTCCTTCTGCCCACATCTACTTTTTGGACTAAAATGTTCATGCTCTTCAAAGGCTACATATTCTAGCCCTTGAAGATAATCTTCAAGTGTCATGGTGTCCAACGGCACCATGGCAATGAATTAATGAGACCATCCCTCCCCTTTCTTTCTTTTGCTCTCCCTCTGTCTTTCTCCCAGGCCTATTGTCATTTCTTTCTCAAGTTCTCCTTTTCTCTGCTACCACTCCCCTTTCTGTTTGGGTTTGCATACAATCTAGACTAATTTTTGGTTTAGTTCATTGTGCTAACCCACAAAGTCAGCTTCAGTAAGTCATGGTTTAGTTAACGAGTGAATATGACCCTCTCTTTCTCTTCTTGTCTCTCTGTCTTCCTCTCTACCCAGTGGTTTGCCAAGCAATAGAGAGGTCCCTCTCATTAAAGTTTTTCATTGACCATTTGTAAAAGTCAATGCCACAAAGCCACTGATGGCTCCAACTGATGGCACTTACCGTCTTTTTTACATTACAGTGGTCATTTACACATACGCTGAGAGCATATGCACCAAGACAAATTCCTTGTGTGTCCAGTCACACTTGGGCAATAAAAATTCTATTCTATTCTATTCTATTCTATTCTATTCTATTCTATTCTATTCTATTCTATTCTATTCTATTCTATTCTATTCTATTCAGGTGGTACCTATTATAGCCACTAGGTTTATTGTCCCCCTAATATTTATTATTACTTTATTTTTTCTCTTTCACATTTTTAAATCTTCTTCTTCCTTGCCCCAAACTGACCATCTGGCATGTTGCTAAAGCTAAACAAAGAAATAGGCACCAGCACCTTATTTATCTGAGAATTTCATTGGGCTCATATGAACCTTGGGAGGCATTCAAAACAATAGTAGGTGGATACCACTCAGTAAGTCAGATAGGAGAGTGTCCAACTATCCAGAGAAAAAGAAAAAGGTGATGCCAGAAGGCCAGTTAGTGATCTGTTTTGCCTGCAAGGATGGGTATCTTTCACCTGGTGATTTTTAATGTTGTATCTGCCTGGGAATATATCTCACCATTTTATTTTTAGAATTGTCTTTGATACAGATATGGGACTTTTGCATCCTTGAAAATGGCTTTCTTGCAGCTGGCACTCTACAGTCAATAGACAAACCTGCTCATGACAGCCATTTTTTGAGAAGCTTTTGACAATTTCCCAACATTTTGAAGACATCTTTTGGCTCAGAATAGTCCAACATATCAACTCATCTCTGAATATCATCTAAATTTCACCTTCACATTTTGCCTCCTGGTTTGTGGCAGTGAGTTCCAGAAGTTGTTTATAGCTTGGATCCAAATTTTATAGTAATTTTGTTTGATAAACAGAGTTTGCATAACATGCTTCAGTTGGCTGATTAATTTATTAAATATATTTTGAGCATTTACATTTTGCAGGACAATCAATGAGGAACCAGGTTATGTTCACAGAACAGTGTCAAAAAAAAGAAAACCTCTACCAGTTCTCATACAGAATACTATGTTTGGTTAGTTTTAAAAAATGGTGTTTACCTAGCATGCAATGTATAACATTTATGGTGAGTCAGTACAAGTTAAATTTGACTCACTGCTTGCAGCTTTCTCTTTATGGAAGTAGATGTAATTCCTCCTCCAGTTGTCTCCTAATTAAAATCTCTATCTTTATGCTATTCATGTTAATGAATAAAGTGAGGTTCCAATTTGATGTTCATCAGATGTTTTGGACTATAGTTTATTTTCCATTATCCTTGATCCTTGGTCATGATAGCTGGGCTGATGGGAATCATAATTAAAAATGGAAGGCAATAGGTTGGAGAAGAATTAGAAGCTCTCTAACCAAGCTGCTCTTCTAGAGGTGGCCTCTTCAAGTGTAGGTAGCATTGCAGCATAGAGAAATTAAATTGAGCTGACTTTGGGAGTTCTATGTTCAATCTCTCTCAGTCATGTAAATTAGTGATTGAATTCTCACAGTGTAATATCCTGTAAATCCAAATTCATCAAATATGCCCGCATACTGTATGCCACATACATGCCACAGTTTACATACTATATATTTACTATTTTGTAATGAAATTAGCCTAGTTCATTTCTCAGAATATGCCCATTTCATTTCAGCCCAATGTGGCACATTGTATGAATGCAATTAGTGAGTGAATCCCAGCCGCCAGAGAGTTTTCATGAGTTTCCTTCCTTCTTAAATTCACCTTCCCATTCAAATGGGGGAATGCAAATGGAGAGAAAGCAGAGATGGGGGGGGGGGTTTGAGGAGAAAGAATGTTTTCCTATTTTCTGACATAAGGAAAGCAGTTACCAAAGGGGGCTAAATAGCATGAAGCAGGATTCAGAATGTTGGCTGCAGCTGAGAAGGTGCATCTTCAAATTTGTTAAAAACAGTTCATGCCAAACCAATTTTATTTCATTCTTCAACATAGTGACTAAATTAGTGGACCAGCAAAATACTGTGGACATAATAGACTTAGACTTTAGCAAGGCATTCGACAAAGTAGACCGCAACCTACTTCTTCGTAAGTTAAAAAAAAGTGGGATAGATAGCTTCACCACCAGATGGATTTGCAGCTGGCTTACAAACCCTACTCAACAAGTAGTCCTTAATGGGTCTAAACCTACATGGAGAGAAGTAAGCAGTGGGGTACCACAAGGTTTCATCTTAGTACTCTTCAATATCTTCATAAACAACTTAGATGAGGGAATACAACGGGAACTCACCAAATTTGCAGATGATAGTAAGACAGGCTCAAGATCCAGATGGATCTTGATAGACTTGAACAGTGGGCCCTATCTAACAAAATAAAATTCAATGTAGAGAAAACTCAGGCAACTTACACTCAGGCAAGAAAAACCAAAAGTACACATATCAACTGGGGGAAACCAGGCTTAATAGCAGTGACTATCAGAGGGATCTTGTAGTCTTAGTGGACAATCAGCTAAATATTAGTCAGCAGTGTGCAGCAGCAGCTAAAAAAAGCCAACACAATCCTAAATTGCATTAACAAAGGGATACAACCAAGATCAAGTGAGATACTAATACCCCTCTATAAAGCCCTAGTAAGACCACCCCTAGAGTATTGCATCCAGTTTTGGTCACCACACTATAAAAAAGATATTGAGACTCTAGAAAAAGTGCAGAGGAGAGCAACCAGGATGATTAGGGGACAGGAGACTAAAACATATGAAGAACAGTTATGTGAACTGAGCATGGCATGTCTAGTGAAGAGAAGGACCAGGAGAGACATGATAGTCATCTTCCAATACTTGAGGGGCTGCCACAGAGAGGAGTGGGTCAAGCTCTTTTCCAAGGCACCCAAAGGCCAGACAAGGAATAATGGATGGAAACTGACCAAAGAGAGATGTAACCTAGAAATGAGGAGGAACTTTCTGACAGTGAGAACAATCAAGCTTCATCACTTGAGACTTTCAAGAAAAGATTGGACTGTCATTTATCAGAAATGGTGTAGGGTCTCCTGCTGGAGGGGGGGGGGTTGGACTAGATGACCTATAAAATCCCTTCCAACTCTGTTAATCTGTTAAATCTGTTAAAAATTATCCCACCTAGCCTTGAAGCTCACTAGCTGATTCTCAGCTAAGGCGAGGTAATCATTTCTCTTGGCAGTGAATATTATTTTGGGGGAAGGTAGGAACTGCAGCCACCAAAGCAATACTGCAAAGTGGATGGGAGCGTATCACACTCTTGGCTGGATCATGATTTTCTCGTTTTCCTAATTTTTTTGGGAGGGGAGGAGAAGGGAATTTTTGTTTTGGTGATTGTGTGTATCCATTAACCCTATTTTACACCATATACACTGGTTTTCAAATGTTTCCGACCTCAGAATAATGGGAAGCAGGTTTAGGCAGTTGGAGATTGAGGAGGCTGTACAAAAGAAGTCCAGGACCTGCCTCATAGGGTTGCAGAAGGAATTAAATGAGAAAAAAGTTGTGGATAAGCTGCCTTCAGAGCTTTAAGATAAAGCCTGAGGCATATATAGAAGAAAAGTCGCTAATTTAAAGGGAGCTCTGTTATGTTAGTCATCCAATCTCGCTCCTCCTCTTCAATGCAGAATTTCCAAAAGCTGCGGTCCTGCCAATGTCAAAACTCCAGCAAGGGAGAATTGACCATTGCCTTGTTAAACTGGTTCCATTACGAAAGTCCTGTTCTCAGAACACTTCACGCAAATTTGCTTTCCTTCCTTCCTTTAAATCCGGCAGTTCTATACGTCCAAACACACATTTGCAAAATGCGAGTTCTCGCTCCCATGCACTTCTACCCATTTGATCATTTGATCACATGGAGCGAGTTTCTTCTCCGCAACAGTAAATCACCTGACCAAAACCTACAGGGTGATTTGAATTGCCCCTAAGTGCAGTCCCGTTTTGTAGAGCCTGCAGCTGTCAGTCTTTTAGTAGTCGACGTTCCTGCATGGGGTGGAGGGTTTTTTTGGGGTGTGTGTGTGTGTTTCTTTTATCCTCCTCCAGTAAAATGAATCAGAAAGAGATTCCAGAGGAAAATCTACATAGCGGCAGAGCTCACTGCTAAAGATAGGGAACAACATTCCCTGACGTGGAAGCAATAAAAGGTATGTACAGGATAATTAAGGGCAGGACCTCTCTTTCTGTAAGGGCTCCTGCTGCGTCCCTCTCTTGACATGGAGCCTACCAGACGAAACGGACTACGAGACCACTGGCTGGGGATACGGTGGCAGTGATGATGGCAGTTGAGAAACACATCTGGAGGGTACCAAATCAGGAAGTGGGGGGATGAGGGAGAAGTAGTTAAAGCCCTACTCACGTTGTTTGGGGGCACAAGTTGAAAGTGGGTTTCTCCCACCCTGAGCTCACAGCTGTACCCAGTGACCCACGAACGTGCTTACCTATGTTCTCTCTCTTTTCCTCTCTCTTTCTCTTTCTCTCCCTCAATATGCTGTGTCCGTCTATCCGTGTGTGCGTGTACGTATATGTGTATATGTATATATCCCTCCCATAGGAATGAAGCTTGGCGCCGGCTGATGGTGCAAGAGATACCCTCGTCCTCCCCCCCCCCCACGCCCCCAGCTCATCCCGTCCCTCGCCACGTGGTGTGGAGAAGCCAGTCACCAGGGTGGAGACAAGAAAGGAAGAGTGCAGGGAAAGAGGGACCAAGCGGGGTGGGGGGTGGGGGGTGAGAGAAAGAGAAAAGCCGGGGAGGGAAAGCAAAGCGTCCCCATCCGTGGCTGCCCAGAGTCAGAGCGGGGCGTCGGCGGCGTCACCGGGAGTGAGGCGGGCCAGGCAGCGCACCCGCCTCATCGTGCCCGCTCCCCGGCCGTCCAAGGCAGGGTTTGCAGAGGAAGGAGGCAAAGGCGGACTCGGCTCCTCGCCCCGGGGCACCCGGGAGGCCCGGCCTGGACGGGCGGGGCTGCTTTCGCTCCCGGCGTCTCCGTGTGGCCTAAGAGGTGGCGGCGGGCGGACGCGCAAGACCAACCGGCCGATTCTTCCCACCGTAACTTGCGCCGCTCCCTCTTTTCTGACAGGCGCCCCCTTTCCAAGGCTTCGATCGGGCTCCGGCCGAGCCAGCAAATCGCGAAGCGGCGAGTCGGGACGTTTTTGAAAGCAGGTCGGTCGGTCGGTCGGTCGGTCGGTTGGTTTGGCTCTGCGGGGGAAAAACTTGAAACGATTCTCGGTTCCTTTCTAGTTCCGGAACTCCAACGCACCTTTGGCAGCCCTTTTTCGTCGCTTTATTCTTTCTTTGCCTTCCAAAGTTTGTCCGAAGTTTTTGTCCGAGCAACCGTTCCTCGGGAGAAAGGTCGCAAGGCGACTAACCCCCCCCCCCCCGATCGCGAGTGGGTTTTCTTGTTTCATTCCGCTGGAGTGAAGAGAGCCCCGATTTGGAGCGAGCCACGCAGATGTGCTCGCCCAAGTTTTCCTCTCTCTCGTTCCCCCGGCATCGCTCCTTCCTTCATTGCTGGGTACAGTTTCTGGGTACAGACATCTCGAAAACAAATCCTATCTCTACCAGCATAAGAAATCATAACGAATGTAGTTTTAGAAGGGGGGAAAAAGGATTGGGCGTAACGTTCAACATCCCTTTATTTATCGAACATGAAAAATAAGACTAATAATAACCCACGAAATACGACTTTCCCGATAGTTTTGGTAAATCTTCCTGGCGGGAATCCTATATTGTATTCCGGATTTTAGGGGTATAAATCATTTTGTTTTAATTAATGGCATTGATTGTTTTTGAAGCAGCCTTCACACAAGTCAATCCAAGGTAAAGAGGTTTTTTAAATTTCACTGATCTGAATTCGATTTCTATTTGCGCTAAATTGGCAAGAAGAAAGAGCGCCGAACTTTCTTTGGGTAGTATTTACTTTTGTTCCCTTTCTGCCATTGATTACTTCAAGCCTGCAAGATATTTTGGAATAAAAATTACTTTTCTTTCCCGTTTATCCCAATTAAAAGGAGATTTACCTACTGAACCCCACTCAGTTTGTTTTTTTCCTAAGAGAATGACGGGGGGTTTCCTCAGAGAAAATCTGCAGGCCCGTAGTATATTCTTTGGTTCAAAAATAAGATTAGAAACGTTAAAAAACAGGAGGAGAGATTATAAATATAGGCCTCCAGTTTTTTTTATGTTGCCCCTTTCAGAATGGGTGAATGTACTATGCCGCATTCTTATTCTTATTATTCTACCGTGTCCTTTCTTCTGTTGTGATTATTTTAAAACAGTATAGGGAAGGAATATATTATTTTAACCTAAGCAGGTAAAAATTGCTAGACAGAAACAGTGGATCTGTTTCAACTATTTATTACAATTGGTTATTTCTATTTGCAATAGTTTCAAATATTAACACACTCTTATTTCTCTTCAAATTTGCTTTGAACTACATCAATAAATGATTGCGCATCTTCATGTAAATATTTCTAGAAAATGATGTGTGGAAATAATGCCTTTTGGTGTAATTCTGGTATCTTTATGCTACTTCGATTTTACTTTAAAGATATTAATTCTTTTTCTCTATTATAACAAAGAGATAATGAAATTAGTGTTAAGGGTTCATATTTGCATTCTTTAGATCTAAATTTTGAATTAATTGAATTCCATTATCCAGTAGAAATCACTTTCAAGTCCATTGATTTTGATGGGAAAATTAATAGATATTAGGTAGGAAGTTGGTAAACTGTGTGTCCATGCAAATACTGCCTAAATACAACTATTTTGTTTTATAGATAATATTTTTCATACGTTTTTCCAACTTCTCTTGAACAATTGCTTTATAGGTATCCCTTATGCCGCTTAAGATTTGCTTGCTTGTTATCAAATGATTTCACTTGAATATAACAATAGACATTTTCCCAAATAACTGTGAAAAAAATACAGTGATAGTAATATGTTAGTAATTGATATTAAAATTATTTTAAGGCAGTTGGGTTAGGTGATTTTTATTTCACTGGAAATAAATTAGAAACTGCGGGGGAGGGGACACAAGCTTTTTCTAGTTGCTCAGAGATTTCTTTCAACAGTTTTCTTTCACACTTCTTTCCTTAATTTCACTTTTTGAATTTCTCTCTCTCTCTCTCTCTCTCTCTTTCTCTCTCTCTCTCTCTCTCCCTCCCTCCCTCCGAGACTGATGAATATGGTTTCGCTTGAGGCATTGAAGAGTGGAATGGGATGGAAAGAGACGGGAGGGGGAGAGGAGACGGCAATCCAAATTCACACTTAAAAATCCACAGCTGGAATACAGCTCTGGGGGCAACTCCACCCACCCACATTTCACTTTTAGAAAAAGCGCCAAAGCGCCGATGTCCTAGTGTGTAGCCAAGAGAAAAAGTGAGAGGTTAGTAAGCCTGTTCTTCGAAACAGACCCCTTTCCATGGAAAAACTAGTGAATCCTGAAGGCCTAGGCCTACGGAGTGTAAGACACATTAAATGCAGCAGGATCACCCTCAGATGAGGCCAGCACAGGATAGCTCTATGAACAGAAAACAATTCTTGGACAATTCTTTGTAGAGCCATAGAGCACCCCTTCCTTCACACAAATGCGATGGTGAAAGAGCCTCCTCTTAACTTTAATTTCTGCTCTTCACTTCACCTTCTAGTCTTGCCAGCCCAGGTTGCTTAAGCTGATCTGGATCTGCTGGGGTCTAGAAGACGATGAGGAAAGGAAAGATCTGGGGAAGGATGATAATAGGCACGGGTTGAACGTAATGCAACCTGGGGTCTCCAGAAGCAGAGGTTTTAGTAGTTTAGTTGGAATGTGCATTGGTGCATATAGGAGGCTGGTAGACCCTGAATCTCACTCACTCTAGCTTCTGTTGTTGGGGAGTAGGAATTTTGTCCAAATCTGCAATGAATGCACAGCTCAGTCAGTTTCTTGATTGTAGGTCCTTTTGTAAAGCCATGAGTTTGTCTTGTAAAAAGGAAGTAAGGAACAGAAGAGAAACTTCTGAGACTCTTTGGCACAGAATGGCCAAAGTCTGTCTGTACACATTTGATTTATAGGTCACCAGGTAGACATACTGTTCAATGTACATTTGAGTTTTTCTCTTGCATTTTCTCTCTCTCAGGTTTGATCTCAAAACCATATTATATGTGGATTCACTCAAGACTACACTAAAGCAGGATTAAGCATTTTATGATGCAGTTGTGTTGTCAGAACTCAGCTGTTATTTTAGCATTTGCAATTATGTTATGCAAATATTTGCTTTAGCATAGTATGTATGTGAGTGCATACATTTTGTTTTGTTAACCTGTATATTGTGTGAATGCAGTCCATAAGCAAGAACTGATTTGCTTTAAAGTAGTATTTTTAAATGGTTAAACTGGCTATGGCTGTTTTAACCATTCTTTTATATAAAACCGTCACACACAAGTGATTAGAAAACAGATCACAAATAGACTTTTATGGCTGAGTGGCCAGGATAGATCAGGATGATGAGAATTGCACTTCGATATCTCCAGAGGGCATAAATTTGGTGTGTGTGTGTGTGTAGGATTTAAATTAAGAATAGACCTGAGATCTAATAGTTGTGTACTCACTACGATTAGGGACAGATTTTTAATATCCCTGTAATGGCAGCTCTGATGGAAGTGAAGCATTGCCATTTTTTGTCTTATTTAGAAAATTCCACTTGGTGACAGTGGGCTGGGGGTGTATGTGTGTGTACATGTGCTTGCAATGTATCTTTACATGCAAAGTTAACTGATGCTTATAAACAACACTCAATTCTTTCTGTTCTTCATCATTTACTTAGAGTAGCCACAGTCCATTAAGTGCTAGGCAGCAGCATAGTCAACCATCATGGTCATATAGATTGTATATCAGGAGTGTTCTTGCCAAAATGTTAAATGCTAAAATTTTGGGGATGTGCAACTAAATGTATATTCAGCAAAACATTTTTGCATTTTGTTAAACTGGGCCAGCCTCAATTTACATTGAGACATAAAAGTTTTCTAATCATTTGTCAGGACAACTGGAAGGGCAATAAGTTCTCATCTGGAAATGAATAAACTCACTTTGTTCCTGAATCAACAGAATCAGAATAGCCTTCCCCAACCTGCTGCTCTCTAGATAGGAATATTATTAACTGAATATTTTTTTTTAGTTGAAGTGCAATACATCTAGCAAGTTTCAAATGGGAAAAGGCTGTGTTGAAAGGCTGCATTTCCTTCGGTTTTTGCAGGCACAAACATTTCTTCCTATTCGGATCTTTTTAGCTGTTTATGAATTCATTTGGTGGGAACTTACATTGATATGTGTGTTTGGAAATTAATGCTGCTATTTGTATATGTTGCAAGCATCTTCATGCAATAATTAATCCTGTACATTATTCCTGAATATGGTTTTGCAGTAATCCAGATCATGGTCACAGTCTTAGTCCACTGGAACCTATATTTATGGTGCAAATTCCTGTATTTTGAATTTCTGAGATATTTTCAGATTTGGAACTAAAAATATTTTGGAAGAAGAAAGCACTACTGATCAATCATTTGTAGAATTTATTTCCATTATTCTAACTTCCAAAAAACATTGAACTTCTTCTGAGGTTTATTTATTCACGTAACCTAGGATTTCTGGGAGTTGTAGTCCAACATATCTGGAAGGCACCAAACGGGGAGAAAAACTCAACAGTAGTATACAACTGACTTCACCATTACTCATCCTTATGCCCAACATTTTTCATTTTCCTGCATGAATAAGATTTTACTATCATTCATGCCTTTTGATTTTCCCTCCCTCTCTGCTTAGCAGGCAGAAAAATTGACCTTAGCTTAGAAGCTAATAAGGATTGGAGCTGATTAACTGCATGATTGTGTCTGTGTAGTCGCTAGGATCTCGGCTCCTTCAAAATTCCACTTCACATTTCCTCATTCAAATCCAGATTTTGAATCTCCTTAATGTGAATTGATCAAATAATAGCCTTGGGTTTAACTTAAACAAAAGGAGTAAGTTATCTGAAGGAAAAGGATTGATTTCAGAAGAAGCATTTGGTTAAGGAGTACAGGTAGTTCTCAATTTACAACAGTTCATTTAGTGACTGTTCAGAGTTACAACGGCACCGAAAAAAGTGACTTACGACTGCTGCAGCTTGGCAACTGACTCATATTTACGATGGTTGCAGCACCCAGGGTCATATAATCACCTTTTGTGACCTTCTAACAAGCAAAGTCAATGGGGAAGGCAGATTCACTTAACAACCTTGTCACTAACTTGACAACTGCAGTGACTCATTTAAAAACCAGGGCAAGGAAGGTTGTAAAGTCACTTAACAAATATCTCACTTAACAACTGAAAGTTTGGGCTCAATTGTGGTCATAAGTTGAGGACTACCTGTATCTATCTCTAACCTCTTCCCCAACCTTACTTAAAATACTTTTAATGGGGAGGCCTTTCTGCTTTCTTTTTCTCTTTTTTATTCTGTATACAATCTCATTTTAATTTTGCTTCTGTTGTAGGTGTGAACTGAACAGCCGAAGATTCTACCAGTCCTGATGGCTCAGGTTAGACAGGACAGATCTGAAGTGGAATCTAGGCAGTTCTGTTAGGGATTTTTCCTGGATTGGAAACCATCATCACTGGATCTGAGTTGGAACTGCATGCTCCATCCTGCCCTTTGTGGAGGAAGGCGACTTCATACTTGCCTTCAAACTTGGATCTCTGGAGATAACTTGTCTTTGTGTGGTTGGGTTGCAAATCAAGGCCCAGTCTGCACCTTCAGACATGTACCAGAGTTTAGCAATGGCAGCCAACCATGGCCCACCAGCATATGAAGGGACCAGCAGTTTTATGCACACCACAGCTGCTGCTTCTCCTGTCTACATACCTACCACAAGGGTCACTACCATGATCCCCAGCCTGCCTTACCTCCAAGGGAGTGGTTCGTCCCAGCAAGGCAGTCCAGTCTCCAGCCACTCCATTTGGACTCAGCCTGGAGCTGAGAGTGTTGCTTACAACCCTGGATCTTCTCATCCATCAGTATCCCCAAGGTTCTCCTTTGCTACCAGCACCCCCATCCCAGCAACTACTTCCAGAGAAGCATCTGCTTATAGCAGCTCTCTTAGTATCTCGGCCAACAGCAGGGACCAGTATGCTCGGAGTTTCAGTGGCTCCTATTCCAGTCCATATCCAGCAAGTTATATGACCCCAGAATTGGGTACCAGCTGGACTTCATCTCCCTTTGATAGCCCCATGCTCCACAACCTTCAGAATCGGAGTACTCCAGGAGCTTCAAGGCACACCAACATAGGTAAGAATGAATCTTCTAAACTTTATCACACTGAGAAAGGTCATATTATTTTCAATCTGGGATGGATTGCATGACATTGATAAAATTTTAAAAGATAAGGAATACTAGGCAGCTCATCAATGAATTTAGCAATTTAGCATACATGGATTATCAACAAAATGCATTTTTCACATTTTGTCAGTGAGGAACAGTCTTTTGAGGATCCTTTTTCCAGAAATGTCATGTGACAATTCTCTTACTTCCTTGAATGGGAATTCATTTAGCAGCTGTCATAAACCAAAGAACTCAGGGAATTATTATTTACAATTTCTTCTTCTTCATCAGCTTTAGAAGCCAGTAACATTGCTCCCAATAACATAAATATTAAACGGGTCTTTTAAAGGAAGCCAAGAATCAACAGTATGGTGATCTCAGGTGAATTTTAAAAAGTGCACCTGAGATTAAAGTCAGGGAAATTCTTTAACTTCCAATTCCACGTAGTTCTTGTTTTTACTCTATTTATAATTTTCTGCACTGGTGAACTGCTTCCTATTAGCTTCATTCCATCACAATTGCAGTCCTGTCACACTGGGTTTGAGAGGAAGTCTTTATGAATACATTGGGAATTGTTTCTGGTTATGCCTTGTTTCCCCATGATCTTCCTCCATTCTATAATTCTGAACTGAAAAAGACTTACTACTTGCTTAGCTTAGGGTACAAGCAACAAAAGAGTCATGGCTATATTTATTACTTCGTATCATTTGATGCAGAAGAAGGGCGTTGGCTAACCTTTGAGGTCTTTGCAACATTAAGCAATTTTTAATCTGCTATTAAAAGTGTATTGCATAAAAATCGTAACTTAAAAGTTTAGTTCATATGGATTAAACAATTAAGGCTCAAAGTACTAACCTGTACAGTATACTTTGTTAGCGCTACAAATGTTGCAGGTTGTTTTGAGAAAGGCATATCCTTTGGGACAGAGTTTCTCAACCTTGGCAACTTTAAGAGGTGTAGATTTCAAATCCCAGAATGCTTCAGCTAACCAAGGCTGAGAAAACATGCTTTGAAAGATATGCAGAAGGGTACTAAGGTCTCTTGTGAGCAAAATTATTCCTGCCTGTTCAGCTATAAATGGGTTAAAGCGCTTCATGTATATTTGCCAAGGAATCCTTTAAAAAAAAAAAAGAAATTATTATACGTACACATTCAGTGATAAATTGGTAATCTATGGCTGCCATTCTAATCTCCCAGTCAGCCATGTTCTGTGTGTTTGTTTACCTGTTTTTGACCATATATAATGTTGATACACAATAGTATGTTTTTCTGCAGAAGTTCATTCTATTGATATTTGAAAAACTGATAGGGTGTGTATAAAAACCTTCTCAGAAGAAGCTGGCCACAGGTATAGGTTCTCTGGAAAAAATAAATTGAGAATTTTAACCAATCCATTACTTGGTATGATGTGCTTAGTATTTTGTAAGGGTGTGTACTTCCTAGTATTTTGCAAGAACATTATATATATAAAATTCAATATATATATATAGATTTCACACACACACACACACACACACACACACACACACACACGATACCTCTGAAGTCTTGTTGTAATCTAATTTCAACATTCTTTAGTTATGAGATGAGTTATTTTATTTTGGTTTCAGTTCAGACTTATCAAGATTCTCTTGCTGATTAAACACAATTCTAGAACAGACAGAGTAAATGTAAATTAGTGAAGTTTAAATTAGCCCACGGTCTACAAGGACCAGGAAGTATACACAAATTACAACAGGGTTTTCAAACTATGTTCTGCAGAATCCTAGTGTTCCGTGAAAGAGTAAGGGAGAAAAAGATAGTTCACTCAGATACAGCCAAGGATGGCCAAGGTATAGTGGGACTTGTCATCTGACATTCAAAAGCTTCACTCTCACAGTTTTAGTGACTCAGGATGTGACATCACTCTGAATGAGCCTGAAAGATAGGCAGTGGCGGGGTGAAAATGATTGCCACAATCCCCACCCCCCGGAAAATGCCTTAGCCATACAGCTATGGCCATCTTTGGGTGAATGCGTATCCTGCCGTCTGCAAAGTCAACCTGTTCCAGCTCTGCCTCCTTCCCCCCTCCCCTGAAAAAGATGAAATGGAAGTTTTGGGGTAAATCTGTAAGATTCAGATAACTACAGTGTATAAATATGCATACCTTGAAAGAGCACGTTTGATTGATGAATTTGATTTTTGATTAATTCGATTAATAAATAAGTTTCATTTTATTGCCCATTAGGTATCACTAGAGGTTTGCCCCTTGATCAGAATTTCAGGAATTTTATTTTTTAATTAACAGGATCCATAGCCTAAGCAAGTTTGAAAACCTCCTAACACTACGTAGCAAATTTGTAGCATACTTTATCTGTGTTGTATTTAATTAATATGAGTAGAATTTTTAAAACTTTTGCTTTACTAGTGCAGTACGGTTATTGCATAAAACACTGAAATCCTCCTGGACTTTCACTTTATAGACTTGCAATTTATTATCACTAAGGCCAAAAAATGAACCAATCACCATGACTTTTCGCTTCTCTCTCTCTCTCTCTCTCTCTCTCTCTCTCTCTCTCTCTCTCTCTCTCTCTCTCCCTCCCTCCCTCCCTCCCTCCCTCCCTCCCTCCCTCCCTCCTTCTCTCCCCTCCCTCCTCCCCCTCTTCCTCTCTTCCGTGGTTCAAGTATTTAGTAATGTTTGTGCTCCCATTCATAGAGGAGAAAGGGAAGTGAGGAGAGAGAAAAAGGAAGTTAGGATTTTAACATTATTGGTTTGATTAGGTTACCATCCTATATAAGGTAGTATTTCCCAGCCTTTCAGATGTATTGGACTTTGAGTCCCATAATCCTTTTCCAACCTGAGGCCAACAGAATGGGATAGGCTTCTAGAAATACTTTCTTGTGATGATGCAGTCAGCTTTCCTATTAGTTTGCTTTTCTTCTGCTTCTCTTTTAAGGTCAGGAGACAAGATAATTGACTGCCTTTCTGCTTGTTAAAAACATTACAATAATCCTAAGGGGTTGTTTATATTGAAACAGAAATGGCTAAGATTTAACCAAAGTTTTTCATTAGAAGGTGGAAAGTTGAATCTTAGTTTCCGAAATTGGCCAGTTATTCTGATCACTAGACCACACTGCATTTGATGTGAGTTCAGTTGAGCCATTCTTTAATTGTTAGTTTTATATATATCCAAATCAATTTAGCTGAGGGATTTTTTTTCTTCTATCCATGCCCTCCTCTAGAAATGGAACAAAATTAAGAACCTAAACTTGGCACAAAATGATTATTGATTGGAGGCAATAATTCTAAAGGGTGGAAAGGAGTGAAAAATTCAGCTCTCATTTTCCTTGTGACCCTTTTGATCTTTACATAACTCTATTTTTACATCAATAAACCAATTGCACAAAACTTCTGTTACATTTATCTTATTTTTTAAAAAAGATTCAATTCATTTAATTAAATTAATGTTCCTAAATGTTTTTATTTTATTTTTTAGCAGGAGCAGGAATTAGAATGATTTACAGAATAGGTCAATATAAAATCATAATTTTGAAATAAAGGCAGAAACAATCTGGCATCTTAGTAAAACCCACTATAAAGAAGCATACTTTGTCAGGAACTAAACCATACTGAAGTTGCTTAAATCTGGCATACCTACCGAGGCAAGAAAAGATAATGTTGATAGGTGCCAAATGGACATCACAGTTGGCCTCTAAGGTGAATCCTTTGAAAGTACACATGCTGTAAATTGGGATGAAGGGTGTTGTATGTCTGGGCCATCTTTTCTTTGAATCTTCTCTCTTAATTAAATTTTTAGATAGTGGATTGCAGAACTTTACAGTAGTCTGAGTGACACTAAACTACAATTTCAGATTTTAGTCAGGCCAGTGTTATAGGTGGGTGGTCTTTCAGAGATCAGAACAGGACAATACTAGGTATTGGGGAACATAAACATTGGGGGTGGGGGATGGGGAGATATAATTAGTTCATTTCCTACTTAAGAAACATCTGGTTGGTTATCCCAGGGAGAGGATGTTGGTTTAGATAAGCCTTTGATTTGATCTAATATGCTGTTTTTTGTGTTGAGCAATTCTTGCCCAAAGTTGCTTTTATAATGTTTTTTTTTTTAATTTTATGTTCACTGTTTGTATTATTTCTGTTGTAAGCTGCCCAGAGTCCCTTGGGAGTTGGGTGGCATAGAAATATGATTAATTAAATTAAATTAAATTAATGCTGATAGTGTTGGAGACTTAGATGAGTAGAAATTAAGGGCTGCGTTTAGCACAATGAAATTCAGCTCTGATGAGATTTGGGTTCAGAAACAAATGCAATAGGAAGAATCTAGTTTTTCAACGGAAGATTTTCAAGGAATACTACGATTGTAGGCTAAGTTGGAAAGTGGAAAACAGTCTCTGAAGACAAATCATTTCTATTTTGCTACCATGTAAATTACATAGCTGTGTCTATAAAATCACCAGGAATTGAACTTCATTTGAAGATTTTATTCCTTCTCATCTTATTACTTGATCTATCTCTAAATAGCAGGCAATATATGTGACTTTGTACTCTGCTGTGTGATGTACTTAGTAGGTCAAATTTTCCATTCACACCCCGCACAGAGACCTGTATCACATCTATACTGGCAAATTGTCTTTTGTTGTGACTGGGGCACTATGTTGGTCTGCAAATGAGGGTGAGCTTTGCAAAAGTTACACAAGGTGTGTTTGCTTTTGCAAGCTGAGAAGAATAGGGACATTTCTGTGGAAAAGCCTCCCTTTCTTCCTCACTTATACATATTTAAATGAAACACCAGGAGCCCCTGGGCAGCCAGGCAGAGGTGTTACTTGTAAATAAGATCATAGGTTTTTCTTCAGTAAGGATTTAAGGGGAAGAGAAGAAAGATTAGGGATTTGTTTGATTTGTTTTTATGGGAAGATTTAAATGGAATTTTATTTAGATAGGATTGATACTATTTTGCAATTTTATGAATTATTTCCATTTTAAGAGATTTATTGATGATCATGAAAATTTCATTCAGGATAGAATTTGGTCTCTCTGTTCCTTGAAGGCTGTATTGTTAGGTCAGATTAAATTTGAGATTATCTTCCTCAGATTTATATATATATAATGAACCAGAATGTTCAGCTTCAGTTTCTATTAGCACCACAATCTAAATCTGATCTGGGCATTTTAGGGTCAGTGGGTCATTTCTAACCCTTTGGCTGTCTCTGTCCAGCCTGAAGTGTTGGAGGAGGGGAGGCAGTGGCAGTGGGTGGGGTGTGGCAGCAATCCTCCACAACAGTCTCAGTTTCTCATATGGCCCTTTGGGAAAACTAATTGCTCACCCTGATCTAAATCCTGCTGAATGACCATGAAGGACTCGGTCCATCTCACCTTGATGCTGGAGCAATGGCTTCATGAACTTGGACAAAACTGTTCTCAGGTACTGCTCAATTTTTATGGATGCTTTTCTCTGACATCAGACACCCCCCCCCCCCAATGTACTTTATCAAAAGAAAAAAACAAAGAGGACATTTTAAAAATCCTTAACATGAAAAGTATTCAATTAGACTTTGAATTTGCTTCGTGGTATTATCCTTTTTCTTGGAGATCTAATTATTGATCCCAGCTATTTGGGCTTCTGAGTCATTCAGTGAATAAAGAGTCCATTTTGTATCTGCTAGAGGTGCTACCTTATTTTATTCCTCTTTTCCTAGCATTCCAAAGTAGGGTAAAACAGGCCCAGTTCAGATCATGTATATAGGTAGTCCTCAAGTTATGACCACAATTGAGTCCAAAATTTATGTTGCTGAATGAGAAATACGTTAAGAGAGTTTTGTCCCATTTTATAACCACATTTGTTAAGTGAATCACTGCAGTTGTTAAATTAGTAACGTGGTTGTTAAGTGAATCTGGTTTCCCCATTGACTTTGCTTGGCAGAAGGTCCCAAAAGGGGATCACATGATCCCAGGACACTGCAGCAGTCATAAATGTGAGTCAGTTGTCAAGCATCCAAATGTAACCATGGGGATGCTGAAATGGTCATAAGCATGAAGAATGGTAAGTCACATTTTTCAATGTTGTTGTAACTTCAAACAGTTGCTAAGTGAACTACTGTAAGTTGAGAACTACTATCTGCATATAGCCTACTTTAGATCAATGTATGAATTTATTTCCAGAAAAAAACCAATTGTAGGGAATAACATTCAACATATAGAGAAGTGTATCTTACAAAAAGTGCAGAATGCCGGCCGTGTGGGTTGTGATGGGAGTGTCCCGACACTCCCATATTACATCCTTCCTGCGCGACCTGCATTGGTTACCGGTTGCCCTTTGGGTGAGGGTCAAGGTGCTGGTTATTACCTACAAAGCCCTTCATGGCCTAGGCCCGGGATATATGTCGGATCCCCTGCAGCCAGCAACAATCCCCAATCGGCCAGTGCGTTCCCACAGACAGGGCCCCCTCAGGGTACCGTCGGCCAGACAGTGTTGGCCGGCGACCCACAGGGGGAGAGCTTTCTCTGTGGGCGCACCCACCCTCTGGAACCAACTTCCTCTGGAGCTCCGGATGGCTTCTGACCTTTGCTCATTCCGCCACAATTTGAAGACCTGGTTGTTCCGCAGCTTGGACTGACGGGGGTTAACTAATCAATTTTAAACCATTTTTAAATTGGAATTTTAATTTTTACTGTTTTAATGAGGAATTATGCATTTTTACCTTTGTGAGCCGCCCTGAGTCCTTGGAGATAGGGCAGCATATAAATTGCATTATAAATAAATAAAAATAAATAAATAAATAAGAACATATGGTTCAAAAATTAATTTTTAAAGTTATTTATCATACAGATGTTTTATATATATTGTAAACTGTCCAGAGTTGTTTAGGAATTGAGCAGCCCATAAAAACAAGCAAATAAATACAATACAGCAAATAAATGAAGTGTCCCACATATAATATCCCTCAGAGATTCCAACTCTTTAAACTTCTGTTCTATATATACATAAATCCTTAGCATTACACGCCCAGCTCTATTTTTGCCTGTTTGCAAACAAGTGGTTTTCTGTATTACTGTATTACTGTTACTGGTTGGAAATTGTTTCTTTTAGGAATGTCCAGCCATGCAGATAATGTAAACCAAGCTCCATTGCTTTCTGCTGCAAATGTTCCTCCCCCCACTTTTTTTTTTTTTTTTGCAGTTGTCCAAGTTTTTAAAAGCTAATAAGTGAAAGCAAAACTGCATTAGAAGCAAACAATGCAAAGCAAATCAAGGAAGATACAAGATGTTATCCCAAAGGTGCTTTTTTTTTTCTTTTCAGGAGTCAACTGGACTTCCTTGTTTTTTTCTTTTGAAGGCATTTTGCTTCTCGTCCAAGAAGCTTCTTCACTTCTGACTGGATGGTGGGGGGGAATGGAAGGATTTATAGTCCCTTTGCAAACAGCTGATCATTTGCATCTTTTTAGAGAGTTGTTGAGGCCACTTGGATGTTTATCTGTGTCGTCAGAGTCACCTGAGTAACAGTAACAGAGTTGGAAGGGACCTTGGAGGTCATCTAGTCTAACCCCCAGCTCATGCAGGAGACCTGTACTAGGGATTCGAACCACCAAACTGCCGACCTTTCTGATCGACAGTAGTGCTAATGGTTCCTGTACTCTGCATTTTTTTCTGGAAATCTGTTCATACTCCCAGACCATTCGAGTGGTGTTCATCCCAAATTTCATAGCTAAAAGTCTTCAAAGGAAAAAAAACCTAAAAAGCCCAGTTGACTCCAGAAAAAAAAAAGCACCTTTGGGACAACCATGACCTGAATGACTGAGAATTGCTACAGATACAAGATGTTATGTTTAATGTTAAATCTATACATTTAAACAAGGCTGGTCCCATTGGAACATTCCATATAGTCGGAATTTGGCAGTGATTTTTCGAAATCCTCATCTTCAGAATTACAATTGTGCACAAAGGAAATATTCTTTCTTGCCTTGTGAAATGTATGGTTTCAAATTAGGCAGTAAATGGGTGCTATTCAAAAATATTGTCAGTCAATAGTTTTTGAATGTCTTTTGGTTTATGTGTGCATATTGCCATTTATTTATATATTTAGCATATGGCAAACACATGGACTTATAGAAGTTCAAATGTTGATGTCCACCCAGCCATCCACTGGTGAAATTCAGTCGATTCTATCTGGTTCGGGCTGTGGGAGGCTCCACCCACCTCCATGGACATCATGACATCACTTTTTTATAACATTTTAAGCCTCTGCGCAGAAGGCTTTGCGCATGTGCAGATGATGGCATGTATGAGCAGAGCATGCAGGCGTTCACACATTGGCAAACCGGTAGGGAAGGTAAGTGAATTTCACCACTGCAGCCATCCAAGGACAGGGTGGTCCATGTTGAAAAAAATCAGACAGTGGGCCAATGCAAGCTCTTGATGGACATTCGGATGCAATGTGATGAACATTTTGTTGAGGAGCATCCCAGTCATACTGAGGGGTGGAGACAAGACCCCATTTAAACAATGAATCCTGGCAGACACCATGCTGGGTATGGATCCTGTTCAGAGTTGACCAATGCTAGTGAGGAAGGTCAAAACCTGGCACCCTTGTTGTAGGGTTATTTATGTAACTGCCTGTATCTGGGCGTTCAGCAGCTCATTTGGCTTTCCACTGTGTATTGATGTCAAAGTTGTTAGAAGCTGTTGAGCGAGTGCCAGAGAGGGCTTCTATATTGCCAATTTTGCTTTGATACTCTTTTTAAAAATCGATGTATCAATTATTTTCTTGTATTGTTAACATATATCAGTGTATGGTCTGTGTGTTTTGACTGCATTTAAGCCACCACATAATTAGCTAAATAGTTTCTTAATCCAGTGCATCTGCTGAAGGAAAGGATATAATGTAACACTGTACTAGAGTCATGCAGTGTAAAGGAAGTGGAAATTATCTTTTAGTATTTTATCTGTAGTAGCAATGACTGCAGCAGTGAATAAAGCAAAGATTCTTAAAGTGAAAATAGTACCAGAGTGTTGGTATTTTAAGCACATGAAAAGTGTGGACTGTATTTTGTGCAAATTGCTACCTGACCACATATCACTGGGAAAATGTGCTATTTTAAATGTTATGATTTCCAAATTAAGAATTATCTTAGAACAGGGTAACATTTTTTTCCAGGTGAAGAACATACTTTCCAAAAAGTAATAGCTAGAATGAAGACAAGACATATTCATCTGATTTAAAAGATACTTTATTGAATAGTATATTTAAAAAAAAAATCTTAGACTTTTTGGTGACTCCAGGTAGACCAGAATTACAAAAACAATCACAATTTCATTCTCCTTGAACTGCTATAAGCATCACTATATTTTTCAGTTACTAAAGCCTTCTACAAGATATCGCATGGAGCATGTCAACAAAGAAGACAGGAAGAATGAAAGAATGTAGCAGCTATGCTGAATGAAGGATGCAAAGCACTTCTCCTAAGATTTCAGAAAGTCCAGTGCAGGAAATATGTGGAGAAAAATACTTTCATTTAACATGTCAGTTTATTTTCCCCAAAATTATCTTAAGGCATCATGATGAAAATATACATTAGTTTGCCAGTTCAACAGAAAAATTTTGTAGTTACATATAAAGGGGCCCTGAAGCCTGATTGCAAATGAATAGAAAAGTTGGGAAAGAATGACTATGCATGGAATCTCTTTCTATACATATAAGATTAATTATCCCAAATAAAAATTTCCCCCTCTACCATAAGCACAACTCTTTTCTGTAATGTAATGATGTGATTTGCTCATTCTTTTCCCTCCCTGACGTTTTCTTTTTTGCATTTTTCCTTTTAATCAGTCTGTTGTTTTTTGGATGGGTTGGACTATACTCCTATCATCCTCCAGCAGCAGTTGTAATGTAACATTTTTTAAAAAAAATTAATTAAAAAAAAAAACTTCATATTGGGAGTGTCTTTAGAGATTCTTAGTCATCCAGGTCATGGTTGTCCCAAAGGTGCTTTTTCAAATCACAATTAGACTTTGTTTTTCTTTGAAGACATTTCGCTTCTCACCCAAGAACCTTCTTTAGTTCTGACTGAATTGGGAGGAGAATTGGGAGATTGGGAGGATGGAGTTGGTTTAGATTGGGGGCATTTTTTCATTATATTGGAAGGGCAACAGTATATAAGGTTGACAAATCTAACACCAAACATGTTGGATAAACTAATTTATTTACTTCTAATCTGCACTTTTGAGTTTGCTAAATTTATTATTTGTCAAAAGATTCAAAAGTTTCTTATTCATAATTTCATTTTTATAATGTAAATAGCATGTCACATCTCTGTCTTATTAATCCCTCACAACACTCCATTAAATAAATTAACCCAACAGCATGCCTAGAATCATTGTATTAGATACCTAGATAATTAGATGCCTAGAATTATTGTTAGACTGTGAGATGACGGACTTTAAGAAACCAGTGATATGCTAATCAAATATAACCCATTTTAAATGGGTTACATTGATATGTATATGGTATAGAGGCAATTCAGATAACCTGACCTTCTGGTAGGTGGCTAAAGTTTGAAAAAAGTTAGTGGTTTGTATCAATTGACATCAGGAGTCAGGATCCTGAGAACTGTAACTTTCAAGGAGGATCATTAATCTGAATGTGTTAGACAAGAACAGTATCTCATAAGAAATAAGGAATTGCTGTCTATCTGGTTCAGGCACTCGACAGCACCAGCTGAGTTTTCTGACCCATCTTCCTTTATAGAATTTCCTTATTCAGTTTTATTCCAATAATGTCAAGTTTTTGAGATGGTTTGGTCTGGAAAAAAGCTCAGGGGCCCTCTGTCTTAGACCCCCAGGGAAACAGAAGGTATCCAGGAGTCTGGAGCGGTCCACCACACGCAAAACACGGGGGCGCGCTCCTGACCGCCGACACCATCCCCCCTTCGTCCCACCGTGGCCATCCCCATCACAACAGGAATCATAGCTCTTGCCCCTCCCCTGGAGTCCCCGGAGGCCCCAACCCCTCTCCAACCCTGCAATGACCTTCCCCAGGCCAGGACTGCCAACAACCCAGGGGGGTCCCCCCTGCCACCTGCCGGGTATCATAACCCCACCCCCTACCCAATCCCCCTAAAAGCTGAATTAAAAAAGAATACAAGGAACTTTTAAAAATCCCAACACCGTCATGCCACCTCTCAGGATCCCGGGATCCATCATAAAGGTACTTTTCAGATAGGCCGTTGGGCCACTTCCAGGAATGTGGGGAATTCCTCAAAGTGCATAAGTCCACCCTTGTATAGACCTGAGTTACCATCATCTGTCCTGGGCGTGACAGAGGTGAAGGGGAAACAGATGGAACAGGCCAAAACTACCCCAACCAACGGCAGCCCCATTCTCGGGTGTCCTCTCACAACATTCATGGGGATAAAGATGGACAAACATTGTCGCCCTCTCACTGTGATGAAGTCCCGTTGTTTGTTGGGTAGTTCCATAGGCGAGACATTTGGTCCATTGCTGGTCTCTCACCCCAGCATGGCCAACTCCATCACCCTCTCATGGTGGCGGAGAGTCCTCGCTCTGGAAGGTAGGCCAACCATGGTGAAAGGGGAATAAACCGTGGTCTCTCGGTCAGCCTGGATCGCCTGAGTCCAAGCAAGCCAATCCTCCGGCCAATCCTGTAGCTTGTATTTCCATGGATTGTGACATTTATATGACTTCAGCTTTTTGCCATAAACCAGAAGACAATTGGAGGGATTTTAACACTGTGCTAATAGTGGGTCTTGGTTCCTCCAGTGTTAATGACCAGTTGAACCTTAACCTTTATGGAACCAAGTGTGGATGTTTGAGATCAAGGTGCCAGCCAGATTTAATACTTGGTTGCCAACTGTTCCGAGTCCTGCTTCATTAGCATCCTTTCACCTAGGAGGCTTGAAAGTAAACTGCTAATGAGTACACAGTAAGTCTCCATCTATAAAAGGAGAGGGTGCTGGGACATCTATTCTTCCTTTGGTTTCATACATTGCTTGAATAAATGGCTTGTTGGTGAAAGAAATAAATGGCTTATTGGTGAAAGGTGTCCATACTGTGACACCTTTAGTTTTATCTACACTGACTTTTCAGTTTCAAGAGTTAAACCAAAAGTAGATTTGAGAGCGGATACATCCTACTAGGCTGTAGCTTGAACTAAATGTTGGAAATTGGTAACAAGAAACTAAACCTGGTGGATGGACCTATGCTGTGATCCAGTACATTCCTCCGTGATGAAAAAAAAATGGGAGGGGGCCCTCAGGTCAAATGAGCAATGCTCACTGCTGGTCGGTGAAAAAAAATGTATATTTCTCTTAGGATAACAGGGGAAAAAATACTTCACTCACATTGATATATGACTATATAAGATTGGTAACTGCAAAAAATCTTGTCATTTCTTACATGGAGATTCTTTATTCTATACATGAATGTGGGCATGCAGCAAATTCTGTGTCCCAAATAGGCAGATAGGCAAGAAGTTTGCTGGCTGTTTGACAATGAATGGTGGAGGATACGAATAACTTATGTTCCTACATTCCCTTGCATTTTTTTTTTTTGATACATGAAAAATGATCATGATAAAAACCATCCTATTTTTAGCTATGATTGCTGAATATAATGTTCTTGTTCAGGGATAGTATGTTTTTGGGTAGGAGACGCTTGGAACCAACAGGGGATGGCTCTCCCTTCATGCCTTTTTTTGTGATCTTCTTGGAATGTTTTGATAGATCCTGTTTAGATCCAGAAGGGCTTTCCCCCTTGTTCTTCAAGAAAGCAGACTCTTACTTGCAAATGGAAACTCTTAATCTTCATAGTTAAAGGGAGCTTCAGAATTTACACCTCCTGCTTAAGCTTTTGGTAATCTTTCCCCAGTTTTTTTAGTTTCTCTAACCTCTATTCCCCCATCCTTTGTTGAAAGAATTGCCTTTCCCATACTTTCTTTTTAGAAATTCCCTTTAAATGTTTTAAAACAGCATTCTAGTTGAAGTGGGCGTGGGAGCCTTTGAAATGACGTCAAAGGTACATTAAGCCAATGACCCATTTTAGAAAACATTATCAAAGAATTTAAAGAATATGTGGGGAGGAGTAAATTCGAAGTTCCAGCCCTTAAACTGAATGCTATCAACTATGCACAGGCCAAGAGTCTCTTACTTGTTTTGCATTCCACTGCCACTGAGTTAGGCATGGTTCAATTGAGAGCAGTGGCTTTTACCTCCCTTAGACCATTCTTTTTTCATGCTGCTGTTGTCTCCTATTGGGGTTCTGTGCTTTGTCTACAAAGTCTGGGTTGGAAAAATGTGGATAACTATTGACCATGTAGCAAAGAGATGGACCACCCCAATTCAGTACTTGGCTGGATTTTTGCAGACCAGATAGCGTAGCCTTATGGAATAAGTATCTAACACTTAGAAAACAGGAAACCTTGAGTTTTAGCCCCATCTTAGGCACAAGCCACTGGATGACTTTGGACCAGTTACTTTCTCTTACTTCTAGGAAAGAGGCAATGGCAAACCTCTTCTGAAAAACCTTGCCAGGAAAACTGCAGCAAATTCTCCAGATTCTCCGAGAATCAGACACAATTGAAAAAAAGAGGGGCGGGGCGAACCTCTAATGCAGAAACAGGTTTTTTTTTCAAAACTCAGTGGTAAGGGTGAGCCTAGTGGCATTACCAGTCCTTGTGGACCCCAAAGTTGTTGTTTCTCTTAGTTTAGTTAGTTTAGTTTATTGCATTTTTATACCGTCCTTCTCCCGAAGGACTCAGGGTGGTGTACAGCCATAGTAAAACAGTAATCACATAAAAATTAAAAACTCAATTAAAATAATTCAATCCATTGGCCGTTATTAAAACCCCAAACTAAAAACCATTTAAAAACCCATTTAAAATCATTATTCTGTCAGCCCAGCTTGATGGAATAATAGGGTCTTCAAAGCACGACGGAAGGCGCCAAGGTCGGGGATCCTTTGTATATCTGGGGGCAATTCGTTCCCTAGGCCATCACTATATTTATGCTGCTGACTTCCATGCAGCACTGCCGTCCTCTACCCCACCCCACCCCAGCTTTTGCAATGGAAGCTGTAGGGAAATCTGTCTGGCATATTCACTGCCTTTGTTAAGGTGATTGGCTTCCTCTTTCAGTAAGCATTTAGTTAGAATATTTAATTTTAACATTAATGTTGAAATACTAATGTTAAATTTAATACTTAAATATTTGTATTAAATGAAACATGTTCATATTATTTGGGATTATTATTATTGTTACTGATTATTGCTTAATACTTAGTATTGGGGTATTAGTAGTATTAGTACTGTTGTCTGCTGACCTGTAAACTTTTATATTGGTTGTTATTTAAGATTATTATTATTGGTGCTGCTTATTGCCTAACATTAGTATGAGTGCTATGGAATTAATATTGTTATCTGCTGACCTGTAAACTTTTATATTGGCTTTATTATTGGTTCTTATAAGTGGTTCTTGGTTTGCAAATTATTTATAACTTACTCTTAGGATATTCATCAGTTGAGTGGTATATAAATTAACCAATGTATAAATAACTCTATAAGTAGCAGTGAGATCCTCAAGGATCTGAACTACCATTAGTTCAGTTTAACTGAACTAATTGTAATCAGTTTAACTGATTATCAATGAGCGAAAAGTAACAGCAAATGATACTACAATTTTTAAGAAGCAGTCCAGTAGTGGGTTTCAAAACCTGGCGCTAGTAAGCACGCAGAGCTTCTGCACATGCACAGATCATTTTTGTTGACGTCCGGGCGGGTGGGCAGAGCCTCCCGCCACCACCACTACCAGTTCGCCCGAACAGGGGCATACTGGGAGCAACGCATCACTGAAGCAGCCCTTCAGGACCCAATGGCTTTCCAACCAAATGGTCAGTGAAGTTCATTGAGCTTCAAATGTACTGTAACTGATATTCTTTGAAATGCATGCTAGAAACCAAGGAAAACAACTGATGGATACAGTGAATAGCCACACTAAAATAATGTGGGATATTGGAAACTTGATTCCTTGTTCAGGGTTGGAAACTAGAATATAATACTGGGATTACTTAGTTTAGTAGTAAGAGAAGTTTGAGAATAGAAGGAAGGCGTATTAGATATGTTTACCATCTTGAGTTGTTTATATAAAAAGTAAAAATGGGAGATAGATAGATGATAGATAGATAGATAGATAGATAGATAGATAGATAGATAGATAGGTAGGTAGGTAGGTAGGTAGGTAGGTAGGTAGGCAGGCAGGCAGGCAGGCAGGCAGGCAGGCAGGCAGGCAGGCAGGCAGGCAGGCAGTTCTTTGATTATATTGTTCCAGGTCTGTGAAGTCCTGGATTAGCAAAATTTAAAACACTTCCACTGTATCTCCAAATATAGTGGAAGTATACCTTTGAATTAGAGTGTTGAGGACTAATCACTTGAAATAGGGTGCTGGATGGCCATTAGTCTCCTCTACCCAGGCTTATCTTACATACTTAGGTTCTGCTTTGCTACAAGGTTTCTGCATATTGTAATAGTTCTTATATCAAATCAGCATTGCAGGAGATTTTATTACAAATTCCCACCCAGCCATAACCTTTTCCAAGTGACCTTGGGTCAGTCACCATTTACCATTTAAAATTATCTACCAGAGTTGTGAGGATAGATCAGCCCTGAGAGAACCATGTGCGCAACTCGGATAGGTGAGATATGAATAAATCAATCTGTGAAATTTGATTGGTTGCATGTAATTAAGTCAGCAATCACAACAAACATACAAAGCTGGCTCTCATTCACACAGACAAATCCAGCTGCCTCCACATTTGCAAGGGCACAAATATTGAACCCACCCACTTGCCTGCTTGCTCTGCTTCTGGCTTAGTAATTCATCTTATCTCCATTTCCGAGGTATTGCCACGCCAGTTGATACATGGCTAAGAATTATACTAAAGTGGCTTTTAAAACATGCAGAACAGCATTGAGAGAAAATAATCTTAGTTAACTGAGTGTTTTTTCCCAGAATATTTGATGGTGTTGCTATGTAAAGATTCAGGGACACCTTGATAGTGGGTAGGGACATGATGGGAATTTTTAAAAGTTGTGCTTTTAAACCTCTACCCTCTTCTCTCTCTATATGCAAGAAAGTATATGTTTGTGTGCCTGTCTGTAACCTCTACCTCAGGGGTGAAATCCAGCAGGTTCTGACAGATTCTGGAGAACCGGTAGCAGAAATTTTGAGTAGTTTGTTGAACCGGCAAATACCACCTCTGGCTGGTCCCAGAGTGGGGTGGGAATGGAGATTTTGCAATATCCTTCCCTTAGGAGTGGGGTGGGAATGGAGATTTTGCAGTATCCTTCCCCTGCCATGCCCACCAAGCCACACCATGCCCACCAAGCCACGCCCACAGAACCGATAGTAAAAAAAATTGAATTTCACCACTGCTCTACCCCCCTCCATACATATGCAAGAGTGTGTGTGCGTGCATGCCTCTGAAACCATTCAGAGGAGCTAATCAAATTGTTTTATGAAAAAACAAAAATCATTGATCAGTTTCTGAGAAATCCTGAAATTCCTTGTAGCCACTATACTGCAAGGATGATTTGGAAAGGTTGGGTTCTATTGTACACTGTATGTGATCTTAAGGAAGCTAAACATTCATCCTTTCTTTGGCTTTTTGATAGCCTTTGTTGTTGAAAAAGAAAGCACAATATGAAACATTTTTCAAATATAAAAGGTGATACAAGTACAGATACTTCTTGAGATCTTCAGCCAAAGGCCTATCTTCTTCAAAATACTACCTGCTTTTTATTGTGCATTTTCTAGAATTAGTCAATTCTATTTCTTGTCATTTTCTCTCCCAGGCAGTTATCTTTCTCCTCCTAAGCTATTGTTTTTAGCCTTTTCTTATCATCTCTCTGTTCAGTTTCTTCTTCCATTCAGTCCCTTAGCTTCCATTGAACAAAGCATAGAGGGATCACTTGAGACTCAGATTTATCTTCTATGTGTGTTCATTTATACATCTTTTCCTTTCCATATCATTTCTGCATCAGTCTTCTGATTGTCATAGCAATGAGACAGCTATCAATCAAGGCCATTTATTACAACGAGATTTGAAGGGATCAACCCCATGTTTCTCACTCCTTTCCATCATCTTTTCTCTCCCTCTCCCTCTCTCTCTTCCTCCACCCCCACCCTTCTCTCCATCTCAGCTGTTTTTCTTTCCTCTAAACTATTCAAACTTTGTCACTTCCAATCTGAGCCTTGATCAATAGACACTGGCTTACAAAGTTAATGATAATCACAAAATAAACTCTGAGGTTTCAAAGTTCATCTAGCTTCAACCCCTCCCCCCACATCCTGGGACCACGTCAGAAGCTTTCATTGATTGTTGTGGAGGGAGAGCAGGAGTTTGAACCTGGCCTCTCTCCTCTCACCAATCTGATCTGGATTCAAGACTGCTTCAGTTCTCTTCCTTATCTGGATCTTTTTTGCCTATCTTATAATGTCTGTTATTTTAGATAAAAAGAGCCCAATCAATTGATTTAGAAACCAGGCAAGTTCTATTCCTCTCTGATAACTTTGCTCCCTGCTGTTTTATCAGATAGGTCAGGGTTTTTGTGTGACTCTGTAGAGTTTTGGAAGTGACCTCTGCAGATACTTTTATCAACGGCTGTTAAAAAATCTCTGCTCGTGGTAGTGATGGTTGTAGTAATGCTTTCTCCATGAACTGTGATTTATGTAATAGTTTCTGCAACATCCACTTTTAGATTTTCAGCTCCAAATAGGCAACAGAAATGAGGTTATAAGTGTGTGTGTGTGTGTGTGTGTGTGTGTGTGTGTTTTCTGAGGTTTTCACGGGTGTTTGTATGTAGGTCTTTGGTTATTCGGGTCTTCTCCTGCGTAAAATTGGAAGTGTCTTGGCGACGTTTCGACGAAGTCTCATTTGTCATCTTCATGCTGGTGTTTTTGGCTTCGTGCTTCTAGGAGCATGAAGCCGAAAACACCAGCCTGAAGATGACGAATGAGACTTTGTCGAAACGTCGCCAAGACACTTCCAATTTTACGTGGGAGAAGACCCGAATAACCAAAGGTAGATAGATAGATAGATAGATAGATAGATAGATAGATAGATAGGTATGTATGTATGTATGTATGTATATATGCATGAACTCTTTTGATCAAATGTAGTTTTACACAACTGTGTTTTACTTGGAGATCCTTTATGCAAGCTCAACAAGGGTGTTAAAGGTATTGTGACTTATGATATTTCATGTGATTTAGGGCACTACTCATTCATTGCTATTTAAAGGAAGCAAAAGCAGTACACAAATGGAAAAGCCATAAGGTCTGCCTTACAGAGAATAAGAACTTTAGACAAATACATGGACTCCAGGAATAAAAAACAATTTCAAAGTTTTTGTACGGTCCTTGCTCTCAAATAACACAATAGTGGTTTCTTCCTTTCAAATGACCTGGAAATAAACTACAAGTGTTCTTTCAAGTACAACCACAACGGAGTCCAAAATTTCCATTTCTAAGCAAGACAGTTTTTAAGTAAATTCTGTGCCATTTTACAAACTTTCTTGCCAGTTGTTGAGTGAACCACTGCAATTGTTAAGTTAGCAACAGCGGTTGTTAAGTGAATCTGGCTTCCTTGTGGACTTTGCTTGTTAGAAGGTCGCAAAAGATAATCACATGACCCTAGGACACTGCAACTGTCATAAATAGGAGCCCGTTGCCAAGGAGCTGAATTTTGATTATGTGACTGTGGGAATAGCAGTAGCACTTAGATTTATATACCACTTTATTGTGCTTTACAGCCCTCTCTAAGCAGTTTACAAAGTCAGCATATTGCACCCAACAATCTGGGTCCTCATTTTACCCACCTCAGAAGGACGGAAGGCTGAATCAATCTCGAGCCACTCAGGATCGAACTCCTGGAGAGAGTAGTGAGTTAGCCGTGCAGTACTGCATTCTAACCACTGCACCATCACAGCTCTTGTAATTTTGATCATGTGATACTGTGGTTGTAAGTGTAAAAAAATGATCATAAGTCATTTTTTCGAATCCTGTTGTAACTTTGAATGGTCACTAAATAAATGGTTTTAAGTTGAGGAATACCTGTATTCATGACCTGCTTGACCTTATGTAACAATTTTGTTTCCTAGCCACTACACAATAGTTGTTGTCAAAATGTTCCTACATTTGGAACATATCCATATCAATTTAAGACATCTGTTGGAAAACCATGGGGTGATTGCTAGAACCTCTGTGTCTACAAAAAAAGGATTAGAAGCATTTGAGGAAAGTTCATAATATATGAAGCCCAAGTGAAATCTCCACAAGAAGGAAAATCTCAAAAGAAACAAATCATTGGCAATGGCAGCAAAGGATTTCAAATGCTATTTTGGGAATCAAAGTATTGACCATGTCAACAAGATTAAGCAAAAGACTGGAAGACGCAAAAGATGCCCCATGGGAGATGGACATGCCACTTTATCTACCTTGAAGCACCTAGTTGCAATTTTTTTCAGTCTTATTTAGATACATTACTCAAGCAATTAGATGAAAATAGTAAGAAAGCAATTTAAAATGTTGGGGCTAGGCAAATTGAATTCCACTGTAGTATCGTGTTTCCACTTTTTCTGCAAGCCTTGTCTGTGTTCTGAGGTATAAAACTTATTTTAGTATTTATTCCAAATCTTACACAGGAAATGCTCCAGAAGGCTGTCAGAGTTCATGGGCAGGCACAAGAGGAATTTCCTTCAAAATGTTTTTTCCTCCCATTACAGGAAGTCAACAGGATATGTCTTTTGCCTTGATCTGTAAGACCTAGTTCCTTGACTGTGCATTATAGGAAAATTTTTGCATATATTTGTATTTTGCTGTTGTCTACCATTTTGTAAAGGATGGAGATTTTTGCAATCATGATGCCATTGACCTGTATTAATGTATAGTCAAGACAGCCAGATACTCATTACCCAAAAAGGGGACACAGATTTGTTGAAGTCTTCAATACTTCAATAATAATATCCTGTTTCCCCCAAAATAAGACATCCCCTGATAATAAGACCAATCGGGCTTTTGAGCACATGGCAATAAAGCCAAGCGCTTATTTCAGGGTTCAAAAAAATATAAGACAGGGTCTTTTTTTAAAAATTAGATTTATATGCCGCCCTTCTCCGGAGACTCGGGGCGGCTTACAATGCACTAAGCAATAGCCTTCATACTTTTGTATATTTTATACAAAGTCAGCTTATTGCTCCCACAAACTGGGTCCTCAATTTACCTACCTTAGAAAGGATGGAAGGCTGAGTCAACCTTGAGCCTGGTGAGATTCGAACTTGCAATAATTGCAGACAGCTGAATGTTAATAGCAGGCTTTTAGCCTGTTGAGCTATCCAGGCTTCTTTTCAGGGAAAGACAGTATATATGCAAGTATTTAAATTTGATTGAAATTCAGTACGTTATAGAATAGTGGGGATGAACTGGCTTAACGTTTTGCGATCCTCATTTCTTAACTGTGGGTGGGTGGCTTCAAAATCTCTCCTTTCTCTTATAGTTCTTTATCTTTAAACCAGATTTCAGCCAGTCAACCTTTCAAAAGGAGGATTGCTGTCTGAAGCATGAGATACCATTGCTCTCTCAATTACACTTCTAAATAAGCATTAATTTGCATAAAAAGTTCAGCACTAACCTTGGGCAAACTCACTGGGGAGTAAATTCCACTGCTTTCTCCAAACTATAATAAAAATCTCAGATTATCTTAATGAACTCAAAAGGTATCTTCTATCATTCTAGATGCATATTTAAAAATAATAAATGCAATGCAAATATAAATATAAATATTGCAAATGGCAAATGCTAACCACACAGCTTTTTATCTTAGATATTTCCTTCCTATTAGACTGAATTTAGCTCATTCATTATAAGTAAATACCTATAGTGGCTTTAGCTCCAGAACAACTGCTGTGAACCATGCCCATTAAGATTTTCTGAATTGTTTGAACAATTTAATTATAAAATGGAGAAAATTCATGATTTCTTGTTAAACATGGGGCTGGACTCAATGGATCTAACTACTGTCATCCATTGAGGCCTTCAAATACAGAGAGAGGCAGGGAGGAGGAGGTAGGGAATGAGAAGTATCATATGATTGCAAGATATATGCAGAGTGGCCTCAAGAAAATACTGGGCTCTTCTTTGCTAGAGATAATTAAACAGTGGCTAGACAGTCATTTGAAGATTCTTGCCTGAATGAAGATTGGATTAGATGACCTCAAAAAACATTTCAAACTGAAATTCTGGGTTTTAATGGATGAGCATCTCATATATCTTTATGAGTGGGCAGTGCATACTAGAAGTAAATATGTGAACTATTCCTGATAAGATAGCCAGAGACAGAACCTGCTGAAAATAATTATATTTGCTTTATATACAAAGGCTGAAGAGCTTTCCAGAACTGTTGCTATCAAAGAGCTCTCGCATGGAGCCAGCTTCTCTCTTATTGCTCCTGAGCCAGTGACTTTGATGGGCTTTGGCTTATGGAGGGAATCACATTTGTTGCTCCTAGTTAAATTTCAACTGCTGCAGCCTCCAAATCATAGTCTGAGCTCTCAACTCCTGCTATCCCCTTGGACCCTGCCTGATTGACTGGTAGGAATCTGGCCAAGGAGCTTTGCATAAGCAGTTGATTTGGATCAAGGGCTCCTTGCTTGAAATGCTGTCCTACAGACTTTTCAGATGCTAGTCTCTTACTCAACCCACCCCCAGCCAAAGTCCTGTGATTACATGATTGCATTGTTGCTTTCATCTGTCTTTTTTTTCCACTCCGTGCAGTCGAAGAACAAAGCTTAAAGGATGGCTTAAAACCTATTGACTTAGAAACTTAAAAGCATTCGTTAAATAAATTTTAAAAACTAATGGTTTGAAAGCCAGACTGGAGACTTGTGGAATACCCATGTTGGAAATTAATGGATAATTGGTATGTGCTACTGGCCTCTGTGAGATGAGTTAAATATAGGTCCTCTCAATTAGAGCCAAAACAAATGAGATTCTCAAAATGTTAGTTGATAAGTGTTGCAGATGAACCAAGAGCTTTTAAAAAAGATTGTGAAGATTCCAGGCAGAGAAAGTATGAGTTTATCCAGTGAACCTGAAACTTTAAATCATTTCGGTGATTTCCAATGAATATTTCTTTTATGTATTCAGATAGGTTTATTTCATTTTTCCATTTATTTCATTTATTTTCATTTTTTATATTGAAAACAGAATCCTCATGCTATAATTGTGCTATACTTAGAATAGTAATGGGATTATTGTTTTCAGTAAGTGAAACATCTACAAAATTATTTTCCAGATGTCTATTATTTCTGTCACAATATCAACGTGATTAATCCTTTCAAATATGTATGTCTCATTTTTATACTTTAAAGCCGTCCAAATAACTTTTTAAAACTTTATTTTATTTATTTTATTTAATTTTTGATTTCTTTTCTTCAGCTTCCTTGCTTTAAATGCAAATGCTGCCTTTGAATTTTTAATTTACTTCCAAAGCAGAACACAATAAGGATATGTAAATAAAATTTACATTTAGATCCTCCCTCCACATTTTTTTAAAAAAATTAGATTTATATGCCACCCTTCTCTGGAGACTCAGGGCGGCTTACAATGCGTTAAGCAATAGCCTTCATACTTTTGTATATTTTTATACAAAGTCAGCTTATTGCCCCCACAAACTGGGTCCTCAATTTACCTACCTTAGAAAGGATGGAAGGCTGAGTCAACCTTGAGCCTGGTGAGATTTGAACTTACAGTAATTGCAGACAGCTGAATGTTAATAACAGGCTTTAGTCTGCTGAACTATCCAGGCTCCTACAAAATTTGCAAGATTTTGTAAGAGTTGCATTGGAAATGATAACAACGCTTACAAATGGCCATACTGCCAACAAGCAAAGGCTGGATCTTGCCTCAATGGCCTTTGGTGCTACTGTAAAACCACTGGATTGCAAAAAACAATGTTCTCCATCTTTTCCCTGCTTTCTATTAGCCTTCCAGGTTATTGTAACTCATAGAAAGCTATTTTATCTAGTGGTTAAGGCACCAGGCTAGAAGCCAGTAGATTGCATGTTTTAGTCCCGGTTTAGGCATAAAATCTAGTCATGTGACTTTGGGCCAGTCACTCTCTCTCACTTCACAGTAGTTGTGGGGAAGAGGAAGTTCTGTTGGATATGTTCACTGCCTTGAATTATTTGTTCAAGTAATAAAGGTGGGATACAAATAAATAAATAAAAATCTCAGCAGTGCTATCTAATAACAGAAAAATAGTTCTTTCTCTCTTGGTTAATGACAGAACTTGGAATTTGTTTCCTTTTATTTTGTTGCACAGTGGGAACCGTGAGATTTTATTTTATTTTTTCAAATAAAGGGAAAATAAGAGGTGAAAGGAATATTAGGCATGTTCACCATTTTGAACGAGAGAGAGAGAGAGAGAGAGAGAGATTCGTATTACTTCATCATTTGTGTTAAGAATCTTTAGATATTTTCAAAACATAAGCTGATGGAACAGGCCAATGGCTGCTTGTCCCAATTCTTTGTCTAATAATGATGCATTCTGAAAGTTCCAGCATGAAACAATATTTTGTTTCATTGTTGCTCCTTAGCAGTGGGTACTGAAAGAGAATAAGTAGCATATAAATGTTTGCAAATATATATATATATATATGTATGTATGTATGTATGTATATGTATATGTATATGTATATGTATATGTATATGTATATGTATATGTATATGTATATGTATATGTATATGTATATGTATATGTATATGTATATATATATATATTCTAGAATTAGATACTTCCATCCAGTCTAGAAGGCATTGATAAGCCTCTCTTCAGTGAATTTGTCTTTTAAATTGGTAAATATCACTTAAAACAGCAGCAAATGCTAAAGTTCAGCTGTATGATGTGTTAAGAAATGGTTACAGTTTTAATCCCCTTGCGCTTCCATTTAATGAATAGCCTTGAGTTCTAATTTTATTAGCAAAAGGAAGAAACTTCTTTCTATTCAACTTTTCTCTGTTTCTAAGCAACCTTCATGTTACTCATAATCTACTAACATTTTAAGTTGAAGGCACCCAGAAAGGACATCTGATACATAAACCTGGGGCGGGGAAGGCTATAATAGATAAAGAAGTAGTTAAATTGATATAAATATATTATCATAAACAATATTTCATAAATAATACAAAAGTTGACATACTGTTGCTTATGCCAAGGTTGCCATTCAAGGTTTTAGTCACTGCTGTTACATAATTTAAGAATCTGGTTACCTTAAATTGTCATTCAGTTTTCTTTACTAAATGCTCTCCAGATGTTTCGGTTTTCAGTTCCCACAATTTTCAGGCAATCCTCAGTACAGGCTGTAGAAGTTCAATACAAATATAATACAAGAGTGCAGCAAAAATCCACTGTTTTGGAGCTACCTCTAATAGTCGAAATAGCACTTAAACTTATATACCACTTCACAGTGCTTTACAGCCCTCTCTAAGCAGTTTACAGAGTCAGCATATTGCCCCCAATAATCTGGGTCCTCATTTTACTGACCTTGGAAGGATGGAAGGCTAAAGTTATATAAATATGTACTCTACACCCAAAAACCTATTTTTCTATCCAGTACTATACGGCAATTTATATACTAACAGATAGGAAAGGTGATTTAAGACTGAACAATATTGCAACTAAAAAGCCTTTTTATGTTTTTAAAAAATATTTATTAACGTTTACCCTCTATAATTTTCCCCAGTGTGACAACCAAATAAAAGCATATTGAACTTTTTAAAAAATGCTATAGAATTTACACAACTGTTATATCCTGTTTTTAAGGGTGATATTTTTTCTATCTAAATGCTGCAGTGTTAAACAAAAGAGGAGAAATTTAATCAATTGCTATAGGAGGAAGTTGCAAAATCTGGGTGCTGCTCCAGATAAAGTCATTCCCATGTCTCTCCCCCCCCCCACCCCACAATCTACATTATGACATAGGGTCTCCAAAACAATTTACTTATTTATGAGAAGGCAGATATTTCCTCCCCTAATCATTTAATATGACCGAGCACCCTGAGTTGTCCTTGCTGGAAAATAATAGATTTACCCAAGCTTAAAAAAAAATGGTTATAGCATCTCAGTAAGCCAGCCAGGTGTTTTAGGTTTAGGCTCATGTGTGGAAGTTGTAGCTGCTTCTAATGTGATGCTATGTTTGTGTTCATGTGTATTTCCAAGCTCCTTTTCTTAAACCTTAAAACACAGAGTGTCTGGTATTTAACCAGCAAAATATAATTAGCAAAGTACACACCTCAAATACATTAGCTAGCTCTTCATTTTGTGACAGTAGCAGATTCCAACCATTCTTCCTGGGTTAAGGTTAAGCAAAAATGAACACACAGAGTACTCTGAACAAGAGATAAAAACTGTTATCCCCGAAAGATAGGATTACGATTAATAATAGATTATCAGAAATCTCATTTTGGCCAGCAGAAACATTGCTCAACAAGAAAAGAAACTGATTTGAGAAACAGTAGAATCGTGTTTGCTACAAAGGCTAGAAAACTATCTATAGACATATCCTTGCATTGTGAAAATCAGTGTGTAATACTGGCTAAAATGCTGAACTGGGATTGCGGACATTCAGATTCAAGTCAGTGTTAGACCATGAAATTTAGGGGATAATTTTGGGGCTAATCTCAGTCCAGTTATTTGATGATTGTTTTGTTGTCAGGATAAAAATTATCCATATATGCCCCTTTAAATTTGTTAAAGAAAAAGTGCCACATAAGTGAAAGAAATAAAAATAAATTCTATGTTGAGCAAGGAAGTTGGATTATATTCAGCTCTATGATTCTATGAAAATAAAAATTCAAAGCAGAAACATAGACAAAATAAAAAAAAGATAAATAGGAATTGAAATAAACAATTTAAATGTCAGGATTTTGCCCCATACTCTATTTCTATTATCATTATTCTAATTTGCTTTAGCATTATTATTATTTACATATATAATCTTACATCTATGGAGTTTATATAAGTCCCCTGCTCTGTTTTTATCTTCATAACAATGCTGCAAAGTAGGTAGATTTTCCCCAACATTATCCAGCATGTTAAAATTAGTTAAGCCAGAGTTCCCATTTATCCTTGCAACAAAATTTTAAGAATCCCTTTTAACATACAGTACAACTGTTCAACAGCATTAGCCTTTCCTGCTTATCTGCAAGAAATAGTACAGTTCATAGATGTAAGCTGAGATATGATTGCTTTCCTTTATGTAATTGTTATTTCATACTTTTATACAGAAATTAGGATAATTTACTATTAATATATTTAAATTTAAGAGATTAAAATTAAAATAACGTTCATTGTCATTTTTTACTGTGAGCACACTGGCACATATTAAAAATGAAATTCTGTTGTCTGCTCTCAAAAGAAAGTATATAAACTTTCTTATTCAATCTGCCTTTGGATTATGGATTTCCTGTCTGGCCGCTTTCAAAGGATCAGATTAGGTAATCGTATCTCCTCAGCCCTCATTCTTAACACTGGTACACCGCAGGGTTGCGTGTTGAGTCCTTTACTCTATACTCTTTATGTACATGAGTGCATTCCCATGCATGCCAGTAATACTATTATTAAATTTGCAGATGATACAACAGTGGTGGGACTCATCTCCGGGAATGGGTGGGATGAGTCTACCTATCAAGAGGAGGTGGACCAGTTGCTTTCGTGGTGTGGAGATAATAATTTGGTCCTCAACACCAATAAGACCAAGGAGCTTATAGTGGACTATAGAAGGAATAGATCAGACATCCAGCCCTTGGTTATCAATGGAGACCAAGAGGAGCAAGTGGGAAGTTTTAAGTTTCTGAGTGTTATCATAAAAGAGGACCTGATCTGGGGTGCTCACATTGCAGCACTGGTCAAAAGGGCATAATCCCAGCAGAGATTATAGTACCTGAGACTTCTCAGAAAACAACAACTGAATGAAAAACTGCTGGTGACTTTCTACCGCTGCAACATAGAGAGTATTTTAACTTACTGCACCTGTGTATGGCTTGCCAATTGCACAGTGGCAGATAGGACAGCGCTCCAGAGGGTTAACGTCATTGCCCAGAGGATCATTGGTTGCCCTCTCCCCTCTTAGGAAGAGCTTTATAGCTCCCGCTGCCTTAAGAAAGTTCAAAACATTCTTAAAGATCCAACTGATCCTGGACACCTTTTTTTTGAACTTTTACCATCTGGCAGACGCTACAAGATAATAAAAACAAGGACAAATAGGCTGAAAAACAGCTTCTATCCCAGAGCAGTAACTATATTGAATTCTACTGTATAATGCAATATTAATGCAGTATCAGGGGTTTTCAATTTAATTGCATAGAAAGTGAAGGATGTGTGTTTTTGTTTTATTTTAATAGTTTTTCTTATGTATAATGTACACTGAAGAGGGCATTTAATTTCATTGTAAGAGGTGCAATGACAATAAAGTACTACTACTATTACTACTACTACTATATCTACCCATACCCATACATAACACACATACATGCATACACACACACACGAGTCCACAAGGTTTACATATAGGATAATTATATGGAACAAAGCTGTGATTGAATCTAGATGTTCTGCTTCAGATACTTCTTCGTGAAGATAACGAGGAAAACAGATCATGAAGAGGATGCGTACATGTTAAATTGTAGATGTGTTTACAATTACTAATTATTAAAAGACAGTTAACAATTGCCTTTATGGCTGAAGGAGGAGCAAGAGGGAAAGAAACTTTAGGTGTGCAACACTGAATGACTCAGATGTCTTCCTTGCATTAATAGTGTTTCCTTTTCTTTTCCCATGGAAGATGCTCCTTGTTCATCTTTGTAGAATTTCACATGATCAATTTCAGTGTGCTACACTGATTTATCAAAGCCGTCTCTTATCGTAACAAATTGTTTCAGGAAACCTCTGCTCAGCAGGTGGAGGGGAGGGGGAGGGAGAGGAAGAGGCTTTCTCTTGACTTTTGTTTAGAGCCTCTAAGTGCTTGCCCAGCGCACAGATTTGCCTTTGCGGAGGTGCTTCGGCCATCTGACAAGCTGCTTTGCAAACTCTAGGAATGTTGATATTAAATTTCCCTCCTGCCTGTAAACAGAGCACTAGGACAGGATGACTGAGAACCCATTGCCATCTGGCAAGCTGGAGAATGAAGATGAAAGGAGCTGGGATGATAAAAGGAAAGCAAGATGGAAAGCTGATGGAATTGGCAGGTTATGCCAAACATGTCTTGACTGGGTAGCAGAGGGCAGCTTCTTATCCTACTTTGGTGGCTGGCCAGTGGAGTTCTATTTACAAATATAATTTGGTTTTACTTGGTACATGAAAGTGGTTTCCCCCCACCCCATCCCCCACTGCTTAGGAAATAATAATGAGCAATATTAACAGCAATACCTGGATGTAGTAGAAAATGCTGTAATAGTATGGCCTCCTCCTGATCAGGTTTCCAGGTTGACAACTAATTGTGACACTTTTTTTTTGCAAGTTAAACAGTTGATTCTATTCCACCTTCAAGAATTCCATTTCCCCACAATAGGGAACCTTCTACAATCAAAATCACTATTAAGGGATATTAACCGTTTAAGCCAGGGATGGGTTCTACTTACCTTTACTACCGGTTCACAATGGGCCTGCGTGCGTGCTCTTCTGCGCAAGCGCAGAAACTTCTGCACATACGCAGAAGCATTTTGATGACATTGGGGTCAGCGGGCAGAGCCTCCCAGCAGTTTTACTACCGGTTCTATAGAACCGATGTGAACTGGGGGTAACCCACCACTGGTTTAAGCTATTTTAATGAGAATCTGTATGATAATTTTGCCACAATACAGGCATTGGGTATTATTGTTGTATTTATATGAACATGCTTAAGATGTCCAAGCCAAGGACATTAAGGAATAAGCCTCAATGAACTGGATAGAATTGACATCGAAATTGCAACCCAAAGGAGCCTTCTGTTTTAACAATGCAAAGCTACCCTGTTTTCTCCAAAATAAGACACCCCCTGATAATAAACCCAATCGGGCTTTAGAGTGCATGGCAATAAGGCCAAGCACTTATTTCAGGGTTCAAAAATATATAAGACAGGGTCTTATTTTTGGGAACTCATGGTAGGTATTTCTATCTAGGGGGTAAAGTTGACTGAATATATCTGGAGTTACTCTAAGTGAGAAGCAGAGGCTACTTAAAAGACTACCTACAAAGTGCTACAAACTGCTACTACAATGATTTATAATCTAATAATTTTTCAAAAAGTGCAGAATTGAACCACTACATCATGAAAACATTCAAAGAACAATACAAACTAAATCCACTTTTTTACATTTCTCTTTACTGTGTTGGTGCTCTGGAGATCCCAATACTTGGAATGATTTCTCATTTTATCAAATAATCCTGAAAGGTAGGCTGGACTACAATAATTGGGTTACTGTAAGTGAACACAATATGTCACATCAGATTTATAGCCATGATGGTGAGGAAGGGGACCCTAATTTTTATTTTCAATGCACATTTTTGTCTGTGTGTATTCCTTTCAGCAGTTATGGTAAAATTGCTAGCACATTTCAGATTCTGATAAATATAGCTTATTTTGAAAAACAAATTCTTCTAACCCTTGTGGCAGGGATGCCCACCAATATATAAAACCTGCAACTATACCTAGACATTTTATCTTTCTTTCTTTCTTTCTTTCTTTCTTTCTTTCTTTCTTTCTTTCTTTCTTTTCTTTCTTTCATCCATCCATCCATCCATCCATCCATCCATCCATTTTCTATGGCTGCTCGTTCAGTAAATGACAATTAATTAATGGATGCATATTACTGGATTTACTTTTTGTGGTGCAGGATTTTTGATTTCTTGTTACTTTAATCTGTTATTTTATTGTGTGCTTTACTGCACATTCATTGTCCTCAGTCTTTTGGATTGCAAATCTTAGGCTGAGAGTTCAAGGACATTGTGTTGAAGAAAGAACTTGTTTATATTCAGAAGGTTCGGTACTGTTTCTATTTAAACTTCTATTAAAATGAAAGCATGCCTGAAGTTTTTCTGATAATTTTCAGAATGTGATTTTCTGGAAGAAGCATAACTATGCATCCAGAAGTATTCTTGAGTTAAGTCTCTAACTATTCCAGACAGGACTGGGGAATCCTGAGAGTAGCAGTGTAATTAGTCCTTGGTCTACTTTATTTAAAATCTAGTCTGGTTGTTCCATCAAAAGAAGTTGCACACTCCTACCGTACGACTATGGTCAGTTAGCTCCAACAGATCCGACCTTGATGTTCCAAGGGCCAGATTTCATATAAGACAAACAAGATTGACAGCCTAAACTACCATATATGTTTGGAGTGAATATAAATATCCCTTGAAGTGGACAAAAGGAATTTTTCAAAAGCATTATCAGAAATACATAAATCCTTCCTGAATGTGATGTGGTGACTTGCTGACCTATTGTTCTGACTCCAGGCAGGAGCTGCTGAGGCCTTTTGCTGCCTCAATAACTATTTCCTTTCCAAATCGCTGGGATGCCCACAGGAAAGAATTGGTGTCAAAAGGCCTCATAATGGCAGAATATAGAGCAGCTGCTGCTGGAGGCAAAAAGCTGTAAATCAAGATGCTTTCGGCAGTTGTGCTCCACAGTAAGATGGGCAATAGTTTAGCAACTTCTCAACATCCATTCCTTTAATAGTTTTATTATTTATTAAACACATTCGTATTCCATTTACTCCTCTTTCATTTTATTCCTTGGTCCCTCATTTTATGTTCTTGCTGAGCCAGAAAGAATGTCCTCAAGTGCCCCAGAACACTTCATAATCAAATATGGCTTGGATCTTGGCTCAAGTCTGATGTCTTAACCACTGCAGCTGCTGCCTGAATTGAACAATTTGCATTCAGTGTTGTGTGCTGCAACACTTTACTGTCCGCTAACTATTCCAAAAGGGAGAAGTGTCAGGCAAACTGTTAAAAAAAATGTTGGAAACTGTTGGGATGAATCCACTTTATGCAAGAAGTATCTATAGCATGTGAGCCTGCTAGTATTAGCAGATATTGTATCTTAATGTGATGGGGTCCTACTCACTGGAAAAAGCCAATATAACAAAGAGGTTAAGGTGTTGGACTGAATGGTCCACCATCTGCCTTGGAAATTCCTGAGATGACTTTGGGACAGTCTGTCACCCAACTGATGTTACAGACTTATGAGAATAAAAGGGAGGTTCCCATGTAAACTACCTTGAACATCTAGAGAAAAGTGGTGATACAAAACTGATAGGGTGGGCAGCTCTTGAAATAAAAAATGTTTCTACCTCAGAGCTCTTCAGGTATATTGCTCAGAATCAGGTAGAACAGAGAAGTCCTTAGCGCAAAATTAGTACGTTTACTTTAAAATGATGGTGGATGAGAGAGAAGAAAGAGGGAACACTGTTATAGTGAACTAAATTAACAGCCCATGCAGACCAAATAATCTATTCCGAATGACATTAATGCTGCCACCTTTAGTGCCTGGGAAAACAGGAGTGGGGATTTGCAAGGAGTTGGTGAAGATATATAGCCATAACAACATTCTTTTCTCTGGGAGTCAAGGATGTTCACCCTGCACCTGGGTAGGAGTGACTGGGGGCTGACTCCAGTTCAGACGGTGGATTGATTGGATCATGTGATGGACATGTGGGTGCAGGGAGTGGGATTTTCTTTTGGGTGGGAAAAACCCGGGAACTTTCATATTCGGGTTTTCCCAGATGTGCCAATATGATATCTCTAATAAAATGGATCTTTGAGGAACTGCTAGCCTCAAAGTCTTCTTTAGTTGGGGGTGTTACTTGGAACCCTGACATATTCTAGGGCAGGGGTGTCAAAGTCATTTTTATTGAAGGCCGCATCAGGGTTGTGTTTGACCTCGGAGAGCCAGGGTGTGTGGTCAGGGTGTGTGTGGTCAGGGTGGGTGTGGCCAGCTCAATGTTACTTGTGTCAGGGGTGCCTCGGGGGAACCGAGCGCTCTGCCAGTGAAAACAGAGCTCCATTTTTGCTGACAGAGGCACCACAGGCTGGTCCTTCGTTGTTTCCAGGGCAGCCCTGGAGGCCAGATCTAAGCACCTCAGGGGCCAGACCCGGTCTGAGGGCCTTGAGTTTGACATCCCTGCTCTAAGGGATTAGGCAGGTAGATGTCTTTCCCAGACTAAAGAAAATGCCCAACTTTTTATGGTACAGAAGTTTTACAACCCGTTTTCTTGTTACTTTAATCTGGAATTTTATTATATGTATTTACAGTATGTATTAATGTATATGTCAGCTCAAAACGTAGGCCAGATCATGAAGATGACTCCATAGGAAGACTGGAACTATACTTCATTGAGACTACAGCACTGGTGTCAAACTCGCAGCATCATGTCATGTCGTCAAACATGCAGCGTCACATTGCCATCACATGACGTATCATGATGTTTTTCACCTTCATGGAGCTGGGGCGGATGTGGCCTGCATGTGATACATCTGGCCTGCAGGCTGCCAGTTTAACGCCCCTGTGCTACAGTAACAGTATCTTGCAAGTTTGCTTCTGTTTTACCTATCCTTACTCTGACTCAGGGAGGAACCAGTTTGAGCAGTGGTGGGTTCCTCCAGGTTCAACCTGGTTCTCCCGAGCCGGTAGCGGTGATGATATGATGTCACCAAACTGGTTCTGCCCCCCCCCCGCCCTCCCATGCCCCCGCACCCATCCCGTGTTGTTCTTACCTTTTATTTGGCCCCACCCCCAATCTATTGCTGCCTCCTGAGTCCCAGCTGATGGCTAGAGGGGAAAAAAACTGTTTAAACTCTTGCCACAGGGCTTCAAAGGGCCCCTACAGATGATCAGTGTTAAAAGAAAACAAATGAGTAGACCAGTGCCTGCAAAAATACATGAGTAGATCAGTGCCTGCAAAAATACATGAGTAGATCAGTGCCTGCAAAAAATAAATGGGTAGACCGGTACAGCTCTGCAAGCAGTTAAAAGCCTGGTAGGCCAGTACCTCTGCTAAATCCTAAATAATTGTCACATGACCATAAAGCCATGCCCACAAAATAAGCCACGCCCATAGAACCAGTAGTAAAAAATTTTAGAACCCACCCCTGAGTTTGAGCCTTTTCCTAACATTATCTTCTTTCTGGGGCTTTCTGGGGCTTTAAGGAATGCCCTTGTTCCTATAACTGGCTTCTGAGTATTCTTTTCAAAGCCCCATCTCCATAGCTGTCTACACATATCCATCTTCTTCCATCTCATTCTCTTGGATTGCAATTCATTGCTGAGGGTTGAAGAGCATCAGGTTGCGAGATGACCATTTTAACATATTATTCAGGCCTGTTTCTGCTACTGCTAAATTTTATTAAAATGAAAATGCGACTAAAACTTTACTGTAAATTTTAACAAGTCATAAGTATGCATGAAGAGGGGTGTCCCAACAGTTTCTAACTATTTCTGGTAGAGTTAGGAAATCTACAGCAGGAGTATATAACATATGGTCTGCAAATATCCCTATTATGGCTCACCTATAGTGTCTTTTTCTAGAATTGGTGCACATTCCTACTATAGAATTATTCTCAATTGGACTTAAGAATTATTTGATATGATGACAAGACTATAATTTACACTTTTCTTTTCCATGCCTACATGTTTATATAAAGCTTCTACAAAATGATCTCATTATAGCATCAGCCACTTACAGTACAATTCTCAGGTATGAACTGTAGAAGCTGATAATATTTGATAACTGATACTGTACCAGTCATAACTGATTCTTCATTTACAATGTTTTTTATACAGCCCTTCTTTGGGAAAGTACAAAGCACAATAAAAGTGCACTGTCATGGTACTGGCAAAAAGTACAATCTGTTTCCCACAAAGTGTTGGGAGTGGTTCTAAGAACTCTTTCAAAAATTTCCTCTAAATTGCCATTTTTAACATGAGATATATGGGAAATGATTAGAATCTTGTGAAATGACCATATGAAATGTGTTGAAACTAATTTTAATTAAATGTAAATTAAATCAAATTTAATCTCATTTTTCTTGGCTGAGATCATTGTTTGGGGTGTGCCGCCCCCAACACCTTCAAGTACAGGTTTGTATGAAGTCTGAAAATGCTTGCACACTCAAAAGTAAAACTGCTAAAAATCTTCAGTAGGTAAAACTAATAGAAAATCAACAATTATAATACAACCTGTGTCCAGCACAGTTGTGCACGTTTTCAATATGCTTTAGAAACACTTAAACATTATGTAAACAAAACATCCTCTTACTTTTGATTAAAACTGATTAAGATGAAAAAAAGACAAAAGTTATTTTAATAAGTTGACGTTTTAAAGCAGCTGCATCTTTAACCAGATGCATGCCAAAAGCAATGTGATTGTTTAGTAAATATTAAAGAGATGAGGTACTCTTTCAAGGTTCCAAGGCATTCTTCCAAATCATTACGGAAGTGTGCAAAATTAGCTTATTCCATCACATTCAAAAGGTAAAAACTTATAATTTATTAGAGACTCTCCAAACCAAATGATGTTTTTGAAAAACCTTCCAGGCAGTTTTTCTAAGCTTTCCAGCTTCTGTCTGGCACAGCCAAGGTTGAATGTCTTCCAGAAAAATACATTGCTTATCTACCCAGGCCTGGACGTTATGTATATTCTGTCTCAATATTCCAACATTCAGTACAAACAGCCCTTTGTTCCTACATGATAAATCCCAGGCAGCCCCAGTGTGTACCACGTATAAATTCAGGACAATGCAGACTGCAAGGACGCCTTTCCTCCTGCTCTTATTCTTCTCTGCCCTCCTCCAATTTTCATTTGGGATACTTCTTTTCCACTATTTCATAAATGCATTATTTGTGTTTTACAATCTCTGTTCCTAAATAGAAGACGATTTATGGACTTGGTGTGTAATCACCCTCTTCCCTCTGTGTGTGTGTGTGTGTGTGTGTGTGTGTGTGTAAAAGAGAGAGAGGGGGGAGAGAGGGGGAGAGAGAGAGAGAGGGAGAAGGGAATGAGAATCTGAACCAATTCCAGTTGGTATCCTTTAAAGTGCAGTTATTTTGTTTGCTTGTTATATTTTGTCCTTCTTAGCAGCGAGACGTTCCACATTTCCAAGTTTCATTTGGAGGAGGATTACAGCACCTTCACAGTATTTGCTTTGTTTACAATTAATACAAGCTATATTTGGAGGTAAAGAGCTACTGTATCTCCTACGGTTCTCCCTCCTTTGGAATAAAACTCCACAACTATAACAGATGGTACTCTGAATTATTTTCCCAACATTGTTCTTAACTTAGAAACAACTGCTTGAGAGATATCAGGGCTGGCACTTCTGAATGGTGCCCTGGGAGGGTGTATGGATATGTGTGAGTTTTTCTGAAATCATCCTCCCAACTTCTGTTAGACCTTCTGAGTCTATAAACTCACATGTTTATATTATTTTTTCTCTTTGCAAGGTTAGTAGCTTTGTCCAAGGCACATCACTCTGACATCTGTGGAAGATACATTTTCCTCAGTATACAAGTTCTTGCTTCTAAGAGCTCAAGGTCTTCTAAACATAATTAGTGCAGATGCTACAAAATGATATTTTTTAAAAAAGGGGTTGTTTCACAACATTAGCTAATGCCAAATGAAAATTATCTTCCTCTTCCTTTAGCAACATGTCTTTTTAATGTCATGCACCCATGACAGTATTGACTCCCCTTCCCCTCAAACACACAGTCAATGCCTATTGGTGGGACATTTACAAGTGCTGATTTGGTATATAACAATCTGAATTCAGCCACTGTGGTTAATTCAATAAATCATGACCAACCATTATACTCTAGCTGAATCAAGTTTCTCAGTCAATTTTCTGATTATATCCTTTTTAGATAAAATACAGGCAGATTCTAACATTGGCACTGAAATAGCTATGCTAATGGAAATGAGCTGTGCTAACTCCCAGGATTTGGGAGGAATCATGTGCATAAAGGTAAAGGTAAAGGTTCCCCTCGCACATATGTGCTAGTCGTTCCCGACTCTGGGGATGGTGCTCATCTGTTTCAAAGCCAAAGAGCCAGCGCTGTCCAAAGATATCTCCGTGGACATGTGGCTGGCATGACTAAATGCCAAAGGTACAAGGAACGCTGTTACCTTCCCATCAAAGGTGGTCCCTATTTTTCTACTTGCATTTTTTACGTGCATAGACAGTCATAAATGAGACAAGGAGGAACACTGGAGTCAAATCTGCATTCAGCTACAATTATTTCACCAGATGGGATTGTGATATGCATAAATATGTGTATATCAGAGGTGGTATTCAGCAGGTTCTGACCAGTTCTGGAGAATCGGTGGCAGAGATTTTGAATAGTTTGGAAAACCGGTAAATATTACCTCTGACTGGCCCCGCCTCCATCTATTCTCTGCTTCCCAAGTCCCAGCTGATTGGGAGGAAATGGGGATTTTGTTCCCATGGGATTGGGGAGGGAATGGAAATTTTACAGTACCCTTCCCCTGCCACACCAGCCAAGCCATGCCCACCAAGCCATGCCACGCCCACCAAGCCATGCCCACAGAACCAGTAGTAAAAAAATCTGAATCCCACCCCTGGTGTATATATATATAATGCTGGGCTAGCAATAATGCTGACATTTTTTTAAAAATATCCTTTTTGTTAATTTTTTTTGCTGAATTAAAATAACAAAGACCAAGACCAAGCTGTCTTTATTTATGCATCTCTTTAGGAGTTTTTTTTTACTTCTGCCATCCAAATCCCTCCATCAAAATGATTAAACAGGTCTGGTTATAGGTGAGAGAAAAAGAAAACAGTGAATTGATCCTGCAACCCTTTCCAGATGCAACTGAGCCACAGTTTTGTCTGAGTGAAAACTTCCTCAGAAATATAAAAGAGCTAATGCCATATCAGCCCAAGAGCTTTTCTTGGACCAGATCAACTCTTATGACATTTTGGAAAAATATCCATTAATTTTCTTCTGACAATTTAGTAATGGCTTTCATTATTTCTCCAGGGTTTTTTTTTTAATGTCTCAGCCCTTGGAAGTTTTCAGGGTGTTTCTTAGGAAGATGATCAAATTCTACCTTGCATATATTTTCATCATGGGCCAAGATTATCCAGGGGAGAGGCAGGTTAGATTAAAAAAGAGAGAGAGGGAGAGAAATTGAATGAGTTTTCTATTTTATCTTTGCAATAAGCTAAGAAGATAGGTGATGTGAAGAAAGAGTTAACTAGCCTACGATTACCCAGTGTCTAGATTCACACAATATATTAGAATCGAAACAAAAAAACAAGGTTGGGCATTTAGCATTCCTTATGGAAATTTCAGCCATTGTCCTAATAGGTTGTCTGAATCCAATTATTATGTTTAGCAATATGTTTTTATTATTATTTTGGTTTGGGGATAGTTTAATTCTAGGAGTCCTGCAATTGTGTTTTTTAGCAGGTTTAATGTGTTGTGTGTAAATCCCTCGACCAACTTTCAGACTTGAATAAGGAGACAGAAGCAGAGCAGTCTATCTGCTACATATTCTAAGTACAACAGGTCTTTAAATATTTGATAAATTCATTTGACATTTTAATACAGGTCTGCCATTTGTTCTGGCATAGATTGAAATAAGAGCTCCCTCTACTGTTCAGTTTTAGGAACTACAGTAATAGGGAGGCCTTGCTTTGTGCTTTCCCCAACTTGATGGTTTCTGTTATGTGCTAAATTTAAACACTCTTAATGTAAATGTCAGCCTGGCCACTGCTTGGGTTAGCTGGAAATCATAGTTGTAATCCAACACATACAAATGTACAAAACTATGCAAAGCTATTCTCTGTGTAGACCTCTTGCAGGTTCCTGATAGAAATAATTCATGAAATTGACATGCATTGTCTTTTTATGTGAAATGTGGTAGAAAGACTTTACCCTTTGAAAGACAAAGCAAAAACACTTGAAATAAAAAAGTGGAGATAACAACCGTTAACTTTTTGCATCAGCCTGGTAGACTAAGGAAGGGTATTCAAGCCGCTCAAGAGTTTATACTTAAGACTTGTGAAATGGCTACATGAAAAAAAAATACTTTGATAACTTACTTCATTTTGCCATCTTGTTGCCTACAGAGTTTTTTGATGATTACTCCGAAGGTCGAGAATGTGTCAACTGTGGTGCTATGTCCACCCCACTGTGGCGAAGAGATGGCACTGGCCACTATCTTTGTAATGCATGTGGACTCTACCACAAGATGAATGGCATTAACCGGCCACTGATCAAGCCCCAGAGGAGGCTGGTAAGGAATGTGATGCAAACCCTCACAGGCTGTGAGACTCTCCACCTGTCCAGGATTAATCTTGACCTGTAAAAAGCAAATAAGATTTATACCGTTTATAAGGTTGTATATTATAATACAGTTTTGATATGGCTCTGAAGCTTATTCCTCCTGCTCTGACACACAAGGAATTTGCCTCAGATGCATAAGCTCGTACATACGAACAACAAGTGTACGTACGAACAACAAAATGATAAATGATTTTTCATTTATAAAATCATTTTTCAATGATTTTTAAAAACAAAATTTTAAATGATAAATCATAAGATACCATAGGAGAAGGTAATAGGAGAGATGAGGATAATAGCAATACAGCCCTACTGCATGGGTAAATATCCTTAGGTATAAGACAGTGCTGTGGGAATTAGGTATTTAGCAAAGTGATGGCATGGGGGAAAAACTGTTTTTATGTCTAGTTGTTTTGGCATTTTATAGCAAGTTATGATAATTAGTCAAAAATGTTAGGTAAGATCAATGTTAGTGAATTAATCAGTTGTTCTTGCTTTGAACTCACAGTCAGCCTCCCGTCGGATTGGATTGTCATGTGCAAACTGCCATACATCTACAACCACACTGTGGCGCCGGAACGCTGAAGGAGAGCCAGTCTGCAATGCTTGTGGTTTATACATGAAGCTCCACGGGGTGAGAGGAGAAAACAAAGCATAACCTATCTAAGGCAGTTTCCCCCAGTTTGAAAGTCACGCTGGATGGGAATTGTGAGAATGCAAAAACATCTGGAGGGCACCAGTTTGGGAAGCAGGTTTTGTAAGAAACAGATCAAGAAGGTGGCATCAGGACATTTGTCCCTGTGTATGGCTTCCTATTAATAAAGAGTGTAGAGAAATAGCCCCTTCTGGGCATTACTTTGAAGCCAAAGATGGGAGGGCAGAGGAGCAAAATGGTGAAAAAAATCCAATCATCCTGACTGAAGGTTTACAGTGTTGCTTTCATAAATCTGGAGGGTATTTTGGGAAGAGGGCTGGATTTGGTCTTTAGTAGAATAGAATAGGGTAGGGTAGGGTAGGGTAGGGTAGGGTAGGGTAGGGTAGGGTAGAGTAGAATAGAATAGAATAGAATAGAATAGAATAGAATAGAATAGAATAGAATAGAATATTTATTGGCCAAGTGTGATTGGACACACAAGGAATTTGTCTTGGTGCATATGCTCTCAGTGTACATAAGTATAGAGATGTCCTTCTAAGATTCTTCAACCAGAGTATTTTGATTTGGTTGCTGAAACAACAACTCATTTTCCAAAAGAACAAAAATATTAAATTCTGCTATGGGAAACAATGGGAACTGAACAAAGCTTTTGCCATCATTGTCATCATCATTTTAGCCATTGTTTATCCACTGCAGGAGAAGGCCTCTTCCGCATGTTTCCAACCAATACAGTCCTGAGCTTTCTTTTGCCAATAGGACCAGCAATACTTGCTGATGTCTTCGATCCATCTTGTTTTAGGTCCCTTTCATAGACACTTTTTATCAAGTGGGATCCATTCTATGATTCCCTTGGTCCACCTGCCATCAGTTCTTCTTGCTATGTGATCAGCCCATTTCCATTTCAATTCTTTTACTCCCTTGATAATATCATATACTTTCAGCTTGTTCTCTAATCCATGTACTGTAGAATTTCTGGTCACGAACACTTCTGACTACAACCAAATTGGGTTCCGACCAAAAAATTCACAAGAGTTTTAAATCTGGTCACAAACTCGGCTGCCTGCGGCCGATTTCCATTTCTGCGCCATTTTTTTTGTAAGCACCAAATTTCCTATTGTTTGTTTACAAACAACAGCGACCGACGTGTGACCATTCCATTAATTCGGGTCACAACCAAATTGGGTTGTGAGCAAAGTTATGGAACAAATTATGGTTGTGACCAGAGGTTCTACTGTATGGGTCTTTCTATTTTGTCTTGTGATGCCAGGCATGCATCTTTCCATGGCCCTTTGCACCACTCGTAGATTTTGTAGCGATTGTGAGGTTAGTGTCGATGTTTCACTGGCATATGTTAGAGCAGGTAGGACACACTGACCGAAAACTTTTCTCTTCAGGCATAGGGAGACGTTGTTCTTGAAAATTACACTTAACCTGCCAACCACACTTAACAAACCATTCAATTTCCTTTATTGTATCACCTTCCATTGAGGATAGATAGATAGATATATATATATATATATATATATATATATATATATATATATATATATATATATATATATATATATATATATATATATATATATATATATTTTAAGTCATCCTGGATTACCACGAATGGAGGAGATATCACAAATCTCCAATTTTTGCCTTTCAGCCCAATCTCATGGGCCATCCAGACAGTATCATATAGCCGACAAGCTATTTTTCTATGTTTTTAATATTTTTGCTGATAATACTATAAATAAAGGGAGGCTGTTATAGATCTATTTTGAGCAAATAATTATAAATTAATATAAAATAATATAAAATAATAATCGAGCAAAATTGAGAGCAAATAAGCTCGAAATAGATCTATAACAGCCTCCCTTTATTTATAGTATTATCAGCAAAAATATTAAATATATATATATATATATATATCTGGAGAAGAATGATATATATATATAATTTTTGATGAATTTATTAAACATAACCTGACTCTTTTTTAGATTTATTTTTAAGCCAAATGGTGCTCCTGCTTTGTGCGTTTCTTATATGTGTCTTTGTAGCTGTTCCGGATTTTATGAGAAGAGAACATCATCTGCAATTTTAAGTGATTTAAATAGGTGCCATTGATTTTTATTCCATCTTTTGGCCAGTCTAGTTTGCAAAATACTTCTTCCAAGCCAGGCTGAGAAAAGGATAGGTAATATTGTATTACCTTGTCATACACCTCATTCTATGTTGATTTCCACTTTAAGATCCTTAAGGCAAATTGTCGCCATTCTTTTTTCATATCTTGATTGTAGTAAGTTTATGTAAACAGTGTCTATACCTTGGTTGAGGAATGCATTCATTATTGCTTGCTAGAATACTGAGTCAAACGCCTTTTTGTAGTCAATGAAAGCCATGCACAGAGGCATGGTGTACTTGCTGAACAACTTGGATGTGATCCATGGTGCTGTAGTCACTTCTGAACCATGCCTACTCATTTGGCTGTGCATCATTTAATGTTCTTGATAGTCCTTTTGCTATTATCTTGGTGAAAACCTTGTAGATGATAGGAACAAAGATTATTGGGTGATAGTTCTTTAAATCATCTTGTGTATAAGAATCAGCATTTTTCCATGCGTCGGGTATTAGTTCTCTGAGGCATCTCGAGTATAATTTTGCTAGTATCCTGTGTAAACTGTGAATAACAGCTTTCAGCATTTCATCCACAATACAGTCACTTCCTGAAACATTGTCATTTTTCATTGATTTTATGGCACTTGATACTTCCCCCACTAGGATATCTGGCATTTTCTCTTTCTGAGTGTTGCTGCTTTTGATCTTTGTATAGATCTGAATAGAATTTTCCAATTATTACTAACATTTCCTATCTTGTTCTACACAGAAACCATCTTCATGTTTGAATGCAAAAACCTTCTTTCTTGTTATATATAAGTTTGCATTTTGTTCTATTAATCCCTTTGTTTCCTTCAATTGCCTTTTTCACAAGTTTCATATTAAATTGACACGTTTCTTTTTGGATACATTTTCTTATGGTCTTGCAAAGTTCAGTGTACTCCAGTTTATTAATGAAACTTCTGGTATTCTTCATTGTCCATTGTCCATTGTTAAATCAATAGTTTCATCAGAGATTTTTGACTGCACCAAGTGTTTTCCTAGCAGTGCTATAAATGTAGCAGATTCAAGGATGTTTTTGACTATTTGTTCATTTTGATCTGTAATGTTCATCTCTTCCAAATCTTGCAATAGAGCAAAGCGATTTGACCGATTAATTTCAAAATTGCTATTCCCCTCTAACAGCTAATCACTCTTTTTGTTTTTCATAATGTCTTCATCATTTTCATATGCCTTTTTCGACAGTCTATCTTCACTTTAGCTCATACCATTCTATGATCACTTCCAACATTAAAACAATTGATGACAGTACAATTGCAGAATATGATTTTATCACTTGACATGATGTAGTCAATTTTACTTGTGGACCCAGATGGACACTTCCATGTCCATTTTCTGTTAGCTTTTTTATTGTAAAATGAGTTCATGATGTAAAGTTCCTGTCCTTCAGCAAAATCTACTAGTCTGTCACCTCAATAGAACAAGATAATAATCTTGCTCGCCATTTCTATTCGGAACAGTTGTTTTTTCTCCAGTCATTGTTCTTCCTATTCTTGAATTAAAGTCACCCATTAGTATTCTGTATCAGTGTTTTTCTTTGTCTTGAAAGTGGGTCACAACATTGTAAAACTCTTTGACCTTATCATCATTATAGAGCTTATTGTTAAAGTGTAAGCTTGAATGATTTGAAGCTTGTTTGTTCAATTGAGTGATGCATTGGGCTACTCTATCTGATATACTTTCAAATTTTATTACAGAGTCTTTCAGCTTTTGGTTGATTAGAAATCCAACTCCATGTCACATGGTCCATCTTCAGTACCTTTAGCATAAAGTAAATGCCCAGTCTTATCAAGTTCAACTAAATTTTTGCCTTTTTGTTATATTTCACGTAATCCAAAGATACATCAATGCATATTGTTAAGTTCAATCAGCAGTTCTCCTGGTCAAACACCTGTTTTCATTGTTCTAATGTTGACCATTCCTATGTCCAAAATCAGCCTGATTTAACCCAGTAATTCTTAGCAGGTAGTTGCCACTGCCATGGATAGTTGCCCTAGAGCCATGATAGCGAACCTATGGCACATGTGTCACAGGTGGCATGCATAGCTGTATCAGTGGGCACACAAGCTCAGCTCAGGTCCCACTGGAAGTCGGCAAACGGGCCATTTTCAGTGTCTGGAGGGCCTCCTGTGTGGGGGGTGAGGGGGGCCTCTCTAGACTCCTAGAAAGGCTCTGGAGCCAGGTGAGAGAGAAAAATGGGCCTACTGGGCCATTGCGTGCCACGAGTGGGGGATGGCGGGGGGATCACATGCGCATGCGTGAGGGCAGGGCGTAAAGAATTATGGGTGTGGGCACATGTGTACGCGATCCCCCCGGCCCCCCTCCTGGCACACGATGGCAAAAAGGTTAGCCATCACTGCCTTAGAGCCTCTGGGGTATGAAGGCCATTTTTGAGGTTGTATTGGCACGTAGAAGGAATAGAACATAAACTGCCAAGCTGGTCCAAAGTGGGTTGGTGGATGTGAAAACAGTTTTTGCCTTACTGCTGCAAAAATAGGTGGAGAAATAGAATATGCTGAGCACTATATATTTTCCAACCTGCAGAACAATTTCCAAAAGAAATAATTCTTTTAAAAAATGTTTTAAATTTGTATTTGAACCAGTCAAGGGAGACTATAAGCTTTTGGCAGCACAATGGCCTCAGTGAGCCCATTAAGAATCAAAAGCTATAACAAACAGCCCATGAACAACAATAACCAAAAATATACTTCTTTCTATTTATAGCCTGAAAGAGGCTTCTTCCTAATACAGGAGTACATTGCACACCTCACATTATGAATCTGACTTGCCTGTCAAAAGGTAATAAAAATACAGTTTGCCAATTTCTTGTCTTTTTGTAAACTGCCTCCAAGAAAATCTCTTGGGCAGCACACAGCCTTCTTGCATTTGTTGTGTCAACATGTGGAAGCACAACACAAATCACAGTTAAGAAAACAATGAGCTACTCGCACGATTTTGTACATTCAAAAACTGCAGATTTTTCTAGGAAATTAATGTTGATCTCTAATGCATCTTCATAGGTTCCAAGGCCTTTAGCTATGAGAAAAGAAGGGATCCAAACCAGGAAGCGTAAACCAAAGAATTTGAGCAAATCCAAGACATCAGCAGGTGAGTAGAGTTAGAAAAAACTATTTTATCTAATATGACTCAGTGGTAATTACAATTTAAGCTTAACATCAGCCAAACTGGAAAAAGTACACCAAAATCAAACACGGGCATCCTATGGTCCTTCAAACAAAAAACATCATCTCTCTCTCTCTCTCTCTCTCATGCATTTTCCTTGGATACCACCAATTCAAAATAGACTTTGTGACAGTTTATAAAACAATCAACAAAACATTCTACATATAAAACAATAAGTAATCCAAACTGAAATAAACTTGGTGAGAACCAAGTATTTCATCAAGTGTTCTCGATGAATAATTTCACCTTGTAAGAACCTTAGAAAGAACCTAGCCTGCATTCTAAGGTGAAGGTATTCCCCATGGCTGAGCAGGCAGCACTTCCTTCCCCTCCATTTCATTGGTGGTGTTTGACCAAAGCTGCTGCCATTAAGATGGGAATGTTGGATGGGACAGTTCAGATAGGAGAAGGGGATCCTGCAGATATTTGGGCATCAACTCATGTAATTACCTAGGAGCTGAATGTCAATACATGCATGCTATAGCAAGGTTCTTGTGGTTTTTTCCTGAAAACCTTCCTGATGAAGATCCATTTGGCTTTTTTCTTATGAATAGAATAGAATAGAATAGAATAGAATAGAATAGAATAGAATAGAATAGAATAGAATAGAATAGAATAGAATAGAATAGAATAGAATAGAATAGAATAGAATAGAATAGAATAGAATAGAATAGAATAGAACAGAACAGAACAGAACAGAACAGAATAGAATTCTTTATTGGCTAAGTGTGATTGGACTCAGAAGGAATTTATCTTTGGTGCATATGCTCTCAGTGTACATAAAAAGACAAGATACACTCGTCAAGAATCACAAGGCACAACATGCAGTGACAGTCATATGGTACGCTAAGCAATCGAATCATACTAGGAAACAATATCAATATTAATCACAAGGATACTAACAACAAAGTTACAGTCATGCAGTCACGAGTGGGAGGACATGGGTAACAGGAACAATTAGAAGACCAATAGCAATAGTAATGCAGCCTAATGTGAATAGTTTGACAGTGTTGAGGGAATTATTTGTTTAGCAGAGTGATGGCATTCAGGAAGAAACTGTTCTTATATCTACTGTAGCTGTCTTCGTGTGCAGTGTCGTTTTGTGGGTAGGAGTTGAAACAATTCAATTATCCTTTTTACAGCAGCAACAATAGCCAATACTTTAATTTTTGGCTAAAGTCTCAGGGCAGATCTGGTTTAACAGTTTATCTCTCCTTTTTCCACCTCCCACCCTAGGATCAGCCACCAATGAAAGCCTCCCCACTGCCATTAGCTCAGCCCCCTGCACCAGCACAACCACCACCACTACTGCTGAAGAAATGCGCCCCATCAAGACAGAACCAGGGATTTCATCTCATTATGGACACCCGAGCCCTATTCCACAGGTGAAGCTCTTTATTATGCAAAAGAATAGTCATATCTTCTCATTGCTTATTGACTCTGCATTTGTATTCTGTCTTTCTGTCAAGCAGTTCAAAATCAGACACAGATGGCTTTCTCTGTATTTTAATTTCTTAACAATTCTGTATTGAATTTAACAGAACAGAACTGAGTTAAAGATTCAGCATTCCATGACAAGCTCGTTAATAAAATTCCTGCATCCACCTGCATACCTTAAGCTTGTAAAGCAAAGGTTGCATAATCAGAGTCCTTCAACATTTTCATATTCTGGATCTCTCCAGATGTAAGACATTTCTCTCTAATGGAGAAGACTGTGACCATATGATTTATATACAGGTAGTCCTCGACTTACAACAGTGTATTGAGTGACTGTTCAAACTTACAACAGGGATGCAGTGGTTCAGTGGCTAAGATGCTGAGCTTGTTGATCAAAAGATTGGCAGTTCAACGGTTCCAATCCCTAGTGCCGCATAACGGGGTGAGCTCCAGTTACTTGTCCCAGCTTATGCTAACCTAGCAGTTCGAAAGCATGTAAAAAATGCAAGCAGAAAAATAGGGACCACCTTTGGTGAGAAGGTAACAGCGTTCCATGCACATTTGGCATTTAGTCATGTCGGCCACATGACCACGGAGACGTCTTCAGACAGCGCTGGCTCTTCGGCTTTGAAACAGAGATGAGCACCGCCCCCTAGAATCAGGAATGACTAGCATATATGAGCAAGGGGAACCTTTACCTTTACCTTAAATTTACGACGGTACTGAAAAAGTAACTTATGACCATTTTTCACAATTACGACCTTTAAAGCATCCCCAACAATCATGTGATCAAAATTTAGATGCTTGGCAACTGGTTCATACTTATGACCGTTGCTGTGTCCCAAAGTCATGTGATCAGCTTTTGCACTTTTCTGACAAGCAAAGCCAATGGGGAAGCCAGATTCACTTCACAAGCAGGTTATCAATTGCTGTGATTCATTTAACAACTGTTAAGGCTGTAGCATGGGACAAAACTCACTTAACAAATGTGTCACTTAACCCCAGAAATTTTCTCAAGTGTGGTCGTAAATCGAAGACTACCGGTACATCCTGATCTTATCCAGGAGTTATGAGTATTGGCCATTTCAAAAGCCCTCTTGTGCCTTCTCAGGGTTGGGCTGCCTGGGGCAATAAATTTTTCAGATGTTTTATTAATTGATTTATATTCCATCTTTTATCCAGAAGCAAAATATAGCATATATAGCACATCTTACCTTAATTCTATCCACATCCTTCTAAGATTGAGGGACAGATCCAAAGTGAGTTTCCAGGCTAACGGTGGACTTGAACTTGAACCTGCGGCACCCCAGTCCAATACCTTAAATACTCTGCAATATACTGGATCTGATATGCTGTATAACTTTTATTTATTTATTTATTTATATGCCGCCCTTCTCTGAAGACTCAGGGCGGCTTACAATGCGTTAAGCAATAGCCTTCATACTTTTGTATATTTATACAAAGTCAGCTTATTGCCCCCACAAACTGGGTCCTCAATTTACCTATCTTAGAAAGGATGGAAGGCTGAGTCAACCTTGAGCATGGGGATTTGAACTAGCAGTAATTGCAGACAGTTGGGCTTTAATTACAATGCTTAGTCCGCTGAGCTATCCAGGCTCCTTTTGATTTCCTGATTGGGAAAAAAAAGATATTTGTATTTTTTCCCACCTTGATCCATTTCCCTCATCCAACACTCCCCCCCCCCCCACCCATTGCAAAATCCAGCATTCCAGATCTGAATACAGAAGGTGGAAAAGAGAGGACAGCAGACAACCATATAGAGTTATCTGTGGTGGAATTCTAGTAAGCTTGGGTGACCACAGCATGATATGTAAGGGGCTGCCACCATCGGTCAGCCTATTCTCCAAAACACCTGAAGGCAGAACAAGAAGCAATGGATGGGAACTAATTAAGGAATCAACTTAGAACTAAGGAGAAATTTCATGACAATTGGAACAATTAATCAATGAAACAACTTGCTTCCAGAAGTTGTGGGTACTATTGTGACCCAGGCCCAAGTAGTTAGTATTAAATACAAACAGTTCAAAAACAAACATACTTTATTAGAATAGCTGAGAATTAACTCATTCTCAGCATAGTCCAAACTAAATTTTTTTAAAAAAATTAATTTATATGCCGCCCTTCTCCGGAGACTCAGGGCGGCTTACAATGCGTTAAGCAATAGCCTTCATATTTTTGTATATACCTGCTTAGTAGGGCTTTCACCTCCCCGCCCCTTGAGTGGTGTTCTTTTTTATACAAAGTCAGTTTATTGCCCCCACAATCTGGGTCCTCATTTTACCTACCCTGAAAGGATGGAAGGCTGAGTCAACCTTGAGCCTAGTGGGATTCGAACTTGCAGTAATTGCAGGCAGCTGGTGTCACTTTAGCACCACTTAAGCTGCTGTGCCACCAAGGCTCTAAATTAAAGCAAATTCTTCAAAACACCATTCTTCAGTTTATCACAGAACTTGGGATAATTAGGCAAACTGCCAAAGGCTTTTCTTGGCAAAAAGCAGAAGCAGAAGACGCTGATAAGAAATGAATACAGTGAAACAAGGAGCAATTCTCTCAACGTTGTTTTCCGGCAAGGAGGCCAAGAGTTGTTGCTGGTCTTTAAAGCCTTATGGGAGGGGCCAATCATCTCTTGGCCCTACTCCTGTGTCGTCCTCTCTGCTTTATCTGCTCCTGCCTTCTGGCAGCTCTTCTCATATGTGCACTAGAACAGGCTCCTCCTGTTCTTCTGCCTCTCTTCTGTCAGCCTCTGGAGGCTCCGAAGTCCGCACATCACTCCCCAATGACCCTGGCCCCATCTCTGTTTCCGATGCAAAGCCCTCATCCGGGCCTTCCCCAGCCTCCAGGACTGGCCCATGATCTTTCTCAGCCTCATCACTGTCCGACTATGCTGCCAGCTCCGCAGGTTGCTGGCGGACCACAACAGGTGCTCCAACACTGGAGTCTTTTAAGAAGAGATTGGAGATGGACAACTATTTGTCTGAAATAGTATAGATAGTATGAAATAGTATAGAGTCTTCTGCTTTAGCAGATTGTTGGCCAGAGAACCTCCAACATCCCTTCTGACTCCGTTATTCTGTTTCTGAAGCTTAAGGGAATTCAGATAACCACTATGGCAGCCTTTTCCATTCCCAACTGTCTGTCTTCCATATGTGGCAGATCATCGTTCCTATTATGTGCATCCAGCATAGGAATCCATAGGTTGCTGGGCTGGGGGAGGTTCCACTCTGTCATAGTTGGTAAATTGAGTGGAGTAGAAAAAACAGATTGTAGAACAGCTATCTTCAACTGAATGGCTGGGAATTTTGAAAGTTTGCTGAATTTTCACTTTATTTAAATTATTTATGTGCTGCTGATGGCTCAAAACTGTTACAAAAATACAGCTACAACAATAGAAATATAATTAAGATAAATCTAAAAGCATCATTATTTTAGATTTACTTTAGATAATGTTTAGATAAAATATTATCACATTTTACAACAGGTAAAAGAAGTGGGACCGTTGAAATTGTTAATAGGCCTCAATAAACAAGTACACTTCAGCCTCTTAAATTATAAGACTGAAATTATTCAGTTCCAGTGGCAATTTTTTTAGCAGCAGCAGGGTCTGCTACGAAGAAGGCAGAGTTAATTATAAATCACAAACACACCTGCAATGAAATTGCATAAGATGCTCTTTTGATAATTTAATAATTTAGGGCAAACTGTATAGGTGTATGTGGTAGTTTGGTCCTAAGACTTATATTCTGACTATTGTGAAGGGAAATGGGAGAAACAGAGCCACATTAAAAAAATCAAACTAACAAACAAAATAGGTGAGGAACCTATTTATAATTTATTTATAATTTAAAAACCAAACTCCAGTCACCTCAATATCTCATTAAACCCAGACCATTTATCCACCCAGTCCACCTGTACAAAAGTGAGTGGTACCCATCACTCTAAAAACCAATTGCTCTAGTCCAGCAGTCCTCAACCTTGGTGGACCAGCAAGGGAGGAATAGTTCTGTGCAAATGGCAGATGCGTGCATGAGCATCTCCATTTGTGCAAGAGGCAGACATGTCTGCCCACTTGCCCAAATGGAGCTTTGCACATGAGTGCCCACTGCTCATACAAGTAGAACACATGCGCATGCTCCCCTGCCACTTATGTGCCCTGGTTTTGAGGGGATTGGAGACCTACATTCTAGTCCATCCAATAATCCTCACTCAGAGAATGGATTGAAGAGCAACTCTGCCAGTTATTTCATGCTATTGGCCTGGAACAGCCCAGCTATCCCTACTAAGAAATTTGGTTTGCTATTTGCTCCATACTTCAGCTGTAAATCTTACTCAACATTTCAGAGATTTTGAGGCAAAGTAATAAAAATTTCTGGAGTGTTGTTTTTTAATTCAGTTCTCGGATGCAGTAAAATTGTAGCCACAATACATTCTGGAAAATACCATTTTTTATTTATTTGTTTATCAAATGTATTTGCCATCCATCACATGGTTCAGTTTTTAAGAGACTGCTGCAGGTAAATGATGAAATAGCATTATTTTCTTTTTTCCTTCCCCATTATTTACATTCCCCCCCTTCTTTTTCCTCTCCCCACTAGGCATTCTCTGTTGCGGCAATGTCTGGGCATGGACCTGCTCTTCACTCCACTGTGCCTACTCTCAAACTTTCCCCACATGCTTACCAAGCAGCCATCAACCAATCTCCCCAGCCTAGCTCCAAGCAAGATTCCTGGAACAGCCTAGTTTTAGGGGAAACACATGGAGACATCATCACAGCTTAACAATCTTCTGCCTCCTCACCCCCTTCTAAGGGAGTTACCAAGCTTGGGACTCAAAGGCGATGGGCAACTGTCAAGCAATACTATTTTTTTTCCTTGTTTCTCCCTCCCATCCTTTTGTTTTTGTCTAGTTCTGGTCTTAGAAGAACCATTCCAAATGGCTTTGGTCTGTTCAATCAAAACTGCCAAGTTCTATTTTTAAGAAATCCTCCAGATAACTTGGACACCAATATTACATGTTTATACCTGATATACGGAAATGTAATATCAAGTGGTATGTTTGTATGTGTGTGTGTACATGTGAAGGGTATGTATGACCTAGAATGGAAATTTGTAACTGCAGCTTTCCACATGTTCAGTCTTCAGTCATCTTTTGAAAAATGAAGGAATGTATAATCCAGCCCATAAAAATAGAATGGAGGTTAAGAAAAGATAAAAAATAAAACAAAAATCAGTATATGAGCCAGCAATAGCCCCATACTTTTTATTATGGGGATCAGTGGCTAGTGGCCTTTATGAAAGATCTGATTTCCTGATCTGAGACATGATAATTATCCATTCCGTTGCTAATTCAAAGCCTAAAGAGAAGAACTAGCCACATATGGAGAAGAATGGAAAACAGGCTAGTTGCTGGCAAAGGTATTGGGTTTTGGTTCTCTATTTCCCATTTTGATTTATAAAAAATATTCTTCCCCAAAGACATTGCAGACCAAAATTCATTATCTTTGATAGTAAGAAACTGAAATGAATGTTCAAGGATGGTGGCCCACAAGAATCCAGAAGGAAATGGAGGTGCTGTGGTTGGCAAATTCTGCAATCAATGGTGAACTGAAGATTCCAGGGTTTGTTTGTTTTTTGAAAGTGTGGAACAGAAGCAACAATTTTGTCTTCAAACATAGCTGCAATCCACTATGACTGGTGGATTCCAGCAGGAATTTTGTGGATCCAGCAATTTTATGCCAGCAGAACACTGGTGTTAATTTAATTGCTTTTCTGTCAACTTGATTAACCTCTTCCTTTGCTATTAATAAATCTATTTTTCCTTTCAAGCAATCAACTCATAGTGTCTTACCTATGTGTTTTCCAGCTACAAGAAGGATTCTCTATGGTTTATATACAATCTTACAGATAAAAATCAGCCACAGCTAGAATGAGTGACTGTAGACTAGCAGGCACCCATTTCAGAATATGGCAGGGGTAGTGGGTATGCAAATAATTTGAATTGAAGATCTGCTTTCTCTAATTAAGCACGGTGCCTAAATAAATAAGTACAAAATAAAACTTAAAATATTTTATACTTATGATCAAGGTGAACATGACTCAGTGGCAGGATTGACACTTGTTTTCATTCAATCTCATTCTTTTATCTATCATTTTTTCCAGGCATTGTGAAGATGAGCATTAGCAGCATCTGGATTCAAAGCAGCTATTAAAAGTAAAAATGACTGAATAGTCATTTTTACTTTTAATAACTGCTTTGAATCCAGATGCTGCTAATGTTCATCTTCACAATGCCTGGAAAAAATGATAGATAAAAGCACTATTAATGTACATGTGGTGGCTTAGAGGTGGTAATCTCACCTCACAATCAGAAGGCTGTGAGTTCAATCCTAAATAGCAGCAAATATTTCTCTCTCTGTGGGTGCAAAGAGAAAATATCCGGTGCAAACTTATGTGTGTCAGGAAGGGCATCTGGCCAGTAATGCTAAGCTCCAGACACCTTGACTCTAGTAAATATTGCTGTTGAAAGACATTATCCTCTGTGATAAAATAAATCAAACCATTGCAAAATACAGAATTCTGAAACTTCTGTTCTGGTTTAACAGAAACAAAGCTTTGTGTGTTATCATCAGTAAAATGGTAATATTCACCCTCAGAACTTTTGCGATAGTTTTGAAGTGTTTAGAACAAGAAGCAATCAATGAATTTGAGTAAATTATGACTCTTACATCATAAATTACATGTAGAAGGTCCCTGATTTTATTCCAAATATTTCAAGTTTAGAAGCAAAGGGGATGAGGGAAAAATTATGGATAGGGAATTTGCTAAAACTTTTCTTGAGTATCTATGGAGATACTCAACCATCCAGATCATGGTTGTGCCAAAAGTGCTTTTTCAAAAGGTAACTGGACTTTGTTTTTCCTTGAAGACATTTTGCTTCTCATCCAAGAAGCTTCTTCAGTTCTGAGATTTTCTTGAAAATCTGTTTGCTACTATCTGGTGGATGTTTAGATCTTTAAGCCTCGATATAGCAACCCTGGCTTGATTTAGATTTCGGATACTCATTTTATTTTGTTCATATTGCATTGTTTGTATACCAAAACTTATCTAGAATGTCGTACACGCATCTTATAAATCTGAGCATGAACTAATATAGAATTCTAGTTCATTCAGGGACTGGTCTAAAGAAAGAATCTGATATGCAGGAAATGCAGACACTTCACTCATGTGAAACCCATTTGAAATAGTAGTTCCTGATTCAGGTTAATATCTCTGAAAATTAGTGTCAGCATAGCTTATCTATCCCTTGATTTTTATTTAGTGAAAGAGGTTACCAGTGTAGGGCATTTGCTAAATCCCTATTCTTTCTAAGATGTAGCATGTCTTTGGATCAGTGCAATTTCAGACATTTAAACATTTTTATTTTAAACTATCAATGTAGTTTTACTGTGAAACGTTCATGTACACATTCTGGCACTATTCTATTCAAAATATGCACAGATATTCTGCTTTTAATTATCTTAGTTGTTTAAAACAATTAGTCTCTTTTAATAATTTAAACCACATGGCCAAAAGACGAAAAGGTAAATGCAAGCATTTCGAATTGACTCATCAGTACCTACATTATAATAACACGCTTAAAATCAGCCTCAAATATAAGATCTAGCAAGAGCATTAATTAAGCCTATAAGGTATGCAGGAAAGCAACCGATGGCAAGCCTTATGCCCACGGGAGGCATAGATTGACATAAAGCAATCTATGCAAGGGGAAGCTTCAGATGGTTAATGGCAACCAGCTCAGCAAAACACGGGAAACGAGTTCCTGTGGCACAGTAGAACTTTAAATGCAGAGTTTTGATCCACTTTGTGACCAGTAGATAGTGTCTCGCAATGGCCAAAGAAGGCATTTTATGGCCATGATTTGCTGTTGTGGTTACTCAAAGCTGTTTGGACCCATTTCGGAAGATGCTCCTTTATTCTGACAGCCAAACACCTATCAGTTCTGCCAATGTAATTGTCTCCACAATTACAAACAAATTGGTAAACACAATTAGTTTTGGCGCTGATAGGTTGTGCTCCCTTAATTAGGGGCAGCGGTAGCCTCTGAGTTCGATGTAATATGTAATATGTTCAACCGTACTGAATGTTGCTTCAATTAAGATGTTTAAACGTTGAGTCCTAGTTGTAGTAGCAAGGCCCCAGCAGCAGGAAAAAGAAAGCAACATTAGTATTAGCAGTTTTGTCTCTGAACAATATTTTCAGGATTGAATATTACATTGGTATCTAATAAGCATATAAATTTAATTAAAACATACAGCTCAGCAATCCCTTCCAAACAGGACTGCCCAATTTGCACATGCAATACACCTACATAAATTATCTTACTTTGTTCTAGCTTGTACACAGTACCGATTTGGGGAAGGAACAAGCGTACCTCTAAATTGTATGGTTTTGTTTTCACCTTAAATCCAGCAAACATTGCCAAGTTTCAGTAAACATTTCCCAATGCTTGCCATGCCAGGAATAGGTGGTGAGGTTGATAATCAGCACCTGTGTTCTAGTTCCACCTGACAGTAGTAATAAAATTAATTATACACACCTGAAATGTGTTTATTTCTGAGTCATCTGATGTCTCTGATTCGTTCACAAAGCATCAAAAAACTCCTACTGGGTTATATTAAGTCGATTTATTAGGGAGTAAGCCCTACTGAGCAGAAAGCAACTGGCTTCTGAATGTAGGATGTTGGTAATGGAGGTGAAACCTGTGGTTTGCTGTAGTGGAAGCTAATTCTACCATTATTTGTACTGCAAGAAATCTGACTGTAATCTAAGAAGATGTTGATCTATCCTTAACCTGGTCTTTCAGATCTTCCAATGGTGCACCTATCACTATTGTAACTTGAGTCCATCCCTCTTGCTGCTGGCTGTCCTTTTCCACCTTTCTAAGCATTAAAGACTTTTTGCTAATAAATACAAAGTAGGATAATTTAAGCCTAGTAATTTATGACTTTGATGAGCCTATTTTGTTGCCTGTCCAGGGTTCTCTTAGGAGCCTTCTCCAGGATGCACTCTCCAAAACTTGTGGTGTTTTTAAGGCACTTTAGCATGGGTATATTGTACATTCCCTGAAAGTTTTTTTTTTTAAAAAAGCTTCCTGTGAGAAAAGAAGATCTGTACAAGTTCATAAATAAGCATTTTAAAAAATGTGTTGCCCTTTTTATGGAGAAAATGGATTGCAAATCAGAAATTCTACCCAAGCTGCCAAAATGTTTGAAAATAAAGGTTACCAACCAAGGAAAAAGGACATAAGAGGTCCTTGGTGCTCTCTCTGAGCTTGGTGGTTTCCTTGCAGACATTTAATTACCCAAACTAGGTTTGTTTTTTTCCTGTCAGAAGCACAATTAAAATAAGGCATACTATATGACATAAATTTAAAAACATAAAATACAAGATTAAGATATGTACAAGTTAAACAGATCTTACCCAGAAACTGACAATGTTGCCTAGTTTGAGTAATGAAACGTTTGCAAGAAAACAATCAAGCTCAGAGAACATCAAGGACCCCTTCACTTCAACCCTGAGCTACAAATATTCTCCTTTATTGAAAGAGGATACCTTATTCTCTCACTGTGGCTACATTCACGCAAACTGCAAAACTACCTACGGTAAATCTTGCTTTTTGTGCAAACGCTTTTGCACTTCGCCTCTTTTAGAGAGTTGTGGGAACACAACGGCGCACGATTAGACTGATTGCATCTATGCCTCATTTTTTCTCTCTCGCAGTTCAAACAGCGAACGGCAGAACTGGAAGGGGCAAGCAGCTTTCCAAGGCCCCAATTCCATCCCCAATTACTTCACTCTTCGCAGAATACGATGGGCTGCGCGGAGATCGATGGAGAGGAGCCGTTCGGTTCTCGATTGACAAGGTCTGCCTAGATCTTTTCAGACGGCAAAATCTCCCGCTGGAAATGAAAGAAGGCAGGAAGCGATCTGAAAAGAGAAAGCTATGGTGGCTTCAGTTCCCACTACTTAAAATTTACAGAGGAAAATAATTTTATTTTTATTTTTTTAAATCATTGATCGTACCATCTGCATTTCATTTTCTTCCGACTAGAGCGTTTATACGTCTTCAGTCTTCTATTACTACAACTTTCAGGAGCCTCCAATGTAAGATGTATGTTTTTCGATTTGTGTTGCAGACACACTTCTTCCCTTATAATGTTCCAAATATCTATTATAAATGGACTATATATTCCGTTTGTATTTTCAAACTGCTATTGATAAAGAAAAAAAATCTGTGGTATCAGAAGCGCGCAAATACTTATAAATAACTGGAGACAAGCAACCTAGGATGGTCTGTATTAGGGGCTGGGGCACATTGCTTTTAAATATGGTAAGAGCAACATCAAAACCAGACGTTTGCTGTGTTTGGAGGTGGGGCGTGGTACCATTCTTGTCCAGGTAGTCCTTGATTTACGACCAAAATTGAGCCCAAAATTTATTAAGTGAGACATTTGTTAAGGGAGTTTTGCCCCATTTTCTTATCTTTCTTGCCACAATTAAGTGAATCACTGCAGCTGATAAACTAGTAAACTGGTTGTTAAGGGAATCTGGCTTCCCCATTGACTTTGCTAGTCTCTGGGACACTGCAGTGGTCATAAGTATGAACCAGTTGCCAAGCATCTGAATTTTGATCACATGAGCATGGGGATGCTGCAAATGTATCAGTGGTATTTTAATTTTTATCTTCTTAACAGTCTTTCTTGGCAGAGTGTACTTTACTAAATGTTAGAAAACAGAAAACTAGGGAGATAGGGTACCAAAAAACCTGACATTTTTGCCTCCCCAGAGGTCTCACTGAAGAGTTAACGATGTGGTTTCCCCTCTTGAAAAGTGCTTGTCCCAAACTGGGGGGTGGGGAATCACACAATTGTGCAAGTTAGTTACAGTCTTAATCATACTTAAAAGTTGATCAGTACAAATTCATGGGACTTACTGAAAGGAAATCCAACTGATTATAATATGCTTTTTAAAAAGGTTAATGCTGTTATGTTAGGGGCTGCCACTCTACTGCAAGAGTGTATATTTGATATTGTTGTTCAGGCTAGAAACTTGGAGATCATCCTGGGAAGAGACATTTTATTGCACAGAATGGCATTTTTAACCATTTTCCCCCAACACTTTTTCAGCCTTGAACTCAGGAGTCTCAGGAACTCGGCTATCATCCCCAGTTTTTGTGCTCTTGCAGCCATGCCAGAAGGCCCCTCTGTAAAGAAGTTCCAGCTTCTGTGTTCTCCCTATGTAGGGAAGATGGTATCCAAGGTGGGAGGAAGCACTAGACAGATCAATCCAGATGATTTGAAAACACTGACACTGTGGGATATCCAAGTAAGTCTTGCTGTATAATAAACATTTAAGTCTTTTTTTATAGCAACCTTGGCTTATTTTGTATTAATCCTGTTTTGCCAACTTTATCATTGTTAAAAATGTATGTAGCAGATGACATCATTAACATATACGGTAGAAAATACTACAATCCAAGAAAGATACAGAAGATAGCTTTTTGCTCCAGGCAAATTAGAGACTTGATTATTATCCCTGCACTTCATGTATGGTTTTTGGCAATGTAACAATCGGCCACCTTTTGGAGACTGCATCTTCCAATTAAAAAAAAAAATGACCCAAGTCCTGACAACATTTTGATACCTGTGTTCAAGATTTCATGTTGGAATATGTAAATCCCAATAGATTTGGTGCTTTAGTGCCAGATATTTCTGAAATGTAATTTTAAAAATACAGTAACTTTGTCCAAGGCTGCCATGTAGGATGGCTACATACATTCTGCTGCTTTTGGTTACCATGTTGCTGGCCTTAGGTTTAAAAAATCCTAATAAGAATTCTATTCTGGGCCTGTTTTATGGGACTTCTAATAGATAATTCTCCTAGCCTGAATTCCTGCTTCATAGCTAAAGACTTGTCCAGATATTTCCGTTAGTTAACAGGCTCATCTGTTTCCCCACCCCCCGCCCCCCACTGCACTTTTACTAAATATTAGAAAAGTTATATAAACAAAACAAGAAGAGAAGGAGGAATAAAAAAGAAGGAGCGCTGCCAGGGTTACTAAAATGGAGAAGATGTAATAGAATGTGAGATTTTTAAAATGATTTTTTCCAGGTCCATGGGAAGAACTTGTTTTTGGCTTTTGGCACTAAAGAGAAATTAAAGCCCAGCCATGACAGCAGATCCTCCGATTTGTCTGAACAAAGATTGGAAATGCCTGGAAGCAGTTCCTTTCTCCAGGGCCAGAAAGAAAATGAAGTTGAAATATGCAATCCTGAATGCTATCCACAAGAAGAGTCAGCAAGCTGCTTGGCATCTGATATGGATAATAATAATGGGCAGAGTTTGAAATGGCTCCGCTTCCACTTTGGTCTGTATGGAAGCATGCGAGCCAATGAGTTTGCAAGGGCAAATAAAGCTAACAAAAGAGGCGACTGGAAAGATCCAATTCCCAGGTTAGCATTTTGAGGTTTACAAAGGGAGTTTTACTATACTGCTATACAGATAGTTCTTGAGTTATGACAGTAATTGAACCTTGCAAATATGGTCATAAATCATGACGGTCATAAAGTAGCTTACTACATGACTGGACCTGATTTTACAAGTCTTTTTGTAATTTGCAATGGGGTATTTATATATATATATATATATATATATATATATATATATATATATATATATATATATATATATATATATACATACATACATATATACATACATACATACATACATACATACATACATACATACATACATACAAGAAGTATGTTCTTTTCTTGGCCAAGAAATGCATTTTATTTTAAACGGTATGCTGGGGCCAGGGGAAAAAAAGTCAGCCAGATTTTCTTTGCATTTAGTCAATCAGTTTCATTTTAAATTATTAAGAAATCAAGATTATCCACCATGCATTTACCAGTTTTCCTCTTCAGTCACATTAAAACCTACAATTTAAAAAAGATTTTGAAGAGATAATCTGTCACATTTTTCAGGGCCACGTATGGCCCATGAAATTCAGGCTCAGCTCATCTGCCCTAAATTAATCGGTGTTTGTTTTCATTTTGACTATTTAGGCTGGTTCTCCATTTTGATGCTGGGAGCTTTCTGGTATTTTATAACTGCCGCATTCAGCAGTGCTCTTCTCCTAGCACTGATCCAGCAACTGATATCCTAAGCCTGGAGTTTGACCGGGAGCGGGCTTTGGAGGTCCTTGCAAAAGATACTCCTGTGTGCTACATGCTCCTGAACCAAAGTTATTTCTCAGGAATAGGTAGGTTCAAAATTGATACCAAGATAAAAAGTGTACATACTTGCATAATTTTGGGATTTATAATGGGAGTTGTTGCAAAATATGCAGGGGTTGTAAACTACTAGGGCAGCAGAAGATTGAATTTTGCAAATGAATGGACTTAAAAAGGGATCTTTGACATCTATTTAAACATTATATTGAGGGCCAATAATGAAACAGGGTCCATAACACCAATCTCTCTGCCATTTTAAAAATATGACAATGAACATGTTTACATCCAGAATAATAGCAATACCACTTATATACTGCTTCACAGTGGTTTTACTGTCTAAGATGACTTTACAGAATCAGCATATTGCCCCCAACGATTTGGGTCCTCATTTTACCAACCTTGGAAGAATGGAAGGCTGAGTCTACCTTGAGCCTGGTCAGATTCAAATTGCCAAATTGCCAAATTGCAGTCAGCTGGCAGGCAGCAGAAGTAGCCTGCAGTACTGCATTCGAACTACTGCGCCACCGCAGCTCTAATGAATGAATTTATTAAGCTTATGTCCTACTACAATCTGATAACTCTGGCTTACAGTAAATTTAAATCAACCATGGTACAATTAAAAGGAATTAGAATTTCATAAAACCTCTAATAGGAATGTGTGAAATTGCATGATGCCAACTGACTAAAATGTTTTCTAACTACCCTGCAGTTCCCTAAATAACTGACAGCAGGGTATGGTTTTATGTATCTATCTGTATATCTTCCTAAACAAAATGAGAACAAGGAACATATTCATGTTACCCACTTGATATCCCCTGCGAGATAGGACAAGCTAAACAGAATGACTGATTCAAGATTAGCCATGAAGATTAATGACAAGAGTTCAGATCCGAACCTGAGCTTTCTAGTTTTAAGTTTTCACTCTGCCTTCCAGCAACCTTCCTTAATATTTATAATTCCTGTGATTCCCAACCACCCTGATAATTTGTTAGGAATGATGAGGATTATTTCCCAAGACTCCTTTAAGGACTCCAGTTTGGAAAGGCTAATCCTTGGCATAAGGAATGCTTTTTTCATTTCACTTTCTTTATAGGCTCTCCAACGTTCATTTTCTTCTGAACTCTTCTCTCTTCCAGGAAATATCATTAAAAATGAGGCCCTGTATTTAGCAAGGATCCATCCATTGTCCCTTGGCTCCTCTTTGGAATCCACAGATCTCAAATCTTTGCTTGATCATGTTGTCCAGTTCAGCTTGGCGTGGCTCCACAACAAGCTGGGAAGACAAGGATTGCAGCTACAGATTTACATGAAAGATAAATGTCCCAAAGGGCATGAGGTAAAGAAAGCAACATTTGGACCACCAGATGGGTTGAAAAGACTTACGTGGTGGTGTCCACAATGCCAGCCTCAAGTGCCACCTGAAGAGATGGATATGCCTCTTGTACAAGGCACCTGATTTGCACAATCTCTTTGGTTGTATGATTTCAAGAGATAATGTGGAAATCAGAGAATAAGTTCATGATTCAAAAGAGAATGTGCAAGCCCAGGTGTCTCTTAAAGGGATATAAGATTTACATACCATGTGGTTTGTATCATCACTTTCTACAGTCCAAACAGCCACTTATGTAGTACTTGGAGATTTGTGGTTAATGAAAATGATTCAAGATCTGCAAAAGCAGCATGCAAAATGAGGCTTGTTACCAATGATAAAGCTATTTGGAGGGAGGGGGAATGGTTCCCGTTCACCTATAATATCAGGAATACTCTCTATGCTTGGACCATGCTTGTCTTGGATTTACACACGGTCAAACATTTTTTTCAGATTCTCATTCCAATATTCCAATATTATAGGAATGACTCATGTCAAAACAATTATTTATAAACACTATTGTAATTACATAAGACTGCATCATATTTAATTTTCTGAGGTATTAAGGATCAAAATTATGCAAATTAGTTTTGATTTGTAAATGAGGAATCCATTTATAGTTGACCTGAAATATTGGTAAGCCATTAAAACAAAGGCATGGGATTTGGCTGTGAGGAATAAGAAGGTGCAACCCTATACTAGAATTTGAATATGTTTAATGTTAAAATCAAATAAACTAAATATTTGTAGTTACTAATAACACAGATGGTATTTTGAAAGCTCCACTTTCTCAGTTACTCAATTTAAATCTTGCTATAGTAAGGAGAAGAGGCTTAGAATCTTGTTTATTTGAAAGCTGAACACTCTCTTATACATGGAAGCTCCTGAATTTTATTAAAATATGACTTGTTGGTTTGAATGAAACATTTCTTGTGCTGATTTTTACATGATTGGAGTAGAACTTAGAATAACTTTGTCACTTTGAATGTACACTAATTGGCATATATTAAAATGAAGTTTTGTTGCATACAGCTCTGAAAGGGTAACCACCTCCAATATACACTACATAAACATGACAAAATAAGTAAATAAATACAAAATTATGCATATATGCACATATTATATTTGCAGACCCCAGTGTGCACAGATATCACCTCTCCTGCGGTTGCTGATTTGCTTCCGGGTGCAATTCAAGGTGCTGGTTGTCACCTTTAAAGCCCTTCGTGGTTTTGGGACCAGGTTATCTCAGGGACCGTCTCTTGCCAGTCACATCTACTGGATCAGAGTGGGGAGGCAGGGAATGTTGTGTGTCCCATCCCCAAGGGAGATATACCTGGTGGGACCCAGAAGAAGGGCCTTCTCCATGATGGCTCCCTCTCTCTGGAACATCATTCCCCCAGAGATTAGAATGGTCCCACTCTAATACTCTTCTGGAAGGTGCTAAAGACCTCGTTATGCCAGTAGGCCTGGGGAACCCAGAGTGGAGTGGAACCCATTAAATGGCTCGTGTGATTTGCTGTGTGGAGAGATCAGTTCAGATTGTAAATTATCTGCACCCCCAGATACTTAATACTGTTGACCATCTCTACAGCTGCATCCTTGATACTGAGTGGAGTGTGACTATGCTGGCTCTTTCTAAAATCTACAATGATCTTTTGTTTTATTAACAATTAGAACCAGGTTACTTTTATTGCACCAGTCCAACAGAGCCTTCACCTCTTCCCTATAAGACCCATCGCATACTTCACAATATGATTTGGGTCATCCGCATACTTCACAATATGATTTGTAGCAGATTTGGCACAGCAATTGTGGCTCATCAAGGTGAACAGTAGACTCCAGACACAGCCCTGTGGGGAACCCATACCCGAGGAGATGGTGTTGGAAACTTTTCTTCCAACTTAAGGAGACTTAATATCATGAAGCATGAACCAAAGAAGTATTTGGGAGTATGCATATCTACAGTATGTCCCCATCACACAATAGGCTCCCCAAATCTGAAATTACAATACAATGGTGGGATTTCTAAATCTCGCCAGATTTTTATTCTCTTATCTGAAACTATGAAATTTTAAATCATAAAACCAAAACCCAATAAGATTTGGCAATTTTCAATAAGTAAAAAAAAATAGTGTTTTATATTTGCATCTGCCATTAGTGTGCAGGAAGGCTATTGGTCTCTGGAAGACATATTGAATCAAAATAGTAATTTAGAAGTCAGACCCCATGTTTAGAAGTTTGCTGAAGAAAGTAATGGGATGGAAAACCAGGAGTTTTTTGTAAACTGGTTACAGATTTCTAGGAGAGGCTGAAAAGAGCCCCTATTTCTTAATTTTTATTGTGTATTTCCTATCCCTTTGTCTCTACCATCTTTCTCTTAGGAGCTTAGGGTATTCATGCCACTACACATATTTTTCTATAGGTTGCTCTATTCTGCTTTTCACCATAGCTTGACTGGCAGAAGTTTCAACAAATGGCAACACTGACCCTATTATGGGATTGGAAACTAAACAGTATTAGGTCTGGTTAACATCAGAATGGGAAACTATCAGCGAATCATAGGAAACCAAACTAGACAAGGACATTGGAAAAAAAAATCCAGGGAGAAAATAATGGCAACCACTTTCTTATTGTTGGCAAGAACACTGTGATGTATCCACAAAGTCACCAGGAGTCACTCATCGGAATCTTTTTGTCTGTTAAACGAATGTTACACGAGACCTGGCAACAGACAAATGCAGAAATTGGGAAGAACCCCATCTCATTTCACTATTTCAGTGTTAAGGAAAATGCTAAAGTTGCATACTTCTGGTCTCTTCATTTACTGCAGCACAGTAAGCAGATATTTGACGTCGGTTTTATTTTTGGCTAGGAAGTAAACAACTTCGGGGAATGATGGAATGGTCTGAATTTGGGAACAGGTTAAAAAAAATGTGAAGAAAGTCTACAAAGGAATGTAGAACCTGTTGCTATCTCCCACATAGAGGTCAAATGGTTTGAAGAAGGGGGAATTTGTGAGTGAGGCTATAAGGATGTAACTAAGTCTTTAAAGATGTCCTGAGGAACAAATTGACATTAGGCGATTCAAGCATATTTTTAGGAAAAAGATTTTTCTTTTCTGTGAAATCAAGATCCCCTTTCTAGTGGGCATTTAGGGAAAGGCTTTTCAATGACTACAAGAAAGGAGGTAGTCTGCCTAATGTGTTTCTGCCAAACACAAGAACTCCTTGAAGAACTCGGGCTCTTCATGAAATTTATTTTTCTTGACAATTGTATTTATTTTTTCTGAATGTTCAATGGTAAGAATTGGGTGTATGAAAAAAATTCTAAATAACTCTTTGAAATGGGAGAGGGGACAACATAACCAGCTTCCAGAGGTAGAGATAAAACAAAGGTTGTCTGCGATTGGATTCACAAATTTCATTAAGCTGTGCTTGCTTTGCTATAGTTTGCTGTATAAACCACAATTGCTTAGGTTCATACAATATTGTCCACAAGCAAGCAAACCACATTATAATTTAGGGTGAATCCAACCTGTTTTATCACAATCAGCAGCCTCATACCTGTACTAAAAATGATGTTGTAGAGCACTATCTGTTTTTGCATCCTTACAAAAATGTTGCTCTCTCTAGCCTGGTGTGGCCTGGATTGAGAAAGGCTTTAGTAGAGGGGCAATCTATTGTGGGCTCTAATGGGGAACTTCCATCTTCAACCACAGAATGTCACTGAAACCAATTAAAAGAAATCAGAAAAGGAAAATGTTTTGTTTTCCCTTCTAAGCCTCTTTCATAACTACTTATGAAATATCTTGGTGCTACTGGAAACCTAAACCTTGTAGATATGAGATAAAGAATGTAGTCTAACAGGCCCAGTTATCCATTGCTCTACTAGCTTGTGGCCAAAATACAAGTTGATAAAGCAATGTTATTGAAACTCTCTAATAAATGACATAAATTGACATATATTCTGCCGGATATCAGATAGTTTTGGAAACAGTATAAAATCCAAAGTATACTCAATGTCATTTGAGTATAAAATCCAAATTTTGGTCCTCTCATTCAAAATCCTTCGAGTGGTTTTGAATGTATTTATTTATTACAGTTCTACAGCCACCATCTTGATCCAACAGAGTCATTTGGATTATGATGGTGGCTACAGAAATGTAATAAATAAATACATACCATTAAATAAATAAAAACTTTTTTGCTACAATGTTCACTTTTTCTCACAACACATGTATAACTGGGCCATTGAAAAATTATTGTGTAATCAAAACAGGGTCAATTGTCAAAAGTCTGAAGGAGTTAAATTTAGCTTCAAATAACTAAACTTGGCAGAAAAAAATATTAATTCTATATAGCCACTCACTTCTGGATTATTGAACTTTCTGATTCATTAATTCTTTTGAGTACTGTAACTGAGATGAAACCCTAGAATAAACCCTTGAAATCAATGCTTCTCTGGGTACTCTTTGATTCCTTTGGCTTTCATCCTCCTGTGGTCCTAAAGGGGCAGATGCTAAAAGAAATAAGAAGAGAAGTGTCAAGAAGTCTATCAGCCATAGTATTGACTCTGATTATACCACTGAAATTTGTTAAAAATATCAAAATGTGGTTAAAGTTTCTTTGAAACAACTGAATCATCAAAGGCATTCTAACTTTATGTAGTGAGAACTAGTAACTTTGAAAGTTGTATCTACTACATCTTGCACCTCCCCCAAAGCAAGGAACTTCCAGTCTTTTAAAATGCACACAATTAATTTCAGAGTTGTGTAAAAATCATAGTATATTCTCTTCCCACAAATTTCTTATAAATCCAAATATCACATACTGTTTAATCAAAACTAAATGAAGTCATTAATTGATTAGCATTTGCTCAAAAGCACACAGAAGTCATGGATCATGAAAATCTGTTTGTTGTGTTTTGTTTCTCAAATATATTGCTGCAGCTCTAATTCTCTACATTTATAAATGCTCGCACAGTGAAATCAAGTACCTATAAGCATCAGTAACCATGGCAAAAAAACAACAGCTAAGCAATGTTTGTAAAATAAATGGACAATAATTTGGCAAGTGATAAAGTGTATTAAATTTCAATTACTTTTTTTTAAAAAAAAAGTCGATCAATGGCTGAGGCTGCTTGTACGTGGGGGTGAGTCCATCATTCTGGTCATGGAAAGAGTGTCAAAACAGCCTCTGCCAAAATCTGGATTCCTTCAGTTGTTTTCATGAACACTATCATCCTCAAATACAAAGTTTGCTGAAAATTATAGGCCAACTGATCTGGAGGACACCAAGTTGGGGACCTCAAGTAGCAAATTTACAAATAAGGGTATGGATGGGTAGATGGGTTTATTTTATGCTAAATCATAACATTGCATGTTTATAAATAATTAATGGTAACTGATAATTGAATAACAAGCCTTGGTTAAAACAAATGGCTGAGTGAGATTTCTGTCATTGAATTCAATAGAATTTACTCCCATGAATTTTTTTCATTATTCATTCAATAGCTAATTCCAGAAACTATAAGAGTCTGATGGTATTTTAACTTTTTCATCTACTTGCATTGGATTGGCATTGCCTTTTGACCCAGAGATTATTTGAATATGGAGCAGAGTAAGGCAGTTTTTGCATTTCCTTAGCATACTTACAATGTTCTAATCTATTCCTCACTTTTTCCCTTCGTCAACATGTCATCAGAACATTTGTTGTGATTGCTATTTTTCCCAATAATTTTAATTGTAATTTCCACTCTTCTAGTCTAACGTTTCTCATTATACAGTCAGGTCCAGAAATATTGGGACATTGAAACAATTCTAACATCTTTGGTTCTATACACCACAACAATGGAGTTGGAATGAAACAAACACAATGTGCTTTAACTGCAGACTGTCAGTTTTAATTTGAGGGTATGTACATCCAACTCAGGTGAACGATGTAGGACTTACAGCAGTTTGCATATGTGCCTCCCACTTGTTAAGGGACCAAAGGTAATGGGACAATTAGCTTCTCAGCTATTCCATGGCCAGGTGTGTGATATTCCCTCATTACCCCAATTTCAATGTGCAGATAAAAGGCCCAGAGTTCATTTCAAGTGTGCTATTTGCATTTGGAATCTGTTGCTGTCAACTCTCAAGATGAGATCCAAAGAGCTGTCACTATCAGCGAAGCAAGCCATCATTAGGCTGAAGAAACAAAACAAATCCATCAGAGAGATAGCAAGAACATTAGGCGTGGCCAAAACAACTGTTTGGAACATTCTCAAAAAGAAGGAATGCACTGGTGAGCTCAGCCACACCAAAAGACCCGGGAGACCACGAAAAACAACTGTGGTGGATGACCGAAGGATTCTTTCCCTGGTGAAGAAAACACTCTTCACAACAGTTGGCCAGATCAAGAACACTCTCCAGGAGGTAGGTGAATGTGTGTCAAAGTCAACAATCAAGAGAAGACTTCATCAGAATGAATACAGAGGGTTCACCATAAGATGTAAACCATTGGTGAGCCTCAAAAACAGGAAGGCCAGATTAGAGTTTGCCAAACAACATCTAACAAAGCCTTCACAGTTCTGGAACAAGATCCTATGGACAGATGAGACCAAGATCAATTTGTACCAGAGTGATGGGAAGAAAAGAGTATGGAGAAGGAAAGGAACTGCTCATGATCCTAAGCATACCACCTCATCAGTGAAGCATGGTGGTGGTAGTGTTATGGCATGGGCATGTATGGCTGCCAATGGAACTGGTTCTCTTGTATTTATTGATGATGTGACTGCTGACAAAAGCAGAGGATGAATTCTTAAGTGTTTCGGGCAATATTATCTGCTTACATTCAGCCAAATGCTGCAGAACTCATTGGACGGCGCTTCACAATGCAGATGGACAATGACCCAAAGCATACTGCAAAAGCAACCCAAGAGTTTTTTTTTTTTTTATTGAAAAAGTTTTACATTACATTTTATAATATGAAAACCCCCCCCTTCCCCCTCCCTTTCCCCCCCCATCCTATCCCTTCTATCCCTCCCCCCTCCCTTGACTTCCGCTATTTGACAAACATTAATCTTATCATATTCAACATTCTTTAAAGGCGAGATCCCTTTGCAAAGAAATTAACTATTAACACTTCACTAACATTCACATACTTATAAATCTAAACATATTAGATTAAGACAATTTAGCTAAATAAGCTTAATACATTCTCTTTAAAATTAAATCTATACCTCAGTTATATACTCTTCATTTTAATAATGATAATTAACCATATAACTATACCTTTCGTACAATTATTTAAGTATACTAACATTTAGTGATCTTAAATTTTAAACTATACATCTATTATAAATTCTTCAGTTTAATAATAATAATAAACCACGTAACTATCCATACATTTACTTAAATACATTCTAACTCTAATTCAACTGAGCACTATTTGAAATTTCTTGCTTTGATATTTCTTCTTCATATAATCAACCCATTTCCTCCATTCCTTGACAAAAGCTTCATGGGTCCTTTCCTTTAGGTATGCAGAAATTTTTGCCATCTCTGCCAGATTAGACATCTTCAATATCCATTCCTCTATGGTAGGCACTTTGTCTTTCTTCCAATATTGACCTATCAGTAATCTGGCTGCAGAAATCATATACAATATTAACCTAGTATCAATTACTGAAAAACCCTTGACTATTCCCAACAAAAAGAACTGAGGAGAAAACTCCAACTTCTTCTTCAAAATGTTCTGCATCACCCACCAAAGTTTAATCCAAAATGGTTTCAACTTCCTGCATGTCCACCAAATATGAAAATATGTTGCATCCAAACAATCACACCTCCAACATTTAGGTTGAACATTTGGATACATACATGATAATTTTTTGGGGTCTAAATGCCATCTATAGAACATTTTGTAAAAATTTTCCCTTAGGTTCTGTGCTTGCGTAAATTTAACGTTCTGGACCCAGATCTTTTCCCATGTTTCTAACATTACTGGTTGATCAAAATTCTGTGCCCATTTAATCATGCAATCTTTAACTAACTCCCCCTCTGAATCTCTCTCCAACAGTAAATTGTACAATCGTTTAATATGCATCGGTCCTTTACATTTTATCTGAGTCATCAAGTCCTCTTCATGTAGCATTAATCCAATTTTCTGATCTTCTCTCCATCTCGCTTGAAGTTGAAAGTACTGCAACCAAGTTAAATTGACTCCATCTTCCAACAGAGTATTCCAAGACTTCAAACACCAACTGCCCCCATCAATAAAAAGTATCTCTTTGTACAACAACCCCCCGAGTGACTTTATTTTTGGCAAAATATGCCCAAGATCCAACCACAAAGGTATTTTGTAATCCAATTGAAGCTGGTGCTTCTTCCAAACTCTCAGCAAAGCGTGTCTTAAAATATGCCTATTAAATACACTGTCTCTCTTATCTTCATAAAGTAGATATGCATGCCATCCAAATTGCAAATCGTGGCCTTCTATATTCAAAATATCTCTTTTGGTTATTCCAATCCAATCTCCGACCTGTATCAATGCTGCTGCTTCATAATATAAACGTAGATTTGGAACTTTAAGGCCACCACGTTCACGTACATCTTGCATAATCTTAAATTTAACTCTTGGTTTTTTCCCACTCCAAATAAATTTATTTAAGCCTGCTTGCCAGTCCATCAGATATTTATCATTTTTAAGCACCGGAATCATTTGAAACAGAAACAGAAATCTAGGTAGAACATTCATCTTAACAGCTGCAATTCTACCAAGCAGAGAAAGTTGCAGTTTTTTCCATGTATCAAGATCTTTTTGAATCTTATGCCAAAGTTCTTCGTAATTATTTTGAAAAAGTTTTTTATTAGATGCTGCAACTTGAACCCCTAAATATTTCACCTTTGTAGCTATTTCAAAGCCTGCCACCCTTTCAAGCTCTTTCCTTTGTGGTTCCAACATGTTTTTAACTATCATCTTAGTCTTTTTCTGGTTCAGGCTAAAACCTGAAACCAGACCGTATTCCTCTATAATATTTTTCATCTGTATGATAGATTCCAAAGGTCGTGTTAGGGTAACAATCAGATCATCTGCAAATGCCTTTGTTCTGTAATCTATTTGCCTTACAACTATTCCACTCATTTTGTCCGAGTCCCGTAGAGCATTCAGCAGCACTTCTAGCGTCAAAATAAACAATAGTGGAGATAATGGGCAGCCTTGTCTTGTCCCTTTCTGTATATTAAAATTAGTAGTCAAACTGCCATTAATAATAATCTGTGCTGTCTGTTCTTGATAAATTGCCGAGATTGCTTGTATAAACTGATCTCCAAAATTCATCTTATGCAAAATCTTTTTTAGAAAATCCCAGTTGGCAACCCAAGAGTTTTTGAAGGGACAGAAGTGGAATGTTATGCAATGGCCAAGTGAATCACCTGATCTGAATCCCATTGGGCATGCATTTCACTTGCTGAAGACAAAACTGAAGAGAAAATGCCCCAAGAACAAGCAGGAATGGAAGACAGTTGCAGTTTCATCCCTGGTGATGCCTGGCAGAGCATCACCAGGGATGAAACTTCACCAGATTCTGGTGATGTCTATGCGTTCCAGACTTCAGGCTGTGATTGACTGCAAAGGATTTGCAACCAAGTATTAAGAAGGGAAAGTTTGATTTATGATTATTATTCTGTCCCATTACCTTTGGTCCCTTAACAAGTGGGAAGCACATATGCAAACTGCTGTAAGTCCTACATCTGTTCACCTGAGTTGGATGTACATAACCTCAAATTAAAGCTGACAGTCTGCACATGTGATGTCTGTAAAGACTTAACCCCTTCTAGTCTCTGGTGCATCACATGCAGGCAATATCTGACAGTTAAAGCACATTGTGTTTGTTTCATTCCAACTCCATTGTGGTGGTGTATAGAGCCAAAGATGTTAGAATTGTGTCGATGTCCCTATATTTCTGGACCTGACTGTATATTCCACTTGTAATAAATGAAGTGGCAGTGTTGGAAGAAACAACCACCTGGGTTCTGCTCCAAGTGGGGAATAAGGCACTGGAGACATGGAGACTGCTTGGAAAGATGGTTTAATGGTGGACAGGATCACATGGCTTGAGTTCCTGAACAGAAAAGGGGCAGATACAGCAAGTCTCCGGGTTTTATGCTCTCTCTGGCTTTGCATTTCCTGGGACCCAGAAAGAGTATCCTGATTGGTTGTCAGACTTCCAGGGAGTGGGGGTCTTAGCTAGCCTTGCTGGCTGATGGTCACATGTGCTTTCCAGGTCACATGCTTCCCAGGTCACATGTGGTGAGTTTCTGCTGCTATTGTGTAGAGTGCTAATTCTATCTTGGTTGGATCTTTGGCAATTCCTACTATAGCTCTGCCTGAAGGAGGTAGATCTTTGTTATGTAGAATAGACTGGCCCAGGCCTTAATGGCCCATTGACAAAGTGTGGGGGCAGGAAGATGGGAGCTGCTTCAAAATATGCTTATCCATTTCTCATCCAGGGAAATATAATATTCTGCCTTTTTAATATTTCCCAAAATATTTCATTCTCCTAGGAAAGGGGTGGGTGCTAACTTCCTACAGCAGCAATCAATCTTTCATCAGAGCGAAAATCTAGGCAGTTGCTAGGAGTCCAAAATGACCTGATGGTACATAATCAATCTTAGCCTAACGTTGGACTACTTAATTGCTCCAGATTCAATTCTGCCTCTTCTTTCTGCCCATTATACAAATTCTTCAGTAAACAGATGAAGTGGCTCGATATACATCCACATTTTGAGGTCTTTCCACAAAGAAAAACGATCCAGGGGAAGAAAAAAAACCCCACACCTTTGTGGCATGACCTTGCTTATTTGATTTTCCATCTGATGTTTGCAATATGAACTCTGGGATCCCGCCTCTACTGAAGGTTCCTTGTATATCTGGAAATTCTTGTTCCACGTAGTATGTAAATCTGGACTGCAAAAACTTTGAGATTTATCTTTACCTCCTTGAATAATCACCGCTATTACTACAACAGCAGTAACCAAACCGGATTCGTAGGATGCCGACATCTCTTGAGAGCTTCCGTGCACAAAAGAAAAACATAGTCCGGCTCCTTTAAGAAACTCGGCGACTTCGAAATCAATCCTGCTATTTTTTTTAGGCCGCCTATGGCCGAGCATTGACCAACCGAGAGAAAGCGATGGATCGTCACACCAGCCCGAAAGGGTGTCATTGGCTGCCGTCTTCCTGGTGCGAGGACCGCGCGGCTACCGAGCTTCCTATCAACCTACCGAGTCGGGGGCGCTGCCTGCTGATTGGTTGCTGCTAGGGCACTAACGCAAGCAGACTGGCAACATACCGCAACCGGTGTGGGTCGGAAGATGCCTTTGGGTTGAAGCGTCCCCACGGCCGGAGAAGTGGAATAGAATTGTCGGTGGCTTGTAACGGAGGGAGGGGGGAGGAGCTACCTCGCTTCTGGAAACCCCTAACGGGGGAAAAGAAAAACAGGAACAGTCAAATGAAGAGAGAGAGAGGAAAAAATTGAGGGGGGACGGTGACGTCGGAAATTAGAAGTGGGGACGAGGGGTAGGAATTATTGGAAAAGCAAAAGGCAGGTGGCGCAGTTAGAAAAAAAAGGGGGGCAAGAGAAGGAGGGAAGGAATCTTCTGCTCTTGAAAGTCTTTCTTCAACAGCAACACTATCCCTGCCTTGCCAGGTCAACGCAGAAAGTCAATGGAGCTGCTAAAGAGATGGCTGGGTTACCCAGAGGAGATCTACAATCTGGTAAAGTTTAAGATGGGTGGATACAAGACAGTGATGCCCAAGCTGGACCAAGTGAGTGGGGCTTCTTACTACATATTTTATTCCTTTGCTTATTATTATTATTTTTTATTATATGTTTTCTGCTGAGGCACAAAATCAAGAGGTTTTCTTTTTTTTTAATGGATAAGGCAGCTGGAGAAAAGAAAAAATAATGCAGAATGATAATGGATTCTAAAGCAATGGGTTGCATGAGAAGGGAAAGAGAGTCCCTCCCCTCTCATGCAACCATTGCTTTATAATATATATCTTATTAAAATTATATTATTAAAATAATCCCATAGCAGGGTCATTACTCTTCATAAATATTAAATAATACTGGAGGAAATGCTTTCAGTGTATGAATACACTGACTTGGAATATTATTTTAGATGTGTTTACATTCTATTATAAATGATTTCTCTAAAATAGAATCACTGAAATGAACATATAAACACATCATTACCTGCAACAAGGTATATACAATGTCATCTGTTTATACTTTTATAAATAAGGAAATAAAATGTGTGAAAATTTTGCCATAAAATATTGATAACATTCATTATTTTTTAGGTGATTAGCTTTTAGTACTCTTGAATTGTTCTTATCAAAAGTTCACTTGCTTGCCAAAGTCTTTCAAAACATTTTATAGGAAACAAATATTAGACAACTTTGTTTATCCTTGTGTGGAATGTATGTGTGTGTATGTGTGTGTATCTGCTTTCATTAAGAATTTTTATTTTTGCTTAAAAAAAAGTAGCTAAAGGAAAGCAAGAATAAAAGTCATAGAAGAAATTGAGATCTAAATCTTCTTGTCCAATTCATTCATGCCTCTGATTAAAGCACTGGTTAAGTACCCAATGAAGATATTCAGAAGAAGAAATAAATGTAGTTTTTAAAATGAAAGTTGATTAAATCTCTATCAGAGATGATTGCTGTTATTTTGGTCTATTATGTTTCTCTAATTAGATCTAAGGAAATGACACATTACAGAAAATTAGAGGATGGATGTTTACTGAATTTTCCTCCCCAGATGATTGGGGAAGCCAAAACAATAATAGACCCTTTAGATTTGCAAATCAATTTTAGCATACATTATAGGTTCTGTGGATTACAATTTATGCCATTTATAGTTGCCCAGAAATTGATAATGTTGCCTAGTTTGAGTAATGGAATGTTTGCAAGAAAACGATCAACCTCAGAGACCACCAAAGACACCATAGTTCAACCCTGAGTTACAAATAATCTCTGCTGCCACAGTATTGTAGGAAAGTTCGTGGTTTTGTTTGTTTTTAGATTCAGCAACCATACTGCTGCTAGGAAAAAGTGGCCAAGGAAGTAGGAAGATAACAATAGAATGTTCACTTCAAAGCCATGTTCCCACAGTGCACTTCTTACTAGTTTCTGAATTACTTAATCTACAATTTGCTGGTCAAGGTTAACCATGCTTAATGTGTTGTAGAAATGCATTTGCTTGCCTTTGTTAAACATGTTACGGGAACTTCTTGAGTCAGCTCTACTTGGATAAGGGGACCCAGTGAGTGCTTGGGTGCCAGCATAAAATCATAGAGTGCATGAGTTGGGAGCAATAGGCCTTTTAGAACAACTCTGTTCAGTATAGGGATCTATTGAGCTATCCCATTAGGTGACTATCTAGACCCAATTTGAAAATTTCCATCAAGGGAGAGGAGAGACTATCACTGCTTTAGGTAGATCATTCCAGGACTTATCTGTTAAGTGTTCTGAAAATTCCTCCCACAGTCAGTGGTAATGTACTTTAATTTCAATACACTGCATTTTATTCTGTTGTCAGTTTCAACAGAAAACAGCTCATCCCCTTGCACATGGCAGCCTTTTCAACTATTCCTTGCATGCCTTAGTTTTCACCTTTACAAGCAATTCTTCGAGGACCATAGCTCTGCCATAGGCTTGCTGATCAGTTCACAAACACTGCTAAGATAGGTTTGTTTCAATTCATGGCTGGAATCAATGGCTAGGTTCACACACCCCACACCGAGTACTGCGAACAGAGGATATGATGGTTTAGCTAGCATGATGTGGAATTCCAGAATTCATCATAAGGGCTGGCATGTTTGCAAACTATGATTTTAAAAAAAACAACCTTGTTGGTTGGATTTATTCAATTAAAAAAAAACATTGCGGTATTAAATAAGCCTATATGTGATGCAAACCTTGCCTCGGAGGAGGCAAGGTTTGTTTCCCCGACGCGGAGGCTCTTTGAATTTAGCGGGATTTTGATTTGCCCCGAAAGAATGGTTGGACAAAAGCGCGCTTCGAGCCTCCCCTCCCGATGTGTACTGATAACAGCATTCGCTCCTGCGGCCTGGAAGGCGGCCCCGCTCCATGCAGATATTTCGCGGCACTTCCCCCTTCGCCCTGCCTGGTGGGCGGGGCCTGTGCGCTAAAAGGAGAAAAAAAACAAACATTCCAAATCTGAAATGGGGGGGGGGGGCGCGGTGGGTGTGTCTTGCTTCGGGGCGCCCCGGAACCACTTCGATTCTCCGTTGCCCCTAGGCTCGAGGGGCCCTGCGAGGGTCGTAGGGGGGCGGCCCGCTAGCCGTACGCCTCTCCGGCCTTGTATGCCTTTTCCATGGCCAGCTGCAGCTCCAAAGCCGCCACGTCCCTTTTCAAACGCACTTTGGTCTTTTCTCCGCCGCGTGCAGGCGGCGGCGGCTCGAATTCCTGCCTGACTGGCGGTGGCTGGTTGCGCACCTGCGGCGGCACCCCCCGTCTCCCGCAGCGCTCGCGGCCTCGCTTTCTGATCGCTCAGGCGGCCCCTCCGCCTCTGCTCCTTTTGCAGGACTCGCTCAGCGACAGCCTCCGGGTGTGTTACAAGTACTTGAACCAAACCAGCCGGAGCTTCGCCGCCGTCATCCAAGCTCTGGACGGGGAGTTGCGGTGAGTAGGTTTTTTCTTTTCTGGTGATTCTTATTTCTTTGCTGGGAAAAGGGAATAACGGAATGGCTTTGGGAAGTTTTGGGCAATATTCGCCAATATGATACCGAGGACCTTCATCACTTCTAATTCCCGACGGAGGAGGAAAACGAAACCAGTTGGCAGTTTTGAAAACGACCTGAAAAGTTTCAACTGTGATAGGGAAGGGCTGCTGACTACTCCACTTTTTACAAGATCAGACACTGCAGATTGCACCAGTTTTGTTTTTGCTGACCGGTGTTGGTTTAGCTTCAACGGGAGACGCTAGAGCTCGTGCCTAGGAGAGAAGTCAGAAACTTAAGTTATTATGCATCCACTGAAGTTAGCTCTGGCTGCAGTTATTTTATTTGTTTGCTTGTTTGTTTGTTTGTTTGTTTGTTTATTAGATTTTCATACCTCCCTTCTCCTTGCGGACTGAGGGCGGTGAATAGCCAAAAATTAAAAAAAAAACAATTTTACAAAAGTTAAAACAATTTTAAAAGCAACTAATATGAAATTTGGCCCATAAATTTAAAACAGTTCAATTAGCATTTAATATCAACTCTAAAAATTAACCATGGAAAAAGTAAGTTTTTAAGGCCCGATGAAAAGTCCAGAGGTCTGAGATCGTTCCAGAGGGTGGGAGCTACCACAGAGAAAGCTCTCCCCCAGGGGGTTGCCAGCCGGCATTGTCTGGCTGATGGCACCCTAAGGAGGCCCTCTCTGTGGGAGCGAACCGGCCGGTGGAAGGCAATTGGTGGCAGAAGGCGGTCCCGTAAGTACCCAGGTCCTAAGCCATGGAGTGCTTTAAAGGTGATCACCTACACCTTAAAGTGCACCCGGAAGTCCACCGGCAGCCAATGCAGCTCACGCAGGAGAGGTGTCACATGGGAGCGCCCTGTCGCTCCCATAATCCCCCACGTGGCCGCATTCTGCACCAGTTGGAGCCTCCGGGTGCACCCCAAGGGGAGCCCCATGTAGAGAGCATTACAATAGTCCAGGCGAGAAGTGATGAGTGCTTGAGTGACTGTGCATAAGGAGTCCCGATCTAGAAAGGAGTCCCGATCTATTATCCATTGACTTTAAGCTTTCCCACTACCATAGGCTGTAAAATAAATTAGTTTATTATCTCTTTATCCAACACATAAGAAGAAAAGCTTTTTAGAATTTTGGGACATTTCTGGGTAGGCTAGCTGAAGTCAACAGTTAATTGGATCAGAGCCAAATCCTAGCAGGTTGTTTCTAACAACAATAACATCACAAACTGTTCTATTGCTTCAGGTTAAATGTTCAATGTATGGCTTCAAACAGTTTGCAGTTGTTTTGAATTGCATCAGACTTAAGTGGGAATTGATGCTGTTTTTCCTTACAAGTATGTTGTGCTTTTTTTCTGCTAACAAATGAGTCATGGAGTTTTATACTGATTAAAGTTGAACAGGACAAATTATTTTTCTCTTTCCTCTGGCATCTAAGTCACAAACAATCCTTTTCCTTTCCTCTGTAGCCATGCAGTGTGCATCTTCTATTTGGTTCTCCGAGCTCTGGATACTGTCGAAGATGACATGACTATCAGTCTTGAAGATAAAGTCCCCATTTTACACAATTTTCACTCTTACTTATATCAGCCAGACTGGAAATTTATGGACAGCAGAGAAAAGGACAGACAAGTGCTAGAAGACTTTCCAACCGTGAGTGGTGCCTCTCATGCATTTATGCAGTTAAAATATCCCTGTTCTAAGGCTCTTTTCCCCCTGACTTTACTAAAATCAGATATATTAGCATCTGTTTGGAAATGTGAAAGTTTCCTATCCTGGAACTCGAGTGGCTCTTTCCGAAAAAAATGAAATCAGGACTGTCCACTACATAGTTGCCTTTATATGTATATTTGCATTTCATAGTACTCTGTTAGACACTGTTAGACACTGTGCCACTGTGTGGCACTGGTGCAGACCCTTCGCATACATAACAGTACATTTAATAAGTTTTTCCTTTGAGCTCACATGCATTATGGATGTATTTTCACATTAATATGGAGCAGAGTTGATAATCTGAGTAAGTAAGTGGCCTCCCAGATAGTTTTTTTGGTGGCTATCAGGATTGCTTAGGATTCTGCTGAGAAATTTTATGGCAAATTACAAGTGCTTCCTTTTCATTTCAAGCCAAATTTTGGTAGAAAACAACAAAACAACAAAAGAAACCTTTGGATACAAATACAAATTAAACTTAAGGTTTTTCCCAAAATATGTCTGTATATTTCTGTGTCATCATTACTATGATGCCTGAAAAATCATTTTAAAAATTTTAAATTCTTTAAAAAAGAATTATCCATAAGAATTTACAAGAGAGAGATATTTCATCACAGGATTTAGGTGGATATTTATACCATTGCTATAGTAGGATTATTGGTTTATAAGTAAATAGGATAAATTTATGAAGAATTGGGCTAGTGCTGGTTTTAGTCTAATGCAGGGTTGTCAAACTCATGTTGTGACGGCATCGTCCCATGACGTATTGCAACTTTTTCCCCTTCTCTAAACCGGACATGGGCATGGCCAGTATCCCGCCCGCGGGCCATGAGTTTTGACACCCCTGGTCTAATGCCTCAGAATCCCAGGTAAATGTTAATAACAACTGCTAGGAGGCAACAGTTGAAGTACATGTTTATACTTAAGAGCTTCCTGAATATTTGTGGCTGGTCACTGGATGGGTTTTTAGTCTGATGCTGCCAGTTACTTTCATGGCACAGTGCCAAAAACATGGTGTGTAATGTAATCTGTGTAAATTAAACTCTGATTTAATTTCCAAAACAAATATTCTTTTTAAATAATTGGAGCCTTTTGTAGCTGTAATGCTCAAGAGGAAAGGAAGCAGCAACAATTAAGGAATAGCTTTCAAATAGTTACGTATCCTTGCTAATGAAGTTTGCAGAACTAATTGTATAAGTAAGAAAAATCATTTTGCCATTATTTCTTTGGAAGTAGTATGATCTGCTTTAAATTTGAGTGCATTGATTTTGGTCGTCCTGGATAGAAATACTGCAACTTGCCAAAGCATCTTTTTTCTAAGGATATTTCCTATATTGCTCAGAGGAAATATATATGATTGTTGTAAATTCAAGATTAAAGGATTGCTGAAATATTTTTAACTTTGCATGCATGGGAACTAAAATGAGCTAACATTTTTGAGCTCCTTATCAATTCAGAAGTTTTTTGGGGGGGGGGCAGAAAGAGACACATGTATAATTTTTTATGATCCCATTTCTTTTCCTGCCTTTAGATTTCCCTGGAGTTCCGGAATTTGGCAAAAGCCTATCAAGATGTTATTGCTGACATTTGTCACAAGATGGGTCTTGGTATGGCAGAGTTTCTGGAAAAGAAAGTGAATTCTAACAAAGAGTGGGACAAGGTGAGTGAGTTGGGACGGGGAGTATGAATTCTAGCAGACCTGTATGTTAGCTATAACTATTAAGGTTACAATACAGAGACCATCAAAGTCTTCTGTTCAGTGAGACTTTTTATGTACAGTTCCCATGAGCATAGGAATAGAATATTTAAGGAGAAACAATAAAAGTGATTAGCTTCTATAGGACAAGGGAAAAGTGGTACTCAAACTGATATTGGGGGATTTTTCTCTAGATCAAAGGAGATAATCCCTGCAGTTTAGGTGTCTTGGAACTGGAGTTGGTCTTCTATATGGATTTAGTTCACTCATTACCATAAGGCTGGCATAAGTAACTTTCATCACCCAAGATCTGTTGCAGCCTTTGACTGACATATTACCTCAACCTCTTAAAATGAACAGCCCTAAAAATTATATTGGCAAGGTTCTGGGGTTTTAAAGGCTGGACTTTTGGCTCTTAAACTCACTCCAAAACAATACAATTTGTAACAGTGGCTATATGAATGTTCCTAGCAGTTTACATTGCAAACAGAGTGAAATTGTAAAGTTTGGCAGCTGCAGCTTTTATGGACTGAACTAGATTTTTAAAAATATCTTAATAAAGCTCTGAATGTTCCAACCTACAGTATTGCCACTATGCTGCTGGCCTGGTGGGGATTGGCCTGTCCCAGCTCTTCTCTGCCTCAGAATTAGAAGATCCTGTTGTTGGCCACGATGTAGAACTGGCCAACTCCATGGGACTCTTTCTGCAGAAAACCAACATCATTAGGGACTATCTGGAGGACCAACTTGATGGCAGAGAATTCTGGCCCAAAGAGGTAAAAGAAAAAAAGCATGATAGATGTGAGGAAGATTACTTTTAACTCAATGGTACGAATGTGTACAACATGCAAAAACTGTTAGTTTCATCCTGATTTATGCTGTTTAATTGATGTAGAATATGTGGGCAATTTTTTTGCCCAGGGATCCTATGCAGTGATATCTTGTGGATTTGAGGCTGCATATATCTACACATAAAGTGGTCTCATTCACAACTAAGATGTTCCCATTGTCCCTAAGATTGGTGGAGTAAGATTGAATTCTGTCTCTTGCAATCAGAGCTAATGCTTCCCTACTGCTATTTGCAGCAGGGAAATATCCTGTCTCTCTTTATGACTACTGTTACTGCTGTTTTTGTTGCTAAATTATGGCTGCTAATAGGGTTCTGTACTATAGTCCTTGAGATGGGCATACTGACTGCTGTTTTGACAGTCTGATAGATCATAGAGCCTTTTCTAACAGTCAGAGGGTCAGAGAAACCTTTTTCAGAAGCTCTTCTAGCAGCCACTTTGTGAAAACTCAGTGATTGATCATAGTAGTCTCCTAATATCTCCCAGATTGGCTACTAATTTTGATGGTCTTTGATTTATGACTATTTGTTTAGTGACTGATTAAATTGCAGTGGTCCTGAATGAAGAGAATTATGGCATCTGCCCGAAGATATGGCCATTGCAACACCACTGCGGTCACTTTAGAAAAATTTGGGCACTTGGCAACACACCCACCTTTATGACTAAGGGTGCTGTAATTCTACATCCCACACATGGGCACCTATTTCTCCCCTTCATCTCTGCCGTTCCACCTGGGCTACCAGGCTGGCGGCCCCCAGGGGGAGGGCTTTCTCTGTCGGAGCCCCGACTCTCTGGAATAGTCTTCCCACCGATCTCAGGACGGCCCCCGACCTCCCCTCCTTTCGCCGGGGATTAAAGACATGACTGTTTAAAGAACATTATGATCGTGGGGTTATATAGTCTTTTTTAGAATGATTTTAATGGATTTTAATGTGTTTTAATTGTGTTTATTGTGATTTGTATTTATGATTGTTTTTGTAAGCCGCCCTGAGTCCTTGGGGAGAATGGCGGCATATAAATCACATAAATAAATACTGATTGTTCAGTTACCAGGGGAAGATAACAACTTGATACAGTGTTTCTCAGTTTCAGCAACTTTAAGATGTGTAGACTTCAACTTCCAGAATTCCCCAGCCAGCTGGAGTGTTGAAATCCACATATTTCAAAGTTGAAGAAATTGTGAAATATTGACTTGGAGCAGTGGTCCCCAACCTTTCATGCTCGGTGAACAACGGTGGAAGGGGTGGGTGGGAAAAGGGGATGATTTGCATGCATACACACAGCTTGCACAAATGCAGCTTCGTGCACTTGCCCGCCACTTAACATGGCCAGGTTCCCAACGGATTGGGGATCCCTGACTCAGAACGTGCAAGCTTTAGAGGGTAAACAAAAGATTCAGTAACTGCTGTGGGTAAAGAATAGCATTTTGAGCTTAATTGAGTGGAATAGCTAATTAGACATGACAAGGATGGTTTTGTGTTGCTATGATCTAATCTTGTACTTTACATAATGGTGGGACGTTATTGGAAATCTTCATTGCTAGTTGGAGGCATTGATGATTTGCTGAAACAGCCTTCAGGACAAGACATGTTGGCTAAGTATAATCCCTGCAAAACTAATGTGTGAAAACCAGCAAATCTCAGCTGCTCAGTAATTTTGAAATTCTGCAAAAGTAGCCTCAACAACCTTGACCTCTTGGTGTTCCTAGGTTTGGAGCAAGTATGTGAAGAAGCTGTCAGATCTTGCTAAGCCAGAGAATATTGACAAAGCCGTCCAGTGTTTGAATGAGCTGATTACCAATGCCTTACATCATGTTCCTGATGTCTTGACATATTTGTCCCGCTTGAAGAATCAAAGTGTGTTCAATTTCTGTGCTATTCCACAGGTAAATTGAGTTGCCTTTTTACTTTTGTGTACTTATTACATTTATATCCTGCCAAATCTATCAAGGATTCCTGGCAGTTTGCAATTAAAAAAGCAACCGTAGTTCAAAAACTCAGTTAAAATATTCACAGTAAATAAAATAATAATTAGGAGTAGGAGTAATAGCAAAGTTAATTACTAAATGCCTTTTGGAAGAATTCTGTTTTAACCATCTTCTGGATCAGCAGTAAAAAAGGAGACTACTCTGATTTTCAAATGCGTGAGCCCCCGTCAACAATCCCTCCTAGAATGCCTCATCAAGCCTAACCTGGAGGATCGTAAAAAGCTTTGAACTTCAAACCTCGTTAATATATTTTGGTTGAGAGATTGCTAGAAAGGTTAGGGTTGTAGGCTAGAAAATATCCTGGGAAAAGGCAGTAAATAATCAATTTTACTCTGATAAGCATACATGAAGTAGATAATGAACTTGTTGTTCATCACTGGATTAGAAGATTAATTAGGCTATTTTAAAATAGACTTGGATAACATGACATTCAGTGGTGGGTTGCCCCTGGTTTGGTCCGGTTCTATAGGAGGAGGTTCCGCCCAGTCGCCACGGTGATCTGTGCATGCACAGAAGTGTGCACGTTCCCGTTGCGAACCGGTAGTAAAGGTAAGTAGAACCCACCCCTGATGACATTCATCATGTGATACCCATTGTTATAGCGGTATGACAAAAAAACCATTGGGTTATTCATTTGTCATACTGAGTCTAAAAAAAATGAAAAAGGATGGAAAAAGTCATTTTGTATATGTTTTTGTATAGCACTTGTAGATTAACTTTTCTGCTTTTCACTATTCCTTGGATTACCCTTGTAAACATACCGTATTTTTCGGCATATAAAACGCACCGGATTATAAGATGCACCTACCTTTTTTGGTGAGGAAAAGAAGAGAAAAAAAATCTCCCTCTGCTTCTGAGCAATTTTGCTTCTTTGCAGCAAACAGCCTGCTTTACTTTCAGTTTCGTTTTCAGCATAGGTTGATTAGCACAAGGGAAAAAAAATCTCCAGCAATTTACCTCTTTGCAGCAGAGTCGGGAGGCCAATCAAATCAACTTGTGCTAATTAGGCTGTGCTGAAGCTGAAAGGAGCTGTTTTTTCTTGCTATTTGCTTGCAAGGAGGTAACTGCTGCGAGGCAGAGGCCAAAGGGTGGGGGCCAGTGGGTGGGCGGGGCTACATTCAGTGTATAAGACTCACCTAAATTGTCACCCCCTTTTAGGAAAAAGGTGTATCTTATACTCTGAAAAATACAGTAACTAAAAATAGTTGCTGTGTATACAAAACCTTTTAGACCTAAATATGCTTAGGGCATAATGTAACACCTGATTCATGTAACTTGCTAAGAAAATGGCTAGACCAGGGGTGGGTTCTAAATTTTTTTACTACGGGTTCTGTGGATGTGGCCAATTTTGTGGGCATGGCTTGGTGGGCAGTAGTGACTGGGTGGGCGTGGCCAACTTTTTTTTTAACTTTTAAAAGCATTTTTCTAGAACCTTAAGAGTTGCAGAAAAAAATGCTTTTAGAAGCCTCTGACAATCAGGCAACCCAGCTGGGATCACCAGAGGCTTTTAAAGGCATTTTTTTTTCTACAACCTCTTCGGCTGAAGAGGTTGTAGAAAAAATGCTTTTAAAAGTTAAAAAAAAAAGCCTCTGATGAGGTGGGTGGGGTAAGCAAGCGGCGACCGGGCCGGGACCGATTCGGGGGCGTGGCCAGCCAATGCTATTACCGGTTCTCCGAACTACTACACATTTTTACTACCAGTTCTTGCGAACCGGGAGCAATCCACCACTGGGCTAAACTCCTCCAACATGATGAAAAACTCTTAGTTTTCCCTTACTTAGGAAGTGATATCAAAACAACGTTAAACACTAAGACTTCTTGTAAGAAGGTGCATTCCTCTTGAGGCACTTGATGATGATGTCCATGTAAGCCCTAAGGAACCTGTCCAGGAACATAGCACTCCTTTCTGTAGGTGGTAGTGTTGAACACTATTATTCATTCACTGTTCTTTGGCCATGGCTATTGGGTGTATGTAAGTATGTATGATGTATGTATATAGAGAGTCAGTTTGTTAAGGCATCAGGCTAGAAACCAGGAGACTGAGTTCTACTCCCACCTTAAGCACAAAGCCAGCTGGATGACCTTGGACCAGTCATTTTCTCTCAGCCCCAGGAAGGAGGCCACTTCTGAAAAACTTTGCCAAGAAAATTACAAGGACTCATCCAGGCAATCTTCAACAATTGGACACAACTGGACAGAAGGGAAAAAACTTACCACATTTATATAGCTGCCCTGTGATTTTCTAGACTATTTTATAAAACTCAATACCTTTAATCAGCATATTAATCTTCATAAATAACAATACATTTTTTAAAAAAAATAGCTCTGTTTTTCTTTGGAGCCTGGTTGTGCACGACTGCACGAACACTTGCTGCTCTTGATCATAAGCCCTTTATCTCCTCTTTCCTGCCCAGGTGATGGCTATAGCGACTTTGGCAGCTGCCTACAACAACCAACAGATCTTCAAAGGTGTAGTGAAGATTCGAAAGGGACAGGCAGTCACATTGATGATGGATGCTACTAACATACATGCTGTCAAAACCATTATGCACCAATATATGGAAGAGGTGAGTTGGGAGAGCCTTGGTATTCAGTTCTTGATGTAAATGCCTTTTACGTGTAGTGGGAAAACATTCTTGAGTTAACATGAATTCCTGTACAGATGTATGGCCGTCACCAGCATTTGCCTTTTCACTTTGAAACTCTGTAAAGTGGGAGAGCAAATTTTGCACAGCATGATGTAAAGCTTAGGCAAAGGTTGCAAATGGCAATTATGTGACTGTGGGAACTCTGCCACCAACATAAATATGAGGACGGCTCAGAACCACCATTTGTTTAGTCCCATTATATGTTTGAATAGTGCTGACAAGTAGTCATTAAGCAAGGACCATCTGTTGGGCTATTCTATATATTTGTTGCTATGAATTCCTTCAAAAGAAAACAAACTAAAATGTGTAATATTTCAACATGTAGAACACAAGGGATTTGGAAAAGTCATTGAGCAGAAGGACTGAACTGGTATAATGAAGTCCTTTCTCCCATAAATCCCCTCCATACTATCTGTCCTTTCTTTCCAGATGCGGCTCCTCATATTTTTCACTAGCTAATAAGGAGAGGAAGAGAAAAAAGAAAGGAATGGAAAAGGGTTGCTGGTTTTTCATGGGAATTGTTTGTAAGAAAGAGAGAGGGGAGTGACTGTTTCATGGGTGTGTAATGGAAACACAGCAAAAGATGTGGGTTGGCAAAAAACTACAGAGTACCACAGATTCACAGAGCCCTGTTGTACAGACTTGTTTAATGACTGTTCTTTATCTAGTAGTTCAGTTTCCTTTTCTTCTCTTTAACAAAATTACAGATATGCCAAGCTCATCCTATGGAAACACAAAATGGGGCTCTAATGATGATATAATATTGTATTGTATTACAAATCAGATTGTAAGATGGCACAAGTCAAAACAATCCATAAATGTGTTTTTAGTAGAAAAGCCACATGGAATCGTTCCATCAATCTGTAATGTGTTATTTGTAATGACTATTTGTAACGACTGAGGTCTTGCTGAAGTTAATACTTCTTTTAACTTACCGATTAGTCTATTCTATCTGTGATTTCTATTTTCTTTTTTTAGCTATGGTATCTTAAATGATTCTCTCTCTATCTTACTAGATCTACCAGAAGGTCCCAAGCACAGACCCTTCCTCTGCCAAAACTCAACAGATCGTCAACACTGTCCAATCCATGAGCTCACCCAGTGGTACCCTGGTCTCCCGGACCCATTATTCACCCTTCTATTTTTCCTGCATTATGATTTTAGCTGCCTTGAGCTGGCAGTATCTGAACACTGTTTCAAAAGCAGCAGAGGAATATGTGCACACTGGTGAGAAGTGAGGGTGGAGATCTCTTGTGCTTCGTTTGGAAGGGGAATATTTTGAAATGGGAGAACTTTTTGGAGTCCCAGGAATCTAAGGAACAGGACTGTGAATGTTTCACTGCAAGCTGACTAAACTGGAAGCCTTCAGTTAAAAGCATCTGCTGCTGGTTTTGAAGCCTCTTAACAGTTTTCCATGGAGACATTGGCTTTTTTTTCTCAGCTAAACTAGCTACAGTCAATTTTGTTTTGAGTCTTACTTAATATTTTCTTTTCTGCGGTTGGCTCTGCATTTGTTTTTGATGTAGGGTGTTTTTTAGCTCTGATGTTTCAAAGTGTTTGTGAATTATGAAAGTAAAAAATGTGGTGATAAAACCACTTCTCTATGTCCTGCTGTAATTCAAGCACTGCATTTTCTGTTCAGAAAAACTTCCAAAGCCTTGTACTATGTCTTACGTTGCACTAATTTAGGAATTTGTCCTTACATTAACTTTGGAGATAGTTATCTTTATTACATGGTTATTTTTTTCTTTTCCATAAATGTTATTGTGCCTCTTGGAAAAGGTTTCTATATTGTAATATGCAGGGGATTTTGGGAGCCAATAGAGGGAAATTGTATAAATCTGAGATAGGGCAAAACTGTGGCTCTTCTACAGTAAAGCTGCCCACTCCTGAAGCAGAGATCAGCACTGAGAATCAGAATATTTTTAACATCTTCTGTAGCCTTGGAGAAGTTCTAGTTTGTGATGCAAAGTAAGGTTGTGAGAATTTTGGAAGGTGCAGGCCAAAGCATCCTTACAATATCTTCACATAGCAGCTTCCTTTTGCAGATTCATCCCAGGTACCTACCTAAGTACGTGGCCTGCAATTTTGTTTTGCTGGCTCTCCCATCAGATCTGTTATCTCCATGCAAACCATAAAGCCATGTCCCAAAGGAGCCCAAGGAGGGTGCTTTACAAAGTATCTGTTCAAATGGTTTAGAACAGGGATGTCAAATTCAAGGCCCGTGGGCTGAATCTCGCCTGTGGGGTGCTTAGATCTGGTTCACAGGGCCAACCTGGAAACAACGAAGGACTGGTCTGTGGTGCCTCTGCCAATGAAAATGGAGCTTGATAGGGCAGCCCTCTGGAGTGCCGTTTTCGCTGGCAGAGGGTTGCAGGAGGCCATCGCACCCGAAAACTGAGCCTGTTTTCGCTGGCAGAGCTCTCGGGCCACCGCAGGTCCCCCCAACACAAGTGACATTGGGCTGGCCACACCCACCCTCAAATCCGAGTTTGACACCCCTGGTATAAAATGAGATGAGTTTAAATCTCAAAAACGAAATCAATTTAGAAAAGCATATGTACATGGAAGTAAAGAATAGTTATGAGGTGTGATGTAGAGCTTTTGCAAGTTCTTATAATAGACTCCAAGTTGAGCTCTACTCCTAGCGTCACTGTAACAAGGATTGTTTTCTTGGTTTACTATTGATTCTCCTAGAATGATTGACCAGTGTTTCCAGGTGGTCTCACCTAAGAGCCAACCAAGATCAACCCTACTTAGCTTTTTGAGGAACACCCATCTGCTGTGGCAATAGCATGGAGTACTTGTTTTCTCTGCAACCTGGTCCCTAATTCTATAAAGAGGGATCACATAAATTTCTTGATTTACAAATGCAGGTTAGAAGGCCCATTATAGTGGCCTTCAGTAGTTGATAAATGAAAAACCATTTATCAGATATAGTGAACAAACTCCAAAACAGATTCTGGAGGCCTTGTACTATGCAACTTGACAAGAGGCTAAAAAGTAAGCGCAAGCCAGCTTGGTTTACTGGGACTTTTGCAAATAATTCTGAACTAGGTAGCTCTTGATTTACTTTCCACAAAGGCACCATTGGTTAAGTCTGTAAATACTGAAGTGTATATTTCACTCTATTTTTGCACCCTTTGAAGCACAGCCATGAACCACAGAGAAGCATATCTAAAAAGAGCATGGAAGGCAAAATCTTGTTCTACCCTAAATGGAAGCAATACATCAGGATCTTTTGAATCATGAGCCATAGTGGGTTTTGAAGAATGGTTCTAGACTGCTAGTGACTTTTGTGGTCAAGAAGGACTGTGACACCACATATAGATAATTGCAATACGTAAGTGTAGGTACATCAATACCTAAGTACTGCAAAAAAATTTAAGGCATGCAAATTAAACCAAAAACTCATATAAATTATTCCAATCCCCAAGAAATCAGAATAGCAGAGGAACTAGAGGCTGGGAAAGAAGGAACAAGTAGTCCTTAATGGGTCTAAGTCTACATGGAGGGAAGTAAGCAGTGGGGTACCACAAGGTTCTGTCTTAGGCCCAATACTCTTCAATATCTTCATAAATGACTTAGCTGAGGGAATAGAAGGGGAATTTACCAAATTTGCAGATGATACTAAGCTGGCAGGAACAGCTAATAGCCAGGTGGATCTTGACAAACTTGAATACTGGGCCCTATCGAACAAAATGAATTTCAATGTATAGAAAAGTAAAGTCCTATACTTGGGCAAGAAAAATCAAGAGGAAGGGGTCAAGCTATTTTCCAAAGCACCTGTAGGCCAGACAAGGAATAATGGATGGAAATTGAATAAGGAAATTTAACCTGGAAATAAAGAGAAATTTTCTGACAGAATAAGCAACCAATGGAACAGCTTTCCTTCAGAAGTTGTGGGAGCTTCATCACTTGAGACTTTTCAAGAAAAGATTGGACTACCATTTGTCAGAAATGGTGTAGGGTTTCCTGAATGGGTGGGGGGTTGGACTAGATGACCTACAAGGTCCCTTCCAACTCTGTTAATCTGTAATCTGATCTATAGGCTGTATAGAATTCAAAATTAAAACCTTGTGACATGCATAAAGCCATTATTGCTTCAAATCATCAAACGTTCAAGGTACATAGCACAAGATCCAAACCATCCATCCAATCTCTATCACACACACACACACACACACACACTCTATCCATCCATCCATCCATCCATCCATCCATCCATCCATCCATCCATCCATCCATCCGAGGCTTTATATCAAGGCCATTACATTTGATCTCAGCAACCCATATTATTCTCATGAGTTCAAATACAGAAGCTCAAGGATCAGTAAAATGTATTGGTGTGTGAAACAGTCACCTGCTAAAGTTTTATCAGTTACCTATGGCACAACATGCATTGGGTCTATTTTCCAAACTAAAGCAGGCAGTTGTATTGAAGATATGCTATAAAACATACAGATTCAAATGAAAGTGTTCTGCCTCCACTACCCCCACAAAAGAAACCAGAAATAAAATCCTTTCTGTCCACCAGGGGGAAGAATGAATGCATACATTGTAGAAAAGAGAGAGATACTTTACTGGAGATAGGAATTGGAAGTACACTTATGAAATTCTGGTCATAAGTCTTAAGTGTATAAAATATTCTGCATTTAACAATAACTTTGTATTTGAAGCCAGCAACCAATCACATAAAGCCTATGGGTCAGTTTCAGTTTTAGGTTGGGTTCATGTAACTATGGGTTTTTTTAAAAAATAGTTTGTTGAAATAGACTGGTCACCTACCTAGGCAAAGCAAACCATTTTATGGCTTTTAATAACAGCAAATCCAGTTCAGTCATGTCTAGGCTAGACCCATCAAACTCAGTAAGACTAATGGTAGCAAACTGAAGTTCCTTTAATTTGAGGTTGATTTAGTGTTGAACCATTTTTATAGCCCCTTTATGTGCACAATTTTTATGCTTGCTGCTTATGTTTCCTCATTATTTACAATTATAAAAAATGAAATAATTCATGCGTATGTGCAGGACCAGTTAGTGCAATTGCCCATATAGTTTCAGGAATCAAGCTTAAATGACAGGCACACACAAAACCTCTCTCTTTATGTGTATGCATGTGTTTCTGCTTCTGCAACTATTTGCATGTATGTTCCTGCTTCTGCAACTATTTAAAATTCAATTTAATTTAAATTTAACTTGAAATTTCATGATCCTAAAATCCCATCTATCCAAGTTTTTCAAGGAACTGAAGTTCAATGCATAGTTACAACAGATTCGGGAGTTTTGTCTGTTGTGACTATTTGGTCAAGTTTCAGAAGGACCCTCTCTCTACTTCTTATCTTTTCACTATTGAGGCATTTATTGGCATGGAGAATTTATGAAGAGAAGAATTAGGACTGCCAGTACCATGAGAACATCCTCTTAAAATTTCTTTGAAATTTAGGCATAGACCTCAACCATTCATATAGTAAATAAGGGCCTATTTTAGCCTCTGTATTTTCTATTTCCTGAAAGTAAGTGAGTATGTGAAAAAGAAGGGGGAGAGGGAATCCTCTGTACCACTTTGCACAATAATGTTTACTAAGGATTAAACTCAAAACAATCCAACCCTGAGATTCCATGATCCTACACTCTTATCTGATGGGTGGTGCCATCAATATGTGGAAAGTAAAGTTAAAATACCACTGCAAACAGCAACCTCAATATCTTAACTAGGAATTGGTTGTTTCTAATCATGCCCTTCTGTTGGTGAAATGTACTTTGATTCCTTTAGAGGTATTTCATTTAAAACAGCCAGTTTCATCTCAATTTCCTTGACATTCTGTTTTGCCAGTCATGAAAAATTGTTGAGCGAAAATTAGAAAGCCTCATGCTTTAGACAAAGAGAGCCTGCTAGAGACATCTGTATTGTATTTTTTTTAAAAAAAATGTTAAAGGCTTAAAAAAAAAATCCTGACGTCTAAAATGTCTTAAAGCAAAGGATTGCCACCATGTCTTCTATCTTTATAAGTATGGTTATGTGCTATTCAGCTGGCAGGATGATCACAGCTGCTTCCAGTACTGGCTTGTGCGAGGGATACCAGCTACAACCTCAGACTCAATTCCACAGTGATCTTGCCCACGGAGGATTCGGAAATAGCCTAGAAGATATTGAGAGAAAAATCTTGCAAAAAATTCTCAATACTAAACAAAACGAAACAAACCCAGCCCAACCGGCTTGTCCCTTAGCCATATTTTGTGTGTCTGTGTCTGTGTACAAGTATTCAATTTATGACAGTTCACTTAGCAATGGTTCAAAATTACAACACCTCCCCTCCAAAAATACAACCTGTTCCCAAAGTTACATATGTTGCAGCACCACAGTGCTAGTTCACCCTTATGATAGCCTGTAGAGACGTTGCAATGTGCCCTCTGCCTATTTCCCTCACCCCTCATCCTACCTCACTGGGTCTCCCTAGGAACTGGTCCTACTTTGCTAACCCTCAGGATTATACTTGCTCCTCCCCATCCTGTTTCCAATTGCTTGATTACTTTTCAAAGATCTCCACAGTTCCTGAACAGGCTGACCCATAGGGCAGAAAATGAGCGGCTTCAGGGACATGAGCATGAAAGTAGAACCGGTGGCCAATCGATGTAGAGATGCTTTCCTTTGTCTCATTGGGCTTGCAGTTGGAGGATTTCATTGGGCGATAAAACAATGGAAACGAGCTCCAGGTTGATTGGCGGCCACCTCCATGATCCAATCCTTGAAGCTGCTCATTTAAACCAGCTGCCCAGCAACAAGCAGAAGATGCCTGCGCTGCTGGCCAGGGATACAAGAATACCAGAAAAGCTGCCATCTTTTACTCAGATGCTGGGGAAGCTGTTTTCCTTGGATCTTGCATTCTTATAGCTTCACCAGATGGCTTCTTTTCTGCCACGTGGATCAACCTGTTCTGGAACTCTGGAGATCTTTTAAAGGTAAGTGAGTGATCAGAAATGGGGTAGGAAGAAGCAAATGTAATCTTTGGGGGGGGGGGCTGTTAGCAAAGCAGGCCTAGTGCCTGTGGAGACCCGGTGGGCAGGATGAGTAGAGGGAAAGCAACTATGGGAACCCCAAGGGGTTGTAAGCGGAGCATGAGATATTTCAGTGGCCTTGGGTGGTCAGAAGCAGGTGGCCTATTTCAGCACTACCCCTCCCCCATAGTCTTCCCCACCGAGATACCTCATGTGCACTTAACAAACAGCATTCAATTAACAAATGCATTGGGGAAAGCAGGGAGGGATCGCCTTCATTTAAGGTGACCCAATTAACGAATCCTTGAGTTACGAATGTAATTGGCAGGCTCTATTACATTTGTAACTCGAGGATTACCTGTACTGATATGCATGATGAAGAACATGATGTCGAATGTCAAAGGAGCATGTTAGACTTCCAAATGTTGCTCAACCACAGCTCCTGGCAGTTCTACAGCAAAGGCATCTCTGAAAGATAATTGACCCCTAAAGCAAGGGTCTCCAACCGTGGCAACTTTAAGACTTGTGGACTTCAACTCCCAGAATTCCTCAGCCAGCTTTCTGGGAGTTGAAATCCACAAGTCTTAAAGTTGCCAAGGTTGGAGACCCCTGCACTAAAGGAAGAGAGATCACCTACCATTTTCACCCCAGTCCGTGTTCCAGGAATTAGCTATCAACCAGTAAGGCGTGTCATTGTCAACACCCCAGCCAAGAATTCGGATTGCATGGCCACCAACTGATTCACCAGAGACGTGCTGATAGACACCTGCAGGGGAAAAACTGTTAACTATTCCCAAATATAAATGCTGTGATTTCCCTGCTAAGATCACTACTCAGTTAATATTCTGCTTGGAATTTAAACTTGTGAAGAAACCATAGATATCATGGCTTGTGAGCGTGTCTTGCTTGGCAACTTTACTTGAATCCCAACTTTCACATTTCAGACTAGAGCTGCACTCGGTGAAGTGCAGCTCAAAAATATATATTTCAGGGGGACTTCCGGTTTCGATCTCTTCGGCGCTGGGCGGCTCGTTTGATCGTCCGCCGCCCCCGCCGCTTGTAGAGCCGCTTTATTACTTTAAAAGCGGCTTGGAACGCTCCCCCTTTGCAGTGGGGGGGAGCGAGAGTGGGCAGCAAAGGTTGAGCCCCAGAAGTGCTGCCAGGGAGGTCTCTAAGCCCTGGTAAGCGCTTTTGTTGGGGCTCCCTATTTAAGCTGCTGAAGCTCCGAGCGGCGTGGGACTTCTGCCTGTCAGAACAAGCTGGAGAGGAATCGAAACGAACGAAGCTAATTCCCAAGTGAAAAACAACTAGCTTGGTGAGATCCTTTGAGGAATATAAAGTTCTTAATGAGTTTTTTTTAAAATTTGGAAAGCAAGCTGTTTGAAGTTAAAGTGTGTGAAAATGGCGCTTGATCAAAGCAGAGTCAGTGAAAGCGGAAGGAGAAAGTGAAACAAGAAAGCGAAAGTGTGTTTGGCTGTAATTGGACTTTGTTTATTCACAAGTTTTACAAGTTTTTTACAATAATAGTTCTTTAAAGTATCTTTTCCTCATAAAAGTTAATGGAACTTGCTCCTCTTTTGTAAACCTGGGGAGATCAGGAAAAGGAAGAAGATTCTTTTCTTTTTTGCCTGGATTTAAGCTCTGTACAGGCATGACTTCAAAGAGAGCAGGGGGGGATTCCCCCACACACCAAACAAAGGAAAAGCCAGTGTCAGCTTCAAAGCAGTTAAAACAGACACAGGATTGTGATATAGAAGATTTGAAAGCATTCATACAGAAATATATGGGAGAACTCTCTGGCCAAATGAGTAAATTGGATGAAAGGTTGAATAAAAATCAAAAAGAAATGAAAACAGTGGTGGGGGAAGTTAAGGAGCTGGTGGAAGAAAAAACTGAAGGATTACAGCAGAGTGTAACTAAAGTAGCCACGGTTCTTACTGATGCTTTACTGGCGATTGAGAAAAAAGTGGAGGACTTAAATCTTGAAGTTGAAGCAAACAAAAAGGAAGTAAAAGAACAGATGTTTAAGGTGGGGGTGCAAAGCCAGAGGTTTGAAGAGGAGATTACCATGCTACAATTTCGAAATATGGAATTTGCTCTAAGATTAAGAGGCCTAAGAGAACATAATCGTGAAAACCTGAGGGCAACCTGTGTGGAGGTGTTGGCGAAGATTTTGAAAGTTGAACCAGAGGTGGTGGATAATAGAATAGACAAGCTGTATAGAGCCAACTCACGCATTGCAAAACAGAGAAATTTGCCAAGAGATGTTGTAATTTACTTTACTGAGAGGAAATTGAGAAATGACATTTTGCAATACTCTTTTCAGTCTACGCTTCTACATGGTGGCAATCAAATTGGGGTTTTCAAAGAATTACCACCAAAGATGTTAAGAGACCGGAAAGACTTTGGTTTCCTTGTGAATGAGTTGAAGCGGCGTCAGATTCCATTTAGGTGGGATGTCCCTGTTGGTATTGTTTTAAGATTTGAAGATGTGAGATATCGTATCAATTCGGTGGAGAAGGCGGAACAGTTCTATAACAATGTGTTGAAAAAAGTTCCTTCACCTCGCTCTTCTACACTTATACCTATTGAAGATATCTCAGTTGAGCAGGTTTTTCAACAGGGACTGCTAAAGGAAGGTCAAGAAGCCCCAAGGGAGGAAATTTTAGGTGCAGTAGGAGGTGTATTAGAAGATTCATTAATAGATATCCCTGAGGTGAAACCAAAGCAATCCAGAGCCACAAGAGAGGTGGAACCGGATTTGGATTTACTGATGCAAGAACCCCAGAACCAACGTATAACCAGAGCGGCAGGGAAACAACGATTGGAAACATATCGGGAGAAGACACCACAGGAGGTGAAGGAAGCGAATGGGAAAAAGTTATACTCAGAAGCTGTGGGAGGAGCAAGACCGAAGACGTCGGCGGTTGCGGGAACTCTTCGCGAATTGCTTCGAGAGCTTCAGCCATCGTCAAAATGATACTTAAAATTTTATCTTGGAATGTGAATGGTTTGAATTCACCGCAGAAGAGAAGAAAAATATTTCACTATCTAAAACAATATAATAATGATGTTGTCTGCTTACAGGAAACTCATATAAGAACCCAGGACCAGAAGCTTTTAATCTCAAAAATTGGATTACAATTTATATCTTCTAGTGGGGCCAAAAGAAATGGACTTGTCTTCTATATTGCTAAAAGAATACCAGCTAAACTTATAGAAGCGGATGATGAGGGGAGATATGTTGCTGTCGTAATAACTGTACAGAATGTTGAAGTGCTTTTAATTGGCATCTACGCTCCGAACCAGCAACAGGAAAGTTTTTATAAAATGTTGAATGAGAAAATTTTGCAGTGGAATTACAAATCTTTCTTGATCATGGGAGATTGGAACGGGGTGATTGATGTAACATTGGACAAAAAGACATCGGCCAAGAAAGGGAATAAGTTACCACAGACTTTTTTTGCCATGAAAGAAGAATTAGAGTTGAAGGATGTTTGGAGAATTCATCATCCAGATGAATTGGATTTTACTTTCTTTTCAGATAGACATAAATCTTTCTCGAGAATTGATTTTATGCTGGCTACTACTGATTTACTTAATGTAGTGACAAAAACAAAAATTCTTCCTAGAACTTTAACAGATCACAGTCCAGTCTGGATTGAGATGAACCCAGGCAAGAGAGAAAGGAGATCTTGGCGTATGAATGAGAATATCTTCAGACATGAAAAGTATATTAAGGAGCTAAAGGAACAAATTAAAGAATTTTTTTATATTAATTTGAATAAAGGTACACCCATCGAGATAGTTTGGGATGCATGTAAGGCCTATATGAGGGGTGCACTGATACATATGAATTCTAGACATAAAATAATTCGACAGAAGTCGAGATTGGACTTGGAGACGGAGATAAAGGATAAAGAACAATTGCTCATTAAGAATCCGACTGACGAAAAGGTATTGTTAACTATAAAACTCCTGAAAGATCAATTTCAAATGCTGATGGCTGAACAAACAGCAACTAATCTGCAGTATGCTAAACATAATACCTTTTGTAACGCTAATAAACCTGGCAGATGGTTGGCTTATACTTTGAGGAAACAGCAAAATTCACGTATGATAAATGCTATTGAGTATAAAGGGAAACGAATACATCAGCAAAACTTAATACATCAAGCTTTTTTAACCTATTATTCGAAATTGTATCAAGCCGATAAAGTTAAAGAAGATCTTATCGATGAATATTTGCACAAGAAGAGAGTTACAAAAATTTCTAGTACACAAAGTGACAGACTGGAGCGACCTATAACATTGGAAGAGATTTCATATGCAATAAAACAATTGAAATTATCTAAAGCTCCTGGGACAGATGGTTTGACAGCAGTTTTTTACAAGACCTTGCAAGAGGAACTGATAGAGCCTCTTAAAGACTTGTTTTGTAATATTCAACAGGGGGGAAAAATACCTCCCTCGTGGAAGACGGCTTTTATATCATTGATACCTAAAGAAGAAGACTCTGCTATACCTGAAAATTTCAGACCAATATCTCTCCTGAATACGGACTATAAAATTTTTGCTAAAGTATTAGCCAACAGATTGATGCCAGTTATTCAAGATGTGATTCATGAAGACCAAGCTGGTTTTATAGAAGGCAGATACATGAAAGACAATGTTAGGCAACTCATAGATTTGTTGGAATATCTTGATGAAAAGAAACAGATCTCTGCGGTGCTGGTGTTTTTGGATGCGGAGAAAGCCTTTGATCGAGTCAACTGGGATTTTCTAAAAAAGATTTTGCATAAGATGAATTTTGGAGATCAGTTTATACAAGCAATCTCGGCAATTTATCAAGAACAGACAGCACAGATTATTATTAATGGCAGTTTGACTACTAATTTTAATATACAGAAAGGGACAAGACAAGGCTGCCCATTATCTCCACTATTGTTTATTTTGACGCTAGAAGTGCTGCTGAATGCTCTACGGGACTCGGACAAAATGAGTGGAATAGTTGTAAGGCAAATAGATTACAGAACAAAGGCATTTGCAGATGATCTGATTGTTACCCTAACACGACCTTTGGAATCTATCATACAGATGAAAAATATTATAGAGGAATACGGTCTGGTTTCAGGTTTTAGCCTGAACCAGAAAAAGACTAAGATGATAGTTAAAAACATGTTGGAACCACAAAGGAAAGAGCTTGAAAGGGTGGCAGGCTTTGAAATAGCTACAAAGGTGAAATATTTAGGGGTTCAAGTTGCAGCATCTAATAAAAAACTCTTTCAAAATAATTATGAAGAACTTTGGCATAAGATTCAAAAAGATCTTGATACATGGAAAAAACTGCAACTTTCTCTGCTTGGTAGAATTGCAGCTGTTAAGATGAATGTTCTACCTAGATTTTTGTTTCTGTTTCAAATGATTCCGGTGCTTAAAAATGATAAATATCTGATGGACTGGCAAGCAGGCTTAAATAAATTTATTTGGAGTGGGAAAAAACCAAGAGTTAAATTTAAGATTATGCAAGATGTACGTGAACGTGGTGGCCTTAAAGTCCCAAATCTACGTTTATATTATGAAGCAGCAGCATTGATACAGGTCGGAGATTGGATTGGAATAACCAAAAGAGATATTTTGAACATAGAAGGCCATGATTTGCAATTTGGATGGCATGCATATCTATTTTATGAAGATAAGAGAGACAGTGTATTTAATAGGCATATTTTAAGACACGCTTTGCTGAGAGTTTGGAAGAAGCACCAGTTTCAATTGGATTACAAAATACCTTTGTGGTTGGATCTTGGGCATATTTTGCCAAAAATAAAGTCACTCGGGGGGTTGTTGTACAAAGAGATACTTTTTATTGATGGGGGCAGTTGGTGTTTGAAGTCTTGGAATACTCTGTTGGAAGATGGAGTCAATTTAACTTGGTTGCAGTACTTTCAACTTCAAGCGAGATGGAGAGAAGATCAGAAAATTGGACTAATGCTACATGAAGAGGACTTGATGACTCAGATAAAATGTAAAGGACCGATGCATATTAAACGATTGTACAATTTACTGTTGGAGAGAGATTCAGAGGGGGAGTTAGTTAAAGACTGCATGATTAAATGGGCACAGAATTTTGATCAACCAGTAATGTTAGAAACATGGGAAAAGATCTGGGTCCAGAACGTTAAATTCACGCAAGCACAGAACCTAAGGGAAAATTTTTATAAAATGTTCTATAGATGGCATTTAGATCCCAAAAAATTATCATGTATGTATCCAAATGTTCAACCCAAATGTTGGAGGTGTGATTGTTTGGATGCAACATATTTTCATATTTGGTGGACATGCAGGAAGTTGAAACCATTTTGGATTAAACTTTGGTGGGTGATGCAGAACATTTTGAAGAAGAAGTTGGAGTTTTCTCCTCAGTTCTTTTTGTTGGGAATAGTCAAGGGTTTTTCAGTAATTGATACTAGGTTAATATTGTATATGATTTCTGCAGCCAGATTACTGATAGGTCAATATTGGAAGAAAGACAAAGTGCCTACCATAGAGGAATGGATATTGAAGATGTCTAATCTGGCAGAGATGGCAAAAATTTCTGCATACCTAAAGGAAAGGACCCATGAAGCTTTTGTCAAGGAATGGAGGAAATGGGTTGATTATATGAAGAAGAAATATCAAAGCAAGAAATTTCAAATAGTGCTCAGTTGAATTAGAGTTAGAATGTATTTAAGTAAATGTATGGATAGTTACGTGGTTTATTATTATTATTAAACTGAAGAATTTATAATAGATGTAGAGTTTAAAATTTAAGATCACTAAATGTTAGTATACTTAAATAATTGTATGAAAGGTATAGTTATATGGTTAATTATTATTATTAAAATGAAGAGTATATAACTGAGGTATAGATTTAATTTTAAAGAGAATGTATTAAGCTTATTTAGCTAAATTGTCTTAATCTAATATGTTTAGATTTATAAGTATGTGAATGTTAGTGAAGTGTTAATAGTTAATTTCTTTGCAAAGGGATCTCGCCTTTAAAGAATGTTGAATATGATAAGATTAATGTTTGTCAAATAGCGGAAGTCAAGGGAGGGGGGAGGGATAGAAGGGATAGGATGGGGGGGGAAGGGGAGGGGGAAGGGGGGGTTTTTATATTATAAAATGTAATGTAAAACTTTTTCAATAAAAAAAAAAATATATATATATATATTTCAGGTGCAGAACGGGCTGCTTCAAAATGGAGCCAATTTAAGCTTGAAAATACATACACATATTTTGAGGTCTTTTTCCAAATCCTACTCTGAATGTCAATTTTAGGAATACTTGAGATCTCAAGCGTGTTTTGAAGCTTTAAGTCTTGCAAACATAAGCTAGCAAATTCAAGCAACTTTTTATGCCTGAAACCTTCCAAGCATCACATTTAATCAGAAATGATGCCAGTTCTATCAGATCAAACCATTATAACGGAAATTAAGGCAAAACTACACAACTGTAATTTACTTAGCTATTCAAGAGTTTAAACAATGAAAATTGCTCTTTTAAAAAAAGATGTCTACTTTAAGAAGTTACAGAAAAAAACACTTACCTGATTTGTACATGAGGAAGTCAGAATAAACGGTAAAGGCTGCCTCCACTGGTCCATTTTTGTAAATCTCAGCCATTATTTCTTTCTCATTGCCAGGGACGCTATAGGAAGTCATTCCTGGCCAGGGGAAAGGAGAAGTGATCTTTAAGTTAGAAAGTATTCCAATTGCTTATTTCAAAACTTGATGAGTTTTCACCGCATTATTTTTATTATGATCCTCTGTTACCCCTGACTATAACTGAGAAGCAATACATCTGCTGTGTATTCTAACATGCATTCTTTAGTTTCTTTCATTACAAAGATTACAAGCATGTTTCCACAAAATTCAAATCTGATGCTAACCGTCATTCAGTGAACCGGAGAACAGGTTTAATTATGACAAGAATATAATTTGTCTGATTTAAATTAGTGTATTATGTAAAGTGATCCAAGTTTTCTGAAAGTCAACTGCTACAGCTGATTTTTGTAGATGTACTGATTTGTAATTTATTTATTAAATTTATATGCCACCCATCTCTGCTACACCAACCTAGGATGGCAATAGGGAATCTTTAATTAGCCTATATAATTTTAACTAGTTATAAACATGTAGAGCCCCCAGTCATGGCTTCACAGCTTTCAGTCTAATAACCATCCACCAAAGCCTTGAGTATATTCCTGGGCAGAGATCTTCAAAAAGTTACAGAACTGTAACAATGTGACAGAAGGGAAATTACTAAGTCCCTGTAGAGGCACTTAAAATAAAAATGTACAAATAATTTTATTTTCTAAGTGTACAAAAGGAGAAATAATTTTAGCCCTGCCTACTTGTGCTATTGAAAGATCAAATGCAACACTTAGCTTGGAAAAGGGCTTACATCCTGGCTGCAGACTTTACTCAAAATATCCATATGCAAAGCTATATGCAAAGCTATGCCTCTTCTCCCCACAATAGAAGAGAATTTAATTCTTTGTTTCCTCTTATAAATAATATGTAGCTGCCTGTGTAGCCAACCATAATAATAGCATTTTATCCTGATCCTATTGTTTGCATTGCTAATTTTTAAGTTACATTTCTAATATTTGACTGCATTTGGAAATCTATTGTATTTAAAACAGAATATTAAACTTTTATCATTTCAATATTTTGAACTTAAAAGCCTGTGAGTTTCCTATAAACCAGAATATGCAGTTTATATATGCATTACCATAATGTTTGTCTTTCTTGTATGAAGGAGAATAACCAGCTTCACATGTTTTGATGCATTCAGGGGTGTCACCGCCTTCTCCAGTGCATGGGGGCCGAGTCCCATTGACATGATGTTCACAGGGTGGAATAGAGTATGGTCTACAGCCTATTGGATACAATGCAGAAAAGAATCTTTTAAGAGGCAGTTGGATAAAGTCCCTAGTCTAAGCTCAAATCAAAATAAATCATACTAAGCTACAGAATTTCACTTACACGCAAAAATATTTCATTCTGTAGTTGTACATTATACCTGTACATTATAAACCACTAATTTAGATAACAGCTCATCCTGCTTTTCCCTTGAGAACTCCATTTCTATCACTCATTTTATCTTCATAGTAATGTTTTGGGACCAAATATATTGCAAGAACTGCTGACCTGCCCAAAGTCACCTGTCAGTATCATGATTGGGAATTTGATTGGGAATTTGAACTAGGCTCTCTGCATTCAGTCCAAAATATGAACTAATATGCAGGCAGTCCTTAACTTATGAATAACTGAGCTTGGCAACCACAGTTCTTAGTCATGACAGCTGTAAAGTGAGTTATCATGTGACTGGCCCAATTTTATGACCAGTTTGTGATACTTGTAAAGCAAATATAACAATCGTAAAGTGAACACATTGTTCACTCTGGGCGGGGTTTACTGGAAACCCGAAGTAAATGCCAGGTCCCAGCAAAACTGTCATAAATCACAGTCACGTGACCATGAAGTACTGCAAACAGCTGTAAATGGGGGCTGACTGCTGAACGCCCAAAATATGATGTGAGGGAGGGAAGGCAATGTCAGGACTTCAAAACCTGGTCATAACTAGCTTTAGAGGACTCTCTTGTAACTTTGAAGGTCATAAGTTGAGGCTACCTGTATTTCACAGGAATTCCCATCTCCAACCCCCAAGTTGTCTGCCTGCTACTTCCAATTCTTCCATCTGTCATCAAGCTCCCCTTTCTGATTATTCTAGTGAAGATCTTTTGAATAAATCCAGGTTGTGTGTAAATAGAAATAATGATGGAATCCAAGTGAGCAACCTAATTGCAAGGTGAAGTCAAGGGCAATAGGTCACTCAAGAGGGACTTTCACCCTTCATTGCTGGTCAAGGGCATCTTGCTCATAAGAAAACTCACCAACATGTGAGTCGTAAAGGCCACCAGACACCAAGCCCTCTTCAGTCCAGTATTTCCATGCTCCTGAAGGATAACCTCCATTACAACTGCAAGAAAATGATGCACAACTATCACAAAAGAACTCCTTAGAGGAAATGCAGTGGGGCAAAAAAGTATTTAGTCAGCCATTTACAGTCAACCATTTACAGTTTAAGTGCAAGTTCTCCCACTTAAAAAGATGAGAAAGGCCTGTAATTGTCATCATAGGTAGACCTCAACTATGACATGACATTGTCTGATTTGGAAAGAATTTATTTGCAAATTATGGTGTATTTGGTCACCTACAAACAAGAAAGATTTCTGGCTCTCACAGACTTGTAACTTCTTCTTTAAGAGGTCTGTCTGTCCTCCACACATTACCTGTATTAATGGCACCTGTTTGAACTTGCTATCAGTATAAAAGACACCTATCCATAACCTCAAACAGTCACATTCCAAACTCCGCTCTGGTGAAAACCAAAGAGCTGTCGAAGGACACCAGAAACAAAATTGTAGACCTGCATCAGACAGGGAAGACTGAATCTGCAATAGGCAAGCAGCTTGATGTGAAGAAATCAACTGTGGGAGCAATAATTAGAAAATGAAAGACATACAAAACCACTGATAATCTCCCTCAATCTGGGGCTCCATGCAAGATCTCATCCCGTGGGGTCAAAATAATCACAAGAACTGTGAGCAAAAATCCCAGAACCATATGAGGGGGACCTAGTGAATGAGATGCAGAGAGCTGGGACCAATGTAACAAAGGCTACCATCAATATTACACTACGCCGCCAGGGCTCAGGTCCTGCAATGCCAGACGTGTCCCCCTGCTTAAGCCAGTACATGTCCAGGCCGTCTGAAGTTTGCTAGAGAGCATTTGGATGATCCAGAAGAGGACTGGGAGAATGTCATATAGTCAGATGAAACCAAAGTAGAAATGTTTGGCAGAAACACAACTCATCGTGTTTGGAGGAGAGAGAATGCTGAGTTGCATCCAAAGAACACCATACCTACTGTGAAGCATGGGGGTGGCAACATGTTTTGGGACTGTTTCTCTGCAAAGGGACTAGGACAACTGATCCGTGTACAGGAAAGAATGAATGGGCCCATGTATCGTGAGATTTTGAGTGCAAACCTCCTTCCATCAGCAACGGCATTGAAGGTGAAATGTGGCTGGGTCTTTCAGCATGACAATGATCCCAAACACACCATCCTGGCAATGAAGGAGTGGCTTCGTAAGAAGCATTTCAAGGTCCTGGAGTGGCCTAGCCAGTCTCCAGATCTCAACCCCATAGAAAACCTTTGGAGGGAGCTGAAAGTCCATGTTGCCCAGCGACAGCCCCAAAACATCATTGCTCTAGAGGAGATCTGCATGGAGGAATGGGCCAACATACCAACAACAGTGTGTGCCAACCTTGTGAAGACTTACAGAAAACGTTTGACCTCTGTCATTGCCAACAAAGGATATATAACAAAGTATTGAGATGAACTTTTGATATTGACCAAATACTTATTTTCCACCATAATTTGCAAATAAATTCTTTCCAAATCAGATAATGTCATTGTCTGGATTTGTTTTCTCATTTTGTCTCTCATAGTTGAGTTCTACATATGATGACAATTATAGGTCTCTCTCATCTTTTTAAGTGGGAGAACTTGCACAATTGGTGGCTGACTAAATACTTTTTTGCCCCACAGTACATTTTAACTGAGGGTTAGTGTCTGAAAGACAGAAGAGTCTTTTCACATGATTATTCTTTATGATACCCAAAGAAGTACTTAATAGAGATGGGAAAGGAAACTTTTTGTTCTACAATGATTTCTCCATAAAGTACTGTACAGAAGACACCCACTTTTTAAATTTTCTATAGGGCCTGGAAGCATTCCTAAAATAAAAATAATGCTAAAAGTTAAAACTAGAAGGCAAAACAACTTTCTGCAACGTTTTTAATTAAAGGATTTTTTTAAGGAAATAGGGAAGAAATTTGACATGCACCAAGTAAAGTGTTCATGATGATCTTGTACTCATGGTATCATACAGCCTCAGAAGAAAAAAGATCTTTCAAGTTGAGCTTGACTCCTGATTAGTGGCTACTTGGCTACTATGAAGTAGAAGACAAAGTGTGTTGGGAATAGAACAATCTGAAAATATTAGACATTTCTTTTTACTGTCAGACCACCCTATTCCAGCCATTCTGGAATGGTCTGAGGGCTTTCTTAGAAATCAATCTTCCAGAACAAAAATACTTCTGATCTCAACATACTGTATGTGTGTGTTCCCACTGAACTATCTGGTGTCATTCCTGAATATGTGAACCTATCTAGTAGGAGAAAAAGCTGTTCCCAGAAAAGACAAGCGACAAGGTAGGAAGTAACTTACCCCATCCCACATTCAAACCCACAGCAAGAGAGCAGATCTTCAGCAGAAATTTCCACATTCACTTTGCCATTAGTATGGACACAAACCCGATCTGACATGGCTTCAACTGCACCAAAAGCCTACAAAAGACAACCCAAAAGTTCTGTCAGTGGCACTGTTGAAGCCTGTAGACTGCCCTAACCCCCTGTCCAACCACCACCAAGCAAAAGTATTGTTGCTGCCGCCCCCACTACTACTACGACTCTATTACATCATTCTTTCTTTCTCATTGAAAACTCTTCTGGACTTCTTTGGGCATATGTACACTGATGCTTCATAATGGATAGGTGGTTCCAACACAAGTAGAGTCATAGGGCTGAATAAGAACTCAAATATGCATTGTGTTAACTTAAGAGATGATTTCTCCTAATTGTAATTTACTGAGTATGCCACAGTAACTGAGTTCACACAAAAGCCATAATGAACCAGTTTATGCCGTGCATAAATTACCGTATTTTTCGGAGTATAAGACGCATCTTAGTTTTTGGGGAGGAAAATAAGAAAAAAGCTGATTGGCAGGTGGATCAGCCTCCAGGAATATACCCAGTCAGCTGTTCCCAGAAGTGAATTTTAGCAACAGGTACCTTGGTTGTGAACTCTGTGCCTTGCCTTTTTTTTTTTTTTTTTGCTTTTTTTTCTGCCTCTGAAACTTCTGAAACAGTGTTTCATAAAAAAAAGCCTCTGAAGCTTGTTTGGGGGATTCTTTTCTGAAGCTTCATTTCTGATGCTTTTTTCAGCCTCTGAAACCTCCGTTTGAGAAGCCGGGCAGGGCTACATTCGGAGTATAAGACGCACCCAGATTTTCACCCTCCTTTTGGGGGGGGGGGGGGGAAAGGTGCAACCTATACTCAGAAAAAACAGTAGTGCTGTGTATGAATTTAGCCAACGTACGTTTTTTTCATGTATTGGAAGCTTCTATTAAAGATGGAGAACTGGATATAAACTACCCGATCTGCTGAATTCTGGCCTATGGCAAAGGTAATATGGGTATACCACTTCTCTACTTACCCAGCAGGAACCACAAGAGCCTTGGTCTCTGATTTCACGAATGGTTGGGCAGTTTGACCATTGTTGCCTTGAGTCAAAGCTTTTTGGCAAAACCAATTCACCAGCAAATTCAAACCTTTCAAGCAATAGGGAAGAAGTTGAGTGAAACAGAGCCTGAACCATGCTCTAATTAAGTAATGTTTTTGTCAGTCAAAGTCCTTGGATTTAATCTCTTACAGTATATCAGAGCTTCAATTTTGCTTCCAGCATCTTGACAAAATACTAGCATGCATATGATTCAGAGTTCACACTGTATATAAATGGAATCTATTTAATAACTTCAAAGTTTAGCCCTTATGAATGTATTAATATTTTGACCTGAAACTACTTCTGTCCAGATTGATTCATTCTACTAAGAAGCAAGACTATCAACAGATCATTATTGTAGAATTCAGGTTCTGAAAATGATGCCTGTAAATAAATGCCAACCTTTTTTTTTTAAAGAAAATGTGAGACATCTCATTTCCTGGGTCTTTTATTTTTAAATAATAAAAACATAGGAAAGCTCTCTAATATCAACTCACACTGCTGGATCTATTTAGCTCATTTTTTTTCCTCCCTGTTCAATTGTATCTGATACCTGAAGACTGCCTGGGCAAGTCCCTTCAGTTTTCTTGGCAAGAACTGATTTGCCATTGCCTCCTTCTAGCGCTGAGAGTAACTAACATAAGGTCATCCACTAACTTGTGCCTAAGGCAAGAGTAGAACTCAAGGTGTCCTGGTTCTAGTGTGATGCTTCAACCACTACATCAAACTGGCCTTCAACTACATCAATATTTAAATATAAAAGTAGTAACAACAGTTCAGAATTTAAGCAGTGGTGTCTCCCAATCCCAACAAGCTATTAAACTAAGACTTTCTGCATAAAAACAGAAAGAAACAGTTCTTCTATCATTAAATTAAGCTCTTTCTTTCATATCCAATAGCAACTTTAATAAAATTGTTACCAGGAAACCATTCCCGAGATCAGAAGGCAAGATAGTCATTATCTGCAGAGTCCAAAAGTTCAAGAACACATATGCAGCAGGATTAGAAGCAGAGAAGATAAATATCCCACCTCTCTGGCAGCTTGGGGCCATGCAAGAAAGTGCCACACAACGTCTTCACATAACTCATGTCAGCATTGGCAAAGTTGTGTCCAGCCTTTAAAAAAAAGTAAAAATAACAATAAAATACAATATAATGTAGACCTTTCATGCCAAATACAACTACCTTTTACTAATTGTTTAACTTTTGTGTACTATTTTTATTTGGCTGTTCACCGCCCTGAGTCCGCAAGGAGAAGGGTGGTATACAAATCTAAACAAATAAAATAAAATAAAATAAAATAAAATAAAATAAAATAAAATAAAATAAAATAAAATAAAATAAAATAAAATAAAATAATAATAAAATAAAATAAAATAAAATAAAAAAATAAATAAATAAATATGTAACTATGCATGTGCCTAAAAATGAACTCATGGTTCCACAATCTACATACTCACACTATTTCTTTATGGCAGGCAGAGTTAAAATATAATTTATCTCTGCCTGCCATAAAGAAATAGTGTGAGTCTGATAAATTTGTCAGTAAATACTGCCTTTACTTGGATGAAAGACTAGATTCTCTCTCTCTGCCCCTACCAATTTACTTTTAATAAGTAACACAACACAGTGAACATACTTAATATGCCTATCTCCTCCTATTTTCCCCATGCCAACCACTTATGAGGAGAGTTGGACTAGGTGACTGGCCTAAAGTCACCCAGCCAGCTTTCATGTCTAAGAAAGATGAGACTAGAACTCAGTTTCCTGGCTTCTAGTCTCCCGGTTTCTGCCTTACTTGCTAGATAGACCAAACTAGCTCTAAATAGTAAATCAAATCACATCTTTATTAAATATTGCTTTCAATTTTTTCCTTAATTAACTTGGGACTTGCCTTAATTTCAGAGTAATCTGCTATTTAATCATTCGTTCATTCATTCATTCAATTTCTACAACTAGCCATAACCAATGACTCTGGGCATCTTACAATTCTAAAACTATAAAAATAATAAAAACAACATTTAAATATATACCAAATAAATACATATACAGCAACTGAGATAATTAACAGTAAAGCCCAAAAAAGGGGTCCTTAATATATTCAGAGCCCTAAGCTCAGGTACATAGCTAAGTTTTTAAAGCAGGGATGTTCAACCTTGGCAGCTTTAAGACTTATGGACATGGCTGCCCCTGGAATTTTGGGACTTGAAGTCTACAAAGGTTAGATACCCATTCTAAAACCTTATGAAAGGCCCTCCTAATTTCTGAGGGGAGAATATTCCACAGAGCAGGGGCTACTGTGAAAAGGCCCATTTTCTAGTCCTCTGCCAGCTGGCACTTTGGGGTGGGAGGGGAAATATAGTATTTGCCGGTCAACTTGCAGTTTAAAAATCTTACTCTAACAAAAGGCTACTGGCCATAATGGAAACTGAAGCTTCGAGGCCAAGGGATCGTTTCCCAAGAAATTGACCACAGAATAGCAACCCAGCAAGCTGCATCTGTACTGTACCAGCTCAACTAGGGTCTTGCTTCTACAACTGTAGGATGGTGAGGGGTAGGAAGTTAATAAAATCGCCCAGAAAGGAAAATGTTACAACTTATCTATTTCATGCTAGGTCAACAAACTGTAAGTGAAATGGTCTTTGTAAGTGAAATCAGTCCATTAATATTAAATCTGCCAAGCTGTAACTCAGAAGACAGATAGCTACCAATTCCCACTACCCTGCATAGCTGGACTCTACCCCAAAATGTACTCACCTTCCATGTAGTATTGAGTTTATTGATATAGTTCACTAAGTCAGGAGAGAGAGGAGGGAAGTATGGAACATTACGGGCACTTGTGAGGACCACAAACAGGCTGAGAATTACCACAGAGCACCACATTTTGATAATGGATGCTTAAAATGCTACCTGGAAGACAGAGATTAATAGTTTACACAGTTGCATTGATGACAAAATTAGTCCTATGCAGAGATCCAAATTTGGAACATGAGTAAAGCAGTCATGTTTTTTCCTGGGCTTCTGCAGTTGCCATCTATGACTGGCAGTTGGTTCTGAGGAAATATATATCTATCTGACTTGATATATTCCAGACAAACACTATGTGCTCTCCAAATCCAGGTCTGTACAAGCACTGCCATGTCTATATGAACAAGAAAATTGCCAGGTTTTCAGCACAGAATGAACCAATCTATGTCTGTTTGTCTAAGGTTTTACTCCACAAATACACAAAATTAAATTTATTTAATTTATATGCTGCCCATCTTACCAATGTATCAGCTAAACATTTGCACAACCAGGAAATAAAGAACAATTAGACATAAAAGAAAATATTGCTACATTCACTCTTGATGTGACTCAGGATAGAAAGAAATATAGACCTATTCCTTTCCAGGGTGAAACTACAGAATTTGAAACAGAATTATACAACATATAGCAGCAATTTAATGACACCCCTCCCCCAGGAAAGCAATGAGAATGATTTTTACTTCATTCACACTATGGCAGTGCACCAAGAAGTTACTGAATGTTGCATCTTATTCAAACTGTGAAACCAAACTTGGCATTTTTAGGCTTACAAGTTGCACATACTTGGTCAGTGTACATTGTAAAACTATGACTCATGGTTTTGCATGCCATGAGAGTACAGACATTTGTAGTCTTTCTCAGTAAATAAAGGTTATTTAGGTTATGGCTTTGCATGCTGCATGACATATCATGTCTAAATATTGCATTATACAGGTTGTCCTTAACGTACGATCACAACTGAGCCTAAAACTTCTGTTGCTAAGTGAGACATTTGTTAAGTGAATTTTGCCCCATTTAACAACCTTTCTTGCTACAGTTGTTAAGTGAATCACTGCAGTTGTTAAATCAGTAACATGGCTATTAAGTGAATCAGTCTTCCCCATTGACTTTGCTTGTCAGAAGGTCACAAAAGCGGATTACACGATCCCTGGGACACTGCAACCATCATAAATATGAACCTGTTGCCAAGTTCTGGATTTTGATCACGGGGCCTATGGGGATGCTGCAAGGGTCATAAGTGTGAAAAATGGCCATACGTAACTTTTTTAATGCCGTTGTAACTAAATGAAATGTTGTAAGTCGAGGACTACCTGTAGCATCAGGGCATTATAAGTATTGCTATATCAGTCTTCACTTGTACAACATATGGTCCAAGTTTTAACTCTCTTTGAAGTAGGCAGCCTGTTTCAGACAACAAATATGATTTGGCTGATCCTCAAGCTATTTTAAACAACTCTATTCTGCCCAACACAAAACCTTACTGCTGGGAGAAAAATGTTCCCAATATTTGCCTTTTATTTCTCTTGTAGAATTTCAAATAACCATATCAACTCTTTGATTGAGAAACTTGTCAGGAAACTCGCTACCAAATTCCTGCATTTCAAGATATTGGTCAGCTGATACAAAAAAACAAACTATCCCCAAACCCTCCTAAAATAAAATTCTGCCAACAGTTAAGAAAACAAGTCATGGGTAACAAACTGGAAAATGCTACAATGCTTACTTCCTTCACTTCTTCTTTTGTAGGTGAAATGCCAATTTCTACTTATTCTTGTTCCTTGAATTCTTTAAAGATAGACCCAATGATTCAAAACATAATGAAGTGGGTGTTGAGTGGAGAGGAAACATGAAAGAAAACTAGATGCTATTGTAAGCACTTTGTTAAAAACATCAGAAAATGGGCCTACCAATTCTGCAAACTATTATAGAATCCCTACTGTTGTATTTATTTTACCTAAAAAAAAGGGGGGGAGGGGGAGGGAAATGCCAATTGTTTCTTGCCAACTTCAGACATGGCTCCATGCACCCGTTATGGCATGCAATGCATTCATCACTATAGTACACTTACTTACTGAAAGATCCCTTAGAGTCTTGAAGTCAAACTCTAATGTTCTCTAGAAGACAGACAATGAAGAGTTCGTACAAATTAGAATTAGCCAAATTCATAGTCACTGGGACAAGCATTCAGCAAAAGGAGGTGAAAGAGAGTAAATTCTGGGGCATAATGTAAATCATTGGAACTCTTTGGACCAATTCCTGAGATTCCTCCATATAGCAATAGCACTTAGACTTGTATACCACTTTATAGTGCTTTTACAGCTCTAAGTGGTTTACAGAGTCAGCATATTGCCCCCAGCAATCTGGGTCCTCATTTTACCCACCTTGGAAGGATGGAAGGCTGAGTCAACCTTGAGCCTGGTGAGATTTGAATTACTAAATTGCAGGCAGCTGGCAGTCAGCAGAAGTAGCTTGTAGTACTGCACTCTAACCACTGTGCCACCGTGGCTCATATTGCATGTTCAGTCCTGCATTCTCAGATTACTACTTCTTCTTCAAACCACAAGAAGCCAACAGTCGCAGTATCACGGAACTGATACTGCAAGGTTAACACATTAGATGAGGGTTTTTTTTAAAAAAAAAATATTGAGCCTAATTAGCAATCTAAAAAAGGTATTAAATTCCTACATTCCCAAATAAATTCTGGCCTACTCACCACAGCACATTTCTGTTTGAAAGAACATTCCCTTAGAGATGTATACATTTATCCAGGATTCAACTCTTAACATCCCAAGTACTGAATATTCCAATTAGTTTCCCCTACATTTTACTGTACCTAAAACCACCTAACCAGTGGTGGGATTCAGCCAGTTCGCACCACTTCGAGAGAACCGGTTGTTAACTTTCTGAGCAGTTTGGCAAACTTGGAAAAAATCATTAGGGCAGAGAACTGGTTGTTAAATTACTTGAATCCCACCACGGCACCTAACTCAATTTCCCTTTATTTCCCCATTCAGTAGGACATCTATAACTTCTACATATTCTAGCAGCCACAAAAAATATAGAAGTCATTATTCATTTTAAAGCAATAACACATTTGCATAAATTACTGTATTTTCCTGCATATAAGACTACTTTCTAACACACAAAAATCTTCTCAAAAGTCGGGGGTCGTCTTATACCCCAGGTCTCATTCTCCTGTAACCAGGCACATCAGCCCATAAGGCTCTGACGAGCCTTAAATGGCTCTGAGGAGGGTCATCTTATACACCCAGTCGTCTTATATGCCGGAAAATACGGTAATAGGAAATTACTTCAACAAGGAACTTTTGTTAAAACATCCAGCCTGTCTTCCTGTTGTTGTTGAGCCTCGTTTTAGGGAAATTGCATTAGAAGGTGCTTACATGGCAAAGCACCAATTCCATTTCTAATTCAAGTCTCTATAGAAAAGCAAAACCCAAGAGTCTCTTTCTGTTATCAGAGTCATCTAAGGACTTTTCCTTTTACTACTTGCTACTTGCATCTAACCAAAACACAAGCATGCCTGAGCAGCTTTTTTCCCTGCACATCCATCTGGCCTTGCCCATCTAATCCTTAACTCACACATGAAGGGTTAAGTTGCTCCAATGTTGAAGTAATATTACCCACTGTTCTCCTAATAGTGTTTACACCTAATACAAACTGATACACTTCTCTGCTTTGTCAACAGCAGTCAGATGATCCCTGGATGGGGTGATGGAATCAATCCAACTTCCAATTACTGGTACTTAGGGCAGGAAACTCTTGTAAACCAGACTCACTTTCTGCACCAAATCTGACTCAGAAATAAACTGAACAATAGCTGACCAGCACATGTAGAGCATTTTGGCTGCTCTACGGCCAGGTCTCCCTCCCCCAACTGAGCTGGTCAGCTGATGTATGGTTTCACATTGGTTGGTAGCACTTGATGGGAGGGAAGGAGAGGGAAGCAAAACCATGGCATCCATTTAGGTTTTTTTTTAATCTGTTCTGCACATACAGTATATAAGGATGATCTCATTTGGCACCAAGCAGGATAAGGGAGGAAGCAAATTCTCCCCCCAGTATAGTTTTCTGCCAGTTTAAGGATGCATGAAAGCTTCCCCAGAAAGAGGGTCAACTCTTTCTGAAATACTATGAAGAACTGATGCAATCTCCTCTTCCCCTTTTGTACTTCTGACTCCAAAAAGATCCAGAACCTTTTCTGGATAAATGAGGCATCTTACATCTTTCAGCTAATTCAATGTAAGCTATTTTACCAGCATATAAATGTCACTGGGGATTTCCTAACAAGTAATTTTGGCTGGTTTTGATTTCAATTTTGAGTCCAACATAGCAATGAACTGTAGACTTGGGACTACAGGAGTTATACTCCCATCTGAAGAGGTCAGGATGAGGGATGGTTATCCTGAACTGAAATCCCTTCCATGAGTCAATCCTTATGGCTGAAATAATCTGAAGAGGGTAGAAAGGAAACAACTTCAGAGCTCACACCCACAGCCAAGGCCCATGAAGTAGAATCTGGGGCAAAATTGGTGGGCGACTATGCAACCCCCACCCCCCATAAAAAACAGGCTCTTTCCAAGATTCTGACAAAGATTTTTCAAGATCCATAATAGATCTCATCCGCAGTTCAACCAGACTCTTTCGTCACAGCTAGCTTAGGAGCAGGAAATCTTTTCGTAATTCCCCTGTTCCTCTTTAAACAGAAATCAAAGAACTTCCTTTTCGAGCAAATCACCCAGAAAATAGCTCTATTCGGGCAAAGACAGCTATTCATTTTTAGCCGGGAGTGTCGTGCAAACCAAAGTCCTCTCACCTTTAGCTGAGTCGATGGTGAGAATAATAACAATTTTTAAAAGTCAAGGGAAGCGTCACATGCGCAGCCGGCCCAGCCCTTTGGCCTTTTAAAAATCAGCGTCGACAACGACTGGCTCTGGATGACAACGGGCTCCACCCCTCCCCCATTTATCTAGGGGGCAGATGGGGGGGGGGGAAGCCACCGAATCGGCTGCGCCCCCTCTCTCTCTTTCCTGTAAGTGTGAGAACCTTAGCTCCCGTTTAACCTTGGATTACGGTTTCCCGCAAAAACCAAGCCCTTCCTTACCTGAAGCAGCACTGGCGGAGTCACCAAAGGCCTCAGCAGCTCGCCCGCCGGCTCTGTCCGCCTTATCTACGGTCCCCAACCACCACCCCGAGAGCCGCGTCTCCGCAGCCCTGCCCTCAGCCGCTCCTCCCAGCGCTGACTCACCCCACGTGGCTGCTTCGCTCCGCCAGACTGCAACCGCAGCGCCTGATCCAGGGGCACGTGATTCCCTCCCACTCCCCTGAATCACCTGATCCGTTTCCCCCACTCATTCCCCCGGCAAATCTGTTTTCGGGAGGTTCGCCGGGGGTGGGGTGAAGTGGAGGATGGTGGTGGTGGTGGACAATCGTGGTGCTTTCCACCTTGCCTGGTTGGGACCGATGCAAATCTGGAGGTCAGTCCCGTTGCCTTGGGCAGGGCGTCCCGGTATGCGGCGGCTGAGATCGGCCTCCGGTTTACTCGGAAGCAAAGCTCTTCCTGCAGTTTCATGCTTTTTGGTTTTCTCTGCGTTTTGCGATCATCTCGATGTTTGTACGGGAATAAAAGATGGCATAGGGTTTTTAGTCTCTCTCTCTCTCTCTTTTTTTATAAACAAGAGTGACCCGATTTGCGATTTTGGGATTTTTTTGGGGGAAAAAAACAATTTTGTCCCGATGCTTAATTAACCTTTCAGGTGTTTGTGGATTTTCCCTTTCAAGCTGCAGCGACAAATATGTACGACCACCAGAAGCGCTGTCTGATTTCTGCCAAATGTTGCCGTGTTGTCAAAAGTCGCAGCCCACAGACACTCGGTGTTGTAAGCATCCCAACGAACGTTTTTCAAAAACCTCTTAATGAAAAGGAGGCAAGAAAAACCCCAAATGTGTGATGTAGCCCCATCTATTCCATCCTATTGCTCCAATCCCTGCATTTCTTGCAACCCCGTTCCTCCAAGACTCCTATACATATAATGGTGTTACCTTCTTGCAAAAAATACATAAACTTTCTTGTTTGTTTGTACTATATATATTTCCCCTGGAATAATTTGATTCCTGAATTTACCTTCTTTTGTCAAAGTGCAATTGTAAGCAGATCAGTTTAGACATAGTATCAGTTAAATTTAACATACCGTATTATATAAAGGAGAATATTTGTAGCTCAGGGTTGAAATGAGGGGTCCTTTGTGCTCTCTAACCTTGGTTGGTGTCTCGCAGACATTTAATTACCCAAATTAGATTGGGAAATGCAAGATCTGTAAGAAAACAACCAAGGGCAAAGAGCACCAAGGACTCTCATAGTAATATATTCCCAGGTATATATGGGATGGAACTACTGTTTAAGTTTCACAACAACGTTATAAAGTTGGGGTGTGAGGCAATGATTTTCTAAAGTAAATGCCTGTGGAGATTCTCAGTCATCCAAGTCATGATTGTTCCAAAGGTGCTTTTCAACGGGCAACTGGACTTTCTGGTTTTTCTCTGAAGACGTTTCACTTCTTATCCAAGAAGCTGAATGGATGAGAAGTGAAACATCTTCAGAGAAAAACCAGGAAGTCCAGTTGCCTGTTGAAAAAGCACCTTTGGGACTTTCTAAGCAGGGGTGTCAAACTCAATTTCATTGAGGGCCACATCAAGGTTGTGTTTGACCCTGGGGGGCCAGGGCGGGCGTGGCCATTCAATATCACTCAAATTGGGAGTCCCTGTGGTAGCCCAAGTGCTCTGCCAGCGAAAACTGGCTCCCGAGCTCCGTTTCGGCTGTGACAGCCTCCTGCAACCCTATGCCAGTGAAACCGGAGCTCGGGAGAGAGATGCCCTCCCGAGCTCCGTTTTCACTGGCAGAGGCACTGCAGGCTGGTCCTTCGCTGTTTTCAGGGTGGCCCCATGGGCCAGATCTAAGCACCCCGCGGGTCAGATCTGGCCCCTGGGCCTTGAGTTTGACATCTCTGTTCTAAAGTAATCCTGTCTGTTGTCAGCTAGATAGAGAATTGGATCCTAGATCTTTTGAATTCTGTTAGAGGGTTTCTAAGTGCATCTGTGTCCATTACTTACTTTTGAGTACATAGGCCCTCCTTATTAAAACTAACCAAAATGTCAAAAAGAAAATAGAAAAGAAAAGAAAAAGAAAAGTCCCTAACTACTCAAGAGTTTTCTTTGTCAGTCTGGATGTTTTCCAAAACCACAACTTGTATCACTGCTAAGTGAAGCTTTCATTGCACAATTTCCTTGTCCGAGACCCGAGATTTTACAAGGACCTGAACAAAAGCTTCTATTGCAACCATGTTTTTTGGGAAGGAAAACCTGGGAAGTGCACAATATTTTGAAAATATAAGAAGCAGTTTTGTATACTTCGGCCTATTCTGCCTAGTCAAGGAGAACCTGTAATTCTGTTTAAGGCTAGAGCAAAATTGCCCTGCCTAAGATTCCAGAGGTCTCCTAAAGAAGCCACATTTAAAATTAAGATACATGGAGGGAATTATTAAATGCAAGGGGCAATAATTAAAATAACTATTAAATTCATTTTAAATTAAAACAGAATTACATTAATTTTTAATCTAGCCACAACCACTTTTATATCCTGGCTCCTGGTAGTTTTTGGAGTGTGGTCTCTGACCTGCTAATTAACAGATAAGTGAAATGCTCCCAGATTATTACTTTTTTTTAAAAAAATAGTCAGATATTTTTCCTTTGTCCCAAAATCTTAGGTGTAAATCTGATGCCTACAAAAAGCCTGTACAAATGTATTCAGCCTGTCATCTGCATCTCGCTATAGGTTTAGGGAACTTCAAGCAATGCCTGCTCACTAGCCTGGTTGATGTATCCTGTTGTGCCATTCAGCACTTGGTTCTGCTTTTAGTTTACATAATGTGTTGAACTATAAGGACACTATGGTTTTGTTCAATCAATGACCTTTTTTTTTTTTTTGCTATACAAAAGCTGTGTGTAAATATACTATCTTTTTGACAATACTTTAGCTGGGTCTGAGGAAAAACATGATTGAATATTTTGTAATATTATCTCCCAGACCATTGCCTGATGCCTCTTCTACTGTTAAGATCCAGATTCAATCAACTCTGCCTTTGTTTTGATTGGGAATTACTTCATTCTTTTTTTTAAAAAAATGCTATTGTGTTGCTTGATTTCTTTTTATCTTCTTCTTATCTTATACTTTTACAATATCAGCCACCTTGTGAGGCAGCATATCTTTTAAACATATAAGTCAAAGGGCACATGATTCAAGATCCCTGTCTTTGTTTATGATTCCCCAGAGGCTGAACCCACCAGAACTTTGCTAAAGCGCTGTAATGTTTAATATGACTGAAATAAAAGTATATTAAACACAGTTTAATTGTCTAACTGGGAATAATCATGTGAATTGTATTTTGTTGAATTTAAATGGAACTAAATAAAAAAATTGTACAGATTTTTTGTTCTTATTACAAATTTTGTAATAAGGCCATCAGCATGCCTGTCAAAATCCAGGTGCGCATGCTCCAAGATGGCGGTGACCAAGTGAAACGCGTCCAACGATGGGACTGTTTCTAGTTGTCCAGGGTCCTTAGGAGTTGTTTGATGCAACTTTGGCTCCAGCCCCGGCTAGGGGAGTCTCCGCCTGGCCTGTAGAAGGCTTTTTCACCCTCTGGAATACCATGGCTAGGTCGGAGCCGACAGTTGGAGGTGCCGCGGGAGGGATGGCGGCGGCGGCCTGGTTACAGCAGCTCTTCCCAGCACTGGAGGCAGCAGAGGCCAGAGCGACGGCAGTGGCATTATCAGAGCCACCGCCCCGCCTCCCAGGCCTCCAGGCTTTGGACACTAGCGGATCTAGTGCTTCTATAAAAATTGGTTTTGTTTATGGATCACATGATTTCTTGCCAAGGTGACTTAATTTGTCAGGTGGCCTCTGGCAGACAAATCACATTGGATGGTGGTTTCTCTCCAATCCATAAACAGTGTCAGCTGCAGAACTATGCAGGTGTTAAGCTGAATGGAGAAACAGTAATGTGGAAAAAGCTGGGGCTGGTTGCTGGTTTTGCTCTGTATCTGATATCCTAATTTTAGATTGAGCAACTGCATTGTTGATGCTGGTTCCCTTTTTCAATAATAGAAAGAAGAACTGCATTATTAGGAGAACTCAGTTTTTACTTGATTGGGCACAGAGAATAAGCCTGGTTTGTAATAGGGGGACTCTTGCTGCTCTCGGCAGATGGAAGCTAATTTGATCCCTTAGGGCAGGGGTGTCAAACTCGATTTCATTGAGGGCCACATCAGGGTTGTGTTTGACCTTGGGGGGCTGGGGTGGTGGTGGTATGGCCAGGGTGGGTGTGGCCAGCTCGACATCACTCGTGATCAAATGCCACTTTTGCTAGTACTGTAGTTTGTTTTGCTAGCACTCTGCCAGTGAAAACTGAGCTTGTGAGGGTCATATGTGTCCCATTCAGGCTCCATTTTTGGCTGCAACAGCCTCCTGCAGCCCTCTGCCAGTGAAAACGGAGCTTGTGAGGGCCGTTTTCAGCTGCAACAGCCTCTTGCAGCTGTCTGCCAATGAAAATGGAGCTTGTGAGGGCCATGTGCGGCTCTTCCTAGGCTCCGTTTTCGCTGGCAGAGACACCGCGGGCCGGTCCTTTGCTGTTTCCAGGGAGGCCCTGCAGATCCAGCCCATGGATTAGGGTTTGGATTGGGATTTTGTGAAATGTTATGGTTTGAGTTGTCTTTTAGGTAATCTAGACATAAAACAGATGATGCTCATTAACCAAGAATTTGTTTCATTAGTTGATAGGATGCATGTGGTCCAGATTCTATTTTTTTTATAGTTTTCAGAACTTTTTTTAATGGAGGTATAGTTTTTCAATGTTTTTTTGAAAAAAAAAAAGAACTACATCGAAACGTATCGAATTTGCAAACATCTCCCTGGAACAATGCTTTTCAACCTTTGCAACTTTAAGATGTGTGAACTTTAATCCCCAGAATTCTTCAGCTAACATCTTAAAATTGTCAAGTTTGAGAAACACTGCCCATACTAGCACATAGGTCAATGTGGACAGGAGCCTGAGTGGCGTAGGAGGCTAATGCCTCCTACTAAGGCAGCATTTAACATCCAACTGCCTGCAATTACTGCGAGTTCAATTCTCACCAGGCCAAAGGTTGACTCAGCCTTCCATCCTTTCTAAGGTGGGTAAATTGAGGACCCAGTTTGTGGGGGCAATAAGCTGACTTTGTATAAATATACAAAAGTATGAAGGCTATTGCTGAACACATTGTAAGCCGCCCTGAGTCTCCGGAGAAGGGCGGCATATAAATCAAATTTTTTTAAAAAAATTGGGGATGTTATTGCATGTGGCATACACACAGTGGCCCACAACTTTCCCCCAGAATACTACCCTGTACCTCCACAGGTCGTCTACCCTAATAATACCCTTCATTATTCAATCCCCATTAAGTTGTCGATAACAGAACAAAGCAGAGCTATTGTTAAATTTTATGTATACTTTATTTAAACTGTGCCAAGTTGTACAGTTTTGAACAGTCATTCAGAATATTACAAATCAAAAAGCTACTGTAACACTGCACAAGTATATTTGTCTTCTGAAGCAAGACCCAGCAATTGTTTACATAACACTCTTAGCTCTTGTATGATTTGTCTAAGGCCGTGATGGCGAACCTACGGCACGCGTGCCGGAAGTGGCACACAGAGCCATCTCTCTGGGCATGTGAGCTGTCGCCCGTTGTTCTTCCGGGTTCCGGTGCACTGGCCACTTGGTCTTCACACACCTGGGAGCACCGGAAACCAGAAGAGCAGCTGTCCAGTGCACATTCGCGTGCCGGGAAGATGATCTTCCGGTTTCCAGCACGCGCATGTGCCCTGGCCACCTGGTCTTCACGCACGCATGCATGCCAGAAACCAGAAGCCCGGGTGGCCAGTACACATGCATGCGCCAAAAACAGGAAGATCATCTTCCCTGCATGCGCATGCGCGCCGGGCTGCTGCTCTTCCGGTTTCCAGCACGTGCTCATTGGCGTCCCCATTTCGGCACTCAGTGCCAGAAAGATTCGCCAACACTGGTCTAAGCAGTCTATGTACAACCAGCCACTGCATCTTGAAAACCAGAGTAGCTAGATGTTAAGAATTATGCCAGACATTCTGGATTTTTAAAAAGTTTGCCTTCAGTCCACTTCCATTTTCTAGTGGACTCCCTTTTTTCCCCCTTTTTAAAAATTTCCTAGGCTTCCTTTTCCTCCCCTGTAGAAGTACTGTGTCTTTGATCACAAATCTCGCATAAAATCACTTGATGGCAGTGAAGAATTAGATGCCTGTGTTTGCTACCATTTTGTGATCATATGGATTTTTTTACAATCCAGATATGGTAACCCTATTAGAGTGTCTGTCATTGTTATCATTATCTCTTTACCACTGTGCTTTTTCTGACTCAATGAGTAGCTTGACATGTGTGTGTGTGTGTGTGTGTGTGGGCCGGGGGGGGGGGGGGGTTCAAATTCAGGAATAGATCATTTCATAAATGTCCCTACTTGTCAGTCCTTCAAGTTAAGCCAGGTTTTTTAAAAAAAGACCTATCAGAGATTTTAGGAATGCTACCTTATTGTACGGTATCATAACAGAATCTTGAAAAACCTGTTCATGTTTTTATGTGTGTATGTCACACTAAAACAAAAACAAAAAAATAAATCAAGATGGGATTATTTTTAGGTTTTTACTCTTCCTTCAACCTCTTATCCAAGCATCTCTTTAAAAGCTCTTTCATATCTTTCCCAAAGTCACCTCTAAAATCCTTTATAAGGCCCCACTTTTACAAATGAGCCAATGTAGCATCGGTGCCTGATCAGAAAAAAACAGGTGTGGGGGCTTTCCTTCTAGTTATTAATTCTGAATAATATCCTGCTGTTAAATTGGAAAGCACTTTGTAGCAGCTAAATTTAATAATTTCAGATGAAGGTTACTCTATGTCTGTTTTTAGGACACATTGTAAAAAAATCATCCTGCTCTCTTCATATTTTAAAACATACGGAGTGAAGGGATATGACCAAATGGAAGTATAGGAAACAGAACAATGAACAGTGGAGAAATGAGAATAAATCCTATAACACTAAGTGTTGTACCTTATGATTCTTGACAAATGTACTGTATCTTTTCTTTTATGTGCACTGAGATCTTGTGTGTCCAATCACACTTGGCCAATAAAGAATTCTATTCTATTCTATTCTATTCTATTCTATTCTATTCTATTCTATTCTATTCTATTCTATTCTATTCTATTCTATTCTATTCTATTCTATAAATATCTGCTCTGAGAAATGCCTGCTCTATAAACTACAGAATATCATTGACAATTTTATAAACAAAAGAAATGGAAAGCAACACATGCATTGAGAAGGTGAGAGCTTGTTGATATTTTGAAATTTTTATTTTTGTATCCAAACATAGCCTTAATTACAGTAGATCCACTGAATGAGTGAAACTGAAGTTAGTAATGGAATCCCATTAATTTTAGGAACTCTATTTGAAATGCAGCTAATGTGCTTTCCAACCTTTTGTCTATCTGCCAAATCACAAGATAGTTCAAAACACAGATATCCAACAGAACAGTCAAAGTTCACTGTTCCTACAGCACTGAATGAGGAAACTAGAGAATCCTAAAATTCTGTAGGTAAGATAATTCAGATGTTTCTCTCTTTCTCCCCGGTCCTTAGTATTTTTCAAACTGCATCCTTGTTCTTTGATTTCTTTTAAGAGTGCTTGACCCTTTCCCCTGCTTAAGGGAGGGAAAACATTCACGTTTTAATCAATATGAAATAGTAATTTTTATTAAAAGGTGTAAGCTTCTTTTAATAAAATGCTCCTTCTGATTTTTAGCTACCATAATCTCATGTATGAGAGATGGGTGGCTATATAAATTTAATAAACAACAAACAAAAGCAAAACTTGACTCCTTTCCAACAATGCCTTTAGCAATATGAGTCTCGGTTTTCTTGAAATGTTTGCAACTGATTCCCAGCAAGAAGTTTTGTAAGCAGGTTGTGGCAAAGGAACCCTTTCTGTGGGCCATCCTAATTTTATATCAGGCAGAGTCTGAACTGTATTATCTGTTATTAGTGTTTATTTTCCCAGCAAATGGGTCACTTTTTATCTAACTCCCAAGCCAGTGGTAGGTTTCAAATTTTTTTTACTATCGGTTCTATGGGTGTAGCTTTGTGGGCGTGGCAGGGGAAGGATACTGTAAAATCTCCATTCCCTCCTCAATCCAGGGGAAGGTTACTGCAAAATCCCCATTTCCTCTTGATCAGCTGGGTTTTAGGAGGCAGAGAATAGATGGGGGCGGGGCCAGTCAGAATTTTTACTACTGGTTCTCCAGAACTAGTTAGAACCTGCTGAAGCCCACCTCTGTCCCAGGCATTTTATAGCAGTCTTTGGAATAGATAGTATTTTTTTAATTATGCACTTTTAAAATAGTTGTAATTTCTAGGCAAGAAACCATCTAAGGATCTTTGCTCAGATTGTAAAAGGCAAAGCAAAGAGAAATATGTTTTTAATGCATCCCAATCATCTTCCATTATATCACAAATATGTTGCCAGGTGCATCCATAAGAGGGAAATAAATAAAGCCCAAAGCATTTGAAATGATGCAATAGAGAAGTCCTCTTTTGCAGGTCTTCTTGCTTTATAATCAAAGGAATTGTACTGAACAATCTATATAATCCATGTTAGGGTAAATTAGCATGAGATTAGCCATACTATTGGTACTCTGGCTGTCCATAGTTTTTATTTAGATTCTGGATTTTAACTTTACTCTAAAGACTTAACATGCCACAATTTAGCAAGTGAATTAAATCCCTTCCATTTTAACTAGTTTCTTAGCTGAAGGACATAAATAGTGGGATTAAAATAAAAAAAACTCTACTGAAATCAAATCCTTGCAGAAGCAGATAAAGCCAGCCACAGACTTTTGATAAAAGCTATGATGTTGTCATATCTAGTATATTATGTCATTGCACAGATAGTGGGAATCATATGAACATGTCAGTCACATCTTGCAGAATATGTAATTTGCAACATTTGCATGGTGACATGATGCACGTGACAAATGTCCCCCTTGCTCCCTTCAGTTGGCAACTGCAGATTCAACCCTGAAGAAAGCACGTTTCAGGCTACTGATTAGTGCATTTAATTCTGGTTTTGATTGTGGCTCAGCTTCCAGAAACATAAACAAAATACGTCTAATTTACCTTCCCTTCTATTTTATTGCCTTGAAGTTTATTTCCATCTTCAACAACTATTATAAAAGCACGTGAGAGAATTTAAAAGCCAAACTTTAAAAGGGAACTGAAAAGCAGGTATTTTGTTCATTTTCTGTTTGGTTCCTCTGCTTATTTAGATCTAGCCAGTGGTGAAATTCAATTTTTTTTACTACTGGTTCTGTGGGCGTGGCTTGGTGAGCGTGGTGTGGCTTGGTGGGCATGGCAAGAGAAGGATACTGCAAAATCTAATTTCCCTCCCCACTCCTGGGGGAAGGATATTGCAAAATCTAAATTCCCATCCCACTCTGGGACCAGCCAGAGGTGGTATTTGCCGGTTCTCCGAACTACTCAAAATTTCCGCTACTGGTTCTCCAGAACCTGCTGGATTTCACCCCTGGATCTAGCCCTAACTGCAACCCTCTTTCTTTTACTTCCTCTTTCTCTAGTTTGGAAAAGAAACAAGCCCTTGTAAGCCACTTCCTTCCAGCCCAGTTTATTCACAGGTTTGTTATTTTGGGAATAAAATTCAGGGAATCCCCATGGGGGTGAAAAAAAGAGAGATCCCCATGTAAATTGGCTTGCGCAACTAGAGAAGTGGTAAAATAGAAATCTGAGGTGTCCTCGGTGCTCTCTGAACTTGTTTTCTTGGAGACGTTTCATTACCCAAGCTAGGAAATCTGGCCTGTATTCAGTAATTTGAGTCCAAGACATTTGTGAGTATCAAGAAATTGCTTGAATCTTGAAATCGGAGAAGGAAAAGTTTTCAGATTTCTTTTCAAAGGAGCTCTTTGGAAAGAAAATTGGAAAACTCATTTGAAATGCAACCAAGTGAGACACATGTTGATTGTTTTCACTTAAGAGCATAAACTAGGCATGAAGGCAAAACAAATTGTCTCTCAGTATGGAAATGTCTCCCGGAGACCTTACATGACATTCAGTACTTATGGGCAGTATTACAATCACACATGTTGCATTTCTGAGTGATCTTTATTAGTATGTGAGAAGATAAATGCTGATGATCCTTCCTCCTTTTTCTCTTGGTGACTAAGCAGATCTTGGAAGCCTGTAGAGAGGAACTGAGAGCAAGAAATCTGCAGCACAAGACACCCTCAGCTGACAAAGGTTCAACTGAAGACTCCAGTGTTGCTGACTTGTTCTTTAGATCTGGCTCCATTGTAAATAGTTAACACTTGTGACATTGCTGCACTCAGCGCTAACACAGCAGTTCTGAGAAGTACTTTTAGGTACATGGGCATGTGAATCAGAAAAATAAGTAAAACGACCGATGCATAATCCAACACAACTGTGTGCAAAGCAAAAAATCATTATGCCCCGTATTACAGATGGGCACAAGCACACATTATTACATTAATTATGCTTTTTGATATGGACAAATAGGAAACAGTCAGATATGATTGATAAGAAAAGCAATAAGCATGTTTTGTTTTATTCTCTCAATGGATGGCAAGAAAAAGACTAGCCCAATGTATGGTAAAGATAATAGAATGGGGGCATGTGTACACATCCACTCTCCTATGCAGTGTGATGTCTAGGAGCAGTATACAGGATTTAATATATTCCTTATATGATTAATTGTTTGAGATTAGATTCTGTTTTAGCACCATTATTTTCCATATCAAATGGGTGATCAGCTCAATGTCAGCCAGTAATTTTTTTTTTTTCTGGTTGAGAATGGATTTGAGTCCCAGACTGCTTGAGCCTGCTTGGACCTACACCATAGCAACAAATATACTCTAATATTGGGAAGGAAGAGCAACCCAAAGAAACCCAATTCCATGTATATTTAAATTCCATCCAGCTTTTATTTTATGTATCTCAAATCCCAATGACTACCTGCCTAAAGTCTGTTCAGATTTCAGGCTTGTCCTCTTTCTTTTTACTTCCTTTCTCAAGACCCTAATCCCTGACCCTGATGCTAATGACGCATGATTCGACTTTTAAAAATCGGATCCCAGGAATTTGATTTGAAAAGGAGAACTGGACGGAGACTAGGGCCTTGTTGGTAGGTATGATATTTTATTGTAAAGCATTTTGAAATTTGAAAGCTGTTCGTCTATTGCCCATCTCTCTTCTAGTTTTCTTCCTTCAAATTGATGGGTTAAGAGGCTGCTAAGATATTCCAGATCTTTATGCTGTTCTACAGTATTAAAGTCCCTGTTAAGCGATCAGGTGGGGTCAGTCTTAGTGATATAGCCCATTACAAAATATTAAGGCAGTCAAACGCAACATGGCTCCATCCACAAATCTCACTTTACCATTATATGGATAGATCAAATTATGTTTGTGATGTGACCCCAACAATTGCAGTTAGGCTGTTGTGCAAACTATTGGAGTTTGCTCAGCAAGCCATGGATTAAAAGATTCCTATTTTAAAATAAGTACATGTAACCAATTTATGGCATTAAGATCACTTTAATCCTGCCTCAATTATTTGTTGATCTTGTATTTCTGTCTGCCTGGCAGACTTTACCACTACAGGAAAGGCAAGAAGTTAATCAAATAATGATAGATCCTCGATTGGCAAATGGTATGTAGTAGAGTGCATTAAGCAGAGCAGAGGGAGGATACAGGAGGGACAAATCGTTACACTGAACTAAGAATTTACTGTGAGCATTATCATTTGCTTTGGGTCCAATTCAAGGTGTTGGTTGTGACCTATAAAGCCCATGGGCCAGGTTACCTACAGAACCATCGTTGCCCTGTCCTGACATTGACATGTCCTGTCAGGCAGAGAAAGTATGTTGCTGATTCAGAAGAATTCCAACTGGCAAGGTCCAAAAAGGGGACCTTGCATTGTCCCCTCCCTGTGAAACATTCTTCTCCCAGAAGTGAGGTGGGTTCCACTCTCCTGGCTTTTCAGAAAAATATAAAAATATGGCCCTGGAGCTCTCCTTGCTTGGGGCTCACATACGACTATACAGCCACAGGGCTGGCTAATGGCCCATAAGTCTTCCTGCTGTCTTTTAATTTACTTTCACATTGATTTTTAATTCATTCTTGCATTTTTTTTACATTTTTAATACTATTTTTATGTTTTGGTATTCAGTTCCAAGTGGGCAGAAAGACACTAGAAACATGGAAGCTGTTTGGAAAAAGGGTTTCTTGATGAACAGGACTACATGGGTTTGAGGTCCTGGTGCAGCTGAACACATGGAGTGGAGAGTGAGAGGTGTTTATATCCTCTCTTGGGTCTTGCCCTTGAGCTTCCTGTTCCTGTTGCAATGACATATATTCTATTGGTTGCTGTCAGACTCCCATGGGGGTATGCAGGGATCATAGCTGATTTTGTAGGTCATCACAGTCAAACTTGGTTGAAGCTTGGGCTGATGCAATGAAGGGGCTTTGTTGTGCAGTTTCTATTGTGGCTGAATGCCTTTGCCCTGAAGGATAATCCCATTTTCCTGGAGCTGAAGGTCTTTTGTTTTGTAGATAGGCTCAATGGGCACCAAATATCTGCTCGGGTCAGGGAGCTGAAGCTCTGAGTTTCTGTCTTTAGAAACATGTTTCTCCTTTAGGGAAAATATAATATTCTGCCTTTTTAATATTTCCTAAAATATTTCATTCTTCTAGGAGGGGTGGGTGCTAACTTTCCACAATGTTTTATTTGTACACTTTCCAGAGTCCCTCTCTGAGGGAGATGGGTGGTTAAAAAAATGTGATAAATAAATAATAAATAAATAGTAATAAATAAATAAAGTTTCTTATAATTTCTTATTCTTATAATTTTGAAGTTTTATGGATATCTATATACTAGTGAAGAAGGCAACTGGTAGTGAAGAAGCCAGTTTGTATCTTGAAATCATGAATGGCTTGGTGCTGCAAATGGTAGTTGAGTACCTCTTGAGGATATTAAAGCTGTACAGGTAGTCCTTGACATATGATCACAACTGAGCCCAAAATTTCTGTTGCTAAGTGAGACAGTTCTTAAGTGAGCTTTGACCCATTTTACGACCTTTCTTGCCACAGTTGTTAAGTGAATCACTACAGTGGTTAGTAACATGGTTGTTAAGTGAATCTAACCTCCACATTGATTTTGCTTGTCAGGTCGCAAAAGGGGATCACATGATTCCGGAACACCATGACCATCATAAGTACATGCCAGATGCCAAGCGTGCAAATTTTGACCACATGACCATGGAGACGTTGCAATGGTTGTGTGAAAAACGGTCATGTCGCCTTTTTCCAGTGATGTTGTGACTGTGAACGATCACTAAAGAAATGTAAATTAAATTAAGGACTACATGTATTGATATCATTTTCTTTCAGGTTAGTAAGTAGTGACATCTAGTGGTCAGTGTGACAATTATGATTCATTTTCTGTTACCATCATAGTCGTTGCAAACGATCATACAGTGTGCATATGTGCTTGTGTGCAGGGTAGCCTCCAGATTTGTGGATTTCCTCTCCCAGAATTCCCCATCCAGAATTCTGGGAATTGGTTTATACATCTGCAAGCATTCAGTACAGGAAATGGGTACATTATTGTCAAGGACACCCATCTTGTCCCTTCAGGTTCCTAATGAAATCTGTAAGCTAATTATATGTGTGCATAAAGATAGATTCATATAGGATCCAAATTGATGAGGCTACAACACTATACAGCAAAGTACATTTCCCATCTGCAGAGCATCTTTGTAGCTGCTGTGAACATGTGAGCATTAGACTCAATAAGGGCCAAGGCCTGTTTTTTTGCAGAGCTATTCTAAGTTTCCAGACCTTTGACCTAATTCATGTGGCTTTCCTATTGATGTAGCCTTTGGTCATAACCCATTTCCTTCAAGGCTCTGTCAGTGGCCAATGGGATGTTGATGGAGGAATCACTAGAACTTTGTCCTGAGACTGCCTGTCGGTGGCCATATCAGTGAACTCATTCATCTCTAGAGGAAATGTGTTGGTTGGAGCCAATGAGAATGCTTTGTGCAGCTTACGGGTGACCATATAGGAAGAAAAACAGGAAAGTGAAAGAAGATAAGGAAAAGTGCCTGGAAGGGATAGTTTACAATGAAGAGAGACACCAAAATTCCTGTATTTTGCAGAGCAGACATAGTGGTGTTGGAGGAAACAGTTCAAGACAACTCAGAAATGAGACTTGTTGGGTCAAGGAAATATTACCCTCCCAACTCCACCTGTATCTATAAACTGAGATTCGGGCCTGGGTAGTTAAATGGAAACCAAATTTAAAAGTTTCTGACAGCACAGATCTAAATGTGCACCCACACATGCACCCACAAATACACACACTCAAGCACACATCATAATGCACTGTATGTGGTGCTACTCTTGAAGGCCTCCAGAAACTCTAACTGGCCTAGAAGAAGCTTCTTGGATGAGAAGCGAAACGTCTTCAAAGAAAAATCAGAAAGTCCCATTGCCACTTGAAAAAACCACCTTTGGGACAACCATGACCTGGATGACTTAGAACAGGGATCAGCAACCCGCGGCTCCAGAGCCACATGTGGCTCTTTCCACCCTTTGCTGTGGCTTCCTGTTGGCTGGCCCCTCCCCTCTCCTTGCAGTCACTCCTTATCTGGCCTGAGAAGGTATGCCATCCAGTCACACTGGTTGTTAAATTATTGGCTCCCTGTGTTTTCTTTTCTATAGAAATGGGTCCAAATGGCTCTTTGAGTGTTTAAGGTCTGACTTAGAATCTCCATAGACAACTGGTCTAGAAGACAACAGCATAATGAGTTATGGGCATGCCTTGATATGTCCATCAAACACCCCTTTCTGGGGGTTACATTGCTTATCAATGGGCTTCCATGTGCACTTCACAGTACTGATCATCATCTGTAAAGTTTAATGGCATAGGTCCTTGAGAAACTGTCCTGTACAATCTAAGAGAGTTGGCCTGTTCTAGATCCCATTGATTAAACAATGCTACCTGCTGGGATTCAGGGAGTCCTTTCTCTATTGTGGTGACTGCCCCATAGAATGACACCTTCAAAAATATTTATAAGTTCCCATGTTAACCTTGTTGGATGATCCCTTTAGTCCTGGCTCTTTTCCTGAGCTCTGGACTATAGTGATGGTGAACCACTTGTGAATTATGTGGTGTATGACACAGTAGCTTTCCCACAGAATATTCTTTATGTACTCGTGTGTATTGTTTTATTTTAAAAAATTGTATATCATACGCTATCCAGAGTTATAATGAGTCAGCTGGTTTATAAATGTAATACAATAAAATAAAAGTAAAATATAGAATTGCAACCCTAATAATATACTTGTGGTTGTATTCCTGTTATTAATTCAAATTATAGCTGTAATAATTGAGACTGGTGAGCTGTGTGCAGTGTGATTATTAAAATATATATAATTGCAACATTTCCTTTTTATATAAAATGTCTCCCTTCCTTCCTTCCTTCCTTCCTTCCTTCCTTCCTTCCTTCCTTCCTTCCTTCCTTCCTTCCTTCCTTCCTTCCTTCCTTCCTTCCTTCCTTCCTCCATCCATCCATCCATCAATCAATTTATATGCTGCCCCTCTCCAAAGACCCAGGGCAGCTCACAATACACTCAAAAAATCACTATAAAAACACTTAAAAATTAAAAATATTAAAAACATTAAAACCCATTCACACCATTCATGGCCGGATCTCGACAGATCGCAAAGCGAGATCAATGGTCCCAGGCCTGCTGGAAAAGCCAGGTCTTCACTGCTTTTCGGAAGGCCAATAGGGTGGGGATGGTCCGGACTTCAGGAGGTAACTGGTTCCAGAGAGCTGGGGCAGCCACAGAGAAGGCCCTCCCTCACGGGCCCGCCAGCTGGCATTGTTTAGCTGACGGGACCCAGAGGAGATCCCGTCAGCTAAACCCTGTGGGATTCCATCAGCCAAGCTCCCAGTGATCTTACCAGTTACTGGGAGCTATGTGGTAGAAGGCTGTCTTGAAGATAAGCTGGCCCGGAGCCATGTAGGGCTTTAAAGGTAATAATCAACACCTTGAATTGTGACCAGAGACCAATAGGGAGCCAGTGCAGCTTGTGGAGAATTGGTGTAATGTGGGTGTACCTAGGTGCACCCACGACATCTCGCGCGGCTGCGTTCTGGACCAACTGTAGTCTCCAAACACTTTTCAAGGGTAGCCCCATGTAGAGCGCAACATGGATGGATGGATGGATGGATGAAGAAGAGCAACAAAGATGATTAGGGGACTGGCGGCTAAAACATATAAAGAACAGTTGCTGGAATTGAGTATGTCTAGTTTAATGAAAAGAAGAACTAGGGGTGACATGATAGCAGTGTTCCAGTATCTCAGGGACTGCCACAAAGAAGAGGAAGTCAAGCTATTCTCCAAAGCACCTGAAGGTAGGGCAAGAAGCAATGGGTGGAAATTAATCAAGGAGAGAAGCAACTTAGAACTAAAGAGAAATTTCCTGACAGAACAATTAATCAGTGGAACAACTTGCCTCCAGAAGTTGTGAATGCTCCAACACTGGAAGTTTTAAAGAAGATACTGGATAACCATTTGTCTGCAATGGTATAGGGTTTCCTATCTAAGCAGGGGTTGGACTAGAAGACCTCCAAGGTCCCTTCCAACACTGTTATTCTATTCTATTCAAGAGGGACAAAAAGGCTTTCTTCAAATGATCTCTGATTTAAATGTAAAACATGTATTGGTTTTCTTGGTTCATTGCAGAATGGTTTTTACATTATGTTCTGAGCTTGCCTCAGTAGTTTAGAAACCGGTTAGGTTTTTAAAACAAAACAAAACAAAAAAACTAAAACAACATGTCCAATTTAACAAAAGGTTAAGCTCTCAATGCTTAATTTTGTTGCAAGTCTTTGGAAGGCACAGTAAAAAAGGTGCTTGAATTAGACCTTGTACTCATAGTAATACTATGTCATAGATAAGGCTACCCACAGACTCATTTGTCCATGTCATCTCCTGGATGACAAAGTGATGCCAAAAAAGAGGCCGTGGGAGTTTGGCTACCCTTCTCCATTCTTATCTCCACTGGTGTAGCTTTTCACCCATCCTGCTCAACCCAGGGACTGAAGTAGAACCAATAGGTCAAAATTGACTCTTGTCTTTATGACCCTCCAGGATACTGGCAGGAATCCCAGTTTTCTGACGGCAGAGACCTCCCCTTCCTACTGCCCTCCTGGTCTTCCACCTCCTTTCCCCCTCCCCATCCAGTTCCTTACAATCTGGCATAGATTCAGGGGAGGCTCCACTCTTACTTACCAAAATAGCAATGCTGATAACTGAATGCCCTAGACAGGAACAAGCTGATAAGTTTCCATTCAGAAAATTATTTTTCTACTGGCCTGCTCTTCCATTACCCCATCCTCTCCCATGCATCCCAATGTCAAATTTACGTCTGTGTTCCTTCTTGGCCATGGAGTCAGGGAGGCTGCTGTAATCAGAACAGGGGTGATGGTTGTGAGCAGGGGTGAAATCCAGCAGGTTCTGACAGGTTCTGGAGAACCAGCAGTGGAAATGTTGAGTAGTTTGGAGAACCGGCAAATGCCACCTCTAGCTAGACCCAGAGTGGGGTGGGAATGGAGATTTTGCAATATCCTTCCTGTGGAGTGGGGTGGGAATGGAGATTTTGCAGTATCCTTCGCCTGCCATGCCCACCAAGCCATGCCCACAGAACTGGTAGAGAAAAATTTTAGATTTCACTCCTGGTTCTGAGGTTCAGGGGTCAAGTAACTGAAAATCAAGGAAGAATGGAAGCCTTTCAAATAACTGGTTGATACCTGAGTAGATACCTGAAGATATCTGAGTAGATACCTGAAGATATCTGAGGTAACTGAAGATACCTGAGTTCGCTTTTTGAGAATTCTTTGCAGTGGAAATGGACCTGCAGAACTATCAGTATTTACTTGATGGAGCTCCCCATCTGAGTACTACCCTTGCCTGATCCTGTTTAGCTTCTGAGCTCAGATGAGATTGGCCAGATTTTACCATCTGACCATCTGGAACAGGAGTGTCAAACTCGCGTCATTACGGCATTATCGTATGATGTATCACAACTTTTTCCCCCTTTGCTAAACAGGGTGTGGGCATGGCCAGCGCATGACACATCCAGCCAGTGGCCCGCGGGTTTGATAGCCCTGAGCTACAACTACCACATCTGGGTTCAAAAAAGCCAGATGGCCACTAGGTGGCAGTTTATAATTTTTTTGCATGTTACGTTTCTATGTAATGGTTACCAAATTTTTGGAAATATGGTAGCCTTAGCTTTCCAATTTTAAAGTTGTATTGGACTTCATTCAAAAGAAAGAAAGCAAAACAATGAAATGCAGGTTTGTTTGTTTAATTCTTTAAAGCATTATAGATTTGAAGTTAAAACAGAAATTTAAAATGATCTTTAAAAATCAAATCAATATAATTCCAAGAATGTTGTCTAAAGTAAATACGGGGTAAAATCTGGCAAAAATTTGGTAGATCTGAAAGTTAAGCCATGGAGTTTTTGGACTGACATAATGAATGAGTATAACCAAGACTTGTCCTTGAAAATTTCTGTGGTAGGATTCAAATAATTTAACAACCGGTTCTCTGCCCTAATGACCAGCTGGGTGGGTGTGGCCATGGTGGGTGTGGCCAAGGGGTGTGAAAGGCAGCACTTGGCCTCCTGCACCTCCCCGGGAGCAAAAATGGACCACTGGGGGTGGGGCACCGCACCTGCCCCGCACCACATTTTGGGCCTAGGAGGCCTCCCTGCGCTTACCTGGGAGCCATAATGGTGTGTGTGTGTACTCCTAGAAGCGGAGGGGAGAGGAGGGGAGGGGCCAGCCAGCCATTTATTAACCAGTTCACCCGAATTGGCCCGAACCAGCTGAATCCCACCATTGGGTGTGGAGGCTGAAGGACTTTGGACCTCAGGAACAGGGGCTTTTGGCTGTATACTGGTTGAGGTTTATTATGAGTCAACAGACAGGGATCAGAGACTTTATACTGGAATATTATTTCTGGTGAGATTAAAATATTGCAAGAAGCAGAGAAATAAATAAAATGGACTTCCCAACGGACTACCAACGTGGTATGAACACAGGGAAGGAACTGGTGTAGCTAAAATACTTGGTAGGTGTCAGTTCTAGAAAAGAACAAACACCATGTCAGACTTCTATGACAGTGATAAGAGGTGGGTCATTACCACAGTATCTCAGTGAGGAAGATTAATTGCTCATCTTTGACAATACAAATGACCTGCATATGATGCCCTTCAGCCATGGAGAATCTTCTCAGAAGAAGGCTTAATACAGCCCAGAACACCATTGTTTAAAAAATCAAACCAACCATTAATCACTTAGCTGAGGGTATCATCCTATAGCATTCTATCTGTCATATAGCAATCCCATGTAATCCGTTAAGAATAGCCATTTTCAACTTGCGAAGGCCCTAAAAATGACATGCTTTCATTCCCATGTTTAGAGGGAAGAGATGTCTACAGCTATGCTGGCAGTCAACATAATATGTAAAAGATTTCCTCCTTACACAATATGCTATGCAATTGTAATTGGCATTTTTTCCTGGCCTCTTTATCAGTTTGCAAGAAAGAGAGACTAATTTGTAACTGTCCTCCTCAGGATAGATAATCTATTAAGATTGCAGCAAGTGGTGACACTTCAGTTCACTAATTTGCAGAGGAATTACTTAATGTCATTTTCTCAAAATTTGTCTCCCATACAGTTAAAAAAAATACCATTTGGCAACCCTAACATAAATTTAATGTCCAATTTCACTGTAAAATTAACACCTTTATAAACAAAAATTCCTTAAAGAATTAGTTGCTAGAAATAAAAAATCTTGCACCATTCAAAGTTAAAACATCAAGCCCAACTGAAGTGCTATGCACCAATTACTTCTCAGTGGAACATTTAGTCTTGCACAAGAATACCTGCAAGTTTAGATGAAAAGTTCAACAAATGAAATGTTAATTTCTGAGGGTGGACAGATGCTCTTTCAAATATTTTTAAAGAACAAGGCGGCTGGAAAGCTGCCAGTCCATTTTATTCTTGCTTGAAATAACTGATCTCCATGAAGGCGTCATGCTCTTTTAAAAAGTCACTGAGACAAGTGGATTTCAAGAATGGCCAAGGAACCAGGCAGCAAACCCATAGAGGTATGGGCAAAGGTAAGAGTATGGACCCCCCACCCCAGAAGATCAGCTGCCCCTGGTAATAAGTCACTACTCCACAGCAGAACACATGGAGAGCAATTTAGGAAAGTCCTCAAGATGAAGCATTGGGATAAGCAACTTACTAGAAGCTAAGTTGGAGTGGCATGGAAGTCCCTGGTTGTTCAGGTCCTGAATAGGTAGGCTGATTGATGGGGGTGAAAAAAAACAAGAATAGAGCAGCCCATGTCATACCCTGTTTTGGGAGCTGCACTGGCTGCCAGTTTGCTTCTGGGTACAGTTCAAGGTGTAAGTTATAACATTTAAAGGCCTTCATTGGTCTAGATCAGAGGTGGGTTTCAGCAGGTTCTGATCAGTTCTGGAGAACCAGTAGCAGAAATTTTGAGTAGTTTGGAGAACCGGTAGTAAAAATTCTGACTGGCCCTGCCCCCATCTATTCTCTGCCTCCCAAGTCCCAGCTGATCGGGAGGAAATGGGGATTTTGCAGCAACCTTCTCCTGGATTGGGAAAGGGAATGGAGATTTTACAGTATCCTTCTCCTGGAGTGGGGAAGGAATGGAGATTTTACAGTATCCTTTCCCTGTCACGCCCACCAAGTCACGCCCACAGAATCGGTAGTAAAAAATTTTGAAACCCACCACTATCCAGATTATTTTATCTTTATTTTATTTTATTATTTTTATTTTATTTTAAGTATAAACAGGTATAAGTATATACATAATAAATGAGTACGAATAAATGGGGACAGTAGTACAGGGACAGTAGGCACGCTGGTGAGCTTATGCACACCTCTTACAGACATCCCCAAATCACCCAGACAGCTTCATGGCTGAGCAAAGAATTTGAATATAGACCTTGTTGGTAAAGACCATCTATCTCGCAGAGCTGAAAGCTTGCTATCAAAAAGCTATGATGGCTATTTCTATTGGATTCTGATAGTCAATGAATGATATACAGTGATGTATGAATTAGCCTCAGATAGTCTTTTGGGGTAGCAAAGACAGATTCCAGCCATTCTTTCCTTCAGCATCTATTTTCATACCACGCTGAGATGCTATCAATCTTCTGCTGCCTTCAGTTTATTGACATCTACGCTTGTCACCACCTCTCCCTGATTTAACAATGTGGCACTATGTAAAATGGAGGGTGCTTTAGGCAGTCCTTTAGTTCTTCACACCTAGCTAGAAATTCCTGTCAGCATTTGGGTTCATATTATGTAAGTAGTGGCATCTAGTGGAAAATACAGGTAGTTGCATCAGTGACCAATCTATTTTTGACAGGAGTTCTTTGACCTTAGTGGTTGATTTCTTTTGAACCAATCAGTGTCAGACACTGTAATTGCTCTCCAGTTGGCAGAAAAAATTATCTTGCAGTCTTGCCTTGGGTAGAAGAATTATTCTGGAAAGTTAAATTTTCTATTTTCTCTCCATTTGAAGGTTTTGTCTGGAGTGAAAAGTGGGAGCTTTGCACAGACTAGAAAGGAATTCTATTCATACTGAGCTACTACAAGTTCAGTATGTTTATGGAGATTCTCAATCATTCAGGTCATGACTATCCCAAAGGTGTTTTGCAGAAGGCAACTGGCCTTTCTTGGTTTTTTTCCATTTGAAAATGTTTTGCTTCTCATCCAAGAAGCTTCTTCAGCTTCTTCAGTTTTTCTTCTTCTGTTCTTCAGAAGTTCTCTTTCAGAACTGAAGAAGCTTCTTGGATGAGAAGCAAAATGTTTTCAAGGAAAAAAAACCCAAGAAAGTCCAGTTGTCTTTTAAAAAACACTTTTAAGTACAAGTCCAGAAGTTGGAAACATTGGACAAAACCTCATTTGTCACCCTGACCTGCCTCCCAGGTATATTAGGTTGAACTACAACCCTAGGATGTGCTTTTTTCAAGAGGCAACTGGTCTTTATGATTTTGAAAAGAAGCATCTTTGGGATGACCTGAATGACTGAGAATCTCCATAGTAGTGGTAGGTTGCTACAGGTTCGCCCGATCCGGGGGTGAACCAGTAGCAACCCACCACTGCTATGGAATGGGCGAACTGGTAGCGGCAGCAGCGGGAGGCTCCACCCACCCACCCAGATGCTTTGCATATGCTCCCGTGAGCGAACTGGTAGCGACGGGTTTTGAAATCTGCCCCTGCTCTATAGACATACAACCTAGAATAAGAGATCCAAGTGAGGGCGCAGTATGGAGATACAAAGTGTGATTTCTCAACTAGAATGTGGAAAAATCTTGATATCCCTTCCTATCCTCTGATTCTAGATAATCTTAAACTAGAGATGTGGAATAGCCCCTTCTAGAAAGTGTGGGGGCATTTTTTTCAGTTTTTTTTCTTTTGGATTTGTTTTAGTTTTGGGATTCAGTAAAAAACTTACTTCTTAAAATCTTACAAAATTCCCACAAATGGACCTGGCTTCACACATCTTGTAGTGTCACTATTGACATGCTGCAAAACAAGAACAAAAATAACTAAATAACAAAAAAAAAAGGAAAACTTTTTTTTAAAAAAAAAAATACCACAGTAATATAGTCCTCAAGCCAAGGGAACTTCAAGCCTTCTGTCTTAAAGGAATGGACTGCTTTAAAAGGTTACAATAGTTAGATCAATCCTATCCTGAATTGGGGAATCTCACCATCTCCAAACACCTCTTTTGATAAACAGCTGATCCCAATAGAGGGCCTAAGGAGTTTGCAAGTGGCCAAAGATTCTTGTAAACATGAGTCATTGGGAGAAGAGAAATGTTTTCTCTCCTCATCTCTGTATCTTTCTTTCCCATTTTGTCCCTCAAGATATAAAACCATTAACTTTGTTTGCTTGCTAAAGTATAGATAGCAATGATTTAGTGAAAAAGAGACCCAAGGTCTGTTTCTTTAGGAGCTCTTGAAAATATTTGAGGATGGGGGAACAATGAATTTCAGGACCTTTGTCCAAGTGGTTAATGATGTACCTCCACGTAGGCTCAGCCTCCCTTCACATGTATTCGTCTAAATGCTACAAAATTCTATATCCATGATGGCAAACTTATGGCACGGGTGCCACAGGTGGCACGCAGAGCCATATCAGTGGGCATGCGAGCTCTGATCCGACACGTATGTGTGCACCAGCCAGCTGATTTTTGGGCCTTGTGGGCCCAGCAGAAGTCAGGAAGCACACTGTGCACCCCCACCCTCCCTCCAGAGGGCTTCGGGGGGTGGAGGGGAAGGCTATTTTTGCCCTCCCCAGGCTCCTAGAAAGGCTCTGGAGCCTGGGGAGAGCAAACAACGGGCCTACCGGGCCCACTGTGCCATCACGTGCCAAAACCGGGGGGAGCACAGGGGGGTGAGATGCATAGAATTATGGATGTGGGCATGTGTGTGTGTGACCTCACCACGCTCCCCCCACTTTTGGCACATGATGGCAAAAAGGTTAGCCATCATTGTCCTATATGATTGTAACCTCATTGTAGAGGGAGCAAAAATTAGAAACATGCTATATACTAGCGGTGTCAAACTGGATCTCATTGAGGGCTGCATCAGGGTTGTGTTTGACCTTGGAGGGGAGCATGGAGCGTGGCCAGGGTGAGCATGGCCAGCTCAACGTCATTCATATTGGGGGCGCAGGTGGTGGCTTGAGCTCTCTGCCAGCAAAAATGGCCCTCCTGAGCTCCATTTTCAGCTGCGATGGCCTCCTGCATCCCTCTGCCAGTGAAAATGGAGCTCGGGAGGGCCGCACATACCATGGGCTAGTCCTTTGCTGTTTCCAGGGTGGCCCTGTGGGCCAGATCTAAGCACCCCATGGCCCGAATCTGGCCCCTGGACCTTGAGTTTGACACCCCTGCTAGATACCCCTGTGTAAAAGGGGGAGATCTTTTTTATACCTTTCATAGTCATCACAGGGGTTTGCATTAGTACCAAAGCTCAAACCTTAACTCTGCAGAGTTATGCTTGGACAAACCTAGATTATGAACTGGAAATGGGTAGCCAGAGGTAATTTCCCAATCTGCCACACTGTTGGAGGGAGGGGGAATGGATTATGGGAAAGAAGCTACAAAACACAGACAGATCTCCTCTATTAGAGTGAAAAAGGAATGAAATTCCAGCCATGCCTGGCATTTCTTTTAATCTTCTTGTAATAGACAATTCCCTCCCCTCCCCCCAAATCCTGAATGCCATATAGGTTTGTTTCAACTCATAAGTCCTGGATATTTCTATGCAGATTTCTTTTTGTGTGGATTAGGGCATTTTGCAGGGTGGATGTTCCTGCCAGTGACTGCCTTCCTCATCTGTGAATAGTCAGAGGGTGGGAAAACATTGTCACAAGTGATCTCATTCCCTGTATTTAGGAGCCATTGATAAAAATGGCAGAACTGGACAGTGACAAATCTCCAGTTTATACCAGTCTCTGGAGAGATGAAGATGGGGATAAAAGTGAAGGAAAATAAACATGAATCTTGATTCTCCACCATTAAACATTTGACGTCAGAGATAGGACTCTTGTCATCAATAACTGCTTCCGAGTGTCAGAATCCTTTGCTTCTTCTGTACAATTGTTTAACATCATGGGTTTGTATATTAGTATCCATTTCATTGTGGCTGTACAGGAAAATTGTCTACGGAGGTTTGTTCACATTGCTTCTGGAAAAAAATAAAAACTGAGCCTGCACACTGCAGTATGTGAACTGTGGCTTCTTTAGGTGAAGACCTTCTTCCCATGTTTCATAATGGGTTATAAGTGCAGCAAAAATCAACAATTCTCTGAAATTTGTTGCACAAAATATGATCCACTGGTGAGTTGCAATTTCCTTAAAACAATATTGACTTTTCCCCACAACATCTCAATTGTCTCATGCTCTGTTTAAAATTCTAGATAGCAAACAATCCATTATCTCAATTTTTCAGGATCTCCTGGGTTTTCCCAGCGCCATCAACCACACAACAAGTAATCGCTAAATCGAAGTGTTGGAAATTCCAGAGACCTACAGTATGTCCATATTGAAAGATAAGATGATTACATATGGATATAAAATAATGTTTGACAATTTAGAAATCATCATTGCAAACTTATTTTTCCTCCGTTTTAGGAATAAATTTAACTTCTTATAATACCATCTACTGAAATAGTACTGGAAAATTTATTCTGTTTTTATTTAGTGCCAGAAATAAGCTTCTTAGAATCTGCTCCCTGCAAAATATTTCTCTGTCAGGAGTCACATACATTCACATTTTCCCAGCTTTGTTGTGGTTCTGAACATTTTCTGGGCTCTTCCAGACTGCTGTGTCAAAATGCTACTCAGAAGCTCAAAAACAGTTCTAAATTGTGCTATCCCAGTATTGATTCCTATTCTACAACAGTAACACGATAGGTAAAAATTATCTGTATCTTCCTATTGTGGATCATATTATGTGTTGGTCTTCCAGAAAAGCAGCAAACCTGTGTTTATAAAAAAATTGGCTTCTATCACAATAAGCACTATGGTGAGCACTGGTCATGCATTACATGATGCCTCTGCAGAAATTTGGCCTCTTTCCTGCAATGAAGTTAAAAGCCCATGATGGAATGGGGTAATAGCCACTGCAACCTAAAGTAGTAAAAAGAGAGATTGACACATAATAATGCTTAGAAGAGACTGCACAAGACAAAACCTTATGATCGATGAGAATATACTGTATGTAGCTCAGGATTGAACTGTGGAGTCCTTGGTGCCAGCGGTGGGTTTCAAATTTTTTTACTACCAGTTCTGTGGGTGTGGCTTGGTGGGTGTGGCATGGCTTGGTGGGCGTGGCAGGGGAAGGATACTGTAAAATCTCCATTCCCTCCCCACTCCAGGGGAAGGTTATTGCAAAATCCCCATTTCCTCCCAATCAGCTGGTACTTTGAAGGCAGAGAATAGATGGGGGCAGGGCCAGTCAGAATTTTTACTACCGGTTCTCTGAACTACTCAAAATTTTCGCTACTGGTTCTCCAGAACTGGTCAGAACCTGCTGAAACCCACCTCTGCTTGGTGCCCTCTGAGTTTGGCTGTTTTCTTGCAGACATTTTGTTACTGAACTTGAGTAATGAAACATCTACAAAAAAACAATCACGCTCAGAGACCACCAAAAATTCCACCAAACCTTGTATTCTCTCACCTTGCATTTGATGGAGGCACTGTTTGTTTGCAGCACTGAAATCTCACGATATCATGTGCGCACCCCCTTGCCATGGGAAAAGTTGATGTTGCCTGTACATATAGAGGTCTGTTCTTAAGAAAACGTTAGCACAGCAAAGCTGGAGGAAACAAGCTGGAGATTTGGTTATTTTGGCAATAATGTCCTGTTCTGCAGAACATCATTGGCCCAGACTTCAGATGAAAAATCTCAAAAGTTGCTTTTTCAGTAGTTCCTTGTTTTCCAGCAGGAGGCTTATCTTGACTGCTGACCTTGGTGCGATCCCAGCATGTCGTAATGGTGGCTGGCTCTGTGGCTAGCGTCATTCATTCATTCTCTCTTGCTCCGCCAAACTCCTGAGGGAAAACGCTGGCCAATGAAAAGAATAGGTCAGAATGTCATGTGTGTGTTAAGAAAACCCTGGGCCACTTTAATAAGGCTTTAGCTGAATGCTGGCCAAGAGGGCCACAAAATGATTCCAAACTAAGCTGAGCAAAAAATTGTCAGTTTGCCATACTACTGATCTCATGTCCCAATTGGGGGTTCCCAAAAACATCTGTTTTAACAATGGGAGAATAGAAGGCAGACTATGAGGCTTTTGGTCTGGTCGAGCATGGCTCTTATCTTCTGATTGAAGAAATCAAGCAGGCCTGGTTTGTAAGGGTGTCTCCTAACATCTACTTGATAGTACAATTGCTTTCCTGGAGGTCTATATCTCATAATCATAGGAACAGACTCTAGGTAGAATGAAGTTGAGCATTATTTTCTCAACACCTTCTAGTGTCCTTTGTTTCCTCCACAAGATAAGAATGCATATATATGCTTTGGATATATCTGTGTTCTACATCTTCTCTAAGACAAACCAACATACCATATTTTTTGGAGAAGTATAAAACGCACCGGAGTATAAGACGTATCTTAGGTTTTGGGGAGGAAAATAAGAAAAAAGCTGATTGGAGGGTAGATGGGCCTCCCGGAATACCCCAATCAGCTGTTCCCAGAGATGAATTTTAGCAACAGGTTGGTTGGTTGTGAGCTATGTGCCTTGCTTTTTTTTGGCTTTTTTTTCTGCCTCTGAAACTTCTGAAACTTTCAGAAAAAACTTTTTTTTCTGCCTCTGAAAGCCTCCAAAACAGCTTCAGAAAAAAAGCCTCTGAAGCGCTGTTTCTGAGGCTTTTTTTCTGAAGCTCTGTTTGGAGGCTTTCTTTCTGAAGCTTCATTTCTGATGCTTTTTTCAGCTTCTGAAACCTCCGTTTGAGAAGCTGGGAGGGGCTACATGTGGATACACCCAAATTTTCACCCTCTTTTTATGGTATTACATAAATGATTAACTACTAAATATGGTAGTTAATCCCATGTTGCAGATGGGGAAAAAGGAGGAGATGGACAAGCAATTATCTACTTTAGGGAAAGAACTTGAGGCAAGTGGCTAGATTTATAGCTCAGTATATGAATCGTTACATCACTATTGATACTAAGATGCAAAAGTGAGAAAACAGTCATGAATGCAATTGGGAAAACTCTGCCTTAGGTGAGTCATAATCCTTGAGGCTGTATTTGCAATGAGTATCAATTGGTCCTATTGCAATGTTGTTCATACTTCAAGAGATAATCCTCTTTTAAATTACTCCTTGAGACCAAGTTAGATGTTTCTGTTGGAATGTTTAAAAGAGGCATTGGGCTCTTCCTCATGGATGAATCTTTAACTGCCACCCACTTATTCGTTTCCAGGCAGAAAATTATATCAGTAGACTGTTCCATCAGCAATCCCTATTCTGCCATATTGCTCTCCTTATTTGCAGTGCACCTTATCTGCAGGTGTATTAAGTACAGATATTGATGAATTCTCCAACTTTGTTTCTCTCCTCACTCACAAAACACCACTAATGGATGAGAAAATGGTCACCAACCAGTATCCTTAACATGGCATAGGATGTTAAGGGTAAGGTGAATGGGAATAGGAATGGGAAGGAGGCAAATGTTGATAGCTGGCATCTGGTAATACCATTTGTCAAATTTCACATTACTATAGATTAAGGTGCATACTTTGTAAGTATGCTCAAAGGGGCATGACTATCAGTTGATATCCTATCCCTCTGGATGGAGAGTAGTGCTGTCCTGGAATAATATTGTTCTGGTATAGCATGTATAACCTATCCCAAAGAAACCTGCAAGCCTACACAGAATTCAGAATCACAATGGTTATATCCACACTTGACTGGCACAGGGAGTTGAACCATGAAAGAGTAAAGAGAGCTGGTTTTCTTTTGCTTTAATCTCCCTCCACTGGATCAATTGGTGTTCAGTCTCATTATCCATATCTGTTGCAGGATAAAATTGTTTATTCATAGAGCATAGAATAATAGAGTTGGAAGGAACTTGGATGTCTTCTAGTCCAACCCCCTGCTTGAGCAGGAGGCCTTTATCATTTCAGACAAATGGTTGTCCAGTATCTTTTTGAAAGCCTTCAGTGATGGAGCAACCACAACTTCTGAAGGCGAGCTATTCCATTGGTTAATTGCTCTCACCGTTAGGAAATTTCTCCTTAGTTATAGATTGCTTTCTCTTGGTTAGTTTCTGTTGTTTTTTGGCTTGCCTTTTGGTGATTTAGAAAATAGATTGACTGGTTTGTCTTTGTAGGAGCCCTTCAAATATTGGGACAGTGCTATCATGTCCCTCCTAGTCCTTCTTTTCATTAGACTACACATACCCAATTCCTCACATAGCACTCATATCATAGCACTGACAAGAAAGTGACACTGAGATGCACAACATTGGGTTCTGGTCTCCACCTACAGCAGCGGTCACCAACTGGTGATCTGTGGACCATTGGTGGTCTGCGAGAAAATTTTGGTGGTCTGCAGAAAAATTATTTGCATTTTTTATATGGCACTAAATCAAGGGTCCTCAAACTATGGCCCCTGGGCTGGATATGTACAATGAGCATTTATGTTGCTGCAGAGAGTCTCCCCACTTTGGGAGCCTTTTTGTGTGGGTTGGAGGGGGGCAGAAATTCCAGCTCTGGGTCTCCTGGTGCGGGGCTTTGGGCGAAGGCTGGAGGGAAGCACTGCTGGTGGCAAAGAGCCAGAGAGCCTTGTTCCCATGGGACTGCCTCATGGCTTGGAATTGGCTGACCATCTCAGCCCGCTGAGCCTCCAGGTGCAAGTACTTGGCCTTGCACTCCCACAGGTCTTCCCTTTGCTTGGAAAGCCTATGCTTGTAGTCCTCAATGAGGTGCTTCTACTGAGCCTTCTTCTTGGCCAGATCCAATTTGAACTGAACCAGCTGTTTTGACAACTCTTTCTCATGGTGGCTGCTTAGCTCCAACAACTGCTTCCTGTTGGGACCCTAAGAAACCCGGGTGGACAGGTGAGGAGTGGCTGGGAGGGGAGGGGTGATAGAGGCCAGCGAGGCGCCCCTCAACACGAGTGTCATTGAGTTGGCCATGCCCACCCAGTCACATGCCCACCTAGTCACACTCACTCAGCCGGTCATTAGGAAGATCATATTAGTGGTCTGCGGGATTTAAAATTATGAATTTAATGGTCCCTGAGGTCCAAAAGATTGGTGACCCCTGACCTACAGCATCCATGCCTTCTTTGTATCCGTATCCCAGATATTAACACCTGTTGGGTTTTCTCCTCTGATCTTTCTCTAATTGTAAGAAAAGCTGATTGCTGTGCTTCCTGCACCATTCACTAAGTGAGAAAACAAGCTGTTTTGTTGCTTAGATGTATACAGAAACTGCCAGTAGTGAGGGAAAGCAGTTGGGTTTTAGTAAATTTTGGGAGTATTTTGAAGATGCATGGAAGAGCTCCATTACTTACTGCAAATTCCTATAAGATAGACATTCAGTTGTAGAAAGTTAGCAGCCAGTTAACTAATAATAGTTAATATTTTGGGACATATTAAAAAGGCAGAATATTATATTTCCATGGAAACATGTTTTTTTAGTGGCAGGAAGGAGACTCATTCTTAGTAGTCCCTACCTTTCTTAATAGCCCTCAGCAGATTTCAGCACTTAAGAGATAAAGAGATAGCTAGCTCTATTCATAAGCAAATACCCTGCAACAAGGTCTGAACAAAGGTAGGGTTATCTCTCAGCCACAATAGGAATTGCCCAACAAGCCCTTTCATTGCATCACCCTCTAAACTTCAGCCATACCTAGCTCAAAGAACCTATAGAGCCAGCCATAAGAATACATGTTCTTGCACAGTAAGAGGAAGCTCAAGTTCAAAGCCCAAGAGAAGGTATAAATAAACGGACCCTCTTTCCAATCAGCTCCAGCCTTCATTTTGTCTCCAGTGCTTTTCTCCCAGCTTGGAACTGGAGTTGTATATTTCTTCCAACACAGTTCCTCTGGAAATGGAATGACATAGGGAAAATCCTGGCTGGTTGAAATCTTGAGCCCGAGTTCACCATAGAGCAACTTCACATTACGGACTGGGCTCTTAAGCAATATTAAGTACAGTAAGACCTTCTCAGTAAATAGAAACCATCCATTTTTTTTTTTTTTGTAATTTGGAAGTCTATAAACATTGGGAAATACAATAAAATCAATAAATAGCCCCAGAACCAAACTACTCTGACTGTGTTTATCTGCAGAGATTGTAATACAAACTTGGATGGTTAGACTTCCAAAGTCCAACTCATGTGGTTCCTACCAGTCCTACCTCAATATGGGAGTGAGAGATAAGAAGAGCGGCTACAGAATAATGAACATCCTCACCAGTGGTGGGTTGCTACTGGTTCGCACCAGATTGGGTGAACCAATAGCGGCTGTGGTGGGAGGCCCCGCCCACCACCTGGACGCTTCTGGGCATGTGCAGAAGCATCCCACGCACAAGCGTGCACATGTGCATAAGTGAACTGGTAGCAACAGGATTTGGAACCCATCCCTGATCCCAAGGATGGGATAGAAACCCATGCGTGCAGAGCATAATGGATTAGTAGTCCCTCGCCTTAACCATTCGGCCACCTCATCCACTTAATTACTCTCAAAGGGATGGGGTGAATAATGCATTTTCAAAAAGCCTCTTTAACTCACGTGGTGATTTGATGGGTAGCCCTATGTAATTACTCTGCCTATGTATAGAAACGGACTTGCCATTGCCTTCTTCTAGGACAATTTTCTTTTTAAAACTTCCCAGTGCTGATATTCCCAGGAGGACTAACTAGAGACAATCCAGTTTAATTTCTAAGCCCAGAAAAAGAATAGCCAACTTCATTCACATATACAACATCATTTGATGGTTAAAGTGATTTCTTGAATAAACAACGGTTGCATAAAACTGTACTGTTGAAAGATATTGTTGGACCATATTGCAGTAGGAATCATTGTTGTCATGGCAAAGCCTCTCTTCTCTACTCCCCCAGAACAGGTAGAAAAGGTAGAAAGGTAGAAAAGGTAGAAAATCTAGAGCCCACAATCTAGAGTCTAGAGTAGGAAGGCTGGAGATTGGAAAGAAGATGCAAACCAGGGCTGTGGAAGGGGAGGCATAGTGAAATCATGTCTTTGAAGCTCCACACTTTTTTAAAGGTGTTTTGTATGAGTGACAAAAGATGCATACTGCAGGTCTTCAATCAATCTTGAAGGCACCACACACACACACACACACACACACCTTTCAACTTTACAATATTGTTTGTTCTGATTAATGCTTTTGACTTTTATTAAAGATATTGCCTTCCATAATTTCAGCTGAATACAGAAGCTTAATCTTTGCCTTAAAAATTTGAACAAGTTGCAGATGGGTAAAATAAACTGGACGAATGCTGCCTCCTGCTGGTTCTACATTCTGCCTGAAAATTGCTTGGAAGGTCAGAGAGGCACAAAACCTTTTCCTATCCTATTCTCCACAAATATAAAGAAGTACAACCATTGAGAAGCAGTGGCTAGTTTTCAAAATATTCACAGACAGTTCACTTCATGGTAGCAAATGGTCATGATTTTCCTATTCCATTGGACAGGCCCACTATAATACAGTCAGGCTTCTGCAATATTCCAGGTGCTTTCAGTCAAAGTTCCCTCTGCTGCTTCTTTGTAATTCCACAACCTCATATAGTTCCTTTCATTTGCAGCAGTGTTGTCGGCCATTTGTGCAAGTGCCGATCACATGTTCGTGGTGGAAACAAATTCTCCGGCAACGTCCATGATTGTTGCGGCACGTCAGGCTGTCATAAAGGTCCCCCTTTGCTATTAAAACAAACAAACAAAAAAAAGTTTTTTAAAAATTAATCTGGAAAGGAAACTTGTAGGAAAACTGGGGAAATGATTGTTCCTACATTGTGCTGGTGCAGAGCCCAAATTTAAGACCTCCTTATATAAAATAAACTCCACTGCTAATGTCATTCCCTGTGACACTCTATGGAAGTGAAAGTTGGACTTTAAACACACAGAATAGGAAGAGTATTGCTGTCTTCGAATTTTGCTGTTGAAGAAGGTTCCTGAGAATATTGTTGACAACCAAAGAAACACATCTATGGATCATTGAACAAATCAACTCACAGTTCTCCTTTGAAGCACAAAGGACAAGACTCAAATTATCCTACTCTGGACACATTATGTGAAGACCCAGCTCTCTAGAAATTTTTATTTTTTTTTATTTTTAATTTGATTTATATGCCGCCCTTCTCCAGAGACTCAGGGCGGCTTACAATGCATTAAGCAATAGCCTTCATACTTTTGTATATTTATACAAAGTCAGCTTATTGCCCCCACAAACTGGGTCCTCAATTTACCCACCTTAGAAAGGATGGAAGGCTGAGTCGACCTTGAGCCTGGCTAGGATTGAACTCACAGAAATTACAGGCAGCTGGTGTTAATTGCTGCCTTTAGTAGGAGGCATTAGCCCCCTATGCTACACAGGCTCTGAAATGGCTCCATTGCTTGGAAAGATGATGGAACGGGATAATTAGTTGCCGACCAAATGCGACTAGCAGCAAAGTGGATGGACTCAGTTACAGTGGCATTGAATGCAGGGCTTCAATCACACAGTCGCAGCCACTATCTTGACTGAATTGATCTTCTCCCCCAAGGATACTTCCGAATGCAGCAAGAGAAATAGGGATGCAGGATTCTTCCATCATAGCAACTGATAGTTTTGTTCCATTTAGTCTTTCTTCTTCTCAATTGTCTTTTAGCATCAGCTAACCCAGATATTTATGGCAGAGCGTGGAGAAGCAAGGACAAATCCATTGGGCTTTATCTTCCATTATATGTCCTTTGTGACTTTAAGTGAACTGACTTTCCTTATTCTTACCTTCCTCCAATTTCCTTTTTTTCATAAGTGAAACTTAGTGCAACTAACAAAGCAACTGACATAACACCTCCTGTAATATGCAGTGAAACTTATAAAATAAGAAAGCCCACCACCATCATTAGTATTGAATATAAATATAATTTCAATACATTTACCACTGCTATACCTACTGTTCGTCATTCTAAACTATATCTAGGCTGCAAAACCAGTAGATGGCAAGAAAGAATTGAGAATCAGCTTTATTTTCTGTAGCACAGCTATAGTGTGCTTGCTTCCTGGCCTCCAGCAGCACTCTGCTGGCCAAAAGCAGGCTGCCCAGAGGCTTCCCAATGCCCCCACAGGCTCCACGGGGCCCCACATGTGGCCTGTTTTGGCCAGCAGAGGCACTGCAGGCCAGTCCTTTGATATTTCCACGGGCTGAATTTAAGCATCCCGTGGGTCAAATCTGGCCCATGGGCCTTGAGTTTGACACCCCTGATCTAGGGGAATAAATTCGAAGCAATGTTTCTAATGCTTATTTTATATCTGGAGGTCAGAAGAAGCTAGACTAAAATTCTGACCTGTTTGCCTCAACCCGGTTGAGTCTTTTTTTCTCACCTGGAACAGACTGGCAGAGAATGAGGAAGAGGGCCCAAAGCATAAAAATGAGCCTCATGATGTTTTGGATGAGTAAAGTCAGATGGTCTTAGCAGGAATGATCATGTGGAGTGTAACTGCTGAAAGTCTCTGCATTTATAGAAAATGTTTGGGAAGCTTTTTCAGTGATAAGTGAGGAAGGTGGCCAAAACGCTAACCATTTCAACATGGATTCAGGCAAACATAACCTTTTGTGGGATGTTTTTTTCTGTTATGACAAAGTTCAAACCAGTCTTCATGTGGATCCATGCCAGACGTTTTCCTCCCGCTTCTGGCTCTGTTTTAATCCATGTAAACTTTAGGTTCAGCAGCTGAGTTAGCATGCAATGGAAGCATTTATGAAGGTCGCTGAAGACTCCTTTGTACCACATAGGTTATTTTCTTTTGTTCCCATCTGGTTTCTGCTAGTTTTACCCGTTTTTTTGTCTCCTGTTGTTTTTCTTGTTTTGGACATTTTAAACAAAGTCACTGGGAATGAGGTCTAACTATGCAACTTGAATCTACTTCTCTGTAAGTTTAGCTTTTGGTTCTGGTTCTGCTCTCTGGGTGATAAAAAAATATTTTTCACTTCCTCCTCTTACCTTTAGATATATGAAGACTGTGACCTTATCTCCTTTCAGTTTTCTCTCCTGCAGGCTAACATACCTGTTCCTCCAGGGATTTAAGTTTCTAAACCTTTCATCATCTTGGTATCTGAAGTCTTGTCCAGAATAGTATTCTAAATGGAGTCTGACCAAGGCAAAGTTGAGTGAGACTATTTTTTCCTGTTACCTGGATTCTATGCTCCCATTAGTAAATATCCAAATCACAGCTATTTTAGCAGCTGTATCAAACTATTGGCTGGTATTCAGCGTGTGATTTACAAGAACACCCAGTTTGTTTTCGCATACACTATAGAACCACCAAGTGAGGTCTTGCCCATCCTATACTTGTGCTTTTTCAGTTTTAACTGCAGATGTAGGGCTTTATATTTCTTATTGATGTTCATCTTGAGCTGTTGGACAGTACTACTTGGTCTTTGCGTGGATGTTTGGGTGGTTTACAAGTGGAGAATTGTGGTGGGTGGGGGTGTGTTTGGGGATTGTTATGTATGTTGGACCTGGTCTTTGGATGTTAAGTGAATTTTGTTGTATGGGTATACTGTGTATACACGTACAATGACAATAAAGTTATTTCTTTCTTTCTTTCTATCTTGTTAAGTTTGGTCCTCTGTTCTGTCCTATACAGATCTTTTCAAATTACCTTTCTTCTAAAATAGTAACTGCTTCTAGTTCGGCTAATCAGCAGGTTAATATTTAGACGGTTCTCAGGATTTAGGATAAAGCTTGAATTAACCCCAGATTAGCAGTATTTGCTGAATATTCTGCAGAAAAGGAATAATGTTGCTGCTTCTAATGGACAGTCCAGACCAAAGCTGATGACACTCTACTCAATACATTTTTTCAATCTAATATGGAACTATTTATGAATATGTTTTGGAAGTGTTCGTTTATTCAGTTATGAATCCTTCCACTCAGGGGTAAAATGCTACCGGTTCGCTCTGGTTCAGGAGAACCGGTAGTAAAAAAAAAAAAAGCTACTGGTTTGAGCGAACCAGTAGTTAAAAAAATCCACTGGTTCCTCTAAACAGGTATTTCTGATGATCAGCTGTGGTGTGCGGTTTGGTTTTGTTAGAAAGCAGGAAATCTTTAGCGAAGCTAAATTGTGTGGCACAACTGATACCTCACTTGCTGTTCTACTTACCTTCCCAAGCCTCCTTTTGCAAGCAGCGTGCATTTAGTGTGCACTGCGCATGCGCATGGTGCACAGCACGCATGCACAGCCAGCGAACCGGTAGCAAACCGGTTCAGATGTCACCACTGCTTCCACTCAATTGTTTTATCCCGTTACATTTTATTATAGCAGATCATGAGAAAGGTTGTCCAATGCTTTGGTGAGGTCAAGACACATTACATTCATTGCATTTCATGGGTCTATAAAACTAGTAAAAAAACAAAAAGGGGAAATCAAGCTAGTCTAGCTAGTCTTGCTATTTTCCCATCCAATATATCCTGCTGCAGAAACTTGTCCAATATAGACAACAAGTTAACAGGTTTTTAATTTCTGTTCTTTTTAAAAAGACTGCATTTGCTCTCTTCCACTATTCACGAGTTTGCCAGAAGTTCTCAAATACAATAGTTAGCAATTCTGTGTTTACCTGTGCTGAGACCCTATATCTGTGATGGCAAACCTATGGCACGGGTGCCACAGGTGGCACACGGACCCATATCGGTGGGCACACAAGCTCACCTCCGGCACGCATGCGTGCGCCAACCAGCTAATTTTCAGGCCTTTTGGGCCCACCAGAAGTCAGGAAACACACTGTTTCCAGCCTCTGGAGGGCCTCTGGGTGGGTGGGAAAGGCCGTTTTTGCCCTCCCCAGGCTCCTAGAAAAGCTCTGGAGCCTGGGAAGAGCAAAAACCGAGCCTACTGGGCCCATCATGCCATCATGCGCCAAATTCTGGGGGAGCCCGGGGGGGCGGCGGGGCACATAGAATTATGGAGGTTGGCACGTGTGCATGTGACCCCACTGTGCTCCTCCCACTTTTGGCTCGTGATGGCAAAAAGGTTAGCCATCACTGCCCTATATCATTAGTTTGATTTTGGTGTTGTCCATCTCATGATAGAGAAAGAAATTGTGTTTCAAAGATTGTTTTTGGAATAGTCTAATCTACTTGGACAGAGGAGGATAGCTGGTTTGAAAGAGGGGTTAAAGAGGCCATCTATGTCAAAATTGATCAGCCCTCTCTCAGCAGAAGGGGAGGGATATGACATCATCTATCTCCAATCTACAACACAGCCCTTTCAACAGTTCCAAGAAGGCTCCACACCTCCATTTGCATCACTCAGGTGATGACACAGATAAACCTCCAGGTGACCGTAACAACCTGCTAAAAGAATGCAACTGCCCAGCTGTCTGCAAGAAGCATAAATCTTTCCATTTCCCACCATCCAGTCAGAGCTGAAGAAGCTTCTTGGATGAGAAGCAAAACGTCTTCAAAGAAAAACCAGAAAGTCCAGTTGCCTCTTGGGAAAAAAAAACACCTTTGGGACCACCATGACCTGGATGACTGAGAATCTCCATAGACTGTCTAACCACTGCTGACTGGGAAATTATTACTGAGTTGGGAGATGGGAAGAAGTGAGAGTTCCTGAATGGGAACATTGCCTTTCCAACTGCTCCAAGGTCACAAATCTTTGAGCTACACTCATAGTCAAACCAGATGGAAATCAGCTCAGCTACTCAGGTGCAAATATTAGAGTGGTGCCGAAGATCCATATTTTGAACCAACTCATTTCTAGGCCATGGTTTCTCATCTTTATGTTCTCCAGATGTTTTGAATCATAATGTCTATCATCTCGAGGAGGCACAGAATTTTTATCACCCATTTAAAGCAGTGGTGAAATCCTAATTTTTTTACTACCAGTTCTGTGGGCATGGCTTGGTGGGTGTGGCTTGTGGGCCTGGCAGGGAAAGGATACTGCAAAATCTTCATTCCCACTTCACTCCTGGGGGAAGGATACTGCAAAATCCCCATTCCCACCCCACTCTGCCAGCCAGAGGTGGTATTCTCCAAACTACTCAAAATTTCCGCTACCGGTTCTCCGAACTGCTCAAAATTTTTGCTACCGGTTCTCCAGAGCTTGTCAGAACGTGCTGGATTTCACCCCTGATTTAAAGGAATTAAAAGGAGTAATTAAGTAGAGAAAACAAAGTAATCTCTAATCCTTGGAGCATGTGCATGACCCATACGCAGTTTAACACAGGAAAGTAGAATGAACACACTTGAAGCTACCTTCCCTATGGAATTTTATATTCATATAACATTGTCTTTGCAGAAGTGCTCAGGTCAATGCCATGAACAGAGTGTGCAACTGACAAAAAGAACAATCCTTTCCCAAGGCACACATTGTCCTTATTTGCCTCATCTGACTCAGATGAGATTAGATAAGAATATTAGATAGTCCAAAGTCCTTCAACTGCAAGGCTTTTTTGGGCTACTGACCAAATTTCATGCGCAGGACAGAAGGAGAAGTTTGGAGTGGTTTTCCCGCAGACAAAGGTAATACCTTTTATAAATACCCTTGCCAGCTTTCCCTGCCGAACGGGAATTAAGTGCTTGGAGAAAAGTAATTATGAAATGAATAAAAATAAAAATGAAGAAGCAGTCCTTACAACTAAGTCCTGTGCGAGAACCAAATACAATATTTTGGGCTTTTAACTTAGGAAAATTTCACCAGGAGCTGATAGATAGGTGTCTAGCATTCAAAATGATGGGGAGAAAGTGGGGGAATGTTTTTATCCCTTTTATAACCCAGGAAGCTGGGCTCATGTAATGAAAGAGAAATACAGAAAAGCAAATAAAGAAAGAAAGAAATCTCTTTTTTCACATGAGTAACAGGGAATTTGATATCAAGAGAGTTAGTGGCTATTTTGTTTTAAAATATGGGGGAACACAAATGAAACATTTGTTTTTCAATCATTAAAGCAGCCACATGTGTGTGCACAACCATTACACAGACACAGACATCAAAGCAGGGAAAGCAGGAAGCTGCTTCTAATGCAGCTGCCTGACTTTTAGAAGAGATGTGACTCCTTTAATGCTCTGAAAGATTATGTTGGCTTCACACCCCTGTCCTTTGTTTTGATGCCGCCCCTTGCAGACTTCCCTGCTCGCACACAGAGTGAAATACTTTTGCACAGTCCTCTTGTTGATAATTTTCTTTCATTACTGTTGGTATATTCATTTGTTCTTCAATGTAGTACTAATTCCAAGGGAATATGTTTGAAAGGAAGAAGCTACTCTGCAAAGCACTATGAAGTGGTATATAAGTCTAAATTCAATTGCTATTCTACATGGGAAATCTTGTATGTGGGATTTCAGTCATATCTGGCCCAGTATACATTTGCTAACCTTTGATCTGGTCTGGTACAGATTTTACTTTGTTGTGCTAATCTTCTAGAGCAGGGATCCGTAACCCCTGGTTTGTGCACCGGCACCTGTCCGTGACATGCCAGAAACCAGGCCATGCAAATAAGGGAAGCCCTATCCACAGGATGCAGGCAGCATATGAAACCACAGCCTCTCCAGTCGATGGAAAAACCTCTCTCCACAGAACTGATTCCTGAAGCTCAAAATATTGGGGGCCACCATTCTAGATGGTTTTGCTTGTCCTCAGTAGGTAATTTTTTGAAATGTATATAAATACAAGGTTTCATTGAATTATCATGGCCGTAAAGGAGCTTTTTATCTTTACCATTGAAATAAATGTTACTGTGTAAAAACCAGGATGAATGCATTGAATCACTGATGATATCATTACTGAATAAAGCTGAAATAGTAATAATAATATAAGTTACAGTATGGCAGGAAGCAGTAACAAATGAAGGAACTTTTAACAAATGGTTAATTGCTTTAACTGTTTTTAATTTTATTTATATAGATTTGCTTATATTGCTTACGTTGTTTCCACTTGTTGCTTTATTAGTTATGTTTTACCTTGTGAACCACCCAGTCATATATGTAAAATGGATGGCTATATACATTGAATGAAAGAAAATAAAACAAATATGGAAGATATAGAGGATAAAGGAGCCATGGTGGCACAGAGGTTAGAATGTAGTATTACAGGCTAATTCAGCTCATTGCCAGGAGTTCTGATCCTCACTGGCTTAAGGTTGACTCAGCTTTCCATCCTTCCGAGATTAGCAAAATAAGGACCCAGATTGTAGGGGGCAATATGCTGACTCCGTAAACAGAGAATGCTGTAAAGCACAATGAAGTGGTATATAAGCGTAAGTGCTATTGCTATTGCTAAATCAGATGATAAATATTGCTGGATTAGAAGGGAAAGGAGAAGACCTTTTCCCAGTGGATTCCTTTTTAAATTGAGAGATTTGGCATCAGATTGGGCTTAATCAGTGATAGAAAAATCTAAGTGTTCTAAGGTAGAACACTTGTTCTAAGGTAAGGTAAAATCTAAGGTAGACTAGGGTATGTCAAGAGGGTTCAGATCAGTACCAGCCACTCTAATTATTTTTACTGGGAAGTTCTCAAAAAAAAAAAAAAAAGAATCTGCCAGTGAAATTTTAAATTACATCATCTAACATCTTGTAACTTACAATAACCTAAAAGCAGAATCAACAGGACGGGCAGAATCCTGGAGTTACACAAAGAACAAAACCAGAGGGTGGGAAGGATGGATTGTATGCTGTCTGGAAGGAAATAAATGAATAATCAAGAGGTATGTTGAGAATCAGTATAGTGAGGTCAGTAAATATTGAGCTGCACAAGGGGGATAGAGGTTCAACCTCCACTTACCAAGGCAGCTCACTAGGTATATCTGCACAATGACTCTTCCTCTTCCTTTCCTTATGGAAACCAATGTGAATTTGCAGGCAGAAGATGGAATTTAAATACAATGCATTAATGAATAAATCAAAGAGATGTTCAAATCCTTTCTCAAAAAATAGTTAGCTATAAAACCCAGAGGACTACATATAGTCGCAAAAATCCCTTTCACAGCCATCTGCCAGTTATTTTGGAACTTGGATGTGGTTACTCCAGAAACATCTTAAGGAGGAAGAGTCAAACATCACATCTTCAAACTTTTTAAAGAAAATGGCATGTGCACAAAACAAAACCGTACCAAAACATATTAGCAAACTCATCACTTATCTATCTGTCTATGGATCTAGGTCTAGTTCCTTGAGATGTCTGTTCCCTTTAGAGCTGGTTTCGGTTTCTTACAACATATTTTTTGAATCTTGGAGCAATTCCCAATCTGTATTTCATTTTCCTTGCAGGTGTTAGTTTCACAGGTTCCACCTCGGAAAAGGCAGCCCAGTGTGACAAAATCTCCTTTGCCTGCATGGAGAGACAACACAAATATTATCCGTGTCAGATAACTTCCCAGTAGTCATCAATGTTCTCAGAGTGTCCTTGGAATGATGCCTCCCCAAATTTAATTTAATTTAATCAGAATAGAGCTGGAGGACTTCTAGTCATCAATTGTACCCTTGTGTTGGAAGAAATATCCATCTGGTTCAGTTCCAAGTGGGGAGAAAGACACTGGAAATATAGAGGCTGATTGGAAAAATGGTTTAATGGAGCAGAATCATCAAGCACATGGTCCTGGTGCAGTTGACCACATGGAGTTGAGAGAGGGTGGCTTTTATACCTTCTCTTGGGCTTTGAACTTGAGCTTCCTGTCAGACTCCCATGGGGCTATGCAGGGCTCATAGCTGAGGTTGTCTGAGATAAGTTTGGTTGAAGTTGCTGAGTAATGATGTAATGAAGAGGCTTGTGTTCTGAAAGGGTGTTGGGCAATTCCTATTGTGTCGTAGTGGTTTTCTCCTGGTTTGGATCTTGAATGACGGCTAATTTCATCACCCTGGAGCTTTTGTCTTGTAGATAAGCTGGCCCAGTCCTGCTGGAACTATTAAGAAAAGTGAGAGCTGCTTTCCAAGAACATGTTTCTCCTTTAGGGAAATATAATATTCTGTCTTTTTAATATTTCTCAAAATATTCTTAGGAGAGGGGTGGCTGCTAACTTTATACACTTGGGTCAGTTGTGATTCCAATTCCTAATAGAGTATTTCCAGGGTTCTCAATTCATTAAAGTTAATTGCTAAGTACATTTGGAAGTGGCTGGGTTGGAAATGTTACTTCATGATCCCAGGCTTTTGGGAAAAAACTATGGTTGTGCTGCATTTCATATAAGAAGCCTCCTTGTCCTCCTTAAACCTTATTAACAGTCTAGATCAGGGATCTCCAACCTTGGCAACTTTAAGACTTGTGGACTTCAACTTCCAGAATTCCTCAGCCAGCAAAGCAAAGCTGGCTGAGGAACTCTGGGAGTTGAAATCCACAAGTCTTAAAGTTGCCAAGGTTGGAGACCCCTGGTCTAGATAGTAGACTGAAATGTTAGGACTTTCTTGAAAAGAATAGTGCACAATTGGGATATTGCTCACCTGAATCGGCCAGGAAAGACAAGATGACACTGGCAAATAATATGCAAATCATCCTCATGGCTGTCAGTCTCTCGACCTGAATAGAATTTTGTAATCTAAAAGTTGAGAACAAAACATGCTTTTATAACAGGAATTTAGATGACTCAAGCCAAAATGTTACTGTTCATTTCTAAGCAATCCTCTTTCATTAATGTTGATTATTACAAAATGTTAGGTAGGCCTTTGAAAAAAATTGACTTGGACCAGTAAAGCCTGTTCAGAAACGCATACAGTATGTGCATTTCATGTGTTAATTATAAAAGGGCCTCTTAAAGCAAATATAATGCAAAGTACAAATTATGGAGTGATTTGGCAGTGAAAGCAAAATAGATAAAATGAGTTAAGAAACTGCTTCAATTAGGGAATAACGTATACTTTAAAAAGAATATTTGTTTAGTGCAAACAGCTTGAGATATAACTGTCTTTTGCAAATCATTTGTAAATACCATTGCTAATTGCCACATATTCATGTGTGAATGGATTTATTCTGCTTAGTGCAATTCTGAACTAATAAAATCCCTATGTGGATCAATATATTTACTTTAGGCAACTGAATAATATTTTAAAATGCCTTTATTAAAAAAAATGCTACTAAAAGTATAGAACTGCTATATTACAATTTCAATTGTACTATATTCTTCAGTTAAACCAAAAAATAACATACTACGCATAGGTTAAAGTATAGTGACTAAAATAATAACAATAGAAAATTAGAGAAGAGTAGAAATGCATGACTATAAGCTGTTTCATGTCACTTTAACTGAGATTTGAGGCCAAGCACCTTATTTCAGAATTTTACTGCAGGGGCAGGCAAGAGATGTTTGAGTTCTAAGCATCAAGGACATCAAAGGAAAATGGACAGAATTAAAAGACATACTTCGAACAAAACAAGGAAAGCAAATCCTCTCAAGGCTTAGTGGTATTGGAGCCCGTAGGAAGGATTCAACATTTCATCCAGGCCAATCGGTTCAGTTCTAAATTCTAATATGTCATAAGAGGTAAGTCAAGAAAAATTCCAGGCAGAAGATCTAAACCAGTGTTTTACAAACTTGGCAACTTTAAGATGTGTGGACTTCAACTCACACAGCCAACCATGCTAGCTGGGTAATTGTAGGAGATAGAGTCCATACATATTAAAGTTGCCATATGCTGCTCTAAATTTAACCTTATTACTTAAAGTAAATGTTAGAAATTTATTGTTTATTTATTTATTGGTTTGATTTATATGCCACCCTTCTCCAGAGACTCAGGGCGGCTTACAATGCATTAAGCAATAGCCATCATACTTTTGTATATACCTGCTTTTGGGCCCCCCTAAGCGGTGTTCTTTTTTATACAAAATCAGCTTATTGCCCCCACAGTCTGGGTCCTCATTTTACTTACCTCAGAAGGATGGAAAGCAGAGTCAACCTTGAGCCTGGTGACATTTGAACTCGCAGTAATTGCAGGCAGCTGGCAGCTAAGTGCTACTTAACAGCACTTTAATCCACTGCACCACCAAGGCTCCCTAAATCAGTTATAGATGGTGGGAATTAATTAATTACTTCTATTCACCCAATCCGGTAGCGATGGCGGTGGGCAGTTCGGACAACCGGTAGCAAAAATCCCTGCGCTCCCCCCCCATGCCCAGCTGAGCTGCGTGATCATCAGAGGCTTTTTTTTTAATTTTTAAAAGCATTTTTTCTACAACCTCTTCGGCTTTTAAAAGGCTTTTAAAATGCTTTTAAAAGAAAAAAAAAGCCTCTGACAATCAGGCAACTCAGCTGGGATCGTCAGAGCCTTTTAAAAACATTTTTTTACAAGCTCTTTGGCTGGTTGCAGAAAAAGTGCTTTTAAAAGTAAAAAAAAAAAAAGTTGGCCACGCCCGCCCAGTCACATTACCCCCCACCAAGCCACGCCCACAGAATCGGTAGTAACAAATTTTACATTTCACCACTACTTCCATGCTACATTTTGGGGGATACTTTCCAGCTCTGATTAAAGCAAGAGTACTTGCACCTACTCCAACTTGCCTCCTTTCATATTTCTTGCTCTGCCAACCAGCTACGTCTACCATCTGCTATCTGCTTTGCCATTTGCTACATTTGGGCTTGCCAAAAGGGGATAAATTCATATAGCTACCCATGTCAATACATAGGTCTGGGCAGCTCACACCATTAAACAAATAAAATGTATACAAATAGAAATTCAAAAAAACCAAGAAATAAAATACATAGCAGCTGAAGAATTATAAATCTAAAACATAGCCAGGTAATGGACTCTTGTCACACACCCAAATTTGTAATCCAATATTGTCCTGATTTTATATATTTTTAAATACCTACTGTAAATGTTGGGACTTACTGATTATCCAGGCATGCTTTGGGTTGAAAAGCTGTGAAAGCTTAAAAAACAACTTCTAGTGATGTGATTTCTCAGACCATTTCACTGATGTTCGTTATGCACTTGACATTGTACAGAACAACACTGGGGGTCCTCTAGCCCAATCTCCTGCTCAAGCAGAGTCTCTATGCCAGGAGGTCAAACTGGCGGATGCATCACATGCAGGCCATGGCCACCACAGCTCCATGAATGAGAAAATGTCATGAAACGTCACGTGATGGCAACGTGATGCTGCGAGTTTGGCATCCATGCAGATGGCATGGCATCATTACAGAGAAGCGGTTGTCGAATCTTTTATTTAAAACCTCCAGTGTTGGAACAGCCACAATTGCTGAAGGCAATGATTTAATTGTTCTAACTGTTAGGAAATTTCTCCTTTTTTCTAGGTTGGTTCTCTCTTGCTTAATTTCATCTATTGCTTCATGTTCTGCCTTCAGGTGTTTTAGAGAATAGGTTGGCCTGCTCTTCTTTGTGGCAGCCCTTTCAATACTGGAACACTGCTATAATGTCACCCCTAATTCTTCTTTACATTAAACTGGACATATCCAATTCCTGTAATCACTCTTCATATGTTTTAGCCTCCAGTCCCTTAATCATCTTTTTTGCTCTTTTCTGCACTCAGTCTCAACATCTCTTTTTATACTGTGGCAACCAAAATGGAATGCAATATTCCAAGTGTGGTCTTACATTATAAAGTGGTACTAACAAGACATTATAAAGTGGGACTAACATTTCATGTGATCTTGATTCTCTCCCTGTGTTAATGCAGCCTAGGACTGCCTTAGTTTTTCTGGCAGCTGCAGCATAGAATCTCCAGTCCTGGATCCTATTTAAATGTTTGTCCACCTGAACTCCAAGTTCCCTCTTGCAGTTACTGTTGTTGAGCCAAGTTTCACCTACACCTATACATTTGCTTTTTCTTGCCTAAGTGTAGAACTTTCCATTTGTCATCATTGAACTTGATTTTGTTAGCTAGGGCCCAGTGTTCAAGTCTGTTGAGATCGTTCTGTATCTTTAACCTATCTTCTGGAGTATTGGATAGTCCTGCCAGCTTTGTGTCATCTGCCAGTTTGATGAGTTCACCTATTCCCTCATCTAAATTATTTATGAAGATATTGAAGAGAACTGGGCCCAAGACAGAACCTTGGGGTTCCCCACTGTGTGCTTCACTCCATGTAGATGTAGTTCCATTAGGGACTACATGTTGAATGTGCTTGGTTAAAAAGGTAAAGGTTCCCCTCGTACATATGTGCTAGTCATTCCCGACTCTAGGGGGCGGTGCTCATCTCCGTTTCAAAGCCGAAGAACCAGCACTCTCCAAAGACATCTCCATGGTCATGTGGCCGGCATGATTAAATGCCAAAGGCACACGGAACGCTGTTACCTTCCCACCAAAGGTGGTCCCTATTTTTCTACTTGCATTTTTTACGTGCTTTCGAACTGCTAGGTTGGCAGAAGCTGGGACAAGTAACGGGAGCTCACCTCATTATGCAGCACAAGGGATTCGAAACGCTGAACTGCTGATCTTTCGATTGACAAGCTCAGCATCTTAGTCATTGAGCCATTGTGTCCCTTGGTTAGCCACTTATTAATCTATCTGGTGGTGATGCTATCTAACTCACATTTTTCTATCTCTATAATGTAGTAGGTTATTTTCTATTTTATTAAATGCCATATTTAGTCCAAGTAAATTATGTCCACAACGTTTTGTGGTTTCACTAATTTAGTCACTTTGTCAAAGAGTGCATTAAAATGTGTCTGGCATGATCTGTTTTTTTTACAAACCCATGTTGGCTTCTGGTTATAAGTTTGCTTGCCTCCAGATGTTTGCAGATGCATTGCTTGATTATGTTTTCCAGGATCTTCCCAGGTATTGATGTCAGGCTAATAGATTTGTAGTTTTCTAGCTCCTTCAGTTCTTCAAGTTCAACTCATCTAGGGTGTATATTCTTACAATTTTCTTGCTTATTTTGACTTGCATTTTATAGTATTTTTTGATAGGTTGGACTGTTTCTTCCTTTTGAGTGAAGACAGATATTAAAAAATGAAGCAAGCAGTTCATTTTCTCCCTGCTGTTTGTCACCTACTTGCCATTTTTCCCCATTATGGACCAATTGTTTCCTTGATCTTTTTTCTTCTTTTTCATGTTGAAAGCTGCTTTTTAAAAATTATTTCTAAAATTAGTTTATTTTAAGCCTAAGCTTTTCCTGACTTTATCCTTGCATGTTTGGGCTCATCATTTTTTAAATTCCATGTTTTATAACATCTGTTTCAGTGGTTATGAATTGCTGCCTGATTACATGTTTAGTTCTTTATATATCCTTGTAAGCCATTTTGAATATTGAATATAATAGCAAAGCAGGTATTCATGTGGATCAAATAAATGGCAATGTAAACTTCATTATTTATGCATGAACTTGGCGAAGTCTAGAATTGTTGGAACAAAATGCCAGATGTTAGTGGTGGGATAGGCTTAATATTGACATCGTTCTCTCTCAACCCAACTCACCTTTCAGGGCTGCTGTTGTGGGGAAAACAGGAGGATGAAGGATTAAATATGTTGCCTCTTTGAGTTATTTATAAAAAATAATAAAGGCAGGATAAATTGACTATGGGCCTCACAGTTTACGGATTGTTATTTTAAGGCCATGTGTAATTGACAGACTGAATTTTAACATAATTTTTTTAATCTCTTATTTATTATTTTATTCTAGAATTTTTAATTGGATAGTCATTGAGTGTTTTTACTTGTTCTGGTCTCTGGTTTATGACTGTAATAAACTAAATTGAATTGAATAAAGGCAGTATAATTTAAAACAACAACAACAGGTAAAGAAATTTTAAATGGGAAAATGGAACTCAGGAAGAATACATGCATGTTTAAGAGCAAAAAATAGCTTTTATTAGGAAGGCAGTGTAGTTTTTAGCCAGGGGAAAGGGGACAGAAGAATCCTCCCTTATTTATTGGTCTTTCCATCTTGCCAGGTCGCTCTCTTAATTACATTACTTCATCCCGGCAACAGATCATAGTGTGGTGATAACAGGTCCCAATCTGTTCTTCACCCTCACTGCAGTCATCATACCGGCAAATCCCACCTCTCCGAAGGCAGTGGCTCACAAATCGGACCATACGTTCACCATTTCCTGCATAAGAGAAGATCTTATGAATTACTTTTTAATTTTCTTCCCAATGCAGCAATATTTGAAAGCAGTTACCACATTACAGCTTTCCGGTTTCTTTTATCCACAACATTTGATATCCAGAAATAGACTGTCTTTGTCTATGGAAGTTCCATGTTGTTTTCATGATTATTTGTGTGTGTGTGTGTGTGTGTGTGTGTGTGTGTGTGTGTGTGTGAATTTGTCTATTTCTATTTAGTAGAAAACTGTCAGAAAAAAAAAAGGTCAGTCACTGGCTCTTGTCACGAGTTCCATCAGCTAATTTTATGTATGGTGTGGAGTAATGCTTCTTTGTAAAGCAGTTACCACTTTAAAGAGACAAGTCTGGGGCTTCCAGCATATAACAGTATTAATGACCTCATAAAGGAAACAATACTCACTTTATTGTGTTGGAAGAAACCCCCCCACAAAACACTCCCTTCAATTTTCCCCCCAGTGAAGTGCCAAATGCTTTGCCAAGATTTAAATCAAGACTCTGGAAAGGTATACCAAGTAGATTGCTGAATAAACAAAGAAATGTCATGGTCTCTAGAACAGCTAATCCTTAAATCCGTTTAGTCTCTGCTGTGCAGTTTTAATGGAAAACTACTGATCATTTTTATACATTTTCTGCTGGATTCTCCATCAATGTCTTTACCATGAATTTATACCTTATTTCATTATGTCCCATTGTCATCAGGAATTCCAAATATTTTTAAAGGACATTTTCCTTGTATCTTGACCATAAATTGCTGCCTTAGGGCAAGCAAAAGTGAGGTGCTTTGCTAGTCTCTGAGAGTTTCAAAACTGGGAAATTGATCCTGGGTTTGGTTTCCTGCAATAATGACTTCCAAGACAGAGCTTGTGACTTTGTGATTGCATCTTACCTGAGCTCACTAAGAGCATTGCAAAGAAAAGGGCAATTGCAAGATGGCAAATCTTCATGGCTGGGTCAAACTCAGTCTTCAAATAACTGGGAAGATCAAATAAGGAAGACAATCATTATAGTCTCTCTATATGCCGACAAATGCTAGTAAAATAATACTTAATCGTAATTTGAAAAATCTGGGGGTTGGCAAGAGAGCAGGATAAATTGCTTTAGATGATCCTGATTACAACTAGCATAATCCCCAGTCATCTAAGCTTGGTGGCAGCTGTAATTTTATATATGAGGAAATCATCAGACCGATGAAAGCTAAAATATATAAATAATTATTTTTTTCCTATCTCTCTTCAAGACTCCATATTTCTTTTATTTTTTTTCTATCCATACAACAAATCTTTTTGAGTAATAATTAAAAATTTTTCTAAAATCTTTCTGAATTATATAATTATATATTACTTTGGAGATAAGATGCAGCTTTAAATTCTTGTAGCATGTGATTTAGCTTATTAGGATGTATTTTGTGTCTTTTTTTTACAGTAAACCACCCAAGAATTGCTTAAATAAGCAGTTGATTATTAATGAATGACTCAATGGGTGTTTTTATTACCATTCATTTCTTATATTTCTTACCCACATGTGTGTTTCACTGTTAGGGGTATTCATTCTATGATTCATTGTTGGAAAAACCAATATTTCACCCACTTTAAGAATCTAATTTATCAAGCTATTTTAATCAGGCTGTGTCTTATGTTGTCCTATTTTGGTAATACAGTAGGTAATCAGATTTAATTCACTATGAATTAAATTATATGAAGAATAAACTACTTATAGATGTTTTCATGACATTTTATACAATTAGGGAGATATTAATAATTTCTCTAAAAAATAGAGAAACATGATATTTTATTAGAAAATAAAACACATATAATGATAGGAATATGTTCTTTAATTTGTTTTTACATATAAAAAGGGGAGATCAAGAAAGGTGCCTGAAAAGTTTGGATTCTCTGGAAGAGCATCACTGATTCAATTTTCTGATATTTATTTCACCAGGCCAATATGTAGGTGAATATATTGACCAAATTTAATATAGTTTACATTAACTAATTAGGACTTATCACTTAACTTATCTTCTAAATCACCTTCTCCAACATGACATTCTTTGAATTTGTCCACTGGTTCCATCATCCCTGACCAGCATGGTCAAAGAGGCTCGTGTGGATGGAGGCTAGAGTTAAATGCATCCACACAGATTGGGAAATCCTATTCAATATCAGTAGATCTGATATTGACTTTGGCTTTCTGGAATTATTTTGGGTGAATTGAAATAGAGGTGGGCGAAAGTGTAAGTGTTAAAATTGCATAGAATAATTCAACATTTCTATTAGGTTTCGACCCAACAAGTCTTACCTCTTTCTCTCTTTAGTACTTCTCCCACTGTGATTCTAACCAACTCATGCTTGGAACTCCTAGTATGACATAAGATAATGAAGGCCTCTTTTGCTATAGGCTGAATATAGTCTCAGTTCCAGAGCTACTGGAGCCAATCAGAGCACACATGTAAATAGTTTCTTTTCAATTATTGGCTGAGAAATAGTTTTGTCTTTTCTAATCAAGATTTGCTCTGGATCCTGGAGTTGATTTAAAACATGTAACTGAACAATTGTGCAATGTGTTAGGATGCTTAACATGGGCTTTGGGCCATGACTGTAAACCACTGAAGGTTAAATATCAACACTCACTATACAGTACTTTAAAAATTTCTATGGTAACTGGAGATAATCATAATCATAAGTTTATTTGTCAAGTATATATAAGATAACAGGTAAAAGTATAAACATAATTTGAATACATGAAAAGAGTAAAAAGGAATATTAGGACAGGGATGGTAGACACATTGGTGCACTTAAGTACGCTCCTTACAGACCTCTTAGGAATGGGGTGAGGTCAACAGGAGCTCTGGTGGCTCAACAGACTAAAGCAGTGTTATTAACTGTTATTAACATTCAGCTGCCTGCAATTACTGCAAGTTCAAATCCCACCAGGCTCAAGGTTGACTCAGCCTTCTATCCTTTCTAAGGTATGTGAAATGAGGACCCAGTTTGTGGGGGCAATAAGCTGACTTTGTATAAAATATACAAAAGTGTGAACGCTACTGCTTAATGCATTGTAAGCCACCCTGAGTCTCCGGAGAAGGGCGGCATATAAATCAAATTAAAAAAAAAACAGTAGACAGTTTAAAGTTAATGTTTTAGGGGTTTGGGGAAGAAACTCCAGAGTCAGGTAGTGCATTCCAGGCATTGACCACTCTGTTACTGAAGTCATATTTTCTGCAATCGAGTTTGGAGCGATTTACCTTGAGTTTGTATCTATTATTTGCTCATGTATTGTTGTGGTTGAAGCTGAAGTAGTCATTGACAGGAAGGACATTGTGGCAGATAATTTTATGTACTATGCTTAGGTCAGACTGAAGTTGGCGTAGTTCTAAGTTGTCTAAGCCCAAAATTTGGAGTCTGGTGGCATAAGGTATTTTATTGTGGTTAGAGGAATGGAGGACTGTTCTTGTAAAATATCTCTGGACTCTCTCGATTGTATTTATGTCCGATATGCAGTGCGGGTTGCAGACAAATGAGCTGTATTCAAGAATTGGTCTAGCAAATGTTTTGTATGTTCTAGTTAGTAGTACAACATTACCAGAGAAGAAGCTACACAAGATTAGGTTAACAACTGTTAATTCCTTTTTGGCAATGTTGTTACAGTGGACTCTGACACTTAGACTTTAGAAATGAATATTCCAAGATCCTTGACAGAATGAGGGTCATCTATAAGGTCATGTCCATCTAATTTGTATTTTATGTTTTAATTTCTTTTGCCAATGTGTAAAACAGAGCATTTGTTGGTTGAGATTTGAAGTTGCCACTTGTTAGACCAATCTGACACATAATCAAGGTCTTTTTGAAGAGTAGTTGCATTGTCGGTGGTGTTGAATAGTTTAACAACATCAGCGAAGAGAACACAGTTGCTTTTAATATGATCACAAAGGTCATTTATATAAAATATGAAGAGTGTTGGATCTAAAATCAAAAATCAAAATCAAAACGTCCCAGTGGGACTAAAACAAGTGTTGAATGACAGCAGCATGCTGGTCTTGATTAACTGACTATGTATCTTCAAGCTAGTATCAACTCCAAGGGACCACATTAGATACTTTCTTTCAATAGATCTGTCAGTCTGGTTCTTTAGGTCTTCCAATAGCGTACCCGTTCACCATTATAATTGAGTCCACACATCCTTTTCTTCTTTCTCTTTCTACCTTGCCCAGCATATAGACTTCTCCAGAGAGTTATTGCCAGCAATTGAAACCCAGATAAAAAGTGGTTAATACCAGATTAATACCAGACAAGCAACCAAACCGTAAACAATACCCTAAGACACTACTAAGGAGAAAACAATACCTTTACCAACACTCGCAGGGCAACTGCTGTATATAAACAGACAGTCAACTCCACTCACTTTTAGTACTAAAGATATTACCTATTCGGGCATTAAAACATCTGCAAGAAAACAATCAAGCTTAGAGAGCTCCAAGGACTTCCTAGTTCAGTCCTGAGCTACATATATTCTCTTGTATTGGTGCAATGATATATCTATTTTAAAAGTTAAAGATGCCCTAGAATGGATCATGGTTCCCAGCGATGACATGGATACACCTGCATTGTTTCTTGGTATCAGTACAGGAGCGATTCTCTTCACAGAAGCAAAGAGGCTTAAAATTGCTGTTGCTTTTTAATCTCTTATGACTTGCAACAGCCAAAAGCCTTTTCTGATATTTTCATATGCCGAGGAGCTGTAAAGCAGAGCAAAGGGAAATACGTTGGTTGCTTCTCTTTGCTCTTAGCAGCAGGGGGCAGTGTTGCATTGTGATGCAGTTTTGGGTGGACTTTACATGAATATTTCTTAAAGCAAAGCATGCTTTAGAAGATTTGCACACCTGTAATTATACATAGCAATCACAACTAAGAATTATCTTATTTATTTGTTAAACCATCTAATATATGCAATACAATTATGTGCTTTATGTATTTCTCTTTAATTAAGGCCACATTTTTCATCACTATGATTCCTTGGATATTTATGAATAATAGCAACTCATACATAGCAACTCTCCCTCCATGCTTTATTTACACCATGAATAATATTACCAGTATTCACTTTCTATTCTACTTCCTGATGTTTTTCTTTTAAGCCAAACACTTCTTTTCCACATAATATACTTACTGCAGTTCATTTAGGTCATCCTCTTCTACGTTTCCCACATCTACAAGATCCATTTAAATTCAGAGTCCCAAATTATCAACAGTATTTCAAGAGTTGCTTAGCTTTGGTATTAAGGCAGTTTGGCTATTGTTTTGCATTTAACTCCTTTCCTAAGGATACCTTATTCAGGTGGACATCAACTGAATTTCTGAAGATTGTTTTAAAAAAATAGCAGTTGGGGTATATGAGCTGGTTCACTATGACCTCAACTGCCAACCATCATGCTTTCAACTGGGAGAAATGAAGATAGCAAGTCTTTACATGTTCAGATGAATTGCTGAATTTGTTTTTTTCCATGCAGCACCTGAACTATCTAAAGCAGGGGTGTCAAACTCAAGGCCCGGGAGCTGAATCCAGAGTTCTTAGGTCTGGATTTCAGGGCTGCCCTGGAAACAGCAAAGGACCAGCCCGCGGTGCCTCTGCAATGAAAATGGAACTTGGAAGGCTGCAGATTGTTGCAGGAGGCTGTTGCAGCTGAAAACTGAGCTTGCAAGGGCTGCAGGTGGACCCTCCCAAGCTCTGTTTTCACTGGCAGAGGGTTGCAGGAGGCTGTTGCAGCTGAAAACAGAGCTTAAGAGCCCATTTTCACTGGCAGAGCACTTGGGACACCACAGGTACCCTCATCACGAGTGCAGTTGAGCTGGCCATGCCCACCCGGCCACACCCACCCTGGCTTCCAAGGTCAAACACAACGCTGACAAAATTGAGTTTGACACCCCTGATCTAAAGCAAAGATTTTGGGCTTGTTGCTATATGATGCATAGCTTTGGTTTATAAAAATGGCCCTAATTTAAGAAACTGTTCAGTTTCTGATAGCCATGCTTTGCGGTTTTTTTAAATTTTTATTTTCCATTTTTCCAATTTACATAATAATAAGCATTTTTAACAGTACTGTGTCATATGTCTCTTACAGTTATGTACATTTATTTCTATACATTTTTGTTTCTCTGTTCTAACCACTTATACCACTTATATATTACCTCCCAAACCTCATAAAATTCTGTTTCTTCCTTGCCGTTTATTTCTAATGTGAGTTTATACATCTCGGCACATTCTAATATTTTATGAATAATCCTCTTTTTGGCTGGTATATTTTCAAGTTTCCAACACTGGGCATAAACAATTTGTGCTGCTGTTACTATATGTAAAATGATATGTTGGAGTTGCTTCTTTATCTTTGATTAATTATTCCTAATAAAAATAATTCAGGTTTAAATTCAATTTGTTCTCCTATTATCTCCTGTAACAATCTCCTTATCTATTCCCAATATTTCTTTGCTTCGGGACATTGCCACCACATGTGATAAAATGTTCCATCCTTATATTTACACTTCCAGGAGTCTGGTTTCATATTTGTGTACATTTTAGCCAATCTCGCCTGTGTTAAATGCCACCTATAAAAAATTTATACTGATTTTCTTTATATGCGGTTGACAATGTTAATTTACAGTTTTTGTTCCATATTTTTTCCCATTCCTCTAAATTTATATTATGGCCTACATTTTGTGCCCATGCTATCATTGGACCCTTCACTATTTCTTCTTTCATTTCTACCTCTAATAGATATTTATATACTTTTGTTATAAATTTTTCTTCCTTGCCTGTCAATATTCTATCCAATTGTTTATCCAGTCTCTGATCCATAATAGCCCTGCAGCTTGATAATAAAGTTCCCATTTTGGGAATCCAAAGCCACCTCTTCTTCTACTATCTTGAATTCCATATTCTTACATATCTTTTCTATATCTTGACTGTGTCTGTAGATATGGCCACCAGTCTATAATTATACCCTGTTCTTTTAATTATTCATTTGATTTAAGCTTCCCCTGACTATCTAATAGTTCTTTATATCTTATCATCTTTTTTTTATCTAATGTGTTTGGATAAATCGTTATCTCCATTGGTGAAACCCAGTTTGGCAATTTCATATAATGTTTTCTTTTAACCTTTCCCCAAGTCCATATCAATCCTTCTCTTATTTAATGTCGGTAAAAATATGAGTGTGCCTTGTTACATTTATCCCATAGGAAGGCATGCCAACCTGCCTGTAGGTCATATCCTTCAATCGTTAAAACCCTTTTATTGTCTAAGTTTATCCAGTCTCTGATCCATAATAGCCCCGCAGCTTGATAATAAAGTTCCCATTTTGGGAGTCCAAAGCCACCTCTTCTTCTACTATCTTGTAACATTTTCATATTTATCCATATTTTCTTATCCAGCCAAATAATTTTTTAAATAATTTTATTTAATTCCTCAAAGAATCTCCTTTCCAATTTTATAGGGACTATCTGGAATAGATATAATAATTTTGGCAATATATTCATTTTAATCACTGCTATCCTTCCTAGTAGTGATAACTGTAATTTCCCCCAAATCTCTGATTTTTTTTCATTTGTTGTATCAATTTTTATAATTATCCTCTTTTATTGAAGTACACCTTACAGTGAGCCAAATTCCTAAATATTTAATCTTTTTTTTCAATTTGCAATCCCAGATCTTTTTCTAATTCTTTCTTTTCTTTTTCAGTTAAACTTTTTAGTAACATTTTAGTCTTTTCTCTATTAATTTTCAGTCCTGCCACTGTCCCAAATTTTTCTGTTTCATTCATTAAGGTGTTTCCTGTCTCTAGTGGCTCTTCTATGAAGAACACTAGATCATCTGCAAATGCCTGTGTCTTATATTCTTCTTTTTTTACCTTTAGTCCTTTTATCTCTCCATTGTATCTAATTTGGGTTAGCAGTACTTCTAATGTCAAGATAAAAAGCAGAGGTGACATTGGACATCCCTGTCTTACTCCTTTGTTTATTTCGAATTTCTCTGTGTTATCCCCATTAATTATCACTCTAGCTTTTTGTGTCATGTATACTGCCTTTATTGTTTCCTTGAACTTTCCTCCAAATCTCATATCTTTGATCTGTTTGAACAAAAACTGCCAATTAAGATTATCAAATGCTTTCTGGTGTCTAAAAATATTAGTGCTACCTGTTTTTCAGGATGTGCTTCATAGTACTCTAAGACATTTAACACCGTTCTTATATTGTCGTAATTTGCCTTTTTAGGTAGAAAACCATTTTGGTCTGAATGTATTATTTCATTTAATATTAATTTCAACCTTTCCGCAATTATAGTAGCAAAAGCTATACTTTGTATCCTTCACTCAATTACAATACAATGACAAAAGCCCTTTGTCATTGTATTGTTTTTGGCACTCTATTGATACTTTTTCCTCATCTCCAAGGAGGCAGATTCATTCTGGCCTGGCATATTGTGACTTCTCTCTCCTGGCAATTTTATTTATCATTTTATTAGTTTATTTATCAAATTTATATACCACCCATCTCACCCAAGTGACTCTGAATTGGTGGTTTATATATTGTAGACACTGCCAAACATACTACCGTATGTAGTCTCAATAGCCATGGCTTGAGGAAACTAGTTGAAACTCTTTTCTCATTATTGTTTTAGATTTGGTTTTTCTGTATTTTAGATTTTGCAGTCATGTTTTATTGGTTTGGGTCAATCAAATCAATCAAGGGTTTTTCTATTATAGTGAGGGTTTGTATGTATTTTGCCATTAAGCTATTTATTTATTATACTGTATTTATACACCATTCATCTCACAGAATTGTGCAGCTAATACAATATCAAGATCAATTTTATTGGCCAACCACTTTTATCAGGGTATATATAAGAAGACAGCATCGAGGTGGCCTTGGCTGATTTTGTAATAGAAAAAAACTAAGTAAGCTTAGACATAATTAATATTGATGAAAAATCATCAAGAACTCTCAGCAATAGATAGGCTAGTTTGGGAAATAAAAGAAATCTCTATGAAAAGGTGCTTCTATTCAACCAAATTCTATTGCATTTGGATTTTAATATTTATTACTTTAATTTAGTGAAATCTTTTCAAGTTCTTTACAGTTCCATATTTAATTCTAGTTACATATACATTACATTTACTAGCAAAGTGAACAGTATTTTGATTGGTTGAACAATATACATATTTTGAATGATAAAATCTAGAATCACATAAGTCATTTAGGGTCTAAAGATTAATCACAGCCATGACCAAAATATTGACCTTTCTAGTAGAAGATCTAAAACAGAAAAAAAAAATCAACAATGGAGCATTCCAGAGTTGTCACATGACTTGCTTTGACCAATAGAGAAACAGAATGTTTACTCTTGGTTAAGGTGAATTTGTGGGTTTAGTCTGATGGGAGGCTATCACATTCTTTCTCCATCTCATTACAGATAAAACAAATTATGAACCGAATTGGTACTATCTGATCCATTTCCCCCTTTTCTGGTTAGCCACTGAAAATCTTAATTTGACATTCATTTTCTATTGTTGTTTGTTCCAGTTAATCGATGATTACAGGTGATGACCCTCTCAGCCATGAGTTCCTGTAAGCTGTTAGTTGTTGCTCTTTTTGCTGTCTTCCTTATCTCTTTAGGTAAGATGTGTAAGAGTTGCTGCTCTACAGGATACCTTTCAAGGGTTGTCTCCCTTGAAAAAAAAAGACAAGTTGCCCAATATATATCATATAAGAGAAAGAGATGCCTATATTGTCATGTCAAGGTCAGTATCTCCAGTGTAATAGCTTTGTTTTGGAGCCTTTAAGTCCATGTTGACTTCTGGTGACAACCTGGACAAATTTTTGCACTTGACAAATTTTCAGAAGTGGCCTGCCACTTTCCATTCCTAGGGCTGAGAGAGTACCTGGCTCAAAATTGCTCAGCTAGCTTGGTGCCTAAGATGGGACTAGAATTCATCAAGAACAAAAAGATTGCTGGAACAGACCTCAGCAGCATTCTGTTTTCCTCAAAGATCTTTCATTCAGTTACTAGAATTGAAGTGGACTACTTTGAATTCTAGATATGGTACATAGCATAGGTGGGTTTCAGCATGTTCTGACCAGTTCTGGAGAACCAGTAGTGGAAATTTTGAGTAGTTCGGAAAACTGGTAGTAAAAATTCTGACTGGCCCCACCCCCATCTATTCTCTGCCTCCCAAGTCCCAGCTGATCAGGAGGAAATGGGGATTTTGCAGTAACCTTCCCCTGGATTGAGGACAGAATGGAGATTTTTTTTTAAAAAAAAATTATTTATATGCCGCCCTTCTCTGGAGACTCAGGGCGGCTTACAATGCGTTAAGCAATAGCCTTCATACTTTTGTATATTTATACAAAGTCAGCTTATTGCTCCCATAAACTGGGTCCTCAATTTACCTACCTTAGAAAGGATTGAAGTTTGAGTCAACCTTGAGCCTGGTGAGATTTGAACTTACAGTAATTGCAGACAGCTGGAGTTAATCACAATGCATTAGTCTGCTGAGCCACCAGGCCCTTTTACAGTATTCTTCCCCTGCCATGCCCACCAAGCCATGCCATGCCCACCAAGCCACACCCACAGAACCGGTAGTAAAAAACATTGAAACCCACGACTGGTACATAGCAATCATAACAAGTAGCAATAGATAGCCTTATTTTCTTCAAGCTTTTTTTCTAATCCCAGTGTAAAACTCTCATGTCAGTGATTATCAATACATTCTAGATTTGAGACAAAACATTCCATTTCACAGAACCAAACTGTGGTTGAGGGCTTTTCTGCAATTGCTCATCTCCCATGGATAAACCAGCTGGAAATAAAACTGATTTAATAAATTTTATTTTATTTTATTTCACTCGGTTAAAGCAAGTAAACCAAACAACAGCAGGTTGTTCCATCACTGGACTTATTAAAATTCACCAATAAATTCTTAATGAACTCATAGAAAACAAAACAAACCTTTTATATTTTCACTGTTCTCCTGGTGAAAAGTGTTGGCGGATAAAAGAAAGAAAAGAATTGTTCCTGCCACAGGATAAACTAGGTAAATGGAATAGAGAATGGCTTTTTTAAAGAATTACTGTAATTATTTATTAAAATTTTCTCTGCCCATCTCTCCTTTAAGATGACTGTGATTTGATTTTGCTTACAAGGAACTGAAGTGCAGCACATAAAGCAGAGAGTAAAGGTTGATCTAGTTCAGGGTGAAAAACATCATTTCTAACTCGGAGCCAGAAAACACAGGCAGAGAATGTGGGAGCTGTTGCCTGGAAGTGAGTTAAGGAATGATTTTATGCATCTGCGTTCCAGAAATGGGTGACTTGCTCAGGTGTACACTGGGGCAAGCTGGATTGCCGATTTGCTTTCAGATCATCAACCATCTAGTCCAGAGGTCTTCAAACTTGGCCGCTTTAAGACTTGTGAACTTCAACTCCCAGAATTCTCCAGCAAGCTGGCTGGAGAATTCTGGGAGTTGAAGTCCACAAATCTTAAAGCGGCCAAGTTTGAAGACCTCTGATCTAGTTCATCGCTATCTTCTTTAATTCCCTAGTTGCAACAATTGTCAGACTTCTGGCAAGTTTTTTTTTTTTTTAGTTTGCAATCTTTTACTTGAAGAAAGCTTGGGTTGAATTGAAAATCTATTGCATGCACAGTAGATGTTTGGGCGACTAAGCTACAAATGATTTTCATCTTATTTTCTTATTCATTTTGCATGGGTATCAAGTGGTTTTGATTATAATTTTTCTGTTGTTAAGGATCCGGTCTGAATTTATCTGCCAGAGTCTGTTGGCAAAAAGGAGGAAGATGCCACCGGGCTGGTCAATGTTACTACAATGAAATTGAGATTGGAACGTGTTACCATTTCCGGTTGAAATGTTGCCGAGATAAGAGGCAAGAAGAAACACCAACATAAATGTTGCAGAATTATGAACCAGAATATCTGAAGCAATGCAATATTTAATTTCATTTAATGCTTCTTCATGCTCAGCAATTCAGTGATGAAACAGGACAGTTATATGGACGGTGTACTAATCATTTATTCCAATACTGCCAGAAAATTATTCCTGCTCATCACTTAAGAAAATTGTATAATTTTTCCAAACTGTGGATTTATTATTGAACCCTGGCATAAGTATGGAGGATGTTGAAACACGAAGGTTGCTTTAGCAATTAAACCATGTAATTCAGCCTAGTCTTTTTAATATTTAAAGTTTTCTTAAACAGGTAGTCCTTGACTTATGACCATAATTGAACTTGGCCATTACTGTCATAAATCATGACAGATACAAAGCAGGTTATCATGTGACCAATTGGATTTTATTACCTTTTTTTTTGGCGTTGATTATTCAACAAACAAGATGGCCATTAAGTGAAAGTGATGGTCTTTAAGCTACCCATTATTTTTTATGGGGTGCTTTTGGCTGGAAACTGGAAATAAATATCTGTGAGGAGTCCTTGGTGCTCTCTGAGCTTGTTTATTTTCTTGAAAATGTTTCATTACCCTAACTAGGTAACATCATCAATGCTAGAAAGGAATACTGTTTGCTGTTGGTTTATAAACAAAAGAAAAATTGTTTATAAATGACAGCAAACAGCACTCCTTTACTAGCACTGATGATGTTACCTTGTTAGGGTAATGAAACATTTTCAAGAAAATAAATAAACTCAGAGAGCAACAAGGATCCTTAATTTCAGTTTGAAGTTACAAATATTCTCCTTTATTGATAAATATCTGTTTCTGGCAAAACCTTTGTAAATGGTGATCAATTTACCTCATAAATTGGGGTGCTGCAAATGACCATAAATGTGGGCCGGTTGCTGAGCACCCAAAATACAATAATGTGACCAGGGAGAGGGGAATGTTGGAACTTTAAATCTGCTCATAAGTAGCTTCGAATGATTGCTAAGCAACTGGTTCCAAGTTGAGAACTATTTGTACTGAATTGGACCATTGCTCTAGTTGGCTCTGTGCTGCCCAGTCAAATCCTAAAGACTTCTCACAAGCTTGTAACAAAAATCCTTCCAAATGATAAAGGTTGCTGTTTGAACATAGGATCTCTTGCATCCAAAGCATATGCTCTGTCATTGGGCTATAGTACTACTGAGGTTGATTTTTTAATGCAGCTGAAGCATTGCCACAAAGAAGAATGGAAAACATCTGTTTGCTGCTGATGTACTAGAAGGTAGGATCTGCTGCTGATGATCTAGAAGGCAGCCTAATGACACCGAGTTACAAAAGGACAGATTTCCTTAATGTTGAGTGAACATTAAGGAGAATATATTGAGTTGATTCTCGTAAGGCAGGGATCTCCATACTTGGGAACTTTAAGATTTGTAGACTTCAGCTCTTACGAATGGGACTTGAAGTCCACAAGTCTTATAGTTGCCACATTCGGTGACCCCTGTCATAAGGGATGATTATTTTATTTTGCAAAGCAAGACTAGAGAAGAGACGTCTTGGCTAACAATTTTCTCTTGTAAACTACAAGAGAAAAACAAAGCCAGTTCAATTCCATGACCACAGATAAGTAACACCTAATATACACAACAAAAAGTCCCTTGTGAGAATGAACTGGGGCTAATAGTTCAGAATTTGATGTATATGTTAGATTAAGATTTGACATCTTAATTTCAATTTGCATATATTTATTAAGTATTTGTAACCTGTAACAAAAACAAACAAAGAACTAATAAGGCAAGAGTGAAGAAAGCAAGTGAATAACTGGGCTCTATGATACCTTTCTTTTAAAGCTTGTTTTTCCAAGCTTGCCATGTTCCCTACAGAACCACCAGCTTTCCACCTACACAATCTACTTATTCTTTGTTTTCTTTTTTCTTTTCATTCTATATCATTTCTCATGGTAAAGACACAGATACACACAGATATACAAAACTTTAAATGATATTTTTTGCCATAGAAGATAGATATAAAACTGGATTTGGTTGGATTGAGGATATGAAACCAGAGTCTATGTGAGGTTTCCCCATCTTGACCTGTATGATCTGTTGGTGAACAAAGAGAATGTGTAGAGTATTGGTATCCCCAAACTTCTTTTATTTTGCTTTGGGAGGATACATGCATTATCTTAGCTGTATTTATAACTAGTCTTTTCAATTTGACATGTACAAGTACCTAGAAGTTGCTAACCTATTCCTGATACCTTCAGGCACCACTAGGGGAAAAAACCCCCACCCCTTTTCCAATGTTTTCAGACCAGCTTTGATATATTGACCAATGGGACCAAAATTGCTGTCACTCATCAACTGGAGCAATGCAATGTCAAGGCAATTCAGCAACTCATTAAACATGGGATAGGATCTTCATCTGAAAAGTGTTTTGAAAATGCCAGCAGCAAATAATGTTTAGGTTTTGAAGAAAGTAGAAAGACAACCAGTTTGGTACATTGATTAAGACAGCCCGCGGAAGCAGGTTCTGGCAAATTAGTTTGGAAATCTTGTCAAGAATGCAGAAGGGAGTTATCCAGGCAATTGCCAAGTATTAAGATTGACTCAAAGGCAAGAAAGGAAAGAAAAGAAAAGGGAAAAAGAAAGGAAAGGAAAGGAAAGAGGAAAGGGGAAAGGGGAAAGGGGAAAGGAAAGAAAAAAGAAAAGAAAAGAAAAGGGGAAAAGAAAGGAAAGGAAATGCTTGTTAATTGAGATGAGAGAAAAGTGAAATTTCTGTGAAATTTCACCCTTCAATTGCTGATCCCTCTCCTTCTCTTATAATTTATAAGACTGATGAATGGTGTTGTCCTTTTTAACATGGTGCTAAATAGGGGGGAAAATGCGCATTTGCTTGACTTTGTTTCCCCATCCATTACACCATGCTTGCCACAACAGCAATAGCAACAACAACAAAAAATAATCACTCACTCTCTCAGATGTGTGGAGTGCAACTTTAAGACTTAAAAAAAAGAAAAAAGAAGACAGATTATATCTTCAGTGAGATTAATATATCTCCACCCCATAAATTTAACACGCTAATATTTACTTGAGGACCCACCTATAAAAAATCAAATATACCCTGGGACTATAAGGAAAGAGCTTGGAAAATTTCCAGGAAACACAAAGATATTATTCTCCATAGTTTCCCATGACTTTTCTACAATTTATCCTCTCCTCAAAATATAGGTGATTGCATAAACGAGTTTGCATATTTAGCAATCAAAAGATAGCTAAGTATTACATAGGTTTCCGTATTTGTTATTACTTCAAACACACTTATCAAATAGGCAAACGCTGCACAAATTTTAATGCTAATATTAACTCCATCCCTGTATAATTATAATCACAGATGTCAACTGAATGGATTGTTTGGCATTTCATTACAGCAAACTTTGTGGCTACTTAATCCTCCTTAGCAAACTTGCTAGTGACATTTGAAGATTCATCAATATGCATGTGATGAAAATCATAGGCTTGCACGTGTTACAAGAAATCTCCTGTGAAAAGAATGGGGTGCAACGGGTTTTGATAAAAAGGATAAAAAAGAAGTGGCATTTTAAGAGGAGAGTAAGAGGAAGTAAAATGTTTGCAATGTTTGCCATATCAATAATGCCATACCAATGATCAATAATCTACCCTCCATTTCCACAATACCATGACATCATAACTTGTTATAAATAGACAGATCTCTGCTGGGCTTTTTGTGGAGTCCTCCTAACTCTTCTTCAGTACTGCTTTTTTGAACTAGCTGGAGAGGTTTCAGAGGCAACTTCAATCATGAAGTTTCTTTTCCTCGCCTTTGCTTTGCTGCTTCTCTTCTATGTATCTTCAGGTAAGAAGGGGCTGAGTAAACTGGGGGATGGGGGAAATAGAAGCAGAATGGAAAAAAGAGAAAGCATGAAAGAAATAAGGTTTTTTTAAAAAAAATTATTCCCACTTTTGAGGGTAATTCACGACTTGAATCTCATATGGCTGGTTTCACAGCATTTAGAGGCAACTCCAAAGAACAGATGGATAGCCCTAGATAAGTACTTTAATCAGACCAGCTCCATCAATCTTTCTTCTAATGGACCCTCTTAGCTACTAGGCTCAGAATTTTATTGATTGTTAGATGATGAAAGAATTAATACAACGGTGTTGATTATGTGAAAATGCACTTGTGCAACCCATTAGACGATACTAAAATGAATCAGTCTAAACTACTGACAAATGCCTGGATCCCTGCAGTTTTTGGGGGCAGGATTTGGAAGTGGTCTGCCATTACCTCCTTCCTATGGTTAAGAGGGAATAAGTGGCACAGGATAAGCCAGTTGGTTTGTGCCAAAGGCAGATCTAGAGTTTATGATCCCTAAGTTTCTAACCTGGCATTTTAACAACCATGCCAAAGTGGCTCTCATTGACCTATCTACTGACCTTGTTTCTTCAGTTGCAGGAAGGTATGATTATTTTTTTTAAGTGGGTTGTTGGGGATGGTAAGAAGGAATGTTCCTAGGAAAAGTCAAAATGGTAAGAATAATTAAGTGACCAAAAGCCTGTCCTCCTTTTTATGGGAGTTGTCCATGCTGTCAATTCCCCACCACCAGAATAGAATGGAATGGAATGGAATGGAATAGAATAGAATAGAATAGAATAGAATAGAATAGAATAGAATAGAATAGAATAGAATAGAATAGAATAGAATAGAATAGAATAGAATAGAATCTTTATTTTGGCCAAACGTGACCCAAGAATTTGTCTCCTGTACAGAAGCTCTCAGTGTACATGCAAAACAACAGAGTAATAATAATCATAATAGCAATACCAATAAGTGAAGGTAATAGAAAAGTTGGGAAGGATAACACTAATACAGCCATACTACATGAGTAAATATACTTAGACATATGACAACACCATGAAAATTAGGTGTTCAGCAGCGTGATGGCAAGAGGGAAAAAAAACTGTCTCTGAGTCCAGTTGTTTTGGCAATGTCCTATAGTGGCATCCCGAGGGGAGGGATTGTTTATGTCCAGGATGTGAGGGGGTCTATATTTTCACAAAGATGTTTTCCCCCCCTGGGCTTAGAGAGAAGTGTGTTATATAAAACAAGTTACATGTTGCTCTAGGGCAGCTGATTTCCTTGTTGCAGGTTCATAGCAGTGTCTGTGTCTAAAGAGAGTTGCCTGGTTCTTTCCAGGAACATATTGATTCATCTCCCTTTCCCCTTTATCAGTATCCTTAAGTCCTCAGCATTAGGGCTGGGCAGTTTCTGCTTGGGTTCCCTTTATTTTCAGCATCTTAAAATTTGCTATTTATTCATTACTTTTTCCTACTGCTGCAATTGCTATAGTCTTCGTTTCCATTGCCAATTTTACACATTCCTAACAGGAAATATGAGATTATCCCCAAATTCCTCAAGATTTTTTTTTGCTGAAAACTCAACCTGAACTGATTTTCTTGTTGTATGTTAACAGTAGTGTCTCTTGCAAGAGCTAAATAGCTATGAAATATGCTGTCTAAATGAAGTCAATAAAATAAACTTTATTTTCACCTTTCATTGATTTATTGAAGGCAAAATATATCATTGTGTTTTGATGACAACTGCTCACTCGAATAATTTTTCATAAATACAGGGCAATTAAGAAACTGTTATTCGGATGGTGGTTTCTGTCAGACTGGTCTTCAAAAAGAATGCGAGTATGGAAGTCTCCCATACAACTGTGGCATTAATGCCCTCTGCTGCAAACGTGAACCGGTGAGATCCATTTCTTTCTTAGTTATGAGATAAGAAATATATGGGCATAGCATCTCTCTACTGCGAAACTCTACATAAGCATTAGATGTTTTCAAGAGAGTAAGAGTTTTCTCAATTTTCTACCACTTATTTCTCATCTGGATCTTTACATCTTGGATCTGGTAAACTCAATTGAGAAACCTCATCTGTAGTATAAGAAAAAGAAACCTGACTTGTTTTATTGACATGTCTATTTTCTTATTTAATATGTCCTTACCTGAGCCATGACAACTTTTTCAGACAATCCAAATATAATGGCAAATGAAATGAGACAGATGGCACTAGAATAAAGGCTTTTTATTCATTAATCTTTTCCCTATTTTGAAATACCCGCTTTGGAGAGACTTAGCATTAAAGCCCACATTGGAAGTGAGGATTATAGCTATTCCACATTTATCAAGCCAGTTTTGCTATTTCAGCACAGGAAAACAGCATATGCTTGTTATGCTTGCATAACAGCATATGCTTGTTATGCTTGTTATGCTTGTATATACTTCATGATCCCATAAAATCATCCCCCATTCCCTTAATTTTTGCTAATTTATACTTACAATTGCATTGTATTAGCTATCAGGAAACACTGATGCCACAGCTTTAAGATATACACTTACTGATGATCCTCAAGAATCAGACTGTATCAATAAGTGGTATGCCACAGAATTAAGAATTTAGTAATTTTATCTATATTTATCAAGTAGTAAACTGAGTAGCTATGAATTTCCTCTGAGCCAGTCGTCAAGATCATATAGCTGCCTTCTTTGCTCCCAATGTTGGGAATCAGATCAGATTGAAAATTCAAGCATGAATAAATAACAAATCTATTTGGGATGATCAAGATCATCCTGTCATATTGTATTACAGTCTGGTTTGGAAGCATTACTGCTTCAGACAGGAAGGCAGTGCAGAGTAGTGAGGATGGCAGAAAAGATTATTGGCAGTTCACTACCTTCTATCCAAGACATAGCATATAAGTGTTGCTTGAGCAGGATCCGCAGCTACACATTCACGACTGGTTTTCCTTGTTACCTTTTGGAAGGAGGCTTCATGGTATCCAAAGCAGAACATCCAGATTCCATACAGTATCAACCCTGTGAAATCTCAGGCTTCCTTTTTCCACTATGCATTCAAGATGGAAAGTGATTAATATTTATATGTATTCATATGTTAGGTGTAGGTATATACATATGTATGTATTCATATGTTAGGTGTAAGTATATACATATGTATGTAGGTCTTTGGTTATTTGGGTTTTCTCCCGCGTAAAATTGGAAGTGTCTTGGCGACATTTCGACGAAGTCTCATTCGTCATCTTCAGGCTGGTGTTTTTGGCTTCATGTTCCTAAAAGCACGAAGCCGAAAACACCAACCTGAATATGACGAATGAGACTTTGTTGAAACGTCGCCAAGACACTTCCAATTTTACGTGGGAGAAAACCCGAATAACCAAAGTCCTACATACAAACACCCGTGAAAACCTCCCACGTTACACCTCTCCTGCGCGAGCTGCATTGGTTGCCGGTGGAGTTCCAGGTGCGTTTCAAGGTGTTGGTAATGACCTTTAAAGCGCTCCATGGCTTAGGACCAGGGTACTTACGGGACCGCCTTCTGCCGCCAATTGCCTCCCACCGGCCGGTTCGCTCCCACAGAGTGGGCCTCCTCAGGGTGCCGTCAGCCAGACAATGCCGGCTGGCGACCCCCAGGGGGAGAGCCTTCTCTGTGGCAGCCCCCACCCTCTGGAACGATCTTCCTCCAGAATTGAGAATTATCTCCGACCTCCGGACGTTTCGTCAGGCCCTGAAGACGCATCTTTTTCAACTTGCCGGTTTAGCCTGATCCCTGCCGCAATTTTTAGAATTTTTAAAATTTTTAAATTTTTAATGTTTGTAGCGTTGCCGCATTTTAATATTTATTTGGTTTTAATTCTTAGCCTAACGTATATGTGTTTTAATTTTTAACTTTTATGTATTGAATTTTTATTTCGGCTGTTCACCGCCCTGAGTCCGTAAGGAGAAGGGCGGTATACAAATCTAATAAATAAATAAATAAATAAATAAATGTATATAGCATATCTATATGTGTACTATGAATTTGTATACTTTTGAGAACAGGCAACAGAATTTCATTTTTAATATGTGCCAGAGTGCCCACAGAAGAAAATGACAATAAAAGTTATCTTAAATCTACGAACACCTAGAAAGAAATAAAACTACAATCAGAAACCAACAGGGGTTCATTAAAAACAGATCCTACCAAATAAATCTTATTTTATTCTGTGGAAAAGTGACTAAATTAGTGTATCAGTGATTTTTTTTCAGCTCACATTTCACCTTCACTCAGCTGAAAGTGCTTCTGATCTGTGAAAACAAATTGGAGGTAAATGAGGTTGAATTTAGAATATGCTGGGAATGACTTGTTATCTGAAGTGTAATGGCATAGCTAGGGTCCACACTGTAAACGTGGAGGAACTGAACAATAGAAACAATAAAAATTAACTAACTACATTCACCATCAAATTTTAAATTGTGCTCCTCCCCCCACTTGTCTATACATCTATCCATTGTTTTGGAGAAGACAAAGTCACATCCTTAATAAAATCTTCTGTTTCTTTTCTGCAGTGAAACCACCAATGACAAGCACCTGTGAAACACTTGGAGGTTATTGCCATCTTCCCTAAAAGAATCTTGCCTCTCTAGTGTGAAATATTCAGCAATTGTGATATTAATGAAAGATGTTGCAAACTGTTCCATAACAGCAAGCAGTGACACAACATTGTAATTAAACAATTTAATGAATTTGGACCACATTTTTGAATTTTGTATTGCCTTTTGAAAGTGTCTGTTGCAAATGGTGATCTGAATCTGATTACTGGGTTTGGAATTCTAGGAGACCTTTTGGCCACATTGCTATTCTTATGAAATGATGAGCAATTGCACTCATAAACTTTCACATGTTTACGGGGGATGGGGGTGGGGATGGGGTTGGGTTCATGAGAATCCCTTCATCTAATCTCTAACACATGCATGAAGAAGCTTACATTTTTCCTTAGCTAGTCTGATGGTTTCCCCATTGAATAGGCAACAAGACCTAGTACTGCTGTAGGTGTAATTTTGGCCAGCTTCACAGATGTCATGGTCAGTTGATTGAGAGGTGTGGGATAAACCCAAATTAGGATGGATCCTTCCCTCTCTTCATCTCTAGTTTTTGGACATGACTTTCAATAACTGCAATGTAAAAAAGAAGTAGGTTTTAGATCATAGGTGTCAACTTGATTCCCCCCCCCCCCCCCCCACGACTCAGGAATGCCAATTGGATGGTGGCAGATTTTATGCTGATAGATTTCTGTTGACCAATGTTTGGTGGGTTACGCTTTAGCCTGATTGTAAGTTTGGGCCTTAGGTTACATTCCAGTTGTGCCACCACAGGTTAAATTGTTCCTATAAATGCATACAGTGTATACAGTATCTAGAGTTTCTAATGCAAAAGCCATCCTGAGTTCAAGAACCTGATTTCCATAAGCTCTCCCAGTCAGAAGCTCTTTTTGTACTTCATTCGAAACAAGCCTGGTATGAAATGGGGGATCCAAAAAGTTCATTTTCACCCTTGTGTCCTTTACCAATAAGAAGAAGACCAGGCTGTGGCCACATGAGAAGAGCCTCATAATTTATAAAGAAACATCAGCCATATGTATACACGCATTGTGTGATATAGGTGCCAGAATTTAATCACTGATAAACTACTGAACTCAGAGCCTTGAGAGATGGCTTGCACAGAAGCTATTAGTCCTTCGCCCCCACTTCCTCCACAACACATTAAGAAGTCTCCTTAAGGTACAATACATGTGAAAGGAACTATGAGAATTTCAACAAACTCATTCTCTGCTGAATTCGCCTTTCTAACAACCAATGTCCTGTCCATCTATAGAGGTTTTCATAGTCATCTCAGTATGGCTGCTTGGGACCTTCCTTTTGGGCCCAGTAAATCCAGTTTCTTTCTCGATTTGAGTCTTCTTGACTTTTCAAACCTTGATCCTTTTCCAAGTGTTTCACTAGTCAATTTCATGATGATGAAGCTGCAACATTTCCTTTTCTCTGTGGGCCAACTACTGCCCTCCAATATTCCTGACACTTTTGCACATCTGACAGTAGTGGAATACAATTTTTTTAATACTACCGGTTCTGTGGGTGTGGCTTGGTGGGCATGGTTTGGCTTGGTGGACGTGGCAGGGGAAGGATACAGCAAAATCCCCATTCCCACCCCACGCTGGGGCCAGCCAGAGATGGCATTTGCCAGTTCTCCAAACTACTCAAAATTTCCGCTACCAGTTCTCCAGAACCTGTCAGAATCTGCTGAATAGCACTCCTGATCTTTGAGCTGCTCATCTGCCTTGTTAACAGAAGGAAGTATTGCAATTGGCAGTTGAGCAAAACTACAAACTTCATCTAGGACAAGAAGTATCCACACAGAAGTGAACACAATGGGGAGCCTTGAGTTTTGATAAGGAAGGGGAGGAGGAGTTTTAAAGGAGAGTAACAGGAAATACATGTTTGCAATGTTTGCCACATTTCCACATTCTTATGACACTATAACTTGTTACAAATAGACAGATCTGGTGGGCTTTTTGTGGAGTCTTCTTAACTCTTCTTCAATTCTGCTTCTTTGAACTAGCTGGAGAGATTTCAAAGGAAACTTCAGTCATGAGATTTCTTTTCCTAATCTTTTCATTGCTTCTTCTCTTCTATGTTTCTTCAGGTAAGAAGGGACTGAGTAAACATGGGTGAATAGAAGCAGGGTGAAGGGGAGAAAAAGAAAGCCTGATAGAAATTGGTGTTTTTTTAAAAAAACAATCATTCCCACTTTTTGAGGGAAATCCATGATTTGAATCACATACAGCTGGCTTTACAACATTCAGAGATGAATTTGAAGAACAAATGGACAGCCTTGGAATTTAGATAAGTGCTTTAATCAGACCAACTGTCCTTCTTCATCAGTATTGCTGCTAAGGGACCTTCCCAGTTACTAGGGTCTAGGTCAGGGGTGGGTTCTACTTACCTTTATATCAGTTCGCAACGGGAGCGCACACACATATTTTTGTTATGGATTGCACCAGCAGAACCTAAACCAATTTCATTGTATACATGATGTACAATGACAATAAAGGCTATTATTATTATTATCATCCTGGCACATGTGTAGTAGCCTCCTGTCTTTCTGCTAGAAGTCGTATGTACTTAAGAGGATGAAGATGAAACTATATTGCGATCCCTCAATATCCTTTGACAACACATTCTTTTCTGGGCTTCGCTAGTTCCCACATGCAATATTGTGCATAATGTAGTAGCATCCATGGGACAGGCAAGAGGAATACATGAAGAAAATCTATAACCATTGTGTTTTGATGAGAATTGCTCATTCAAATAATATTTTTTTTCATAAATGCAGGACAGCCTGATGCCTGTGTGGAGAATGGTGGCTTCTGCCAGATTGGCCTCCAGAAAAAATGTGTGTATGGAAGTCTCCCATACAACTGTGGCATTAATGCCAAGTGCTGCAAGCGTTCGCTGGTGAGATCCATTTCTTTCTTAGTTGTGAGATGGCAAATATGTGGGCAGAGCATTTTCCTGCTGCAAAACTCTGCATAAGCATTAGTTGCTTCCAAGATCATAAACATTTTCTCTATTTGCTATCATCTATTGATCATCTGGAGTTTTATAGCTCATATCTGGGAAGCCTAATTGAGAAGCCCCATTAACAATGTAAGAAAAAAGTAATAAATATAGAAAAAGAACACTTTGGCAGAAATGGTAACAAAGTAAAATATATTACAATATGATAAATTGTATATGATATGATGTGATACGGTCAATGCTCTGTTTCAAAAAATATGCAGGTGTGTATTGGGGTGGGAACCAATAAAACTTGTCAAAAAAAAAAACCAATGTAAGAAAAATCTGGATCGGGATTCGCTACGCACGGTCACTCATATCCTAGTCACTTCATGCCTGGACTATTGTAATGCTCTCTACATGGGGCTCCCCTTGAGGAGCACCTGGAGGCTCCAACTGGCGCAGAGTGCAGCCGCGCGGGTGGTGATGGGAGCGACCTGGCGTTCCCATGTGACACCTCTCCTGCGCGAGCTGCACTGGCTCCCAGTGATCTTCCGGGTGCGCTTCAAGGTTTTGGTGACCATCTTTAGAGCGCTCCATGGCTTAGGACCTGGTTATTTACGAGACCGCCTATTACTACCAATAGCCTCCCACCGGCCAGTACGCTCTCATAGAGAGGAGTTCCTCCGGGTGCCCTTGGCCAAACAATGTCGACTGGTGGCCCCTAGGGGAAGAGCCTTCTCTGTGGGGGCACCTACTATCTGGAATGAGTTCCCCCAAGAGATACGGACGATCCCAGATCTGCGCACCTTTTGCTGCGCTCTTAAGACCTTTTTATTTCACCAGGCGGGCCTGGCCTAATTTTCTCCCTTTTACTTCTTTTAATATGTAAATTTTAAATTGATTTAAATGATAGCGTTGTCTTAATTTGTCCGGCCAAATTATTTAATTTTATTTTATTCTGCTTTTTAAATTTTGTATTTGTGTATTTTATTGCGTGGCTGTTCACCGCCCTGAGTCCTTCAGGAGTAGGGCGGTATACAAATCAAATAAAATGAAAAAAAAAGAAAAAAAGAAAAAAAAGGAATCTGACTTCTTTATTACTAAGCTTCGTGTATGCTTAGCTGAACCATGATAAGCTTCTCAGAGGTTCCACTTTTTAATTTATATTTATTGAGGATCTTACATAAAGTAAAAGACAAATCTAAAGAAAAAGAAAAAGAAAAAGAAAAGAAGAAAAAAAGGGAAGTGCAAGAAAAAATAGAAAGAAAAAAGTGCTAGGTATGAAATAGAGTGATACCAATTTTCTTGTCAACAATTATTAGATGACACCATTTTGTGCTTTTTCAACACTTTTACCAACTCACATTTCACCTTCACTATGTTGAAAGTACCAAGCTCCTGAAAGTGCTTCTGATGTGGACTTTGTGAAAACCAATTGCAGGTGAATAAGACTTGGTAGAATAGTCTGGGAATGACTTGTTAACTACAGGATAATGGCATGGCTGGGGTCCGCATTATAAATGCTATGAGCTAAAGGTCCATTTCCTCAATTCCCAAATTTCTTACAAATATGTTTTGCCTGTAGGCTTCACTGAGATATGTAGGTAAGTATTGTTGGGTACTGGATGCTGAGCTAGTTGATTTTATTTATTTATTTTTTTTTTGGATCAAGAGAGATTCAAACTGAACCTCAATGTGACCAGGCATAGCTTGTTACATTTTAGCAATTGGATAACAGAAACAATAAGAAATTAAGTGACTAGATTCACCATAAAATTTGAAATTATGCTCCCCCCCCCCACTTGTCTACACCTCTATCCATTGTCTTGGCCATGACAAAGTCACATCAGTAATAAAATCTTCTGTTTCTTTTCTGCAGTGAAACCACCAATGACAAGCACCTGTGAAGCCCTGGGAGTTTATTGCCATGTTCCCTAACAAGAACTTTGCCTTTCCAATGTGTAATATTCAGCCAATTATGGCATTAATGGAAGGTGTTGCAAACAGTTATGTAGCAACAAGCAGTGAAACAACAGTGTAATTAAACAATTTAATGAATTTGGATCAAACATTTGAATTTTGAATTGTATTTTGAAAGCGAAGGCTGCAAGTGCTGATTTGAGTCTGATTAATGTGTTCCTATAAAACAATGAGCAATTGCATCCATAAACTTTCCTCTGTCTATGAGCTGAGGAAATGGTCTTCATGCCATCTCCACTTATATCTGGGGGAATTTAAATTTGTCTTTAAATAACCTGGTGTTTTTCCTTTTAAACAGTAAATGAGTCATTGTTTTCTTGCCATGGGATTAATCTTGGCCACCTTCACAACCACTTAGTTATGTATCTCTTGCCCAGAGTAGGATGGGGCTTCCCTTCCCTTCCTCTCTCCCCCATTTCTTGGGTACTACTTTGAAAGGCTCTTCTGCTTCAGGTTGTGGGAGAGTCTTGACCTTTCAAACTAGACTTTCCCCCTGTATATGCCATGTCTTCAAGCCAATCTTCTGTTAAGAGAACCAGATTAACCTGAAGAGCAGTGGACCTGCAGTGGTGTGGTGCCTGAGGCTGCAGGGTGAAACAGGAGAGACACAGCTTCTGTTCCCTCTATGTGTGTGTGCTTCAGTGGAGCAACTCTCCCAATAGCCAGCATTTTTCTTTCTGACTGGTGTGGTGAGACAATTTCCTCCCCTTTCCCCCACCAATAGGAAGAATATAAGAGAACCACCAGCCAAATATATTACGTATGATAAAAGTAGAAGTTCCTCTAGTTTCAATTATTTGTTACAGACATGGAGTTTTATTACTGGATCCTAAGTTCCTTAGTTTGCTTGGCAAATTCCCACCAGTTTGTATCATATGTTTATTACTTTAAGTATTTCAAACTCCACTCAACCTTCTGAGTTGTAAGAATCTGCAAACTATGGAAATCTAGGATCTGATTTAAATGAATTTAAATGGTGATTCATCTGCTAAAATATAATGAATATTTGTGTCTCTGGTACTATTATTCATGTATATGAGGTGGTTCACAAAACATTTTGAGAGGCTGCAAGATAATATATTCAGTATATAAGCATTTGAAGGAGAGGGGCAAGAGAAGGAAAGTGACAAAGTATTAATTGAAATGTTGTTGTACAAGGGTGAAGGTTGCCTCCTGAATTTATTACAGAAGTTTAAATTTGAATAATACCAAAAAGAAATAAAAATGTTAAAATATAAAGAGTCAAAAAGCTAATGAAGACCTTTGATAGACCTCTTAGGAGGTTATTGACTGTCAAACTACATACAATATAAATAGAAACTGGCATTTTGGAATCTTAGCAATTACTAAAACCTCATTTCTTGTGGCTTTGCTCATCTCATGATACTAATAATTATTTTCTGGATTGAAATCAAAAAGCTTTTCCCCAAAAAGAAATTAGAACTGCCCATTTTAGAATTCCTGTAAAGGGAGAGATGTTTCTCATTTTTTTCTAGTATCTACATAAGACATACATATTTAAATATATATTGCCTAATGATTGTACATTAGGAAAGATTTCTGAGGGAAAAGTAGATGGTGATACTGTTGACTGAAGAGATTGTTTCCAGGAGGGTGGGAAACTGCAGAGTGAAGTTTAGACTAAAACTGAGTAGGCACTGATCTCAGAGAGCACCAGTGATCCCCCTCTTTCTGAATCTTTCTAAAAATGTGAATCTTTCACATTGGTAAGACATGGCACCAGTTGGAGTTGGTGTAGCCTAGTGGCACCATGTACCTCTGAGTCAGCACTGGGAGACTTCAATAGGAATTGTGTGAGAAGGGCAAAAAGACCTTCACTGAGGCCAACTCACTATTTCCATGCATTAAGACATTCCCATAATTGAAACAAAATGGACATGATATCATTTTTACATGTTCCATGGATTCTGCTCATAGAAAGCCAGAAGTATTTCACGGAACCAACCAGCAAGTCTTGGAGCTTTCTTTCTTTCTTTTTTTTTAATTTTATAAATTTTATTTCTTTAAAAAAGTACAAACAGAAAGTTTATCAACAATCAGATCGCAGTGAGAACCTTATACAATACATTACATTCAGTCCAAATCTAGAAGTGAGAATACCATAGGTCCCAACATTGGAAATATGCGGAATCTTTTTGATCTCTTAAAATTTTTGTTAGCCTATCGGCTTCTGCTCATTCCATAATTTTCCCTAAAATCATATCTTCAGATGGTAGGTCTTTACCCTTCCAAGTTTGGGTGAGATATATTCTTGCTGCAGTTGTAATATAGGCAATCAGATACCATTTGTTAATGCTTATTTTATCTGGCCTAATGTTTAATAAGTAAAATTCAGGTTTCAATTGTAATTTGTATCCAGTAATTTCTAACAACCACCTATGACTAAGTTTCCAAAATTCAATTACCCTGGGACAGGTCCACCATACATGGAAATAAGTACCTCGCTCCCCATACTTCCAACATTTTGGGGAGAGTCCAGGAAATATTTTGGATAATCGGGCAGGAGGAAGGTGTCACCTATATACAATCTTGTACAAATTTTCCTTATAAGTGGTTGCCATCAAAAATTTCAATTGTCTAGACCAATTTTTTCCCCATTTTGTCAAATCAATTGAGTGGTCAATATTCCTCCCTCAAGCAATCATTGAGTCTTTGACAATCTCGTCTCCTATCCAATGACTTATTAAAAGTTTGTAGATCTTAGCTAGCATTTTTTCCTCCTTCCCTAATAACGATCTTATCTAACTCCTGCAGGGTCATATCTATACCTCCTTGCTCCTTATCCTTTTTATATTTGGAGTTAATCTGAGCATAAGACCACCAATCCAATTCCATTCCCTGCAGAGCTAATTCGGTTCTTGTTTTTAAGCAGCCTTGGCTATCAAGTAGCTCACGATAAGGTAGATGTTTTTCTTTATTATATAGCGAAGTATATGTTATGGCTTCTAGCGGGACCAGCCAGGAGGGGGTCAGAGAATAAAATTTATCTTTAATTTTCCTCCATGTTTCAATTAAAATATTCCTTAAATAATGACCTGAAAAACTCGTATGTTTTTTTACCTTATCTTGCCAAAGAAAATAATGCCAAGCCTGTTGCAACCCCGAATCTTTCAGAACCAACAGCCGTCTCCTTCGCAGCAGAATCCAATCCCTTACCCAAACTAAATTTGCGGCCTGATAATAATACTCCCATTTAAGCAAACCAAATCCCCCTCTATCCTTCACCTCTTGGAGCATTTTAAGTTTAATTCTAGACTTTTTATTCTGCCAAATAAATTTAAGAACAGATTGATTTAGTTTTTTTAAAAAAAATTATTGTCCAATCTAGCTGGGACTGTGTAAAATAAATATGTCCATTTTGGGAGAATATAAGATTTTATGGCCGCAATCCTACCTAACAAAGAGACCTGAAACTTCTTCCATTTCTCTAAACCTTGTTTCGTTCATTGGAGAAGTTTCAAATAATTATCTTCCTTGATTGTTGAACATTTAGCAGATAATAAAATGCCTAAATATTGTACTTTATTAACAATTTGAAATCCCAAATTCAGTTTTATTTCCTTCCCCTGCTTTGTTGTCAGATTTTTAATCAAGACCTTAGTTTTTTCCTTATTTACTTTTAGGAAACCACAGTTCCATATCTTTCTAATTCATAAATTAAGTTCAGACCTGATGCAAAAGGGTCTTCCAATACAAACAAACACAAGATCATCAGTGTATGCTTGTAACTTATACTGCTGGTTCTTAATATGCAGTCCTTTTATTCCTGAATTTTGCCTGATTTCCCTCAATAATGGTTCCAGTGTTAATATACATAGGAGTGGAGAAAGCGGGCACCCCTGTCTAGTTCCTTTCTCAATAGGAATTTTCTCCGATACATCTCCATTGACCAGAATTTTGGCAGACTGTTTCGAGTAAATTGCATAGATTGCCCGAGTGAAATTCTCCCCAAATTCCATATGATGTAACAGGTCAAATAAAAAGTGCCAGCTCACTCGATCAAAAGCTTTTTGCGCGTCCACGAAGACCAAAGCCAGCTGTTTATCAAAGTGGGTTTCATAATATTCTAGAATATTCATAATTATTCTCATATTGTCTCTAATTTGCCTACAAGGTAAAAAGCCATTTTGGACTTTGTGGATAAATTGGCTCAAAAAGCCTTTTAATCTGTCTGCCAATACCGCCGCCCATAACTTATAGTCTGCATTGAGAAGTGAGATCAGTCTGTAGTTCTGGATCAGGGATAAATCGTTACTTTCCTTTGGCAAGAGGGTAATTAGTACTGTGAAAGAAACTTTATGCCACTATAGCATTTAGCCTAGGGAACTAGAAGCTGTAGCTGGTGACAGAACCCACTGGTGAGCCTTGTGCTATGAAGCCTCCACTTGTTTTAAAGAAATGTGTTGCGGAAAACTGATAGAAAACCATAAACAGCACCACAGAATAACACCTACATATATTACAACAATGGAATTCTGTTGCCCTGATTATGCTGGACTGCTGGACCAGACTTGGACTGCAGAGCCACATGCACAACAGAGTGTCTTCTTTGAACATAAAAAAACTATCATATAGAGTTGCCTTAAACCCACACTGTTCTCTGAGTACCTAATGTCTTATAACTACCTAAGCAACTACAGACAATTGCATTAAAACAAGTATTTGTATTCAATGGGAATGATTTATGAGTATACACTGTAAGATTGCAATGGATGGTTGTTGTGCTCTGAGCTTCCTTGTAAAGAAAAATGTTAATCTTCCTGAAGGCAAGAAGGAAGTTCATCTTTATTAAAGTACTTTATATGTGACAAATTTTTACTATTTTTTTAAAAAAATCTAGTGATAAAATATTTTGAACGTTTTCAACATTTAGGTAAAGGTAAAGGTTGCCCTCGCACATGTGTGCTAGTCATTCCCAACTCTAGGAGGTGGTGCTCATCTCCATTTCAAAGCCGAAGAACCAGCGCTGTCTAGAAGATGTCTCCGTGGTCATGTGGCCGGCATGACCAAATGCCAAAGACGCATGGAATGCTGTTACCTTCCCACCAAAGGTGGTCCCTATTTTTCTACTTGCATTTTTTACATGCTTTCAAACTGCTAGGTTGGCAGAAGCTGGAACAAGTAACGGGAGCTCACTTAGGCAGCACTAGGGATTTGAACTGCTGAACTGCCGACCTTTCGATCGACAAGCTCAGCGCCTTCACCACTGAGCCACCGTGTCCCTTTCAACATTTAGGGCTCTATTAATAATTTAAAATCATATTTGCCAAGAACTTTGTTCACCATAGTATTAATGTCAAACTAATAAAGAACTAACAATAGACGTGTCCATTGCACAAACAGTGAAGTTCTTTGGCATTTATTATATCTCTAGCACAGAGGTGTCAAACTCACGTCATCATGTGGGGTCACGTGACATATAAGGACTGGATGTATGTATCTGGATGTGGGCCGGGATACCAGGATGTATCTGGCCAATCAGAACACACCTCTAACCAATCAGCCAAGCTCCCACCCAATCAGTTCACACCCCCACTAGCAGTTAAAAGGAAGAAACAGATGTGATCTCACATTGCTCCTGGAAGCACGAAGCCGAAGACACCAGCCTGAAGATGACAAATGAGACTTCGTCGAAACGTCGCCAAGACACTTCCAAGTTTATGCGGGAGAAGACCCGAATAACCAAAGACCTACATACAAACACCCGCGAAAACCTCAGAAAACACACACACACACACACACACACACACACACACATCTTAATGGCGAATGTTCCACACTTCTGTTGTTTTTAAACAGTAACCATTGCAAAAATATACTGTTAAACTTATAGCTGGGGTTACAATATCACAAATTCACAAAGACTATAGAACTCAGGGAGATCCTGTAGGGTAGGCCATTGATTGCATAGCTCTGGTTTAAATTACTCTATAACAGATAATTTCTATTTCAATATGAAATTGTCAGATGGTTTATGCCCATGCTGGCAAACCTATGGCACGAATGCCGGAAGTGGCATGCTGAGCCATTTTTCCGGGCATATAAACTGTCGCCAAGCTCACCTGAAACTGTGCATTTGTGTGTGCCCCAGCTGGTGTTCAGGTCTCTGGTGCACATGCGCACAATTCAGGGATCCAGCTGGTTTTTGGAGCTTTCCTGCGTATGCACACATGTTTGTGCATGCATGCAAGATTGTGTGTGCATGCACAGACAGTGTTTGTGTGTGTGCATTGCATGCACGAAAGCTATGCGTATGCACATATGATGCAGTTGCGCATGCAGTGTGCTAGTGTGCATGTGCAAAAGCTGCACATGTGCATATTATGTGGTTGTCCATGCAGCATGCGCTAATGCGCATGCACAAAAACTGTGTGCACGTGGGGAGGAGCCACGCATTATTGTGGATGGCACTCAAGCACATGCAGGGCACGAAGCATGTTCCTGCTCGGCACTCGGTAAGTAAAAGGTTCGCCACGACTGGTTTATGCTATTTCATTTTAAAAATGTATACTACACAATTTTTTAACAACCCCATGCTGGTACACATTATCTTCACATTTCTATAAGCAGAGGAACATCTTCTGAGATTTGGATCTAGATCTTTAGTGTGCTTTTGTTCCAGTAACTGTAAGAGTTAAAAAAAAAAACAACCCTCAGCAATGAGGTTATAACCTTGTTTTCCCTTTGGTCATTCTTCTTTTCCACATTGCTGCAGGTAAGAGAATACTGTTGATTCACTCCAGAATCCTTTTCTGCACTTTCTATGTTTGTTTATTTAACCTCTTGTTCATACTTTATTTCATTCAGCCAATTTCCTTCATTCTTCCATTTATTTATTTATTTATTTATTTATTTATTTATTTATTTATTTATTTATCACATTTATATACCGCCCTACTCCCAAAGGGATTCAGGGTGGTGAACAGCCAAGATAAAAAACAGATAATACAAAACATTGAAAAACCCATTAAAATTTTGCCTGAAAGAATTTAAAACACCCAATTTCAAAAACAAATTAACATTTTAAAAAATTTTAAAGGAAGAGTTAGGCCAGGCCAGCTTGCTGAAATAAAAACATTTTGAGAGCACGTCGAAACGTGCACAGGTCCGGGATCCTCCGTATCTCTGGGGGGAGCTTGTTCCAGATGGTAGGTGCCCCCAGAGAGAAGGCTCTCCCCCTGGGGGCTGCCAGCCGACACTGTTTGGCCGATGGCACCCTGAGAAGCCCCTCTCTATGGGAGCGTACGGTCAGTGAGAGGCTGTTGGTAGCAGAAGACAGTCTCGTAAATACCCCAGTCTGATGCCATGGAGCACTCTAAAGGTGGTAACCAAAACCTTGAAGTGCACCCGGAAGACCACCGGGAGCCAATGCAGCTCGTGCAGGAGGGGGGGGGGGTCACATGGGGCTGCATTCTGGACCAGCTGGAACCTCTGGGTGTTCCTCAAGGGAAGCCCCATGTAGAGAGCATTGCAGTAGTCCAGGCGAGAAGTAACGAGGGCATGAGTGACCATATTTAATGAGTCCCGATCCAGATAGGGACGCAACTGGCGGATCAGGTGGACCTGATAGAAAGTCCCCCTGGCCATAGCTGTCAAGTGCTCTTCTAAAGACAGCTGTGAGTCCAGGAGGACACCCAAGTTGCAAGCCCTATCTGTGGGGGCCAATGACTCACCCCCAATAGTCAGTGATGGCACCAGCTGACTATACCGGGATGTCGGAAACCACAGCCACTTGGTCTTGGATGGGTTGAGTCTGAGTCTGTTTCTCCCCATCCAGATCCGCACAGCCTCCAGGCACCAGGACATCACTTCAAGAGCATTGATGGGGTGGTCTGGGGTGGAGATGTACAGCTGGGTGTCATCAGCGTACTGGTGGTACTTCACCCCAAAACCACGGATGATCTCACCCAGCGGCTTCACATAAATATTGAACAGAAGGAGCGAGAGGATTGACCCTTGTGGCACCCCACATACGAGGGGCCTCGGGGTCAACCTCTGCCCCACTGTCAACATGGACTGCGACCGGACAGAGAGAAAAGAGGAGAATCACCGTAGGATGGTGCCCCCCAGCCCTAACTCCTCTAGCCGATGCAGCATGATACCATGGTCGATGGTATCAAAAGACACTGAGAGATCTAATAGGACCAGGACAGAAGAACAACCCCTGTCCCGGGCCCTCCAGAGATCATCAACCAATGCGATCAATGCCGTTTCCGTGCTGTACCCAGGCCTGAAGCCTGACTGGAACGGATCTAGATACAATGATTCATCCAGGTGCTGAGGGAACTGCCGCGCTACCACACTCTCAACAACCTTTGCAACAAATTGAAGGTTGGAGACTGGACAATAATTTACTAACATTGCTGGGTCCAGGGAAGGCTTCTTGAGGAGAGGCCTCACCATCGCCTCTTTCAAGGCGGCGGGGAAGACACCCTCACCCATGGAGGCATTTATAATCCCCTGGAGCCAGCCTTGGGTAACCTCCCAAGAGGCCAGCACCAGCCAGGAGGGATACGGGTCCAATAAACATGTGGCTGCGCTCAGTCTGCCCAGTATCCTGTCCATGTCTTCAGGCGTCACAGAATCAAACTCTTCCCAGACAATACTCACAAGACCTGCCTCCGTCCTTCCCCCTGAATCTACCCAGTCAGAGTCCAGGTGTTCCCGAATCTGAGTGATTTTATCATACAGATATTGTACAAACTCCTTGGCTCTATCCTCCAAGGGGTCCTCCCGCGCTTCCTGGTGGAGCAGGGAGTGGGTCACCCTAAACAGGGTGGCTGGGAGATTATCTGATGATGCAATAAGAGTGGTAAAATAATCATACTTCGCTGCTTTTATCGCCACCAGGTAAATCTTAATATGAGACCTTACCTGTGTTTGGTCAGATTCAGAACGGTTGGCTCTCCAACCGCTCTCTAGGCATCTTTTCTGGCGCTTCATCTCCCACAGCTCCTTGATAAACTAAGGAGCCAGGTGAGATCGGCGCCAGGTCAGAGGCCACAAAGGCATGACCCAATCCAAAGCTCCAGTGGCTGCCTTATCCCAGGCGGCCACCAGGTCCTCAGCCGAGTCGTGTGCCAGAGCCTCAGGAAATGGCCCAAGCTCCATCTGGAACCTGTCAGGATCCATCAGGTGCCTGGGGCGGAACCACCTTATCGGTTCCGCCTCCCTGCAGTGGGGTGCAGCGGTTCGAAGGTCAAAGCGAAGGAGGGAGTGATCCGACCATGACAAGGGCTCAATCACTATATCCCCCATATCAAGATCACTCAACCACTGACCAGAGACAAAAACCAGGTCCAGCGTGTTTCCCCCCATGTGAGTAGGGCCATGAACTAACTGGGTCAGGTCCACGACCGTCATGGAAGCCATGAACTCCCGAGTCATCTCAGACGTCTCACCAATGGATGGCAGGTTAAAATCCCCCATGACCATAAGCCTGGGTGTATCAACTGCCACTGCGGCTATGACGTTGAGCAGCTCAGGCAGGGCTGCCACCACGTGGCAGGGAGCCAGGTACGTAACCAGCAAGCCCATCTGTACCCCATGACCCCACTTCAGAAGGAGGGACTCACATCCAGCCGTCTGAGGAACAGTGGCCTCACTCGGACCAAGACCTTCTCTAATGACAACCGCCACCCCCCCTCCCCTCCCCTGTGCCCTCGGCTGATGAAATTCATGAAAACCGGGTGGGCACATCTCCACGAGGGGACCCCCCCTTCCTGGCCCAACCAGGTCTCCGTAATACCTGCCAGGTCTGCTCCCCCCTCCTGCACAAGATCACAAATGAGGGGGGCTTTATTAACCATGGACCGGGCATTGCACAGCATCAGCCAAAGGCCCAAGGCCTGAGGGTCTGTGCAACCAAGGGAACGAGGTGAGCATTAGGGGCCAGAGCGTGCTACTGCTCGAAGCCAGTGGGCATGCGCTCCCACAACCTGATGTGGCCCCCTGCTCCCGCCATATCTGCCCCTCCCACCCACAGTACTGATATTGTGACCATCCACAACACAAGCTCTAACCCCCTCTTTGACCCCGTTACCTGCATCTCTCGTACCGTGCTCTTCTGCTGGTTCCGGCCTCCTCCCCGACAGGTTCTCCCCCGAACCTACAGAACCCACCCCCCTCCCAGAACCCTTTAAAACCTTATTTAAAAATTTCCCCAAGAAACCCCACAACCCCCTCCTCGCTGCATGCCACCTCTTGGGATTCCAAAATCTGTCATCGAGGTAGGCCCTCGATAGTGAGGAGGGCCAAATTTGTGAGGGGGGGAGTCTCGCAGCACAAGTAGTTCCGCAGCCGTAAACATCACAGAAGAGGTGGAAAGTCAACTGGTCAGGGCTTCATCAGATCGTCAAAACAGTACTGGGTCAGGTAAATCTTCATATCTTCATATCAGGAGCTGGACTTCACTGCCCTCTCACGGCAGTGAAGGGCAGAGAAATGCCCTCTCATTTATTCCTTCTTCCCTCATACTGTATATTCTTCCATTGTACCCATTGTGTAATCTGCATTCATAGCATAATCAACTCTTCTCTAGCAAGTATGCATATAATTGGGAAACAAGTGGTCGGTTTTTGTTTTGTGGCTTAAGGAACATGAGAGAGAAATTCTCTTCTCTTCTCTCCTCTCCTCTCCTCTCCTCTCCTCTCCTCTCCTCTCCTCTCCTCTCCTCTCCTCTCCTCTCCTCTCCCCTCCCCTCCCCTCCCCTCCCCTCCCCTTAAATCTATTCACATAACAGGTTTGATAGCAATCCAGTTGAAAGAACAGAGAGAAGTTTTTCCTGTGACTTAAATAATATAACAATTAAGAAAAACCCTCAGCTATTTCTGTCTTGGAACTTGAAGAAAAGAACTCTAAGTACTCATTGCAAAGTGTATTTACTTGCAGTTCTCTTTGAAGCCTTCTGTTTTTCCTTTGGGTACATATTGACACTTGATTATTGGGTGATATCTGTAGTACAATCTTTATACTGCTGATCTGTGTTATTTATTTGGAAACCATCATTGGGCAGTGGACTTACTTCCAACTAGATCACCTATCACTAAAAAAATAAACTGTCGTTGTATTCTATGATAAATGTTAATTTCCTTAATATATTCTTTCTTTTTCTTTCACGGGAATATCATATAGTTTTCTGGCTTTTGTTAGACAGAAGAATGTGAGCTGATTATGTTAAAGTAGACAGGGTAGAATTCAAAGCACATGCCAATTTTTTGTTTAGAATATGGTTACACAACATATATTATTTTAATGGGTGAAGCTATAAGAGAAATGTTGACATATATTGCAAATATATTTAGAAGGCATTTGCTTGATAACCAAAAGCTAGACTGTACCAGAAAGGATACATTCTCATTGAAATACTGACCTCACATACAGTGCTTTACTTTTCTTTACCAGTATGCTTTATAATAATTCATTCATTTATATGGAAGTAGCTAATGTTTAGGCAGTCACACCAGTTAGAGCTGGGGTCTGAAACCCACAGCTCTGGAGCCATATGTGGCTCTTTTATCCCTCTGGTGCAGCTCTCTGTGACTCAAAATATGTGTCACGACTTCCGGTTGGCACAGCAGGATGTTGCAGAAGGTCTTTGCAGACCGCCAGCCCCGTGCTTTCGTGAAGCCGTTTTGACAGTGCAAAATGGCTATCTGATGGCTTCAAAATCTCTTCTTCAAGAGAAGAAGGAGAGGAGAGCAGTTGGGCGGGGGTTAGAGCTGTCCAAAAAGCCCCTTGGAGTGATTTCCAGGGGCTTGAAGGGTAAGCTCCCTGTTCAGCCCAACGAATCTCCGAAGCTGGGATGACTCTGCTTATGCAGAGCCAGATGTCGCGACCACCTCTGCAGCTTAAAGCTTAAAAGCTTTAAAAGAATCCAAGAGCAGATGGAGCAGAAGCAGGCATGCAGGCAAGAAAGTATCTATACTTAACTCCAAGCTACATTGTTTTTAACTGAAGTCGATTGAGAGGAAGTTAATGCTTAATGGCACCTTTGCTGTAACTACGAAAGTGAAAGATAGTAACAAAAGTGTTTGCTGAGACTTTTTGTGTGCTGAACTGACTTGAAGCTGCTGGAAATAGAGAACTAGACAGAGGAAAGATCATTTTGCTTTAAAAATCAACCAATTTAAACCCCTGAAAGCTGCTTTTGTGACTTTGTGCCTGTAAAGGGGGGTGAAGAGGAAAAAAGATTTTCTTTAAGAAAGAAGGAATTAAAATGGCTTCCAAGCAAACTAAACCAGCAATCCCAAAAGTAGGAGGGGGCTCTCCAGTAGTTTCAGTTGTGACACAGAAGGCTCAACTTCCTATTGACTCAAAAAATCAGGAAATTCCCATTAGAGATCTTAAAGAATTCATAAAAGAAGCTATGAATAACCAAACAACAATTATAGGAGGGAAACTGGAGAAATTTGAGGAAGAAATAAAGGAAGTTAAGGATGTTGTTACAAAAAAGCATGATGAGATAAGAGATGATATTATTTTGGCAGTTTCAGGATTGTCTAAACATCTTATTCAGTTGGATGAGAGAGTGGAAGAAATTAATGAAGCTAATTTAAATCTGGAAGCCAAAATGGGAGATATTATGACTAAAACAGAGAGGTTGGAAAATGAGGTGACTATGATTCAATATGGATCCATGGAGTTTGCCCTGAGACTGAGAGGATTGAAAGAGAATGGTTGGGAGAATTTAAGAGATAGATGTGCAGAAGCTATAGCAGACCTAATTGAAGCAAGAAAAGAGGATATGACAAATCAAATTGATAAAGCTTACAGAGTTAATTCTTGGGTGGTAAAACAAAAGCACTTGCCAAGAGATGTGGTGATTTATTTCATTGATAGAAGAATTAGAAATGATATCCTACAAGCCTCCTATAAAAATAAGGTCCAGGTGCTTGGACAAGAAATCCAGATTTTGAAAGAGATTCCTCCTAAAATGTTAAGAGACAGAAAGGACTTTGGTTTCCTGGTAGAGGAGCTGAGAAGGCAACAACTAATGTACAGATGGGATGCTCCAATAGGCTTAATAGTCACTTATAGTGGAGAAAGATACCGCTTGAATTCAGTTTGGAAAGCGAAAGATTTTTACTTCAATGTTTTAAAGGCTGGACATCCAGCTTCACCTGAGGGGGGCAAAAAAGAAAAAGAGATACCACAACAAGAGAAAAATGGAAAACAGATACAAACTTATGCTGAAGTGGCAGCTGGAGGAAAAGTGCAAGAAGATCTTCCTTTTCCATTAAAGAGTATAGAAGGGCCAGGGCTTGAGACAGAGGAACCAAAGGAACAGCGTATGACACGATCAACTTTTAAACAATTACAACAACAACAACAAAAACAACAACCAAAAGTGCAACAAGTTCAAGACTTAACTCAAGAATCTCAAGAATCTCAAGAATCTCAAAAAACAGAAGCAGTGGGAGGGGCCAGGCTGAAGAGTAAGATGGAAGAAGAAATTCAGCAAATGCTCATGAGGCTTCGAGGTGCCAAGGATGGCAACTAAGTTTTTATCTTGGAATATCAATGGCTTAAACTCACCACAGAAGAGAAAGAAAATATTTCATTATTTGAAACAATTTAAGAATGATGTTATTTGCCTACAAGAAACACACATTAAATTACAAATCAAAAATATTTAATAAATTCAAGATTAGGGACTCATTTTGTGGCATCAGCTCCAGAGAAGAAGAATGGAATTGTTATTTATGTAAAGAAAGGATTAACAGCTAATTTCATTGAGGCAGATGCTCATGGAAGATATATAGCAATAGAACTATTAACTCAAAATGGAAAAATGCTTTTAATTGGAATATATGCGCCAAACCAACAACAAGATAATTTTTATAAACTTTTACATTCTAAAATAATACATTGGGATTATAAATCATTTATATTAACGGGTGATTGGAATGGAGTAATAGATACTTTGAAAGATAAGAAGAGTACATCTAAAGTTTCTACACATGCAAAATTACCTAAATCTTTTTTTGATATAGTGGAAGATTTAGAACGGAGGGATATCTGGAGAGAACGGAATGTAGATGAAAGAGACTTTACCTTTTTTTCGGACAGACATAAATCTTTTTCCAGGATTGATTTTATATTAATTACAAATGATTTTCTTTCTAGGGTAAAGAAGATGAAGATATGTCCAAGGATTTTAGCTGATCACAGTCCGGTTTGGTTGGAATTGGAACAGGAGAGCGGGGAAAGGAGGTCTTGGAGATTGAATGAAAATTTATTTAGATATGAAGAAAACATGAATAAACTTAAAAAACAAATGAAAGAATTTTTTTGTTAATAATATGCATAAGGGTACCTCTATGGAAATGGTATGGGACGCAAGTAAGGCTTATATGAGGGGAGTTTTAATATATATGAATAATAGACATAAATTAAAGCAAACAAAGAGGTGGAAAGAGATTGAGGAGGAAATAAAAAAGAAAGAACAACTATTAATATGTAATCTAGGAGATAAAAAAGTAAAAGAAACAATAAATATATTACGAGGGCAATTTAATATGTTAATGGCCAACCAGGTGGCAACTACTTTGCAATATGCTAAACATAATACATTTTGTAATGCCAATAAACCAGGTAGATGGCTAGCTTATGTATTAAGGAAGGAACAAAAATCACGAGTTATTAGTAAGATAGAATTTAGAGGTAAGGAAGTTTATCAAAATATGATTAAAAAAGCTTTTTTAGAATATTACACAAAACTATATGCAGGAAATTTAATACAAGGTTTAGATATTGATAGATATTTGAAGGAGGATAATACTCTTGAATTAACATTAGAACAAAGGGAAGGCTTGAATCAACCGATAACTTCTGAAGAGATTAGTGCAGCAATTAAACAATTAAAATTAGGTAAGACACCAGGAACAGATGGATTGGCAGCTGTTTATTATAAGAATTTACAGCTTGAAATGGTTGAACCACTTAGACTCTTATTTTGTAAAATTCAATTAGGGGGAGGAATCCCACCTTCCTGGAGAACAGCCTTTGTTTCACTGATTCCAAAAGATGAGCAGAATTGTGTTAAGCCAGAAAATTTCAGATCAATCTCACTTTTGAATACTGCCTATTAAATTTTTGCTAAGGTATTGGCAAATAGATTAATGCCAGTTATGCAACAAATAATTCATAATGATCAATCAGGATTTATAAAAGGGAGACAAATGAAATATAATGTGAGACAAGTTATAGATTTACTGGACTATTTGGAAAGAAATAACCAAGTCACCGCAGCGCTTTTTTTTTTGGATGCAGAGAAGGCATTTGATGGATTGAATTGGCAATTTTTGTTTAAAATAATAGAGAAAATGCAATTTGGAGAGCAGTTTGCACAATCAATTAGAGCAATATATCAAGAACAATCAGCACAAAGAATTGTCAATGGAGGCCTAACAGATCGCTTTAAGATTGAGAAAGGAACAAGGCAGGGTTGTCCTTTATCGCCATTGTTATTTATTTTATCTTTAGAAGTTTTGTTGAATAAGATACGTGAATCTGATAAATTGAAAGGAATAGTAATTAGACAACAGGATTATAGATTGAGAGCATTTGCAGATGACTTGGTTGTTACTTTAACTCAACCTATAAAAGCAGTTCCATATATGTTGGATATACTAGAACAATATGGTAAGGTCTCTGGATTTAAAGTAAATCAATATAAAACTAAGATAATAACTAAAATATGTCTGTATTTCAAAGAGAAGAGTTAGGAAGAATAACGGAGTTTGAAATAGTTAAAAAGGTTAAATATTTAGGAATAAATGTTGCAGCTTCAAATACGAAGTTATTTAAAAATAATTATGAAGTTCTTTGGCAAAAAGTGCAAAGGGATATGGAAAACTGGCAAAAATTGCAACTATCTCTACTGGGAAGAATAGCAGCAATAAAAATGAATGTATTACCTAAGTTTTTATTTTTGTTTCAAATGATACCAGTGCTTAAGAAAGATGGGAATCTAAGGGAATGGCAGAAAGGAGTTAATACTTTTATTTGGTCTGGGGAAAAACCTAGAGTAAAATTAAAAATTATGCAGGATGTTCATGAGAGAGGGGGTTTGAAAATGCCTAATCTAAGACTGTATTATGAAGCATCTGTGTTAGTGCAAATTAGTGATTGGTTTAATCTAACTGAAAAAAGAATATTAAATATAGAAGGATATGATTTGTTATACGGATGGCATGCTTATCTATTATATGAAAAGAAAGTGGATAAGATTTTTAAAAGTCATATATTTAGGAATGCCTTGTTAAGGGTTTGGAAAAAGTATCAGTATAAGCTAAATTATAAGATACCTATATGGGCAAATCCTAGACATGCAATAGAAAATATAAGTATAGAACAAAAAATGGAAGTGATTACTTATAAAGAGCTTCTTTTTAATGAAAGGGGTAATCTGCAACTGAAATCTTCAGAGGTATTGAAAGATGAAGGGATAATTTATACTTAGTTTCAGTATGGACAACTCCAAGCTAGATGGAGGGAGGATCGAAAAAATGGTTTCATGCAATGTGAGGAAAATTTAGTAAAACAGATTAGGGACCAGAGTCTAATGCACATTAAAAGGTTGTATAATGCATTATTGGAAATAGATTCAGAAACGGAATTGGTCAAGGACTGTATGATAAAATGGGCACAAAACTTTCAGGAACCAATAATGATGGAAACATGGGAAAAGATTTGGGTTAGAAATGTTAAATTTACGCAAGCACAAAATTTAAGGGAAAATTTTTATAAAATGTTCTATAGATGGCATTTAGATCCCAAGAAATTGTCATGTATGTACCCAAATACGCAATCTAAATGTTGGAGATGTGATTGTGATGATGCGACTTATTATCATATATGGTGGACTTGTAAGAAGATCAAAGCATTTTGGATAAAAATTTGGTGGGTAACTCAGAATATTTTGAAAAGGAGGTTGAAATTTACTCCACAATTGTTTTTATTGGGTATAAAAACAGGGGGGTGGGGGGATTGTGGGGGGGGGGTAGGAAAATGTAGTTTTCTTTGTTTGTTAAACTTTTCAATAAAAAAAAAATGTGTCACAACCACCAATGTGCAAGACCCACCGGCATGTGATTTATTGAGCTCTTCGACCTATCTTTTTTTTCGGAGTTCAAAATATTTTTGTTGCATGCAGATATAAAAATTTGTTTTCTCTATAGCAGTTCATTGATTTCATAAATGCAACACACTATAGTTTTTTTATACATAGCATGAAGGTAAAAAAATGATATATGCAGTGTTATCTTCATTTTAGATATCAAAAGGATTTTGTGGCTCCCGGTGTTTTCTTTTCAGTGAGAAACAGGTCCAAATGGCTCTTTGAGTGTTTAAGGTTGCTGACCTCTGAGTAAGAGAAATATAAAGGTTCTCCTTCCACCACCCACATACTGTAAGTCATGCACTCTGGAGAGAGCACCAGCAGCATCTTCACAGAAGCTATTAAATGCTGGGTGTCCCATCTCAGTGGGCAAAATGCTGAAGATTTTCTTGTGATTGTGGCATGTACTGAAGTTGGGTTGGAAAGATGCCTGAAGGGACTCTGGACTTACAGCATCACAATTGGAGAAGGACAGTTTTTTAAAAAGCAGCCTGTCCTCCTACCCCCCACCCCCCAGTCATCTTTGGGTGTGCAGGTAAACACATCATAACATTCTGCTACATGAGTTTTGCTGGGCTCATGTATTGCAGTACAGTTTGTCCTAATGGTAACCAATATAAAGGAAGCATGATATTTAAGTAGGAAAAGGTAGTTAACCACACTTCAAAGATAAAGTGACAACATTGGTTAGAATTTCAATTTATTGGGTGGCAGGTTTCTTTTTTGTTACTTTCCTTTTTGGTCATACATTTTTCCAGATCAAGTTTCAAGTGTGACTTTATCCATTTTCCCCCCTTCAGAGCCACTTAAATCATGTGTAGAGTTGCTTTCATGAATGTTCCCCATGGTTTCTCCCAGGCACACCTGCTACAGAATTTGAAAAGAAATGCTGCAACCAGGGGTGGTCTTTTGAGATTCACAGGTTAATATTTAATGTTCAGGTCAGTTTGATGATTAAACAAGAGACATCTGCTCCACAAGATTTATCCATTTTAATGCAAATTTAAAAATTATGTTTCAAATTCTATTCAAAAACAACTTATTTCATAATATAGTTCAGAAAAAAATACTAGAATATTAATAGAAGTGTTAGAGTTTAATGTGCTAAAAGAGAGAACAAAACCTAAGAGGAAAAGGAAGGAATGAAGGAAGGAAAGAAGGAAGGAAGGAAGGAACAAAGGAAGGTAAGGAAAGAAAAGAAAAGAAAAGAAAAGAGAAAGAAAGAAGGAAGGAAGGAAGGAAAGAGGGAAAGAAAGAAAGAAAGAAAGAAAGAAAGAAAGAAAGAAAGAAAGAAAGAAAGAAAGAAAGAAAGAAAGAAGCCAAAATCCTGTAGGAGATATATCTGCAGCTGTAAGTTTCCATGTCTGTTTGGCAGGGCTGCTGAAATGTTCCTCCATAGCTGAGAATTAGGGAAAGAAAGGCCTTTGAAAGCAAGTTGCCAGAGAAGCTTAGTTCCAGCAACCTTAGCCAAAGGTGGAGAAGAATAGAATAGAATAGAAGAATAGAATGGAATGGAATGGAATAGAATAGAATAGAATAGAATAGAATAGAATAGAATAGAATAGAATAGAATAGAATAGAATTTTTTATTGGCCAAGTGTGATTGGACACACAAGGAATTTGTCTTTGGTGCATATGCTCTCAGTGTACATAAAATAAAATATATGCTTATCAAGAATCATAAGGTACAACACTTAATGATAGTTATAGGTTACAAATAAGCAATCAGGAAACAATATCAGTACAAATCGAAAGGATACCAGCAACAAGGTTACAGTCATACAGTCATAAGCAGGAGGAGATGGGTGATGGGAACGATGAGAAGATGAGAAGATTAATAGTAGTGCAGATGAAAAGGCAAAGCAAAAAAACTGGGTTTCATGGAAGTCATAGGCTAGTAGGACCCTCAGTAATGGGTTTTTACCATTTTCACATGTCGAAGGACATGTAAGGGACATGTCATCTCAACAGTAGTAGCCTATGTCTCTTAGATATCTCTTAATACTAGAATATTAATAGAAGTGTTAGAGTTTAATGTGCTAAAAGAGAGAAGAACAAAACCTGAGAGGAAAAGGAAGGAAGGAAGGCTATGGCTATGCAAATAACACCTGCAGCAGTTTCAATGCCATGGTAAAATTACATGCTGCCCAACTTCCAGTGACTAAGTCAGGGGTCTGCAACCTTAAACACTCAAAAAACCATGTGGACCCATTTCCCACAGAAAAGAAAATACCGGGAATCATAAAACCCTTCCCGTGCCTGTCTCTTTCTTAAGCAGCCACAAAACTAGCATATGTAGTTGAAGTAAACATTCTGTTTTCTTCTGAAACTTTTATCTTTTTTTTTATTGAAAAAGTTTTACAAATACAATTTTTCCCCCTTTCCTCCCCTTCCCCTCCCTAACCCTCCCTGACCCATCCCTCCCCACCCCTGACTTCCCTTATAATCTTAAAATTACAATTCATTTTTAACTCCCCAAATATTAAAAGGTGAAATCCAAATCATATCATATCATACAATTCCCCCCAACTATTCTACCCCCCTGTCAATACTAAAAATTTCTACATAACATTCAAGTAAAAGCTATCTAATACTTCCTTGATTGATATTTATTCTGCACATAGTCTACTATAAATTTCTGCATAGTATTCAGCTAAACGCAATCTGGTACTTCTTTGTTTGATATTTATTCTACATATAGTCTATCCATTTCTTCCATTCTCACACAAAAGTTTCTTGAGTCCGGTCTTTTAAATATGTGGATATCTTTGCCATTTCAGCAAAACTGGCCACCTTCAAAGTCCATTCTTCAATAGTAGGTAAAACATCTTTTTTCCAATATTGACCAATCAATAACCTAGCTGCTGTAACCATGTATAATATCAGTTTTGTTTCATTCGGTGAGAAATCCTTAACTATACCCAGTAAAAACAATTGAGGAGAAAATTGGAGTTTTTTCTTCAAAACATTTTGCATTACCCACCAAATTTTGATCCAAAAAGCCTTCACTTTCTTGCAAGTCCACCATATATGGTAATATGTAGCATCTAAGCAATCACACCTCCAACATTTTGGCTGAACATTAGGATACATACATGACAATTTCCTAGGGTCTAAATGCCACCTATAAAACATTTTATAAAAATTTTCCCTCAAATTCTGTGACTGTGTGAATTTAACATTCTGGACCCATATTTTTTCCCATGTTTCCATCATAACTGGTTCTGCAAAGTTTTGCGCCCATTTTATCATACAGTCTTTAATCAGTTCATTTTCAGAGTCTCTTTCTAACAAAATATTATATATCCTCTTAATATGCATTGGACCTTTCTCTTTTATCTGTCTTACCAATTGCTCTTCATGCAACATTAAACCAGTTTTTTGATCTTCCCTCCATCTCAATTGAAGTTGATTATACTGTAGCCAAGTTAAATTAATCCCTTCTTCCAACAGAGTATTTAATGTCTTTAATTGCCATCTACCCCATCATTAAAAAGGACCTTTTTATATAAAATCCCCCCGAATGACTTAATATTTATATTCCATGTAATATGACCAAGATCCAACCACAAAGGTATTTTGTAATCCAATTTAAGATGGTGCTTCTTCCATACTCTCATCAAAGAGTTTATGAGTATGTGACTCTTGAATACTTTATCAACTTTATTTTCATAGAATAAATATGCATGCCAACCAAATTCCAAATCGTGGCCTTCTATATTCAATATTTCAGACCTTGTCATTCCAAACCAATCACTCGCTTGTGTTAATGCTGCTGCTTCATAATACAATCGTAGATTTGGAAGTTTAAGGCCACCCCTTTCACGAACATCTTGCATAATTTTCAGTTTGACTCTTGGCTTTTTATCATTCCAAACAAACTTATTCACTCCTTTTTGCCATTCTATAAGATGTTTATCACTTTTAAGCACCGGAATCATTTGAAACAAAAATAAAAATCTAGGTAGAACATTCATCTTAACTGCTGCTATTCTTCCAAGTAAAGATAGCTGCAGCTTTTTCCAGGTTTCCATATCTTTTTGCACCTTTCGCCACAACACTTCATAGTTATTTTGAAAAAGTTTTATATTTGAAGCTGCAACTTGAACTCCTAAATATTTCACCTTTGATACTATTTCAAATCCTGCCATCCTTTCAAGTTCCTTCTTTTGACCTTCTGACATGTTTTTAACTATCATCTTTTTTTCTGATTCAGTCTAAATCCTGATACCATACCGTATTCTTCTATAATGTCTTTCATCTGGATTATTGATTCCATCGGCCGTGTTAGGATAACAACCAGATCATCTGCAAATGCCCTTGTTCTGTAGTCCTCTTCCCTTATAGCTATTCCATTTAAGGTACTCGAATCCCGTATTGTATTCAACAAGACTTCTAAAGTTAAAATAAACAACAATGGGATAACAAACAACCTTGTCTTGTTCCTTTTTCAATACAAAAGTTTGTAGTTAAACTTCCATTAATAATAATTTGTGCTGTTTGCTCTTGATAAATTGCTGAAACCGCCTGGACAAACTGATCCCCAAAGTCCATTTTTATTAAAGTCTTTAATAGAAAATTCCAATTGACTCGATCAAAGGCCTTTTCCGCATCCAAAAACACCAGCACTGCAGGGATCTGTTTACTCTTCTCAAGATGTTCCAATAAGTCTATGATTTGCCTGACATTATCCTTCGTATATCTGCCTTCTATAAATCCAGCTTGATCATGATGAATCACCTCTTGCATAACTGGCATTAATCTGTTGGCTAAAACTTTTGCAAAAATTTTATAATCCGTATTCAGGAGAGATATTGGTCTGAAATTTTCCAGTTTTGTAGAACCTTCCTCTTTTGGTATCAATGAAACAAAGGCTGCCTTCCATGAAGGGGGTATTTTACCCCCTTTTTGTATGCTACAAAATAAGTCTTTAAGATGTTCAATCATTTCTGCTTGTAAAGTTTTATAATACACCGCTGTTAAACCATCCGTCCCTGGAGCTTTAGCTGTTTTCAATTGTTTGATTGCAAAAATAATCTCCTCAGCTGTTATTAATTGATTCATTCTTTCCTTTTGTTCTCTAGAGATTTTCGTGACTCTACTTTCTTCTAAGTATTCATCTATAAGTTCATTCTGTATATGATCTTTGGCATATAGTTTAGTATAATAATCTAAAAAGGCTTGTTTAATTAAATTTTGTTGAAAAACTTCCTTCCCTCCATGTTTAATACTACCAATAACACGAGAGCTCTGCTGTTTCCTCAATGTATAAGCCAGCCACCTGCCCGGTTTGTTGGCATTACTAAATGTATTATGTTTTGCAAATTGTAAATTAGTTGCTACTTGTTCTGCTATAAGCATTTGAAATTGGTCTTTCAGAAGTTTTATGATTTCTTGTAATTTTTTGTCCATCGGATTTTTTATAAGTAATTGTTCTTTTTTCTTTATTTCTCCTTCCATGTCTAATCTTTTCTTTTGCTGATTCAGCTTATGTCTGGAGTTCATATAAATCAGTACCTCCTGCATAAACGCCTTACTCGCATCCCAAACGATTTCAATAGGGGTACCCTTATTCAAGTTCATTTCAAAAAATTCTTTCATTTTTTTTGAGTTCATTTACATTCTTTTCATATCTGAACAGATTTTCATTTACTCTCCATGATCTTCTCTCGATCTTTCCCATTTCCATTTGTATCCATACCAGGCTATGGTCAGTTAAAGTCCTCGGAAATCTGTGGTAATTTAACACATGATTTTGCCAAACTCTTCTTATCTTTTTTAATATCTATTACTCCATTCCAGTCGCCCATAAGTAAAATAGATCTATAATCCCATTACAATATTTTAGAATGTAATAATTTATAAAAATTTTCTTGTTGCTGGTTAGGAGCATAAATTCCAATCACCAAAAGTGGGCCATTCTGTGTATGTAATTTGATTGCTATATATCTTCCACAATCATCTGCTTCTATAATTTTGGCTAATAATCTTTTATTTATGTAAATCATGACACCATTCTTTTTCTCTGACTTTGAGGTTATGAATTGTGCACCTAATTTAGAGTTCATCAAATATTTTTGATCCTGTATTCTGATATGAGTTTCTTGCAAACAGATGACATCATTATTAAATTGTCTCAAATAATGAAATATCTTCCTTCTTTTCTGTGGAGAGTTCAATCCGTTCACGTTCCAAGATAGAAATTTAATTGTCATTTGAAGTCTTGCAAAGCATTAAAAGCATTTGCCGAAGTTTCTGTTCGAGTGTGGTAGTCTTCGGCCTGGTTCCTCCCATGGCTTCAGTTTTCTGTGGTTTACCATTGGCACCCTTCTTATCTTGTGGTGGGATAGACCTCTGCTGCTGTTGCTTGTCTAAGATTTGCTTGTGGGCTGCTCGAGTTATACGCTGATCTTTAGGTTCTTGCAACAACAAATCAAGATCCAATGCCACCTCTCTTGTACTTTTGGGTGGCCCTTTTCTAGACTCAGAAAAATCCAGCAATGGTTCATCCAAAGAGCCCCCTATTGCTCCTTGAATTTCCGCTATTGCTCTTTGAGTTTCCATTGCCTCCAACTCCATCTGTTTCCGCTGTTCCTCAGACTCTTGTTCAAATTCCTTCTCTGTGACACCCTCCTCTATAACTAACACTGAAGATGTGCGTGGAGATGCTGGGCCAGTTTTAAGAACTCTAAAATAAAATTCTTCCGCTTTTTCAACAGTATTTAATCGGTATCTCTCTCCGTGGTATCTCAGTATTATACCAATTGGGGCATCCCATCTAAATGAAATCTGTTGTTTCTTCAGCTCGGTCACCAAAAATCCAAAATCTTTTCTGTAAAATCGGCGCAGGAAAGAAGCCGAGACCAGCAGAGTCCTTGAACAAGTTTTATTTAACAGGAACAAGACTGGCACTGCGCTGCCAGAGCTCTCCTTATATTTGCTCCGGCAGCTGCACCGCCCACTAGACAGCAATTCAAAATTCCCACCGGAGGATTTTCTAACCAATCCCCAGCAGATGTCCTTATAAGGACATAACATTCCTCCCCCCTAGTTCTTAGTCTGTCCATCAAGTACGTAATCGCACAGGTACACTGGACATCTACCAGCCCGGCCAGACCTGCGCAGTTCCACTGTTGTCTGGCAGCCCTCCTGGTCGGAGGGAGTTCCTGCGTCTCCTGGTTCCCTCCCTGGAACCGGACAGGATCCAGCCACTGAGAATGCGGGCTGGGTTCCCGTACCTCTGGCCGGGTCGTGGACCTCCACCTGCGGGTGATGCTGGTCTTCTTTCCCGCTTGGATCTCAAAGTCGCTGTCACTGACCCTCGCTCTCAACCGGTCCAGAACTCCTGAATCCTGGTAAGTCCCCGGGGCTCCTTCGGGTACTCACCGGGTCGGGGTTGGCCAGGTCTGGTCGTGGGTGCAGGTCCTGCGGCGGTGTCTGGGTCTGGTCTCGGTCCCGGTGTTCTCTGGTTGGGTCCGGCCTATTCCCAGGGTGGATGTCGGTCTGGGTGGGTATCTGGTCGACCTCACCAGGGCGGTGCAGCCCTCCTTCGCAGGGGTGGCATAGGCCCTCTCTGCTGGGTTGGCATTGCTCGGGTGGTCGACTCTCGCCGCTGTGTTGTTGTTGGTTGTGGTCATCCCTGGCTGGCTGGTGCAGGCCTCCCTCACCAGGGTGGCAGAGGCCCTCCCTGCAGGGTTGGTCTGTTGCTCGGCTGGGGTGTTGTGGGTGTCCCACCTGGTGCGGTTGGTGGCGGTCCTCCTCACCGGTGTGGTGGGTGCCAACCTCGCAGGGCTGTTGTTTGGCTCCCCTGCGCGGTTGGCCCTGGTCTTCTGGTGGTGGCTCTTGCTTCCCACATGGTGTCGTCCGACCTCGCTGTGGTGTTGTTGGTCATGGTGGCTGTCTGGGTTCCGGTCCCCCTTGCTGTGGTCGTTGGTGTGTTGGTCCCTGGTTTCGGGGTGTCGCTGGTTGTCTTCCCCAGAATGCTTCGGGGTCCCCCTCTGGTGTTGTCCCCGGTCTACTGGTGCTGTCTCATTGTCGGTACTGGCCCTGGCGGGTGGCGGTCCTACCTCGACGGGGGGTGGTCGTCCCTCTCCCACGGGGTGTTGTAGACCTACCTCGTCGGGGTGTGGTAGGCCTACCTTGTCGGGTTGAGGCAGGCCTAACTCTTCGGGGTGTTGTAGGCCTACCTCATCAGGTTGGTTTCCGTCCGATCCCCTCCATCTTTTGCGGAGCTGGTCGATGTGACATCTGCAGACCAGTCCATCTTCCAGCTCCACCCGGTAGGACTTCGGACCGGTTGTGCTGTTGATCTTGCCTTTGAGCCATTTTGGAGAGCCATGGAAGTTCAGCGCGAAGATGGGATCTCCCACGGCAAAACATCGGAGCTGGCGGCTGGCGGTTGTGGGCACCTCTGAGTCGTACTGGGGGTGTAGTCTGTCCAGAGGTGACCGGAGTCTTCTGCCCATCAGGAGCTTGGATGGGCATTTCTTTGTGGTGGCATGTGGGGTGATGTGTTGGGTGAGGAGAAAGGTGTCGATGCACTCCTGCCAATCACCCAGGCCCATCTTGGTGAGTGCCTCCTTGGTGAGCCTCACCATGCATTCTGCTTGACCATTCCCAGCCAGCCTGTAGGGCGCAGAGAGGGCATGGCGGATGCCCAACCCGGCCAGGAACGCTTCCATGGGTACGGGCGTAAGTTGGGGACCGTTGTCGGAAACCAAAACATCCGGTAGTCCATGGGTCGCGAATAGCCGGCGGAGTGCACAAATGGTTGCTTCATATGTGGTCGATGCCATGGGTACCACCTCGAGCCATTTGGAGAAGGCATTGACCACGATGAGTAGGTGGCGCCCCTGCATCGGACCTGCGAAGTCAATGTGGATCCGAGATCAGGGGCTGCTAGGTGTCTCCCATGGGGTTGGTTCAGCTTGGGGAGGCGCGGCACGAACTTCTTGGCACAGGCCACATCTGGCGATCCATTGTTCAATGTCCTTGTCCAGGGATGGCCACCAGACGTAGCTCCGTGCCAGGGCTTTCATTCGGATGATGCCGGGGTGTCCGTTGTGCAATGTCTCTAGCGTCTTGCGTTGCAGAGTGCTGGGAATCAGCACCCTTCTCCCCATAGCAGGCAGCCCTTCATAGTGGACAGCTCCTTCTGCTTTCTGATGAATGGTCTGTATTCTTCCGCGGTTTTCTCTGCTGGCCAAGTGCAGTCCGAGGATCCAGGACTGCACTTGGCGGAGTGTGGGGTCCTTCTTCGTGTGAGTTGCCACGTCTGCAGATGTGACTGGACAGCTGTTGTCATTATCAATATGGAGCAACTCGAGCATTGGGGCTGGGTCTTCTACTGCGTCTGCGGATGGGCATCTGTCAGCGCGTCGGCATTCGCGATGGACTTCCCTGGTTGGTGGATGAGCCTGTACGAGTAGCCGGTGAGGAAGATGGCCCATCGTGTCATCCGCGGCGACATGAATGTTGGTGTTTGCTTGTCGCCTGCAAGTAGCCCCAGGAGCAGTTTGTGGTCTGTGAGAATGGTGAAACTTCTTCCATAGATGTACTCATGGAAACGTTTCACCCCTGCGACAATTGCCAATGCCTCTTTGTCCAGCTGGCTGTAGTTGCATTCAGCGCTGGACATGGTTTTTGAAAAATAGGCGATGGGGGCCTCCGAGCCATTGGGCAGTTCGTGGCTGAGCATTGCCCCGACCCTGTATGGCAATGCGTCGCAGGTCAGCTTGATTGGCAGTGTCTTGCTGTATTGGATGAGGATGCTTTTGGATGTCAGTAGTCCCTTGATGGCCTGGAAAGCTGCTTCCTCCTCTTTGTCCCACTTCCAGGAAACCGCTTTCCCCAGCAAGCGATGGAGCGGCTCAGCAATTGTGGCTTTCTGCTGGAGGAATATTGCATAGAAGTTAAGCAATCCAAGGAATGCCTGAAGCTCCGCTTTGTTTTGGGGGCTGGGAGCTTCATGGATAGCTTTAACTTTTGATTTAGTGGGGTGTATGCCAGTGCCATCTATGAGATAGCCCAGGAACTCGACCTCCTGGACCCCGATGATGCATTTGTCCCTCCTGACTCTCAAGCCCTTCTCCTTGAAATGCTGTAGGACAAGCCTAAGCCGCTCAAGGAGTTGTGCCTTTGAGTCGCCGGAGATCAATACATCATCAAAGTACGGCACTACCCCTGGAACGCCTTGGAGAAGGCGTTCCATCATAGATTGAAAAATCCCTGGGGTGGCACTGACTCCAAATTGGAGGCGGTTGCATTTGAATGCCCCCCTGTGTGTCACAATGGTTTAAGCCTCCGCCGTTTTTTGGTCTACTGGCAGTTGCTGGTAAGCCTGGGCCAGGTCCAGTTTGGCAAAAATTGTACCCTTGCCTAGTGAGTGCAAGAGGTGCTGCACCACAGGCACCGGGTATGCACTCTGCGACAAAGCCTTGTTGATCATCACCTTATAATCGGCGCAGATGTGCACAGATCCATCCTGCTTCATTGGGGTCACAATAGGAGTCTCCCATGAAGCATGATCGATAGGTTCCAGGATGCCTTGGGCGATCAGCTTATCCAGCTGACTATCTACCTTGGACCTCAAGGCGAATGGAACCCGGCGGGGCTTGAGCTGAATTGGGGTGACCCCCTTGTCCAGATTAAAGGATATGGGCTTCCCTACATACTTCCCCAGTTTACCATCGAAGACTTCTAGGAACTCTTCGATGAGGGAGTCGAGTTTGTCCCTCCTAATCTGGTGGATGCCTCCTATTGAAAGCCCCAACAGCTGGAACCAATCCACACTGATGGTGATAGGGAGCTCTCCTTAGAACTGCTTGAAGGCAATGTTGAGGTTGGTTCTGCCCAGGACGCCGATGGGATTCCCGCCGAAATCCACCAGTCTGGAGCGCAGGGGCTTGAGCTGGCTCTTGGTGACTGCCGGCTTGAGCTTCTTCAGTTGATTCAAGTCCATAATGGAGTAGACGGAGCCGGAGTCTACTTCCATTTTGCAGGGTGAGCCCTCTGCCAACAGCGTCCCGTGGAATTTGGTGGCGCTGTTGTCGCTGGTGTGGGCTATGGTGGTCTGGTGCACCGCTCCATTTCGTGAATCCTCGAAATCGTCGCGTCTGTGCTAGTAAGAGGACCATTTGGATGTCCTCTGATTTTTGTGGTTCTTGGGCCTGGGTGGTTCGGGGGCTGGATTGGCAGCTCTGCATGCTTCAGCTATGTGCTCCCTCTTCAGGCAGCATCGGCAAGTCGCATCTCGCCATCTGCAGGAGGTTCTGGGGTGCTCGCCTCTGCAGCTGCCACAACGTTCACCCCGGTGGCCATTTTGTGAGTTTTCCTGCCTGGGCGGGCGGGAAACTTTGTGGACAGCCATTTCCCCATCGGAGTCGGATGGTGTGGCGGAGTTATCTGAGGTATCCAGGACTGACTGGTGGATCTTATGGATCCCCCTCGCCTTCAGCATTTCTGTGGCCGCTTGCTCTGATGTTTCGGCGGCTGTGGCCTCCTCGAGTACGTCCTTGAGCGTGATTTGTTTTCTGCTCAGGAACTTCTTTTGGAGGCCCGCATCCCGCATCCCGAAGACGATGCGGTCCCTCAGTGCGTTGTCCACATTGTCGAACTCGCAGTTCGCCGCGATTTGGCGCAGCGCGGCCACAAATTCCTTGATGGATTCACCTTCTGGCTGACTTCTCTGCTGGAAGGTGAATCTGTTCGTGATGGGGGTGCCTGTGGGAGCGTAATGCTCTTGCAGGGCGGCTTGGAGATCAACCCAGGACATCTCCTCGATGTCCCTGGGTGCGACGAGGTTGACTGCCAGCTCCAGGACATCTGTTCCGCAATGGGCTAGGAAGAGTGCTCTCTTCCTCTCATCGTCCAGATTGCTGTATCCGTTTCCACGCAGGAACTGGCGAAAACGGATCATATAGGAGCTCCATTTCTCCCGGCCAGGGTTGAATGGAGCAAGCGATGCGAATGGAGCTTGCGGCGTTGCCATTCTTCTGGATTCGGCAGCAAGTGACTTCAGCTCTCGATGGCGATCGCGCCACGTGGTTGGGTTCTCTTCTCTAGACCTTCGTCGCCAGTGTACAATCGGCGCAGGAAAGAAGACGAGACCAGTGGAGTCCTTGAACAAGTTTTATTTAACAAGAACAAGACTGGCGCTGCACTGCTGGAGCTCTCCTTATATTCACTCCGGCAGCCACACCGCCCACTAGACAGCGATTCAAAATTCCCGCCGGAGGATTTTCTAACCAATCCCCGGCGGATGTCCTTATAAGGACATAACATTTTCTATCTCTTAACATTTTAGGCAGCAATTCTTTATAAATCCCAATCTCCTTTCCATCCACTTGAACAACAGAAACAAAAGACTTTTGCAAGATATCATTTCTCATTCTTCTATCTGTAAAGTAGATCACCACATCTCTAGGCAAATTTCTTTGTCTTGCCACCCGAGAATTCACTCTGTAGACCTTGTCAATCTTGCTCAGAACATCTTCAGGATTAACCTTTGGCATCACAGCAAGGGCATCAGCACAAACCATTCTCAAATCCTCTCTGTTATTTTCTTTTATTCCTCTCAGTCTTAAAGCAAATTCCATAAATCTGAATTGCATCATAGTTACTTCATTTTCAATTCTTTGAGTTTTATTGTCCACATTAGCAATCTTATTGTCAGCTTCCCTCATTTTAGATTCAAATTCTGAACTGAGTTCAACCACTTTGCTTTGAAGCCATATTTCTACGCAGTCTTATTCTTTCTAGAAAAGAGGTCTTCCCCCCCCTTTGCACCACAGAATCCTTTTTAAAACTTCCCCTGCTTGAATCAGATTTGTAAAGGAGATAGAACAAATTGAAATCACTTAAAAAAAACCTTTTCTCTTTTCTTCTAACAAGCGCTGTTGCTTTAAATACTTTAACACACGTTGAAACACACAGGCATTTCCACTTTCACTTTCAACTTTTTTCCTCCACTAAAGCCGAATGCCATTTTAATTAACTTTCACTCTTTCACCATTCTTAAGTTTATTGACAGGGCTAGCATAAATACTTGCATTTTTAGTTAAAAATCCTTTTAATTTTTTAGTTAAAAATTGATTTAAAAGATCCAGTTATTTTCCTCTGCTGAGGTTGGTCGCGTCGTCTTGCTCTGCTGGAAGCAGAGTTGTCCCCGGAGTTCGGAGCCTTGGCGAGCTGAATAGGGAGCCTCACCCTGCTTCTTCCCCAGAAGCAAAAAAGACAGTCTGGGGGCTTCACAGGGGGCTCTACCTGGTCTCGCTGGCTCTCCTCACGTTTCCTCAGGAACACGGAGTTTTTCAAGCCGCCTCTCAGCTGTAGAGGCAGCTCTTTACGGGCGGTGGGGCTGGCGGTCCCAAAGAGACAACCGGCGCCGATGGCGGCGCCAACAGGAAGTCACCCTGAAACTTTTATCTTCTTGGATTTATCCATGGTTGGCCCACCGGGGATTGAAAGGCTCAGTAAATTGTGTGCTGGCGGGTGTCGCACATTGGTGGTTGTGACGCATATTTTTAGTGACAGGGAACAGCAGCAGAGGGGTGAAAGAGCCACATGCAGCTCCAGAGCCACAGGTTGCTGATCCCTGGACTAAGTGATTTACAAATTGTAAACTACCAGTAATTGTTATATGCTGCTACAAAGAAGAAGTACTTCTGGGACCCCAATAGGAGGCAGTGTCTAATTGATGGAATCAGGACTGCACCAATCCTGCCAGATCAAATCAGCCAGGTAGATACTGTGGGAGACAGGCAGTAGCTCAAGGAACCAGTCCCTACCAGAAATAATTTAGCCAAGGAAGAAATAGTTGGTAGCGTGCAGGGCTGGGATCAGTAGAAGTGATGTGTGTGTATGCATCCTTCTTGAGAAGTGAACAATCCTGAATCCGGATAGTCTCCTGAGATGTTGGCCATGGTTTATGAGCAGGCTAAAGCAATCCTCATCAAAGGATACTGAACATGGAATCCATATATCCATGTGTTGTAATTGTTCAAACAGTTTTTCTTTTCCTGGCCAATGTTGTTCAATGACAGCAACATGACTGGTGACCACATTAAACAACTGCCACTCTCCATAATGCAAGTTTTTCTTAAGTAAGACTTTAAAACAGTTACTGGTTTGTGGTTTCATGGTGGTACATCTGTGTCATATGCCTTGAACCACTGAAGCTATGAAACAGGAAAACCTTTCTTATAAGGTTGTAAGCATTACATTTAGAAGCATTGGAAATATCCGTTCCGATGGAAGTGCCAGTTAGCAAGCTTTAGCTTCTCACTTTTACGTTTGGACAACAAAACAAATACAGGAATCTAAACAATCTTTGTGGCAACATTCTCATTGATAACACTTTGAATGGAAATGTAGCTGCACATCACATGAGGAATCATTGATTTTATAATGGAAGATAGCTGAAAATAATCTATGTGTTGGCAAGTTGAACTGGATTTTTTTAATAGAATTGTACAGGTCTAAGTTAAAAAATATTATTTTCTGAGAGATCTTACACTGAGTGCAAGGGAGAAAACAACAATTAAACTGTCTGAAAGTAATTGTGTAGTTGCTTCCTTTCTAATTTACATGAACACAACAATGGGAGAAAAGCAACTCTGTATTTGTAGCCTTTTACTGTAAATGTTTAACACTGTTAACATACAGTATTCTAACAGCAGGCCCATTTCTTCCTTCTTCCATTTGTTACTGATATCACCAAAAGCTTTTCATTGCTTTTAGCTTTCCTTTCAAATCTATTTTTGTGCTTCCTACACACGAACTGGAGATATTATCTATTTGCTGATCTACTTCCTTGGTGGAATTATCCTTCCTCTATTTTCTATCAGACCATTTTAAGTCTTACCTCATCTGAATGCTCTTTCTGCAGAGATGGTGGTGTTTTAAACTATCACTCAGCTTCTCCAAAATGAGCAGGTATGCATTTGGGGGTCTGTTTCTGAATTTTCTCTTTTGATTTCTAATCTGAGGAAGAATCAGGGCCAGCTTTAATAGACTTCAGCTGCCTCTTGCTTGGGAGACCTGAAAGCCCAGGTAAGAGATAAAATTATCTATGTGGTTTCTAGGTGTTAAAAAAGACTTGATGGCATGTACAAATAAATCAATTAATTGCTTTCTGGAAGAAATATTTTTATTCTGTGCAGTTGCTGATAACGTTCAAGCCTGAATGAGTTGTAGCATGATTTATGTAGATCTACTTTCTTGTCCAAATATTTTGATTTTAATCTGCCTTTAATCTGCATTTCAATTAGTTTTAATCTGCATTCTAATCAATGCATAGTGGTGTAGTGGTTAGAACACAGCAACGTGACTGGTGACCACATTAAACAACTGCCACTCTCCATAATGCAAGTTTTTCTTAAGTAAGACTTTAAAACAGTTACTGGTTTGTGGTTTAACGGTAGTACATCTGTGTCATATGCCTTGAACCACGGAAGCTATGAAACAGGAAAACCTTTCTTATAAGGTTGTAAGCATTACATTTAGAAGCATTGGAAATATCCGTTCCGATGGAAGTGCCAGGTGAAGTTAGCAAACTTTAACTTCTCACTTTTACCTTTGGACAACAAAACAAATACAAGAATCTAAACAATCTTTGTGGCAACATTATCATTGATAACACTTTGAATAGAAATGTAGCCAGGGATGAAATCTAAAATTTGTTACTACCGGTTCTGTGAGCGTGGCTTGGTGGGGAGTAATGTGACTTGGGTGTGGCCAATTTTTTTTTTTACTTTTAAAACCATTTTTTATATGTAAAACCATGCAAAAAAATGCTTTCAAAAGGCTCTGATGATCCTAGCTGAGTTGCCTGAGTTGCAACTCAACGGGGATTGTCAGAGCTTGGCTCGTCAGAGCCATTAAAAAAAAAAGGCTCTGATGGTCGCGTGGCTCAGCTGGGCATGGCAGGGGCAGGGGCAGGGATTTTTGCTACCGATTCTCTGAACTGCCCACTGCCTTCGCTACCTACTCGCCCGAGCTGGTCCGAACTGAGAGCATTTCACCTCTGAATGTAGCTGCATATCACATGGAGAATCATTGATTTTATAATGGAAGATAGCTGAAAATAATCTATGTGTTGGCAAGATCTACTTTCTTGTCCAAATATTTTGATTTTAATCTGCCTTTAATCTGCCTTTAGATTAGTTTTAATCTGCGTTCGAATCAATGCATACTGGTGTAGTGGTTAGAACGCAATGTTGCATGCTAACTCTGTCCGCTGCCAGGAGTTTGATCCTGACCAGTCAAGGTTGACCCATCCTTCCATCCTTCTGAGGTTGGTTAAATGAGAAGCCAGATTGTTGGGGACAATATGCTGATGTTGCAAATTTCTCAGAGAGTGCTGTAAAGCACCATGGTGTGATATATAAATCTAAGTGCTATTGCTATTAACATTCTGATATTTCTATTTGTCAAATTGCTAGAATAGTTAATTAGTACAGAATTCAATATCAATCAAACCCTGTGATGCCTGAAGTTCTCTCAAGCTGGCCAGCGTGAGAGCAGACTGTGGAGCATTGTTCTCATTGTTGGATAGGCTAGCTCTTCAGGTCCCTTGGGCATTCCAAGTCAGTATATCCCTCCCTGATAAGATCCTAATTTTCCAAAACAATAGCTTCCAGACTGATTTCCTCTTGCATCTATTGAACAAAACATCTGGTCACCGGGGTCAGGAGAATGGTGCAGGTAAAATCCCAGGATGCCCTGGCCAGTGTGTTTGATCATCTGATTCAGGACATATTTGAATGACTGATATTATTTGAAGTGTCTTTCACAGTCACGTCTACTGAAACCACAGATCAGGAAGGCAGGGACCTAATTTATGAGTCCCCTCTCCTAAGGAGGTCCATCTAGTTGGACTAAGAAAAAGGGTCTTCTCTAAGATGGCTCTCTTCCTGTGGAACATCATTCCCATGGATATAAGTTTTACCTCCATTTTGACCCACCTTTTTAAGGTCCTGAAGACTGATTTTACCAACAGGACTGAAGACCCCAGAGTTGGATGGAACCTATCAAATTGCTTATTTGTTGGTTCTCACAGGGTGTGTGTGTATGAGATTATTGCTTTTTCTTGCTTCTGTATTGGTCTTTTATCCTTTTAAGCCACCAGAAGTCATTGAGATTGAGTTGAGCAGCCACAAAAAATTCTTAAATAAATAACATTTCTTCTACTACTTTTTTCCTTGGCAGTTTTAGTCACATGGGTGCTGAGACTGGGAGAAAGGGCAATAAAGGATAACTAAAAATGGGAAATGAAAATAGCCAATTTCTGGCCACTTTTTTTCAGACTTAAGAATGCATGGATAATGCATTGATTTAGTGGTGGGAAAATGTATAGTGCGAGTAGATTTGTGTGGAAAGGAAGGAGAATGGACAAGAAGGAGAACGTCTTCTGTGAAAGAGAAAACTGAAAGCTCTCTTCCAAAATTGCTGCAGCATTAAGGTTAGAATTAGAGAATAGAAATGTTCTCCCTTTTAGGTAATGGATAACATTAATTTTCTAATAATATTTTGTTGTTTCTTATCATTTTTGATGTTGTATTGTACTTAACTGTAAGGGCAGATATGATGACAGACAGATAGGACCTCAAGTATTACTATCTTTAGTAATCTAATCCTTTCCCATCGCACACAACCCAAATCCTCAAACTCACTTTTGAAAGCCATTTAAATAAATAAATGAAAACCAGCACACGTTCACTGCAAGTTTGCTTGTATTCAAAAGCGGCAAAAGTTAAGATTTTTCAACATCTCTGTTAAATTTGACTCTGGCAGAAAAGGTGCTCTGAAGCTTGATGAAGAGCAGTTTGGATGAGCGTTAGGAGAGTCACAATTGTAAGAAGCAAGAAATAACTGTATTCTTTGGTCCAATTTCTCAATCCTGGAAGAAGCAGCTGTAACTGCATCATCTCCTACAAAAAGATGATGAAATTAACCTGTTACAATTGTATAATATATTCAAAATTCAGATCTTGATTGCATTAATTGTTTGCAAAATGTTAAAGAATTACACTGTAAGATAGAAAATGAATAGAATAGAATAGAATTCTTTATTGGCCAAGTGCGATTGGACACACAAGGAATTTCTCTTTGGTGCATATGCTCTCAGTGTATATAAGGAGAATAAAATACATTCTTTGAGAATAAAATACATTCTTTGAGAATAAAACTTTGATAGTGAAATCCTGGTGAATGTGAGCTTAAATGATGGACCTTTGGATGCTCATTTCTATTCAGTCAACCTACCTGACAGGTGTATTATCAGGTTAAGATTTTTCAGTCCAGCGGTTGCTGTAAAAAAATATGACATATATTTTCTTTAAAAAGCCCTGTTTGTTAGAGTAGTATTACCATTGTGTTATTATTCATATGAAGAACAAGGGTTAGTGAATTGCTATTCCCAAAGTTAGAAATTATGTAAATAAAAAAACTGAAATACAGAACAAGCATCTTAGCCTGATTCTAATAGGACTCTGTTGAAATTACGTGGGAAGACTAAACATTCTCTTCTCTGACATCTATAGCTTGTATTTACCTACCACCCCTTGTTTGCACTGAAAAAGATGGCTCCCAGTTTTCGCAATGGAAACTTCCCCAAGTGCAAATTACAGGGTCCCAGTCTCTACCCATTCAAAAATTGAGAGATTTTTTTTTTATGCATGAAATTTAGACTCACTTTTTACAGCATAAAAAATATCTTCCACAAACTCCAATTTCATCAGTGGGGTAAGGGCAGACGGAAAGATGGCAAAATCCACCTTTATTCCTGCATTCTCCAAACCCTTCCATGGCACCTGATATATATATAAAAAGGACACAGCTGAAAAGAATATCTGGATGTCTCCTGCCTATATTGGTAATTTTTCCCCTTTTAGATCAGGAAGCAGTTCATCTTACCTTCTTAATCTGCCTGCGGTCTATGCCATTTTAAATGTATCATTTTAAATGTATGCATCCCTTCAATGCATTTAACGCATTGAAGGGATGTGGTGGCTCAACAACTAAGACTCAGTTTGTCGATCGAAAGGTCAGCAGTTCAGCGGTTCGAATCCCTAGTGCCGCATAACGGGATGAGCTCCCTTTACTTGTTCCAGCTTCTGCCAACCGAGCAGTTTGAAAGAACGTAAAAAATGCAAATAGAAAAATAGGGACCACCTTTGGTGGGAAGGTAACAGAATTCCATGCACCTTTGGCATTTAGTCATGCCATCCACATAACTACGGAGACGTCTTCAGACAGCACTGGCTGCACTGGCTCTTTGACTTTGAAATACACAATACAGTCAACACTGATAGCTGGGGCATTCTTCAATTGACTCTTATGTGTATCTGCCTATTACTGCAGGGATCACCAATCCCCGGACTGGCACCTGTCTGCCACTGGCCAGAAACTAGTCTGCGCAAACAAGAAAAGCCCCATCTGTGGGATATAGGAAGCACAAAAAACCAAGCCCCCTTCTGTCGACAGAAAAACCTTTCTCCATGGAACCAGTCCCTGGTGCCCAAAAGGTTGGACTGCAACCTTACTGCATTGGGAGAACCAAGGAAACCAGCTGATATCCAGAATAAAAAATGATTTATTTAACTCATGTTGGGTTAATCAAATAGGAAAATATGAAAACCAAATGATTTAATGTGCATCTACAGCAGCACACGAGCTGGGCTTGTATGACTGTTTATGTACTGGTGTACTGGAAATAAAGCTTTGCTAGTCCTTTATTAAAATTTATTTGCTTGTAATGTCTGCCCCAATGTAATGTTCTTAGTTTCACAACTGAAAATGAAAACAGTACACACTGCATTGAACTCTTGTATCTTTTTCAGAAAAAGTAAGAACTGAGAAATGTTGCTAAACTTATGGGTGACCTCTGAGCAACAATTTCCCAAAGCCTATTCTTTAAGGAACTGATAGGTATCTTTTCTGTACTTTTATGCAGCTACTAAGTTATACAGAAGAATCATGACTGTTTTAGTTTCTTAGAAAAGTAAAATAATCGTATTTCTTGCTGTTATGCATATCTTACCTGGCAAAGGTAGGTAGACAAGAAGGGCGATTCCTAATAAAAGGTAATAGATCTTCATCTCGAGGCTGTTTGGGAACTGGTATTAGATCTGGAATGGATCACAGTCTATATTTATAGGGCTGGTAGGACTGTTATTACTGTTGTGAAATGTTGAACAATTGCCAATATGAAATACGTTGCTTTAATGGATCTTGCATAAGGCATTTCTTTTCACAGTTTAATATTTTTTTTTGGATTATAAAATACACTGCAAAATACAGAAAGTAAAGTAAAATTATAATCAATATAAGAGAGCACTCTGAGATTGAAAGAAAGACCAAACTGAAGGCAGAAGAAAATTAAGCATCGGAATTAATCTTGAGTCTAAAGTAACCTTTTTTATTTTTAAAGTACTTGCATTCGTGAATGTTTATATGTTTTTATGCTCATTGCTTTTTAACCTGGACTGGATTGGTTTGGACTGTCAATTTTCTATTTGTGTATTGCACTTTTGAACTTTTAGTGCCCTTTTATTATAACTTCTCTCTGATTTTATTTTTTTTTCTTTTCAATTTTTTTCTCTCCTTTTTGGCTATTTTTATTTTTTAAAGTCCATTGATTATAGAAGGGGAAAGGGAAGAGAGTATGTAACACTGCCATCTAGTGGACTGGAAATTTTGTTTCCCTTTTTTTTTTTTTTTTTTGGTTTAAGCATAACAACTGTGCTACATTGTGTTTCAATTCAAGGACTCTGAGCTCTTTCACAGATAAGATAGTTGGAAGAATATCAAAAGAACATATAAACTATCTGTAGAATTGTTTATTCAGGTGTTCTTGAGGAACTATCAGAGGCAGGAGCCCGAGATTGAATGAGAAGGAATTTCCAGTGACTCTGAAAGAGAATTGTAAATAATAATTGGAACCTAATTTTATTTTTTTCCCTAAGTGACAGTTGTCTGTACCCTACCCCCATGTAAATATTTTTAATTGGACTATTTCTATTTCTATTTATTTTATTAAATTTGTATACCGCCCTTCTCCTGCTGGACTCAGGGCGGTGCACGGCCAAGAATAAAAAACATTCCAATACAAAATTTAAAAATTAATAAAAGAATTAAACACTTTGGCCCACAATTTAAAACATCCTGACTAACAAACCATTAAAAATTAAAAATTTGAGGGGGGGGGGGTTTACGCCAGCCCAGCTTGATGAAATAAAAGAGTTTTTAGGGCATGGAGAAAGGCCCGGAAATCTGGTATCCTGCATATCTCCGGGGGCAAATTTTTCCAGAGGGCAGGTGCTGCCACAGAAAAGGCCCTCCCCCTGGGGGTCATCAGCTGACATTGCCTGGCTGATGGCACCCTGAGGAGTCCCTTGGCAGCAGAAGGTGGTCCCGCAAGTACCCAGACCCTATGCCATGGAGCGCTTTAAAGGTGGTAACCAACACCTTGAAGCACACTTGAAAGATCACCGGAAGCCAATACAGCTCGCACAGGAGAGGCGTCACATGGGAGTGCCCCCTCGCTCCCATAATCCCCTGTGTGGCTGCATTCTGCACCAGTTGGAGCCTCCGATTGCTCGTCAAGGGGAACCCCATGTAAAGAGCATTATAGTAGTTCAGGTGGGAAGTGGCAAATGCCTGAGTGACTGTGCGTAAGGTGTCCCAATCCAGAAAGGGACGCAACTGGCAAATCAGGTGAACCTGATGAAAAGCCCCCCTGGCAACAGCCGTTATATGCTCTTCTAAAGACAGCTGTGCATCTAGGAGCATGCCCAAGTTGTGAGCCTTCTCCGTGGGGGCCAATAACTTGCCCCCAATAGCAAGTGATGTCATCAGCTGGCTATATCGAGACGCTGGAAGCCACAGCCACTCGGTGTTGGAGGGGTTGAGTCGAAGCCTGTTATTCCCCATCCAGATCCGCACAGCCTCCAGGCACGGGAACATCACTTCAAGGGCATTGTTGGGATGGGCTGGGGTTATCATCAGTGTACTGATGGAACTCCACCCCAAAGCCACGGATGATCTCACCCAGTGGCTTCACATAAATGTTGAACAAAAGGGGTAAGAGGACCGACTGCTGTGGCACCCCACAAACAAGGCACCTCAGGGTCAACCTCTGCCCCACTGCCAACACCGACTGCAACCGGTTGGAGAGATAGGAGGAGAACCACCACAAAACGGTGCCTCCCACTCCCAACCCCTCCAACTGGTGCAGCATGATACCATGGTCGATGGTATCAAAAGTCGCTGAGTGAGCTAACAGGACCAGGATAGAGGAGCAGCCCCTATCCTGAGCCCTCCAGAGATCATCCACCAACATAACCAATGCCGTTTCCATGCTGTGCCCAGGCCTGAAGCCAGACTGGAGTGGATCCAGATAGACAGCTTCATCCAGGTACCCAGGAAGCTGTCGTGCCACCACACTCTCAACAACCTTCACCACAAAGGGAAGGTTGGAGACCAGATGGTAGTTAGCCAAAACAGGCAGATCCAGAGAAGGCTTCTTGAGGAGGGACCTCACCACCGCCTCTTTCACGGTGGCTGGCAAGACACCCGCACTCAAAGAAGCATTTATAATCCCCTGGAGCCAGCCTCGCGTAACCTCCTGGGAGGCCAGCACCAACCAGGAGGGACACGGGTCCAATAAACATGTGATCGTGTTCAGCCGCCCCAGTATCCTGTCCACATCCTCAGAAGCAATAGGGTCGAACTCTTCCCAAATGACATTCTCAAGACCAGCCTCTATCATTCCGTCTGTACCTACCCAGTCAGAGACCAAGCCTTCCCAATCTGAGTGATTTTATCGTGCAGATACTGGACAAAATCCTCAGCGCGACCCTGCAAGGGATCCTCCCGCGCTTCCAGATGGAGGAGGGAGCGGGTTACCCTAAACAGGGTGGCTGGGCGGTTAACTGCCAATGCAATAAGAGTGGAAAAATAATTACATTTTGCCACTTTCATCACCACTAGGTAGGTCTTAATATGATACCTTACCAGTGTTCGGTCTGATTCGGAGTGGCTAGACCTCCAACTGCTGACATCTTTTCTGGTGCTTCATCCCTCTCAGCTCCTCAGAGAACCAAGGAACCAGGTAGACTCGGTGACAGGTCAGAGGCCGCAAAGGCACAACTTGGTCCAAAGCATCAGCGGCCGCCCTATCTCAGGCAGCTCAATCATTATTTCCCCTATCTCAAGATCATTCATACACTGACCAGAGACAAAAAATCAAGTCCAGAGTGTCCTCCCATGTGAATGGGTCCATGAATTAATGGGGTCAAGTCCATGGCCATCATGGAAGCCATGAACTCCTGGGCTGCCTCAGATTCTTCGCCGACAGATGGCAAGTTGAAGTCCCTAGTTTATTTGAGCAGCTGTTTGTGTGTAAATATGACACAAACCTGGTCTGGCAACTTTTTTCCAGACATATGTCACAAACCACTTCTAAAAATGCCATCTAGAAACCTGCATGGACTTCATCCATGTAGTCACTGAGATAGAAATCTGATTCCAATATATATATATAATTATATTCATGATACTGCTTTCATCTCATTTCAACCCATGAATGTGGCTATCTGAAATATTCTTTTCCCTCTTCACTCTTTAAATGATACTTTCTCCTTAAACTGATGTCAAGTCATGACAGATTGAAAGCACAAAAAATGTAGACTGTGACTGTCAGTACCAGCATAATAGAGTTGGAAGGGACCCTAGAGGTCTTCTACTCCAAGCCCCTGTTCAAGCAGGAGACCCTATACCATTCCAGAGAAATGGTTATCAAACCTCCAGTGATGGACCACCCACAATTTCTGGAGGCAAGCAATTCCAGTGATTAATTGTTGTCTGGAAATTTTTCCTTAGTTCTAGCTTGGTTCTCTCATAGATAAATTTTCATCCATTGCTTCTTGTCCTGCTTCAGATGCTTTGGGAAATAGGTTAACCCTGTCTTCTTTGTAGCATACCTTAGATATTGGAACACTGCTATCATATCACCCTAATCCTTCTTTTCTTTAAACTAGACAAACCCAATCCCTGCAATCGTTCTTCATATGTTTTAGCCATCAGTCCTTAATCATCTTTGTTGCTCTTCTCTGCACTCTTTCTAGAATCCCAACATCTTTTTTATATCATAGCGACAAAAACTAGATGCAATATTCCAGGTTGTCTTACAAAGTATTATAAAATGTGGTACTAACACTTCATGTAATCTTCATTCTATCCCTCTGTTAACGCATTGCTTAACGCATTGTAAGCTGCCCTGAGTCTCCGGAGAAGGGCGGCATATAAATCTAATTTAAAAAAAAAATGCATTCATTGGACCTGATATAAGAAACTGAAGGATTGACTTCCGGTGGCGCCTTCCTCGTTGGCGGCGGGCTTTCCCATGCCCGCCGGTCTCCCGGCGCGTTAGAGCCGCCTCACAGCTGGCAGGCGGCTCGAAAAACCTGTTCCTCGACGGGAGGAACAGGCAGATCTTCTGGGGGTGAGGTAGAACCTCTCTGAGCCCCCCAGGAATTTTCCATGTCCTGGGGAGGGCTCAGAGGGATGGTTCCCTCCATACCCCCAGGGTATGCTCCACGCCGAGAGGATCCTCCGCTAATTATTTAATTAGCGGAGCCAGACGTGGGAGCAACACCACGATTGAAACCACATTTGGAGCAAGCTGGAGAAGAGAAAAGAAAAATTCAAGCAAGTATGGATTTTTTCCTTAACGGAGTTTTTTTCGGAAGAGGAGGGGGGGGAAGGGGGAAGGAGAGGAAGAAAATTGAAAGTGTTTAAAATGGCGACAGGCTCTGCCTGAAAGGAAAGTGTCAGCGGAAATAGTCATGAAAGGAATATCCTGTTACAGACAAAGAACCCAAAGGAATAGAGGTTGATTTAAACAGATTTTTTCTACCCTTTTTTTTTTCTTTTCTCTATTGAAGTAAGGAAGATTCTTTTTCTTGGGTTTTTTTTTTTTTTTAAAAAAAGTAAAGATGCCTAAACCTAAAGGAAGGGGGGGCTCCCCTTTGAACCAGATGAATAAAGTTGAAATGTCTCATGTGCAGAGACTTACAGAACAGGAGTTAAAAGAGTTAATTACAAGGTCCTTAGAGAGTGTGGTAGATAAGATAAAAGGTTCACAGAAGGATCTTGAGGAACTGGTTTCTGGGAAATATGACCAATTAAATCAAATCATTGCTCAAGTAGCCTCAGAGTTTTCAACAGCGCTGGCTGCAATGGGGAAGAAAATGATTGAGATGAGTAGTAAATTTGAATCTCAAATACAAGAGTTACAAATGAAACTCCTGGAAGCAGAGGCCAATAACCATAATATTCAGAATGATGTTATTATGCTTCAAATTAAGACTATGGAATCTGCAATTAGATTGAGAGGGATAAAAGAAGATAACAGAGAAAACCTAAGGACAACTTGTGCAAAGGCCTTTGCAGAATTATTAAAGTTACAAGATGAATCAATTCTGGGCTCTATAGTGAAAGTTTATAGAGTTAACTCACGTTTGGCTAAACAAAGGAATTTGCCTAGAGATGTCGTTGTCTACTTCACGGATAAAAGACTGAGAGATGATATTCTACAAAAGTCTTATTCCGATAGACTGCAGGTAGCAGGCACACAAATCAGGGTCTTCAAAGAGCTACCTTTGAAGGTTTTAAAAGACAGGAAAGATTTTGATTTTTTGGTCAAGGAATTGAAGAGAAGTAATATTCTATTTAGATGGGACTTTCCAACTGGTATAATTTTTAGATATCAAGGTGTGAGACACTGTTTGAATACTATTGAAAAAGCAGAATATTTTTATCAAAATATTTTTAAGGGAGCACCGAAACATCTCAAGAATAAAAAGTCAAAAATAGAGTTTACAAAATGTGAAAAGAAAGAAGAAAATCAAAGTGTGTTAAAAGTAAAAGGAGATTTTGTTGGTTGTCCAGAGGATTCTATTATGGTTTTTTCGGATGAGAAAACTGAACACCCCAGTGTTTCTGGGGGACTACAAGACCTTGAACTGCTGCAGGAAGATTCAAAAAACAAAGTTTTACATCGAGATGACCAGCAGCAGAGGTCCAATACTCTTCAAGACATGGGGGTTGATGCTAATCGACAGGAATTAGAATTCAATGAAGAAATCCGACTGGAAACCACAGGTGATAAATTTAAAGAGCATCCTGAATTGCTTGATACTGAATCAGAAAGCATTGAAAGATTTGGAAAAAATGGATTACAAAAATTCTTTTAAAAAGTACAACAACTTGTTAAAAGTTCATTCTAAGTTGGATTAACTTTAAATTCATATATTAAAATGGATTATAAAAATTATTACTATGAAGTTTATCCTGGATTGGACATGATATCCTGAGTTTTGATAGATTGCTGCAAAATTAGCAGCGATCACTGGTTACCCAATTATATATTTTGGTGGAACATATGGTCTAGGAGAAGACTAAGAACTTGAAAACATCTTATAACCCGAAGGATTGAATTGCAAAGGGTGGCAGGATTTGAACTAATTTCAAAGGAACATCTGGGAAGCAGCTTTTGTTTGAAAGGCTGCAAAAGCTTATTTTTAGGTATAGTATAAGCTAGCTGGAATGATTTTTCCTAGAGGAGTGAATATCTTCGTGGTTGGATTTTACTTATATAAAGTCACTCGGGGGGTTGTGTGGAGAAATGTTTTACTTTGCTGATGGGGGCAGCGGCAAGATGAAGATTATTGAAGCGGATTTATGAGAGGAAATATATTTGACATCACTCAAGTTGAAGAGAAGATCGAAATTTGGATTATATAGACTGAGAAATGAATTAAATAAAAGATAATTTTCTTTATGATATAACTGTATGATTATAACTATATATGCATATATATTTTTTGTGTTTTATGTTTTTGGGGGTTTTTTCTCTTTAGTTAAGGGTGTAGTTAGGATAGAATTATAATGGTGTTCTTAACTATAATTGGTTTTTTTTTATTACAATATTGTTTAAATATATTAATGTTTGTTCCTGTTAGTTTGTTTTTTACTTTTGTGCCCTCTTTCCTTCTTTCTCTTTCTTTTCCTCTTTCGAAATTTGTTTAATTTAGAATTTGAATATTTAATAATCTTTTTCTTTTTCCCTTGTTCTAAATTTTGTTTTTCTTAAACTTGTAGCGGAAGTCAGGGGGGGGATAGGGAGGGAAAGGGTTGGGGAGGGAGGATGGGAGGAGTAGGGGAGGGGGATCGGGGGGGGGGAGAAAATGGAAAAATTTTGTATTGTAAAACTTTTTCAATAAAAAAAAAAAGAAACTGAAGGATTAACTGTAGAGTGTGCCAGATGCTTCCTCTATGTATGAATATTTCCCCACTTTAACATTCAAGATGCAATTCCTTTTGTGAAACTGGTGTTTTTCAGACTTGGCAACATTAAGAAGTTTGCAGTTCAACTCCTAGAATTCCACAGCCATCTTAAAGGTGCCATGTTTGAGAAATTCTGCTTTTTGTACTTGTAGGAAATCACTTGGATATTGCTAAGATCCATTGATTAAACTACTACTGTATGCTAATACTGATAACTGAAAGGGCCCAGGCAAGTTTAGTTTAGTTTATTCAAATTTGTATACTGCCCTACTCCCCGAAGGGACTCAGGGCGGTGAACAGCCGATTAAAATACAATGTCATACAAAAGTTAAAAATTAAAATAAATTAAATAATTAGGCTGAAGCAAATTAAAATCCAATTATAAAAGACATTTAAAAACCCAGTATAAAACCCATTATAAAGGGAGGTTTAAGCCAGTCCAGCCTGATGAAATAGGAACGGCAAGACAAGACTGACTGATGGCTAGGCTGTTTTTTTTTTTTTATTGTCCCCACTATGTATGTAACTATGATGTGCGTAATTAGGCATTGTTGACAAGGCTAGTATTCTCTGGATAGATATAGTACATGTTTATAAAATCACATTTTAGAAGCCACGAAGGCTAGGTTGCAGATACAGCCTAAACTGAAACTAACATACATACTGTGGTTCAGCATGCTATATGAAGGTAGTTATTGTATTACTATATTACTAGTTTTCAACCTCTGCTATTGATTACAGCTCTATGTGTGATATCATCGTGTTATGTTCATACCTTATAAAGCAGTAGTGGGTTCCTCTTACCTTTGCTACCAGTTCGGAACCGGGACCGTTTGCACACAGCCCTCCTGCGTATCCGCAGAATGTCTGTGATGATGTCCAGGCAGGTGGGTGGAGCCTCCCACCACCACCAGTACCAGTTTGCCTGAACCGGGGAGAACCGATAGAAACCCACCACTGTTACAAAGACAAATCAGGTGGTGAAAGTGAACTACAGTAGTGATTTAAGACACAAGAAAGAGCAATCTGCATGGTTATAGTTGTATTATATTTGTAGAGCCAGTTTCTAAGTTTACTCTCCCAATAAGTTTAGTTTCTAAGTTTAGAGCCCAATAAGTTCTAAACAGAGAATTTTAACTATTGCTTGGAAGAGAATAAAGGAACTTTTTAAACAGAGTTTTTACCCTTCCTTTTTCTTTTTATATGCAAGTCAAGAAAGAAAGCACATCCATACTCTTTCCTCCTCCTTTTTGCCCACAAGAGCAACCCTGTGAGGCTGAGGGAGTGCAACTGGTCCAAAATCACCCAACTCATTTTTCATGCCTAAGCAGAGCTATAACTCACAGTTGCCTGGTTTCTGGGCCAACACCTTAACCACTACATCAATCTGGCTCTCACCTAATGGGGATGGAAAGAAATGGGCTATATTATATACTCTCCTTCCATACAGAGAAGGCACATCCAACCATAAAGGAAGGAAACATTGCTTATGCGATGTTGTCTTATTTCACTGTATAAGATTTTATTTTAAGTTCCTTTGTGGAAATTCAACCTAGCTGAGCCCCTGAAATCCGTAATGTTTGCTTTGTCAAGGTAATCTAAGTAAACTACATTAGTTATTTTAATACATAGAAGATAGATGGTTTTATGCTTGTTCTGGCTTGTACCTTTCAGGATTATCTAATTGACCTGCTCCCTGAAGTAGGAGGACTTGCTTGTCTCTACATGGGCAATGCTCCTTACTCTTGAAAAGGACTTGCCAAAATGGGGAATCAATGTTGGGGATAGTACAGTGATAGTTAACCTTTTTGTTCTTGCATGCCGAAAATGTGTGCATGCCCATACGACAGCGCGCTCATGCATGCCCACCCCCATAATACAATGCATGCACAACACCCATGACCCCCCTGCGCATGCGTGTACCCCCCTTGTGAGCTTCTCCCACCCCCTGCGCATGTGTGTGAGTTCCTGCTCCCAGTTTTGGGCCTAGCAGGCTTCCCTGAAGCCTCCTGGGACCAAAAATGGAGTTGCAGGGGAGGAATGGCGGCACACCACACACACCCTGCACTTTCCCTTGCATGCTTATGCTGTTACAGGTGTTATGTCTGCCTTATATGCAGCTTTATTCCTCTCTAGCATTCACCTCTTGTCAGTTCAGTGATGCATTTCCTGCCTCTCTAGGATTTACCACCATCTGCTCCTGTGAGGCACTTCCTGTTCCTGTTGGATGTATATACAGCTCAGCTGGGGTGAGGGCTCGTGTGTTGGCAGAGAGGCTTACGCTGGGACAGAGAGAACACACAAGCCCGGGCAGAAACTGAAAGAGGTCCTGTTCAGACAAATGAAAAGATTAACAAGGGTGGGGAAAATGATCACCAGACTACAAAAGGAGCAATATTGCATAACCAATGTCTACATATTGTGCAAAGGGACAATCAACAACCCAAAAAGACCAAAACACTTCCCCATCAACAATCAACACCCAGATGAGCATAGATTAACTCCAAGATTAAGATCGGGCCATCAATCCAGAAGCAAACAACACTCCATTCAGGAAACTGCCAATCAACCAAAGGCCCACCAACTGACTTTGGAGCAATAGAACCACCAAGACAACTCCCATGAACATGGACAAGGAAACCTGCTAGAATAAAGGTTTTTATTCTAGCAAAATTCACTCCTTACTATCCCAAAGATGCTTTTTCCAAAAGGCAACTGGTTTTATTTATTTTATTTTTATTTAGTTAGTTTGTCAAACATGTATGAGATAACAGGAATAAGTATAAACATGGATATGAACACAGGAAATGGGTACGAATAAAGGGGGATAGTAGGGACAGGGACGGAAGGGATGCTGGTGCGCTTATGGATGCTCTCTTACAGACCTCTTAGGAAGGGGGTGAGGTCAATAGTAGACAACTTAAGGTTAAAGTTATGGGGGTTTGAGGATGTAACCACAGAGTCAGGTAGTGTATTCCAGGCATTGACCACTCTGTTGCTGAAGTCGCATTTTCTGCAATCGAGTTTGGAGTGGTTTACCTTGACTTTGTATCTATTTTGTGCTCTTGTATTATTGTGGTTGAAGCTGAAGTAGTAATTGACAGGTAGTACGTTGTAGCAGATAATTTTGTGTACTATGCTTAGATCAGACTATAGGTGGTGTAGTTCTAGGTTGTCCAAGCCCAAAATGTCAAGCCTGGTGGCATAAGGTATTTTGTTGCGAGCAGAGGAGTGGAGTACTCTTCTCCTGAAATACCTCTTCTTGTTGTTAGTTGTGAAGTTGTGTCTGACCCATCGAGACCTCATGGGCAACATTCTCCAGGCCTTCATGTCCTCTACCATCCTCTGGAATCTAAGCTCACCCTACTGCTTCAGTGACACATGCAGATATGCAGTTTCACCATCTATATGATTTATCCTATAACTATTCTTAGCTGCCCACACTAATGCTTCTTGCAAAGTAGTCGCCCTCAGACTCAGTGCAAACACTTCACCATAGTCCTTATCTGACTAAGCAAATCCTTGAGCAACTAATCCTGCCTTATGGGTAACAGTCCCATCTACACCAGTTTTTAATTTATAAACCCACTTGCAACTAATTGCATGCTCACCTGGGGGTAATCTAATGTTTTCATACACATCTAATTCCTTTAATGATGTCAGCTCTTTGTCCATTGCTTCCTTCCAAGATCCTTTTCAGAATACAGTTTATTTATTTATTTATCTTTATTGAATAAGCAAACTTATTACATTTGGCTACGTGCGATCATGCTATATACAATTATATAAGTAGTATCTAATAGAGTTATATAAATATTTTGATATTAAAAGATAAAATATTTATAGGTTCTTACAGTACTAATTGTGATATATCTTATTACTTTACATATATAGGTTACATCAATGGTTTGATACTATCCCCCTTGGTTCAAATTAATATTTATGTTTATTTTCCAGCCATCTATACCACATATCCCATACCGTGTAGAATTCCGAATCCTTGTTCTCATTTAGTATATACGTTAGTCTACAGATTTCAATATTCTAATATTTTACTGCTTATCTGTTCTTCTGTTGGGCCTCCTTTCTCTTTCCATTGTTTCACATATACTAATCTAGCGGCCGTGATGATATGTATGATTAGGTATTTCTTCTTCTCCCCGTATGCCCTTTTTAGTACTCCCAGGAGATAAATTTCTGGTTCCAGATTGATATTCTCCTCTCTTACTTCTTGGATCCATTTTTGTATTGTTTTCCAGAATTTCCTCACTTCCGGACACATCTACTACATATAGTAGAAGGTACCTTGATTGTGGCCACACTTCCAACACATTGGGTTTGCATTCTGGTATATTTTCACTATCCTGGTTGGCGCTAAGTGCCATCTATACAGCCAGAATACAGTTTAATATCATTAAAGTTAGACGGCTCTATGTCCACCTGACAAACCACACTTGCTTGATACCTATCAGGTGGACGTTTCTCACTAGTTGAACATCTAGGTAACACAGGACTTGGTATAGGTATAGGTATAGGTATTTCCTCTTCTATCTCCCTTATAACCTCTTCCTCCTTTACAGTGAGAGAAGGTTCCTCAACTATCTCATTATCAGGATTATCATTAAATATTTGAGTAACTACAGTAACACTATCATTCACCTTATCGGATTCCTGCTCAAGCTTACTCCAACCAACATGCTTCAGGAACTGGGCACTAGCACTGCAGTACACACTAGTGGTACCTGGCGCCCAAAATCTATATGACCTGTGGTTAGATTTATAATCAACAAAAAACAGCTTCTTTGCTCTATGTTGCCCTTTTTGTCTCAATTGCGAAGGAATATGAACCCATGCTGGGGCTCCAAATGTATGCAAATAACTCAATTCTGGTCTTCTATCATGCCAACGTGTGAATGGTAATTCACCAGTTGTTGAATTAACTATGTTATTCAAGACATGGTTAGCACACATTATTGTCTCACCCCAAAGTGTCTCAGGCAAACCAGAATCAGATAACATGGTTCGAACCATAGCCTGCAATGTTTTTCCTCTGCGTTCAATATACACATTAAGTTGCGGTCTATAAGGGGCAGAATGCTTGTGTTCAATGCCAGCTTTCTGTAACATATTTACAAATCTGTTATTGGTAAACTCAGTACCATTGTCAGTTACCAGGCAAAGAACCTTGCGTTTCTTTTTCCTCTCAGCAAACCTCAGCCAATTTGAAAAATGCTGGAATGTTTCTGCTTTGGTTTTCATAAGGTAACAGAAACCATAATGGGAAAAAATGGTCTATTATGCTCAATATATAATAGGCTCCTCCCAAACTAGGTTTTTTAGGACCAATAATATCTGCAAACACTATCTCTAAAGATTCATTGGTTGTAAACCCATTAACTCTGTTTGCAGGAGTTACCTTACTCTTTTCTTGGTTACAAGCATTGCAGTTTAAATAATGTTTACAAGGTTTTAGTTTTATCCCATCAGAAAATTCTTCTTTAACATTTTAAAGTTTACATGTCCCAAACACCTATGAAGCAACTGAATGCATTCATCATGTGGCTTCGTGTTATCGTAAACTGAGTTAGCATTAGCCATGATTAATGGATCATCTTTAAGAATAAACAAATCATTCTCCGATTTTGCAGTAACACTTATACCATCTTTTTCTATCATACATTTATCTCTCCTAAATGTTACTACAAATCCAGCTTTTAACAATGCTTTCACAGATAGCAGGTTAAATTTTAGTTTAGGTACATACAACATAGGTAAATGCATGAACAATATGCAGTACCTTTTCCAGAAGGTTTCATTTTCCATTCATTTGCTAATGAATGGTAAATGATACATGTTGTTTACTCTTAGTCATTTTAACAAACCACTCCCTACTATTAGTTATAGACTGCAATGCTCCACTGTCAACTACCCAGAAATCATGGTTTACAGTTGTAGTTGAACTGGATATTGCTAAACTAACATCCTTTTTAGCTCTCTGTTGCTTACCAGTATTCAGTTTCTTGCCCTTTTTGCAGAATCTAGCTATATGACCCTTAGCCCCACAAGAAAAACATTTTCTAACAGTATAGGCAGTTGAAGTCAGTTTTTTTCGCCTGTGGTTATCTCTTTCTTAGTTGGTCTTTATCTTGCCTTCTTCTGGACTCTTCTAACAATCCTCCAGTTATGCCAGTCAATGTCAGTTCATCTCTGGTCAAGACTTCCATTGAAGACACATAGTCATCATAACTTTCATCCAAAGAGGAAAGAATAATATAAACCCAATGAAGCTCTGAGAAAATCAGCTCCTTTACATGTAGCTCTTGTAAAGTTCCTTTCATGAACTCCAGATGAGCTAAAATATCTCCACCTTTCAAAGACGAGCTCTAAACAGTTTATGCGTAAGGTGTAGGTGTGCACCCACACTCTCACGAACATAAATCCTCTTCAGAGTGTCCCAACAGTTGGCAGCAGACTTCTCACCACAAATATGGACTAGCTGCTGGTCACTCAGTGTCAGTCCAATTATACAAAGAGCCCTTTCATTATCCCAGTTAAATTTGGCTATTTTCTTCACATCTTCCAAGCAGTTACATCCAGTGGATCATGAACTACAGCCCACAGCTCTACCTTATGCAGAAGTAGGCTGCACTTCATAGGCCAGGAAACATAGTTTGTTCCATCCAACCGGATTATCAGAGATATGCTGATTGACTGTTCGTGTGCCATCTTCACTTGGACAGTAAGCCACAAAAACAGCTGTCTGAATATACTATGTATTCACACTAACTCTCAGTATCCTGGGCCCATAACCAATGTTGAGGAATTCACAGAGCAACCCTTGAGTAGCAAGGGTGCGCACATGAAAGCAATTAAGAGTAGTTAGGAAATAACACAGCCAACACACAGATACACTGAGTTGTGTTTATTTTCAGGAAATAGTAATAAGCCACAGTCCAATAAACATACACATATAAAGCAGTAGATGGTTAAACAATAGTCCAGGGATAATCCAATAACAAAGTCTTCTTACCAGTCGTTGACATACACATTAACAGTTCTTCTATATTTGCAAACAGTAGCAAACAGAGCAAGCAGCAAAGATATTAGCAAAAAGAAGCAAAGAAAAATAAACCAGGTTTCTAGCTCCCTCTTAATGACATTGGCTACAGAACTAACTAACCAGGACACAGTATGATGCAATACAGCAATACAGCAGTCTTAAAGCTATATTGATGGTTCATATATTGCCAACCCAACAAGTTAGGTAAAATCATTTCCTAACAAAGCTGTGTTCAAGAATTGGTCTAGCAAAGGTTTTGAAAGCCCTAGTTTTTCAACATTTTTCAAAGTCCAGTTGCCTTTTGAAAAATGCCTTCGGGATAGCCATGACCTGGATGACTGAGAATCTTCATAGACACTCACTCCTACTAGTAGTGATAATGTTACCTGTTTCAGGTAATGAAATGTCTGCATAAAAGTTCAGAGGGCACCAAGGACCCCTCATTTTCCACCTTGACTTCATCTTTTATGTTAGAAGATTGTTCTTCTGTGTTCTTGATTTTGAACTGCTGAAAGAAAAAGACCTTTTTGTTTCCAACCTCTAACCCTGAATGCTTAAGGATCTAGGAAGAATCAACTACAGCAGATATTCTACATCTGGAGAGTTCAGTGTTTCTTTGCTGTTACTTGTGAGTCAGTTTACTTCCACTCTGTCTACCAAAGTCTTTCAGAGAAGAGGATGAATTTTAAGAGGATAAAGAACTCTTCTTCACAGTATTATTAGTGGAACATGGGTGAAGAGATAGTTTTTTATGTGTGGTATGTATAGAAAGAGATTCTGGGTGGAAAAGTGTAGAAGGGCTAATTTTTATTTGACACCTAACTGAGGTTTTTCTGTGCATCTCGTTCCCTTCCTTTTTCTCAGTGAAATGGATCACTGGAATGAGGTCAGGGAACTTGTCACAATGAGAGCCAATGTTCTTCCGCACTGAGTTTCCTCAATTGGAAAGGAAAGAGAATTTTCTTCTTGTCAATCTTTTCCACAATTGAACTATCTCTGTTCAATTTGTTAGGAATTAGTGAGGAGTTTATTAGGAGTTAGTGAGAAGATTAGGAAGGACCAATCAAAGACATACACATCTATTATTATCTCAATGCTTTAATATCATGCAGTCCTTAGAACTCTATAAATAAAGAAGTCAGAGGTCCAAGTTAGTCTTATTTTAATTTAGAGACAAATATGCATTGCCTCTTTTTAGTAGTCCTGATTCTTTTTCTTCAGCCTCATTCAGGTGAGAGACTGAAAAAGGAAAGGGATGGTCATTAGTTCCTATCTTTGCAAGATAAATATTTAATTTGAGAAATATTCTTGCAAGCATATCAATACAACAGATATTCATCTGGATGGTCCGCCCACCCCAAGAAAACCTGCAGGAACTGATGAAAATTTTCTCTCTTTCTCTTTTACCTTTAAAAGGAGGTACTCTGGGCAGTGTGCTTTCAGTTTGAACCTTGGAATATTTGTCTCTGGTTATTTTAAAAACAACAGAAGCATTTGTTGATGTCTCTGTTTTTTAGGCTGCATAAGATGGAATGAAATATCCTGTTGGAGATCCTTAACAATGAAATCTTCTGAGCATTTGCTTCCTTTTATCCAGTTCTCCTGTCATGCTAATAGCTTCTCTGATGCCCCTCATGCATTTATGCAAATTGCTTCAGCAAAGGCCCTGATGCAAATACTTTGGTCTAGCCCTGCCTTACCACATAAATCTTGATGGGAATATTATATCACAACCTTCAGTAGGTGCTTCATTTCAGGTTTCCTGGACTTATTAGAAGAGAGAAATACTTACCGTACATGTTTTCCTGGCATTTCCTGCAGCTGAGTGATTTCTTACAAAAAAATAAAATAGTTATAGGAAAATGCCATTTTATGCTGGAAGAGACAATTGTGTATGTTTATGTAGAACACAAACCTAATCAAGCCATCAAGCTACAAATCATATTTCCTATTCCTATTCTAGTACAATCTCTCAAGATGTTCCAAACTATCTTTTCTTATTACTTCTATTTAATTTATTTAAAATTAAATATATCTTAAGATTGTCCATTTACCAAGCAATGTTTGGTGATTTACAAAGGAATATCACAATACAGATCAAAATTCAATAAAAACAGAATGGAACGGAGAGAAATTGGATCTATAACATACAACTGGTTCATACAAGAGCCATGGTGGCAATGGTTAGAATGCAGTATTAATGGCAGTTGGCAGGCTAATTCGGCTGCCTGCCAACTGCCAGAGTTCGGCAGATTGATTCTCATCAGCTGAAGGTTGACTCAGATTTCCATCCTTCCAAGGTCAGTAAAATGACCCTGATTGTTGGGGGCAATATGCTGACTGTAAAAACAGCTTAGGGAGGGCTGTCAAGCACTGTGAAGAGTGTCTAAATCTTAAGTGCTATTTCTATTGCTATTCTGGCCCAGGGGCTGGGGAAAGACACTGGTTTTCAAGGCTATTTATGTTATGGTTGGTATAATCTGGATCTCAGGGGAACATGTTCTTTCAAAGGGCAGGCCAACAACAGGGAAGTTATAAATTAAATCCATTTTAAAACCATTTTAATTTTTTAAATCCCTCATCTTTGCCATTCTCAACACACTACTATTGTGTTACGAGCACCATATCCTTTTCAAAGCAAGGGAGAGTACAAAAATATGTGACAGGTAACCCAAAACTGCCTTTGTGCTATATTAGTAACAATTTTCTGGTTTCAGCCTAAGAGATTTCTGCAGCTTGCAACTCACATTGCACGAATTAAAAATGCTCAGATGACATCACTTTTTTTTCCTTACCCAGATCCTTTTCTTCGCAGTGTCTCTTCCCTTCAAGAATAGAGAAACTGCAGCCAGTTTGCAGCCATGAACATTTTATACTGTTTCACTGCTGTAATTTTCTTCTTCTTCCATGCTGCTCAGGGTGAGCGATGATTCAATAATATACTGCACAAAGAACATCTTGTTGTTATAAATATTTTGATGAGAATACTATATTAATATTTAGCACAATCACTATTTTCAAGAGATCATAAACTCTGTATGGGTTTAAGCTTGGAAAGGCAGTTTAGTAGATTGGCTCATATATTTGAGGTGAAGGAATGAGTTGGAGAAATGTTTGGCTTGCATGTTTTATTGAATGTACTTTTATGTTCAACTACATATAATCATATTTCTATATGTAATGTTTTCTATATGTAAATTTTATGTGCTGTTCAACTAAGTCTTCATTATGTAAAAGCATACGAAAAAAACCTTATCACCATATTTAATAGAAAGAAATGCACATGTTTAAAAACTGAAATTGTATTTGCCTTGTTTGTAAAGAATAATACTGTATTGAAACAAGGAACTTTCAGAAAAGCTTCTCCATTGATATTCTTTACTCTGGTAGCCATCTGTCTTCCTGAAAAATTGGGCTTGGATTTTTGTAATTTGTAATTTTTGTAAGAAAAATTAATCTGGTCAGATAGTACCCTTTATCCTGATGCGTGCTGATTTCATTATCACATTTATTATATGTGAGGCTGGGAAGTCAAAAGTAAAACTACAGTTTGAAAGGAATCCCAGATAGCTAGCCATTACTGCATTATATACATTTTTGTCTGGCTGTTTCTCCCATAGTACTTTAGGTGAAAGCAAAAAACCCTGGCCTCAGCCTTGCTGGTTTTAGAAAAGCTTGTATAAGTTATCTTTTTAAGCAATATGTCTGCTATTTTATAAGGCTCTAGGCATTTCCTTATTGGACAAACATCTATTATGGGTAGTTCTCAACCTATGATCAGAATTAAGCCCAAAATATCTGTTGTCAAGCAAGACAATTTTACAATCTTTCTTGCCTTTCTTTTAAGTGAATAATTGCAATCACAGTCTTTCTTGTTAAGTGAATCATTGCAGTTGCTAAGTCAGTATCGGGGTTGTTAAGTGAATCTGGCTTCACCATTGACTTTGCTTCTCAGAAGGTCGCAAAAGGCGATCTCATGACCCCCAACACTGTGGCCATCATAATTATGTGTCAATTATCCATTTTGATCATGTGACCACAGGGATGCTGCAATGGTCGTAAGCGTGGAAAACAGTTGTAAGTCACTTTTTTAGTGCCGTTGTAACTTTGAAAGGTCACTAAGTGAACTGCTGTAAGTCAAAGACTACCTGTATTGCACGACTCCCAGCTCAGCCATACAGCTCATGCCCTTTTGTGTTATGTGTATGCTGCACCAACTCGCCTAATGATTGAATTACTTGTGTAGTAATCATGGTGAAAAGATAACATGAAGAGAAGATTTCAGAGCTTTGATAAACGTTTTATTTTTTTACAGAAGACCAATTTATAGAAGCCGTTCTACTTACCTGTGCATCAATGGGTGGATTCTGCATTCTACAACCCAATGAGACCTGTCCTTCAGGTGTCCTCCTGGATGTGCCTTGTCATTTCAGAAGAAGATGCTGTTCAAAGACTGATGTTTAACTTTCATTTTTATGTGATTATTGGATAAATAATCAATGGAATGCCCTGATATAGCTTTCATCTGTTCCACTAGTTAGCTGTAGCTGATTTCTCATGGTATTTCCTACTTGTGATAGGTAACTAAGATAATCAGTCAGGCTTCTCCAGAATTTGGACAGTAATCATTCAAAATTTCTTTTGTGTATATGCTATGTCCCACTTCGCTATCATCATTGACAACTCAATTTCTTTTGCCACAGCTTCGTTTATATCTCCAGGTCCCCCACTACTTATTTAAAGATCCATAATTCATTTGGATGGAATCCTAATATGCAATGACAACGAAGAGAAAAAATAGGATCTCCTCAAGAAAAAAACTGAAAGTAGATAACTTTTTTCCAAATTAAGGAAATTAAATTGTCGGTGCTGAGTTCTTAGGAAAATAAAAGTTGAAAGTTAAAGTCTTAAAATGAGAAAAAGAAAACAGAATCAGGAAAGTCCCCATTGGGAAAAAAAAAATCTGTCCACAGTTTCCTGATATTATTTTATTATTTCAACTTACTAATTTATGGACCACTGGAAGGGATCCCATTTGCCCCATTAACTAAATTTAAATTAGTACCTCATCTCCAACTAAATGGGTTTGTAGAAGAATGTCATCTCCCCCCACCCAAAAAAAGATAACAATTCTATACATTTCACTGAATATGAGGGAGAAAATAATTCAGTTTTGGTCATAAAAGTAAAAATATAACACAATGCCATCATTTTTGCTTGATTAAAATATTGGGAACATTACTCTGCATTGAACAGACAGTATTTTAATTTGACCTAGTAAGTATATTTTATGAAAAATTTGGGAAATGCATAGATCCGATAATGTTGATGTAGCATGTTAATGTAGTTTTACATAATTATGTGGATTGATTGATATATTTTCTTGCTATTTTTGAAATAAAAATTATAATGGGGAGCTGAAATCTTACAGAAGATTCTGAGCATGATTTTGCTATCACATGAAGTTAGAGTTATTGTACAATAGTATGTATACTGTTAAATTTCCTTCTTTGATAATTGGAATGTAGATTGACCTCTTCCAAACAGTTTGTCACTGTGTCATCCTTTAATTTTGCTGGCATAGCTTGGTTAGAAACTTTATTGATTCTTCTTCTGTTGCTTGCCATATTTCAATTGGTATTTCATCAGTTCCTATAGTTTCACAGCATGTTCTGCAATCCATGTATAAAGGGATCTTTTTGTTTGTTTGAAGTAATCATTGAAGAGGCTGAAATTGATTTCCTGCTTCATTTCAGTTTCTTAAACTACAAAATAAATTCCATTTTCCTCTTTAATATTTCCGACTCTCACATTCCAATTCCAATTACAGGCAGCTCATCTTGCTTGCATGTTCTTCTATTTCAAATTGAACTTGAGCATAAAACTCATCAACCTCTTCTTCTTCTGCATTGGTAGTTAGAGTAAAAACTTGAATGATCATCATATTAAGGAGTTATCCACAAAGTCTGATTAATATTATTTAGTCATTGATTGCACTGTAGTCAAGTAGCTGTTTTTAAGTTAGTTGGAAAGATTCCCATGCACTGTTTTGCAAATTAAGGAAATTAAATGGTCAGTGCTGAATTCTGAGGAAAATAAAAGTTGAAAGTTAAAGTCTTAAAACGAGAAAAAGAAAACAGAACTTGATTAGTGATAAATCAGTTTCCCAAGTATAAAAGCAACACCATTTCTTCTCTATCTCTTACTCTGTCATGAGTAATAAACAGTGTCATCTTTTGATCAAAAGTGTCCAACTCCAGTCCATTTTAATTCTCGACATCTAAGAAGTCTATTTGTCATATCTTTTTAGCTTTCATTGTGTTGTGCTTTCCTTTGTTCATGATTCTTAACGATACAAGTTCTCACTGTAATTCTCCTTTGCAGCTTCAGATTTTCTTTTCCTGTGTGGCAGCATCAGCAACAAGATGTCCCGAAAGCTTTAATTGAGCCGTATTACAAACACTATTTACTCCAAAAGATGCTCAGCTCTTCCTCAGTAGTATGCTAAGTACCATCTGACCTGGGGGGCGGGGAGGCTTCAAAAATTTTAGCAAAGGGTTCTCTGCCCGGCTGCTGGGTGGGTGTGGCCATGGTGGGCATGGCCTAGTCAGTCTCTTGCACTACGGTTAGGGGGAGGGGTGTTTTTTCCTCTCCCTGGGCTCTGGAGGCTTTCGTTGAGCCTTCAGGAGGGCGAAAACAGCCTCCTCAGGCTCCAGAGGCCCTCTGGAGGCTGGAAACAGATTCCTGGGAGGGACGGAGTGGGCAGGGCCAGCCAGAAGTGGGATTTGGGAGTTCTCTGAACTGCACAGAATCTTAGCTAGAGATTCTCCTGAACATCTGTGAACCCTCAGCAGCCCACCTCTGATCTGACCTGACGATCCTACTCTCTGGCACTACATCATTAATCATTTTATATTTTCTCTCCATATGGTTTTCTTGGTGAGAAATACAGGATCACCATTACTTGTACAATACGCACTGGATGCCTTTGGTATTTATTTAATTTCTTTCTTTCTTTGTTTATTTCCCACTTTTATTATTTTTAAAAGCAAGTCAAGATGGTAAACATATCAAACACACCTTCCTCCTTCTATGTTTCCCCACAAGAACAATTCTGTGAGGCAATTCGATTGGGCTAAAAGAGAATGACTGGCTCAAAGTCACTCATCTAGCTTTAATGGCTAAGGCCAGTATTCTCACTAAAGTGATGTAGGAGAAGGAATGGTATAACCTGGTGGTGGAGTCAAAAGAGGGATCAGACTGGAATTCCTATGTAGCCACAAGCAAAATAATTTTAACCCCCATTGAATTATCTTGACCTTCATCTAACTTCAAGCAGGTGCCAACTGTTAGTTGAAAAGTTTTCTATGCATAGGCATGATTAGCAATACATCAATTTAATTGGACCTTTGTATATAGACTTGATCTTTCGTGTCTGACAATTGATGATCTTCCAGTGTTTTCTTATATTGTAGCAGCCCAACACAGTTGCCTATTCGTTTTAGCTGTATAGCTGGATGACCTTCATGCCTTCAGTAACCCTGCTGGGAATATACAGGCTTGCCAAACAGTCCTGATCTTCTTTGGTCATTGTGCCCAGGTACCCTGCCCCACCATGATGGAGCAACACAACAGAATCTAACATGGCTATTACATTCTTACCCAGATATAACCCATTATTTTTTTTTTAAATGCATGAATTATTTTGGAGGAATAATTCCTGAAAATGTGGAAATAAGCATCAGCAAAAAGAACAGAGAACTAAGGCATGGCAATGAAGTATGGAAGGTACCGGTTTTAATGCATATCAGCTTCAATATTTGACAAGAACACAGCTTTTTATCAGCAAAGCATTAACTCGTAAAAACCAACATTTTTGGGAATTTAGGTAATCTTCAAATGCTCCATCAACAGTTAGAGGGTATTCAGATGTTCTTACTCAGCAGGAGCTGAAAAATAATGTAGAAGAAAGTTGGTTGTAATAACCACAGTCATATTGGTTATATAAAGTTCACAGATTCTGATAGTAACTTAATAACAACATAGGATAGGCATAAATAAAGCTGACAAAGGCAAGATGGAAGCTTGGGAAACATCTGATCAATCTGAATAGCCATTTTTCTATAGCTGCCACTATGGGAATAATGAAATATTGGTAATTGATATCATGGTTAATGAGGCAGGTAAGGAGAGAAGGAAGGAAAGAACTTCAATAGTTCCTGTAAGCTTCACCCAAAGAGATTCCTGAAAAACGAAGCTGATAAAAGTCACTCCTGCTCCCTTTGCTCTTTTGCATGACTATGGTCATTCTGTTTCTCTCTTTAGGTAAAGAAATATCTCTGAAATGATGACCCAGAAGATGACAGGTTATCTAGTGTTATAATTATTACCCTGAAAATGTATAGACAATACTAATCAGAACTAAGGAAGAAAAATATTTATGTGTAATTTGAGCTACAATCTACCTGAATGACTGTCACAACGATTTATTTTGGTGGCTCAGTTTCATCATAAAATATTTGTGAAGTTGTTGTTTCAGGAAAAAAACTTTCAGCTGGTGAAGTTGCATATTCACACTCTGGAAGCCACCATATTCTGTACATTAGAAAAGGAATAATAATAATAAGGAATGTCTATTAATACTTGATATCCTCCATTGGAACTCTTCAAATAACATGGTGCACAGTTGAAATTTTCTTTCCTGGACTGTTTGTAAATAGCCTAAAATGTACACTGAATTTCACATTGTAAAATTTTTATTTTATTTTTTGTATTATATTAAGCGAAAGTCCTTATGTATATGAAAGTGCATAATAAATATATTTGTTTCTTTTTAAAAAGGAATAAATTATTTCAAGTAGAGAACTATTTTGTAGGTATAGAGCACGGGTGTCAAACTCACGGTGTCGTGTTGCTGTCATGTGATGTATCGTGACATTTTTTCCCCTTTACGGAGATGGGGTGGGCGTGGCCTGTGCATGATGCATGATGCATCCAGCCCGCAGGCCACCAGTTTGACACCCCTGGTATAGAGGATTAGGTAAAGGAAAGGATAAAACATCCCTGTGGATTTTGCTAGTTGTTGCCAACTATAGGGGCTGATGCTCATCTCTGTTTCAAAGACACTGAGCCAGTACTGTTTTAAGACATTTCTGTGGTCATGTGGCCAGCATAACCACATGGGACATTGTTACCTTACCACTGAAGTGGTACTTATTTATCTACTCACATTTACATACTTTTGAACTGCTAGGTTGGCAGGAGCTGGAGGGAGGATGGGAACTCACCCCATATCCTGAAACTCAAGTCTTGAACCTGGGCTACTGGCTTTCCAGTTGATAAGCTCAGTGTCTTTACTGCTGAGCCACTGCACCACCCATGAAAGATTAAAATATATGTTAATTAAACATATAATTGATAGTTGTTTGATTGTAGTTGATTCATGAGTGAATTTTTTAAAATTGCCATGAAATTATTAAGAGGAAAATAAAATGTTAAGGATTAACAATGGATGCCTTTGAAGACCTATTTTTTTAAAAAAAGAGATTGCAACCCTTTGATCTGAATACCATGCACACTATCACATATCTTTGCTACAATAGCATATGCCTGCAAACAGAAAATTACAAGGACGATCTCTTGTACCTTATAGAATTTTATAGGGTGGAACAAGTAATATTCCAATATGCCCATTAATCTGATAGACAGCAATATATCATGCTCCATGTAGCTGGGAAAACTAAAGAAGCAGAATAAGTACAAACATCAATGTTATGTCTTTAATGCTAGTCTGGAGTAATTGCAAAATGTACACACCCAATAGCTATTTTCCAGGTATAGTATAGTAAATGAATACAGATCTCGTATTGCTACATATTCAGTATTGATTTTTGACTTGAATAACCATAATGTAAATTCAAAACACAGATTAAAATTTAGATTGGAAACTGTAAATGTAAAATGTCAAATAAAAACTTTGATCTGATCCACAAGACCTGTATTCTGTACCCTGGGAAAACTGACTTACTTGGCACAGCACTGGAGGTCAAATTCACAGTGTCCATAGAAAGCAAAACAATGGGGACAGGGAAGGTCTTTTGGATAACAGAAGCCATTAAGACGCTGTTGACAATCACTCTGACCTCCAGCAGTATCTACGTGAAAAATTAAAAATATATTTTAAAAACCGTTGTGCATTATACTGTATAGAAATACAAACTTATATAAAAGTATCTCATAGATACACATTCCTAAGCATGATTCTGGGTGAAATATTTTATCCCAAATTACACAGTGTCGATTTTCTTTCTTTCTTTCTTTCTTTCTTTCTTTCTTTCTTTCTTTCTTTCTTTCTTTCTTATCTATCTATCTATCTATCTATCTATCTATCTATCTATCTATCTATCTATATCTATTATCTATCTATAGAATATGTATGTATGTATGTATGTATGTATGTATGTATGTATGTATGTATGTATGTATGTATGTATTTTCTTACTTTTCGTAGGATTTATGTGTGTTTTTCTTTTAGCCAGGTTTTTCCTACGTAACCAAGATTTTTCTGCAGCCCTAGTTGAGTGAAATCACATCCACTACATTCTGGGCTTTTTTTCTTCTGGCAGCCAGCAGGTCCCATGCTGGTACAATATGTAAGTCTATTTAAGTCTCCCAATGGACAGCATGGGACCTGCTGGCTGCCAGAAGACAAAAAGCCCAGAATGTAGTGGATGTGATTTCACTTAACTAGGGCTGCAGAAAAATCTTGGTTATGTAGGAAAAACCTGGCTAAAAGAAACACACACACACACACACACACACACACACACACACACACACACACACTGTAGATTTATATATATGCATATGAGATTATCTTTCTATGGAACAGAAATGTTATTATTATTATTGATTTTAAAGGAGAACATTTATAGCTCAGGGTTGATATGAGGGATTCTTAGTGCTCTCCAAACTTGGTTCTTTCCTTGCAGACATTTCATTACGCAAACTTGGTAAATCATCAATACTAATATTAGCACTAATGATGTCATCTAGTTTGGGAAATGAAATATTTGCAAGAAAACAACAAGCTCAGAGAGCACTAATGACCCCTCAATTATTATATTATTTGAATTTATTAGCTTCCCAACTCCAATGGAATGTTATGGTATGTAGGAATGACCTTAGGCAAATATTTCAGAAGAGACCCTCCCTAGTACTGTTGTGAGGCGATGGATGGGTGAGACTTGTAAGATTCTGTTAATGTCACCTTACAATAAATCAGAGTTAGGATTGGTGTGCTTCTTGTCTGAACTACTTTGCAAGAGTGACATACAGCCATGGGAAATCAGGAGTTGTAGTTGAAGTAGTTAGCCCCTGGCTCTCTGGATTCAGTTTGTGCCTCTAATCAAGGTAGCTGAACTAGAGAAGTTGGAAAGATAGTGAGTTTGGTCAATTATTATATGTACAAAGATGGAAAGTTCGGGATATACCCACAAGGAAAGATTGTGATATATTCACAAGGAATGAATGGTGAACATAACAGAATTTGCAGAAATGCAAAATGAAATTTTTGATTACGGGAAAAGCCAATGACAACATTTATTAGTGACTATGGATTAGTGACCTTTTATGGATTTTTTTTACTAAAAATTAAAAGAATATTAACATGATTTATGGGTTTGGTGATTTGTTCTCCAGAATTTGAACAGAGGTTGCAGTGGTTAAGATGATTTTCCTGAACTAGAGAGACCCAGGTTCAATTCCCACTTGACTATATCATTTATTGAGTGACTTTGGACCAGAAATTCTCTTTCTACATAACCTTCTTCACAAGATTAAGGAGGACACTTCTACGCATAGCCACATTAAAGCCTCTGAAAAAATATGTATTCAGCAACAAACCAGCAACCAAATGATGTAAGAGGAATGTAGGTTTACCTACAACTCTGCATTAAATATGAAACCAGTGGTGGGATGCTGCCAGTTCTAGGTGGCTCGGCCGAACTGTTTGTTAAATTGCTGGCTTGCCTCATCCCTTACTCCGCCCCACCGCACCACTAATTATTGCCAATAAATAGTGGTGGGAGAGGGGCAGGCGAGCCAGAAATTTAACAAATGGTTCAGTGTTTTTTTGTAATTTATTGGCCTCGCAGCACACCAAACCGTTTAAATTGCTGGCTCACCCACCCTTCGCCCCGCCTCCCACCTGTGCAGCGCCAGCCTACCCTAGCCCAGGGATGGGCAATTGTGGCTCTTTTACAACCTGTGGACATCAACTCCCAGAATTCCTGAGACAGCTGGGTGGGAGTAAATTATATGGAGTTGGCAATGCCCACCCAGGTTTAAGGTTGTGTTTAAGTGTTTACATGTGTTTAAGGTTGAGTATTTAAGGTTGCAGACCCCTGACCTACTCCATCCGATCGCTTCACCCTGCAGCCAGCCCTGTAGGCCTGCACCCATCTCCCACCTGGGCAGCAGTGGCTACCTACCCCGGTTATATCACCTTGCCCTGCAACCATCCCAAATGCCTGCCTCGGACTGCTCCATAGGTCATTTTTATTTATCTTAATTTAATTAAGAATGCTGAAATGGGCATCAATGATGACCGGTCAAAAGTGCGAGGACCTGTCAGAAATCACTTTTTTCAGCCCTCTGGATAGTCCCAATGTTCATATGGACTAGTCAGAGGGCTGAAAAAGTTATTTTTGACCGGTCCTTGAACTTTTAACCAGTCCTTGAACTTACGACTGTCCTCACATTTTACATTTTGCGCCCTATCTTGTCACCGTGGTGAAGAGAAGTAGTGGTGAAATGACTGACACGGTTGTTAAGAATGTCGCAACGGGCATAAATGTGGGGATGGTCATAAGTGTGAGGATCGGTCAAAAATGCAAGGACCAGTCAGAAATGATTTTTTCAGCCCTCTGAGTAATCCCTATGTGCATATTAGGGGCTTTTCATCAGGTTTGCCTGATTCACCAGTTGCGGCCCTATCTGGATCAGGACTCCTTACGCACAGTCACTCAGGCGCTCGTCACTTCCTGCCTGGACTACTGCAATGCTCTCTACATGGGGCTCCCCTTGAGGAGCACCCGGAGGCTCCAACGGGTGCAGAATGTGGCCGCACAGGGGATTATGGGAGCGAGAGGGTGCTGCCATGTGATGCCTCTCCTGCGCGAGCTGCATTGGCTTCCAGTGGTCTTCCGGGTGCGCTTCAAGGTGTTGGTTACTACCTTTAAAGCGCCAATGGCATAGGACCTGGGTATTTGCGGGACTGCCTTCTGCCACCAACAGCCTCCCACCGGCCAGTATGCTCCCACAGAAAGGGATTCTTCAGGGTGCTGTCAGCCAGGCAATGTCAGCTGGCGACCCCCCAGGGGTGGGCCTTCTCTGTGGCAGCACCTGCTCTCTGGAACGATTTGCCCCTGGAGATACGAAGGATACGATATCTCCGGGCTTTTCGCCGTGCCCTAAAAACTTTTCTTTTCCATCAAGCAAGGCTGGCATAAAACCTCTCCCTTTTTTAGTCGTTTTGTAGTTTTTTAGTTTTTAAAGTGTCAATTGGGTTTTAGTTGGATTGTGTTAAATTGTGGGCCAAAGCTGTGTAATTCTTTTAATGATTTTAAATTTTGTATTGATAAGTTTTTTATTCTTGGCTGTGCACCACCCTGAGTCCAAATAGGAGAAGGGTGGTATACAAATTGAAATAATAATAATAATAATAATAATAATAATAATAATAATAATAATAATAATATGGACTAGTCAGAGGGCTGAAAAAGTTATTTTTGACTGGTCCTCACACTTTTGACCAGCCCCTGAACTTACGACTGTCCTCACATTTTACGTTTTGCACCCTATCTTGTCACCGTGGTGAAGAGAAGAGGTGGTGAAATGACTGACACGGTTGTTAAGAATGTCGCAACGTGCATAAATGTGAGGATAGTCATAAGTGCAAGGACCAGTCAAAACTGCGAGCACCAGTCAGAAATGACTTTTTTCAGCCCTCTGAGTAGTCCCTATTCACATAGCCATGCCCACCCTGTCACATGACCAGCTAGCCACGCTTACCCAGTCACATGACCAGCTAGCTGCACCACCAACTAAGCCACACCCACAGAACCGGTTGTTAAAAAGAGTGAATCCCACCACTGCATGAAACTATATAACAAGTATGGTGTAAAAAGTGGATGCTGTCCAGTATGTGTGGGCCTTATTTATACATGAGTTTTTAAAATGTATACTTAATGGAATGCTAATATGGATACTTTACATAGTATTTACAAGCATATTCAGTACATCTACAATATCACTTTGAAAGGACCTAAAATATTTCATAAAGATGTCTAGCATAATTCCATCTCTCACAATGTGACTATATTAATGGAGCTACATATATTGCATTGCAATGTGCTTAAAGATGGCTTATTTTTGTACCTGGACCAACTACAGCTTTCAGAAAGAGAGTCAAAAAGAAAAGATGACAGATCTTCATGGCTGATGGATGAAGTAAAAAGTTCAATGCTCACAGACAGAAAGTATTCCTATTGGGAAATAAAGAATTATTATCCTCATTGACAAAGGTGAATAATGCAGATCTTTCTTTCCGCAAAAATGAGAACTGCTGCCCTGGTCCAGACTGAAACCATGTCCTCTCCCCAACTCTCGGATAGGAACACCATCCATGCAAAACATCTGATGCCAATTCCCTTGCAACATGTTAAAATTCTGTGGTGCAATGTCAGGATCCACGTCTACTCCTGCTGAGTCATTGGAAGTACAAGTATGAATAAATCATTGCTCCAAGAGAAGATGTTCACTTCTACCCAAACAATTTAGTGCCTCTAAGAACTAAGGCAGGGGTGTCAGACTAGTGCCCCGTGCGCCAGATGTGTCATGAGCAGGCCATGCCCACCTCAACTCGACAAAGGGGAAAGTGTCATGAAATGTGTGATGGCAATGTGACATGGCGAGTTTGACACCCGTTAACTGGGGTTACTGAGAGACTATTGACTGGTAATCTCATAGTCTTTTGTTTTTATGCTTCCATAGGTCACAATGTCTCAATGTATAATGTCCAATTTAGTTCATCTATGATTGATCCAGGTTTCTTGATTATTTTCAGAGGTCAGGATCCTGTGAGCTCAGATATATGTATGCAAATTAATAGAAGTTACACATTCACAATTCTGTGGCTAAGAATATTCAAAAGTATAAAGACCAGGAAAAAAAAATGTGGAAATACTGCTATCTGGAAATAACCAAAACTCTTGCTGAATTCAACAGCAGGTTAAGCAACCATGATCTTCCTTCATTCTTGCTCATAAATGGGGCCTAAGGACAACTCCCCTGCAAATTCCACTTTTCTACACTTTCTGTGGAAACATTTCTTATAAATATATTTATAAACATATTTATAAAAATAATAAAGGCAGGATATAAAATAATGAAATAATGAAAATATGAACATGCAGATGTATGGAAATAAAAATATGCATTTAAATCGTACTTAGAGCTAAACTAACAACAATGTTATTCCATTTGCAAGTCAAACTGATACTTGCATGGAAAATAAATTCTAAACAATCTGTTCAGATATATTTCTTGCATTCTACCAAGTCTGCTTTCCATCCCTGGGGGTTATACCTTTAAGGCAATTTGAGTATCACATTGTAAAATTATTTTTATCTATCAGTCTCTTTCTAATAGTCAATTTAGTACTGAAACGTCAAACTCGTGAGCAAGAATGAGCAATCCATGAGTTGCAGGTGGTTTGCACCCCTTAATTTTCTTTTGTGGTCTCCAGAATTCTTCAGCCAAAACTTGGGAAGAAGCAATCCAAAAATCCAAGAAAAACTGACATATTAAATCTTATCATATTTGGAAAAAGCTTATTTCAATTCCCTCCCCCCCCCCATAAGTTTCATGCCATGCCCCGTACTGACATCTTGATACATCATTCTATTCTTCCCTTATAGGAAATAAGAAATATATAAAAGCTTGCCCTCCACTATGAAAAACTGAAGGTTAGGCTAAACAGACAAAGAAAGAGAACTGCTATTCCCTTTAAAGATGCCCCAGCAGATATGAAAGTCTGCTTCCATCTCCCAATTCTCACCTTTACCAGGATCAATAGGTGGACAAAGCCCAAGTTTCATCTATGGTTGTTGCTTTTGTCTAGAGGGTGTTGCCAGATCCTTCCCATTTTCATCTGTTTTTCCCCACCCCACACCTGGCTATAAAAGAATGCTAAGCAGGTGCATAAGAGGCTAAAAATTGCATTCTATTTGCACCAGAAGATAGTTACTAAAGGTTTGTAGAGTTTTAAAAGAGTAGTTTATCTTGACAGAATCCTTTCAAAGACCTTTGACAAAGAAAGCAGACCTCAGTTTCCATATGTCAGAAAGGAATGGCTATGCAGTACTATTTACTGTAAATGTGACTAAGAGACTGTGCACATGCAGTACCCTCCTATTCTTGAAGTGATTGAATGAGACAGATTGATCCCAAATCAAATAGTTGGTTCTTTTACATACATCTTTAATTGTTGTAAAGTGAAGTCCAAAGGGCTGGTGCGTCAGACATTTCCCAATGGTTGTATAGAGTCAAAGAGGATACTACACTATGCCTCCCCACTTTTGCTACCGAAACATATCATTTTAATTGGCTTCTGAGCTTAGTCAGTATTTCAAGCATTGAACTGAGTGTATTAATAAAATTTTCAACTGATTCTCTAAGAGTAGAAAAAATAATAATCCCTTCTATTGGTCCTATTTGTTAATATAACAGAAAAATACATATTTATACTCAGATATATATCTAGCCACACCTTCAGGTTGTTTACTGAAGAATGATGAATTATTAAACTAGGAGGCAACATTGATTGAGTAATTAATTAATTAATAAACAAAGTCCAAACTATCAAGATTTCCAACCTAAATAAAGAAACCCACAGAAAGTTGGTAAGATTCACAATCAAATTAACTGACTGAAATTCTCTTTGCTTTTATACAGATAGATTTTGAGCTTGTGAGAAACATCAAACTTGTTTGTCAAGTCTGGTTAGAGGATTTTTTTCTTTTCTTTCTTCCTATATAAAGATGTGTGTGTGTGTGTGTGTGTGTGTCTGTGTGTCTGTGTGTGTGTGTGAGAGAGAGAGAGAGAGAGAGAGAGAGAGAGAGAGAGAGAGAGAGAGAAACATTTTTCTTTTTCAGGTAGATGAAGTTAGAAAATGAAGGCAGTCTGGAGACTTTGTATTGTTTTCCTAATACCCACTTTTTACTATCTGAAGGAAATCCAAGTTTTCCAAGTGAAAAATTAAATGCAGAAAGATATGTTAGGATATGATTTGAGCCTAACAGATTGTCCAGGCAATATATGTGTCTGTGACTTTAAGTTTTAATGCTGCAATTTAGGAAATATCAGGCATTATTTGGGACTAGATATTAGTCAAGTAGCTAGAGGTTATAAAATATCTCAATCTAGCAAAATTAGCCAGATGTTGAAGCGTTATGGCATGGAGCTATGTAAGCCAGCTAAGACACCTATGGCACAGGATTTTCGACAGGAAGAAATCCAAAGTCCTAAATTTAGTAAGGAGATCTACCAGTCTCTTATAGGTAGTCTATCTTATATCAGCAATTGGTCGAGACCTGATATATCATTTGGAGTAAACCAATTAGCAAGGTATAATGCAGAGCCAACTGATAGGCATTGGCAGGCCGCAAAGCGTATACTAAGATATCTAAAAATGACGATGCATTATGCATTGTATCTAGAACCTAACCAAGATTTAGTACTGAGCGCATATGCTGATGCCAGTTTCGCTACTGATGTGACCACTGGAAAGTCTACATCGGGTATAGCTATAATGTTAGCCAATTGTTTGATTGGCTGGAAATCAATTCGTCAAAAACATATTAGTTTATCTACAATGGAGGCAGAATTTTCATGTCTATCACTGGTATGCACTGATCTGATTTATTACAAACAACTAATGATGGATATTGGTTTAAAGATGGATTATCCAATTGTAATACATGAGGACAACCAAGCTGCTATAAACATGGCAACTAATTTAGCAGTGAAAACAAGATCCAAGTATACTGACATTTGGTATCTGAATGTTCGCCAAAGTATCCAAAGCAACATGGTTAAACTGGAATATTGCATGTCGGAAGACAATATTGCTGATAATTTTACCAAAGCTCAAGGTGCTGTCAAACATAAAGCGTGTTGTGAAAGCTATGGATTGAGGATCTAAACTGTATATATTGGCCTATCCAAAGGGGAGCATGTTAGGATATGATTTGAGCCTAACAGATTGTCCAGGCAATATATGTGTTCTGTGACTTTAAGTTTTAATGCTGCATCATGCTGTAATGCTGAGTCATGCTATACTTAGTTGTAAACGTATTTAAGAAAGGTACTGTAATGTATTCAGTTGATAATAAACTGTCATTGTGCTATTGTGCGTGTGTGGGTGGATCTGTTACCATCCGGGGTTTGTGAACCAGAGTGAACCAACTACTATTTGTGTGGTAAGAAACTTTTTGGATCTAACCGGTAAAGACTTGGACTGTTTAGAAGACTACAAGATTGTTTATTTTCCACTATAAAGAAAACCAGTTTGCACATATCTCTTATTTCATTGCTCTCAGCAACGTTTCTTTGTGCACTATACTCTGCTGGTTGCTAACACAACAACAATATCCTGAACGGGATATTTATGCCAGGATGAGGCATAAGAGGCTAAAACAAGAGGAATAGGAGGAACTGAAGAAGCAGCGCTTTGGACATTGCTTGACAGGTTTTTAATTTTCTACAACGTGCTGGGAATTTGTGGCAAAATAGCAAGTCATCTACTGTTTAAATCCTTCCTTTAATACAAAGGCACATTCAATTAAACAAACAAACAAACATGGTCGAACCCTGGGAATTATTCTGAAAGTTGAACTGGTGACTTATTCATAGAAAGTACAAATAAATTATCTGCTTTCCTCAGAGTTTCTAGTCATATATTTGTCATCTGGGTTTTATTTAATTGGGCTAAACTCTGCTATAATTTTAATTATCAATTTTATAATGTTTATGTATCTTTTATTTTTTCTTGACTGTACACCGCCTTGAGTCCTGCGGGAGAAAGACGGTATAGAAATATAAATAATAATAATAATAATAATAATAATAATAATAATAATAATAATAATAATAATTTAAGTCTAAGTAATTTGTAAGTACTTAGCAAATCCCATCAATCATCTGACTCAGTGGTGAAATCCAATTTTTTTTACTACCGGTTCTGTGGGCGTAGCTTGGTGGGCATGGTGTGGCTTGGTGGGCATGGCAGGGAAAGGATACTGCAAAATCCCCATTCCTTCCCCACTACTGGGGGAGAAGGATATTGCAAAATCTCCATTCCCACCCCACTCTGGGGCCAGCCAGAGGTGGTATTTGCCAGTTCTCTGAACTCCCCAAAATTTCCACTATTGATTCTCTGAACTGCTCAAAATTTCTGCTACTGGTTCTCCAAAACCTGTCAGAACCTGCTGGATTTCACCCCTGATCTGACTGTACTCAAATATATAAATACACATCATAAAATTAGTTCTACAAATGAACTAAATAACCAGGAAATAAAGGAGGAAAATATAGGGTGAAATGGGTGAGGATATTTAAGTTGCAGTTTTATTATATTTATGGTCACTATTAATTCTATTTCTGTAAATGTTTGGCTCAGGTATTTGATGTATGTTGGCATATTTCATGTAAGAAAGTCTGCTATTCACTGTGCTGTAAACACAGAACTGCACAATCCACAAACGACACAAATGATACATTCATAAAGCAGCTTCTGGAAGGAAAATGAAATGTTCTCAGCTTTGGTAATTGTTTCTTAGTCAATGTTGGTGTGGCTCGGTAAATAGACGGATTTCTATATAACTCTATTTTATTATCATTGCTTCACATGATTGGTTAATCTAAAGCTTTGTTAACTCTTGTTATACAATAAGAGCAGTGTTATATTAGCTCATATAGGACTTTGCTCAAATGTTCTTGATTGTCCTGCCAATTGGTGCAACAAAGCCTGGCTCTGGGTAAACCAGCCAAGAAAACAGAAACAGTTGGCAGACAGCAGCCTGTGTTGCTTTAGCTGTCTGTGGAGAATAGATGTTAGGCTTTTATCTAGCCTGTTACATCTGGACATTGCCTTGAGTTAAAATAAGCACATTTCCCAAAATATCAAAGTTTGCCTCCGTCCTCCTCTCCCACACTCATATTTGGGAGCCAGTGTGGCTAGTAGTTGAAGTGTTGGACTAGGAGTAAAGAGATCCAACCATTCCTTAGGCATGGAAGACAGCTGGGTTATACTGGGCCAGTATCATCTCCCAACCCTAGACTGGAATCATTTATCCACTGACACTCACTTTATGAACATCCACACAGTCATCCTTTCACCATTTTCTTTTGACATGCATTTCACAGTTGACATACATTTCACTCTTTTACGTGGGAGGCGCAGAAGTATATTGAGTTGCTCAAAACACTACTTAACTAATTGCTATTCATTAACCAAGTACTTACTCTTAAAGGATCATGCTGTTTTTTTCTAACTTCTAGTAAAAGTTGTCAGAAAAGTTCCACATGAAAGAAATGCTAGTAGTTCTCAGGATTTGTTTGGAAAGTCAAGTTAATCAGTATCTTAGGGCCAATCTAGACATGCCATGAGGGACTACTAAAGAGTAGGTGAGAAAAGTTTGACTCAGTGCAGGGGGTGAATGCAAGGTGATCTAACTATTCCTTTATTCCATGTTATCAGGTATAAATATATATGAATGAATATCAGTAGTGGTATTCAAATTCCGGCGCTATTGGTTTGCTATTGGTAGTGCATGGGTGCGGGTGCAGAACATTTTTGATGATGTCTGGGCAGGTGGGCATGGCCTCCCACCACCGCTACTTCTGGTTTGTCTGAACTGGGGTGAACCGGGATCAACCCACCACTGATGAATATATATTATATTAATATATTTATATCTATAACTAATATAAATATCAGTATGGCAAGATGAAGAAAAAAATGCACTGTTGCTAGACTTGATCTCTGCCCTTCAAAAATCATCAAAGCTCCAGCTTTTCTGTCTGTGCCTTCAAGAAATCATTGAAAGCCTGGTTGTTTCCTCAGGTACTCAACAAGGGTATTCAAAGCGTTCACTAGTGGATTTGAATGTTATTTTCCTATCTCCACCATCTTCTATAATTATTGGCATTTTATTATAGTTCTGCTATTTTAAGCCTTACTGATGTCAGGCAGTGACCATTACTTAGAAGTTGTTAGATTTCTTCTTAGATTTACTTAGAAGTTCTTAGATTTCATTTCTGTCTGAGAGGCAAATCCTGACAAAAACCCAAAGACCATCTTCATTAACTTCATTAATTTCATTAACTTCAAAACTGGAAATTAGAGATCTCCCTATACTTTACTGCAGGGCTGCATAGTTGACCTGGACAATCAACTCAGAAAGACACTTATACTTCTCTTTACTCTTACTGGATTTTATTTCCTTCTATTAGTTATGTAAATAAAAGCTAAAATGACTAGCTTCTGTGAAAGTAAAGAAATAATTGAAGGCTTAGAACAATTTGGTAATTTATTGTCTGGAACTGTTAATGGGATTTATATTATAATCCAAGGACACTGGCGTATAAATGGGTTCTAAAGTCATTAGTCATCCACCCCCTGAACTAATGTGTAATACCGTATTAAGCAATCCCTTCAGTCACTCAGATATCCTCCCCAAAGGTTTAAAGCCATGGAATTTTCCTACTGTTTCACAGAGTACATTATCTTATTTCAAGTAATTTAAATATGCCTTAACCTGATTATGACCTTCCTGCTGCTGGGAAAATACCTATCTTGCTGACTTTACCCTTATTATCATCTTTCCTCCTTTCTCTTTTGACATACTTACTTCATTTCATGATTGGCCATTTTTTTTTGGTAGGTGATACAGAAGTACAATGAATGTACACAAAGTTGCACAAAGATTGCAGAAAGATTCTGAGAATGGTTATTTAGTGCCAAATCTTCCTATTCATAGGTATTCTCCAGATATGTAGGCTTTAACTTTCTCAATTCTTAGCGGTGGCCATATTTGTAAGCAGGTTAGGTAACAAAAGCACTCTAGAAAATGTAAAATGTTAGTTATTTCCTGTAAAAGACAAGAAAACAGAGTACTGCTGTTTACAATTTTTAGTGTTAATGCTAAAAGAGGCTAACATTTGTTTAATTCTCATTTAAATGCAGTCTTACCTAGTTTCAGATTTTTTTGAAATGAGAAACAAAGCTAAATTGTCATCAGAAATTTGCACTTGTCCAAACTTCACAATTTTGTTAAACTGAAATTAGAAACTGAGGTTTTTCCATCTTGGATTTTCATACTGGAAAACATCATGAACAGTAAAGAGCAGCCAAGGAAACTAACATGGCTGAAAGGATGGAGCATAGATTTTCTATCCTAGAAGTGTAAAATATTTAAGAATCACTGAGCCATAGAATATGGTCATGTTGGTTATTTAGTATCTTTTTGTGATAGTGTATTAATGTATATTGTAGAATCTTTAAATATTAAAGATATATATATCTTTATATATATCCCTCCCATTTGGTATATAGTTCAATGTACAATATTGAACTATATACCAAAACTTTGAAATGTGACTCTTTATGAGAAATTACATTTGTATGAGGTATGAAGGGTGGCTAAAATAATTATACAATGAGAAATTGGAAAGGTTATATTATTCTAAATATCAAGGAATAGTTGTTGGAAATGTGTGATGTACAGTATCTGTTTTCGAAAAGGCAGTATTTTCTGCTAATGCAGCAATATGTTTTACTATCGCACAGGTTTTGTGATATCTTACAACAATATTTTGCATTGTTCATATTATGTTAGTGAATTTCATTAGTAAATCAGTGATTACTGATATATGTAAAATATAAGATATTTTTATTAGGTGTTTTTTCATTTTTTTAAAAAAATAGCGGTGGTTATATTAACATCTAGGTTAGGTAAAGAAAGCAGTCTAGAAAAAGTAATAATAATAATTATTTCCAGGAAAAGACAGGAAAAGAGAGCATTACTGCATACAACTTTTAGTATTAATGCTAAAAGAAGCTAGCATTTCTTTAAAAATGTTTTTTAAAAATCTTTTCCTTTAAGATAAAATGATTGTTTTGCTAATTGTATACATATAAACTAAGTTGTTGTTAGTTGCGAAGTCATGTCCGACCCATCGTGACCCCATGGACAACATTCCTCCAGACCTTCCTGTCCTCTACCATCCTCTGGAGTCCATTTAAACTCATGCCGACTGCTTCATTTGCATGAAATCTGGAGTTGATTTCGAATGAAACTTTGCCAAAATTAAATTTCAGACTTCAAATGTGAATTGGATATAGGCTGATGTCTTACCTCTCAATATCTGATAAAAACACCAGTTTCATAGGTTTGAATGAGTAGAGGGTTGCTAACTGGATAGAGAATAAAGTATATATACAGGCTCCTTTAGGTCCCTGATTTCTAAATACTGACAAGGTCTAAAGAAAAGCTGAGTTCATGTTCCTTAAATGTAGGTAGATCTTTTTTGTGAGATTGGAAGATTGGCTTGTGCCAGAGGTGGGTTTCAGCAGGTTCTGACCAGTTCTGGAGCACCGGTAGTAAAAATTCTGACTAACCCCACCCCCATCTATTCTCTGCCTCCCAAGTCCCAGCTGATTGGGAGGAAATGGGAATTTTGCAGTATCCTTCTCCTGGAGTGGGGAGGGAATGGAGATTTTACAGTAACCTTCCCCTGGAGTGGGGAGGGAATGGAGATTTTACAGTATTCTTTCCCTGCCAAGCCACGTCCACCAAGCTATGCCATGCCACACCCACCAAGCCATGCCCATAGAACCGGTAGTAAAAAAATTTGAAACCCACTGCTGGCTCGTGCCTTGGATTTTAGAAAGGTCTGTACTCATGTTCAAATCAATGTGAGTACTATTTCTCTTCACCTTTGGAAATGTGGAGCTCAAGAATGGATGGTGTTCCACTCATTGCCTCAATTTGTTATAAGCCTCCATGCTTTCAAATATTGATATAAAGTGGGCTTATGTACAGCACTTTCTCTGTATGACTAGCACCCTTCCTTGTAAACTCGCTTAATTTGGGAGAACATTAAGGCATCAGGCTAAAAAACAAGAAACCAGGAGTGGAAGTCATGCCTTAGTCATTAAAACCTTGGTGGCATAGCAGCTTAAGTGGTGTTAAAGTGACACCAGCTGCCTGCAATTACTGCAAGTTCGAATCTCACCAGGCTCAAGGTTGACTCAGCCTTTAAGGTATGTAAAATGAGGACCCAGATTGTGGGGGCAATAAGCTGACTTTGTATAAAAAAGAACACCGCTTAGGGGGGCCTAAAAGCCCTACTAAGCAGGTATGTACAAAAGTATGAAGACTATTGCTTAGTGCATTGTAAGCTGCCCTGAGTCTCCGGAGAAGGGCGGCATATAAATTAAATTTTAAAAAAAAAACGCAGCTGATTACTTTGGGCCACTAGCTCTCTTAACCTAACTCACCTTACAGGGTTGTTGTTGCAGGGAAAATGTGAGGAGGAGGAAGGTGTGTTGGATATATTTGTCACATTGAGGTATTTATAAAAGTAAGAAAGGTAGGATATAAATAATCAAATAATTAAATAAAATAAAAACTTGATCTGACTTGGATGTCATTCACATTACTTAATAGCTAGAAAGGTTAATGCACCATTACACAATATATTGGTCACTATTTGCAAAATAAAATCAACAGCCCATAGTCAACAGGTGTTCCAAATCATTAAAAACAGTTACTTATTAATAAGTAAACTATTCAATAAATTTCACCAATATGTTCATCTAATAAATAAAGTTTCTAACTTCATTCTCCATACATACTCTGACTTGACATATTTTCTGAAGATCATAGTTTTCCAGAAGTTCAACCATGAGGATTCTATACTTTGTTGCTCTTTTTGTCCTCCTCTTGTCCTTCCAAATTTGTCCAGGTAAAATTACCTGGTAAATGGAGAAACAATATTGATAGGAATAGATTTCATAGCCATAAAGAAGCAAGGTGGATGTCAGTTGAATATCCAGTGTTCCGGTGGTGATTGTCCTGCCATATTGCTTTATTGGCAGCACCCCTGTGGGAAAAACAGTGAGAGGTTGCTCAAGAGATACACATACAAACTCCACCCAGAATTCTACTCAAGGCATAAATGACTAGGTTCAAATTATCCTATTTTAGATACATTATGTCAGGGGTGTCAAATTCAAGGCCCAGAGGCCGAATCTGGCCCACAGGGTGCTTAAATCTGGCCTGCGGGGGGTACCCTGGAAACAGCAAGTGCCCACAGTGCCTTGGCCCAGCCCAGGCTGACCGGGTACTGATATACAACCTGGTGGCACCTGTTTTTCTGGGCAGAGTGCTGCAGGAGGCCGTCGCAGCTGAAAATGGAGTGCCCATTCCGAGCTCCGTTTTTGCTGACAGAGTGCTAGCTAAACTAACTTGCTTGGCCTCCCCTGCCTAGGGCTCTGGATCTGTGTTGCAATCCAGGGGTCCTCTGTGTGGCCTGAGAAGGATGATGAGGCTCTTCTGGAGGACAAGGGTATGGCACTCTCTCTGGACTCCCCTTCCTCTGCTGGAGACAATGGATTCCCCCATCCTCACCCGGGCCATCAGAGGCACCCCTGACACGAGGGACATCGAGCTGGTGATGCCCACCCCAGCCATGGCCACCCAGCCCCCTGAGGTCAAACACAACCCTGAAGCGGCCCTCAATGAAATTGAGTTTGACATCCTTGCATTATGTGAAGACCTAGTTTTCTGGAGAAGGGTCTAATGATGGGAAAGGAAAGAAGAAGAGGATGACTTGCAGCAAGTTGGGTGGATTCATTAACAGTGGTAGTAGGTGCAGCATTGAAGATTAGATACAAATTATTATGGAGTCCCTTGGGAGTGGGGCGGCATAGAAATGTGACAAAATAAATAAATAAATAATAAATAAATAAATGGAGAAAATCTATCTGTGTGGTTGCTAGGAGTTGACCAGGGGTGGTATTCACTTACCTTCACTACCAGTTCGCAAATGGTTGTGTGCGCCTTCCATGCAAATGTGCATGCACAGGGCCTTCCATACATGCACAGAGCATCAAAAACATGGATAAATGGGATAAATTATGTCCGGGCAGGTGGGCGAAGCCACCTGCAGCTGCTGCTACCGGTTCACCCAAACTTGATAGAATCGGCCGAATACCAGCACTGGAGTTGACACTATCCAGATGGCACATAATCTATCAGTCAGTCAGTCAATCAATCAATCAAACAAACACACGAGGGGAAAATACACCTAAGAAATACTCCAGTTATAAACTGTCCAGTGAAGACAAGACATACTTAATGCATAGAGAATACTGACTGGCATTATAGAAGAGAGATGCAGAAGCCTTAGGAAGAAGGAAAACTGAAATAGGGAGGATTCCACATTGCATCATTTTGTATTTTGCACATTTAATGATATATTTAAAATGGTTTTTAATTCTATTTTTTGTCACATATTATTGACAGCTAATGAACATGAAGAGATAATTGAACTTCAGAGGTTTTCAGACAGCTGCTAAAAAGAAGCTCTTCAGCACCCCCATATACTGTCTCATACTGGGCCATTCAAAGGTTGATCTAATTGGGAATTATAGTTTGGGGATTACAGAACTCAGAATATAATCATTGCATCTTACCTATGTTCATTTTCTAGTTTTTGTTTCCAGTATTGAAGATGCCATATGGACCAGTTTATGTCATGGACCATAAACTACATAACAGGCTTATAGTCCTGACATTAAAAAAGTTCTTCTATTAATCAAGGTTTGAGTATAGCCACAAGGTGGCAGCCATAAAATATTTTTGTGCAATAGATGTGAAAATATTGGGTTGAGAAAGGCAATTATTTCAGTATAGAAGGAGTCTAAGATATCAGTGAATGGAACTTTCACACACACGAGAGAGAAAGAGAGGGGGGGGGGGAGAGAGAGAGAGAGAGAGAGTTGTTGCAATACTTGCAAGTTGAAATTTATACCACAATCATTAACATGCCATTTTTAACCTTTGCAGGAAGAACTTTTATTCTGCTTTCTGATCATTCATTCCCCAGCATAGAAATTCTGATAAGAATCATAGCCACCATGCTGTCCTGTAGCTCACTACTGATTAGACATTTCTCAGAAATGCATCACTTTTGTGCATAGGATCCATTACAGGTAGTATTCATTTAGCAACTGCCTCAGATAGCAACCACTCACAACTACAACAACAATAACCAGTAATTAAAAAAACCATTTTCTGGACCAATGATCACCTTTAGAATGAAAAGACCTCAAGCTTGGTTCCAGATAGATGCAGGCTTCTTTATAGAATATGCACATGGTTTCTTATCATGTGCTTCTGGGTGTTTTTCAGTGTTCCTGTGTAGTCTACAGCACTTTTACTCTAAAGCAATAACGAGCTCTGTCCCTATTTAGTTTCTGAGGAAGACAAAGATTAAGGTTTCAGGCAGCAGTTGTCAGACCAAGGGAGGATTCTAATCAACTAATTCAGATCACAGAGCTGTACACTATATTGGGACATTGAAAAACTTCCAGAATCACAAGAGTGTGTGTGTGAGAGAAAGAGAGAGGGGGAGGAGAGGGAGAGGGAGGGGAGAGAGAGGGAGGGAAGGTCAGAGAGAGGAAGAGGGAGGGAGGGAGGGAGGGAGGGAGGGAGGGAGAAGGAGGGGGAGAGACGGTGGGAAGGAGGGAGAGAGGAAGGGGGAGGGAGGGATGGAGAGAGGGAGGGGGAGGGAGAGAGAGAGAGAGGGAGGGAGGGAGGGAGAGATGGAGGGAGGAAGAGAGAGATAGAGAGAGAGAGAGAGAGAGAGAGAGAAAGAGAGGAAGAGAGATTGTAAAGATTGTTGATTGCTGCCATCTCATTTCGATAACATTTTTTTGTATAGCGTCCTGCCTGACCTGCAGTTAGCAATTTTTAGGGAAGAGCTAACTGTGGGAAAAAGCAGCTCAGGAAGAGATAGTTTGTTTTACGCAATCATTCTGCCTGGCAAGAGGGCAAAAAATGGGAAAGAAATCCAGGTCCTCATATAAAAAAAGCAATAATAAATGAATGGTTATCAAGTCTATAATCTCATTTTATTTTTATTTTTTAAAATAATTTTTATTAAACTCTTTAAAAAACAAAAAGAAAGTTTTAACAATTTTCCTTTTCAACAGATTCGCGTTGGTAAAGGGTTTCTTACTCATACATTTTTTCTCCCTTATTTCTAATGTATCTTTTGTACATATACTTCTAATATTAATTAATTAATTTACATATATATACGTATAATTGTGAACACAATTTCATTTCTACAGTTTTTGTTTCCTCATATTTGTTATTGTACTTGTACTCCTATTTCGACCATTATTTGATCTTTCCTTGCCTTTTATCTCTCTCCTCCAGCCATTCATATCATTTCTCCTACACTAAGTAATATTGTTTCCTCTTTTTCTTGTATCACCTTTGTAAGTTTGTCCATTTCTGCACATTCAAAAACTTTTCTGATCAAAATATCTTCAGTTGGTATGTTATTGTTTTTACAATTCTGTGCGTAGATTATTCTTGCTGCTGTGATAATATGAATAATTAAATATTGTATTTCTTTTTCATATGACCCTGGAAGTATTCCTAGTAAAAAATATTTCTGGCCTCATCTTTATATGTTATTTAGTTATTTCTCCTAATTGTGATCTGATTTTACTCCAATATTGTTTCGCTTTATGACAGGACCACCACATGTGGTAATACGTTCTCTTTTACTGTTTGCATTTCTAGCATGTTGGTGAAGTTTTGGGAAACCTCTTTGCCAGTCTGGCTGGTGGCAAGTGCTACCTATAAAACATTTTGTACATGTTTTCTTTATAGGCTACAGATATTGTCAGTTTATAATTTTTGTTCCATAATTTCTCCCACTTGTCCAATTCAATGTTATATCCGAATATTTTTGCACAAATTATCATATTTTTCTTAACTACCTCCTCTTCCAATTTGTATCTTAATAGTATAATCTCATTTTAAATATATTTCCAAATAGAGAAGAAAAATGATGCCAAATCAACCACATTGCTCATAAATTCTAAACTTATGAAAAAGAAATAACATTACAAAATGGATTTTCCACAATGTGACTTTCATCATCTTTTTCTAATTAAAAAAGGATAGCCTCTGGTTTTTTGGGTTTTTTTTATAATGTTGCATAGTAATGCCATATCAAAATGACCCTTCTCGACCCTAGAATATATTAAGCAGGGCATGCTCGGGGTTCAGTTCTCTCTCTATATGCTGTGCATGTTTTCCCTCATTTCTCTAAAATAAAAATAACTAGCAAAAAGATAAGAAATATGGTCTTGCTCATCCATCAAGCGTCAATGGGGAGCTTGAGAGATAGAATCAGTATTGTAACATCGTTTAATTTATTTCCTGATTGTAGCAATTGGCTTCAATCCAGTCCTTTCAAATCTATTATCAGTCTGGAGAGCATATGAATCATCACATGTTTCTTTGGTGACATTTGAAAAATGCATTGTTGTCAATTCTATATTATCACTAGCACTATCTTCTTGAAAATAAAGATTTGTTGGATTTATTTATTTAGTGTATGGCATATTATAAATAGACTTGCAATATATATTGATATTTTACCTAAGTTAAAAACACGATAACATAAGCATGTTAAAAAGATCTGTATTCAGGTACCACTGTCTAGGCCCATGGTGGCGAACCTATGGCACGAGTACCACAGGTGGCACACAAGCCCTTTGTGTGGACACGCACGTGATCGCCCCAGCACAGGCGAAAGGCTGCCAGATATGCCTGAAACAAGCAATGGGCAGAACAGGGCTCTGTTTGGTGGATGCAGTTTTGTTTCACGCCTCCCATTTAAGTTGATAGATAGCCAGGGGCCTGTTTGCGAATGGTCCCTGCTCCTTTCTTTCTATTTTGAAAAACCCTCCCTGGCCTTTCACTTTTTCCACCCCTGATTCTCTCCAGTAGTTGTCATTTGCTTGCCTTCTTTCAAAAATTACAGAGATACACAAGCAAATAACTTGTGTGTTGCTGAGACCTAATTGCAAAGAATGGTGTGTGTGTGCGTGCGTGCGTAAAACTAGACTGGAGGAATCTTGCACACCGCTCTTTATCTCTGCAGCAATAAAGAGAGAGAGGGGAGGGAAAGAGAGAGAGAGAGAGAGACAGAGACAGAGAGAGACAGAAAGAGAGGGGGAAAAGAGAGAAGATTACAGAAGTTTTTCTTTTTTTTGGTTGCTAAACGTAATATTTCAAAGCAGAAAAAAATGAAGGGGCATAAAAGTGCATTTATCACATTTTTCTTAGAACAATTAGCTAAACTGCCTTGTTTATCATTATTTTAGGTAGTAAAATCTCATTACTGGGGTTAAATTGCTGTGTTGGCACTTTGCAATAAATAGGTGGGTTTTGGGTTGCAGCTTGGGCACTTGGTCTTTAAAAGGTTCACCATCACTGGTCTAGGCCATCTAACCACTGAAGCACAGCATCATTTATATGAAAGTAAAATCAAATACTGAATCAGTATATGAAAACAGTAAAGAAACAAAGATTTTCTAGTTTTCTTGGTCCTACTACACAGGTTTGGTACAGCATTCAAGCCAGGGGTGGGTTCCACTTACCTTTACTACTGGTTCACAACGGGGCCACAATTTTGCTTAATATTGAAAATGCTATCTTCTGGAACCTTAGTCACACCCTTACTATATTTTAAAGGTTTCAATTATATCCCCACATTTGCCTTCTGTCTTCCAGGCTGCACATATTCAGTTCCTCCAATTTCTCCTGATATGTTTTGTCTTTCAGACCTGGCAGCAATTTGATGCCTGTTTCTGGACCCACTCAACCATACACACACAAGATATCTCCAGAATTAAACAAAGAATTCCAAATGGGATCTGATTAAACCCCTATAAAGTGGGATTATGTCCTCTTCTTGAAACTAGCCCACCTTCTTTTACACCCAAGCAGGCAGGAATAGATATCTCATTTTCTTTTTCCTTTTTTAATCCATCCAAAGTTGTTATCTTCTCTGCATCTTCTTTTCTTAACTTTTCCCCATGAGTCATCTTCTGCAATCAGTGCTTCACCTTCCTTTTCTGAAGCTTGTAGTCCTATAATCAGTTTAGAGTATTGACCCTTATAGCCTAAAATTTCTGTATTAGAGCTATGTTGGAGGAGTGGTTAGAGCACTATTGCAGGCTACTCTGCTGATTGCTGACTGTGAGCAGTTTGGCAGTTCGAGTCTCAGCAGCTCAAGGTTGACTCAGCCTTCCATCCTTCTGAGGTTGGTAAAATGAGGACTCAGATTGTTGGGGCAATATGCTGACTCTGTAAACTGCTTACAGAGGACTGTATGCTTAATAGAATAACAGTGTTGGAAGGGACCTTGAAGGTCTTCTAGTCCAACCTCCTGCTTAGGCAGGAATACCTATACCATTTCAGAGAAATGGTTATCCAATCTCTTCTTAAAAACTTCCAGTGTTTGAGCATTTACAACTTCTGGAGGCAAGTTGTTCTACTGATTAATTGTTCTGTCAGAAAATTTCTCCTTAGTTCTAAGTTGCTTCTCTCCTTGATTAGTTTCTACCCATTGCTTTTTGTCCTGCCCTCGGGTTCTTTGGAAAATAGCTTGACATCCTCTTCTTTGTTGGCAGCCCCTGAGATATTAGAACACTGCTATCTTCTTTATTTATTGATTAGCCCTTGGACCATATCAAAGTGTAGAGTTCCAGAAACAAATTATTACTAAAATTTGATAAAAGCAATTTAAAATGGAATTGGATAAAATACGATTTAAAATGAAATTGAAATAAAATACAGTAATTTGAGATATAGATGGAACACACCCCTAGTCCTTTTTATCAAACTAGACATACCCAATTCCAGCAACTGTTCTTTATATGTTTTAGCCTCCAGTACCCTAATCATCTTTGTTGCTTTTCTCTGCACTCCTTTTTAGAATCTGTAAAGCAATGTGAAGTAGTAGACAATACTAAGTGTTATTAGCTTAATGTCAACTAATAAACTGCTTTAGCTGCTTAAAATCTCTAAATTATTAATTATGTTGAAAAGTCTTAGGTCTTATCTGACCAGTGTGATTTTGACCAGAATTGTGAGTCATTGTATAAACCACGAATGTTTCGTGATTTTCATTGATTAGGATAATCAATTGGGATTTGGAGATAAATTGAATTATGTTCAATATTCCAAGGATATCTTTCAATGACTTTCAGACACAGAAGAGCACATACAATAATTTGTAAATCCAGATTATTTTAATAATAATAATTGTTTGAAAGCATTCAAATCAACAAGGATTTTTTTCATGTTTTTAAAACTTCTATATAATCCAGATTCCATTAGGCATTCATGTAGAAGATGATGGTTTTTCCATGTAATGATCAGAAGCCTTCCCCTTAGCTGTTGGAAAAATGGTTGGAAATAATTTAAAATATATTGATATGATGCAATCATTCTTTTTTTAATAATGCAGATATTGATTGATTGATTGGTTGGTTTGATTTATTTGCCGCCCTTCTCTGGAGACTCAGGGCAGCTTACAATGTGTTAAGCAATAGCTGTCATACTTTTGTATATACCTGCTTAGTAGGGCTTTCAGCCCCGCCCACCCACCCCAAGTGGTGTTCTTTTTTATACAAAGTCAGCTTATTGCCCCCACAATCCAGGTCATCATTTTGCCCACCTCGAAAGGATGGAAGGCTGAGTTAACCCTGAGCCTGGTGAGATTTGAACTTGCAATAATTGCAGGCAGCTGGTGCTACTTAACAGCACTTTAGTCTGCTGCGCCACCAACAAAATATCTACAAAATATCATACAGTGCAATCTTTTTACATTGTTTCTATGTAAAACATAGAAACCCCTAATCCAACAGGGTTGGTTTATGAAGTCATCTTATTCCTTTTTCTGCAGCGTCAAGTTCACTTTTTAAACATTATGGCACATTGCCCCTCCATTCCACTCATAGTTTTATATGGGCAGTAAAGAGGCAATATGGGTCTCCATAGACCATTTCGCTTACAGTGTTAATGTAATGGAAGTCCATATTCTCATCATTTTTCTTCTTCCTACAAATTCTTCCTTCTTATAATAGTATCATTCCTATTAAATCATGCCAACAATAGCTGAAAATATTTCAGATTTCCTTTCCAATCATCAATGTTTCAAGTGCACTCAAACCATTGTCATAGTGGTTCATTTCAGAGACAATTTCTCATGGGGTGAGAAATTGGTGTATATTGTATGTCTGTGCATATGTGTATGTCTCTCTCTATGTGTGTGTTGGTTTGGTTCTCAGTGAGATTCATCTCTAGAGTCAGAAAGCAAAGGACTTGATGATGGGGAGTAAAGGGATAATCAGTCCCAAGTCTAAAAATCCTGGGAATATTGTCATCCTGTTAAGAGTTGCCCAAAACCACACTTGTGGCATCCCTGCCAAAGAGGCACTCACTCACTCAGTTATCTAAATTGAAGAGGCCTTCACAAGTTCAATGTCTGATGCAACAGGATTTAAATTTGCATGGAAGGCAATGCTCATCTGGTGGACACACAAAGGCTTGCTTAGTGTAGTCCAATAGATGCTTCTATTACATGGATTTTGTAAAGGGTAATCCAAGAAAGTTGATCTTATTTTAGCCACTTGCTTGGTGAATTTGATATTGAAGAGGTAAATGTTTCTGATGAAAATGTACGTGGGCATAACATGGAAAAATTTGTCTGATCCTAATTATGAGACAAAATGAAATAAATGCTATGAATATTTCAGTTTTTGCACCTTACGTTTTGCAGCAAGGCTCATTGGCATGACAAAGTCCTATCTTCTTTTCAGCAGCACCACATTGTTGCTTTCTGCAAACTCCTTTATTTTTAATGCATGCTCTCGAATCCATTATCCTCTCTGCTTCCCCTGGAGAAGGAAGAGAAGGAGAAGCTAATCATATCCTTTTCAAAATTTGTAGATTTGAATTCCTAGGAAAAGTGTAGTTACTAAAATGTATTGTTTTAGGGAGAACACTTATAGAAATAGCTCCTTAGTAAAAAAAAAAAAGATATTATTTTTTCAGACAATATTTTAACTAGAATCTTATATACTTTACATGAAGTTTAAGAAGTTCAGTTATTTATTTACTTTCTGGTTCAAAATATTTGAGTATTACTTCCCAGTCCTGAAAAAGTATACAGAAAACTTCCAAGAATATAGTAGATTAAAGCAGTTTTTAAAACCAACCCTAGAATATTGAATAAAGTATGCAAAATAAAATATCTAATTTCTTGTTTAGCTTGGTGGGTCTAGTTGGATTAAATAAATGTTTATTTTTGAAGTGTCTCATTTCAACATGAATGACAGTATAAAAGTTTCATCAGAATTGACTTACCCAGATCAGAAAGAATCACAAAGGCGAGGAAAAAGAGGACACACCAAGCCTTCATAGTTATGGCAAGTTCAAAGCAACTGCTTAAGTCTTCTCTAGTCCAGTCACCAAAAGTAGCCTAGAAGGTATGTTCCATTCCGCCTTTTAAATCATCATCATGGGATGTACCTTTAATTACAAATGTAAATATTAATGAGATGAAGACAGAGGAACAAGTGGATTGGTTGTTTCTATCTCTGTATCTTGAAGTTAATTGGAAGAGGTGGTATTTTCCTTAAATGGCCAGTCTCCACAACTGGAGATGCTTATTGGCTTATTTCTGCTGTTAAAAAAAAAAAAGAGTAGTTTAATAGCCAAGTAAATCTTTTACCTGATAATATCCCTAAACCAGCTGTTAATTATCCTGGATAAAGATTTTTTGATTACCTTTCTGATCAGGATACCTATCATGACCAGGATATTTCCAGATTGGATTATGGTATCCATTGTAGGGGAGTTTCCACTGAAGAGTATTTCTATTCTTTAGTTTATTAATAAGATCTCTGGAAAACTGACTGTTGAAACTGACTGCAGTATAAAGAGGAAAGAAGTCAACACATTGGCTTCTTTTTCATTGATGTGCATAAAATACTGATGCTTCATTTCAAATTCTTAAACAATTATTTTTTGAATACAGCCAGAATTGCTCACCGTTGTGTTTATAAATTACTGTGTTCTCTTGTATGTGGCAAAGGGAGAAAAAATAATTTGACCAGCTCTCATCTGTTACTTTTTGGTTCTAAAACCCTTCCCTTCCCTCTTTTGTATGAAGAACATGGCTTCATTCATTCTTTTTCGTTATGGGAGGTGGAAGATAGAAAGATGGTTGGTGCCAAGGAAAAATGTCTCTTTTCTTGGCACCATACAGTACCTCATTCCTGCCCATGTCTCTATAGCTTTTATCAATCATGACCCCTTTTTCCTCCATGCCATTTCAACACCAAGAACCACATAGAAGAATGGTTTCTGTTACTGAAATGAGCGTCTTTATTAACGATAATGGTGAAAAGATACGTATCTTTGCCAGTACATATGTTTTCCCATAAGGGTGTTTAATGTGAAATTGAAATCATTTCATGATGTCTTTGTTGCCCGCTGCCCATAACATCCATTCACTTTTATATATTTGGAAAACACAAGAGAAAAACAACTGTATTATATAAAAGCATGAGAGGGTGATGTGCAATTTAGTTTATTTACATTTTGCATGGAAAGACTGATAGAATGATGTCTGATGTTCCAGGACTTCCATTCAATGGGGGAGACGAAGAGGTGGGAATTTGATGAAACATGCATTACTCATCTGCAATGCAAATTTAGAGGGTAAGGAAGCTTCTGACATGACATAGTGTAGTGCCTTAATATGTGACATTGTAAGGATATATTTTGTCCTCTGCCACTGTGAGGGTATACTAACTGGGTCCCAGTCTTCCCTGCTTATACTCTGTATTTAAATGTAGTAGAGAACTGAAGATGATTACAGGTCATCTTGAGGAAAAATTGTGAGGAACTGGAGTAGACACACTGTAGCATTCAAACATCTCCCAAGTATACTGTCTTTATTGGTTTCATACTTTCAGGTATAAAATGAGAACATGACCAAGAAACAGTTTTTTTGTGTTGTAACAATTTATTAGAATCACTTATTACTTATCATAAGAGGCAAAGTCAGCATTATGGGCTTCCGAATATCCATGGCTATCCATGGATAGAGAAGAATTGTCTGTTTTGTTTCTGAAAACCTTTTGGCTCCTTTTGGAAAAGGGCTATTAGATCACCATCGCCTTTAACCTGATGCAACAGAGCAATTCTATATTTTCATGTATTCATTCTGAAGTACCAAGCAGTCAAAGAAGCTTAATGGTTTATGGTTATGTTTTTGGAAGGATCTGAAACACTACAGATGGTAATAACCCAAAAAGAACAATGTGAGCATCCATAAGCCTTGAACAGTAAGCTCTAGAATAGAAGTAGTTCCTTTATACTTCTTTTATACATAAAAATGCAATTATTATTGTATGTTTCTCAGAATTATCATTCAAATGAACAACAGTTCCATACAACTCTCTTTGCGAGGAGAAATTTTGATAAGAATTTGATAAAATAAATTTGATAAATTTGATAAAATAAATAAATAAACGTAACACTCCTAACTAGTCCTTCTTTACGCTAGACTAGCCAAACCTAAATCCTGCAACTGTTCTTCATATGGTTTAATCTCCAGGCATTTAATCATTTTAGCTGCTCTTCTTTGGAGTTTTTCCAAAGTCTCAATGTCTTCTTTGTAATTTGTTGACCAAAACTAGATGCAGTATGAAGTAGCTAGGGAATAACGAGCAGGACAGGCAAGGTAGTGGCAACAGCTCTTTTATTCACGGTGAGACTCCAGCAAAAGAACACAAGCAGCAGCATTCCTTAAATACATTTCAGTGCTGATTGCTAACCAATCACAAACACTCCTGCATTTGAATCTCCCGCTCAAAATGGCAACAACATAACACAGTATTTCAGGTATGGTCTTTACTAAGGCTTTATAAAGTGGTATTAATGCTTCATGTGGTTTTAATTCTATGCTTCTGTTTATACAACCAAGGATTGTAGTAGCTTTTTGGGCTGCTTCTGCACACAGCTGACTTTTAAGTGATCGTCCACAAGGATTCCAAGATCTCTCTCACAGTTACTGTTTTTGAGCCAGGTTTTGCCTAATCTGTACTTGTACCTTTGATTTTTCCTGCCCAGGTGTAAAACCTGGCTTTTCTCCACATTAAATTTTATTTTGTTAGAGAGAGCCCAAGTTCAAGTATGTCAAGATCTTTTTGGATCCTGAGCTTGTCTTCTGGAGTGATGGCTATTCCTGTCATCTTAATGTCATCTAAAAATTTGATGAGCTCCACTTCTATTCCCTCATCCAAGTCATTTATCAAGATATTGAAGAATATTGTCCTAAAACGGAATCTTCTGGTACCCCACTGTTTACTTCCCTTCATGTAGATGTAGCACCATTAACGACTACAGGCAATCCCCCACTTATGACAGTTCACTAAGAGACTATTTAAAGATACATCCTAACTCCACCCAAGTATTTACTACATAGTCCTGAAATTACAAATGTTGCAGCACCAAGGCAGTTGTTCACACTTACAAATCACTGCAGAGGCTCTGCAACATTCACCCTGCCTATTCTCCCCCAATCCCTCCGGGATGTCTACAGTCAAGAGGCCTTTGGATACTCTTCTTGCAAAGATCCAGGGAGTCTTTTGTTTCTTGGCCTCTTTGTGCTTCAGACCTTCAGTGCATTTGCAGAGAAAGGAGGCCTGTAATATTGCAAGATCACATGAGATCAGTAGCAGGAGGTCTCATGCTACTGCTCTCGCCCTAAGGGTACTTTAGGCCTCTGTTCTCTGCAAATAGAGGCCTGGAGCAAAAACCTTTGCTTCTGCTCCTTGTGCATTACACCGCAACAATTTTTGAATCTAGAACTCTCCAATTGGATATCTTAAAGAATGTATTTAAAAAATCTGGGACATATTACTGCTGTGGAACTGAAATTTTCATGAAGTTATTGGAGGGAAAGACTTTTGCCGTATTTGCAAAAACCCTTTGCCATTGAGAACAGAGGATGGGAGGAGTGCGTCCGTCCTTCCAGGCACATGTGGCCGACTGGGCCTCTGTTCTCATCAGCAAAAGACCTGAAGAAAATGGGGGGGGGGGGAGTTGGGTCTGGAGGGCCCATCTCCTCACTCCACCCTCAAAACACACTCATAACAATCACATTCACAGTTCCCACACTCTGCTGCTCTCAAATCCTAGTCTATCATAGGCTGTTGCTTATAACTCCTTATTTCCTAATAATTTCAAGTTAAGTAATGGAATTACATTGGAAATTGGTGAACCCTTGAAGACTGCTGGATCATATTGATGACTAAATTCCTTAAATAGACTTTATTCATTAGAATACTGGAAATATTTTCTGGGACCCAATTGGAAACTCACAGCAATTTAACTAGCACAGTTGCTTCCTTTTCTTTGCTGAGCCCTCTTCAAAATAATTGTGTCTTTCCTTAAACCCATCAACAAAAGCTTAGCTTTTAAAATACGCAAACAATTGATTTGTTTGCTTTAAGGCTTGAGAGATTATTCCAGCTGTACTCATTCACAGAAATGTTTAGAAAGCAAGAAAGATTGAAATTAGCAGGTTTTCTGTTTCCCCTACCCTTCTGCAAAAGACCAGATGGTTTCCTTAGTGCTGGGTGTGAAGGGGCATAGTGGGTCAGCTATTTCTTTGCTTTTGCTTTTTTATTTCAAGGAGTAGGACGATTGAAGGATTTTCTGTTGTTCCAAGAACATCTCCTTTAGCATAACATTTCTAGATATGCTGAAGGAGGCTTCTAATGCAATGCTGACTCACTTCCATTCCAGTCACTGATTTAGCAGGAAACTGTGCTTTTCAGTCCCAGAAAAATAAATCTATTTATAACATGGATAGGCTGCTCTTGGTTGCCCCTCACTGATATCAATGTGCTCATAAATTTCATGCAGAAATTAAGATGTAGGAAGTTAGCACCCACCCCTTTCCTAGAAGAATGAAATATTTTGGGCAATATTAAAAAGGCAGAATATTATGTTTCCCTGGATGAGAAATGGAGAAGCCTGTTTTAAAGACAAAGCAACTCCCACCTTCCTGCCTCCCCCCCACCCCTTTGTTAATGGGACAGAGGCAGAAACTCAATCTTTGAAAATAGGACCCATCTGCAACACTATAGCAACAGAAACTCACCACATGGCACCTGGGAAGATTACATCAGCCAGCAAGGCTAGCTTAGACCCCCACCCTCTGGGAGTCTGAAAACCAATCAGAATACTCTTTCAGGGCCCAAGAAGTTCAAAGCCACAGAGAGCATAAAACCTGGGGACTCGCTGTATCTCGTCCCTTTTCTGTTCAGGAACTCAAGGCATGTGATCCTGTCCACCATTAAACCATCTTTCCAAGCCGTCTCCATGTTTCTTTCTTTTTTTAAAATAATCTTTATTTACATTTTCGGTTAAAAACAAACAATGATCAGACAAACAAGCATCATACAATACAGAACAATACAAAAAAACAATCTGTATAAGAGTGACCCTATACACCCCTATACCCCCTTATCCAAATATCCTACATTTTGGTTGGTATTATAGTCCAGAGGAGACAGAACAACTTACATCTCTTCATACATCAATCTAGTCTTTCCTACTTCATTACATACATATACTATACATTATATTATTTTACATATTCTATGTTATATTCCTAATAAAATATATATTTTCTCATCTATTTTACCATTGTTTTATTTTTCTCGATCCATCTATAAAATTTTTCCCATGATAAGCATATTGGCTTTGATCTTTGTTTTTCAATTTTTTAGTTAATTTATCCGCCTCTGCGCATTCTAAAACCTTCTAAATAATGAGTTCTTCTGATGGGCTATTTTGGTTTTTCCAGAATTGTGCATATGCCAGTCTCGCTGCTATAATCACATGCAGAGCAAGATACCATATATCCTTTCCCATTTTCTCTGGCCTAAATCCGAGCAGGCATGTCTCTGGGCGCCACTCAATTTTGGTGTCTAGAATTTCATTTAGCCATCCTTTTATCATCCCCCAAAATTCCATTGCTTTTGGGCATGTCCACCATTGGTGGTAGTATGTACCTCTTTCCTTCCTACACTTCCAGCATTCTGCTGTTTGTCCCTTGAACATTCTCGCTAGTCTATCTGGAGAAAGGTGCCACCTATATACCATTTTATATATGTTCTCCTTGTAGGCTGAGGACACAACTAACTTCATATTGTCCCACCATATTTCCTGCCATTTTTCTAAATAGATTGGATGTCCAAAATTTTTCCCCCAGGCAATCATTGTATCTTTGATTATTTCCTCACCTATCTCTAATTCCATCAGTAATTTATACGTTTTAGAAATCATACCTTTTTCTTGTCCTGTTAAAATTTTATCTAATTCTTGAAGTTCATTGTTAATGCCCCTCTCTTTGTCTTTATCATATTTAGATTTAATCTGGGTATATGTCCACCAATCAATGTGTATTCCTTGGGAGTCCAGTTTCTGTTTCGATTTTAGTTTGACCAATGAGTTCAGTAGTTCTTTATATGTTAGTTTTTTATCAAAGTTATATAGTTTGGGGTATGTTAACGCTTCTATGGGTGAAATCCAACATGGTACCTTAATATAGTATTTTTTACTCAATTTTTCCCATGTTCATATTAAAGTATTTCTTACATAGTGTCGGGTAAACCATTTGCTTTGTGTAGTGTTGTTTTTCCAAAGAGCCACATGGCAACCTTGTTGTGTATTGAATCCTTCTAGTTTAAGAAGACATCTATTTCTTAGAGTAATCCATTCTTTTACACAGGTTAATATAGCCACTGCATGGTAATTCTCCCACCATAGCAATCCCAAGCCCCCTCTCTCTTTTATTTCTTGCATCATCTTTCTTTTGATCCATGGTCTTTTCCCTTGCCAAATAAATTTTGTTATTATTTGATTTAAATCCCCCAAAAATGTTCCTGGTAAGGTAACTGGCGCAGCTTAAAATAGGAAGCTAAATTTTGGTAACACATACAATTTTACAGTTGCTACTCGTCCTAAAAGTGAAAGTTGTATTTTACCCCATTTATCTAAATCTTTTCCTACTTAAATTAACAATTTATTATAATTATCTTCTTGTAAGCTTGAACATCTATTGGTTAGCCAAATTCCCAAGTACTTAATTTTTTTCACTACCTTCAAACCAGTCATTTTTTGTAAATTTATCTTATTTTCTTCTGTCATATTCTTAGTTAGTATGTTTGTTTTCTTTTTGTTAATTAATAAACCTGCCACGGCCCCGTAATCCTCAATTGTTCCTATTAGAGATGTGCAAGATTCTAAGGGTTCTTCTAAAATGAAGACCATATCGTCTGCGAGGGCTTGGATTTTAAAAGTCTGTTGTCCTGTTTTAAGACCTTTTATTCTTTCGTCCTTCCTTATTTTATGTAATAATACTTCCAAAGATAAGATGAAAAGTAGCGGGGAGAGCGGACATCCCTGTCTTGTGCCCTTTCTAATATAGAATTCTTCTGACAGATCCCCATTTATCAATAACCTAGCTGTTTGATCTGAATAAATAGCATTAATTGCATTTCTAAATTTCGTTCCAAATCCCATATATTCTAGTTGCAACAATAAGAATTCCCAGTTTACCCTGTCAAATGCCTTCTGTGCGTCTATAAATACTAATGCGGCCTGTTTATCTGAGTGTTGTTCATAATACTCCAATATATTTAACATAATTCTCATATTATCTTTTAATTGTCGTGATGGTAGAAATCCATTTTGGTCTATATGTATGAATTCGTTTAGGAAACCTTTTAATCTGTTTGCTAAAATTGTGGTAAAAATTTTGTAGTCTGAGTTTAGGAGAGAAATTGGTCTGTAGTTTTTTATGTCTGTTAAAAGCGAATCTTCCTTGGGAATTAAACTCTCCATGAATGAGGAATTTCTGATTTCTCTAATACTTCATTAAATAGGTCTTTCATTTGTTCTCCCATGACTTCAATCATTATCTTATACAACTCCGCCGGGATTCCATCAGTGCCTGGGGTTTTCTGAGTCTTTTGTTTCTTTACTGCTCTTTCGACCTCAGCTAAAGTAATTTCTTCTTCTAGGATCTCTTTCGTTAGATTAGTTATCTTGGGTATATCTGAATTCTCCATATATTTTTTTATTGCCTCTCTTGAGATCTCCTCTCTTTTATATAATTCTTTATAAAAATCCACCGCAATTTTTTCCTTCCCTCTTTTTTCTTTTACTAGATTTCCTTCTTTATCCTCTAATTGTTCAATTCCTCTAGATCGTTTTTCTTTTTTTAGTCTATATGTAAGCCATCTTCCCAATTTATTGGCCAATTCAAAGTGTTTTTGTTTTGTTATCTTTATCTTATCTGCCAATTTATCTAATTCCAACAAATTGAGTTGATGTTTTAAAAGAATCACCTATTCTTTTGCCCCCTTAGAAAGTGGATTATCTTGTAGTTGTTCTTCGGCTTTCATTAGTTTATTTATTAGCTCTTCCCTTTCCTGATTATCTGTTTTATGTTTAATGGCCGTATATTTAATAATGAGACCCCTCATGTAAGCTTTGGCCGCATCCTATATTATTTGCAATGGCATTCCTGGTGTTTTATTTTCTTCAAAGAAGTGGGGTATCTCAATCTTAAGTTTTTGGATAAGTTCAGTCTCTTTTAATATCTCTGTTCTCAGCATCCATCTCTTTCTGTTTTTCCTTTCCTTCTTTAATGTAACAAGCACTGGATTATGATCGGCCCATTCATTCGGCATAATTCTAACATCTAATATTTGGGAGTTTAATTCTTGTGTCATCCAGATCATATCCAGTCTAGACCATGATTTATGTCTATGGGAATAGTAAGTAAATTGTTTACTTGCTGGATTATGTTCATGCCAGGTATCTACCAATCCTAGTTCTTCTCTTATCTCATTGTAAGTAGTTGGTAGTGTCTTCTTCTCTTGTCTTCCACTTTCCCCCCTCCCCTCATGATTCTCACCTTTTTTATAATCCTGTATTCTAGTCGTGATTGCATTAAAGTCACCCAGAAGGCATACCTGCTCATATTCCAAATCACGTATTTCTGTTTGCAGTTTTCGGAAAAAAGATTTATGTTTAGTATTGAGAGCATAAATTCCTACCTATAGAACTTTCTTCTGTAGTATTTCTACCTCTAGAATTAATATCCTTCCCTCCTCATCCGCAAATAATTGTACCGGTAATAACTGTTCTTTCACAAAAATTGCCACTCTTTTTTTTTTCCTCTGATGCCGCTACAAATAGTTCCCCAGCTTTTGGATATTTCAGTAAATTAGATTGTGATAGTTTAATGTGCGTTTCCTGGATACATGCTATATCGACATTTGTTTTAACAATTTTAGCTAGTATACGTTGTCTCTTTATCGGTGCATTGAGACCATTAACATTAACCGTCAGAATTCTCACTCCTTGCTCCATCCTCTATTTACTACCTTCCTTACTTTTGGTTACTGAACGGGTTTCTATATCATATTCTGTTGATCCTCCTTCCTCCTCCTTCCTCCCTTCATCTTTTCCCTTCCCATAATATGCTTGTGCTTCTCTTTCCTTTTTTCCACCCTTCTTTCCTCTCTCTTTGTGTCTCCTTCACTATTTCTATATTGCTTTCCTTTCCAACAGACCCAAAACAATTTTCACAAAATTCTCGAGCATCCTGGATATTTTCAAGTTTAACTTTCCGCTCTTGCCAAGTTACCAAGAGCCCTTCAGGTAGCAACCATCTATATGGTACGTTATATTTTCTTAATTGCGAGGTTATGAATTGATAGCTTTGCTGCTGTTCTCGTACTCTTTTCGGAATCTGTTTTAAGATCGAAATTTGATGCCCCTTATATGTAATTTTCTGTTCCCTAGCTTTATGCAACGTTTCATCTCTTAATGCCTTTTTCGTAAGTCTTACATGTATTTCTCTGTTTCCAGTGTCTTTTTCTCCACTTGGAGCAGAACCCAGAAGGATATTTCTTCCTACAAAGGCTTGATGCATTTCCAAATTGCCTCTTAGACATATTGCTCATATTTGTGGCAAGTTGGACAACAGCCCATAAATACAGTATACGGGAAAGAGGAGAGTGGAAGGTGTGCAATTTATTTTATTTCCTTATAGTCTAGAATGGATAGGACTGAAATCCTGTTTTTGTTCAGGATTTGCAGCATATTGAGTAAAATACTTATATCCTTCTTATACTCTTCTATTGGTCAGCTAGAGGAATAGCTCTTACTAGTTCAAGGTCTTCCCAGTTTTCTGCATTCTGAAGTTAAGTGTAGCACAGTTGGTGATATATTTCACTTAGAAACCTTTTTTCCCCCAAGAATGTGATTGGAGGATTGTGGCATGGAAACCTTCTCAGAAAACATATCCTAGTCATATTGGCTGTAGCTGATTATTGCAGGCAGCATCCAAAAGGTTTATCTTCTCCTCAGTGATCTCCTTGTCTAATAGCCCATCCAAACTGGTTCAACATAAAAGCTAAATGGAACATATAGGCACATAGGCTTCTGAACATGAGTGGTTAGGAAAAGAGTAATTGTTCCTACCCATTCCACAGCTCATATATCTCAAAACATTCATTTGGTCCCATGTGAAAATGTCTTCAGGATTAGAGCAGCCCTTCATCCCATTTTCTACTATAAATTATGACACACTGAACAATTGTGAGGAAGACTTCTCCTCTAGCAGCTGATAAGGGGTAATGATTTTTGAATGAAGTAAAAGTATATGGAGTGCATTTGTCTGAAAACAATGGGAACATTGTGCACGGGATCACTGTCTTCTCAGAAAAATAATGTCTGGAAGGCAAGAAGTTGCCTTGTGAAGGAAAGAAATTGCTACAACCACACAGTACTTTCTGTGATTTTCTAAATGGGGCATTGCAACATTACTTGACAATGACATATACAATGTATGTATTTAAAGAAGGAATTGGGCTAAGTTACCTTTGACCTTGGTAATGTCAAGGCTCTCCAAATTTGCTGAATCAAAGATCAGGGCCCACTGACACAAAATGAGCCATAGGAATGAACAGTCACAGTGTCCTGTGTAGGGAGGAATCAATTGGAAGGAGAATCCATAATTAAGATGCATGTTCACTTTATTTTCTTCAACTTCCATTCTAAGAAGATTTAAGTAGCATACTGACTTTCTTGTCTGCCTCGTTGCATCAAGGAATATGCTTTATGTTTACATTAATTCCTTATATTTTTCCTCAACTTTAAATCCTGACAGTCAATTTATCTATTTATAAAGGGTCATCCCTCATTAAGACAAGACCTTCTTTGTATTCAACTAAAAGATAATTTGACCAGCTCTCATCTGTTACTTTTTGGTTCTAAAACCCTTCCCTTCCCTCTTTTGTATGAAGAACATGGCTTCATTCATTCTTTTTCGTTATGGGAGGTGGAAGATAGAAAGATGGTTGGTGCCAAGGAAAAATGTCTCTTTTCTTGGCACCATACAGTACCTCATTCCTGCCCATGTCTCTATAGCTTTTATCAATCATGACCCCTTTTTCCTCCATGCCATTTCAACACCAAGAACCACATAGAAGAATGGTTTCTGTTACTGAAATGAGCGTCTTTATTAACGATAATGGTGAAAAGATACGTATCTTTGCCAGTACATATGTTTTCCCATAAGGGTGTTTAATGTGAAATTGAAATCATTTCATGATGTCTTTGTTGCCCGCTGCCCATAACATCCATTCACTTTTATATATTTGGAAAACACAAGAGAAAAACAACTGTATTATATAAAAGCATGAGAGGGTGATGTGCAATTTAGTTTATTTACATTTTGCATGGAAAGACTGATAGAATGATGTCTGATGTTCCAGGACTTCCATTCAATGGGGGAGACGAAGAGGTGGGAATTTGATGAAACATGCATTACTCATCTGCAATGCAAATTTAGAGGGTAAGGAAGCTTCTGACATGACATAGTGTAGTGCCTTAATATGTGACATTGTAAGGATATATTTTGTCCTCTGCCACTGTGAGGGTATACTAACTGGGTCCCAGTCTTCCCTGCTTATACTCTGTATTTAAATGTAGTAGAGAACTGAAGATGATTACAGGTCATCTTGAGGAAAAATTGTGAGGAACTGGAGTAGACACACTGTAGCATTCAAACATCTCCCAAGTATACTGTCTTTATTGGTTTCATACTTTCAGGTATAAAATGAGAACATGACCAAGAAACAGTTTTTTTGTGTTGTAACAATTTATTAGAATCACTTATTACTTATCATAAGAGGCAAAGTCAGCATTATGGGCTTCCGAATATCCATGGCTATCCATGGATAGAGAAGAATTGTCTGTTTTGTTTCTGAAAACCTTTTGGCTCCTTTTGGAAAAGGGCTATTAGATCACCATCGCCTTTAACCTGATGCAACAGAGCAATTCTATATTTTCATGTATTCATTCTGAAGTACCAAGCAGTCAAAGAAGCTTAATGGTTTATGGTTATGTTTTTGGAAGGATCTGAAACACTACAGATGGTAATAACCCAAAAAGAACAATGTGAGCATCCATAAGCCTTGAACAGTAAGCTCTAGAATAGAAGTAGTTCCTTTATACTTCTTTTATACATAAAAATGCAATTATTATTGTATGTTTCTCAGAATTATCATTCAAATGAACAACAGTTCCATACAACTCTCTTTGCGAGGAGAAATTTTGATAAGAATTTGATAAAATAAATTTGATAAATTTGATAAAATAAATAAATAAACGTAACACTCCTAACTAGTCCTTCTTTACGCTAGACTAGCCAAACCTAAATCCTGCAACTGTTCTTCATATGGTTTAATCTCCAGGCATTTAATCATTTTAGCTGCTCTTCTTTGGAGTTTTTCCAAAGTCTCAATGTCTTCTTTGTAATTTGTTGACCAAAACTAGATGCAGTATGAAGTAGCTAGGGAATAACGAGCAGGACAGGCAAGGTAGTGGCAACAGCTCTTTTATTCACGGTGAGACTCCAGCAAAAGAACACAAGCAGCAGCATTCCTTAAATACATTTCAGTGCTGATTGCTAACCAATCACAAACACTCCTGCATTTGAATCTCCCGCTCAAAATGGCAACAACATAACACAGTATTTCAGGTATGGTCTTTACTAAGGCTTTATAAAGTGGTATTAATGCTTCATGTGGTTTTAATTCTATGCTTCTGTTTATACAACCAAGGATTGTAGTAGCTTTTTGGGCTGCTTCTGCACACAGCTGACTTTTAAGTGATCGTCCACAAGGATTCCAAGATCTCTCTCACAGTTACTGTTTTTGAGCCAGGTTTTGCCTAATCTGTACTTGTATCTTTGATTTTTCCTGCCCAGGTGTAAAACCTGGCTTTTCTCCACATTAAATTTTATTTTGTTAGAGAGAGCCCAAGTTCAAGTATGTCAAGATCTTTTTGGATCCTGAGCTTGTCTTCTGGAGTGATGGCTATTCCTGTCATCTTAATGTCATCTAAAAATTTGATGAGTTCCACTTCTATTCCCTCATCCAAGTCATTTATCAAGATATTGAAGAATATTGTCCTAAAACGGAATCTTCTGGTACCCCACTGTTTACTTCCCTTCATGTAGATGTAGCACCATTAACGACTACAGGCAATCCCCCACTTATGACAGTTCACTAAGAGACTATTTAAAGATACGTCCTAACTCCACCCAAGTATTTACTACATAGTCCTGAAATTACAAATGTTGCAGCACCAAGGCAGTTGTTCACACTTACAAATCACTGCAGAGGCTCTGCAACATTCACCCTGCCTACTCTCCCCCAATCCCTCCGGGATGTCTACAGTCAAGAGGCCTTTGGATACTCTTCTTGCAAAGATCCAGGGAGTCTTTTGTTTCTTGGCCTCTTTGTGCTTCAGACCTTCAGTGCATTTGCAGAGAAAGGAGGCCTGTAATACTGCAAGATCACATGAGATCAGTAGCAGGAGGTCTCATGCTACTGCTCTCGCCCTAAGGGTACTTTAGGCCTCTGTTCTCTGCAAATAGAGGCCTGGAGCAAAAACCTTTGCTTCTGCTCCTTGTGCATTACACCGCAACAATTTTTGAATCTAGAACTCTCCAATTGGATATCTTAAAGAATGTATTTTAAAAATCTGGGACATATTACTGCTGTGGAACTGAAATTTTCATGAAGTTATTGGAGGGAAAGACTTTTGCCGTATTTGCAAAAACCCTTTGCCATTGAGAACAGAGGATGGGAGGAGTGCGTCCGTCCTTCCAGGCACATGTGGCCGACTGGGCCTCTGTTCTCATCAGCAAAAGACCTGAAGAAAATGGGGGGGGGGAGTTGGGTCTGGAGGGCCCATCTCCTCACTCCACCCTCAAAACACACTCATAACAATCACATTCACAGTTCCCACACTCTGCTGCTCTCAAATCCTAGTCTATCATAGGCTGTTGCTTATAACTCCTTATTTCCTAATAATTTCAAGTTAAGTAATGGAATTACATTGGAAATTGGTGAACCCTTGAAGACTGCTGGATCATATTGATGACTAAATTCCTTAAATAGACTTTATTCATTAGAATACTGGAAATATTTTCTGGGACCCAATTGGAAACTCACAGCAATTTAACTAGCACAGTTGCTTCCTTTTCTTTGCTGAGCCCTCTTCAAAATAATTGTGTCTTTCCTTAAACCCATCAACAAAAGCTTAGCTTTTAAAATACGCAAACAATTGATTTGTTTGCTTTAAGGCTTGAGAGATTATTCCAGCTGTACTCATTCACAGAAATGTTTAGAAAGCAAGAAAGATTGAAATTAGCAGGTTTTCTGTTTCCCCTACCCTTCTGCAAAAGACCAGATGGTTTCCTCAGTGCTGGGTGTGAAGGGGCACAGTGGGTCAGCTATTTCTTTGCTTTTGCTTTTTTATTTCAAGGAGTAGGACGATTGAAGGATTTTCTGTTGTTCCAAGAACATCTCCTTTAGCATAACATTTCTAGATATGCTGAAGGAGGCTTCTAATGCAATGCTGACTCACTTCCATTCCAGTCACTGATTTAGCAGGAAACTGTGCTTTTCAGTCCCAGAAAAATAAATCTATTTATAACATGGATAGGCTGCTCTTGGTTGCCCCTCACTGATATCAATGTGCTCATAAATTTCATGCAGAAATTAAGATGTAGGAAGTTAGCACCCACCCCTTTCCTAGAAGAATGAAATATTTTGGGCAATATTAAAAAGGCAGAATATTATGTTTCCCTGGATGAGAAATGGAGAAGCCTGTTTTAAAGACAAAGCAACTCCCACCTTCCTGCCTCCCCCCCACCCCTTTGTTAATGGGACAGAGGCAGAAACTCAATCTTTGAAAATAGGACCCATCTGCAACACTATAGCAACAGAAACTCACCACATGGCACCTGGGAAGATTACATCAGCCAGCAAGGCTAGCTTAGACCCCCATCCTCTGGGAGTCTGAAAACCAATCAGAATACTCTTTCAGGGCCCAAGAAGTTCAAAGCCACAGAGAGCATAAAACCTGGGGACTCGCTGTATCTCGTCCCTTTTCTGTTCAGGAACTCAAGGCATGTGATCCTGTCCACCATTAAACCATCTTTCCAAGCCGTCTCCATGTTTCTTTCTTTCTTTCTTTTTTTAAAATAATCTTTATTTACATTTTCGGTTAAAAACAAACAATGATCAGACAAACAAGCATCATACAATACAGAACAATACAAAAAAACAATCTGTATAAGAGTGACCCTATACACCCCTATACCCCCTTATCCAAATATCCTACATTTTGGTTGGTATTATAGTCCAGAGGAGACAGAACAACTTACATCTCTTCATACATCAATCTAGTCTTTCCTACTTCATTACATACATATACTATACATTATATTATTTTACATATTCTATGTTATATTCCTAATAAAATATATATTTTCTCATCTATTTTACCATTGTTTTATTTTTCTCGATCCATCTATAAAATTTTTCCCATGATAAGCATATTGGCTTTGATCTTTGTTTTTCAATTTTTTAGTTAATTTATCCGCCTCTGCGCATTCTAAAACCTTCTAAATAATGAGTTCTTCTGATGGGCTATTTTGGTTTTTCCAGAATTGTGCATATGCCAGTCTCGCTGCTATAATCACATGCAGAGCAAGATACCATATATCCTTTCCCATTTTCTCTGGCCTAAATCCGAGCAGGCATGTCTCTGGGGGCCACTCAATTTTGGTGTCTAGAATTTCATTTAGCCATCCTTTTATCATCCCCCAAAATTCCATTGCTTTTGGGCATGTCCACCTTTGGTGGTAGTATGTACCTCTTTCCTTCCTACACTTCCAGCATTCTGCTGTTTGTCCCTTGAACATTCTCGCTAGTCTATCTGGAGAAAGGTGCCACCTATATACCATTTTATATATGTTCTCCTTGTAGGCTGAGGACACAACTAACTTCATATTGTCCCACCATATTTCCTGCCATTTTTCTAAATAGATTGGATGTCCAAAATTTTTCCCCCAGGCAATCATTGTATCTTTGATTATTTCCTCACCTATCTCTAATTCCATCAGTAATTTATACGTTTTAGAAATCATACCTTTTTCTTGTCCTGTTAAAATTTTATCTAATTCTTGAAGTTCATTGTTAATGCCCCTCTCTTTGTCTTTATCATATTTAGATTTAATCTGGGTATATGTCCACCAATCAATGTGTATTCCTTGGGAGTCCAGTTCCTGTTTCGATTTTAGTTTGACCAATGAGTTCAGTAGTTCTTTATATGTTAGTTTTTTATCAAAGTTATATAGTTTGGGGTATGTTAACGCTTCTATGGGTGAAATCCAACATGGTACCTTAATATAGTATTTTTTACTCAATTTTTCCCATGTTCATATTAAAGTATTTCTTACATAGTGTCGGGTAAACCATTTGCTTTGTGTAGTGTTGTTTTTCCAAAGAGCCACATGGCAACCATGTTGCTTTACAGTTGCTACTCGTCCTAAAAGTGAAAGTTGTATTTTACCCCATTTATCTAAATCTTTTCCTACTTAAATTAACAATTTATTATAATTATCTTCTTGTAAGCTTGAACATCTATTGGTTAGCCAAATTCCCAAGTACTTAATTTTTTTCACTACCTTCAAACCAGTCATTTTTTGTAAATTTATCTTATTTTCTTCTGTCATATTCTTAGTTAGTATGTTTGTTTTCTTTTTGTTAATTAATAAACCTGCCACGGCCCCGTAATCCTCAATTGTTCCTATTAGAGATGTGCAAGATTCTAAGGGTTCTTCTAAAATGAAGACCATATCGTCTGTGAGGGCTTGGATTTTAAAAGTCTGTTGTCCTGTTTTAAGACCTTTTATTCTTTCGTCCTTCCTTATTTTATGTAATAATACTTCCAAAGATAAGATGAAAAGTAGCGGGGAGAGCGGACATCCCTGTCTTGTGCCCTTTCTAATATAGAATTCTTCTGACAGATCCCCATTTATCAATAACCTAGCTGTTTGATCTGAATAAATAGCATTAATTGCATTTCTAAATTTCGTTCCAAATCCCATATATTCTAGTTGCAACAATAAGAATTCCCAGTTTACCCTGTCAAATGCCTTCTGTGCGTCTATAAATACTAATGCGGCCTGTTTATCTGAGTGTTGTTCATAATACTCCAATATATTTAACATAATTCTCATATTATCTTTTAATTGTCGTGATGGTAGAAATCCATTTTGGTCTATATGTATGAATTCGTTTAGGAAACCTTTTAATCTGTTTGCTAAAATTGTGGTAAAAATTTTGTAGTCTGAGTTTAGGAGAGAAATTGGTCTGTAGTTTTTTTATGTCTGTTAAAAGCGAATCTTCCTTGGGAATTAAACTAATGTTAGCCTCTCTCCATGAATGAGGAATTTCTGATTTCTCTAATACTTCATTAAATAGGTCTTTCATTTGTTCTCCCATGACTTCAATCATTATCTTATACAACTCCGCCGGGATTCCATCAGTGCCTGGGGTTTTCTGAGTCTTTTGTTTCTTTACTGCTCTTTCGACCTCAGCTAAAGTAATTTCTTCTTCTAGGATCTCTTTCGTTAGATTAGTTATCTTGGGTATATCTGAATTCTCCATATATTTTTTTATCGCCTCTCTTGAGATCTCCTCTCTTTTATATAATTCTTTATAAAAATCCACCGCAATTTTTTCCTTCCCTCTTTTTTCTTTTACTAGATTTCCTTCTTTATCCTCTAATTGTTCAATTCCTCTAGATCGTTTTTCTTTTTTTAGTCTATATGTAAGCCATCTTCCCAATTTATTGGCCGATTCAAAGTGTTTTTGTTTTGTTATCTTTATCTTATCTGCCAATTTATCTAATTCCAACAAATTGAGTTGATGTTTTAAAAGAATCACCTATTCTTTTGCCCCCTTAGAAAGTGGATTATCTTGTAGTTGTTCTTCGGCTTTCATTAGTTTATTTATTAGCTCTTCCCTTTCCTGATTATCTGTTTTATGTTTAATGGCCGTATATTTAATAATGAGACCCCTCATGTAAGCTTTGGCCGCATCCTATATTATTTGCAATGGCATTCCTGGTGTTTTATTTTCTTCAAAGAAGTGGGGTATCTCAATCTTAAGTTTTTGGATAAGTTCAGTCTCTTTTAATATCTCTGTTCTCAGCATCCATCTCTTTCTGTTTTTCCTTTCCTTCTTTAATGTAACAAGCACTGGATTATGATCGGCCCATTCATTCGGCATAATTCTAACATCTAATATTTGGGAGTTTAATTCTTGTGTCATCCAGATCATATCCAGTCTAGACCATGATTTATGTCTATGGGAATAGTAAGTAAATTGTTTACTTGCTGGATTATGTTCATGCCAGGTATCTACCAATCCTAGTTCTTCTCTTATCTCATTGTAAGTAGTTGGTAGTGTCTTCTTCTCTTGTCTTCCACTTTCCCCCCTCCCCTCATGATTCTCACCTTTTTTATAATCCTGTATTCTAGTCGTGATTGCATTAAAGTCACCCAGAAGGCATACCTGCTCATATTCCAAATCACGTATTTCTGTTTGCAGTTTTCGGAAAAAAGATTTATGTTTAGTATTGAGAGCATAAATTCCTACCTATAGAACTTTCTTCTGTAGTATTTCTACCTCTAGAATTAATATCCTTCCCTCCTCATCCGCAAATAATTGTACCGGTAATAACTGTTCTTTCACAAAAATTGCCACTCTTTTTTTTTTCCTCTGATGCCGCTACAAATAGTTCCCCAGCTTTTGGATATTTCAGTAAATTAGATTGTGATAGTTTAATGTGCGTTTCCTGGATACATGCTATATCGACATTTGTTTTAACAATTTTAGCTAGTATACGTTGTCTCTTTATCGGTGCATTGAGACCATTAACATTAACCGTCAGAATTCTCACTCCTTGCTCCATCCTCTATTTACTACCTTCCTTACTTTTGGTTACTGAACGGGTTTCTATATCATATTCTGTTGATCCTCCTTCCTCCTCCTTCCTCCCTTCATCTTTTCCCTTCCCATAATATGCTTGTGCTCCTCTTTCCTTTTTTCCACCCTTCTTTCCTCTCTCTTTGTGTCTCCTTCACTATTTCTATATTGCTTTCCTTTCCAACAGACCCAAAACAATTTTCACAAAATTCTCGAGCATCCTGGATATTTTCAAGTTTAACTTTCCGCTCTTGCCAAGTTACCAAGAGCCCTTCAGGTAGCAACCATCTATATGGTACGTTATATTTTCTTAATTGCGAGGTTATGAATTGATAGCTTTGCTGCTGTTCTCGTACTCTTTTCGGAATCTGTTTTAAGATCGAAATTTGATGCCCCTTATATGTAATTTTCTGTTCCCTAGCTTTATGCAACGTTTCATCTCTTAATGCCTTTTTCGTAAGTCTTACATGTATTTCTCTGTTTCCAGTGTCTTTTTCTCCACTTGGAGCAGAACCCAGAAGGATATTTCTTCCTACAAAGGCTTGATGCATTTCCAAATTGCCTCTTAGACATATTGCTCATATTTGTGGCAAGTTGGACAACAGCCCATAAATACAGTATACGGGAAAGAGGAGAGTGGAAGGTGTGCAATTTATTTTATTTCCTTATAGTCTAGAATGGATAGGACTGAAATCCTGTTTTTGTTCAGGATTTGCAGCATATTGAGTAAAATACTTATATCCTTCTTATACTCTTCTATTGGTCAGCTAGAGGAATAGCTCTTACTAGTTCAAGGTCTTCCCAGTTTTCTGCATTCTGAAGTTAAGTGTAGCACAGTTGGTGATATATTTCACTTAGAAACCTTTTTTCCCCCAAGAATGTGATTGGAGGATTGTGGCATGGAAACCTTCTCAGAAAACATATCCTAGTCATATTGGCTGTAGCTGATTATTGCAGGCAGCATCCAAAAGGTTTATCTTCTCCTCAGTGATCTCCTTGTCTAATAGCCCATCCAAACTGGTTCAACATAAAAGCTAAATGGAACATATAGGCACATAGGCTTCTGAACATGAGTGGTTAGGAAAAGAGTAATTGTTCCTACCCATTCCACAGCTCATATATCTCAAAACATTCATTTGGTCCCATGTGAAAATGTCTTCAGGATTAGAGCAGCCCTTCATCCCATTTTCTACTATAAATTATGACACACTGAACAATTGTGAGGAAGACTTCTCCTCTAGCAGCTGATAAGGGGTAATGATTTTTGAATGAAGTAAAAGTATATGGAGTGCATTTGTCTGAAAACAATGGGAACATTGTGCACGGGATCACTGTCTTCTCAGAAAAATAATGTCTGGAAGGCAAGAAGTTGCCTTGTGAAGGAAAGAAATTGCTACAACCACACAGTACTTTCTGTGATTTTCTAAATGGGGCATTGCAACATTACTTGACAATGACATATACAATGTATGTATTTAAAGAAGGAATTGGGCTAAGTTACCTTTGACCTTGGTAATGTCAAGGCTCTCCAAATTTGCGGAATCAAAGATCAGGGCCCACTGACACAAAATGAGCCATAGGAATGAACAGTCACAGTGTCCTGTGTAGGGAGGAATCAATTGGAAGGAGAATCCATAATTAAGATGCATGTTCACTTTATTTTCTTCAGCTTCCATTCTAAGAAGATTTAAGTAGCATACTGACTTTCTTGTCTGCCTCGTTGCATCAAGGAATATGCTTTATGTTTACATTAATTCCTTATATTTTTCCTCAACTTTAAATCCTGACAGTCAATTTATCTATTTATAAAGGGTCATCCCTCATTAAGACAAGACCTTCTTTGTATTCAACTAAAAGATGAGTGAGAATGTTTGTTAACATAAAGGAAAGGATGATAGCTGTTAAAGCATTGCAAAGCTGCATGGTGATTTCATTTTCCTCAGCTCCCATTCTAAAATATAAAGTCGTATTCTGATTTTCTTGTCTACCTTGCTGCCTTAAAGAATATGCTTAATATTTACACTAATTCCTTATATTTTTCTTCAACTTTAAATTCTACCAGTTATTTTATTTGTTCACAAAGAGTCATCATTTTGTCATCATTATGACAAAGTCTTCCTTGTATGCAACTGAAAAGTAAATGAGCATGTTTTTTTAACATAAACGGATAGCTCTTAAAGGGTTGCAATAAGTTCTTAACAAATTGCAATTTCATTCCATTGTAATGAACCAGAAAAAAGTGGTGGTCATGAGTTTATTATTATCATTTCCATTGACAGATGGCAAGAAGGCATTGCCCTGTTTTCTCCTGATTTATTCAGTAGAACTGGAAAGAATCAGGACCTCGACCTCCAGAGTGACTCAAGGACTGATTGCTGCTTTTAAAGCTGAAGATTTGATTGTCTGAAATGAGTTTAGAATTCATTGCACAGTCTTTGCATTCAGTCCTCCCTTTCAAAAAGAGATCTTGTTGTGATCTATCTAGAGCACCGAGAGCTTGTGAACTATATAAGGGCATGAATTTCATGAATTTCATATTCATGGATTTACTTTTTTCCAGGACAGTTGATAAAAGATCACTGGTCTTCTATGACAAGATTACTCAGGTTTACCATTAGCGGAATGCAGCCATCATCCTTTTTAGGATCGGGACTGAGCACTGCAAGCAGATACAATCAAATTAACTCAAAAACACAAGAATATATACAGTGTATGTTGTTTTCATGCTGTTTATTAGATCTTATGTTTTGTATTTTGGTAATGATTCTGATTATGGTGATTTAGAGAAAAGGTTTCTTCAAACTCAAACATAAAATATACTGCAATTAAATATTTGCAAAGTCATTTTTTGGGGTGGGTGGTGGGTGGGGGGAAGAGATGGTAAATGCATAGAAACCATAAATTGTTTCTGGTATTTTGTCTCCTGCTATTCCTTCAAGGTATTCAGGTAAATGATGATGGTGCTTCAGGTCAGGCCTAAAAGGTTGGAAGTTGTTTGTTATTATTAAAAATACATTAATATTATACAAACATCCCATTCTTGTTTTTGTTTATTTAAATGTTATTTTAAGATCACACGGACTGGAAAAGAACATGAGCAGTCTGGGCATTGACATCAGCTGGCTTCTTTTGTATGTCCATTACAGCATCCTTTTTTACACCATTCTTCTCCCCTGTCCTTTTGAAATCAGTCTCAGTCTTGTCTAGAAAAACTTGCTCCTCTTTCATAACATCTGTCTATTTAAAGGTAGACACTTTGGGACCATTATTCAAAATTTGAATCGTATTTGTCAATATGTCTAATGTTAATGTATTGTGCTTCCTTTTGTATCAGTAAGTCAATTTTAAGTGATCCCCTTTAATTGTAATCTCTAATTCCTTCTGGTTTCCATCCTGTCAAGGGGTTTTTGTTTTTTTAAAATATTAAAACTAAAGTATTTTCCTAGAGAAAAATGATTAGCTTAATGGAAATTTCAGTTCCACAGCAGTAATTGGTCCAATATTTTTAACACATTCTTTAAGATTGCTGATTTGAAATTTCTAGATTCAAAAATTGTTGTGATATAATGCACAAGGAGCAGGAGCAATTCCTGTGTCCTGCCAGCTTTTCCATTGACTTTCCTTATGGGAAGCTGGAAGAGTGCATTGGAATGCCTTCCTTCCTTCCTTCCTTCCTTCCTTCCTTCCTTCCTTCCTTTCCTTCCTCTTCCCCCTCCCCTCTCTTCTGCTCCCTCCCTGTTTCCTCATCACTCTCTTTCTCTATTAGCCTATTAACTACTTTTAGCTGCTTAAAAACGATGGTGCTACTCTGATTTTGAAAAAGCCATGAGTGTTTAATGATTATTATTGAGTAGGATCTTTGGGGGCTTTACACATGGATAAATATTATATTTTGTTCAATATTCCAAGAATGTATTTGAATGATTTTGAAATAGAAGAGCACATATAATCATTTGTAAATCCAGATTATTTTAATAAGAATAATTGTCTGAAAGCATTCAAAGCAACAAGGATTTTTCTGTCTTTAAAGCTTCTCTAATCCAGATTCCATCAGGCATTCATGTAGAAGACAGTGGTTTCTCCATGTCTTGATCAGAAGTTTTTCCTTTAGCTGTTGGAAAAATGGTTGGAAATAGTTTGAAATGTACTGGTATGGTGCAATCATTCAATTATTTCTTTAACTTTCCATACAAGTATCATTCAGTGCATGAGGAGAGGATCTAATAACTCTTATTTATCAGGTTGGTTTATGTAGTCACCTTATACCTTTTTCTGAAGTCACAGGTTCCTCTGGTAAATAACATGGCAAATTGTCCCTCCATTGCCCCTTCTTCTTTCTCCAAATGCTTCCTTCTCTTATAATAATATCATTCCTATTAAATCATGCCAGCAATATCTGAAAATATTTCAGATTTCCTTTCCATTCATCAATGTTTCAAGTGCACTCAAACCATTGTCACAGTGCTTTCTTTAAGAGGCAATTTCTCGTGGGGTGAGAAATTGGTGTATGTTGTATGTCTGTGTGTACACATATGTCTCTATGTGTGTGCTTGTTTGGTTCTCAACGAGACTCATTTCTAGAGTCAGAAAGCAAAGGACTTGATGATGGGGAGTGGAGGAATATTGAGTCCCAAGTCTAAAAATCCTGGGAATATTGGAACTGGTAGGTTTAGATTGGCAGCAGACACTGATTTAATCATGCAAGGAATCCTTCCTTTCTTTTAAGTTACCTTGCTCAGTTGTGGTTAGCTTCATCTCCATTCCAATCTACTCTCTTTGTTTACTCATTCCTTTAGAGCAGTGGTTCCCAACCTTCTTTTTGGCCATGCCCCATCTAAGCATCTCTCAATCCTGATGCCCTCTCCCCCCCACCCCCACATGTAATTCTTACTTTACTCAAAAAGTGAACTCTACTCACACAGAGGAAGCCTAAAAGGCCATTAACTTGGTTTAACCAAGGTTCAAATTGCCCGCATTAAAAATCGAATTGCCCCCTGGGAGGCATGGGCCCCACGTTAGGAACCACAGCTTTAGAGAGAATCAAAAGTTAGCTTTCATATGCAGATTTCAGGCTCAGGTAATTGGCTGGGGTTAAAGTTTGGTGTGCATACAAACGCCAGTCATTCTGAAAATCCCTTTAGTCTGAAATTCATGATAAAAGGAGGAGAAATTAGAGCCATTCAATTAAAATGTTATACCTGAGGGATTTCTCATTCTGCCTCTTCCAGAAGAGGGGAATACCTCTCCATTGAAGAATGGGTGGCAGCAAGCAATCCTCCACCCCACAGTTGGAAGCTTCCTTAGAAGGATCCTCACCCCCCTCCCCCTTCACTGGAATTCAGTTAGAAAAAAAGTGAAAGTGGAAATCCCAGTGAGGTCCGCAAGGCGGAGTGTGTACTGTGAATGCCCTTTCCACATACCCCTTTCCAATTCTGCAAAAGAAGTTTCATTCAGTAAAACCATGGGAAAAGATGACTGAAGTCTCCAAATGGTCTCCATTTTTAAGGGAACCATTTAATTTGCTTTCCTCTGAGACAAAACAAATCTGATTTAGTTATTCTTCATGGTGGACTTTGTGTTGAAATTTTCGCCTTTAAAATGTATTAAAATGTATATGTGTGCGTGTGTACACACACACATATATACGTTGCAAAGAAATAAAATATTTTCCTCCATCTAGGAAAGGGCATGCCTCTGTATTTTAATTTTGACAAACAGGATCAAAATTGCCACTAGAAAAGAAATATTAAAGTCATCTTGTCAAGAATTGCACAAAACAATTAGTTTTTAGGAGCCTGGTAGCTCAGCAGACTAAAAGCTCTGTGATTAACACCAGCTGTCTGCAATTACTGTAAATTCAAATCTCACCAGGCTCAAGCCTTCCATCCTTTCTAAGGTAGGTAAATTGAGGACCCAGTTTGTGGGGGCAATAAACTGACTTTGTATAAATATACAAAAGTATGAAGGCTATTCCTTAACACATTGTAAGCTGCCCTGAGGCTCCGGGCAGCTTACAATCAAATTAAAAAAAAAAACCACACTTGTGACATCCCAGTAAAAGAGGCACCCACTCATGCAGTGAAGTTATCTAAATTGAAGAGGCCTTCACAAGTTCAATGTCTGATGCAACAGGATTTAAATTTGCATGGAAGGCAATGTTCATCTGGCAGACACATAAAGACTTGCTTAGTGTAGTCCGATAGATGCTTCTGTTACATGGACTTTGCGGAGGCTGCTCCAAGAAAGTGGAGCTTATTTTAGCCACTTGCATTATGAATTTGATTCTGAGGAGGTATATGTTTAGCAGGAAAACTGGCATGGACAGAAAATGGAAAAGATTTGTCTGGTTCTAATTATGAGACAAAATGAAATAAAAGCTATGAATATTTCAGTTTCTGTATCTTACCTTTTACAGCACTTCACGTTGACATGACATGCTCCTATCACCTTGTAATTTGCAGGACATTCTGATTTGCAAATTCCTTTATTTTTAGCACATTCTTTTCCATTCCTTACTTCTGGCGCATTCTCTGGAGATGGAAGAGAAAGAGAAACTGATTATACACCAAAACAGCCCTTTTCAGAAGTTTTAGATCTGTATTCCTAGGAAAAGTGTACAGGTAGTCCTCAAGTTATGACCACAAGTGAGCCCAAAATTTCTGTTGCTAAATGAGACAATTCAATTCTCAAATTCAATTCAAACCTTTATTGTCAATGCACAATCTGTGTACAATGAGGCTGGATGAGTGCAATCCAATCTCATTGTACAGTTGGGGGGGGCTGCACTCCCTTAGTGCAGCCCCCCAACACAAAATACATCACAATAACTCATAAGTGAAAGAAAGAAAATCCCCGACCCAGTAAATCATCCTAACAGACACACGATCCTATATACATATATGTGCATTGCATTATGTTATATTATATTGCACCAGGGTGAACATGTTGCACGTTGTGCTGGCCCTGCAAGTCTATCATACTAAATAGTTATGGTGATATATTGCATTCAGAAGTCTGACAGCCCGCGGATAGAAGCTATTTTTCTAGAAAGTTGTTAAATTAATTTTAGGTTCTTTCTTGCCACTATTGTTAAGTAAATCACTGCAGTGATTAGAAGTGAACCTGGCTTCCCCATTGTCTTTGCTTGCCAGAAGGCTGCAAAAGATGATCACATGATCCCAGGACCCTGCAACCGTCATAAATACGAGTCAGTTGCCGAGCATATGAATTGAGATCATGAAAGATTTCTCCAGAATTGACTTACTTTGAGCAGAAAGAACCACAAAGAAAAGGAAAAGGAGGACACACCAAGGCTTCATATTTATGGCAAGTTCAGAGCAACTGCTTAAATCTTCTCTAGTCCAGTCACCAAAAGTAGCCTAGACGGTATGTTCCATTCCGCCTTTTAAATCATCATCATGGCATGTACCTTTAATTACAAATGCAAATATTAATGACATGAAGACAGAGGAACAATTGGATTGGTTGTTTCTTTCTCTGTATCTTGATGTTAATTTGAAGCATTTTCTTTTTCCTTAAGTAGCAAGTTTCCTTGACTGGGGATACTTATTGGCTCATTTCTGCTGTTAAAAGAAAGTGTGGTATACTAGCCAAGTAAATTTATTTATTTATTGCAGCTGTTTCATAAAATTTTCTGGTTGCCTTTCTTTATGGCCAGGATATTTCCAGGTTAGATTATGATATCCATTGTAAGGAGGCTGCCACTGAAGATTATTTTCATTAGATGTCTGGGACACAGAACATGGAACTGAAAACTAACTGTGGAATAAAGAGGAAAGAAACCAACACTTCTATTTCAATCAATCAATCAGAATAGAGCTGGAAGGGACCTTGGAGGTCTTCTAGTCCAACCCCCTGCTCAAGTAGGAGACCTATACCATTTCAGACACGTGGCTGCCCAGTCTTTCCTTAAAAACCTCCAATGATGGAGCAACCAAAATTTCTGAACGCTTAATTGTCCTCACTGTTAGGAAGTTTCTCCTTAATTTCAGGTTGATTCTCTCCTGCATTAGTTTCCATCCATTTTCTTGTCTTGCTTTCTAGTGCCTTGTAAAATAAGTTGACCCCCTCTTCATTGTGGCAGCCCCTCAAATTCTGGAATACTGCTATCATATCATCCCTAGTCCTTCATTTCTCTAGGCTGGCCATACATGTTTTTGTGTCCAGGCAGTTAATCATCTTAGTTGGTCTTCTTTGCACCTTTTCCAAAGTCTCAACATCTTTATTGTAATGTGGTGACCAAAACTGGATACAGTATTCCAGGTTTGGCCTTACTAAGGCTTTACAGAATGGTAGTAATACTTCACATGATTTTGATTCTATGCTTCTGTTTTATACAACCAAGCGTTGTATTGACTTTCTTGGCTGCTGTCGCATATTGCTAGCTTATATTTAAGTGATCGTCCATTAGGACGCCAAGGTCCCTCTCATAAATACTGTTTTTTACCAGGTTTCTCCTAATCTGTGCTTGTAACTTTGGTTTTTCCTGCCTAGATGTAAAACCTTACTTTTCTCCATATTAAATTTCATTTTATTGGATTATTCAAGTCTGTCAAGATCATTTTGGAAACCGAGCTTTTCTTCTGAGGTGTTGGCTATTCCTGCCAGCTTAGTGCCATCTGCAAATTTGATGAGTTTCTCTTCTGTTCCTCCATCTCAGTGAAGGCATTGAAGAGTACTAGGCTAAGACAGAAACTTGTGGTAGCCCACTGCTTGCTTCCCTCCATGTAAATGTAATACCATTAAGGACTACTCATTGAGCATGGTTTGTCAACCAGTTGCAGATCCATCTAGTGGTGATGCTATCTATCCTACATTTTTCTAGCTTACCAAGAAGTAGGTTGTGGTCTATTTATGGTCTCATCTGCTTCTTTTCCATTGTTGTCTATAAAATACTGCTATTCAAAGTCTTAAAAACAGACAGAATTGCTCTCAGGTGCTCTCATAAATTAACCAACTGTTCTCTTGTATACACTACCCTAGGCAAAGGGAGAGAAAATTAATTTGATCAGTTCTCATCTGTTACCCTTTGGCTTCTAAAACCACCATGAATTCCCTTCCCCCCTCCCTTCCCTCTTGTGTCTGAGGAACATGACTTTATTAATTTGTTTTCATTATGGGAGGTGGAAGATAGGAAGATAGTTTGTGTTGTTCCAAAGATGTTTCTTTCCTTGGCACCGTACAGAACCTCATTTCTATCTATGATTCTGTAGTTCTTATGAAACATGAAACTTCGCTTCTCCTCCATGCCATTTCAACACCAAGAACCACATATAAGAATGGTTTCTGTTAGTGAAATAAAGGATTAGCTTACAAATATGCCAGTACGTATGTTTTCCCATTCCCATTTCCCCAGCCTACATTAAACAGATGTCTTTGCTGCCTGCTGCCCATGAGATCCGTTCACTTTTTTATATTGGGGAAAAGTAAGAAAAAATAATTCTAATGCATAAATGCGTGAGAGGGCGGTGTGCAATTTAATTTATGTCCTGCATGGCTAGGCTGGTACCGGAGGGATGGTACCGTGTTTCCCCGAAAATAAGACCGGGTCTTATTTTCTTTTGGGCCACAAAATAAGGACTAGGGCTTATTTTCAGGAAGTGTCTTATTTTTCTTCCATGTATAGGAGGCACACTTCTACTTGTTTGCCACAAGGTGGGGGAGTAAGAATTATGAGGAAGACTTCTCCTCTAGCAGCTGATAAGAAGTAATGATTTTTGAATGAAGTAAAAGTATATGGAGTGCATTTGTCTGAAAACAATGGGAACATTGTGCACGGGATCACTGTCTTCTCAGAAAAATAAGGTCTGGAATATGTTGCCTTGTGAAGGAAAGAAAGTGCTAGAACCCACAGTACTTTCTATGATTTTCTGAATGAGGCATTGCAACATGTCTTGACAATCACATACACAGTATATGCATTTAAAGAAGGAATTGGGCTAAGTTGCCTTTGACCTTGGCAATGTCACGGCTTTCCAAATTTGCTGAATCAAAGATCAGGGTGCACTGACACAAAATGAGCCCAGGAATCAACAGTCACAGAATCCTGTGAAGGGAGGAATCAGTTGGAAAGAGGATCCATAATTAAGGTGCATGATTACTTTATTTTCCTCAGCTTCCATTCTAAGAAGATTTAATTAGCATTCTGACTTTCTTGTCTGCCTTGCTGCCTCAAAGAATATGCTTTATGTTTATATTAATCCCTTATATTTTTCCTCAACTTTAAATCCTGACAGTCAATTTATCTATTCACAAAGGGTCATCCCTCATTAAGGCAAGGCCTTCGTTGTATTAAACTAAAAGGTGAGTGAGGATGTTTGTTAACATAAAGGATGATCATTGTTAAAGCATTGCAATAATTTCTAACAATTTGCAATTTCATTCCATTCTAATGAACAGCAAAAAAATTTGTGGTCATAGGTTTATTTTTTTATTTTTTTTCATATTACAGATGGGAAGAAGGTATTGTCCTGTTTTCTTCTGATTCATTAAGCAGAACTGTAAAGATTCAGGACCCCAATCGCCAGAGTGATTCTAGGAGTTTTAAAGCTGAAGATCTGATTGTCTGAAGTGGGTTGAGGATTCATTGCACAGCCCTCCCTTTCAAAAAGAAATTTTTTTGATCTATCCAGAGCACTGAGCACTTGTGAACTATATGTTCATGAATTTCATGAATTTTATGTTCATGGATTTATTTTTTTCCAAGATACTTGCTCTTTTATGACAAAATTACTCAGGTTGTAATTCATTAACAGAATGAAGCCATCATCCTTTTTAGCATCAGGACTGAGCACTGCAAGCAGATACAATCAAATTAACTCAAAAACACAAGAATACATTCAATATATGCATGTATTCTTGTGGTTTCCGACATCCCGATATAATGGTTTCCGACATCCCGATATAGTCAGCTGACACCATCTCTGACTATTGGGGGCGAGTCATTGTCCCCCACGGATGGGGTTCGCAACTTGGGCGTCCTCCTGGACTCACGGCTGTCTTTAGAAGGGCATATGACAGCCGTGGCCGGGAGGAGTTTTTATCAGGTTCGCCTGATTCGCCAGTTGCGTCCCTTTCTGGATCGGGATTTGTTACGCACGGTCATCACGCCCTCGTCACTTCACGCCTGGACTACTGTAATGCTCTCTACATGGGGCTCCCCTTGAGGAGCACCCGGAGGCTCCAACTGGTCCAGAATGCGGTGTGATGGGAGTGACGTGGCCTTCCCATGTGACTCCACTCCTGCACGAGCTGCACTGGCTCGCAGTGGTCTTCCGGGTGTGTTTCAAGGTTTTGGTTACTATCTTCAAAGCGCTCCATGGTATTAGGACCAGGGTATCTTCGGGGCTGCCTTCTGCCACCAATAGCCTCTCACTGTCCAGTCCGTTCCCACAAAGAGGGGCTCCTCAGGGTGCCGTCAGCCAAACAGTGTTGACTGGCGGCCCCCAGAGGGAGAGCCTTCTCTGTGGGGGCAGCTGCCGTCTGGAACCAGCTCCCCCCTGAGATAAGGAGGATACAGGACCTATGTACCTTCCGCCGCGCCCTAAAAACGTTCCTATTTCATCAGGCTGGTCTGGCTTAAACCTCCCTTTATAAGTGGGTTTTAAGATGGGTTTTCTAATTGTTTTATATAATTGGATTTTAAATTGTTTCAGCCTAATTATTTAATTTATTTTAAATATTTTTAATTTTTGTATGTCATTGTATTTTATTTGGCTGTTCACCGCCCTGAGTCCCTTTTGGGAATAGGGCGGTATACAAATTCGATTAAATAAATAAATAAATATAGTGTATATATATTAGACCTTATGTTTGCATTTTGGTAATGAGTCTGAGTATGGTGAGGCTTTCAAACACAAAACACACAGCAATTAAATATTTGAAGGGTTGAAATATTCCATATATTTTTGGAGAGATGATTAAATGCATAGACATCATAAACCTTCTCTGCTATTTCACCTCCTGCCATGCTTCTCTTTTCTAATAGAGAAGGAATTCTTGATTCCTATTATATCATGCCAGCAATATCTGAACATTTTCCAGACTTCCTTTCTATTCTCCAGTGTTTCAAGTGTATTCAAGCCATTGTCGCAGTGCTTCCTTTTAGAGGCAGAAAGATAAAAAATCTAGAGATTTCATTCATCTCCATCAACTACTTACTCATATGCTTTGGAGGGTGGGGGCACGCATGGAATACTGTGTACAGTTCTGGTCACCACAATACCAAAAGGACACTGAGGACCTAGAAAGTGTACAGAGTAGATCAACAAAGATGATAAGGGGTCTGGAGGTTAAATTATATGATGCATTGTTGAAGGAGCCAGGCATAAGTCTAGCCTAATAAAGAATAGGATAGGATAGGATAGGATAGGATAGGATAGGATAGGATAGAATAGAATAGAATAGAATAGAATAGAATAGAATAGAATAGAATAGAATAGAATAGAATAGAATAGAATAGAATAGAATAGCTTTATTGGCCAAGTGTGATCGGACACACAAGGAATTTGTCTTTGGTGCATATGCTCTCAGTGTACATAAAAAGAGAAGATACATTCATCAAGAATCATAAGGTACAACACTTAATGATAGTCATAGGGTACAAATAAGCAATCAGGAAACAATAAATATGTCAGAGTTTAGCCAGCGTGACAAGTATTATGAGACAAACCCAGGAGCAAAACACACAGTGCCTTTAGATAATTAACAGTGGTTTTAGCTACAGCTAAATATATACAGACTTATATGTGATAAATATCTTATCATACAGCTACTGACACAAGGAGAGCAATGAGATACATGATGAGAGAGAACACGAGGAGAAGGGAAACACCCTCTAATGGCTTCCCTTATATAGACAACTTCTTACCCAGCTTCTTAAAGTGGCAGTAACCCTGCTGCCTCATTCCCATTGCATCAGCCTTCAGTTGCTTCCACTTACAACTTTCCATCAGTTTACAGCTATTAAATTTACATACCTTGACACTTCTCCCATTTAAAGCAATACAGCTGATAATCCGGAACCTTTAACAAACCAGTTTCTCCTTTATAGCTTCTCTAATGTTACAGTATTTCTACATGTTTATTTCTACTCAATATTTCTACAGGTTTACAATGTCTACATGTTTATTTCTATTCCTGATGTGATCTCCTGTCACCATTGTTATACATGCAGCATTGTCTTCATTTACATTGACATCAGTGGTGGGTTCTAACCAGTTTTACCACCGGTTCGCTTCACGCACATGCTTTGCACGCCTGAGAGTACTTTAGGCCTCTGTTCTCTGCAAATAGAGGCCTGGAGCAAAAACCTTTGCTTCTGCTCCTTGTGCATTACACCGCAACAATTTTTGAATCTAGAACTCTCCAATTGGATATCTTAAAGAATGTATTTAAAAAATCTGGGACATATTACTGCTGTGGAACTGAAATTTTCATGAAGTTATTGGAGGGAAAGACTTTTGCCGTATTTGCAAAAACCCTTTGCCATTGAGAACAGAGGATGGGAGGAGTGCGTCCGTCCTTCCAGGCACATGTGGCCGACTGGGCCTCTGTTCTCATCAGCAAAAGACCTGAAGAAAATGGGGGGGGGGAGTTGGGTCTGGAGGGCCCATCTCCCCACTCCACCCTCAAAACACACGCATAACAATCACATTCACAGTTCCGACACTCTGCTGCTCTCAAATCCTAGTCTATCATAGGCTGTTGCTATAACTCCTTATTTCCTAATAATTTCAAGTTAAGTAATGGAATTACATTGGAAATTGGTGAACCCTTGAAGACTGCTGGATAATATTGATGACTAAATTCCTTAAATAGACGTTATTCATTAGGATACTGGAAACATTTTCTGGGACCCAATTGGAAACTCACAGCAATTTAACTAGCACAGTTGCTTCCTTTTCTTTGCTGAGCCCTCTTCAAAATAATTGTGTCTTTCCTTAAACCCATCAACAGCTTAGCTTTTAAAATACGCAAACAATTGATTTGTTTGCTTTAAGGCTTGAGAGATTATTCCAGCTGTACTCATTCACAGAAATGTTTAGAAAGCAAGAAAGATTGAAATTAGCAGGTTTTCTGTTTCCCCTTCCCTTCTGCAAAAGACCAGATGGTTTCCTTAGTGCTGGGTGTGAAGGGGCACAGTGGGTCAGCTATTTCTTTGCTTTTGCTTTTTTATTTCAAGGAGTAGGACGATTGAAGGATTTTCTGTTGTTCCAAGAACATCTCCTTTAGCATAACATTTCTAGATATGCTAAAGGAGGCTTCTAATGCAATGCTGACTCACTTCCATTCCAGTCACTGATTTAGCAGGAAACTGTGCTTTTCAGTCCCAGAAAAATAAATCTATTTATAACATGGATAGGCTGCTCTTGGTTGCCCCTCACTGATATCAATGTGCTCATAAATTTCATGCAGAAATTAAGATGTAGGAAATTAGCATCCACCCCTTTCCTAGAAGAATGAAATATTTTGGGCAATATTAAAAAGGCAGAATATTATGTTTCCCTGGATGAGAAATGGAGAAGCCTGTTTTAAAGACAAAGCAACTCCCACCTTCCTGCCTCCCCCCCACTTTGTTAATGGGACAGAGGCAGAAACTCAATCTTTGAAAATAGGACCCATCTGCAACACTATAGCAACAGAAACTCACCACATGGCACCTGGGAAGATTACATCAGCCAGCAAGGCTAGCTTAAACCCCCATCCTCTGGGAGTCTGAAAACCAATCAGAATACTCTTTCAGGGCCCAAGAAGTTCAAAGCCACAGAGAGCATAAAACCTGGGGACTCGCTGTATCTCGTCCCTTTTCTGTTCAGGAACTCAAGCCATGTGATCCTGTCCACCATTAAACCATCTTTCCAAGCCGTCTCCATGTTTCTTTCTTTCTTTCTTTTTTAAAAATAATCTTTATTTACATTTTCGGTTAAAAACAAACAATGATCAGACAAACAAGCATCATACAATACAGAACAATACAAAAAAACAATCTGTATAAGAGTGACTCTATACACCCCTATACCCCCTTATCCAAATATCCTACATTTTGGTTGGTATTATAGTCCAGAGGAGACAGAACAACTTACATCTCTTCATACATCAATCTAGTCTTTCCTACTTCATTACATACATATACTATACATTATATTATTTTACATATTCTATGTTATATTCCTAATAAAATACATATTTTCTCATCTATTTTACCATTGTTTTATTTTTCTCGATCCATCTATAAAATCTTTCCCATGATAAGCATATTGGCGTTTCATCTTTGTTTTTCAATTTTTTAGTTAATTTATCCGCCTCTGCGCATTCTAAACCCTTCTGAATAATGAGTTCTTCTGGTGGGCTATTTTGGTTTTTCCAGAATTGTGCATATGCCAGTCTCGCTGCTATAATCACATGCAGAGCAAGATACCTTATATCCTTTCCCATTTTCTCTGGCCTAAATCCGAGCAGGCATGTCTCTGGGCGCCACTCAATTTTGATGTCTAGAATTTCATTTGGCCATCCTTTTATCATCCCCCAAAATTCCATTGCTTTTGGGCATGTCCACCATTGGTGGAAGTATGTACCTCTTTCCTTCCTACACTTCCAGCATTCTGCTGTTTGTCCTTTGAACATTCTTGCTAGTCTATCTGGAGAAAGGTGCCACCTATATACCATTTTATATATGTTCTCCTTGTAGGCTGAGGACACAACTAACTTCAGATTGTCCCACCATATTTCCTGCCATTTTTCTAAATAGATTGGATGTCCAAAATTTTTCCCCCAGGCGATCATTGTATCTTTGATTATTTCCTCACCTATCTCTAATTCCATCAGTAATTTATACGTTTTAGAAATCATACCTTTTTCTTGTCCTGTTAAAATTTTATCTAATTCTTGAAGTTCATTGTTAATGCCCCTCTCTTTGTCTTTATCATATTTAGATTTAATCTGGGTATATGTCCACCAATCAATGTGTATTCCTTGGGAGTCCAGTTCCTGTTTCGATTTTAGTTTGCCCAATGAGTTCAGTAGTTCTTTATATGTTAGTTTTTTATCAAAGTTATATAGTTTGGGGTATGTTAACGCTTCTATGGGTGAAATCCAACATGGTACCTTAATATAGTATTTTTTACTCAATTTTTCCCATGTTCATATTAAAGTATTTCTTACATAGTGTCGGGTAAACCATTTGCTTTGTATAGTGTTGTTTTTCCAAAGAGCTGCATGCCAACCTTGTTGTATATTGAATCCTTCTAGTTTAAGAAGACGTCTATTTCTTAGAGTAATCCATTCTTTTACACAGGTTAATATAGCCACTGCATGGTAATTCTCCCACCATGGCAATCCCAAGCCCCCTCTCTCTTTTATTTCTTGCTTCATCTTTCTTTTGATCCATGGTCTTTTCCCTTGCCAAATAAATTTTGTTATTATTTGATTTAAATCCCCCAAAAATGTTCCTGGTAAGGTAACTGGCGCAGTTTAAAATAGGAAGTTAAATTTTGGTAACACATACAATTTTACAGTTGCTACTCGTCCTAAAAGTGAAAGTTGTATTTTACCCCATTTATCTAAATCTTTTCCTACTTAAATTAACAATTTATTATAATTATCTTCTTGTAAGCTTGAACATCTATTGGTTAGCCAAATTCCCAAGTACTTAATTTTTTTCACTACCTTCAAACCAGTCACTTTTTGTAAATTTATCTTATTTTCTTCTGTCATATTCTTATTTAGTATGTTTGTTTTCTTTTTGTTAATTAATAAACCTGCCATGGCCCCGTAATCCTCAATTGTTCCTATTAGAGATGTGCAAGATTCTAAGGGTTCTTCTAAAATGAAGACCATATGGTCTGCGAGGGCTTGGATTTTAAAAGTCTGTTGTCCTGTTTTAAGACCTTTTATTCTTTCGTCCTTCCTTATTTTATGTAATAATACTTTCAAAGATAAGATGAAAAGTAGCAGGGAGAGCGGACATCCCTGTCTTGTGCCCTTTCTAATATAGAATTCTTCTGACAGATCCCCATTTATCAATATCCTAGCTGTTTGATCTGAATAAATAGCATTAATTGCATTTCTAAATTTCGTTCCAAATCCCATATATTCTAGTTGCAACAATAAGAATTCCCAGTTTACCCTGTCAAATGCCTTCTGTGCGTCTATAAATACTAATGCGGCCTGTTTGTCTGAGTGTTGTTCATAATACTCCAATATATTTAACATAATTCTCATATTATCTTTTAATTGTCGTGATGGTAGAAATCCATTTTGGTCCATATGTATGAATTCGTTTAGGAAACCTTTTAATCTGTTTGCTAAAATTGTGGTAAAAATTTTGTAGTCTGAGTTCAGGAGAGAAATTGGTCTGTAGTTTTTTTATGTCTGTTAAAAGCGAATCTTCCTTGGGAATTAAACTAATGTTAGCCTCTCTCCATGAATGAGGAATTTCTGATTTCTCTAATACTTCATTAAATAGGTATTTCATTTGTTCTCCCATGACTTCAATCATTATCTTATACAACTCCGCTGGGATTCCATCAGTGCCTGGGGTTTTCTGAGTCTTTTGTTTCTTTACTGCTCTTTCGACCTCAACTAAAGTAATTTCTTCTTCTAGGATCTCTTTCGTTAGATTAGTTATCTTGGGTATATCTGAATTCTCCATATATTTTTTTATCGCCTCTCTTGAGATCTCTCTTTTATATAATTCTTTATAAAAATCCACCGCAATTTTTTCCTTCCCTCTTTTTTCTTTTACTAGATTTCCTTCTTTATCCTCTAATTGTTCAATTCCTCTAGATTGTCTTTCTTTTTTTAGTCTATATGTAAGCCATCTTCCCAATTTATTGGCCGATTCAAAGTGTTTTTGTTTTGTTATCTTTATCTTATCTGCCAATTTATCTAATTCCAACAAATTGAGTTGATGTTTTAAAAGAATCACCTATTCTTTTGCCCTCTTAGAAAGTGGATTATCTTGTAGTTGTTCTTCGGCTTTCATTAGTTTATTTATTAGCTCTTCCCTTTCCTGATTATCTTTTTTATGTTTAATGGCCGTATATTTAATAATGAGACCCCTTATGTAAGCTTTGGCCGCATCCCATATTATTTGCAATGGCATTCCTGGTGTTTTATTTTCTTCAAAGAAGCAGGGTATCTCAATCTTAAGTTTTTGGATAAGTTCAGTCTCTTTTAATATCTCTGTTCTCAGCATCCATCTCTTTCTGTTTTTCCTTTCCTTCTTTAATGTAACAAGCACTGGATTATGATCGGCCCATTCATTCGGCATAATTCTAATTCTAATTCTAATTCTCGAGCATCCTGGATATTTTCAAGTTTAACTTTCTGCTCTTGCCAAGTTACCAAGAGCCCTTCAGGTAGCAACCATCTATATGGCACGTTATATTTTCTTAATTGCGAGGTTATGAATTGATAGCTTTGCTGCTGTTCTCGTACTCTTTTCGGAATCTGTTTTAAGATCGAAATTTGACGCCCCTTATATGTAATTTTCTGTTCCCTAGCTTTATGCAACGTTTCATCTCTTTTCGTAAGTCTTACGTGTATTTCTCTGTTTCCAGTGTCTTTTTCTCCACTTGGAGCAGAATTCAGAAGGATATTTCTTCCTACAAAGGCTTGATGCATTTCCAAATTGCCTCTTAGACATATTGCTCATATTTGTGGCAAGTTGGACAACAGCCCATAAATACAGTATACAGGAAAGAGGAGAGTGGAAGGTGTGCAATTTATTTTATTTCCTTATAGTCTAGAATGGATAGGACTGAAATCCTGTTTTTGTTCAGGATTTGCAGCATATTGAGTAAAATACTTATATCCTTCTTATACTCTTCTATTGGTCAGCTAGAGGAATAGCTCTTACTAGTTCAAGGTCTTCCCAGTTTTCTGCATTCTGAAGTTAAGGGTAGCACAGTTGGTGATATATTTCACTTAGAAACCATTTTTTCCCCCAAGAATGTGATTGGAGGATTGTGGCATGGAAACCTTCTCAGAAAACATATCCTAGTCATATTGGCTGTAGCTGATTATCGCAGGCAGCATCCAAAAGGTTTATCTTCTCCTCAGTGATCTCCTTGTCTAATAGCCCATCCAAACTGGTTCAACATAAAAGCTAAATGGAGCATATAGGCACATAGGCTTCTGAACATGAGTGGTTAGGAAAAGAGTAATTGTTCCTACCCATTCCACAGCTCATATATCTCAAAACATTCATTTGGTCCCATGTGAAAATGTCTTCAGGATTAGAGCAGCCCTTCATCCCATTGTCTACTATAAATTATGACACACTGAACAATTGTGAGGAAGACTTCTCCTCTAGTAGCTGATAAGGGGTAATGATTTTTGAATGAAGTAAAAGTATATGGAGTGCATTTGTCTGAAAACAATGGGAACATTGTGCACGGGATCACTGTCTTCTCAGAAAAATAATGTCTGGAAGGCAAGAAGTTGCCTTGTGAAGGAAAGAAATTGCTACAACCACACAGTACTTTCTGTGATTTTCTAAATGGGGCATTGCAACATTACTTGACAATGACATATACAATGTATGTATTTAAAGAAGGAATTGGGCTAAGTTACCTTTGACCTTGGTAATGTCAAGGCTCTCCAAATTTGCGGAATCAAAGATCAGGGCCCACTGACACAAAATGAGCCATAGGAATGAACAGTCACAGTGTCCTGTGTAGGGAGGAATCAATTGGAAGGAGAATCCATAATTAAGATGCATGTTCACTTTATTTTCTTCAGCTTCCATTCTAAGAAGATTTAAGTAGCATACTGACTTTCTTGTCTGCCTTGCTGCATCAAGGAATATGCTTTATGTTTACATTAATCCCTTATATTTTTCCTCAACTTTAAATCCTGACAGTCAATTTATCTATTTATAAAGGGTCATCCCTCATTAAGACAAGACCTTCTTTGTATTCAACTAAAAGATGAGTGAGGATGTTTGTTAACATAAAGGAAAGGATGATAGCTGTTAAAGCATTGCAAAGCTGCATGGTGATTTCATTTTCCTCAGCTCCCATTCTAAAATATAAAGTCGTATTCTGATTTTCTTGTCTACCTTGCTGCCTTAAAGAATATGCTTAATGTTTACACTAATCCCCTATACTTTTCTTCAACTTTAAATTCTACCAGTTAATTTATTTGTTCACAAAGAGTCATCATTTTGTCATCATTATGACAAAGTCTTCCTTGTATGCAACTAAAAAGTAAATGAGCATGTTTTTTTTAACATAAAAGGATAGCTCTTAAAGGGTTGCAATAAGTTCTTAACAATTTGCAATTTCATTCCATTGTAATGAACCAGAAAAAAGTGGTGGTCATGAGTTTATTATTATCATTTCCATTGACAGATGGCAAGAAGGCATTGCCCTGTTTTCTCCTGATTCATTCAGTAGAACTGGAAAGAATCAGGACCTCGACCTCCAGAGTGACTCAAGGACTGATTGCTGCTTTTAAAGCTGAAGATTTGATTGTCTGAAATGAGTTTAGAATTCATTGCACAGTCTTTGAATTCAGTCCTCCCTTTCAAAAAGAGATCTTCTTGTGATCTATCTAGAGCATCGAGAGCTTGTGAACTATATAAGGGTATGAATTTCATGAATTTCATATTCATGGATTTACTTTTTTCCAGGACAGTTGATAAAAGAGCACTGGTCTTCTATGACAAGATTACTCAGGTTTACCATTAGCGGAATGAAGCCATCATCCTTTTTAGGATTGGGACTGAGCACTGCAAGCAGATACAATCAAATTAACTCAAAAACACAAGAATATATACAGTGTATGTTGTTTTCATGCTGTTTATTAGATCTTATGTTTTGTATTTTGGTAATGATTCTGATTATGGTGATTTAGAGAAAAGGTTTCTTCAAACTCAAACATAAAATATACTGCAATTAAATATTTGCAAAGTCATTTTTTGGGGTGCGGGGTGGGTGGGGGGAAGAGATGGTAAATGCATAGAAACCATAAATTGTTTCTGGTATTTTGTCTCCTGCTATTCCTTCAAGGTATTCAGGTAAATGATGATGGTGCTTCAGGTCAGGCCTAAAAGGTTGGAAGTTGTTTGTTATTATTAAAAATACATTAATATTATACAAACATCCCATTCTTGTTTTTGTTTATTTAAATGTTATTTTAAGATCACACGGACTGGAAAAGAACATGAGCAGTCTGGGCATTGACATCAGCTGGCTTCTTTTGTATGTCCATTACAGCATCCTTTTTTACACCATTCTTCTCCCCTGTCCTTTTGAAATCAGTCTCAGTCTTGTCTAGAAAAACTTGCTCCTCTTTCATAACATCTGTCTATTTAAAGGTAGACACTTTGGGACCATTATTCAAAATTTGAATCGTATTTGTCAATATGTCTAATGTTAATGTATTGTGCTTCCTTTTGTATCAGTAAGTCAATTTTAAGTGATCCCCTTTAATTGTAATCTCTAATTCCTTCTGGTTTCCATCCTGTCAAGGGGTTTTTGTTTTTTTAAAATATTAAAACTAAAGTATTTTCCTAGAGAAAAATGATTAGCTTAATGGAAATTTCAGTTCCACAGCAGTAATTGGTCCAATATTTTTAACACATTCTTTAAGATTGCTGATTTGAAATTTCTAGATTCAAAAATTGTTGTGATATAATGCACAAGGAGCAGGAGCAATTCCTGTGTCCTGCCAGCTTTTCCATTGACTTTCCTTATGGGAAGCTGGAAGAGTGCATTGGAATGCCTTCCTTCCTTCCTTCCTTCCTTCCTTCCTTCCTTCCTTCCTTCCTTCCTTCCTTCCTTCCTTCCTTCCTTTCCTTCCTCTTCCCCCTCCCCTCTCTTCTGCTCCCTCCCTGTTTCCTCATCACTCTCTTTCTCTATTAGCCTATTAACTACTTTTAGCTGCTTAAAAACGATGGTGCTACTCTGATTTTGAAAAAGCCATGAGTGTTTAATGATTATTATTGAGTAGGATCTTTGGGGGCTTTACACATGGATAAATATTATATTTTGTTCAATATTCCAAGAATGTATTTGAATGATTTTGAAATAGAAGAGCACATATAATCATTTGTAAATCCAGATTATTTTAATAAGAATAATTGTCTGAAAGCATTCAAAGCAACAAGGATTTTTCTGTCTTTAAAGCTTCTCTAATCCAGATTCCATCAGGCATTCATGTAGAAGACAGTGGTTTCTCCATGTCTTGATCAGAAGTTTTTCCTTTAGCTGTTGGAAAAATGGTTGGAAATAGTTTGAAATGTACTGGTATGGTGCAATCATTCAATTATTTCTTTAACTTTCCATACAAGTATCATTCAGTGCATGAGGAGAGGATCTAATAACTCTTATTTATCAGGTTGGTTTATGTAGTCACCTTATACCTTTTTCTGAAGTCACAGGTTCCTCTGGTAAATAACATGGCAAATTGTCCCTCCATTGCCCCTTCTTCTTTCTCCAAATGCTTCCTTCTCTTATAATAATATCATTCCTATTAAATCATGCCAGCAATATCTGAAAATATTTCAGATTTCCTTTCCATTCATCAATGTTTCAAGTGCACTCAAACCATTGTCACAGTGCTTTCTTTAAGAGGCAATTTCTCGTGGGGTGAGAAATTGGTGTATGTTGTATTCTGTGTGTACACATATGTCTCTATGTGTGTGCTTGTTTGGTTCTCAACGAGACTCATTTCTAGAGTCAGAAAGCAAAGGACTTGATGATGGGGAGTGGAGGAATATTGAGTCCCAAGTCTAAAAATCCTGGGAATATTGGAACTGGTAGGTTTAGATTGGCAGCAGACACTGATTTAATCATGCAAGGAATCCTTCCTTTCTTTTAAGTTACCTTGCTCAGTTGTGGTTAGCTTCATCTCCATTCCAATCTACTCTCTTTGTTTACTCATTCCTTTAGAGCAGTGGTTCCCAACCTTCTTTTTGGCCATGCCCCATCTAAGCATCTCTCAATCCTGATGCCCTCTCCCCCCCCACCCCCACATGTAATTCTTACTTTACTCAAAAAGTGAACTCTACTCACACAGAGGAAGCCTAAAAGGCCATTAACTTGGTTTAACCAAGGTTCAAATTGCCCGCATTAAAAATTGAATTGCCCCCCTGGGAGGCATGGGCCCCACGTTAGGAACCACAGCTTTAGAGAGAATCAAAAGTTAGCTTTCATATGCAGCTTTCAGGCTCAGGTAATTGGCTGGGGTTAAAGTTTGGTGTGCATACAAACGCCAGTCATTCTGAAAATCCCTTTAGTCTGAAATTCATGATAAAAGGAGGAGAAATTAGAGCCATTCAATTAAAATGTTATACCTGAGGGATTTCTCATTCTGCCTCTTCCAGAAGAGGGGAATACCTCTCCATTGAAGAATGGGTGGCAGCAAGCAATCCTCCACCCCACAGTTGGAAGCTTCCTTAGAAGGATCCTCACCCCCCTCTCCCTTCACTGGAATTCAGTTAGAAAAAAAGTGAAAGTGGAAATCCCAGTGAGGTCCGCAAGGCGGAGTGTGTACTGTGAATGCCCTTTCCACATACCCCTTTCCAATTCTGCAAAAGAAGTTTCATTCAGTAAAACCATGGGAAAAGATGACTGAAGTCTCCAAATGGTCTCCATTTTTAAGGGAACCATTTAATTTGCTTTCCTCTGAGACAAAACAAATCTGATTTAGTTATTCTTCATGGTGGACTTTGTGTTGAAATTTTCGCCTTTAAAATGTATTAAAATGTATATGTGTGCGTGTGTACACACACACATATATACGTTGCAAAGAAATAAAATATTTTCCTCCATCTAGGAAAGGGCATGCCTCTGTATTTTAATTTTGACAAACAGGATCAAAATTGCCACTAGAAAAGAAATATTAAAGTCATCTTGTCAAGAATTGCACAAAACAATTAGTTTTTAGGAGCCTGGTAGCTCAGCAGACTAAAAGCTCTGTGATTAACACCAGCTGTCTGCAATTACTGTAAATTCAAATCTCACCAGGCTCAAGCCTTCCATCCTTTCTAAGGTAGGTAAATTGAGGACCCAGTTTGTGGGGGCAATAAACTGACTTTGTATAAATATACAAAAGTATGAAGGCTATTCCTTAACACATTGTAAGCTGCCCTGAGGCTCCGGGCAGCTTACAATCAAATTAAAAAAAAAAAACCACACTTGTGACATCCCAGTAAAAGAGGCACCCACTCATGCAGTGAAGTTATCTAAATTGAAGAGGCCTTCACAAGTTCAATGTCTGATGCAACAGGATTTAAATTTGCATGGAAGGCAATGTTCATCTGGCAGACACATAAAGACTTGCTTAGTGTAGTCCGATAGATGCTTCTGTTACATGGACTTTGCGGAGGCTGCTCCAAGAAAGTGGAGCTTATTTTAGCCACTTGCATTATGAATTTGATTCTGAGGAGGTATATGTTTAGCAGGAAAACTGGCATGGACAGAAAATGGAAAAGATTTGTCTGGTTCTAATTATGAGACAAAATGAAATAAAAGCTATGAATATTTCAGTTTCTGTATCTTACCTTTTACAGCACTTCACGTTGACATGACATGCTCCTATCACCTTGTAATTTGCAGGACATTCTGATTTGCAAATTCCTTTATTTTTAGCACATTCTTTTCCATTCCTTACTTCTGGCGCATTCTCTGGAGATGGAAGAGAAAGAGAAACTGATTATACACCAAAACAGCCCTTTTCAGAAGTTTTAGATCTGTATTCCTAGGAAAAGTGTACAGGTAGTCCTCAAGTTATGACCACAAGTGAGCCCAAAATTTCTGTTGCTAAATGAGACAATTCAATTCTCAAATTCAATTCAAACCTTTATTGTCAATGCACAATCTGTGTACAATGAGGCTGGATGAGTGCAATCCAATCTCATTGTACAGTTGGGGGGGGCTGCACTCCCTTAGTGCAGCCCCCCAACACAAAATACATCACAATAACTCATAAGTGAAAGAAAGAAAATCCCCGACCCAGTAAATCATCCTAACAGACACACGATCCTATATACATATATGTGCATTGCATTATGTTATATTATATTGCACCAGGGTGAACATGTTGCACGTTGTGCTGGCCCTGCAAGTCTATCATACTAAATAGTTATGGTGATATATTGCATTCAGAAGTCTGACAGCCCGCGGATAGAAGCTATTTTTCTAGAAAGTTGTTAAATTAATTTTAGGTTCTTTCTTGCCACTATTGTTAAGTAAATCACTGCAGTGATTAGAAGTGAACCTGGCTTCCCCATTGTCTTTGCTTGCCAGAAGGCTGCAAAAGATGATCACATGATCCCAGGACCCTGCAACCGTCATAAATACGAGTCAGTTGTCGAGCATCTGAATTGAGATCATGAAAGATTTCTCCAGAATTGACTTACTCTGAGCAGAAAGAACCACAAAGAAAAGGAAAAGGAGGACACACCAAGGCTTCATATTTATGGCAAGTTCAGAGCAACTGCTTAAATCTTCTCTAGTCCAGTCACCAAAAGTAGCCTAGACGGTATGTTCCATTCCGCCTTTTAAATCATCATCATGGCATGTACCTTTAATTACAAATGCAAATATTAATGACATGAAGACAGAGGAACAATTGGATTGGTTGTTTCTTTCTCTGTATCTTGATGTTAATTTGAAGCATTTTCTTTTTCCTTAAGTAGCAAGTTTCCTTGACTGGGGATACTTATTGGCTCATTTCTGCTGTTAAAAGAAAGTGTGGTATACTAGCCAAGTAAATTTATTTATTTATTTATTGCAGCTGTTTCATAAGATTTTCTGGTTGCCTTTCTTTATGGCCAGGATATTTCCAGGTTAGATTATGATATCCATTGTAAGGAGGCTGCCACTGAAGATTATTTTCATTAGATGTCTGGGACACAGAACATGGAACTGAAAACTAACTGTGGAATAAAGAGGAAAGAAACCAACACTTCTATTTCAACCAATCAATCAGAATAGAGCTGGAAGGGACTTTGGAGGTCTTCTAGTCCAACCCCCTGCTCAAGTAGGAGACCTATACCATTTCAGACACGTGGCTGCCCAGTCTTTCCTTAAAAACCTCCAATGATGGAGCAACCAAAATTTCTGAACGCTTAATTGTCCTCACTGTTAAGAAGTTTCTCCTTAATTTCAGGTTGATTCTCTCCTGCATTAGTTTCCATCCATTTTCTTGTCTTGCTTTCTAGTGCCTTGTAAAATAAGTTGACCCCCTCTTCATTGTGGCAGCCCCTCAAATTCTGGAATACTGCTATCATATCATCCCTAGTCCTTCATTTCTCTAGGCTGGCCATACATGTTTTTGTGTCCAGGCAGTTAATCATCTTAGTTGGTCTTCTTTGCATCTTTTCCAAAGTCTCAACATCTTTATTGTAATGTGGTGACCAAAACTGGATACAGTATTCCAGGTTTGGCCTTAGTAAGGCTTTACAGAGTGGTAGTAATACTTCACATGATTTTGATTCTATGCTTCTGTTTTATACAACCAAGCGTTGTATTGACTTTCTTGGCTGCTGTCGCATATTGCTAGCTTATATTTAAGTGATCGTCCACTAGGACGCCAAGGTCCCTCTCATAATTACTGTTTTTTTACCACGTTTCTCCTAATCTGTGCTTGTAACTTTGGTTTTTCCTGCCTAGATGTAAAACCTTACTTTTCTCCATATTAAATTTCATTTTATTGGATTATTCAAGTCTGTCAAGATCATTTTGGAAACCGAGCTTTTCTTCTGAGGTGTTGGCTATTCCTGCCAGCTTAGTGCCATCTGCAAATTTGATGAGTTTCTCTTCTGTTCCCCCATCTCAGTGAAGACATTGAAGAGTACTAGGCTAAGACAGAACCTTGTGGTAGCCCACTGCTTGCTTCCCTCCATGTAAATGTAGTACCATTAAGGATTACTCATTGAGCATGGTTTGTCAACCAGCTGCAGATCCATCTGGTGGTGATGCTATCTACCCTACATTTTTCTAGCTTACCAAGAAGTAGGTTGTGGTCTATTTATGGTCTCATCTGCTTCTTTTCCATTGTTGTCTATAAAATACTTGTGCTGCTATTCAAAGTCTTAAAAACAGACAGAATTGCTCTCAGGTGTGTTTATAAATTAACCAACTGTTCTCTTGTATACACTACCCTAGGCAAAGGGAGAGAAAATTAATTTGTTCAGTTCTCATCTGTTACCCTTTGGCTTCTAAAACCACCATGAATTCCCTCCCCTCCCCTCCCCTCCCTTCCCTCTTGTGTCTGAGGAACATGACTTTATTAATTTGTTTTCATTGTGGGAGGTGGAAGATAGGAAGATAGTTTGTGTTGTTCCAAAGATGTTTCTTTCCTTGGAACCATACAGAACCTCATTTCTATCTACGATTCTGTAGTTTATTAAACATGAAACTTCACTTCTCCTCCATGCCATTTCAACACCAAGAACTACATATAAGAATGGTTTCTGTTAGTGAAATAAAGGATTAGCTTACAAATATGCCAGTACATATGTTTTCCCATTCCCATTTCCCCAGCCTACATTAAACAGATGTCTTTGCTGCCTGCTGCCCGTGAGATCCGTTCACTTTTTTATATTTGGGAAACGTAAGAAAACATAATTGTAATGCATAAATGTTTGTTAACATAAAGGATGAGAGGGTGGTGTGCAATTTAATTTATGTCTTGCATGGCTAGGCTGGTACCGGAGGGATGGTACTGTGTTTCTCCGAAAAAAAGACCGGGTCTTATTTTCTTTTGGGCCATAAAATAAGGACGAGGGCTTACTTTCAGGAAGTGTCTTATTTTTCTTCCATGTATAGGAGGCACACTTCTACTTGTTTGCCACAAGGTGGGGGAGTAAGAATTATGAGGAAGACTTCTCCTCTAGCAGCTGATAAGAGGTAATGATTTTTGAATGAAGTAAAAGTATATGGAGTGCATTTGTCTGAAAACAATGGGAACATTGTGCACGGGATCACTGTCTTCTCAGAAAAATAAGGTCTGGAAGATGTTGCCTTGTGAAGGAAAGAAAGTGCTAGAACCCACAGTACTTTCTATGATTTTCTGAATGAGGCATTGCAACATTTCTTGACAATAACATACACAGTATATGCATTTAAAGAAGGAATTGGGCTAAGTTGCCTTTGACCTTAGCAATGTCAAGGCTTTCCAAATTTGCTGAATCAAAGATCAGGGTGCACTGACACAAAATGAGCCCTAGGAATCAACAGTCACAGAATCCTGTGAAGGGAGGAATCAGTTGGAAAGAGGATCCATAATTAAGGTGTATGATTACTTTATTTTCCTCAGCTTCCATTCTAAGAAGATTTAATTAGCATTCTGACTTTCTTGTCTGCCTTGCTGCCTCAAAGAATATGCTTTATGTTTACATTAATCCCTTATATTTTTCCTCAACTTTAAATCCTGACAGTCAATTTATCTATTCACAAAGGATCATCCCTCATTAAGACAAGGCCTTCTTTGTATTAAACTAAAAGGTGAGTGAGGATGTTTGTTAACATAAAGGATGATCATTGTTAAAGCTTTGCAATAATTTCTAACAATTTGCAATTTCATTCCATTCTAATGAACAGCAAAAAGTCATAGGTTTATTTTTTTTTTTTCATATTACAGATGGGAAGAAGGTATTGTCCTGTTTTCTTCTGATTCATTAAGCAGAACGGTAAAGATTCAGGACCCCAATCGCCAGAGTGATTCTAGGAGTTTTAAAGCTGAAGATCTGATTGTCTGAAGTGGGTTGAGGATTCATTGCACAGCCCTCCCTTTCAAAAAGAAATTTTTTTGATCTATCCAGAGCACTGAGCACTTGTGAACTATATGTTCATGAATTTCATGAATTTTATGTTCATGGATTTATTTTTTTCCAAGATACTTGCTCTTTTATGACAAAATTACTCAGGTTGTAATTCATTAACAGAATGAAGCCATCATCCTTTTTAGCATCAGGACTGAGCACTGCAAGCAGATACAATCAAATTAACTCAAAAACACAAGAATACATTCAATATATGAATGTATTCTTGTGGTTTCCGACATCCCGATATAGTGGTTTCCGACATCCCGATATAGTCAGCTGACACCATCTCTGACTATTGGGGGCGAGTCATTGTCCCCCACGGATGGGGTTCGCAACTTGGGCGTCCTCCTGGACTCACGGCTGTCTTTAGAAGGGCATATGACAGCCGTGGCCGGGAGGAGTTTTTATCAGGTTCGCCTGATTCGCCAGTTGCGTCCCTTTCTGGATCGGGATTTGTTACGCACGGTCATCACGCCCTCGTCACCTCATGCCTGGACTACTGTAATGCTCTCTACATGGGGCTCCCCTTGAGGAGCACCCGGAGGCTCCAACTGGTCCAGAATGCGGTGTGATGGGAGTGACGTGGCGCTCCCATGTGACTCCACTCCTGCACGAGCTGCACTGGCTTGCGGTGATCTTCAGGGTGCGTTTCAAGGTTTTGGTTACTATCTTCAAAGCGCTCCATGGCTTAGAACCAGGGTATCTTCGGGACTGCCTTCTGCCACCAATAGCCTCTCACTGTCCAGTCCGTTCCCACAAAGAGGGGCTCCTCAGGGTGCTGTCAGCCAAACAGTGTTGACTGGCGGCCCCCAGGGGGAGAGCCTTCTCTGTGGGGGCAGCTGCTGTCTGGAACTAGCTCCCCCCTGAGATAAGGAGGATACAGGACCTATGTACCTTCCGCCGTGCCCTAAAAACGTTCCTATTTCATCATGCTGGTCTGGCTTAAACCTCCCTTTATAAATGGGTTTTAAGATGGGTTTTCTAATTGTTTTATATAATTGGATTTTAAATTGTTTCAGCCTAATTATTTAATTTATTTTAAATATTTTTAATTTTTGTATGTCATTGTATTTTATTTGGCTGTTCACCGCCCTGAGTCCCTTTTGGGAATAGGGCGATATACAAATTCGATTAAATAAATAAATAAATAAATAAATAAATAAATAAATAAATAAATAAATAAATAAATAAATAAATAAATATAGTGTATATATATTAGACCTTATGCTTGCATTTTGGTAATGAGTCTGAATATGGTGAGGCTTTCAAACACAAAACACACAGCAATTAAATATTTGAAGGGTTGAAATATTCCATATATTTTTGGAGAGATGATTAAATGCATAGACATCATAAACCACCTCTGCTATTTCACCTCCTGCCATGCTTCTCTTTTCTAATAGAGAAGGAATTCTTGATTCCTATTATATCATGCCAGCAATATCTGAACATTTTCCAGACTTCTTTTCTATTCTCCAGTGTTTCAATTGTATTCAAGCCATTGTCGCAGTGCTTCCTTTCAGAGGCAGAAAGATAAAAAATCTAGAGATTTCATTCATCTCCATCAACTACTTACTCATATGCTTTGGAGGGTGGGGGCACGCGTGGAATACTGTGTACAGTTCTGGTCACCACAATACCAAAAGGACACTGAGGACCTAGAAAGTATGCAGAGTAGACCAACAAAGATGATAAGGGGTCTGGAGGTTAAATTATATGATGCATTGTTGAAGGAGCCAGGCATAAGTATAGCCTAATAAAGAATAGAATAGAATAGAATAGAATAGAATAGAATAGAATAGAATAGAATAGAATAGAATAGAATAGAATAGAATAGAATAGAATAGAATAGCTTTATTGGCCAAGTGTGATTGGACACACAAGGAATTTGTCTTTGGTGCATATGCTCTCAGTGTACATAAAAAGAGAAGATACATTCATCAAGAATCATAAGGTACAACACTTAATGATAGTCATAGGGTACAAATAAGCAATCAGGAAAGAATAAATATGTCAGAGTTTAGCCAGTGTGACAAGTATTATGAGACAAACCCAGGAGCAAAACACACAGTGCCTTTAGATAATTAACAGTGGTTTTAGCTACAGCTAAATATATACAGACTTATATGTGATAAATATCTTATCATACAGCTACTGACACAAGGAGAGCAATGAGATACATGATGAGAGAGAACACGAGGAGAAGGGAAACACCCTCTAATGGCTTCCCTTATATAGACAACTTCTTACCCAGCTTCTTAAAGTGGCAGTAACCCTGCTGCCTCATTCCCATTGCATCAGCCTTCAGTTGCTTCCACTTACAACTTTCCATCAGTTTACAGCTATTAAATTTACATACCTTGGCACTTCTCCCATTTAAAGCAATACAGCTGATAATCCGGAACCTTTAACAAACCAGTTTCTCCTTTATAGCTTCTCTAATGTTACAGTATTTCTACATGTTTATTTCTACTCAATATTTCTACAGGTTTACAATGTCTACATGTTTATTTCTATTCCTGATGTGATCTCCTGTCACCATGGTTATACATGCAGCATTGTCTTCATTTACATTTACATGAGTGGTGGGTTCTAACTGGTGTTACCACGGTTCGCTTCACGCACATGCTTCGCGCCATCGTCAGAGCTAAAGAAGCTTCTTGGATAAGAAGTGAAATGTCTTCAAAGAGAAAAAAACCAGAAAGTCAAGCTGCCTCTTGAAAAAGGCAGTTTTGGGATAATGTGTAGAAGCTTGTTAAAGAGAAATTCAACCTAGAAGGTGGAGAAATTTTCTGACAAAGGGAACAATTGATCAATGGAATAGCTTGCCTCCTGGAATTATGGCTCCATCACTGGCTGTGATAGAATATTTATAGCTACTGTGAAGTCAGAATGATACAAATACATTTTATTTTTTTGTTCCCCAATATTGGTTATCTGAAGTACAGCTTTGCTAGATTGCAGTTGAGTAAGATTTCCACCCAATTAATTTCTTCTTTTATAAAATCAAACACATTTTTTTCATACACATAATGTGAAAGAAGGGGAAAAAATACCAAAATGCCAGATTCAATTTATCTAACAATTTATTTTGTTTTTTTTAATAATATTTTATTAATTTTTTATAAATACAGAAAGTTTTCATTTCTATTTACATCGGATTCGCAGTGCTTATACATATATACATAAAATTATTTGGTGTCACCTTTACCATTTGTTATTCTTTATTTAACACACCTTTTACTCCTGTTTTTGTTTTTTTTTCGTTCATCCATTCGTACCACCTTTCCCACACAGTATAGTAGTCTGAGTTTTCATCATTATTTAATTCATAGGTTAATTTGCTCATCTCTGCACACTCTAATACCTTCCTAAGTATGAGTTCTTCTGGTGGCAGGGTTTTTCCTTCCAATATTGGGCATAAGCCAACCTAGCAGCTGTAATTATGTGTATCATTAAGTGGGTCTTTGTTTTCCCAAATCTCTTCTTCACCATTCCCAGGAGAAATAGTTCTGGTATCCCCTCTACTTCTTCTCTAATTATCTCTTGTAACCATCTCCCAATTATAGTCCAATATTTTTTCACTTCGGGGCATGTCCACCACATATGAAAGAAGGTGCCCTGACAGTGGCCACATTTCCAACAATTCGGGGACATGTTAGAGAACATTTTCGATAGTCTAGCAGGCGCTAAATACCACCTATGGAACATTTTATAGTGATTTTCCTTATATGATGCAGCTCTAGTCAGCTTATAATTTTTGTTCCATGCAGCATTGTCTTCATTTACATTGACATCAGTGGTGGGTTCTAACCAGTTTTACCACCGGTTCGCTTCACGCACATGCTTTGCACGCCTGAGAGTACTTTAGGCCTCTGTTCTCTGCAAATAGAGGCCTGGAGCAAAAACCTTTGCTTCTGCTCCTTGTGCATTACACCGCAACAATTTTTGAATCTAGAACTCTCCAATTGGATATCTTAAAGAATGTATTTAAAAAATCTGGGACATATTACTGCTGTGGAACTGAAATTTTCATGAAGTTATTGGAGGGAAAGACTTTTGCCGTATTTGCAAAAACCCTTTGCCATTGAGAACAGAGGATGGGAGGAGTGCGTCCGTCCTTCCAGGCACATGTGGCCGACTGGGCCTCTGTTCTCATCAGCAAAAGACCTGAAGAAAATGGGGGGGGGGGAGTTGGGTCTGGAGGGCCCATCTCTCCACTCCACCCTCAAAACACACGCATAACAATCACATTCACAGTTCCGACACTCTGCTGCTCTCAAATCCTAGTCTATCATAGGCTGTTGCTATAACTCCTTATTTCCTAATAATTTCAAGTTAAGTAATGGAATTACATTGGAAATTGGTGAACCCTTGAAGACTGCTGGATAATATTGATGACTAAATTCCTTAAATAGACATTATTCATTAGGATACTGGAAACATTTTCTGGGACCCAATTGGAAACTCACAGCAATTTAACTAGCACAGTTGCTTCCTTTTCTTTACTGAGCCCTCTTCAAAATAATTGTGTTTTTCCTTAAACCCATCAACAGCTTAGCTTTTAAAATACGCAAACAATTGATTTGTTTGCTTTAAGGCTTGAGAGATTATTCCAGCTGTACTCATTCACAGAAATGTTTAGAAAGCAAGAAAGATTGAAATTAGCAGGTTTTCTGTTTCCCCTTCCCTTCTGCAAAAGACCAGATGGTTTCCTTAGTGCTGGGTGTGTAGGGGCACAGTGGGTCAGCTATTTCTTTGCTTTTGCTTTTTTATTTCAAGGAGTAGGACGATTGAAGGATTTTCTGTTGTTCCAAGAACATCTCCTTTAGCATAACATTTCTAGATATGCTAAAGGAGGCTTCTAATGCAATGCTGACTCACTTCCATTCCAGTCACTGATTTAGCAGGAAACTGTGCTTTTCAGTCCCAGAAAAATAAATCTATTTATAACATGGATAGGCTGCTCTTGGTTGCCCCTCACTGATATCAATGTGCTCATAAATTTCATGCAGAAATTAAGATGTAGGAAATTAGCATCCACCCCTTTCCTAGAAGAATGAAATATTTTGGGCAATATTAAAAAGGCAGAATATTATGTTTCCCTGGATGAGAAATGGAGAAGCCTGTTTTAAAGACAAAGCAACTCCCACCTTCCTGCCTCCCCCCCACTTTGTTAATGGGACAGAAGCAGAAACTCAATCTTTGAAAATAGGACCCATCTGCAACACTATAGCAACAGAAACTCACCACATGGCACCTGGGAAGATTACATCAGCCAGCAAGGCTAGTTTAAACCCCCATCCTCTGGGAGTCTGAAAACCAATCAGAATACTCTTTCAGGGCCCAAGAAGTTCAAAGCCACAGAGAGCATAAAACCTGGGGACTCGCTGTATCTCGTCCCTTTTCTGTTCAGGAACTCAAGCCATGTGATCCTGTCCACCATTAAACCATCTTTCCAAGCCGTCTCCATGTTTCTTTCTTTCTTTCTTTTTTAAAAATAATCTTTATTTACATTTTCGGTTAAAAACAAACAATGATCAGACAAACAAGCATCATACAATACAGAACAATACAAAAAAACAATCTGTATAAGAGTGACTCTATACACCCCTATACCCCCTTATCCAAATATCCTACATTTTGGTTGGTATTATAGTCCAGAGGAGACAGAACAACTTACATCTCTTCATACATCAATCTAGTCTTTCCTACTTCATTACATACATATACTATACATTATATTATTTTACATATTCTATGTTATATTCCTAATAAAATACATATTTTCTCATCTATTTTACCATTGTTTTATTTTTCTCGATCCATCTATAAAATCTTTCCCATGATAAGCATATTGGCGTTTCATCTTTGTTTTTCAATTTTTTAGTTAATTTATCCGCCTCTGCGCATTCTAAACCCTTCTGAATAATGAGTTCTTCTGGTGGGCTATTTTGGTTTTTCCAGAATTGTGCATATGCCAGTCTCGCTGCTATAATCACATGCAGAGCAAGATACCTTATATCCTTTCCCATTTTCTCTGGCCTAAATCCGAGCAGGCATGTCTCTGGGCGCCACTCAATTTTGATGTCTAGAATTTCATTTAGCCATCCTTTTATCATCCCCCAAAATTCCATTGCTTTTGGGCATGTCCACCATTGGTGGAAGTATGTACCTCTTTCCTTCCTACACTTCCAGCATTCTGCTGTTTGTCCTTTGAATATTCTTGCTAGTCTATCTGGAGAAAGGTGCCACCTATATACCATTTTATATATGTTCTCCTTGTAGGCTGAGGACACAACTAACTTCATATTGTCCCACCATATTTCCTGCCATTTTTCTAAATAGATTGGATGTCCAAAATTTTTCCCCCAGGCGATCATTGTATCTTTGATTATTTCCTCACCTATCTCTAATTCCATCAGTAATTTATACGTTTTAGAAATCATACCTTTTTCTTGTCCTGTTAAAATTTTATCTAATTCTTGAAGTTCATTGTTAATGCCCCTCTCTTTGTCTTTATCATATTTAGATTTAATCTGGGTATATGTCCACCAATCAATGTGTATTCCTTGGGAGTCCAGTTCCTGTTTCGATTTTAGTTTGCCCAATGAGTTCGGTAGTTCTTTATATGTTAGTTTTTTATCAAAGTTATATAGTTTGGGGTATGTTAAGGCTTCTATGGGTGAAATCCAACATGGTACCTTAATATAGTATTTTTTACTCAATTTTTCCCATGTTCATATTAAAGTATTTCTTACATAGTGTCGGGTAAACCATTTGCTTTGTATAGTGTTGTTTTTCCAAAGAGCCGCATGCCAACCTTGTTGTATATTGAATCCTTCTAGTTTAAGAAGACGTCTATTTCTTAGAGTAATCCATTCTTTTACACAGGTTAATATAGCCACTGCATGGTAATTCTCCCACCATGGCAATCCCAAACCCCCTCTCTCTTTTATTTCTTGCATCATCTTTCTTTTGATCCATGGTCTTTTCCCTTGCCAAATAAATTTTGTTATTATTTGATTTAAATCCCCCAAAAATGTTCCTGGTAAGGTAACTGGCGCAGTTTAAAATAGGAAGTTAAATTTTGGTAACACATACAATTTTACAGTTGCTACTCGTCCTAAAAGTGAAAGTTGTATTTTACCCCATTTATCTAAATCTTTTCCTACTTAAATTAACAATTTATTATAATTATCTTCTTGTAAGCTTGAACATCTATTGGTTAGCCAAATTCCCAAGTACTTAATTTTTTTCACTACCTTCAAACCAGTCACTTTTTGTAAATTTATCTTATTTTCTTCTGTCATATTCTTAGTTAGTATGTTTGGTTTCTTTTTGTTAATTAATAAACCTGCCATGGCCCTGTAATCCTCAATTGTTCCTATTAGAGATGTGCAAGATTCTAAGGGTTCTTTTAAAATGAAGACCATATGGTCTGCGAGGGCTTGGATTTTAAAAGTCTGTTGTCCTGTTTTAAGACCTTTTATTCTTTCGTCCTTCCTTATTTTATGTAATAATACTTTCAAAGATAAGATGAAAAGTAGCAGGGAGAGCGGACATCCCTGTCTTGTGCCCTTTCTAATATAGAATTCTTCTGACAGATCCCCATTTATCAATATCCTAGCTGTTTGATCTGAATAAATAGCATTAATTGCATTTCTAAATTTTGTTCCAAATCCCATATATTCTAGTTGCAACAATAAGAATTCCCAGTTTACCCTGTCAAATGCCTTCTGTGCGTCTATAAATACTAATGTGGCCTGTTTATCTGAGTGTTGTTCATAATACTCCAATATATTTAACATAATTCTCATATTATCTTTTAATTGTCGTGATGGTAGAAATCCATTTTGGTCCATATGTATGAATTCGTTTAGGAAACCTTTTAATCTGTTTGCTAAAATTGTGGTAAAAATTTTGTAGTCTGAGTTCAGGAGAGAAATTGGTCTGTAGTTTTTTTATGTCTGTTAAAAGCGAATCTTCCTTGGGAATTAAACTAATGTTAGCCTCTCTCCATGAATGAGGAATTTCTGATTTCTCTAATACTTCATTAAATAGGTATTTCATTTGTTCTCCCATGACTTCAATCATTATCTTATACAACTCCGCTGGGATTGCATCAGTGCCTGGGGTTTTCTGAGTCTTTTGTTTCTTTACTGCTCTTTCGACCTCAACTAAAGTAATTTCTTCTTCTAGGATCTCTTTCGTTAGATTAGTTATCTTGGGTATATCTGAATTCTCCATATATATTTTTATCGCCTCTCTTGAGATCTCTCTTTTATATAATTCTTTATAAAAATCCACCGCAATTTTTTCCTTCCCTCTTTTTTCTTTTACTAGATTTCCTTCTTTATCCTCTAATTGTTCAATTCCTCTAGATTGTTTTTCTTTTTTTAGTCTATATGGAAGCCATCTTCCCAATTTATTGGCCAATTCAAAGTGTTTTTGTTTTGTTATCTTTATCTTATCTGCCAATTTATCTAATTCCAACAAATTGAGTTGATGTTTTAAAAGAATCACCTATTCTTTTGCCCTCTTAGAAAGTGGATTATCTTGTAGTTGTTCTTCGGCTTTCATTAGTTTATTTATTAGCTCTTCCCTTTCCTGATTATCTTTTTTATGTTTAATGGCCGTATATTTAATAATGAGACCCCTTATGTAAGCTTTGGCCACATCCCATATTATTTGCAATGGCATTCCTGGTGTTTTATTTTCTTCAAAGAAGCAGGGTATCTCAATCTTAAGTTTTTGGATAAGTTCAGTCTCTTTTAATATCTCTGTTCTCAGCATCCATCTCTTTCTGTTTTTCCTTTCCTTCTTTAATGTAACAAGCACTGGATTATGATCGGCCCATTCATTCGGCATAATTCTAATTCTAATTCTAATTCTCGAGCATCCTGGATATTTTCAAGTTTAACTTTCTGCTCTTGCCAAGTTACCAAGAGCCCTTCAGGTAGCAACCATCTATATGGCACGTTATATTTTCTTAATTGCGAGGTTATGAATTGATAGCTTTGCTGCTGTTCTCGTACTCTTTTCGGAATCTGTTTTAAGATCGAAATTTGACGCCCCTTATATGTAATTTTCTGTTCCCTAGCTTTATGCAACATTTCATCTCTTTTCGTAAGTCTTACGTGTATTTCTCTGTTTCCAGTGTCTTTTTCTCCACTTGGAGCAGAATTCAGAAGGATATTTCTTCCTACAAAGGCTTGATGCATTTCCAAATTGCCTCTTAGACATATTGCTCATATTTGTGGCAAGTTGGACAACAGCCCATAAATACAGTATACAGGAAAGAGGAGAGTGGAAGGTGTGCAATTTATTTTATTTCCTTATAGTCTAGAATGGATAGGACTGAAATCCTGTTTTTGTTCAGGATTTGCAGCATATTGAGTAAAATACTTATATCCTTCTTATACTCTTCTATTGGTCAGCTAGAGGAATAGCTCTTACTAGTTCAAGGTCTTCCCAGTTTTCTGCATTCTGAAGTTAAGTGTAGCACAGTTGGTGATATATTTCACTTAGAAACCATTTTTCCCCCCAAGAATGTGATTGGAGGATTGTGGCATGGAAACCTTCTCAGAAAACATATCCTAGTCATATTGGCTGTAGCTGATTATTGCAGGCAGCATCCAAAAGGTTTATCTTCTCCTCAGTGATCTCCTTGTCTAATAGCCCATCCAAACTGGTTCAACATAAAAGCTAAATGGAGCATATAGGCACATAGGCTTCTGAACATGAGTGGTTAGGAAAAGAGTAATTGTTCCTACCCATTCCACAGCTCATATATCTCAAAACATTCATTTGGTCCCATGTGAAAATGTCTTCAGGATTAGAGCAGCCCTTCATCCCATTGTCTACTATAAATTATGACACACTGAACAATTGTGAGGAAGACTTCTCCTCTAGTAGCTGATAAGGGGTAATGATTTTTGAATGAAGTAAAAGTATATGGAGTGCATTTGTCTGAAAACAATGGGAACATTGTGCACGGGATCACTGTCTTCTCAGAAAAATAATGTCTGGAAGGCAAGAAGTTGCCTTGTGAAGGAAAGAAATTGCTACAACCACACAGTACTTTCTGTGATTTTCTAAATGGGGCATTGCAACATTACTTGACAATGACATATACAATGTATGTATTTAAAGAAGGAATTGGGCTAAGTTACCTTTGACCTTGGTAATGTCAAGGCTCTCCAAATTTGCGGAATCAAAGATCAGGGCCCACTGACACAAAATGAGCCATAGGAATGAACAGTCACAGTGTCCTGTGTAGGGAGGAATCAATTGGAAGGAGAATCCATAATTAAGATGCATGTTCACTTTATTTTCTTCAGCTTCCATTCTAAGAAGATTTAAGTAGCATACTGACTTTCTTGTCTGCCTTGCTGCATCAAGGAATATGCTTTATGTTTACATTAATCCCTTATATTTTTCCTCAACTTTAAATCCTGACAGTCAATTTATCTATTTATAAAGGGTCATCCCTCATTAAGACAAGACCTTCTTTGTATTCAACTAAAAGATGAGTGAGGATGTTTGTTAACATAAAGGAAAGGATGATAGCTGTTAAAGCATTGCAAAGCTGCATGGTGATTTCATTTTCCTCAGCTCCCATTCTAAAATATAAAGTCGTATTCTGATTTTCTTGTCTACCTTGCTGCCTTAAAGAATATGCTTAATGTTTACACTAATCCCCTATACTTTTCTTCAACTTTAAATTCTACCAGTTAATTTATTTGTTCACAAAGAGTCATCATTTTGTCATCATTATGACAAAGTCTTCCTTGTATGCAACTAAAAAGTAAATGAGCATGTTTTTTTTAACATAAAAGGATAGCTCTTAAAGGGTTGCAATAAGTTCTTAACAATTTGCAATTTCATTCCATTGTAATGAACCAGAAAAAAGTGGTGGTCATGAGTTTATTATTATCATTTCCATTGACAGATGGCAAGAAGGCATTGCCCTGTTTTCTCCTGATTCATTCAGTAGAACTGGAAAGAATCAGGACCTCGACCTCCAGAGTGACTCAAGGACTGATTGCTGCTTTTAAAGCTGAAGATTTGATTGTCTGAAATGAGTATAGAATTCATTGCACAGTCTTTGAATTCAGTCCTCCCTTTCAAAAAGAGATCTTCTTGTGATCTATCTAGAGCATCGAGAGCTTGTGAACTATATAAGGGTATGAATTTCATGAATTTCATATTCATGGATTTACTTTTTTCCAGGACAGTTGATAAAAGAGCACTGGTCTTCTATGACAAGATTACTCAGGTTTACCATTAGCGGAATGAAGCCATCATCCTTTTTAGGATTGGGACTGAGCACTGCAAGCAGATACAATCAAATTAACTCAAAAACACAAGAATATATACAGTGTATGTTGTTTTCATGCTGTTTATTAGATCTTATGTTTTGTATTTTGGTAATGATTCTGATTATGGTGATTTAGAGAAAAGGTTTCTTCAAACTCAAACATAAAATATACTGCAATTAAATATTTGCAAAGTCATTTTTTGGGGTGGGGGGTGGGTGGGGGGAAGAGATGGTAAATGCATAGAAACCATAAATTGTTTCTGGTATTTTGTCTCCTGCTATTCCTTCAAGGTATTCAGGTAAATGATGATGGTGCTTCAGGTCAGGCCTAAAAGGTTGGAAGTTGTTTGTTATTATTAAAAATACATTAATATTATACAAACATCCCATTCTTGTTTTTGTTTATTTAAATGTTATTTTAAGATCACACGGACTGGAAAAGAACATGAGCAGTCTGGGCATTGACATCAGCTGGCTTCTTTTGTATGTCCATTACAGCATCCTTTTTTACACCATTCTTCTCCCCTGTCCTTTTGAAATCAGTCTCAGTCTTGTCTAGAAAAACTTGCTCCTCTTTCATAACATCTGTCTATTTAAAGGTAGACACTTTGGGACCATTATTCAAAATTTGAATCGTATTTGTCAATATGTTTAATGTTAATGTATTGTGCTTCCTTTTGTATCAGTAAGTCAATTTTAAGTGATCCCCTTTAATTGTAATCTCTAATTCCTTCTGGTTTCCATCCTGTCAAGGGGTTTTTGTTTTTTTAAAATATTAAAACTAAAGTATTTTCCTAGAGAAAAATGATTAGCTTCATGGAAATTTCAGTTCCACAGCAGGAATTGGTCCAATATTTTTAACACATTCTTTAAGATAGCTGATTTGAAATTTCTAGATTCAAAAATTGTTGTGATATAATGCACAAGGAGCAGGAGCAATTCCTGTGTCCTGCCAGCTTTTCCATTGACTTTCCTTATGGGAAGCTGGAAGAGTGCATTGGAATGCCTTCCTTCCTTCCTTCCTTCCTTCCTTCCTTCCTTCCTTCCTTCCTTCCTTCCTTTCCTTCCTCTTCCCCCTCCCCTCTCTTCTGCTCCCTCCCTGTTTCCTCATCACTCTCTTTCTCTATTAGCCTATTAACTACTTTTAGCTGCTTAAAAACGATGGTGCTACTCTGATTTTGACCAGAATTGTCAGCCATTGTAAAAGCCATGAGTGTTTAATGATTATTATTGAGTAGGATCTTTGGGGGCTTTACACATGGATAAATATTATATTTTGTTCAATATTCCAAGAATGTATTTGAATGATTTTGAAATAGAAGAGCACATATAATCATTTGTAAATCCAGATTATTTTAATAAGAATAATTGTCTGAAAGCATTCAAAGCAACAAGGATTTTTCTGTCTTTAAAGCTTCTCTAATCCAGATTCCATCAGGCATTCATGTAGAAGACAGTGGTTTCTCCATGTCTTGATCAGAAGTTTTTCCTTTAGCTGTTGGAAAAATGGTTGGAAATAGTTTGAAATGTACTGGTATGGTGCAATCATTCAATTATTTCTTTAACTTTCCATACAAGTATCATTCAGTGCATGAGGAGAGGATCTAATAACTCTTATTTATCAGGTTGGTTTATGTAGTCACCTTATACCTTTTTCTGAAGTCACAGGTTCCTCTGGTAAATAACATGGCAAATTGTCCCTCCATTGCCCCTTCTTCTTTCTCCAAATGCTTCCTTCTCTTATAATAATATCATTCCTATTAAATCATGCCAGCAATATCTGAAAATATTTCAGATTTCCTTTCCATTCATCAATGTTTCAAGTGCACTCAAACCATTGTCACAGTGCTTTCTTTAAGAGGCAATTTCTCGTGGGGTGAGAAATTGGTGTATGTTGTATTCTGTGTGTACACATATGTCTCTATGTGTGTGCTTGTTTGGTTCTCAACGAGACTCATTTCTAGAGTCAGAAAGCAAAGGACTTGATGATGGGGAGTGGAGGAATATTGAGTCCCAAGTCTAAAAATCCTGGGAATATTGGAACTGGTAGGTTTAGATTGGCAGCAGACACTGATTTAATCATGCAAGGAATCCTTCCTTTCTTTTAAGTTACCTTGCTCAGTTGTGGTTAGCTTCATCTCCATTCCAATCTACTCTCTTTGTTTACTCATTCCTTTAGAGCAGTGGTTCCCAACCTTCTTTTTGGCCATGCCCCATCTAAGCATCTCTCAATCCTGATGCCCTCTCCCCCCCACCCCCACATGTAATTCTTACTTTACTCAAAAAGTGAACTCTACTCACACAGAGGAAGCCTAAAAGGCCATTAACTTGGTTTAACCAAGGTTCAAATTGCCCGCATTAAAAATTGAATTGCCCCCCTGGGAGGCATGGGCCCCACGTTAGGAACCACAGCTTTAGAGAGAATCAAAAGTTAGCTTTCATATGCAGCTTTCAGGCTCAGGTAATTGGCTGGGGTTAAAGTTTGGTGTGCATACAAACGCCAGTCATTCTGAAAATCCCTTTAGTCTGAAATTCATGATAAAAGGAGGAGAAATTAGAGCCATTCAATTAAAATGTTATACCTGAGGGATTTCTCATTCTGCCTCTTCCAGAAGAGGGGAATACCTCTCCATTGAAGAATGGGTGGCAGCAAGCAATCCTCCACCCCACAGTTGGAAGCTTCCTTAGAAGGATCCTCACCCCCCTCTCCCTTCACTGGAATTCAGTTAGAAAAAAAGTGAAAGTGGAAATCCCAGTGAGGTCCGCAAGGCGGAGTGTGTACTGTGAATGCCCTTTCCACATACCCCTTTCCAATTCTGCAAAAGAAGTTTCATTCAGTAAAACCATGGGAAAAGATGACTGAAGTCTCCAAATGGTCTCCATTTTTAAGGGAACCATTTAATTTGCTTTCCTCTGAGACAAAACAAATCTGATTTAGTTATTCTTCATGGTGGACTTTGTGTTGAAATTTTCGCCTTTAAAATGTATTAAAATGTATATGTGTGCGTGTGTACACACACACATATATACGTTGCAAAGAAATAAAATATTTTCCTCCATCTAGGAAAGGGCATGCCTCTGTATTTTAATTTTGACAAACAGGATCAAAATTGCCACTAGAAAAGAAATATTAAAGTCATCTTGTCAAGAATTGCACAAAACAATTAGTTTTTAGGAGCCTGGTAGCTCAGCAGACTAAAAGCTCTGTGATTAACACCAGCTGTCTGCAATTACTGTAAATTCAAATCTCACCAGGCTCAAGCCTTCCATCCTTTCTAAGGTAGGTAAATTGAGGACCCAGTTTGTGGGGGCAATAAACTGACTTTGTATAAATATACAAAAGTATGAAGGCTATTCCTTAACACATTGTAAGCTGCCCTGAGGCTCCGGGCAGCTTACAATCAAATTAAAAAAAAAAAAACCACACTTGTGACATCCCAGTAAAAGAGGCACCCACTCATGCAGTGAAGTTATCTAAATTGAAGAGGCCTTCACAAGTTCAATGTCTGATGCAACAGGATTTAAATTTGCATGGAAGGCAATGTTCATCTGGCAGACACATAAAGACTTGCTTAGTGTAGTCCGATAGATGCTTCTGTTACATGGACTTTGCGGAGGCTGCTCCAAGAAAGTGGAGCTTATTTTAGCCACTTGCATTATGAATTTGATTCTGAGGAGGTATATGTTTAGCAGGAAAACTGGCATGGACAGAAAATGGAAAAGATTTGTCTGGTTCTAATTATGAGACAAAATGAAATAAAAGCTATGAATATTTCAGTTTCTGTATCTTACCTTTTACAGCACTTCACGTTGACATGACATGCTCCTATCACCTTGTAATTTGCAGGACATTCTGATTTGCAAATTCCTTTATTTTTAGCACATTCTTTTCCATTCCTTACTTCTGGCGCATTCTCTGGAGATGGAAGAGAAAGAGAAACTGATTATACACCAAAACAGCCCTTTTCAGAAGTTTTAGATCTGTATTCCTAGGAAAAGTGTACAGGTAGTCCTCAAGTTATGACCACAAGTGAGCCCAAAATTTCTGTTGCTAAATGAGACAATTCAATTCTCAAATTCAATTCAAACCTTTATTGTCAATGCACAATCTGTGTACAATGAGGCTGGATGAGTGCAATCCAATCTCATTGTACAGTTGGGGGGGGGCTGCACTCCCTTAGTGCAGCCCCCCAACACAAAATACATCACAATAACTCATAAGTGAAAGAAAGAAAATCCCCGACCCAGTAAATCATCCTAACAGACACACGATCCTATATACATATATGTGCATTGCATTATGTTATATTATATTGCACCAGGGTGAACATGTTGCACGTTGTGCTGGCCCTGCAAGTCTATCATACTAAATAGTTATGGTGATATATTGCATTCAGAAGTCTGACAGCCCGCGGATAGAAGCTATTTTTCTAGAAAGTTGTTAAATTAATTTTAGGTTCTTTCTTGCCACTATTGTTAAGTAAATCACTGCAGTGATTAGAAGTGAACCTGGCTTCCCCATTGTCTTTGCTTGCCAGAAGGCTGCAAAAGATGATCACATGATCCCAGGACCCTGCAACCGTCATAAATACGAGTCAGTTGTCGAGCATCTGAATTGAGATCATGAAAGATTTCTCCAGAATTGACTTACTCTGAGCAGAAAGAACCACAAAGAAAAGGAAAAGGAGGACACACCAAGGCTTCATATTTATGGCAAGTTCAGAGCAACTGCTTAAATCTTCTCTAGTCCAGTCACCAAAAGTAGCCTAGACGGTATGTTCCATTCCGCCTTTTAAATCATCATCATGGCATGTACCTTTAATTACAAATGCAAATATTAATGACATGAAGACAGAGGAACAATTGGATTGGTTGTTTCTTTCTCTGTATCTTGATGTTAATTTGAAGCATTTTCTTTTTCCTTAAGTAGCAAGTTTCCTTGACTGGGGATACTTATTGGCTCATTTCTGCTGTTAAAAGAAAGTGTGGTATACTAGCCAAGTAAATTTATTTATTTATTTATTGCAGCTGTTTCATAAGATTTTCTGGTTGCCTTTCTTTATGGCCAGGATATTTCCAGGTTAGATTATGATATCCATTGTAAGGAGGCTGCCACTGAAGATTATTTTCATTAGATGTCTGGGACACAGAACATGGAACTGAAAACTAACTGTGGAATAAAGAGGAAAGAAACCAACACTTCTATTTCAACCAATCAATCAGAATAGAGCTGGAAGGGACTTTGGAGGTCTTCTAGTCCAACCCCCTGCTCAAGTAGGAGACCTATACCATTTCAGACACGTGGCTGCCCAGTCTTTCCTTAAAAACCTCCAATGATGGAGCAACCAAAATTTCTGAACGCTTAATTGTCCTCACTGTTAAGAAGTTTCTCCTTAATTTCAGGTTGATTCTCTCCTGCATTAGTTTCCATCCATTTTCTTGTCTTGCTTTCTAGTGCCTTCTAAAATAAGTTGACCCCCTCTTCATTGTGGCAGCCCCTCAAATTCTGGAATACTGCTATCATATCATCCCTAGTCCTTCATTTCTCTAGGCTGGCCATACATGTTTTTGTGTCCAGGCAGTTAATCATCTTAGTTGGTCTTCTTTGCATCTTTTCCAAAGTCTCAACATCTTTATTGTAATGTGGTGACCAAAACTGGATACAGTATTCCAGGTTTGGCCTTAGTAAGGCTTTTCAGAGTGGTAGTAATACTTCACATGATTTTGATTCTATGCTTCTGTTTTATACAACCAAGCGTTGTATTGACTTTCTTGGCTGCTGTCGCATATTGCTAGCTTATATTTAAGTGATCGTCCACTAGGACGCCAAGGTCCCTCTCATAATTACTGTTTTTTTACCACGTTTCTCCTAATCTGTGCTTGTAACTTTGGTTTTTCCTGCCTAGATGTAAAACCTTACTTTTCTCCATATTAAATTTCATTTTATTGGATTATTCAAGTCTGTCAAGATCATTTTGGAAACCGAGCTTTTCTTCTGAGGTGTTGGCTATTCCTGCCAGCTTAGTGCCATCTGCAAATTTGATGAGTTTCTCTTCTGTTCCCCCATCTCAGTGAAGACATTGAAGAGTACTAGGCTAAGACAGAACCTTGTGGTAGCCCACTGCTTGCTTCCCTCCATGTAAATGTAGTACCATTAAGGATTACTCATTGAGCATGGTTTGTCAACCAGCTGCAGATCCATCTGGTGGTGATGCTATCTACCCTACATTTTTCTAGCTTACCAAGAAGTAGGTTGTGGTCTATTTATGGTCTCATCTGCTTCTTTTCCATTGTTGTCTATAAAATACTTGTGCTGCTATTCAAAGTCTTAAAAACAGACAGAATTGCTCTCAGGTGTGTTTATAAATTAACCAACTGTTCTCTTGTATACACTACCCTAGGCAAAGGGAGAGAAAATTAATTTGATCAGTTCTCATCTGTTACCCTTTGGCTTCTAAAACCACCATGAATTCCCTCCCCTCCCCTCCCCTCCCTTCCCTCTTGTGTCTGAGGAACATGACTTTATTAATTTGTTTTCATTGTGGGAGGTGGAAGATAGGAAGATAGTTTGTGTTGTTCCAAAGATGTTTCTTTCCTTGGAACCATACAGAACCTCATTTCTATCTACGATTCTGTAGTTTATTAAACATGAAACTTCACTTCTCCTCCATGCCATTTCAACACCAAGAACTACATATAAGAATGGTTTCTGTTAGTGAAATAAAGGATTAGCTTACAAATATGCCAGTACATATGTTTTCCCATTCCCATTTCCCCAGCCTACATTAAACAGATGTCTTTGCTGCCTGCTGCCCGTGAGATCCGTTCACTTTTTTATATTTGGGAAACGTAAGAAAACATAATTGTAATGCATAAATGTTTGTTAACATAAAGGATGAGAGGGTGGTGTGCAATTTAATTTATGTCTTGCATGGCTAGGCTGGTACCGGAGGGATGGTACTGTGTTTCTCCGAAAAAAAGACCGGGTCTTATTTTCTTTTGGGCCATAAAATAAGGACGAGGGCTTACTTTCAGGAAGTGTCTTATTTTTCTTCCATGTATAGGAGGCACACTTCTACTTGTTTGCCACAAGGTGGGGGAGTAAGAATTATGAGGAAGACTTCTCCTCTAGCAGCTGATAAGAGGTAATGATTTTTGAATGAAGTAAAAGTATATGGAGTGCATTTGTCTGAAAACAATGGGAACATTGTGCACGGGATCACTGTCTTCTCAGAAAAATAAGGTCTGGAAGATGTTGCCTTGTGAAGGAAAGAAAGTGCTAGAACCCACAGTACTTTCTATGATTTTCTGAATGAGGCATTGCAACATTTCTTGACAATAACATACACAGTATATGCATTTAAAGAAGGAATTGGGCTAAGTTGCCTTTGACCTTAGCAATGTCAAGGCTTTCCAAATTTGCTGAATCAAAGATCAGGGTGCACTGACACAAAATGAGCCCTAGGAATCAACAGTCACAGAATCCTGTGAAGGGAGGAATCAGTTGGAAAGAGGATCCATAATTAAGGTGTATGATTACTTTATTTTCCTCAGCTTCCATTCTAAGAAGATTTAATTAGCATTCTGACTTTCTTGTCTGCCTTGCTGCCTCAAAGAATATGCTTTATGTTTACATTAATCCCTTATATTTTTCCTCAACTTTAAATCCTGACAGTCAATTTATCTATTCACAAAGGATCATCCCTCATTAAGACAAGGCCTTCTTTGTATTAAACTAAAAGGTGAGTGAGGATGTTTGTTAACATAAAGGATGATCATTGTTAAAGCTTTGCAATAATTTCTAACAATTTGCAATTTCATTCCATTCTAATGAACAGCAAAAAGTCATAGGTTTATTTTTTTTTTTTTCATATTACAGATGGGAAGAAGGTATTGTCCTGTTTTCTTCTGATTCATTAAGCAGAACGGTAAAGATTCAGGACCCCAATCGCCAGAGTGATTCTAGGAGTTTTAAAGCTGAAGATCTGATTGTCTGAAGTGGGTTGAGGATTCATTGCACAGCCCTCCCTTTCAAAAAGAAATTTTTTTGATCTATCCAGAGCACTGAGCACTTGTGAACTATATGTTCATGAATTTCATGAATTTTATGTTCATGGATTTATTTTTTTCCAAGATACTTGCTCTTTTATGACAAAATTACTCAGGTTGTAATTCATTAACAGAATGAAGCCATCATCCTTTTTAGCATCAGGACTGAGCACTGCAAGCAGATACAATCAAATTAACTCAAAAACACAAGAATACATTCAATATATGAATGTATTCTTGTGGTTTCCGACATCCCGATATAGTGGTTTCCGACATCCCGATATAGTCAGCTGACACCATCTCTGACTATTGGGGGCGAGTCATTGTCCCCCACGGATGGGGTTCGCAACTTGGGCGTCCTCCTGGACTCACGGCTGTCTTTAGAAGGGCATATGACAGCCGTGGCCGGGAGGAGTTTTTATCAGGTTCGCCTGATTCGCCAGTTGCGTCCCTTTCTGGATCGGGATTTGTTACGCACGGTCATCACGCCCTCGTCACCTCATGCCTGGACTACTGTAATGCTCTCTACATGGGGCTCCCCTTGAGGAGCACCCGGAGGCTCCAACTGGTCCAGAATGCGGTGTGATGGGAGTGACGTGGCGCTCCCATGTGACTCCACTCCTGCACGAGCTGCACTGGCTTGCGGTGATCTTCAGGGTGCGTTTCAAGGTTTTGGTTACTATCTTCAAAGCGCTCCATGGCTTAGAACCAGGGTATCTTCGGGACTGCCTTCTGCCACCAATAGCCTCTCACTGTCCAGTCCGTTCCCACAAAGAGGGGCTCCTCAGGGTGCTGTCAGCCAAACAGTGTTGACTGGCGGCCCCCAGGGGGAGAGCCTTCTCTGTGGGGGCAGCTGCTGTCTGGAACTAGCTCCCCCCTGAGATAAGGAGGATACAGGACCTATGTACCTTCCGCCGTGCCCTAAAAACGTTCCTATTTCATCATGCTGGTCTGGCTTAAACCTCCCTTTATAAATGGGTTTTAAGATGGGTTTTCTAATTGTTTTATATAATTGGATTTTAAATTGTTTCAGCCTAATTATTTAATTTATTTTAAATATTTTTAATTTTTGTATGTCATTGTATTTTATTTGGCTGTTCACCGCCCTGAGTCCCTTTTGGGAATAGGGCGATATACAAATTCGATTAAATAAATAAATAAATAAATAAATAAATAAATAAATAAATAAATAAATAAATAAATAAATAAATAAATAAATAAATAAATAAATAAATAAATAAATATAGTGTATATATATTAGACCTTATGCTTGCATTTTGGTAATGAGTCTGAATATGGTGAGGCTTTCAAACACAAAACACACAGCAATTAAATATTTGAAGGGTTGAAATATTCCATATATTTTTGGAGAGATGATTAAATGCATAGACATCATAAACCACCTCTGCTATTTCACCTCCTGCCATGCTTCTCTTTTCTAATAGAGAAGGAATTCTTGATTCCTATTATATCATGCCAGCAATATCTGAACATTTTCCAGACTTCCTTTCTATTCTCCAGTGTTTCAATTGTATTCAAGCCATTGTCGCAGTGCTTCCTTTCAGAGGCAGAAAGATAAAAAATCTAGAGATTTCATTCATCTCCATCAACTACTTACTCATATGCTTTGGAGGGTGGGGGCACGCGTGGAATACTGTGTACAGTTCTGGTCACCACAATACCAAAAGGACACTGAGGACCTAGAAAGTATGCAGAGTAGACCAACAAAGATGATAAGGGGTCTGGAGGTTAAATTATATGATGCATTGTTGAAGGAGCCAGGCATAAGTCTAGCCTAATAAAGAACAGAATAGAATAGAATAGAATAGAATAGAATAGAATAGAATAGAATAGAATAGAATAGAATAGAATAGAATAGAATAGCTTTATTGGCCAAGTGTGATTGGACACACAAGGAATTTGTCTTTGGTGCATATGCTCTCAGTGTACATAAAAAGAGAAGATACATTCATCAAGAATCATAAGGTACAACACTTAATGATAGTCATAGGGTACAAATAAGCAATCAGGAAAGAATAAATATGTCAGAGTTTAGCCAGTGTGACAAGTATTATGAGACAAACCCAGGAGCAAAACACACAGTGCCTTTAGATAATTAACAGTGGTTTTAGCTACAGCTAAATATATACAGACTTATATGTGATAAATATCTTATCATACAGCTACTGACACAAGGAGAGCAATGAGATACATGATGAGAGAGAACATGAGGAGAAGGGAAACACCCTCTAATGGCTTCCCTTATATAGACAACTTCTTACCCAGCTTCTTAAAGTGGCAGTAACCCTGCTGCCTCATTCCCATTGCATCAGCCTTCAGTTGCTTCCACTTACAACTTTCCATCAGTTTACAGCTATTAAATTTACATACCTTGACACTTCTCCCATTTAAAGCAATACAGCTGATAATCCGGAACCTTTAACAAACCAGTTTCTCCTTTATAGCTTCTCTAATGTTACAGTATTTCTACATGTTTATTTCTACTCAATATTTCTACAGGTTTACAATGTCTACATGTTTACTTCTCCTTAATGTGATCTCCTGTCACCATTGTTATACATGCAGCATTGTCTTCATTTACATTTACATGAGTGGTGGGTTCTAACTGGTGTTACCACGGTTCGCTTCACGCACATGCTTCACGCCATCGTCAGAGCTAAAGAAGCTTCTTGGATAAGAAGTGAAATGTCTTCAAAGAGAAAAAAACCAGAAAGTCAAGCTGCCTCTTGAAAAAGGCAGTTTTGGGATAATGTGTAGAAGCTTGTTAAAGAGAAATTCAACCTAGAAGGTGGAGAAATTTTCTGACAAAGGGAACAATTGATCAATGGAATAGCTTGCCTCCTGGAATTATGGCTCCATCACTGGCTGTGATAGAATATTTATAGCTACTGTGAAGTCAGAATGATACAAATACATTTTATTTTTTTGTTCCCCAATATTGGTTATCTGAAGTACAGTTTTGCTAGATTGCAGTTGAGTAAGATTTCCACCCAATTAATTTCTTCTTTTATAAAATCAAACACATTTTTTTCATACACATAATGTGAAAGAAGGGGAAAAAATACCAAAATGCCAGATTCAATTTATCTAACAATTTATTTTGTTTTTTTTAATAATATTTTATTAATTTTTTATAAATACAGAAAGTTTTCATTTCTATTTACATCGGATTCGCAGTGCTTATACATATATACATAAAATTATTTGGTGTCACCTTTACCATTTGTTATTCTTTATTTAACACACCTTTTACTCCTGTTTTTGTTTTTTTTTCGTTCATCCATTCGTACCACCTTTCCCACACAGTATAGTAGTCTGAGTTTTCATCATTATTTAATTCATAGGTTAATTTGCTCATCTCTGCACACTCTAATACCTTCCTAAGTATGAGTTCTTCTGGTGGCAGGGTTTTTCCTTCCAATATTGGGCATAAGCCAACCTAGCAGCTGTAATTATGTGTATCATTAAGTGGGTCTTTGTTTTCCCAAATCTCTTCTTCACCATTCCCAGGAGAAATAGTTCTGGTATCCCCTCTACTTCTTCTCTAATTATCTCTTGTAACCATCTCCCAATTATAGTCCAATATTTTTTCACTTCGGGGCATGTCCACCACATATGAAAGAAGGTGCCCTGACAGTGGCCACATTTCCAACAATTCGGGGACATGTTAGAGAACATTTTCGATAGTCTAGCAGGCGCTAAATACCACCTATGGAACATTTTATAGTGATTTTCCTTATATGATGCAGCTCTAGTCAGCTTATAATTTTTGTTCCATGCCTCTTCCCATTCATTAAAGTTTAAATTATGTCCAATATGTTTTTCCCAAGCGCTTAATTGATTTTTGGCTATGGCCTCGACTCTATCTTGATCTAATAAATAGTTATAAAATTTAGCTAGGGCTTTTTTTTCGCTTCCCATCAAAATTTTATCCAACCCATTGTATCCTGGTTCTAAACCGTATTTTTCCTTATCTTGCTGGTATCTTGACTTTATTTGTAAATATGTCCACCAATCTAAATTTATGCCTTGGTCTCTCAGATCTTCATTTGTTTTAAGATTTCCTCCTCCATCTAAAATGTCATTATATCTGCATATTTTCTCCATCCCCCATCTGTTTGGGTGGATCAAAGCCTCCATCGTAGAGAGCCATTTTGGAACTTTATTGTAGTATCTCTGTTTGATTTCAATCCACGTTTGTAATAGTGAGTCTCTAATTTTATGTCTACGGAAATGTGTTCTTTTTTTTTTGTATCTATGTCCCATAAATATGAGTGCCACCCTTTCTGTAGGTCGTGACCTTCTAACGTTAAGATTCTTTTATTTTCCAAGGTGGCCCACTCCCTTATCCATACTAACTTGGCGGCCTTAAGATATGCTTCCCAATCCGGGAGACCAAATCCTTCCATATTTCTTTTCCCCTGTAGCACTTTAAAAGAAATCCTCAACTTTTTGCCCTCCCATACAAATTTCCGAATGTTTTTATTTAATTCTAAAAAAAAATTTTTATCCAAATTCAGTGGTATATTTTGATATAAGAATAAAATTTTGGGGAGGATGTTCATTTGATCGCAGCTATCTTACCTATAAGATAGAGAATTTAATTCTCTTCCATCTATTCAAATCTTGTTTTATTTTTTGGAGTAGGGGGGTATAATTATCATCTTTCAGGAATGAGCACCTTGCAGTTATCCAAATTCCGAGGTATTTTATTTTCTTGACAACCTGTAACCCCAGCTTTCCTTCTATCTCCTGTTTCTGTGTCTCAGTTACATTCTTGGTTAATATTTTAGTTTTGGTTTTATTCAATTTAAAGCCTGACACTACTCCATATTTGTCCAATTCCTCTAATACTTTTAGACCAGATTCTAATGGGTCTTCTAATATTAAGGCCACATCGTCTGCAAATGCTTGTGTTTTATAAACCTCTTTCCTACTCTTTAAACCTTTGATCTCCTCGTTTTTCCTAATTTTTCGTAGCAAGACTTCTAGAGCCAAAATAAATAATAACAGAGATAGGGGGCATCCCTGTCTTACCCCCTTCCTAATCTGAAATGTTCTTGTCCTATCTCCGTTTACTAGGATACTCGCCCTTTGTTTGTCATATATAGTTTTAATCATTTTTTTCATAATTTATCCCAAATCCCATTATTCTAATTAGTTAAATCATAAAATTCCAATTTAGATTATCGAATGCCTTTTGAGCATCCAAAAATATTAGGGCCATCTGTTTTTCCGAGTGTTCCTCATAGTACTCTAATGTATCTAATATTGTTCTCAAATTATCCCTTATTTGTCTCCCTGGGAGGAATCCATTTTGATCTTTATATATCCAAGCATTTAGTATTTTTTTGGTTCTTTCTGCCATTATAGTCATGAATAATTTATAGTCGGTGTTCAGAAGAGAAATTGGCCTATAATTCTGAATTTGTTTTTGGTCAGCACCTTCTTTCGGCAGGAGTGTAACATGCGCTTCCCTCCACGAATCCGGGATTTTTGATCCCCTCAGTGCCTCATTAAAGATTTCAAGTAACTTTGGATGTAGAATTTCTTCAAGTTTTTTGTATATTTCCCCTGGGAACCCATCAGGACCTGGCGATTTGTTATTCTTAAGTTTTGAAAGGGCTGTTTTAAGTTCATCAATTGTTATTTCCCTGTTAAGCATCTCCCTCTCTTCCTCGGCTATTTGTGGAAGCTCTGCATTTATCAAATATTGCTCTATTTCTTCTTCTGGGACCTCCTCTGCTGTGTATAAGGTTTCATAGTACTCCCTCGCTCTTTCTAATTTGTCATCTTCTTCATTTAGGAGGTTACCCTCTGAATCTTCTAGAGTTTGAATCATCCCTTTTTCGTTTTCCTTTTTTAATTTGTAGGCCAACCACCTGCCTGTCTTGTTGGCATTCTCAAAATAGTATTGTTTTGTTCTTTTTAGTTTTTGTGCTAATTCTTCTTGTCCTACAATATTTAATTTATGCCTCCACATCAGCCAATTTTCTTTTATAGCTTTATCTCCAGGTTTCTCTTGGAGCTTTTTTTCTGCTTCTCCTAACTGTTTTAAAAGCTCTTCCAGGGATTTTCTTTTTTCTTTATTTTTATATGCGCTATATGATATCACGACCCCTCTTAAATAAGCTTTCATCGCATCCCATACAATTTCAGGAGATGTTCCTTGATTCCCATTTTCCTTAAAGAAGAACCTTACTTCTTCTTTCAATTTGTGAAAGAAATTGGCCAGAGGGGCTTTTTATCAGGTTCGCCTGATACGCCAGTTGCGTCCCTTTCTAGATCGGGACTCCCTACGCACAGTCACCCATGCTCTCATGACTTCCCGCTTGGACTACTGCAACGCTCTCTACATGGGGCTCCCCTTGAGGTGCACCCGGAGGCTCCAACTGGTCCAGAATGCAGCCGCGCGGGGAATTATGGGAGCGACGTGGCGCTCCCACGTGACACCTCTCCTGCGTGAGCTGCACTGGCTCCCGGTGGTCTTCCGGGTGCGCTTCAAGGTGTTGGTGACCACCTTTAAAGTGCTCCATGGCTTAGGACCTGGGTACTTGCGGGACCGCCTTCTGCCGCCAATAGCCTCCCACTGGCCAGTACGCTCGCACAGAGAGGGCCTCCTCTGGGTGCCGTCGGCCAGACATTGTCGGCTGGCGAACCCCAGGTGGAGAGCCTTCTCTGTGGCGGCGCCCGTCCTCTGGAATGACCTACCCCCGGAGATACGCAGGATTCCAGATCTCCGGACCTTTCGTCGGGCCCTTAAAACCCATTTATTCCATCTAGCTGGGCTAGCCTGATCCCATCCTCCGTTTTTAAATTGAATTTGATTTTAAATTGGGTTGTTTTAATTCTTGGCCAAATAATATTTAATAATTTTTAATTGTTCTTAACTTTTGTGTACCATGTTTTATTCTGGCTGTTCACCGCCCTGAGTCCGCAAGGAGAAGGGCGGTTTATAAATTGAAATAATAAATAAATAAATAAAATAAAAAAATTTATCAATACACTCCTTGTCGTTCAATAAATTCACATTAAATCTCCATCTCTGATGTTTCCTTCTTTTTATATTTTTCCATTTTATCTCCAGGGGGTTGTGATCCGCCCAAATATTTGGATTAATCTCTGCTGATGCTATTTCAGCTCCAAGCTTCGTGGTGACCCAGGCCATATCAATTCTCGACCAAGACTTTTGTGGGTTGGAGTAAAATGTGTACTGTCTATCATTTGGGTGTAGGATTCGCCATATATCAATTAGATTCAATTCTTCAACTAAGTCAAAAAATGCTTTTGGTAACTTTGCTCTTTTATTTTTATTTATTTTATTACTTTTATAATCTTTGTCTGGGTCCACAATTCCATTAAAATCACCTAGTAAACAAATTTCATTATATTCCATTTTTCCCAATTGCTCGTGGAGTTTTTTAAAATATTCTCCCTGTTTCTTGTTCGGAACATAAATGCCCACTAATAGTATTTTAGAATTACCTCTCATTATTTCAATCATAAGTGTTCTTCCCTTTGTATCCTTATATTTTAAATCTGATTCAATCCCTTTTTTAACATAGATTACTATCCCCCTTTTTTTTCCTCTGCTAACGAGGTAAATGTTTTACCAAATTTTTTATATTCTAAACAGTTGCCCTCATCCTTTTTTACATGAACTTCTTGTAAACAGATTATATCCACATTTTGTTTTACTAATTTTGTAAGTGTTAATTTCCTTTTTTTCTTGTTGTTCAGTCCATTGACATTTACTGATATTATTCTCAGGTCATTCATTCCTATTTTTTGTTTGTTTGTTAGGTTTTTTTTTTCTCCTTTCCGGTTCTTAGATTCCGGTTGGTGAGCTGCAGCGAAATGGCGCGGAGTGAGTAACCGCTACTCCTCAACGCTGCCTGTCACCATGCTTTGGGGATCCCCTCGGGGGCGCGGGAGCTGGAGAGTCCCGCGGACAATAGGGAGAGCCGGGGTAGTGAGAAAGCTGAGCGCTAACGCTTCTCACGAGACCGGGCAACCCTGTCAAGCCGGCACGGTGAGTCAGCATTTTGATGGCTGACATGAAGCTGCAGTAGCTGACAATTCAGATAGGAAGCAAGGAAGATCGGAGGCTGCAGTGTCGGAATTGGAAAGTGCCACCCCCATCTAGCCGAAACTGATCGTCAATTGAAGGGGTCGGCGGAATCGGGTGAGGACTCAAAGAGTGAAAGAGCGGCGATTGAGAGTGGAGAACAGAGAAAGAGGCTAGAGAACCTGATAAGTCGACGAGAACGAAGGAGCATGAAGAATTGAGGAAGTTAACTTGGACTGCGCAAAGAAGAAGAGGCTTGGCAGGTACAACCAATAAGAAGAAAGAGAATTCAGGAAAAATCCTTATTTCAACTACCTACAGCAGCGAAGGGTGAAGCAAGTGGGAGATCTGACTTTTACCGGACTGAATTGGGAAGCAGGAAGTACGACCATTGCTGCGACCTGACAGAGCAAAAATTGAAGAGACTGGTACTGAGACAATCCAACAGAGGGAATTATAGAGATTGGACTTTAATAAATCAACTTGACTCAGAGAAAGACTTGGAGGAGATTGGAGGAGGAACTGGTAAAGATTTCATTTGATAAAATATTGTACTACTTTAAAAAAAAAGGACTTCTGGAGTGCATCTCAAAAGGAACTTTTAAAAGGAATTCAGGGGAAGTTCTTCAGCTCCCCATTGAAAATCTAAGATACAAATATATATTTCCTCCTCCCTTTTTTTTTACTTTATCTCTGCCTTCCCCTACAGAAACCTTCTTTGTACTATTTTGAAGTTCTTCCTTCTTTTTTCATACTGTCATAATAATACAATTAATAAGAGTTGATAATTTTCATATTAATTAATTGCTGATTTTTCATATTTCTAGTATATATAATATATTTAGCATATATTTAGTATATATTATATATATAGTAGGTTAGACTTAATATATTAATACGCTAATTAGTTATATACTGCATTAAATTTACTTGTATAATATTACCCATTTACGTTAACTTGTTTATACATAGCTATACATAGATTGTGAAGTTAAGAACTAGCTTTAAAAATCAGGTCTGATATAGAATTTTTAGATATAAATTATAACTGCATTTTGTATTGTTCCTTTGGTTTTTTTTTTCTCTTTTTTCCCTTTTCTCCTTTTTCTTTCTTTCTTTTCTTTTCCTTTTTTTTCTTTCTTCCTTTTCCTCTCTTTTAAGAATATAGAGATTTAGGTTATTAAGAAAATTCCAGTTCATTATGGTAGGACAGGAAGACTTGATCTAACCTCTTTCTTTCTTCTTCTTTTTTCTTCCTTTCCTAAGCAGAATCAGCTTTTATTACTGTGTTAATTATTATCTGGCAAATTAATTATAAGTGAGTAATTTAATCAATTAACGATAAGATATATTATTTTCTGGTATTAAGATAACGAATCAAGTGATATTTATACAGGATATTGATTGAAAGGGACATAGATTGTTAAATAGACTCTTAAGACCTAGAAAAGATACTGTAATATAAGTGTTATCTAGTGAATGTTAATTTGGAAAAATATCGAAAGAATAATTAGGGAGCAAAAAACAATCTTGAAAGAAATGGCAAACGTGTCATCTACAATTGTGAAAACAGGAAAAAAGATCCCCTCAAACCCCACTATAACTATGACCTCCCCAGCGATGCAAAAATCAACGGAAGGTCTATCAAAATCTGAAAAATCTATAGCAACCCCAACGCTGTTCTCCATGCAATCAACATTGACGTTAATTCAAGAGACCATGATGGCTTTACAGGAAAAAATGTCAAGCAACCACACCGAATTAAAAACAGATATCCATGCATTAGATCAAAAAATGAACGAGATACAAGTTTCAATACTTAACAATGAACAAAGGATCCAGAAGGCGGAGTCAAAAATAGAACAAAATGAAAAGAGAATAGATACGGTGGACCAGACGTTGACAATGCAGAATAAGAATTTAGAGGACTCATTAATCCAATTGGAAATGGACAGGGCGTCGTTCTACCTCTGTTTCCAGAATGTTGTAGAGGACAAAGAGGAGGAGTTGGGAGAAAAGATGGCGGAATTGATCGCAGAGGTGCTCCAACAGGATAAACAAGAGATTATTAGAGAATTGGATGAGGTCTATCGCGTCCAAACAAATTATGCAAGAAGAAATAGACTACCTAGAGAAGTCCATGTCCGATTCGCAAGGAAGAAAGTAAGAGATATATTATATAATATAGCCAGAGAAGAACAAATAACATATGGAGGAAAGGAAGTGATCATTCTGAAACAGGTGCCAAGAAGGGTGAGAGAGACTAGAAAGGAATATAGATTCTTAGCGGTGCAATTGAATAAAAGAAATATCCTATTTAAATGGCTTCTTCCGGAAGGGATGTTAATCACTTGGCAGGGGAGAAAAATAAAAATCGATAGTTTGAGTACAGCGCAAGATTTTCTTGATCAATTAAGGGGAGCAGAGGAAGAACAAAGTAGTAAGGAGGAGATAGAATCAACAAATCCAGTAGAGGAGACCCCACATCAACAGAACAACAAAGAAAGAATCCCAGAAGAGAAGAAGACAGAAGAAGAGGAAGCTAAGGAGAAGAAAACAAGACCAGTAAGAGCCGTAAGAAACAAATAAAATCTAACAATTTATTTTGATTTGGGCTTAAAAGGTTGAGAATTTTGACAGGCATTGTCATGTTCTGCCAGTTAGAACAATTAATCAGTTGAACAACTTGCCTTCAGAAGTTGGGATTGCTCCAACACTGAAAGTTTTAAAGAAGATATTGGATAACCATCTGTCTGAAGTGGTGTAGGGTTTCCTGACTAAGCAGGGGGTTGGACTAGAAGACCTCCAAGGTCTTCCAACTTTCTTATTTTATTCTATGGGCCCTTTTCCCCACATTTCACAGTTTTGGCTGCCTTTTCAGTGTACATTTATATGTCCATAAGTCAATGCACATTGTGTGTTCCTATTTCATGGCTATCATGGAGGAAGAAGTATGGAGTTCAATACTGAGAAAGAAAGCAGGTTATTTATTATAAAGGAATTGTTGGATTCCAAATTTCAGAAAAAATGGAATATTGTTATCATAAATAGTTTCTATAAAGAATTTAATTCCCACTACACATAGCAAGTCTGGTTGTCCATTTCATGGGATTTGTGTTGAATGGCTCTTGTTTTGCCAACTCCTAGAAAAGCCTGCCCTTTTCCCAGCAATTTGTCAGAGATAAGTGTTTTCTCAATGAAGTAGATAGTTTCAAAGTGATTACCGAGAATACTTTTGATTAGTGCTATTTTTCAAACCAAGAAAGGTTAACCAAGAAATTCCAGTTGCCTTTGAGAAAAGCACCTTTGGGACAACCATGACCTGGATGATTGAGAATCTCCATGCACATTTTCTATGTTTCTTCTTGTTGTATTTGTTTGTTTTTTAGGTGCATACAATGTTATTAAGCTTTGCTTTGATTCAATCCAATCAAAGCCAGGGTAGGAAGTCCTTGCCTTGATTCAATTAGGATAGGAAAAAGGTGTTAGTAGAAGAGTTTTTTCCTTGATTCGATCAAAGTTGGAACGATGTCTTTGCTACTGGGCTTGTCTCTCTGGTCCAGTTAATCAGTAAATGAAGTTGGATAGGAAAGGAGGAAGAGGAATGGTCTGTGCTTATATAACTTTTGGATATGGAGAATTTATTAGTCTTTATAGGGCAGAACAGAAATTGGATAGACTGTAGCCTCCATGATTAAAAAATAAGCAACTATATTTTTAAAAATGCTATTGGGAAATGCAATTTACATTCCATGCCTTCTTCTGGGGTTTGGCATCAAAGAGCTGATAGAAAACTTATCAGCTGCCTTTTTGTGGGGGTGGACAGGGAACAGGAGCTATGGAACATTGACTTTGAACTGACTCATCTCTAAAAGTTGACTTTGAAAATATTCTTGGTCTTCTAGTGATCAAGTGCAATTTAGCGATAATCAAATAGGAAAACAGGATGAGGGGAAAAGGTACTTCCAAAATACATTTGGAAAAATAACATATCACCATAAATATACTTATTCAAGACATTTCTCAACGAAGAAGATTGAGATGGAATGGTTCATCCTAATGGAGATCAGAGTTATAGCCACAAGTTATTAATCATGCTTTGTTTAACCTGAGTTTCTTGAATAACCATATTAGCTAACTCATAGAATATGCAAAACCAAAGCCGAATTCAGTAAGCTGTATTATAGATTCCCATATTGGGTGTGTCAGATACACTGTGTATAAGAGAAACATTGTGGTATTGCTCAACACCTCTTCTGGTATATGGGGACAATATCTCCTTTGCAATATTCTGTGGTAAGCATGGCTCTGCAGGGGAAGAGAAGAAGTCAAGATATTTGCGGGTCAGCCCTTCTCAATGCCTTTCCTGCATGACTTCCAGATCTAGGTGATCTGGAGTTGAGAATAGATTTTGGGGCTTTTTTATTTTTTATTTTTACTTTAGGTGGCCTTCCTAATAAAAAACCTCTCTAACCACAACAACAATAAAGACCAAAGGACACAGATGTTGTTCAATCATTTTTAAATTGTCTATATGGTTTATAGTTTATCACTCTATGTTGTAATGGATATCATGATAAATATTGCCATGTGAAGATTTGCAACCCTCTTTTTGCATAGAAACTGAGTTTATGGCTGTTGGAAGAAATGTCCATCTGGGTTTAGTTCCAAGTGGGGAGAAAGACACTGGAAACATGGAGACTTCTTGGAAGGATATTTTTAATGATGAACAGGACCACATGGTTTGAAGTCCTGGGCAAATTAGCACATGGAGTGGAGAGAGGGATATATTTATAGCCTTTCTTAGGCCCTGCCTTACAGTTTCCTGTTCCTGTAGAAAAAATGCATTCCATTGGCTGTCAGACTCCCAGGAGGCAGTGGTCTTACCTAACTTTGTAGGCTGTCTGTGTCCCAGGCTTGGTTGAATCTTCCTGGTTAATACAATGTTCCTAGGTGATTTTGCAATGCAGTGAACCCTGCTGTTAGATGGGTAAAAGGCTAATCCTATCATGTCCTGAAGGCCATGTCTTAATCCCATCACCCTGGAATTGAGGGGCGGGGGGGCAAGGGGCTGTAGGAAGCTGCTTTTCTCATCCAGGGAAATATAATATTCTGCCTTTTTAAAATTTCCTAAAATATTTCATTCTTCTAGGAGTGGGGTGAATGCTAACTTTCTTCATGCCCTTACCAGATCCAGGCTGTTTACTGCTCCATTAAACTGTAAATATTGACTGCCACTATCTGGGTGTTGTCTTTCTCCATATTTATCTCCTGAATCTTTCTTAGAATCTGGGTGCTTCTCTAAGGCTGCCCGCTCTGCCTATAGAGTGGGCGTCTCTCCACCTTCTCCATTTTTCTGGTCTCTCTCACATCTCCCTTAATCTCCCAAGTATCTGTTCACCCACTCCTTAATCTCAGCATAAAAGTTTCAATCAACTAAAGGAAGTCTCCCACTAGGCTTGCCCTGATAAGCCTCATTTCCTTTCCCCCTCCTTCTATGTGAGGCTAGGAGTCACAAACAATTATTTGGGTTAGGGGCTATCTCTCTCTTACACCTACTATCAGATATGTTTTTATCAACAAAACAGGGCTGCAGAGATAATCTCTTCATCCCTACTTTCTCAATAAGCTTTTTGGTAGTTGGTAAAACTTGGGAGAGGTCTTGGCTGCCTTAACTTGCCCACCTGAGTGAATGCAGCTTGCTCATTCTGTACAAGAGAATAACGTGATGTGAGAATTCAGAATATGATGAACTCTGTGTCTGCAATTCTATCTCATTTTATAAGACAAGACTATAACTTGTATGGTTCTTGCCAAAGTCACTGGCTAGGCTTTTCTGTCAAGAAACCTTCAGTAAAAAAAAGAGAACAACGCTATAATTTAGTTGATTCATTCCCAGTAGTTCCACAGCAGTAAAAAGTATCCAAGACTTTCTGTGGCTGCAATCAGTTCTGGGTCATCAGATTATACTCCTACAGTCTGTGACATTACGATGCAGTATAAATGCCATTTGCAAATCATTAACAATATGCAGCACCCAAATGGATGTGGAGTAATAATGGAAAAATCCCCCAAATTCTCCAGCTTAATAATGACAACTTCTGTCTCAATTTGATTCCAGGCTAGCATAGTTGAGACTGTGTGACCTTTCTCTGGCTTCATAACCATTTTGCAAAAGTAGCCTTCTGTATCTGGTGAACATTACCTCATTTGCCTGGCTGTACTCCATGGTCAAGAGGAATTGGTGAATTACATCAGACATACCAAGGGACATTTTGCAATACTGCCCTTGCATTTAGAAATGGAATAAACTGGGTTTCCCAAAATATATTAATGATTAAGGTTTTTCTCAACTTTCATGATGTCATAGTGCTCTGAAAGTCTTATATAGATGGACCTCCTTCTTCTCCTAAAGGACTTCAAGCAGCTTAAACTGTAACACATCTGGTGAACATCAGCCTTCAGCCATGAAGACCCTTTTCCTTTTGTTTGCTGCTCTCTTGTTCTTCAGTCAAATTATTCCAGGTAAGAGACGGGGAAATTAAGAGAGACAAAAATTTAAATATTTACATTAAATTGAATACTGCAAATAAAGCAACTCTCACATTTTTAATGAGTGTGGATTTTGATGAATAGCATTTATAAAGTAGAATTAATATGTACAACTCTTTATGCAGCAAGACATGAGATCCTTGCCCTAGAACTGACAGTCAATTTTTTAAAAGAATATAAATATTTTATTGGTAAAGAATAACAGCTAAAAGATACGATAAAGTACAATAAAAATATAACATTGCAAATATAAAAATATTACAGAATAGTAATTAAATTAATGGCTTTTGAAGAAAATAGAGCTATATTCATAAAGTATTAATAAAGAAATAGTTCAGCTTTTAGCATATTATTAAATCTTCCCATATAGGCTATTTAAAATGGCCATTTTCTCCATTTTAGTACAGTATATTATTTCAATATAACAACATTTATATAATACATTGAGATTCTGAATATTCTGTCATATAGACGCCTTAGAATAATTACTATAGAATAGATATGTGGATATTCTATCAATATTAATTATAGTTTTGAATATTAATGTAACAAGCAGTGTAATTAACTTTTGCTTCAAAATTAAGTAACAGGATAACAAAGTTGGAAGAGATCTTGAAAATCTTTTACTCTAACCCCCTGCCAGGCAGGAGACCCTATATCAGGGGTGTCAAACTCGATTTCATTGAGGGCCACATCAGGGTTGTGTTTGCCCTTGTGACGGGGGGTGGGAAAGGGCTGGATTGGGCATGGCCAGGGTAGGCGTGGCCAGCTCGATATCACTTGTGTCGGGGACACCTGTGGTGGCCTGAGTGCTCTGTCAGAGGAAATGAGCTCCCGAGCTCCGTTTTCAGCTGCAACGGCATCCTGCAACCCTCTGCCAGCAAAAATGGAGTTTGGGAGGGCCACGTGCAGCCGTCCCGAGTTCCGTTTCACTGCCAGAGGAACCACAGGCCTGTCCTTTGCTGTTTCCAGGGTGACCCCATCAGCCAGATCTAAGCACCCTGCAGACTGGATCCAGCCCCCAGGCCTTGAGTTTGATACCCCTGCCCTATATCATTTCAGACAAATGGTTGTCCATTCTCTTGTTAAAAACGTCCAATAGCACCCACAACTTCTGGAAGTAAGGCAAATAACATTTGAAATGAATGAGAAGATAAAGGATGGGGATACATCAAGGAGAAAGAAGAAACCAATAGAACTGTGGCATTCTTGGTTCTCTTGAAAGTGAAAATAAAACTAGCAAATAAAAATATTAAACTAAATTCCCAGCTGCTTCATGGACCAGTATAACATCTTTCCCACTCACCATAGATTATTGAAAGCTTTTCACTAATTAATAATTAGAATTATTTAGTAACCTTTTAAGAGATTCACCTCAATTTTTTTTAAAAAAATGTTTATAATTATATTAATTATTTATTGTAATAAATAAATCAAAATTAATAGGACTACCATCAGAGAGCAGCAAAGTGCTTTACTTATTTCTAAACATGCTATTCTTTTTTCACTTTTGAGTGGCATGCTAATCAGTATATTGGCTTCAATGTTGTTATAAACTGCAGGTAATACTGTGCCCAGATTACTTGGTTTATCCTGATGAAGTACTTGAACAATTTACAAAGGTTAGGAAAGCTGGGAGCCTGCCAGAAAGCTTAATTTCAAGAAATCTGAAGCTTTTGGCTTTTAAAAAGCTTCAGAAGACTGATTTGCCTTTGATGATGCCCATCACTTTAAAAAGGGAAATGAAGCTACAAAGTTTATTGTTCAGTCAGGGAGATTTGCATCCCTCCAACTGTACAGGAACCTGAAAAAGGAATAGGATTGATGCACAGCACCCTGAGAAACGGTGGTTTGAAGTATCTCAGTGACAACAGGAAATCTAAGGACCAGGTTACCTAGACCAGTAGACCCTCACTGCCCCCTCATCTTAGCTTCCCCTCTGCAAGTTCTCCAAACAAAACTTCTAAAAGAAAGACGAGTAAGGAAGTCTCCAATATAAACTCATTGTTTTGTTTTGTTGATTGTGACAGGAAGTTCTCAGCCTGCCCCCGATACCTTAGAATGCAGGAGGAGTCACCATGGATTCTGTAAATACTACTACTGCCCTGGGCACACTATACCTACTGGAGGGACATGTCAGTGGGGAGCCCTGCTTTGCTGTAAATCGTAAGTGAAAAATCATTATATTTATCCATTATGAAAAGGACCAAGTAAATCCAAGAGTTTTGACTGTTAATTGATATGTTTTATGTATGCCACAAGATGGGACCTTTTCTCTTGTGGCCCTTGCACAGGGTCCAAGTTGACACCAACATTGCTTGACTTTAAAAGATCTGGCTTTCCAGATCTTTGAGTTCAGGACTCTGCATCTACAGACAAACTGTGCCTTCTGTCCTTTGAATTGTTTTATCTTATTTTTCCCTAACACTCTGTTCTCCAGGTAATGAATGGAAGGTGTGTGTGTGCGAAATAAGGAAATACTTGAAAATATCTCCTCAGAAATAAGTCTCACTGACTTAAGTGTTCATGATGATTTGTTATCCTGTACCTTAATAAGATTTCTTAAAAATCTGTCCACCTGGGGGTTCTTCTTTTGTATGAATAATTTAATTTAATTTAATTTAATTTAATTTAATTTAATTTAATTTAATTTAATTTAATTTAATTTAATTTAATTTAATTTAATTTAATTTAATTTAATTTAATTTAATTTAATTTAATTTAATTTAATTTAATAATTTAATTAATTTAATTTAATTTTTGTTTCCTGCCTTTATTGTTTTTACAAATAACTCAAGGCAGAAAACATATCCAACATGTCTTCCTCCTCCTATATTCCTCATAACTACAACCTTGTAAGGTGGGTTTGGCTGAGAGAGAAAGTGCCTGGCCCAAGTCAAAGACCATATTAAAATCAACTTCTAGTTGCAGGGATTCATGGTAGCTCTGTTTGTTCAAAATATTTCTGTTTACTATTTTATAACTACTACAGGTAGCCTATGACTTACAACAGTTCATTTAGTGGCCTTTCAAAATTACAAGGGCACTGAAAAAAATGACTTATGACCATTTTTTACACTTATGACCATTACAGCAATCCGTGGTCACATGATCAAAATTTGGATGCTTGGCAACTGACTCATCTTTCTGATGGCTGCAATGTCCCAGGGTCATGTGATCACCTTTCTTGACCTTCTAACAAGCAAAGTCAATGGGGAAGCCAGATTCACTTAACAACTGTGTTACTAACGTAGCCACTGCAGTGATTCACTTAACAACTGTAGCAAGAAAGGTTGTAAAATGGGGCAAAATTCTCTTAACAAGTGTCTCCCTTAGTAACATTAATTTTGGGCTCAATAGCGGTCATAAGTCGAAGACTACCTCTATTTAAAAAATGTTAATTTTTTGAAAAGAAAACCCTGATACTTAGATATATTCTTTCTTGACAGGAAGAGCACTATATCAATGGATTAATTAAATAACTATATCTCAGTTTGGTATTTGTGTTTTGTAGGAATGTATTGATTTTGTTCTATTTCCACATGATTTTTTAAAAAGAATTCTTCAACATTTCCTTGAAATATTCTAATATTTGCATTTTTGAGTGCAGTTTTGCCTAATCTGGTGAAGTTTTGTAAACAATTCCCTTTAAGAAAATTCAAATTTTCACATTGCCCATAATCATTGGATTTGAGATGAGCGGCAAAAAATATTATAAATAAATAAATAACTTCTACTAGTATTCATATCTATAAGCATTTTCCCCTAATGTATGCTTCAAAAAAATACATTTAAAAATTTAGAAAAGTGCAAATATGGAAACATAATTTCAACTACTGTTGTGTAGGAACCACAAATTAAATTAAGTAAGGTTCCATTCAAATAAAAGGAAAGCAATTCTTTGTTTTCTCTACTGGTATTACATTATTAAAGTTATGGAAATTTTACTTTAGAAATTTCCAAATCACATGATTCCAAAACTTCAAGGAGATAAATTGTCCCAAGGAATTCCTTTGTGTAGAATGTAGCTTATATCTGATTTGGCTTCTTATTGAAATCCTTTTCTTGATTAGCATTTCAGATCACATTAAATTATTATCATTCAAAGAAGAAATTTTGAAGGTCAGCTAAATGAACGTCCTCCTCAAGTATATGCCTCTTGCTTTTATCATTTATTATATTGCACATATGTTCTTCCAAACTTTTCTATTCATTTTGCTTTTTTTAAAGAGAAACATAAAACAAGCCTGCTTCTGTGACTACCTTTCTATTAACTACTACAATGGTAAAGCAAATAGACAGTGGAGAGAATAGCTACCTTTTAAGTTAATTAATAAAGAAAAATACTTTATTTTAATTAACCTTCTCTCTCTCTCTCTCTCTCTCTCTCTCTAGTCCTTATAGCCAGAGAAGGTCGTAATCAACTCAACCGTAGAGAAAGCAAGACTTCTGGATTCTAGAGAAATACATGCCGGCTTTGGAAATTGGTGGCTTCAGCTTCAAAATCAAGAATAAAGAGTCATTTGTTTGGACTATAAACAGATATAATGTTCACACTCCTCTCTGCCCTCTCCTCCCCTTTTTACACTTATTCATGTTTTGACTTAAGGGCAAGTTTCCTGAAAATATTAAAGTTCTCTATACAGAATTTACACAGAAAATATTAAAGTTCTCTACAAAGCTAGAATTCTCTACACAGAATTTTGGAAATGAAAGTTAATCCTAAATTAAGAAATAATTAGGTAAATTTTAGAAATAGGCTGTAATATCAAAAAGTAAAGTTTATGGATATTTTAAAGAAAGGGAGGCAAAAAAGAAGGGGAAAGAAAGATTTACTTGCTTTTCTGGAATTCTGTGGAAGAAATTTACATTTTTACTTACAAAAGGTAAATTACAAAACTAGTATAATCTATTCCCCTCTAATATGCCTGAGGAGCCCCATATAGAGAGGGGCTCCTCAAGGTGCTGTCGACGAAACAATGCCGACTGGCGGCCCCCAGGGGGAGAGCCTTCTTTGTGGGGACACCTGCTTTTTGGAATGAGCTCCCCCCGGAGATACAGAGGATCCCGGATTTACGCATCTTCCGTTGTGCCCTCAAGACCTATTTATTTCAACAGGCTGGCCTGGCCTAACTTCTCTTTTAATTGTAACTTTTAAAATTGGTTTTAAAACATTGGGGGTGTTTTAAATTGTTCTGGGCCAAATTATTTAATGGATTTTATATTGTCTTTTAAATTTTGTAATGTTTGTGTTTTATCTCTCTGGCTGTTCACCACCATGAGTCCTTCACGAGTAGGGCGGTATATAAATCTAATAAAATGAAAATGAAAAAATGAAAATATCTCATTTAAAGACTTAAACAAATATGCACCTTCTGCCTCATTTGCATATACTTGTTTCTTGTGATTTCCAGCTTTTCTCCCCTCAAAGGTTTTTTTATATCTATCATCTTTCTCTCTAAAGATTTTAAGCTAAAAGTGCAAGAAAGAAAAAAGAACTAAAAGAGAAATGATAGAAAAGAGAAACAAAGAAGTAGCTTCCAATCTTCTTTACAATAGTTATAAGTACAATTATATAATTGTACAATTGCCTCTTACTTTATGGTTACAATATGTCTCTCTTCTTTCTAGAATCTATCCTGTCTAATCATCCAACCCATAAATTATAAGTTCATTTTTCCCCCTTTCATGCAAAAAGTTCATAAAGGGTCTCCAGTCAGAAATAAACATGGATATGTCTTTTCTCTGATCAAAGAAGTCATTCCCTCCTCCCCAAAAAAGCAGTGTAAATTATGAAGTCTGCAATTTCAGGCATGCCCATTTTAGGAAAATCACTCATGAGAGTTTGAAATTAAAAAATTGCATTTGCACTGAGTGGTATCTCCTTTGTTTCTATTAATATTCCATTGTCTTGTAAAATGTTACTAACAAACTCAAATAAAATACAGATCTTAAAGCAAATTTGAGAGTGTTTATTACTGGTCTTCCCATTCATATGATTTCTAGATGTATCGGAGAAGAAATCCTACCATTTCATCCAACTCATTATAATAAGAGTAGCAGGCTGAAGAAACCATCAAGCATCCTTGTGACAAGCATGATCTGGATGATTGAGAATCTCCATAGACATCTCTATTATCTTACTGTTATGAATTAGTTGAGATTGTACCTCCCAAATGATAGCTACTTCTTTCTTGATCTGGAACCTTTTTTTTTTTTTTTTTTAGAAAGAGTGTGCTTTCAATCAAACTAATTCAAAAAGAAGTAACAGTTTGAATAAAACAGGATTCTTCCAAAGTTCATTTAATTCAAACTCTTTCAACATCATGAACAATCAAGTGCATCTACCAATTACTCCAGTGCTCCACTTCTGTAGTGGAACATTTATATGTGAACAGCAGCTTGCAAACATTCCTCTTACCTGATCACATGAGCTAATTTAGATAGGATTGTGAAGATTCATGATGGGAGCTACAGTCAGGCCACATTTCACATGGCAATGAAAAAAGGTAGGGCTTTGATCACATGAGATGGTTGTGGCTAATGCTGGAAGGGTCTCCCTCTGCCTGCTGCTGAAACATCAAGAGCCTGGATATATAAGAGCATATAAATCTCTTGAATAAATACTCTTTGGGCAATCTATATTCTATGGTGTTCAATGGGGCAGAGGGAATTCAAGATAAGAAAGAGGATGAGGAGGCTAAAGGACAAGAATAAGATGTTCATTGCTTTTGATTTAATTTTTCTTTTTGTATGAATAATCTGTCTACTTTTTTCTGACTCCACATTTAAAACATTTGTAAGCATTGGGGTTGAGCATCTGATATTGGAAGACTCTATGTTTTAATTGTAGCACTTTGGTTGAAGGTCAATTATTTGTCTTTAAGTGTTTAGAATTTGTCTTATGACAGTTGAATTATGCAGATCTTAGACTGCACTAACAATAAATATTCCAAGATTTTCAATTCCAGTGAAATTATTCTTTCACCATTTCTGTCTTATCTTGTCCCTAGTATAATTCTGATGCTTAGTTATGTGGCCTTCAGTAGCTTTTGCTTATAGACATTGGGTTTTTTTACTAGATTTATAAGGCTGCCCAATGCAGACAAGGTAATTCTGGATGGCATACAACAAAAAGCGAACAGTAAACCAGCCCCTTCCCCAAAATACACAATGTTAAAACAAAAACAATATCTAAATATAAAATAAAAAATATAAAAATGGTAACCAAAGACCAAAAGGGAGACTAAAAGGGGACTCCACTCAACTGGCTCCTAATGCCTGGGACGAAAGCCAGGCATTAAAAATAAGTTGGGACTTTATTTTATTTATTAAATTATTAAATTATACATATGTTTCAGAGAACAAAGACAACCACAGAAAAGGCACACTTCCTAGTTCCATAAGATGACAAGATTGATAAGAAGGTCCTGGGAACATGCCCTCCCTATGGGACCATATGGGTAGGCATATATTCTTGAAAGAAGCCAGTCCTGCAAGTAACTTGTTCCTATTCCATGTAAGGCTTCATTGGTTATAACCAGCACCCTGAATTGCACCTGGATGTCTGTTGGGAGTTAGTGCAGATTTCAGAGTAGAAGAGTTACATGAGCATAAAGAGATGCATCTGTAAGTACTTACGCCATTGCCTTTTGGACCAACTGTAGCTTCTGGATGGTCTTTAAGAGCAGTCATATGTAAAGCATGTTGCAGTAGTTCAATCAATAATGACTGAGGCATGAGTTACCATGAGCATTGCCTCCCAGTGTAAGAATAGGCACAACTGGTACCTAAGGTACAGTTGTACAAACACCCCCAGACATAGCTGCCATCTGCTCTTCAAAAAGGAGCTGTGAATCTAGGAGAAATCTCAGTTTATGTGACAAATCTGAATGGGGTACATTCTTACATATGCAGTGGTCTTCTTTTATTCAATGACTTTGTACTTATGGTGCATATTCACAATATGGTGCATTATCTATTCACAAGGTGTTCAGATACCACCTTGTGAATAGATAACCTCAGTCATCTTAGGCCATTTGACTATTAGTCTATGGCTCTAAAAGATTTAATTTAGTACATTGCATATGATTACTATTCTTTAACACCCCATTTCCAAAGTTAAGGTGTTTCAGTTTTACTTAGAACTTCCATTCTTCTTTTGGACCATATCAGTTGGTTGCTCTGAGCCAATCTGACACTTGTCTTGGAATAAGTCTTATAAAAAGTGGCAGATGATATTCTGGGTTGTATGCCATCCACAACAGTATGAATCATTTTATGTTTTTGAAATATAAAAGAGCCTGAGTAGTGTAGGGAGCTAATGCCTCCTACTAAAGGCAGCAATTAAGATCCAGCTGCCTGCAATTTCTGTGAGTTCAATCCTAGCCGGGCTCAAGGTCGACTCAGCCTTCCATCCTTTCTAAGGTGGGTAAATTGAGGACCCAGTTTGTGGGGGCAATAAGCTGACTTTGTATAAATATACAAAAGTATGAAGGCTATTGCTTAACGCATTGTAAGCCGCCCCGAGTCTCCGGAGAAGGGCGGCATATAAATCAAATTTAAAAAAAAAATAAAAAAAAATATTTCTTTCCACAAAAACTGCCAAATTTCCATGGTCCAGAGTATGAACAAAATGTTTCAATATTTTCCAGAACATTCCACCTCTCCAGATTGAAAAGTTTTCATCTACCTGACAGTTACATTAAGGTATTGCCAGCACCAAGTACAATCTCTTTTATCATTTTATTCTACTTGGATTTATAATTTCTGGCACATTTTGTTTGGCGTGTACACATGTTTTTGTGTATACGCATGTTTTCTGTCTCTGATAATCTATAATAGGTAAAATGCATTATCCTAGAGCAGCATGATAGCCTAAGTTTTATTGTTAACTGGAAAAGTCTCAATAAAATGTGTTTTAATTGTTTATCAACATTAGTATTGGGTATATGAATAAATAAATAAATATACTGCTCAAGCTGGCATCCTGATGCCAGACTCATGGTCATAATCCAGAGCTGATGGGCAGCTAGTAGGAACAGCCAAAGCACTTTATTTTTTAAAATCTTATTCCTAGAGATGGGAAATGGGAGACAGCATGAGAAAGTCAAGAGGAGAAAGAAGTTTAATGTCATTTTGGGGCAGTGGTGAAATCCAAATTTTTTTACTACTGGTTCTGTGGGCATGGCTTGGTGGGTGTGGCAGGGGAAGGATACTGCAAAATCTCCATTCCCACCCTACTCCAGGGGAAGGATACTGAAAATCCCCATTCCAGTGGTGGGTTGTTTTTGGTTCCTGGTTCTTGCGAACCGGTAGTAAAAGCGGTGGGAGGCTCCGCACACCCGCCTGGACATCATAATGGATGATCTGCACATGTGCAGAAGCGCATGCACGTGCGTGCTCCTGTTGCGAACTGGTAGTAAAAGTAAGTAGAATCCACCCCTGCCCCATTCCCTCCCCTCTCCTGGGTGAAGGATCTTGCAAAATCTCCATTTCCACCCCACTCTGGGCCAGCCAGAGGTGGTATTTGCTGGTTCTCTGAACTACTCAAAATTTCCGCTACCGGTTCTCCAGAGCCTGTCAGAACCTGCTGGATTTCACCCCTCTTTTGGGGCCAGGAAGTACATACCTGTGCCTCTGTTGATTACCAGATTTAACACCTGAATTTGGCAAGTTCATATAGCAAAACAATATGGATACAAATTTATGCATAATCATAAATCTCTTTAAATGTCCTGGATATGCTAGTATATATTTATTGTTGAGATAGACATATCCTCTGGATAATCACTAGTGCTTTCCCTCACATGCACATATACATTTATTCAAGGCAGTAGTAGTTGGATTCTGTTGTCATGATCTCAAGACAAACAGATTGGTTGATACTGCTGCTAGCAGCAGCCAGATCAGCACAAGCCTAGAACATATCTGCATCTGCAGAGTTTATTTAGAAGGCCAGGTTTAAACACTCTTCTTTTCACCTCTCCAACAGAAGATAACAGGACCATGTCCCACAACAGTGGGAATGCTGAATTCAATTAATTATTTTTCACCAGCCCAACCATACTTTTGTTCAGTTTAGAGGTACTAGTTTTGGCCTAGATACATAGGTATCCATATAGGTTGGAACTCTCTGATTGACTTTGATGACCATCTATTAGTTGTCTGGATTTAGCAGCCCAGACTTGATATTCATACCAGTAACTTTCCTGTTGCAATAAGCAAATTAATGAGTAACTTAAACTCTGCTTTTAAAGGACCATAAAACACACAGCTTTGCATATTTCTCCAGAAACTAGTCCTACCTAGCTACAAGGACATTATATCTTTTTATAAACAACATTATTTCAGCATTCCAAATAGTATTCCAAATAGCCTGAGTAGCGTAGGGGAGTAATACCTCCTACAAAGGCAGCATTTAAGATCCAGCTGCTGCAATTACTTGCGAGTTCAATCCCAGGCAGGCTCAAGGTTGACTCAACCTTCCATCCTTTATAAGGTGGGTAAATTGAGGACCCAGTTTGTTGGGGGCAATAAGATGACTTTGTATAAATATAAATATACAAAAGTATGAAGGCTATTGCTTAACGCACTGTAAGCCGCCCTGAGTCTCCGGAGAAGGGCGGCATATAAATCAAATAAAAAAAAAAGAAGTATCCTCCATACAATAAAAGTTCGAGGCTTGGCATTCCTTAAAATTCCATTTTATTAGAGAAGTCATGTTGGCACATCTGGAAAAACCTGAATCTGAAAGTTCCAGGTTTTCCCCACCAAGTTGAAAGTTCAAGTCCCTGCCCAGCACCTATATGTCCATCACATGGCCCAATCAGACCCCATCCTAACAGGAGATGTTTCTCAATCACACCCATCCAGGTGCAGGGCAAGTGTAGGACAGGTTTTCCTTGACTTTCTGAGAAAGGAATTTTATTTTGACTACATATCACCAATTCTCCACACAATCCCCCCTCCCAGTTTCCCACAGCCTGGATTGTGGCAAGCCTAAAGGCTCAAAGCACAAGATGGCTTCCAGGCCTGACATAATAGCTGGTTGCAAAATTTGCAACTAAATTTGTTAATTTCCATAGTTTAGTGGGGGTGGGGATTTTTTGGCAGTGTAAAACACCTGATTTTCAGTTTGCTCAACATTTCCTAGACAAGACAATATGGTTTTGATGTACCTTACTTTATTCATCATTTTGGTGTACTTTGCTTTATTTGTTTGTTTGTTTATTTATTTAATGTTGATGCCACCCAGCTTTGACTGCCAAACCATGCTGTAGAAGTATTGCACTAAAGAACTGGAAAGAAAAAAAAAATCCTCCAATGATATAAAAATAATATAATTATCGAGTAATCGAGTAAACGTTCTCTTTGTTAGAATAGTTCTGCCTAAAATGTGACTTTTAGCTAGATTGGATTATTGAATTTTCCTTTATTTTTGTCCCTCAATAGCTTCAACTCTTTCAAAGGCTCAGGAATTGCAGAGAATGCTATGCAGCGTGGATGGAATTTTACTAACCTCTCTGCCCTCATTATATTTCTGCTACTATATAGCCCAGGTTAAAAGATTACAAATTATCCCTCCCTTATTTCTCTCCAATAGGAAGAATTTTGTGGGATCAACCCACCAATGCCTCTAAAAAAATTATAATAGGTCTGAGAAATGCTGATGAATTGATAACTTTGAATTAAAGATTTACCTTGTGGGACATTAAATGAGGCTGGTGACTATGTCCAGCATGATAGTGTCTACATATGGTTTAGGATTAATTATTGTTATAAAATTGCATGATGTTGTCTAACTGATGAAATATTTCAGAGGCAAAATGAATTGGATTTAAAAAGAACCCGTTTCCTTGTTGACTGTGTCAGGATAGAGTTGGAATGGCCTATAAAACACTGAGGGCTAAACTATACAATTATCTATTGGAATATGATACTGTAGAGGAGGTGATTAAGGAGCCGATGTTGGCCTGGGCTAAAAATATTGGTAAAAATATAAATCTGGACGAATGGGATACGATTTGGAAAAAAAACCTTAAAATGACCAGAGCAGTGACTTACAAAGAGAATCACTATAAGATGTTTTATAGGTGGCTCATGGCCCCTGCAAGGATAGCGAAGATATACCCCAATTTGAGAGCAAATTGTTGGAAATGTGACCATCAACAGGGCACCTTCTACCACTGTTGGTGGACATGTAATTATGCACAAAAATATTGGAAGACGTTATCAAAGTGGATTATGGAAATTATAGGAGAGGATTTTGAACTCGACCCCAAAGCATTTCTCCTGGGAATCTTAAAAACAGAGTATGTTAAAAAGAAAAAGTATCTAATTATTCACATAGTAACTGCCGCAAGGATTTCCTTTGCCCAGTACTGGAAGGAAAAACAGCTACCTCCAGAAGAACTTGTTATAAAGAAAATATTGGAATGTGCAGAAAGGAATAAATTGTCCCTAGAAATCAACGACAGAACAGATTCGGAGTATTACGGTGTGTGGGGTATGTGGTACGAGTAGTTGGAGAGAAGGAAAAAAATGAGATAGTATATATATATTACTGTGTATTATTATGTGTAATAATCATTAAGATAAAATCTAGCACTATTACGTCCACTTATTTACTTATAAGAAGTAATAGTATATGTATATGTATGACAAGATAAAAGTTTATGTATCTATTTATGCACCATGGTACCGAAAATGTTTCTTATTGTATTGTTGATTTGTATAAATAAAAATTTAAAAAAAAACACTGAGGGGGAAAAAAACCACAAGAATACACTATCTTTACATTTCTGGTGTGCCTCTCTCTCCCCTCCCCCCCCCCCCAAAAAAAAACATTTTTCTTGAACAGGTTTACATTTTGAATAATGGCTTTAAAAAAAAAGTAAATGAAAGCTTTAAGACATTCAGCACTTTAACTTTCAAATATTTAAAATCTCAACTGGGTATCCTAGTTGTTCTGGTGATAACCAAGAAGCCAACATGTGACTAGAACTAGTAGGTGCCCCTAGTGCGTGTCAGCCCTTCTGTAATGGGTCAGGTCCATAGTTTCCATGATGGCCATGAACCCCTAAGCTTTTCCAGATTCAAGATAACCCAGGTGCAGATTAAAGTCACAAAGAATTAAAAGTCTTGAATATTTCAAGGCCAACCTGGCAGTGAAATCAGGCAGTTTAGGCAGAAATGTTGCTGCACAAGGAGCAGAGCTGGTCTTTGCCCTTCAAGACAGTTGTGCTAGCTTCTGAAACCTTAAATGAATAAGGGAAATTCCTCACTTGCATCTATGTTCACCTTACAAACATTCCCTGACAGCACTGTTTCACTGCTCTTGACATTGCTTTCATCTTACCCTGAACTCATACATAAGACATGTGGTCCTTAGCTGTAAAGTTAAAAAAAAGTTTTCTCCTTGAGCAACTAATAGCTGTTTCATGATGTTATATTTTTAATTCACTTCACCACCTATGCATTTGGTGAGTAAATCAGGTGACCTACAGTGGAGCAGATTCAAATCAGTTCAGGTGCTGCAGGGACATCCTGCTGATCTTCAGGTATTATCCTCCACTGTCATTTACTTTTTCTCATCTCATAGAAAGTGCCAGTTGTGGAAAAAGCCATACACTCCTGAAAGCCAGAAACCATAGTTGTTTTGGGTGGGGGGTGGGAGTGGGAAACCTTACCCCATGGTTATTCAGTAGTCTGCACAAGTGGTCCAATTTTGAGAGAAATGTGCTCTCTAGAATGATTTTCTTTTTACAAATTACTATAAATCTACTTACCAGCTATTTTGGAGACTACCTAAAATACATGCTTTTCAGAGAGTGTAATTACTTGTTCTATGAGCAAGGATTACACCTTTCCATATCTCCACAGGTTTGTTCAGTGGGCTTGAAAGAGTGATCAATCTGCAAACTCCTTAGTGAAAAAGCTTAAAAGTATGAATCTAGCTATCTTTCAAAACTTGTGAAACAGGTGCTTAGACTTATCTTCTATTATTTTGCCATGTCATGTTTTGCCATGAAAACAGGCAAAATAAAACTTCTTCTATTACTGCCCATTCTTACATTCTTTGTTTCCTTGATTGCTAGTAACATTTGAGGAAGTAATGCTGAAGACTTTATCCAATTAATTTGCTTAACATGTCTTGCTCAGTTGAAACAAGGATACCAGCATTCACCTGCAAATTGGAACAGAAATAATAGTGCGGACCAGGGATTGGCAATGGGCACTGCATATATTGCTTTATGGTATAGTTTCCCATCATTGAAGCATATATGGATTACACTTTTAATTGTCCATAGGGAAAGGCCTAAGGGATAAGAGAGTTCGTATATGAACCTGTCAACAAATTACAATCTTTGTCGTACACTGCAAAATGGAAAAAAACAGTATCCTTCTTGTCCTCTGAGACAGCACACCTCTTACAAATTATGCACAAAAATGAGATTTGATTACCTGTACTTCAAATCATGCTTTAGGTAGGCAGTGAAAACATTTAACACTGCTGCGTTTTTTTTTTATTTATTCATTTTTGGTTTTGAGTTGAACATTTTTAATTCTTATCATCTTGCTTTCAAAATTAATACTTGGATGATTTGATAAACCTTGGGCTGATGCAGTACTTAAGGGCAACAGAACTAAATGGAGAAAATTGTTATAAATATAAAGGAATTTATTTAGCATAGTTCTTACAAGTTCATCTAGCAAGCTGCAATCTCATATTATACTTTTGGGTGTGGGGTTAGGGTAGTAAATGCCAATGAGAGTAGCACATTCATAAATAAGTTATATAGTACTTAATTTTTCAAATATGTGGCATGTATTTACACACATCTACAAAAAAGATGGATATCTGCTACAATTGCTGTTTTAATATCTAGAATCTGATGTACAGAAGGATTACATCTTTCAATGCCAAATAACAGCAAGGGCAAAGAAATGACATTTACATCTTGCATTTGAATCTCTGCTTGTGAAGAAATGCTTAACTGATTGAACTTTGTTCTGAAATGCAGGAAGGCAGTTTTTAAACCACCTCTTTTCTCCTCCAATCCTGAATCCTTTCAGGAAACAACCCACCAGAAGGTAGATTTTTTTTAAAAGGATGCCAATGTAATTGTGACATTGTCATTCCTCCAGGTTGCCAAAAATTAAGCCACCTTTGACCCTTGTGCTTCTTAAAGCTTCATAAATAGCCTCAGTGAAGAACTGCTCAGTCCCACTTGACCCAACTTAGAGACTCCTGCCTCTTGAACTGGTTACTCTGAGCTTCAGCCATGAAAGCCTTTCTCCTCCTTGTTGCCATCTTCTTGTTTTCCCATCAGGCTGTCACAGGTAAGGAGAGAGCTAAAATGACCCAGATGGTCTAGAGAAGAAGTATACTTGAGACTAATTTCAAATGCTTTTCACAATGATTCTTTACTTATTTTATTTTTGGTATTGACCAAAGAGTCAAAGAGCATTAAGGGTATTTCAATCTACAAAATTTAAGAGGGCTGTTCCCACCCTATTTTTCCAACAAGAAATGTCTCAGGGGGAGCATATCTACCTGTGTTCTATAATAATGTCTGTCTTAGCAGTTTGCCCTTTTCTAAAAAAAATCCCTTTTCTTTTTCTCCCATCATATCTGAGAGAGATACTGTTGGAAACATAATAAATAAGATAAAATAGTATCTTGAACCATGGTGACACAGTGGTTAGAGTGCAGTACTGCAGGCTACTTCTGCTAACTGCCGGCTGCCTGCAATTTGGCTGTTCAAAGCTCACCAGGCTTAAGGTTGACTCAGCTTTCCATCCTTCTGAGGTGGGTAAAATGAGGACCCAGATTGTCCGGGGTAATATGCTGAATCTGCAAACCACTTAGAGAGGATTGTAAACCACTGTAAAGCAGTATATAAGACTATTGCTAAGTGCTATTGCTATCTTATTTTGTGAGTCTTTAATCCTGAGTCTTTATCTTTAATCCTGAGGCTGGTCTCTGAACAAAGATTTGTTTCTGCTTAATGACAAAATGGGCCTGATTTATTGGATGTGCCAAATCCATTAGAATAAAGCATTGGTATTTCCTGAAAAGTAGGAAAACTTGTATTGTTAAACATTATTATATCTATGGGAAGACTCATTTGCAAGTCTTTCAATATGAATGTCTGAAGATATACTCACAAAATATTATTATATGTTATTTATTATGTTTCCAACAGTATCCCTCTCAGATATAATCACAGAAAAAGGATTTTTTTTAAAAAAAATGGGTAAACTGCTAAGAGAATTCATGGCATTATTATACAAGACAGGTTTAGAAGATCCCCCTAACAAATTTACATTTACTTTAGCTGCTCTACTATTAAAATGCTATATTGTTTAACACATTTTTTTCCCGGTAAATCTGAAATTTGCCTCCTGATTTCCCCAGTTTTCTCTTCCTATGAAAGGTTTATCTGCTTCTAATTTTTCCCCTTGGGTAATTCTGAAATTCTTCAAACTCACCTAGTGCTTCCTTTTCAATCTTTCTTAAATTCTCCAGCTTCTCTAAGTGCCTTCACTTTCTGATGGAAAAACTCCATAGAAAGGGTTAGTTTTTGCCTCAGAATTTAATGGGGAAGGTAAAGCAGTTGCAGAAATGATGGAAAAATGAAAGATAGATGGTAGCACACATTATAGGAATTAAGATAAGCGTATTATCTATCTGTTTTACTGAATTATATGGTGAATGGTAATTGTAAACAATATTGAGGACTTTTTATGCAGCATCTCACTGTTGCCCTTCTAATTCTAACTTAGTTTAGTAAGTTCTTTTAAATTCAATATTCAAAGAATCACTTCTATATGAGATGGTGATACATAAATCCAATCAATAAAATAAACCTTTTTAATGCATCACTGCTCTTTTTTTGTCTGCTAGCTTCACTTGATATGTTTTTGATTCACACACACAAAAAAATCACTCAACAATCTGAAATGCTTTTGGTACTTGGCTGCATTTTTATCTACATGCTATACACTTGTTAGGCAATACTGTTCAAATTATGAAGTTTCTTGAAGTTGTAAGCATTCCCTCAGGTGATCCTATTTTAAGTTAATCAAATAAATATATAGCCTACAGCAATCTTTCTTCTTGTTGTTCTGTTGCTAAATTTTGTCCAACTCCATAGATTATAGCTCACCAGGTCACCCTGCCCTCCATTATATCACAGAGTTTGCCCAAATTCATGTTCATTAGGTCAATGACACTATCTAAATGTGTCATCCTCTGTTGTCCCCTTCTCCTTTTGCCTTCCATCTTTCCCAACATAAAGATCTTTTCAATTAGTCCACTTTTCTCATTTGGTGGCCAAAGTATTTGAGCTTCAGATTCAGTATCTGTCCTTCCAAAGAACAATGAGAATTGATTTCCTTTAGGATTGACTGATTTGATCTCCTTACAGTCCAAGAGACTTCTCCAACACCACAATTTGAAAGCACAAATTCTTTGGTACTTCTCTTATAGTCCAACTCTCACAGTCATATTACTGCTTGGAAAGCTATAGCTTAGAGTCTAGACTCAGCAAACCTTTGTTGACAAAGTGATATCTATACTTTTTAATATGCTGCCTAGGTTTGCATAGCTTTCCTCCCAAGGAAAAAGAGTCTTTTAATTTCATGGCTGTAGCTGCCATCGGAAGTGATCTTGGAGCCCAAGAAAATAAAATTGGTCACTGCTTCCATTTCTTCCCCTTATATTTACCAGGCAGTGATAGACATGGATGCTATGATCTTAGTTTCTAATGTTAATTTCAAGCCAGCTATGCACTCTTCTCTTTCATGCTCATCAAGAGGCTCTTTAGTTCCTCTTCACTTTCTGCCTTTAGAGTAGGATCATCTGCATATCTGAGATTGTTGATATTTCTCCTGGCAATATTAATTGCGGCTTGTGAGTCATTCAGCCCAGCATTTTGCATGATGTACTCTGCATATAAGTTAAATAAACAGAGTGACAATATATAGCCTTTTAGTACTGCTTTCCCTACTTTGAACCAATTGATTGGTCCATGTCCAGTTCTAACTGTTGCTTCTTGACCTGCATAGAGGTTTCCAAGGAGATAGGTAAGGTGGTCTGGCACTTCTTCCTCTTTAAGAACTTGCCACACTTTTGCAATCCATACAATCAAAGGCTTTAGCATAGTGAATGAAACAGAAGTAGATGTTTTTCTGGAATTCCCTTGCTTTCTCCATAATCCAGTGAATGTTATTAATTTGATCTCTAGTTCCTCTGCTCTTCAAAACCCAACTTATACTTTTGGTAAGTGTTTAGTTCACATGTTGTTGAAGTTTAGCATATAGGATTTTAGCAGGATCTTGCTAATTTGTCAAATGAGCACTATTGCATTGTTACTGTAAGTATTCCAAATTTGCTGGAATATTGGAGTGCTGGAGTGCAGCACTTTTAATAGAATAATCTTTTAGGATTTTAAATAGCTGAGCTGATATATTGTCATCTCCACTAGCAGTTTCTATATAGCCATCCATATAGCCTTTCATAGGTGAGTATGGGCTTGAATCTAGCTCATATCACTTCCTAGTACAGCATCAATACCATCATCAACATCTTATTATTATTGGTTAGTTGGACAGTCAGCCAAATGTTTAGACTACATTTGGCATTTTTATCTACCTATCAAGTCCTTCCCAATGAATGGGGACAGGCAGATGTTGTTGTTTGTTGTTATTAAAGGTTATGTCATAGTATTTAACCTGTTCCAAGTAAAGCTGCCTTCTACTATTGACTGTTAGGGATTTTGTCAATGCCAACAATATTTTGAATTCTAATATTTTGGGTTTCTTATTATTATTATTTATAAAATGAATGAAAATCATGAAACATGTAATATTTATGAAAATAATAAAATATAATTAGCAATAATAAACAAATACAGATTCTAAAATGTCAATGGTATCCCCTCCCTTTCTTATGCAGTAACTGGCCAAAGCGACCCTGCCAACATTGCTTGTTTCCAAAGTGGTGGCTCCTGTAGACCATTATGTCGATTTCCTGCTGAACAATCAGGAGACTGTGCTGGTGGCCTGGTTTGCTGTATATGGTAAGTCAACATTATATACCAGAATCTCTTATTCTGCTCTAAACAAATGCAGCAGCGCAGGATTAAAAACTACAGAAACATAAATCTAGGAAAGATAAAAATCAGAAAAAATTAAAGGAAAAAGTGAAAAATGATAAAAGTAAAAGAAAGATAAAAAAAGAGAAAGAAAAAGAGAAATATTTAAAGAAGTAATTTTTGATTTTCTTTGCAGCAATGTAAATGCAATGGTTTTAATTGCCAGGAAACATTTTTAATTTAAATACTACTAAAGTCACTTTGAATTTTTCTTTTTCTTAAAGATGCATATCTCTCTGATGTAATGGTGTTCTTAAACCAGGTTTAAGAACCTGGTTGTTTCCCCAGGCTTCTGAGCAGGGGGCTCTTCAGCCCTTGTGGACTATGTGTTGTGTACTGCTTAGAATTAATTCTCCACATTTATACATACAGTCTCCTTGTTTATTATTATTTTTTATTCTCAGTAATATAAACCACCCAGACTTGGTCTCTAGCTGGGCAGCCTTATACCTTATACCAATATCTATATCTATACTCTACATTTACAACTGTCAGAATCAAAAGATCAAGGTCACATGTTAAGTTCCCATTAATTGCTCATGCCCATGCACAGGAATTTACTCAACTAATGATTAGTGCTATTTTGGTGCTAAATAAAGATTAACAGAAATTAAGACTGGTTGGTCTTAAACCACTTGTGGGAACATAATGGCTCCAGGTTGATTTCTGTACAATAGGGGAACAGCTGATGTCATAATAATATGATGCTCTAGTTATCATTTTCCATTCTTTTACCCCAATCCATCAGAGAACATCTCCAAAAAAAAAAACAAAACTGTATTGACCCATTGATTCTTTCTACATTCCTGTTGAGCAGGGTTGAAATGCTTCCGGTTCGGACTGGATCACCTGATCTGGTAGCAATGGAAGTGGGTGGTTCGGAGAACCAGTAGCAAAAATCTCTGCGCCCCGCATGCTCAGCTGAGCCGCACAATCATCAGAGGCTTTTTTTTTTTACTTTTAAAAGCATTTTTTCAACCAAAGAGGTTGTAGAAAAAATGCTTTTAAAAGTAAAAAAAAAGAGCCTCTGATGATCGCACGGCTCAGCTGGGATTGTCAAAAGCTTTTAAAAGAAAAAAAACCTTTTTTCTTTTAAATGCCTCTGATGATCCAAGCTGAGTTGCCTGATCGGCAGAGACTTTTTTTCTTTTAAATGCCTCTGCCGATCAGGCAATTCAGCTTGGATCATCAGAGGCATTTAAAAGAAAAAAAAGGTTTTTTTTCTTTTAAATGCCTCTGACAATCCAAGCTGAGTTGCCTGATCAGCAGAGACTTTTTTTCTTTTAATTTGTCCATCTTGACCATTAAGACTTTTTCTCACACTCCCTTCTTTAGTTGCCCTGTGTGTTTCCCCACAGAGTTCTTTTAAAATAATCCATCAATGAATGGTTTCTCTCCTTCTTTTCCTTTATCCTTCTACCATGAACATTTTTTTCAGTCAGATGCACTATTTACCATAGTAATGGTAATTCTCTTGGATTTCAAAAATATTTTTAACAAACGCTGCTTCTGGGGATGGGAGTAACTGAACATATAAAGCAGGGCTGTCGAACTCACAGCCCCCAAGCCGGGTTAGTCACACGCTGACCAGATCCATGCCCAGTGTAGCAAAGGAGGATATGTCACATGATGCTGCCGTGATGACATGCGTTTGACATCCCTGCCATAAGTTATATAACAAATGAAAAAGTATACAATCAATTAATAACTCTAGAACAATATACTATGTAGGCTTTTATAGAACATTGTCTATTAATACAAGTATTTTCAAAATTGATTTGCTGCTGACTTATGGTTCTCTCTCATTTCTAAATCTGAAATTCTTGTTTCTTTTTTGAAAAAAATGTCTATAGGCCTTCCCACGGTCGTCCCACATAAAATATCAGGAAAAGTCTGAAGAGTCTGAAGAGTTCTGAAGAAGATATTGAAACATGGTGGCTGGAAGGTGTGCAAGCAATCTTCCTGAGATACAAATATTTTGATTGAATATATAATCTGGAAAAAGATAACAGTTTAACCTGTTGATCTGTATATTAAAGATCTATAATAGCAATTGGTAATTGGTAATTATTATACTCCTTTACTGTATCAAACTGGGATTAAATACTAATTAGAAAAAGTTGACCAAACTGAGATGAATAACATGACAAATGTAAAATTTCCATATGACTAGGTGGAAATTACCTAGAAATTAGTTAGTATTACCTCGAGTACTGCAAGTGCTTTACACTCTTTTTGTTTAACTTCGAGTTGGACACAATATTACAAAAATTGAGATATCTGAGTTCTGTAGGGGAAAATGATCGTTCTTATCTGAATAGCAGATGAATTTTCTAAATGCACACAGGGGCATTTCTAGTTTTCAAGTCTAGAAACAGAACAAAAATTTTATTCAGATGATTATTAACATTCATTGGTTAACCCATTTAGATATTGTCACATACAAGCTAACATGTATGAGAATGTTGGCATTCCAGATCATTCAGTGTAAGATGCACGTGTACAACTACAGATAACACAAAACACTTAAAAATCAAATGTAAATGATATTTGGGTTAAACTTTTCAGAAATTACTCTTTAAATAAATAAATAAATAAAAACTGGATTAATTTGGGATGTCACATGGGATACTTTGAAAGCACTGCTAAGTCAAAAGTATGGAAGTTTCCATAGGAATCTCTGGAGAATTCTGAGCCCACTTGATTGCTATCCTAGTCCATTAAATTTTTGGCCTATTCAAAATCTTATGATAACACTTTGGTTCTCTGATTATATAAAGTTTGCTTGTTTAGAGATCATAGCAACTGATTCCAGGCTCAAATAGGTTTTCCAATGTCTCTACCAAATGTATTGGGAATGAAAATTACATAGATGATTTTCCAGTTTTCTCTAGGGAAAAGAGATATTCACCAATGATTTCTTCAGCAAGCTATTGAAAATATTCTAAATGAGAAACCTATATAATATCTCTCTATATAGTGTCTCTGTGTGTGTTACAATTACAACCCATCTTTATCTAGGGCTCAAAGCAGCATATATAGCACTTCCTTTTCTAAATCTTCATAGTAGCAATCCTGCGAGGTAAATTAGATTGAAAGATTTGTTTGATATGATACACAGGACATATTCCACGAAACATTATCAGAGTTTGTTGCAAAAAACAAATCCAGAAGCACACACAGATAAACTGATGCAGCAGGATTCATTAACTTCTTTATATACACAATAATACATGAAGTAAATTTACAATACCAACAGCAGATTCACAGTTTCATTTCAGCTCAGATCTGGAGACAGATTCACACACACAGCTTCACAGCTCAGAGCTTAACACACATTCTCTGGTTGCAGTTTCTTTACAGACTCAAAAGCTGCAGACTAAGATACACCCTGGCTCCAGTCTGTCTCAGCTCCCAATTGGCTGACTTAGTTGCTATGCCTGTTCATTGGCTGACCTTCAGGACTGGAAGAGACATAAAATTGAATAACTTAATATTCTTCAGATACCTGTATTTGAAGACTCAAATTCGCATTTCCCTTCAAATATCTGAGAACTCTTCTACTGTGATATATGCAGGGGTGGGTTCTACTTACCTTTACTACCAGGTTGCAACGGGGCCCAACATGCTCGGGTTGCTCACTTTGCTCGCACACTTCTGCGCATGCACAGAAGTTTCCTGATGATGTCAGGGTTGGTGGGCGGAGCCTCCCGCCAGTTTTACTACCAGTTCTTGCGAACCAGTCTGAACCAGGGGCAACCCACCACTGGATACATCCTTTGCAATGAAACAAAGATCATCTACAAATGCTAATAGTTTACAATCACCACCTTGTAACTTTCCAGTGTATATACTACCATAAGCCTACAACTCTTGAACCCAAGACCCTTCAATGCCTTATCAAGACAGATATTCCAATTTCTGGCTGACTGCTTCAGCCCATAAATGGCCTTGTTCAATTTATACACCATGTTAGGCTTTTACTTTCATACCCTGGTAAATTTCTTCCTCCAATTCTGCATTGAGGAACACAGTGATTATGTCAAAATGCCAAATTTTATGGCCATGTGCTGCTGCCAACGCTAATGCAAATCACTCTTTACAGTTGGCGTGAACACCTCATCATAGTGCACATTTTTCAACTGTGAAAAACCTTGTGCCACTAATCTTGATTTATACTGAAGCTCATTACTGGGCAGTACTTTCTTCTTATATACCACTTTGCTTTGCTACCCTGTGGCAAAGTCATAGATGTGAACACGTTATGGTCATCCATGGATTTCATTTCCTTGTCCATGGCTTCTTTACACTTTCTTTGTTCAATTCTAGGTAATCCAACATTTCGTTATAGTTTCTTGGCTCATACCATACATTACACACTTTAATTTTACTAGCAGAATACCTGTCAGGTGGAATCCCTTTGTTCTAATGCTCTGACCTATGTGGCATTGACTGCTCCTGTGTTTCAAGCCACTCTTGCTTCATATTTTTTCCAGCTTCTCCTCCCTGAATGCTGACACCATCACTAAGTGAGTTACTGTCACTAAGTAAGTTACCGTCACTAAGTGAATCATTCCAAAAATTTGCATCAATTCTGTTCCATTTAAAGGCTCAGGCACATGTTTTGTTCCATTGTCAATAAACTTCAGGATTGTAGCTTGTTAAGGAATTCACAAAGTAACCCTTGAGTAGCAAGGGTGTGCACATAAAAGCAATTGAGAGTAGTTACGAATAAACACAGCCAAGACACAGATACACTGAGTTGTGTTTACTTTCAGGAAATAGTAAGGGACAGTCCAATAAACAGTCCAGGTCATACACATATAGCACAGGAGATAGCAAAACGACAGTCCAGGGATAATCCAATAACAAAGTCTTCTTACTAGTTGTTGTAGTCATTCAACAATAAACAATTCTTCTGTATTTGCAAACAGTAGCATATGGAGATGTCAGAGAGCAAAAACAGCAAAGAGCAGCAAAGAGAAACAAACCATGTTTCTAGCTCCCTCTTAAGGACATTGGCTACAGAGCTAACCAATCAGGACATAGTATGATGCAATACAGCAGTCTTAAAGCTATATTGAGGATTTATATATTGCCAACCCAACAAGGTAGGTAATCATTTCCTAACATAGCTTGTAGACCCTGACCAGAAAAATCTAATAGACTTTAGCAACAAACAAACCAGGAAAGGTAATCAAGAAGGCTTTTGTCATGCAATAGCCAGTTGATTTCAATGAACTCTTTCCTACAGCATAATAATTGTTTCAATGATCAATTTCCAGATTTTGTCTTGAATTAAAACAATACAATTGGATCAGAACCTGTATGGGCTGTCTACTACTGTGTTTCAAAAAAAAAAAATTCTAAATAGAAAAACAAATTTGATTTTATGGTCAAGTTCAATCTGAATTTGTAAGAATATATTAGCAAGATTGACAAACCTGGAAAGAGAAAGAAAGAAAAAAATAGAGACAAAAGAAACAGAAATGAAGCAGTAGAATGACCTGTCAGTTTTTGCCAATTTAAACATTTCTTGGTTGCTAACACATTTTTCATATAACCAAAAACAACATCTATGTACATGAATACCACCCAATTAAGCATACAGAAATCAAAATGAACAGAAATCAAATTGATTATATTTTTAGTATAAGAAGGTATAAGAGTCCAGTTACAACAGCAAAGATGTCATGATCTGGTCATAGTTAAATTACAAATCAAGTTAGAACACAACAAAGCCAACCAGTTTTTGTAATATAACCCAGTGTGTACAATATATTCACTAATTTCAAAATATCCATTAGGAATTGCTTTGGAGTAAAAAAAATGGCAAACTAAAGACAGGTCCACTAAAAATAGTAAGGTTACACATTTAGGCAAGAAAACCAAATGCACAGGTTTAGTATAGGTGGTATCTGACTCAGTAGTAGTAACCATGAGAAGGATCTTGGAGTCCTAGTAGACAATCATTTAAATATGAGCCAGCAGTGTGCAGCAGCTGCCAAAAACGCTATCATAATTCTAGGCTGAATAAACAGAGAGATAGAATCAAGATCATGTGAAGTGTTAATACCAGTTTACAATGTCTTGGTAAAATCACACTTGGAATACTGCATCCAGTTTTGGTTGCCACGATATAAAAAAAGATGTTGAGACTCTAAAAAGAATGCAGAAAAGAGCAACAAAGATGATTAGGGCACTGGAGGCTAAACCATATGAAGAACGGTTGCTGGAATTGGGTATGCCTAGTCTGATGAAAAGAAGGACTGGGGTGACATGATAGCAGTGTTCCAGGATCTCAGGGGTTGCCACCAAGAAGAGGGAGTCAAACTATTCTCCACAGCACCTGAAGGCAGGACAAGAAGTGATAGATGGAAGCTAATCAAGGAGAGAAGCAATCTAGAACTAAGGAGAAATGTCATGACAGTTAGAACTATTAATCAGTGGAACAAAGAAGTTGTGAATTCTCCAACACTAGAAGTTGTTAAGAGGAGATGGGACAACCCTTTGCCTGAAATGGTATAGGGTTCCCTGCCTGAGTATGGGGTTGGACCAAAGACTTCTAAGGTTCCTTCCAACTCAATCTGTTCTATACTAAAACTGGGTACTTAATCCATTGAATGGATCTTGCATTTCTAGTGTTGAGGGCAGATTATTGATTTAATGGACCATTGTTAGATCAATCATAGGAATATTTCTCTATGGTGAGTGGCCCATAGCAGAAAGTGAGAATCTGCTCAGAGCTTTTCACTAATGTATGATAGAAAATGCAATTGCCTAAACTGAATTAACAATTGCAACTGTAAACTAAAAATGAGCCAAGAGTATCCATAGAGAGGAAATAAGCCAGGAGTCTTGTAGATCAGGGCTGTCAAACTCCTGGCACATGGGCTGAATGCCTCACACGCTGGCCATGCCCATGCCTGGTTTAGCAAAGTGGGGGGGGGGGAGTCCCAGTATGTCACATGATGCCGCCATGATGATGTGAGTTTGATACTCCGCTATAGATTTACTTCAGAAGATAAATGAAATGTACCAAGTTGTTGGGAATCAAAGGATATCTATAAGAAATATTAGAAAATGGATAAAAGAGGCACTTCTGAGGAAGCAATATCAGACTGAAATGACTCTACTCTTTGCAGAGCCTACAAGTGTGGTGGAATGAAGAGCTAGTGAATAAACCAGCTTCTTGAAATTGCTCTCCAGGCAAAGGAAAGATCTGGGATCACTCACAAGTGTTCCATACAGAGGGTCCCAGTTCTTACTTTAGATAGACATGTTACACTTATGAAGGAGTTCCTTTAAAAAAGACAAGAAGAAAATGAAAAGAAATAAACTTTTTGGACACTATTTCAAAGGATGAAAGAGCAACATTTTTAAAAGTAAAAATAACAAATATAAAGTTGTCTTATTTGATCAAGTTTAAATTATAAATGTAAAACTTAATTTTTCTTAACAAAGACTATCAAGGCTTTAAAGATTTATTTATAAAAAGAGATAAGATATGGAAAGTAGAGCATTTTTTATTGTATTTGCAGTGGAAGCAGTAAGCAATTGTGTTAAAAATAAAGGAATACGAGTGTATTTCTAAATTTTAAGGTGCTTGCTGAATTTATTTAGAGAGATCACCTTCCATTCCTCTATAAGAAATGCGTTAAACTGAAGAAAGGGAAACAGAAGAATGAAGTTGGACTTCTATATTGAATACTAATCTGCTATATTTCCTCCTATTCCTATTAGAGAAATAGTAAGTAATTTTCGGCCTAAAATATGCATTTATTAAATGAAAAAGATTAAAAGAGTTGGAGATCAGAGAGAAAGTTCATTCTTAATGTTATAGTATTTAAATAACCAAGTGATACTGTATGTGAGGGAAAATATGAACTTTTTAGTATTAGCTTTACAACATTAAAACTATTAAAATTAGATTATATTTATTCATGGTAACTGAGCATTTTTCATGTTGTTATGCTCTTTATACTGAAGCTCCTTTTTGTGGCTGAGAGACAGAGAAAAAAAATCAAAATAAACAATAACTGCTTTAGCTAGGCTAAATTACTCATCTGATTAGCCGAAAAAAGATGCAGCTATTTTTAGTTGACTTGTGAGAGAAAAGTTATTTCTCAATTGCTGTGCCTATTAATGGCTTTTGGAATGGACAAGTAAATAAGCCAATCAGAAAGCAGCTAATGGGCTTGAATCTCCCAGGCTTTTATGTTCCCTCCCCTAACTGTCACGGTTGACAGAATAAAAGGAGATTCTTGACAGAAAACCATGGGCAGTTCAGAGAGGTAGTTCAGAGAGTTCTGTTCAGCTCTTCTGTTAGAAAACTGTGGGTCGTTTGGAAGTCAGTTAGAAGGCAGTTCTGATGCAGTTCTGATGGTTTACAAGACTATTTCTTCTGAGGAAGAATAGCCAGAACTAAGATCGCTTAGAGCGAGAGAGAGAGAGTGTGTGTGTGTGTGTGTGTGTATACACATACATACATACATACATACACATATTGCTCCTGGAAGCATGAAGCCGAGAACACCAGCCTGAAGATGACGAATGAGACTTCGTCAAAACTTCGCCAAGATGCTTCCAATTTTACGCAGGAGAAGACCCGAATAACCAAAGATCTACATACAAACACCTATCCTCCTTCTATCCTTGATCTGACTAACCACTGCCTATCCAATACATACTTCATCTATAATGGACAAAAATACAAACAAATAGAAGGAGCACCCCTGGGATCACCCCTCTCACCTGTCATTGCCAACCTCTATATGGAGCACTTTGAAACCCAAGCTCTAGAAAAATCCGATCACAAACCGAAACTCTGGCTCAGATACGTAGACGACACCTTCATAATCTGGCCACATGGGAAAGAAAAACTGGACAACTTCCTCACACACCTCAACAGCCTACATCCCAAAATACAGTTCACCATGGAAACGGAAGCAAACAACCAACTTCCCTTCCTGGATGACTTAGTCTACAGGAAATCCGATGGCTCCCTAGGACACACTATCTACCAGAAGAAAACACACACAAACCGCTATCTGCATGCACTCTCACACCACCACCCAGCAAAGATCAACTCTGTAGCCAAGACACTCATCTACAGAACAAAACGCTTAGCTGACGAACAACACCTAAAACCGAACTACACACTCTCACTAATGTACTAACATCCAATGGATTCCAAAGAAATAAGATCACCAACCTAATCCAAAAAGAAACCCCCACTAAAATTCAAGACAGAGAACAAGAAAACGGCAAAGCCCTCCTCCCATACATAAAAGGCACCACAGACAGAATAAGCAAAATCCTCCAGAAACATAACATCAAGACAGCATTCTGCACAAACCGAAAAATATCCACATCCTGAGGAACCCCAAAGACAAAATTGAGTTAGAAAATCAAGGAGTATATGAAATCCCATGCACCGCCTGCCCCACCACATACATCGGACAAACCAACAGAAGAATAAGTGCACGCATTGAAGAACACAAAAACTCAGTCAAAAAAGAGGAACCAACTTCTTCCCTGGTCCAATACTTTAAAGCCACAGGACATGAAATTGACTTTAAAAAGACCAGAACTATCGCCAAAACTGAACACTTTAATGACAGAATAATCAGAGAAGCCATCGAGATAGAAAAACGCCCACACAGCATGAACAAACGAGATGATACCTCCTGCCTGCCAGCCATTTGGAAACCCGCCCTTATTGACAAACGAGTCCCTAACACGATGAATGACACCAGACCCACACTCACAAGAGCCACACAGGATGTCACCACCACACGTCCACATAGAAAGCAGACTCAAACCCACACTGATAATGAGGCACGACCAAGGACCAGAAGCCAGACCGCAGCTGCATCATTAGCCACTTTTAACCCCTCCAATCCATACATGAACCAGACCAACACCCTCCATGAAAAGCTCTCACGACCACAAACACGAAGCCAAACAACAACAACGCAGCTCACCAGCTCAAATCCCCCTGCAACTCAGACTAAGCCGAGCACAACCAAGCCCCTACCCAAACAGAACACACCTCCAGCCAATCAGAGTACAACCAACCCCCCACCCAATCAGAACACAGCCAAGCTCCCACCCAATCAGCTCACACCCCCACTAGCAGTTAAAAGGAAGGGTCAGCTGCAATCTCACATTGCTCCTGGAAGCACGAAGCCGAGAACACCAGCCTGAAGATGACGAATGAGACTTCGTCGAATATCTATATCTATATCTATATCTATATCTATATCTATATCTATATCTATATCTATATCTATATCTATATCTATATCTATATATATATATATATATATATATATATATATATATATATCTGACAGGATATTTAAGAATAGTAATGAAATACTATTTAGTATTTGAATAGATATTGTTTTGTTTTTATATTAATAAAAACATTTCTTGTTAACTGCTTCAGAGGTTCATTTGTTAAAGTAGATCTTAATAGAGACAAAGGTTTATGGTACATTGATTTATTTCCTCCATGACACTTGGTAGCAGAGGATGGTTGTTTAAACCTTATCTCTATCTACTTAACAAATATGCCCACACTAAAGTCGATGAGGAAGGCAAAGATCACAACCCGAGCTTTCACCAAGCACATGGCAACCCAATGCTGACTAACAGAACCAGAGCCAGGGCAACTTCGGCTGAAGTGCTCCATGTTTCAATAACAAAGGAAGCTAGAATAATGATAGGTCGCAAGGAAAGTATGCCAGTTCTAGAAATCCTCGCTGACGCGAGTGATAGCCCTTTGCCTGCAGATGTCGAGAGCAGAAGGACACCCCTTCTAGCCTCAACTTTGAATTCAGGAGAGAAGGACGAGATGAGGTCTGCAATACTACAAGCATTCAGCTTGCAGGCAGCAAGTGAAGACCTGGTTGCCAATCTCACTGCTCTACTTCAAATTACAAAAATGGCACCAAATGAATAGACAGGACTGTACCAGATTGGTAAGAGCCAACTGATCCTGTCAATAACATATTTGTAATGGTAGTTAGGCGAACGCAGGAAAATTCAAAATGCCTTCCTCAGGTTTCCCACTCAAAAATATGGTGCCCAGCCAGTTCCAAATTCAAACTGGTCAGATTAAAATGGCGTCAACTGTCAAAATGTCAGCTACCGGAGACATCCGGTGGCGTCCTCGTCGTCGCTGGGCGGCTTTTTTTTATGGCCGCCGGCTTCGCCGATCGTAGAGCCGCTTTGCGATCTGCAAAGCGGCTTGAAAATCCTCCCTTTGGGTCAGAAGGGAGGACAGAGCTGGTGGGCACAGGTTGAGCCCCCAGAATCAATGCCAGGGTGGTTTTTTTTGCCCTGGAAGGCGTTCTGAGCAAGGGCTCCCTTTTCAGTCTACTGAAGCTCCGATCGGTGAGGGACCTCTGTCTTCAGACGGAGTGAGACGACGAGAGCAACTCCACCCATTATAATCCACAGTTCTTCTGCAACTAAAGAATTTGGTGAGATCTGGACTTTTTTCTAAGAAGTTAACTATTTTTAAAGAATTTTTTAAAGTTATCAACTTAAGTCTCTGAGTGAAAGTGTCTGGAAAATGGCGGCTGGCTAAAGCGGAGGAAGTGAAAGTGAAAAGAGAAAGTGCTAATTATCAGTCTGCCTGCCAGTAATTGAAAGCAACATATTTGCAAGAATTTAAATTGCAAATATAAGTGATTTGATTCCTTTTCTGCAAAACTGGGGAGGACAGGAAAAGGAGGAAGATTTTCTTTTTTTTCAGAGATTAAAATTCTGTTCTGGCATAGCTTCAAAAAAAGCAGGGGGAGATTCCCCCACAAACCAGATGAAAGAAAAGCCAGTCAAACCACAAGCACCAGCTCAGAGCCAGATTCAAGAAAGTGGGAATGAGGAATTGAAAGCTTTTATAGTTAATATACAAAAGTCACTAGGAGAGCTTTCTGGAAAAATAAGTAAAATGGATGAAAAGATGGGAAAAAATCAAATGGAAATGAAGGAGTGGGTTAAGGAAAAAAGTGACAAGTTAAATCAGAATGTAGCCAATGTAGCTGCTGCTTTTACAGATGCTTTGTTGGTGGTGGAGAAAGAAGTGGATGATTTAAATCTTGAAGTGGAATCTAATAAGAAGGATGCAAATGAAAAAATCTTTAAAGTTGAGGTGAAAAATCAGAGGTTAGAAGATGAAATCACGATGATGCAATTTCGGACCATGGAGTTCGCTTTAAGACTGAGAGGTATAAGAGAGAATACTAGACAGAATCTGAGGGCAACTTATGTGGAAATATTGGCTAAGATTTTAAAAACAGAACCTGACTCAATTGCTAACAGAGTTGATAAGATCTATAGGGTTAATTCTTGTGTGGCAAGACAGAGAAATTTGCCTAGAGATGTTGTGATTTATTTTACTGATAGAAGGCTGAGAAATGACATTTTGCAAAGTTCCTTCCACACCACTATTCAACATGATGGTAGCCAAATTGGTGTTTTTAAAGAGTTGCCACCCAAGATGTTAAGAGATCGGAAAGATTATGTTTTTTTGGTAAATGAATTGAAAAAGCACCAGATTCCATTCAGATGGGATGCCCCTTTTGGTATTATTTTGAGACATGAGGATGTAAGATACTGTATCAACACGGTGGAAAAAGCAGAATACTTTTATCACAATGTTCTTAAAAAAATTTCAACACCCCCACGTTCATCTACACTTCTATCTGTAGAAGAAATTTCTAAAGATAAGGACTTTGAAGAGGGGATTCAAGAATTGATTGAGCAAAAAGAACGACAGGAAATTCGAGAAACAGCAAGGGAAGAAATTTTAGGAGCAGTAGGTGGTCTCTCAGAGGATTTTTTTGCAGATTTTTCAGAGCCTAAAACAAAGCAGTCTAGAGCTACAAGAGAGGTGGATCTGGACCCTGACTTGCTGTCGCAAGAACCGAAAGATCAACATATAACTCGTGCAGCAGAGAAGCAAAGACTAGAGAAACAAAAGCAACAGAGGTCCATGATGCCACTAGAAGAGAAGGGAGCAAATGGGAAGACACAGAAATCTGAAGCAGTGGGAGGAGCGAGACCAAAGACATCTGCTGTGGAACAGGGTCTTAGGCAAATGCTCAAATCGCTTCAAGAATCCCCAAATGACAGTTAGATTTTTATCATGGAATGTGAACGGTTTGAATTTACCACAGAAAAGAAGGAAAATATTTCATTATTTGAAGCAGTATAAAAATGACGCTGTCTGTTTGCAAGAAACTCACATCAGAACCCAGGACCAAAAATTTTTGACAAACTCAAAACTTGGATTACATTTTATATCTTCTAGTTCCATGAAAAGGAACGGAATAGTTTGTATATTTCTAAAAGAATACCAGCCAAATTGGTAGAAACGGATGATGAAGGAAGATATATTGCAGTTGAAATAAATATACAGAATATTTCGATGCTTCTTATTGGAATTTACACCCCAAACCAACAGCAGGAAATTTTTTATAAATTATTGAATACTAAAATACTGCAGTGGAATTATAAATCTTTCCTGATTATGGGAGATTGGAATGGAGTAATTGATACAACTCTTGACAAAAAGACCCTGGCCAAGAGGGGGAATAAATTACCACAGATGTTTTTTGCATTGAAAGAAGAATTAGAATTGAAGGATGTATGGAGAATTCATCATCCGAAGGAATTGGATTTTACATTTTTTTCTGATAGACATAAATCCTTTTCTAGGATTGATTTTATGCTGGTTACTTCTGATTTACTTACTAAAGTGGTTAAGACTAAAATGTTTCCTAGAATTTTAACGGATCATAGCCCGGTATGGATGGAGATGGACTTTGGCAAGAGAGAGAGAAGATCTTGGAGAATGAATGAGAATTTATTTAGATATGAGAAGAATATCGTGGACCTTAAAAAACATGTTAACGATTTTTTTCAAATCAATTTGAATAAGGGTACACCTATTGAAATTGTCTGGGATGCAAGTAAGGCTTATATGAGAGGTGTACTGATTTATATGAACTCTAAGTATAGGTCAACACGACAAAAGACAAGAATAGAATTGGAGTCAGAAATAAAGGAAAAAGAACAGTTGCATACAAAAAACCCGACTGATGAGAAACTACAGCAAACTATAAAACTTTTGAAAGATCAATTTCAAATATTGATGGCTGATCAGACGGCAACTAATTTGCAATTTGCTAAACATAATACTTTTTGTAATGCTAATAAACCTGGTAGATGGTTGGCCTATACCCTGAGAAAGCAACAAAGTTCTCGTATAATAAACACTATTGAGTATAAAGGTAAACAAGTTTTTCAACAGAACTTAATACACCAAGCCTTTTTAGATTATTATTCTAAATTATATCATGCTGATAATATTAAAAAGGACCTTATTGATGAATCTCTTGAAAAGAAGAGGGTTACAAAAATCTCAAGTGCACAAAATGATAGACTGAATCAATTTATAACATGTGAAGAGATCCTATTTGCAATAAAACCACTGAAACTAGCTAAAGCTCCTGGGACGGACGGTTTGACAGCAGTATATTATAAAACTTTACAATCAGAATTGGTTGAGCATCTTAAGGACTTGTTTTATAGTATACAGCAGGGGGGCAAAATACCCCCCCTCATGGAAGACGGCTTTTATTTCACTGATACCAAAGGAAGAGGGTTCTACAAAACCAGAAAATTTTAGACCAATATCTCTCCTGAACACGGATTATAAAATTTTTGCAAAAGTATTAGCCAACAGACTGATGCCAGTTATCCAAGATGTGATTCATGATGATCAAGCAGGTTTTATAGAAGGCAGACATATGAAAGACAATGTGAGGCAACTTATAGATTTATTGGAATATCTTGAAAAAAATAAACAGATCCCTGCGGTACTGGTGTTTTTGGATGCGGAAAAGGCCTTTGATCGAGTCAACTGGGATTTTCTAAAAAAGACTTTGCACAAAATGGATTTTGGGGATCAGTTTATACAAGCGATTTCAGCAATTTATCAAGAACAGACTGCACAAATTGTTATCAATGGGAGTTTAACCACTAAATTTCATATACAGAAAGGAACTAGACAAGGTTGTCCACTATCCCCACTGTTGTTTATCTTAACTTTAGAAGTTTTGTTGAATTCTCTACGGGACTCTATTAATTTGAATGGAATAGTTGTAAGGCAAAAAGATTACAGAACAAAAGCATTCGCAGATGATCTGGTTGTTACCCTAACATGACCCTTGGAATCAATCATACAGATGAAAAACATTATAGAGGAATATGGTTTGGTTTCAGGTTTTAGTCTGAACCAGAAAAAGACTAAGATGATAGTTAAAAATATGTTGGAACCACAAAGGAGTGAACTGGAAAGGTTGGCAGGCTTTGAAATAGCTACAAAGGTGACATATCTAGGAGTTCAGGTTGCAGCTTCTAATATAAAACTTTTTCAAAATAATTACGAGGAATTGTGGCACAAGATTCAAAAGGACCTTGAAACTTGGAAGAAACTGCAACTATCTTTACTTGGCAGAATAGCAGCTATTAAGATGAACGTTCTACCTAGATATTTGTTTTTATTTCAAATGATTCCGGTGCTCAAAAGTGATAAGATATTGATGGAATGGCAAGCAGGTCTAAATAAATTTATTTGGAATGGGAAAAAACCAAGAGTTAAACTTAAAATCATGCAAGATGTTCGTGAAAGAGGTGGCCTCAAAGTTCCAAACCTACTTCTATATTATGAGGCAGCAGTGCTGACACAAGTGGGTGATTGGTTTGGTACAACGAAAATAGAAATTTTGAATATAGAAGGCCATGATTTGGAATTTGGTTGGCATGCATATTTATTCTATGAAGATAAGTTGGATGGGGTATTTAAAAGTCACATTTTGAGACACGCTTTGATGAGAGTTTGGAAGAAGCACCAGCTTCAATTGGATTACAAAATACCTTTGTGGTTGGATCTTGGGCAGATTATGCCAAATATAAAGTCACTTGGGGGGGATTTTATACAAAGAGATGCTTTTTAATGATGGGGGCAGATGGAGTTTGAAACCTTTGAATACTCTGTTGGAAGAAGGGACGAATTTAACTTGGTTGCAGTACCTTCAACTTCAAGCGAGATGGAGAGAAGATCAGAAAATTGGACTAATGTTACATGAAGAAGATTTGGTGACTCAGATAAAATGTAAAGGGCCGATGCATATTAAGCAAGTGTACAATTTATTGTTAGAAAGACATTCAGAGGGTGAATTAGTTAAAGATTGTATGATAAAATGGGCACAAAATTTTACAGAACCAGTAATGTTGGAAACATGGGAAAAGATCTGGGTCCAGAATGTTAAATTTACACAAGCACAGAATGTGAGGGAAAATTTTTATAAGATGTTTTATAGATGGCATTTAGATTCCAAAAAATTATCATGTATGTATCCAAATGTTCAACCTTAATGTTGGAGGTGTGATTGTCTGGATGCAACATATTTTCATATTTGGTGGACGTGCAGAAAACTGAAAGCATTTTGGATTAAACTTTGGTGGGTTATGCAGAATGTTTTGAAGAAGAAGCTTGAATTTTCTCCTCAGTTTTTTTTGTTGGGGATAGTTAAGGATTGTTCACCGACTGAAACGAGATTGATCTTATATATGATTACTGCAGCTAGACTACTGATTGGTCAATACTGGAAAAAAGATAGTGTAACTACTATAGAGGAATGGATATTGAAGATGTCTAATTTTGCAGAAATGACTAAGATTTCTGCATACCTAAAAGACAGGACCCATGAAACTTTTGTTAGGGAGTGGAAGAAATGGGTAGAGTACATGCGGAATAAATATCAAAGTAATAAGTTTCAACTAGTATTTGACTCATAATTATATCTATTAATTATTTTATTAAATATTTGAATTTATATTTTTATTATGTTATATATTTCTACCTACTATATTAATATTTAGATAAATTATAATGCTAAAAATAAGTTTGTATATTTGACAGACTAGCTTTACTTTATCCAATTTTAAAAATTTATGATGTATTTTTTGGATTTTATATTTTTTTTAATAATATTACTAAGATTGAATATTTGGAATTATATTTAATGTTAAACATTTATATTATATTATTATTTTGAAAATTTATGATGCTCAAAATTAGTTTTTATATATTTGTTATAATTGTTATATTTGTTAGATTGCTGTACGTTCTTACAAATGATTTATGGTTATTATATATTTGAATTAAGGGGGTAAAAGAGGGTGTTAGAAGCTTAGATTAATTTTCTTTATTACTTAATGTTAAATTTATTATATTTTTATCTGGATCTCACCTACTTTTTTATTTGATGTTGATTGATATATATGATTGGCTATCAAAGGAAGTCAGGGGGGAATGGGGGAGGGATAGGGAGGGAAAGGGAGGGGGTGGTAGTTGGGTGGGGGGATTGGGGGGAAAGGGGTATAAAAATTGTATTGTAAAACTTTTCCAATAAAAAAAAAAAGTCAGCTACCGGTGACCTGCAATGGCAAGCTGGAACCGGCATCAAAGCCATCCACTTGGCAGTGCATAATGCTGCAGTGGCCCAAAGCGACCAGCCAGCTGAAGAGCTAGCTCCGCCAGCAGCAGTGATACCGCTGGTCCCAGCCGTGCGGAGCGTGACCCCGGACTGGCCGAATGGGCCGGCGCCCAAGCAACTAAAACAAGAAGCTCACCTACTGAGCTTGAGATAGAAAAATACTATCTTGAGAAAAATACTTGAGACAGTCAAAATACTGACAGCGGCCTTCGGGGCCACTTTCCAGCTCCCTCACACCTACCATGTGACAGCGGCCTGCCCCGACACCCTTCCAATGACTATGGCCCATTCCTTACCCATTTCCATAATGGTGGACTCTCCTGCAGCGTCTCCAGTCTTGGGGGCCATTTCTGGGACTCCTCCAGCCAAGGCTAAGGTCCCAGAGGCAGGCCTGAGGCCTTCTGCTGAGGAGCAGACAAAGAGATCCTCACTCCTCAGCATCCTGATGAAAATGAGCTGCGTGCCTGCATAGTTTGGTGTCTCAGCCCCTCCCACAAGGAAGGAGCAACTGTCAAATAGCCAGCCAATGGATTCAAGACTGCTGCTTCTATACCCATGCCATTCTGTTCCTTTCAAAAATTGCAGCACCATGGACAGCAACAGCTATCTTTTTCAGTGACTGCAAATACAAGTGTTTTGCTGCCTGGTTTTAAAACATTAAATGGAAATGGAAAGAATTTAAAGGAATGGGTGAAAGGGGTTCAGGTGATTCTGATGAAAGAGAATGTGTTGTCATTATTTTTAGAACCTCCCCCTAAGCCCTGGACTTTGGAAATTGATTTGTTGCACCATAAGGCTTTTTGTATTTTATTATTAACAATTAACCCAGCATTGTATCCTAGTATTCCACACAATTTGACTATATGTGAAGTCTGGGAAAAATTGTTTAATTTATTTTACTGTAAGAATTCTAATACAACTAGCAGTATTTCCAGAGAATTCCATTCTGCTAAATTGAGGACAGGGATGGATATGAATGAGCATCTTTGTGAGCTCAACAAAATGAGGGAGGAATTAATTTTAAGAGGGGAACCTGTGTCAGAGCAGAGCTTAATAAGCATAATAATTAATTCTTTAGACTCTAGCTGGAATAATTTTATTTACCAATTTATTTATTTATTGGTTCAATTTATATGCCATCCTTCTCTGGAGACTCAGGGTGGCTTACAATGCGTTAAGCAATAGCCTTCATACTTTTGTATATGCCTGCTTAGTAGAGCTTTCGGCTAGTTCGGTTAGCGGTGTTCTTTTTTTATACAAAGTCAGTTTATTGCTCCCAAATTCCAGGTCCTCATTTTACCTACCTCGAAAGGATGGAAGGCTGAGTCAACCTTGAGCCTGGTGAGATTCAAACTTGCAGTAATTGCAGGCAGCTGGTGTTACCTAACAGTACTTTAGTCTGCTGCGCTACCAAGGCTCATTCAATTGGATAATACCAGCTATGAGGGTATGTCCCTGGAAGTATTGTCTGGTAAACTTATTGCAGAAGACAATCTGAGGAAAGACAGAGCAGTCTTCCACAGAAAGGAGAGATCACCAAGGAGATCTAATAGCCCTGAAAGGGTCAACATTGTTGGGGAGTGTTTTAACTGTGGGTCCAGGGACCATTACAAAAGAGACTGCCCACCTAATGCTAATGTCAGGGCACGTCAAAGGGCACCTTCTAGTAATAGGTACAGAAGGAGATCACCTACTCCACATAGAAAGCCATAAAGCAACCCTGCAAGCCAGAGAAGGGCAGATGGCCAAAGAAAGGTGACAAAAAGGATAAATTTAATTTCACAAATAATTTTGCTACTGCAATAGAGACTGCTGAGTCAAAAATATCAGAAAGGCAACACGAACAACTGTGGCTGTTAGACAGTGGGGCAAGTAAACATATAGATAGTCACCGGACCGAACTCAGAAAATTGTTTTCTGAGTTAAAAGAACATACCGTATTTTTCGGAGTATAAGATGTATCGGAGTATAAGATGCACCTACCTTTTAGGGTTGTTTTTTTTAAGTTTTTTTTATTTTTTAGACATACAAACATACAATGCATTTTCTTTGAACAGAGTATTTGGCTGATTCACAAATTTAAACAGTGTTTAGTCATTTCAATTAAATTTACAATTTCTATATTTCCTTTTTGCCATATTTATTCCTTATCTATTTTTTAAAAAAAAATATTACCCTTCATTCTCATCTCTAATCTTAATCAAATTTGATATTTCCCTTCTATTGTATATTATACCCCTTCCCATTGTCATCTATTTTTATATCCATCCTCATATTGGTTAATTATTTAATATTAAATTGTTTAATACAAATTCAACATTTTTATATAAATCAATTAGTTATAACTATCTTTTTTGTATATTAATCAATATGAACATGAATATACCAATTATTTCCATGCAATCCAATTTCTTACAAATCAATTAATTATATTTACCAATAATAACAAACCAAATAATTTCCCCCATATATTGCTCTAAACCATAACTTAACCATTTCTGCTTTCAACACAATATACAATTAATAGCATCTCAATTATTACAATTCCCTAGTTAAATAGACCTTTTTTTCTTTTGTGTTTTAAAATTTTGAACTCTCCTCTTTGCCCTAAATTTCCCATTGTTTGTACCTACTATTTTTGGTGAGCAAAAAGAAAAAGAAATCTCTCTCCCTGCCTCATTTTGTCACATTGCAGCAGAGCCTGCTTTACTTTCAGTTTCGTTTCAGCTAGGGAAAAAAAAAAAACTTCTCCAGCACTCTTTGCAGCAAGCAAAGAGCTTGCAAAACAAGAGCTTGCAAAAGAGCCTGCGCAAAACAGCTGAGAGCAAATCAGCTGAGAGTCGGGAAGCCGTGCTAATCAACTTGTGCTAATTAGCCTATACTGAAGCTGAATGTGGCTGTTTTTCCTTGCTGTTTGCTTGGAAGGAGGTAACTGCTGGGAGGCAGAAGGCAAAGGGTGGGGGCCAGTAGGGGGACAGGGCTACATTCAGTGTATAAGACGCACCTAAATTTTCACCCCCTTTTGGGGGGTAAAAAGGTGGTCTTATACTCTGAAAAATACGGTAATTCTATGGTTAAAGTTGCCAATGGCATAAGGGCTAAGGTCACTGGAATTGGAAAGGTATTCATCCCTGGGATTGGGGAGGTTCGTGGTGTTCTGTATGTACCTGAGATTGATTATAATTTACTTAGTACCATAAAACTCTGTCACCAGAGTGAAAACTCTAAGATAGAGGTGTTATTTACACAAGGTACTGCCATTGTCACCAATGATAAACGTATAGTTGGGGAAATTTTAAAAATTAATGGTCTGCCCTACTATTCTCCAATTGTAAGAGCTGATGAATATGAAGACAGCAACCAGGTCATCGATTCTGACAGTGATGATGGATCTCAGCCAGAATCAGAGGATGAGACTGAGAGTCCACAAGGAAAGAGGGGTTACAATTACAATTGTAAACATAATTCAAAATGTAAAAAGTGTGTGAAAATCAGTGTGGAGCAAGGCAATGAAAGGCCCAAGGATGCCACAGAGACCAGAAAGACTTCCTATCTCATAGACAATTGAAAGATAATGTGAGAACTATACTGAATATATTAGAATATTATGAGTGTAATTCTGATAAACCGGTGGCCCTGGTCTCCGTGGATGCACAAAAAGCCTTTGACAGAGTGAGCTGGAACTTTCTCTTTGCACAATTGAGCGAAATGGAATTTGGGGAAAGATTCATCAGGGCGATCCGGACAGTATATGCAAAACACACAGCAAAAATACTTATTAATGGGGAGGAATCTGAAAAGATTGATATAAGTAAAGGTACTAGACAGGGGTACCCATTATCTCCACTTTCATTTATCTTAACTCTAGAGTTATTATTGAATGAGGTCAGAAGGAATCAAGGAATTAGAGGACTAAGAATCAGAGGGGAAGAGTTTAAACTCCAAGCCTTTGCGGACGATTTGATATTTGCCTTGGAAGAACCTTTGGAATCGGGACCAATCTTGCTCCAGGAGTTGGAGGCTTATGGGAAAGTAGCGGGCTTTAAACTAAATAAAGATAAAACCAAGATCCTAATTAAAAATATATGAAGAATCAAAAAGTGCAGTTGGAGGAAGAACTAGGGATCCAGATAGTTAAAAGACTAAAATACTCAGGAATTTGGCTTTCATCCAAATGCTTGACCATTAAAGAAGACAACTACCAGAAACTACTTGGTCAAACTAAAGAAATGCTGGAAGAATGGAAAGGTCTACAATTATCATTATTAGGTAGAATTGCAGTAGTTATGACATATATCCTGCCTAAATGGATTTTTCTCTTTCAGACAGCCCCAGTTTTATTAGATACAAAATTTTTTCAATCTTTAGATCAATGTATATGTAGATTTGTATGGCAGAACAAAAAACGAAGGATTAAATTGAAAATGCTTCAAGAATCCCCTTCCAGGGGAGGATTTGGCCTATCTAAATGGGAGCTTTATCATTAAGCAGCTGTCTTAAATTGGATTAGAGACTGGATCGCTTTGAGGAGGAGGAGAATCCTTAGCTTAGAAGGCCACAATTTGCAACAGGGGTGGCATTATTATTTGAGTCAGAAAAGGCCAAAAAAACATAAATACTTCATGGACCACTTTATCCGTAAGGTTTTGATGACTATTTGGGATCGATTAAGAAATAAATATTACCTGATGACTTCGATTTGGCTTTCCCCTTTAGAGGCGATGACCTGACTCTTTATAACAGAAACAAACCATTAATTTACCAAGCTCTGTTGGATCCTTTAGGCAAAATAAAATCTCAAAATACACTGGTAGAATTAGGCTATGAGCTAGATTGGTGGACATACAATCAGATCCAGTCAAGGACAGCTCAGGACAAAAACAAGGGAGGAATCTATAATTTCCTACAGGAACTCGATAAGATCTTATTGGGGAAAGATGAGAAAGTATTATCCAAACTGAATCAATTCCTTTTAATGGATTGTATTGGAGAGGAGGTTATCAAGGACTCAATGATTGCTTAGGGGAGAAATTTGGGATATTCGATTGAACTTGAAAAATGGGAAGAAATTTGGGGGAAAACCTTAAAATTAACAATGTTGGTTTCCTATAAGGAAAATATATACAAAATGCTATATAGATGGCACCTGCCCCGGCTATATTATCAAGGATGTTCCCGGGAAACTCTCTGGTTTGTTGGAAATGTAATGCTGCTATGGGAACTTATTTTCATATCTGGTGGACCTGTCCCCAAGCAAAAGAATATTGGGCTAGAATTCAAAAATGGATTTTAGAAATCATAGGATGTAGGATAGATTTGAACCCGGAAACGTTTTTACTAGGCATGAAACCATAGAACTTAAACAAATCTAATTGTTATCTTGCTTCTCACATCATCATTGCAGCCAGGATCTCATTTGCACAAGAATGGAAATCCAAAAATATTCCATCGGAGGCTACGTTAACCACAAAGATCATGGACTGTGCAGAAGTAGACAAGCTTATTGGACTTTTGCAAGATAGACAAGAATCGGGGTTATATAGAAGCTGGGACAAGTGGTATGCTTAGCTGCAAAAAAAGAAATCTTAAGAAGATTGAAAATATTAACTTTAATGTGAACATGGGTAAATATTTATAGGAGCATTGTATGGCAGTTCTTTCTTCTGATAAACTTTTCTTTCTTTCGATGAGTTGGTTAATGGAGGTTTGTACTTTCTCTAGGCGAAAATTGATACTTAAAAACTCTATATGTATTATATTACTCTCTGCAATTCTATCCATATTGTTATACTTTTTTTCTATATTTTTAATAATTTTCAATAATTTTTTTTTAAAAAAAGGCCTGAGGATGCCAATGCAATTTCTACTGGCAAGCCACTCCATGATGAGTGTGTTCACCTCATGCATCACAGGATGAGTCATATGAGTTTCCCTGTGGTGCAGAAAGCACCAGAGTTCTCAAAGGTGGTTAAAATTAAAGACTGTGATTCATTTTTGGATTGTTCCATTTGCAGAAGTGCAAAATCCAAGTTGAAGCCAGTACCCAGGAAATCAGAGAGGCATTCTGATTGCATATTCCAGTTGGTGCACATGGACTTGGTGGGTCCTTTGAAACCCTCCATTGGTAAGAATCATTACTTCTTGACCATTGTTGATGACCCTAGCAGGTTCAGATTTGTATATCTCCTCAAATCCAAAAATCAGGCCTTATCCAAATTTAAGGAGTTCTCCAGTCTGGTTGAGAATCAGCACAAGGTCAAAATCCAGAAGATCTTTTCCAATAGAGGAATTGAGTTCAACTCAGCTCAGTTCTCTGATTGGCTGAAGGAGAAGGGCATAGTACATTTACGTACCGCTCCTTACTCAGCTTTTCAGAATGGAGTGGTGAAGAGGAGAAACAGTGTACTGCAGGCAATGATGAGTTGCGCCCTTGAGGATGCTGACCTAGATTTTCCTATTGGGCAGAAGCTGCTTTGTATGCAAACTACACTCTCAACCGGGTATGATCCAGTGTGTTGCAAAAGACCCCATATGAGGTATTTTATGGCCATAAGCCATGATTAACACATCTCCATGTATTTGGAGTGATGGTCGATGTCCACATCCCCAAGGAACTAAGAAAGAAGTGGGATAAAGTCTAAATTAAATTAAGGTTCATTGGATACGAACCTGGATCTAAAGCTTTTAGGTTTGTGGACTCAAACAAAAAAATTGTGATATCAAGGTCAGCTAATTTTCATGAGAGTACAAATGGAGCAGGATTCATGCCAATGAGATCCTGGCTACCAATACTAATCATAATTTGAAAAAACAGATAATGGATGTGTCAGAAAATCCATCTAATGATGGAGAAACATCTGGATCTGAGGATGAGGGAGAACATATGCCCTCCAGACCTTTAAAAGGAATACTAAAGAAAAAGAAGGGAGTAGACTGGAAAAAGGGTCAATTCAATCTAAAAGTTAAGAGTAGCAGTGATGAGGAGGACAGCTCATCAGATAGCTATGATACAGATGAGGAAACAATTAAAAAGCCAATTCAATCCAATAGGGGAAAGAAGCCCAAGAGATATGAAGATTATGTTACCTCTATTAATCAAATATCGATATCACCTCAAAGATATGAGGATGTGTTAAAGCTACCTAAAAAAGAGCAGGATAATTGGCATACTGCAATGGATATAGAACTGGAAAGTCTAAAGAAATTAGAGGTATTCACACCCACGAAATTACCAAAAGGTAAAAAGGTAATTGGCACTAGATGGGTATTCAAGAAGAAGCCAGTTGAAAAAGGTAAATTTATTTATAAGGCAAGGTTGGTTGCACAGGGTTTCTCACAGAGATTCCCTGATGATTATGTTGATACCTTCTTGCCTACAGTGCGTCCTGAGAGCGTTAAGACTGCTCTCACCATAGCTGCCATAAAAGGGGAGAGTGTATACCAGTTTGATATACAAACTGCGTATTTACATGCTAAATTAGACAAAGAATTATATGTCAAAGCTCCTCAGGGTGTAAATCATAAGGAAGGTGATGTTTGGCTTTGAAATAAAAGCTTCTATGGTCTCAAACAATCAGGCAGGAAGTGGTACGAATGTCTTACCAAACGTCTGAGGCAGATGGTTTTCTGCATCATTGGCTGATGAATGTGTGTTCATCAGAAGTCACCAGGGCACCAAAGAAACCATTTTGGTTTATATAGATGACATTTTGCATGTCTGCAAATCAGAGAGCAGATGTAAAATATTCTCTGTCGAATTAGGCAAGAATTTTGCCCTAAAGCCTCTAGGCCCAAATGATAAATTTTGTGGGGTTCAATTTGTTAAGGCTGAGAAGGGGTTTGAGTTTTCTCAGTGGGATAAAATTTTAGAATTAATTGATAGATGTAGCATGGCAGAGGCCAAGCTCTGTGACATTCCCATGAAAACGGACTTTCTTAAAAATATGTATACTGAAAGTGTAGAATTTGAACAGAAGACATTCTACAAGTCTGTAATAGGTTCACTATTGTGCATTGCAGGATGGACAAGACCAGATATTAGTCTAGCTGTTAATGTCTTGTTCAGGTATTCTGAAAACCCCACCCAATTTCATTGGAATGGGATCAAGAGAGTTCTCAGGTTAACTGAAGAGTACTACAAATTATTCACTTCTTTTAGAACCTTATGTATAAGAAAAACCTAATTTATATTGTTATTCAGATGCAGATTGGGTAGGGGACATTAAGTCCAGGAAGAGTACTTCGGGGTATGTAATATTACTGAATGGAAGTCCTATCCAATGGTATTTAGGAAAACAGAAGTTGATTGCCACTTCTACTGCTGAGGCAGAATATGTATGTCTATCCAAGGCTTCAAACAATTTAGTCTGGTTTGATGACCTTTTAATGAATCTGTGAGAAGAACCTGTGTATCCTGTAAGAATTCACAAGGATAATATGGCAGCAATCAACATATCAAGGGCTGACACTGTGGGGCAAAGGTCACACCATATTGATATAAAATACAAGCATGTGAGACAGCTATCCAAATTAGGTTTTATTGAAACTACCTTTTGTGAGACTAAAGAACAGATAGCAGATATACTCACTAAACCATTGCCCCGGGAACAACACCAATACCTCTTAGGTAAAATACATTTAATGATGTAAAGGATGTACTTTTGTATGGTATATTGTATGTGATGGATGTATAATTGGCATCAACAGACACAGAGAAGGGAATTGTGAGAGAAAAGTTATTTCTCAATTGCTGTGCCTATTAATGGCTTTTGGAATGGACAAGCTAATCAGGAAGCAGCTAATGGGTTTGAATCTCCCAGGCTTTTATGTTCCCTCCCCTAACTGTCACGGTTGACAGAATGAAAGGAGATTCTTGACAGAAAACCATGGGCAGTTCGGAGAGGCAGTTCAGAGAGTTCTGTTCAGCTCTTCTGTTAGAAAACTGTGGGTAATTTGGAAGTCAGTTAGAAGGGCAGTTCTGATTCAGTTCTGATGGTTTACAAGACTATTTCTTCTGAGGAAGAATACCAGAACTAACATCGCTTAGAGCGATTACATATATATATATATACACTGCTCAAACAACTAAAGGGAACACAAGCAGAAGACATCTGAGATCTGAATGAATGAAATAGCCTTATTAAATACTTTGTTCGTTACATACAGCAGTTTTGTGTTCCTTTAGTTGTTTGAGCAGTGTATAAACTACTGTATGTAACGAACAAAGTATATAATAAGGCTATTTCACTCATTCAGATCTTTGATGTCTTCTGCTTGTGTTCCCTTTATTTTTTTGAGCAGTATATATACAGCTGACAGGATATTTAAGAATAGTAAAGAAATACTATTTAGTATTTGAATAGATACTGTTTTGTTCTTATATTAATAAAAACATTTCTTGTTAACTGCTTCAGAGACTCATTTGTTAAAGTAGATCTTAATAGAGATAAAGGTTTACGGTACATTGATTTATTTCCTTCACGACATGCCTACTACCTTCCCTCCTTTCCTAGAATTCTTGCTGGCTTCCACATCATTCCTCCAGGTTGCCAAAAATTAAGCCACCTTTGACCCTTGTGCTTCTTAAAGCTTCATAAATAGCCACAGCAAAGAACTGCTCAGTTCCACTTGACTCAACTTAGAGACTTCTGCCTCTTGAACTGGTTGCTCTGACCTTCAGCCATGAAGGCTTTTCTCCTCCTTGTTGCCATCTTCTTGTTTTCCCACCAGGCTGTCACAGGTAAGGAGAGAACTAAAATGACCCAGATGGTCTAGAGGAGAAATATACTTGAGACTAATCTCAAATGCTTTCCACAATGATTTTTTACATATTTTATTTTTGGTATTGACCACCAGTCAAAGAGCATTAAGGGTATTTCAATCTACAAAAGTTAAGAGAGCTGTTCCCACCTCATTTTTTCAACAAGAAATGTCTCAGGGGGTCTTAGCAGTTTACCCTTTCTTTTAAAAAAATCCTTTTTCTTTTTCTCCCATCATATCTCAGAGAGATACTGTTGGAAACATAATAAATAAGATAAAATAATATCTTATTTTGTGAGTGTATCTTTAGACTTTAATCCTGAGGCTGGTCTCTAAACAAAGATTTTTTTTCTGTTTAGTGCCAAATGGGCCTGATTTATTGGATGTGCCGAATCCATTAGAATAAAACACTGATATCTCCTGAAAAGTAGGAAAACTTGTATTGTTAAACATTATTATATCTATGGGAAGACTCATTTGCAAATCTTTCAAGATGAATGTCTGAAGATACACTCACAAAATATTTTATGTTATTGTTATTGTTTTGTACTTAGCTGCATTTTTATCTACATGCTATACAATTGTTAGGCAATACTGTTCAAATTATGAAGTTTCTTGAAATTGTAAGCATTCCCTCAGGTGATCCTATTTTAAGTTAAGTTTAAGTTAAGTTAATATATAGCCTACAGCAATCTTCCTTCTTGTTGTTGTTCTCTTACTAAGTTTTGTCCAACCCCATGGATTATAGCTCACCAGGTCACCCTGTCCTCCATTATATCACAGAGTTGGCCCAAATTCATGTTCATTAGGTCAATGACACTATCTAAATGTGTTGACCTCTGCTGTTCCCTTCTCCTTTTCTCTTCCATCTTTCTCAACATCAAGATCTTTTCAATTAGTCCACTTTTCTCATTTGGTGGCCAAAGTATTTGAGCTTCAGATTCAGTATCCGTCCTTCCAAAGAGCAATGACAATTGATTTCTTTTAGGATTGACTGATTTGATCTCCTTACAATCCAAGAGACTTCTCCAACACCACAATTTGAAGCAAAAAATTTTTGGTGCTCTACCTGTCCTACAGTCCAATTCTCACAGCCCTATTTTATTGCTTGGAAATCTATAGCTTTAACGCTGCAAACCTTTGTTGGCAAAGTGATATCTATGCTTTTTAATATTCTGCCTAGGTTTGCCATAGCTTTCTTCCCAAGGAACAAGAGTCTTTTAATTTCATGGCTGTAGCTGCCATCGGAAGTGATCTTGGAGCCCAAGAAAATAAAATTGGTCATTGCTTCCATTTCTTCCCCTTATATTTACCAGGCAGTGATAGACATGGATGCTATGATCTTAGTTTCTAATGTTAATTTCAAGCCAGCTATGCACTCTTCTCTTTCATGCTCATCAAGAGGCTCTTTAGTTCCTCTTCACTTTCTGCCTTTAGAGTAGGATCATCTGCATATCTGAGATTGTTGATATTTCTCCTGGCAATATTAATTGCAGCTTGTGAGTCATTCAGCCCAGCATTTTGCATGATGTACTCTGCATATAAGTTAAATAAATTTATTTTTAAATAAAAATAAAGTGACAATATATAGCCTTTTAGTACTGCTTTCCCTACTTTGAACCAATTGATTGGTCCATGTCCAGTTCTAACTGTTGCTTCTTGACCTGCATAGAGGTTTCCAAGGAGATAGGTAAGGTGGTCTGGCACTTCTTCCTCTTTAAGAACTTGCCACACTTTTGCAATCCATACAATCAAGGCTTTAGCATAGTGAATGAAACAGAAGTAGATGTTTTTCTGGAATTCCCTTGCTTTCTCCATAATCCAGTGAATGTTATTAATTTGATCTCTAGTTCCTCTGCTCTTCAAAACCCAACTTATACTTCTGGTGAGTGGCTAGTTCACATGTTGTTGAAATTTAGCTTGTAGGATTTAGTGGGACCTTGCCAGCATGTCAAATGAGCACTATCGCCCAGTAGTTTGAATATTCTTTGACATTGTTCTTCTTTGGGATTGGAATGTAAACTGACCTTTTCCAATCCTGTGCCCATTGTTAAGTATTCCAAATTTGCTAGAATACTGAAGTGCTGTAGTGCAGCACTTTAACAGCATAATCATTTAGGATTTTAAATGCACTTTAAGGAATGCCCCCCATTCCTGGAAGTGGCCTACTGGCCTTGCCAAGAAATATCTCAAGGATGGGTCCTGGGATCCTGAGAGGTGGACGAGGGCATCGGGGTTTTTAAAAGTTCTTTGTATTCTTTTTTAATTTGCTTTTTAAGGGGTGGGAGGGAGGATATTATGTGTATGACCGGGATGGGTTTGGGGGACAGCCCACAGGGGTTGAGGCCGGGTCAGGCAGAGGTTTATGACTTTGGGGGTGGGGGCGGGGGCTAGTTCTGAGGAGGGTGTTTCCATTGGCACTGTGGGTGGGAGGGGCAGATGTGACAGGAGCAGGGGGCCACATCATGTTCGGGGAGTGCACACTCTCTATCTCCAGGCGATTGCATGCTCTGGCCCCCAAGGCTCCTCTTGTTCCCTGGGTAGTCCAGACTCTCAGGGCCTGGGTTTTTGGTTAATGTTATGCAATGCCAGGTCCGTGGTAAATAAAGCCCCCCTCATTTGTGATCTGATTCAGGAGGGGGATGCAGACCTGGTGGGTATTACAGAGACCTGGTTGGGCCAGGAAGGGGGAGTTCCCCTCATTGAGATGTGCCCATCAGGTTTCTATGCATTCCATCAGCCGAGGTCCCAGGGGAGGGGCGGGAGGGTGGCGGTTCTTGTAAAGGAAGGACTCTTGCTCCAAGGGAGGCCAGATGTGAGTCCCTCCTTGTAAAGGGGACATGGGAGGCAGATGGGCTTGCTGATTATGTACCTGGCTCCCTGCCATGTGACAGTGGCTCTGCCTGAGCTGCTCAACGTGATTGCTGAGGTGGCGGTGGAGACCCCAGGCTTATGGTCATGGGGGACCTCAACTTGCCATCTATCGGCAAAACATCTGAGGCGGCCTGGGCGTTCATGGCTTCCATGACAGCCATGGACCTGACCCAATTAATTCATGGACTCTCTCACACAGGAGGTCACACTCTGGACTTGAATTTTGTTTCTGGTCAGTGGATGATTGATCTTGAGATAGGGGAGATAGTGACAGAGCCCTTGTCATGGTCTGATCATTCCCTTCTTTGACTTGACTTTCTAACTGCCACACCCCACTGCAGGGAGGTGGAACAGACTAGGTGGTTCTGCCCCAGGTGCCTGATGGATCCTGATAGGTTTCAGATGGAGCTTGGGCCATTCTCTGAGGCTTTGACTCACGGTTCGCTGAAGAGCTTGTGGCCGCCTGGGATACGTTGGCCGCTGACACTTTGGACCGAGTTCGTGCCTTTGTGGCCTCTGACCCGTCACCAAGTTTACCTGGCTCCTTGGTTCTCCGAGGACCTGAGGGAGATGAAGCGCTGGAAAAGATGCCTGGAGAGCAGTTGGAGGACCAGCCGTTCCAAATCTGACCGAACACTGGTGAGGTCCCACATTAAGACCTACCTAGTGGTGACAAAAGTGGCAAAATGTAATTATTTTCCCACTCTTATTGCATCTGCAAATAACTGCCCAGCCACCCTGTTTAGGGTAACCCCCTCCCTTCTCCATCTGGAAGTGCGAGAGGATCCCTTGCAGGTCAGACTGAGGATTTTGTCCAGTATCTGCATGATAAAATCACTCAGATTCGGGAAGGCTTGGTCTCTGACTGGGTAGGTACAGATGGAATGATGGAGACTGGTCTTGAGAATGTCATTTGGGAAGAGTTTGACCCTGTTGCTTTCGAGGACATGGACAGGATACTGGGGCAGCTGAACATGACCATAAGTTTATTGGACCCGTGTCCCTCCTGGTTGGTGCTGGCTTCCCGGGAGGTTACGCGAGGCTGGCTCCAGGGCATTATTAACACTTCTTTGAGTGAGGGTGTCTCGCCTTCCACCTTGAAAGAGGTGGTGGTGAGGCCCCTCCTCAAGAAGCCCTCTCTGGATCTGGCTGTTTTGGCTAACTACCATCCAGTCTCCAACCTTCGCTTTGTGGCGAAGGTTGTTGAGAGTGTGGTGGTGTGACAGCTTCCACGGTACCTGGATGAAGCTGTCTATCTAGATCTGCTCCAGGCTTCAGGCCTGGGCATAGCATGGAAATGGCATTGGTCGCATTGGTGGATAATCTCTGGAGGGTTCAGGATAGGGGCTGTTCCTCTATCCTAATCCTGTTAGATCTCTCAGCGGCTTTTGATACCATCGACCATGGTATCATGCTGTGCTGGTTGGAGGGGTTGGGGGTGGGGGGGGCATCATTTTACGGTGGTTCTCCTCCTATATCTCTGGCTGGTCACAGTTGATGTTGGCAGGGGAGCAGAGGTCGACCCCAAGGTGCCTTGTTTGTGGGGTGCTGCAGGGGTCGGTCCTTTCACCCCTCCTGTTCAGCATTTATGTGAAGCTGCTGGGCGAGATTATCAGTGGTTTTGGAGTGGCGTTCCATCAGTACACTGATGATACTCAGCTATACATCTCCACTCCAGGCCATCCCAATGATGCCGTTGAAGTGATGGCCCAGTGCCTAGAGGCCGTGCGTGTCTGGATGGGGAGAAACAGACTCCGACTCAACCATTCCAAGACCGAGTGGCTGTGGCTTCTGGCGTCCCGATATAGCCAGCTGGTGCCATCGCTGGCTATTGGGGGTGAGTTACTGGCCCCCATGGAGAGGGCTCGCAACTTGGGCATCCTCCTGGATGCACAGCTGTCTTTAGAAGAGCATATGATGGCTGTGGCCAGGGGGGCTTTTTATCAGGTCCTCCTGATCCGCCAGTTTCATCCCTTTCTGGATCGGGACTCCTTACACACTCACTCAGGCACTCGTCACTTCTCACCTGGACTACTGTAATGCTCTCTACATGGGGCTCCCCTTGAGGAGCACCTGGGAGGCTCCAACTGGTGCAGAATGCAGCCGCGTGGGGGATTATGGGAGTAAGGAGGCGCTCCCATGTGACACCCCTCCTGTGCGAGCTGCATTGGCTTCTGGTGGTCTTCCGGGTGCGCTTCAAGGTGTTGGTTACCACCTTTAAAGCGCTCCATAGCTTAGGGTCTGGGTACTTATGGGATCGCCTTTTGGCCACTGATAGCCTCCCACCGGCCAGTATGCTCCCACAGAGAGGGACTCCTCAGGGTGCCATCTGCCAGACAATGTCGGCTAGTGACCCCCAGTGGGAGGGCCTTCTCTGTGGCAGCACCTGTCCTCAGGAACGACCTGCCCCCGAAGATAAGTAGGATACCAGATCTCTGTGCTTTTCGCTGTGCCCTTAAAACTTTTTTATTTCATCAAGCTGGGCTGACGTTACACCCCCCCCCCCTAGATATTTTTAATTGTAAATTGATTTTAGTTGGGGTGTTTTAAATTTGGGCCAAAATTTGTTTAATTCCTTTTTTAAAATTTTTTTTAAATTTTGTATGTGATGTTTTTATTCTTGGCTGTTCACCACCCTGAGTCCAGCAGGAAAAGAGCGGTATACAAATTTAATAAAATAAATAATAAATATATACTGTCATCTCCACTAGCAATTTCTATATAACCATCCAATTTCCATAGATGAGTATGGGCTTGAATCTAGCTCATAGATCCTCAAATTATGTTCTGTGGGACCAATATGGTCTGCCGAATCAATCTATCTGGCCCATTCCTAGTGGTGCTTCAGCTCCACCCCCTCTCCTCCCAACCACTCCTTGGATGGATGGCTGCGCTGCCTGCATATCCTCTCCTCCAGCCATCACCCTTAACTTCCAGCCCGCCGGAACCTGCTCATTGCAAAGGTAAGGGCAAAGGGCGAGGTTCACCGCAAAGGTAAGGCTAAAGGGTGCAGGCCGGCGGATGGGCAGATGGGCGGGGAAGGGCCATCTGGCTTAGGGGCAGTGCTGGCGGCACAGTCACGTGGTCCCTGGCCATCCCCAGCAGCTGCACTGTGGAGAGTTCAGGTGGATATGCGAGCTGGCAAGAAGGCTGAGCACCATCACTCTTATCTTCCAGCCCACGGGGCTTGCAAAGTTCACCCCAGCTGTCTGCAAATGTAAGGCTGATGGGTGGGGGAAGGAGACACGCTCTGCGCCCTCTGCACTTGGCCAAAGGGTATGGGCTGGCAGGTGGGCAGGGACCAAAGAGCTGCACAGGGATGGCTAGCTCAAAAGAATTAGGGCAGAGCCTTGCAGCTTTTATCTGCTAGCTGGCTTTCAGGTAAGTCCCTCCTTCTCCTCCTCTCCCTTTCCCCTTTCTGTACTGTTCTGTTTTTCCAAACACCTGGGCTGGACCAGGCAGCAATTCCCAGGGAGGCACCCCACCGAAGAGGCTCAGACTGTATCCCGTGGCTTGCCCATCACATAAACTGCTCCTTCCCCTTTTGAAACAGCCACCAGTTGCTTCCCTCAGGCACCCAGGGCTGGCAAATGGTTCTTCCGAGAACTGAGGGAGGGGAGGCAGGCACACCAGCAGAGGAGCCTGGCTTTGGCTGCCTGAGTGACTGGCCTCGGCTGCGGCTCATGTCCACCAGTGGAATCAAAAGTGGCCACTACGAATGGGGAAAAGCTTGATCCCCACTGGCGCTATGACCACCCAAGCCCAGCTACCCCCCCCCCCCCACATCTTTGCTTAGCCTGGGAGAGCTGAGCCCCAACCTGCCCTCCGAGGAAGCAGCTCCAGAGCGCTTTCGAGGCACTGCCCAATTGACATAGCCCCTTGCCTGGACTGAAGGCAGCCTTCTGCCTTACAGCCCCCCCCCCCCATCATCTCTGTTCTGATCTGAGGGTTGCAGCCAAATTCCCCACTCAGCTGGTGTTCTGGGAAGGCGTGGTTTGGGGGTAAAGGAGCTTCCCTCCACATGAGCAGGCAAGTCGGTATGGGGCTGCCCAAACTGGTGCCCAGGGTTCAAAGGCCCTCTTCCTCCAGCCTTGAGAGGGGCATCGCTTCCTACCCCACCCCCCTTTGGATAAGCAGCTGGGTGCCATGTGTTGGCTCTGGTAACAGGCAAGGAAATGTTGCGCCCTCACCTACTTCCTGCAGGGCCTGCTGGTGAAGCGTCCCTTTCATGCACCCCCCCATTGCAGTCAGGTGCACGAGGAGAACATGCTCCATGCAGGGGAGGGAGACAGGCTCCATGCCTATTGTGCTTGGCCAAAGGACAAGGGTGGTCAGGGGAGCAGCTGCAACCAGCTGGCAGAGGGGTGCTGGCAGGTGGATTGATGCATGAAGGAAGGGGAGCAGATGGGAGATGGCAGTGTCAGAATCCTCCCTGGCTCTTCCCCAAAGTGCCTCGCATCAGCTGAATCCCCTGCCCTATATGTCACTGCTGCTGCTGCTTCACACCTTGCTTGAGATGCTCATGGTGGCACTTTGGACAGGATGGTGGCAGCAGTGGGGGGCAGGCTAGCGAGGTTTTCTGGAACACGCCATGGCTCTTCCAGAAAGTGCATCGCACCAGCCGAATCCCCTGCCCTGAATGCCGCCACCACTGCTCCTCAACTTGCTCAGGATGCTCACCCTTCACTGCCCAGTTCTGGTGGGGCAGACAGAGTTTAATATCTGTTCCTGGGGAGTCTGCTGAAGGGGAGCTGGAGTGGCCAGATCCCTTCCAGAAGGCCCTTGTGATAAAGATGGGCTACCACCCCTACTTCGCCTGTCAGGTGGCAGCAAGGTAATGTCTCTGACAGGAAACTCCCCCAATCTGCATGTTCGAATCTCACCAGGCTCAAGGTTGACTCAGCCTTCCATCCTTTCTAAGGTAGATAAATTGAGGACCCAGTTTGTGGGGGCAATAATCTAACTTTGTATAAATATACAAAAGTATGAAGGCTATTGCTTAACACATTGTAAGCCGTCCTGAGTCTCCGGAGAAGGGCGGCATATAAATCAAATTAAAAAAAAAACCAAAAACCTCTGGTCCTGTAGGTGTCATCTCTTCTGTGGATAGGCTTGCACTGGAACAGGATCTCTGCAGTAAAGGTGGTTTTCCTCCTCCCCACTCAAGAAAAGGATTGTGACGCAACATTCTGACAAAGCCTGGTGGCATCTCTGGAGAAGGGGGCATATAAATCAAATTAAAAAGAAAAAAAAAGCAGCCTTGTACATTTTAAGTTTTCTTAAAACAGCATCTCCTGTGTTCCCCTATCCCTCATTGTAGGTTTCAGATTGAAGCTATGGGCTCCATGATCAAGAGCGAGGCTGAGAGAAGCCAGACTTAATTTCAATAGACAAATTGGGGGAGGGGAGGGGGAAGAAAGAGGCAGCACTTTCTGGGAAGAGAGTCGGTGTAGGGTCTCCTGCTTGAGCAGGGGGTTGGACTAGATGACCTGCAAGGTTCCTTCCAACTCTGATAATCTGATAAAGTGTAGTAATTCCTCATCTTCTCTTCCCTCATCAATTAAGGAGGCAGGCTATTATACTTGGTAATCTAGCTCAGCCCAGGAAGGCAGAGCAGGCCCTTGTGCCAGAAGGGGCTTGCCTGGGTCTCATGGTTGCTGCTTCAGCCACAATGAAACATGTTATCTTGGCAAAGGAACTATTGGAGAGGGGGCAGAGGAATCAAGCCCAGAGGAGAAGCACCCCTTTTCCTTCTTGTCTGTTCTGGCACTGAACAGCAGTGGAGGGAAAGCAAAAGGAGACCGTGCTGGTTGGGGGACTTGGCCGGGGAACAGTCCCAAGTATGTGGGAGGTTGCTGCTGAGGGGTGACTGTTTCCAGGTTCTGGAGTAGACATAAGATCTCTAAGGAGGCCCAGCTCTTGGGCTGAGTCCCTTGCCTCCTACCCACCCAAAACAAGGAGAGGCAATGCCTTCCCTGGTTTGTACTACTTGTTGATTGTTAGCTCCTTGGGGCTGAGAAGAATTGCTGCAAAACTGAGTTTCCTGAAATGGACCACTAGACTCCTAAATAACTCAAACAATCTAGTAAAAATAAAAGTCAATCAAAAGAGCAACATGCAAACAAAAGCAAATAAAACACTCCCAGGAGCAAAACAAATTAAAGTTTAATTTGTGTATATCGTTTAATGGACTGCTAAATTGGCCACACCCGCATGACCACCTAGCCACGCCTACCCAGTCACATGACCACCTAGCCACACTCAACCAACTGGTTTGGCCCCCCAACAATCTGAGGGACCATGAATTGGCCCCGTTTAGAAAGTTTGAGGACCTCTGATCTAGCTCATATCAGTTCCTAGTAAAGCATCAATACCATCATCAACATCTTATTATTATTGTTTTGTTGGATGGTCAGCCAAACGTTTAGACTAGATTGGCACTTTTATCTACCTATCAAATTTTTCCTAATAAATGGGGATAGGCAGATATTGTTTGATGTTGTTAAAGGTTTGTCACAAGATTTAAGATGTTCCAAGTAAAGCCGCCTTCTCCTATAACTATTGAATGATTGGGATTTTCTCAATGCCAACAGTGTTCAAATAGCGTTCCTAATATTTTGGGATTCTTATTATTATTTGTAAAATGAATGTAAATCATGAAACATGTAAGGTTTATGAAAAGAATAATTAGTAATAATAAATAAATACAGATTTTAAAATGCCCATGATATTTCCCCCATTTTTTACACAGCAACTGATCTAATTGACCCTCTTGACATTGCTTGTGACAAAAAGGCTGGCTCCTGTTGGACGGCATGTCCACCCTTGAGTGTAGTTGCAGGAAGGTGTTCACGTCGTCAGGTTTGCTGTACATGGTAAGTCAACATTCTATACCTGAGTCTCTTATTCTGCTCTAAACAAATGTAGCAGTGTCTTTTTATATACGATTTTTTATTGAAGAAATTTTTTTTGCAGGATTAAAAACTGCGGAAACATAAAGCTAGGAAAGATTTTAAAATCATGAAAAATTAGAAGAAAATATTTAAAGAAGTAATTTTTGATCTTCCTTGCAGCAGTACAAATGCAATAGTTTTAATTGCCAGGAAACATTTTTAATTTGAGCACTACTAAAATCACTTTGGATTTTTCTTTTTCTTAAGATGCATATCTCTCTGATGTAATGGTATTGAGGAAGTCTTTAAGAACCTAGTTATTTTCCCAGGCTTCCGAGTAGGGGGCTCTACAGCCCTTCGGGTTTTATGTTTTCTACCTTGTTGATAGTTGCAAAGTTGGGTCCAACCCATCACAACCCCATGGACAACATTCCTCCAGTCCTTCCTGTCCTCTACCATCCTCTGGAGTCCATTTAAGCTCACACCTACTTTTCAGTAACTCCATCCAGCCACCTCATTCTGTGTTGTCCCCTTCTTCTTTTGCCCTCCATCTTTCTCAGCATTAGGCTCTTCTCCAGTGAGTCCTTTCTCATTAGGTGGTTAGTATTTGAGTTTCATCTTCAGGATCTTGCCTTCTAAAGAGCAGTCAGGGTTGATCTCCTCTAGGACTGATCAGTTTGACCACCTTGCTAAAGGGACTCTCAGGAGTCTTCTCCACACCATAGTTCAAAGGCCTCCATTCTTTGGTGCTTTCTTATGGTCCAACTTTCCATACATTGCAACTGAGAAAACCATAGGCTTGACTGTACACACTTTTGTTGGCAGGGTGATGTCTCTGCTTTTTAGTATGCTGTCTAGATTTGCCATAGCTTTCCTCCCCAGGATCAAGTGTCTTTTAATTTCTTGGCTGCAGTCCCCATCTACGGTGATCTTGGAGCACAGGAAAATAAAATCTGTCAGTACCTCTATTTCTTCCCCACCTATTTGCCAGGAATTGAAAGGGCCAGAATTCATGATCTTAGTTTTCTTAATGTTGAGTTTCAAGTCAACTTTTGCACTCTCCTTCTTTACCCACATCAAGAGGCTCTTTAGTTCCTTTTCACGTTCTGCCATTAGAGTGGTATCATCTGCATATCTGAGGTTGTTGATATTTCTCCCGGAAATCTTAACTCCAATTTTTGATTCATGTAGCCCCGACTTTCTCATGATGTACTCTGCATATAAGTTAAATAGGCAGGGTGACAGTATACAGTCTTGCCGGACTCCTTTCCCAATTTTCTACCACTCAATAGTTCCGTGTCCAATTCTCACTATTGTTTTTTGACCCACTTATAGGATTCTCAAGAGACAAATGAGATGGTCTGGTACTCCCATCTCTTTAAGAACTTGCCACAATTTGTTGTGATCCACACAATGAAAGGCTTTAGCATAGTCAATGAAGCAGAAGTAAATGTTTTTCTGGAACTCCCTAGCTTTCTCCATGATCCAGCATATGTTGGCAATTTGAGCTCTAGTTCCTCTGTCTCTTCAAAATCCTGCATGTACTTCTGGTAGTTCTCTTTCCACATACTGCTGGAGCCTAGCTTGTAGGATTTTAAGCATAACCTTACTAGCATGTGAAATGAGTACAATGGTGCGATAGTTTGAACATTGCCTTTCTTTGGAATTGGAATGTAAACTGACCTTTTCCAATCTTATGGCCACTGTTGAGTTTTCAAAATTTGCTGGCAAACTGAGTGTAGCACTTTTACTGCATTGTCTTTTAAGATTTTGAATAGCTCAACTGGAATACAGTCTCTCCACTAGCTTTGTTGTTGCTCAGATTTCCCAAGGCCCATTTGACTTCATTTTCTAGGATATCTGGCTCGAGGTCAGTGACTACCCCATCATGGTTCTCAGGGATGTTTAGATCGTTCTTCTATAGTTCTTCTGTGTAATTTTGCCACTTCTTCTTAATCTCTTCTGCCTCTGTTAGGCCCCTGACATTTTGGTCCTTTATCATGCCCATCTTTGCATGTAATGTTCCCTTCATATCTCCAATTTTCTTGAAGAGATCTCTGGTCCTCCCTCTTCTATTGTTTTCTTCTCTTTCTTTGCACTGTTCATTTAAGAAGGCATTCTTATCTCTTCTAGCTATTCTTTGGAATTCTGCATTCAGTTGGGTGTATCTTTCTCTTTCTCCCTTGCCTTTCACTTCCCTTCTTTCCTCAGCTATTTGTAAAGCTTCCTCAGACAGCCATTTTGCTTTCTTGCATTTCTTTTTCTTTGGGATGGTTTTAATTGCTACCTCTTGTACAATGTTGCGAACCTCTGTCCATAGTTCTTCAGACACTCTATCTATCAGACCTAATTCCTTAAATCTGTTTGTCACCTCTACTGTATATTCATCAGGGATATGATTTAGTTCATGCCTGAGTGGCCTAGTGCTTTTCCCTACTTTCTTCAATTTAAGCCTAAATTTTGCAACGAGAAGCTCATGATCTGAGCCACAGTCAGCTCCTAGTCTTGTTTTTACTTACTATATAGAGCTTCTCCATTTTTGGCTGCAGAGCACATAGTCAATCTGATTTCTGTGTTGACTGTCTAGTGATGTCCATGTATAGAGTTGTCTCGTGGGTTGTTGGAAAAGAGTGTTTGCTATGACCATCATATTCTCTTGACAAAATTCTATCAGCTTGTGCCCTGCTTTATTTTGTACTCCAAGGTCAAACTTGCCTGTTATTCCAATTATCTTTTGGCTTCCTATTTTAGCATTCCAATCCCGCATGATGATAAGGACATCATTTCTTGGTGTTAATTCTATAAGGTGCCGTAGGGCTTCATAGAACCAGTCAATTTCATCCTCTTCAGCACCAGTGTTTGGGTTATAGACTTGGACTACTGTGATATTGAATGGTTTGCCTTGGATTCTAACTGAGATCATTCTGTCATTTTGGGGATTGTATCCCAGTATTGCTTTTCCTACTCTTTTATTGAGTATGAAGGCTACTCCATTTCTTCTGAGGGATTCTTGCCCACAGTAGTATACCTGATGGTCATCTGAATTAAATTCACCCATTCCTGTCCATTTTATTTCACTGATTCCTAAGATGTCGATGTTCAATCTTTTCATCTCCTGTTTGATCACGTCCAGCTTGCTTTGATTCATAGATCCAGGTTCCTATGGAGAATAGATCTTTACAGCATCAGACTTTCCTTTCACCACCAGATACATCCACAGCTGAGTGTCCTTTCAGCTTTGGCCCAGTCGCTTCATTTTTTCTGGTGCTACTAGTACTATCCCTCTGCTCTTCCCCAGTAGCATATTGAACAGCTTCCGACCTGAGGGGCTCATCTTCCAGCATCATATCTTTTTGCCTTTTGATACTGTCCATGGGGTTTTCATGGCAAAGATACTGGAGTGGGTTGCCATTTCCTTCTCCAGTGGATCTCATTTTGTCAGAACCCTCTGCTATGACCTGTCCATCTTGGGTGGCCCTGCACAGTATAGCTCATAGTTTCATTGAGCTATGCAAGCCCCTTCACCATGACAAGGCAGTAATCCATGAAGGGGTTTGTATTTAGTATCTCCATAAATATGTAGTCTCTTTATTATTGTTTTTTATTCTGAGTAATGTAAACCACCCACAGCCTTATAATTATACCAATACCTATATCCAGGGGTGGGTTCTACTTACCTTTATTACCGATTCACAACAGGATCAAATAACTCTTATTCTTCTCTTCATATTTTTCTAAGAGTTTGTTCTCCTTTTTAGAATATTTTTTATTTCCCACTTAGACACTATTAGAGAGCAGAAGTGTCTTCAGAATCTGATGATTTCATCGAAGTGACAAAGTAAACATGACAACAGAGCAATGTGAATGCCACCAGTGTCATGATTCCTGTACAATAGGGGAACACCTGATGTCATAATAATATAATGCTCTTGGTATCATTTTCCTTCTTTTACCCCACCCCAACAGAGAACATCTTCAATAAAACAAAAAACTATTGGCTTTTTGGTTGATTCTTTCTTACATTCCTGTTGAGCATTATTTTTTATAGTTTGAAATCACTTTGAAGTATTAGGATAAGATTTGTCCTTCTTGACCATTAAGACGTTTTCTCATACTCCCTTCTTTAGTTGCCCTGTGTGTTTTCCCACAGAGTTCTTTTAAAATAATGGATCAATGAATGGTTTCTCTCCCTCTCTTCCTTTATCCTTCTACCATGAACTTTTTTTTTTCAGTCAGCTGAACTATTTCCCATAGTAATGGTAATTGTCTTGGATATCAGAACAAATTCTGAACAAATTTCAGAATTTGGGGATCAAATTGGGGATGGGGGTACCTGAATCAATAAAATATATAACAAATGAAAAAAAATGCACAAATAAGTTAATAACTCTAGAACAGTGATGGCTAACCTTTTTGCCATCGCGTCCCAGGAGAGGGGGGGATGGGGGAGGTTCGCATACATGCCCACACCCATAATTCTAAGTGCCTTACCCTGCACACACAACCCCCCTCCCCCCTTCTCCTGGCATGTGATGGCCCAGTAGGCCCGTTTTTCTTTCTTACCTGACTCCAGTTCCTCTCTATGCATCTGGAAAGGGTGAAAACAGCCTTTCCCACTCTCTCGGAGGCCCTCCGGAGGCCTGAAACGGCCCATTTCCCAACTTCCGGTGAAACAGAAAGTGACATTTTTTGCTGCCTCTCTAGGAGTCTCTGGAGGCTGGGGACAGCAAAAAAATGTCACTTCCTGTCCAACCTGAAGTTGGGAAATGGGCCCTTTCAGGCCTCTGGAAGGCCTCCGAGGGAGTGGGAAAGGCTGTTTTCACCCTCCACAGATACATAAAGAGGACCTGGAGCCAGGTAAGAAAGAAAATTGGGCTCCCCACCCCCCGGCCCTCTGGAGGCAGGAAACAGCCTGTTTCCCTACTTCTGACGGGCTCAGAAGGCCCGAAATTCAGCTGGCTGGCATGCGCATGCGCACCAAGCTGAGCTGGCATTCCCACTGATATGGCTACATGTGCCACCTGTGGCACACGTGCCATAGGTTCACCATTACGGCTCTAGAACAATATACTGATGTAGGCTTTTATAGAACATTGTCTATTAACACAAGTATTTTCAACATTGATTTGCTGCTGACTTATGGCTGTCTCTCATTTCTAAATCTGCAATTCTTGTTTCTTTTTTGAAAAAAAAATGTCTATAGGCCTCCCTGGGGTATAGCGTAAGTTTGAAGAGTCTGAAGAGTTCTGAAGAAGATATTGAAACACAGTGGCTGGAAGGTGTGCAAGCAATCTTCCTGAGATACAAATATTTTGATTAAGTGTATAATCTGGAAAAAGATAACTGTTTAACCTGTTGATTTGTATATTAAAACTCTATAATAGCAATTGATAATTGGTAATTATTATACTCCTTTATTGTATCAAACTAGGATTAAATACTAGTTAGAAAAAGTTGACCAAACTGAGATTAATAAAATGACAAATGTATAATTTCCATGTGACTAGGTGGAAATTTTTTAGAAATTACCTAGTATTACTTTGAGTACTGCAAGTGCTTCACACTTCTTTTGTTTAACTTTGAACTGGACACCATTTTACAAAATTTGAGATAATGAATATCTCAGAGTTCTGTAGGGGAAAATGATCATTCTTATCTGAACAGCAGATGAATTTTTTAAGTACATAGAGGGGCATTTCTAGTTTTCAAGTATAGAAACTGAGAACAAAAAATTTATTTACATGCTTATTAATATTCATTGGTTATTCCATTCAGATATCGTCACATACAAGCTAACATTTATGAGACCATTCCAGGTCATTCAGTGTAAGATGCATGTGTACAACTAAAGATAACACAAAACACTTAAAAATCAAATGTAAATGATATTTGGGTTAAACTTTTCAGAAATTACTCTTTAAATAAAAACTGGATCCATTTGGAGGGTTGGAGGGTAGAGCTGAGGATTTTGTTCAATATCTGTATTACAAAACCGCCCAGATTCGGGAACAGCTGGACTCTAACCCCAAATGGGTAGATCCAGGTGAGGTGACTGGGGCAGGTCTTGAGACTATTATATGGGAAGAGTTTGACTCTATGACTCCAGAAAACGTGGACAGGATACTGAGCAGTCTGAGCGCAGCCACATGTTTATTGGATCCGTGTCCCTCCTGGTTGGTGCTGGCCTCCTGGGAGGTGGCACGAGGCTGGCTCCAGGGGATTATAAATGCTTCTTTGAGTGAGGGTGTCTTCCCCACTGCTTTGAAGGAAGCAGTGTGAGACTCCTCCTCAAGAAGCCTTCCCTGGACCCGGCAATGTTGGTAAATTATCGTCCTGTCTCCAACCTTCACTTTGTTGTTGAGAGTGTGGTTGCGCGACAGCTGCCTCAGTACCTGGATGAATCGACCTATCTAGATCGGGCTTCAGGTCTGGGTACAGCATGGAGATGGCATTGGTCGCATTGGTTGATGATCTCTGGAGGGCTCGGGACAGAGGTTGCTCCTCTGTCCTGGTCCTATTAGACCTCTCAGCGGCTTTTGATACCATCGACCATGGTATCATGCTGCGCCGGTTGGAAGGGCTGGGAGTGGGGGCCACCATGTTACGGTGGTTCTCCTCCTTTCTCTCCGACCAGTCGCAGTCTGTGTTGACAGGGGGGCAGAGGTCCCCGAGGCCCCTTGTCTGTGGGGTGCCACAAGGGTCAGTCCTCTCGTCCCTTCTGTTCAACATTTATGTGAAGCCGCTGGGTGAGATCATCCATGGTTTTGGGGTGAAGTATCATCAGTATGCTGATGACACTCAGCTGTACATCTCCATCCCAGACCACCCCAACGATGCCCTCGAAGTGATGTCCCGATGCCTGGAGGCCATACGGATCTGGATGGGGAGGAACACACTCAGGATCAACCCTTCCAAGACCAAGTGGCTGTGGTTTCCGACATCCCGATATAGTCAGTTGATGCCATCTCTGACTATTGGGGGTGAGTCATTGTCCCCCACAGATGGGGCTCGCAACTTGGGCATCCTCCTGGACTCACGGCTGTCTTTAGAAGGGCATATGATGGCCGTGGCCGGGAGGAGTTTTTATCAGGTTCGCCTGATTCGCCAGTAGCGTCCCTTTCTGGATCGGGATTCGTTACGCATGGTCACTCATGCCCTCGTCACCTCACGCCTGGACTACTGTAATGCTCTCTACATGGGGCTCCCCTTGAGGAACACCCGGAGGCTCCAACTGGTCTAGAATGCGGCCGCGCGGGTGGTGATGGGAGCAATGTGGTGCTCCCATGTGACTCCACTCCTGCGCGAGCTGCACTGGTTCCCAGTAGTCTTCCAGGTGCGCTTCAAGGTTCTGGTTACTATCTTCAAAGTGCTCCATGGCTTGGGACCAGGGTATCTTCGGGACCGCCTTCTGCCACCAATAGCCTCTCACTGACCAGTCCGTTCCCACAGAGAGGGGCTCCTCAGGGTGCTGTCAGTCAAACAGTGTTGACTGGCGGCCCCCAGGGGGAGAGCCTTCTCTGTGGGGGCACCGGCCATCTGGAACGAGCTCCCCCCTGAGATAAGGAGGATACAGGACCTACATACCTTCCACCGAGTCCTGAAAATGTTCCTATTTTATCAGGCTGGCCTGGCTTAAACCTCCCTTTATAAATGGGTTTTATATTAGGTTTTAAATGTTGTTAAAAATGGATTTTAATTATTTCAGCCTAATTGTATAATTTATTTTAAATTTTTAACTTTTGTATTATATTGTATTTTGAATTGGCTGTTCACCATCCTGAGTCCCTCCGGGGTGTAGGGCGATATATAAATCTAAATAAACTTAAACATAAATATAAACTTAAACATGAGATACTTTGAAAGCACTGCTAAATCAAAAATATGGAAGTTTCCATAGGAATTCATAGGAATTCCATAGAAGGATTTTGAGCCTGGTTGACTGCTATCACAGTCCATTAAATGTTCAGCCTATTCAAAAACCTTATGCTAACACTTTGGTTCTCTGATTATATAAAGTTTTGCTTGTTTAGACATCATAGCTGCTGATTCCAGGCCCAAATGTTTTTCCAGTTTTCTCTAGGGAAAAGAGATATTCACCAATGATTTCTTCAGCAAGCTATTGAAATTTTTTTAGATGAGAAACCCATATTGTTAGATCAGTGCAAGGCAATAGACAAGAGTCATTAGTGAATTGAGCACCTTTTAATTTCCAGCAAAATGTGACTGCACTCTGCCGGCTGGGCTGCTGGAGCTCACCTTTTTAAAGAGTTCCAGGCAGACCAGCTGGCCAATGACAGCAGGTTAAATCTCCCACGGTCCAGACAGCCAATCAGCGGTCAGCATGAAAACTTATGTAGATTCTAGCCAATCCATACATAACATCCCTCCCCTCCTAGAATGAACAGTGTCCAATCCCCTGCCATGTATGTGATGTAGTCCTCTAGGTAGACGGAGTGTGCTGGCTTCCTACTGGACCTGTGCAGTTCACTTGTCCCCAGGATCTTGGCTGCAGCAGTTGAGTCTGGTGTTCCTCTGGGTTCCTGGGAAAGAATCTTCTGGAGCTTCTCAGCCCACGAGTCGAGTTCTGGCCTGATTCCTTTGGCTTCCACAACCATCGCTTCCTGCTGGATGCCCTCAATCCCAAAGGAATGGTCGTTGCTCTGGTTGGTGAGTAGACCTCCTGTTGGGCCACCAGGTAGGCCTGGTTCCTGGTTGTCTGCTTCCTGGCCAGTGGTTGAGCATGCTCCTTGGGGTGGAGACCTCAGGTTCTGGAATTGTTGTTCTGGCCCTCCGGTCATGGTCCAGTCGCCCTGGTTCTTCAGCTCGGTGTCCCCCAGGCAATGTCTGAGTTGGTCGATATGCCTCCTCCAGATCTGCCTGTCTTCCAGCTCAATGCAGTATGACTTGGGGCCAATGACAACCATGACTCGGCCCACCAGCCAGGTTGGGCACCCAGCATAGTTGTGTGCGAATACTCGATTCTGTACATTGAATGCCCGCGTGGACCGTGCGGAGTCCAGGGGGGTCTCAGGATGGTAGTCTGGGTGGTATCAGTCAAGTTGCGACCTCAGCCTTCTTCCCATCAGCAACTCCACTGGGCTCTTGTTGGTTGTTGCATGGGATGATGTGTTGAGCGAGGAGGAACTGGTTGACTTTTTCCTGCCAATTCCCTGGGCCCATTCGGGTGAGGGTTTCCTTGATTAGTCTCATCATTTGCTCGGCCTGCCCATTGCTTGCTGGGTGGAAAGGAGAGATGAGTATGTGCCGGATCCCTTGCTCGGTGAGGAATGCCTCCATGGTCTTGGCTGTCAATTGTGGGTCATTATTGGAAACCAGGATGTCGGGTAGACCATGGGTGGCAAACAGCCATTGGAGGGCTTGAATGGTGGGTTCTGTTGTGGTTGTCTGCATGATGATCACCTCTAGCCACTTGGAGTATGCGACAATCAGGAATGTCTGTCCTTCTACTGGTGATGCTGGTCCTGTCCTCTGGCCAGGTTTGCAGGTGGCCACCAACTGGGTAATGTCCTTGTCCATCTGGGGCCACCAGATGTAGCTTCGGGCTAATGCCTTCATCCTCATGATCCCAGGGTGTCCCATGTGCAGGGTGTTCATGGAATGCCTCTGAAGCTTTTGGGGAACAACGACCCTTTCTCCCCACAGCAAACAGCCCTTAATGGTTGACAGTTCAGTTTGCTTGCTGTGGTAACTCTTGAATTCCTTCCCCAGGTTCTCCTGTGACCACCCCCTCAACACCCAGTTCAGAACCTTTCTTAATGTTTTTTGGGTTTTTTTTGTCTTTTTGGGTGTGTTCAGTGATGTCTCTGGCAGTCACTGGGCTGGCCGGGTCGATGTCGATTAACAGCACTTGGGTGGTGGATGCAGGATCTTCCACCAATTCTGGCAGCGGGCAGCGGCTGAGAGTGTCGGCATGGCTGATGTCTTTGCCAGGGCGGTGGACCAGCTTGTAGTCGTAAACCGTGAGGAAAATGGCCCATCTGGTCATCCTTGGGGACATGTATGGCGGGGTTTGTTTGTTACCTTTGAGGAATCCTAATAGGGGCTTATGGTCAGTTACAATCTCAAAATGCCTACTGTATACATACTTGTGGAACCACTTGATCCCTGCTACCATGGCTAAGGCCTCCTTATCAATTTAGCTGTAGTTGTGCTCGGCCGATGACAGGGTCTTGGAGTAGGATGCTATCAGTGCTTCCATTTTGTCTGGTAGGTGGTGGCTGAGAACCGCCCCAACTCTGAAAGGAGTGGCTTCACAGGTGATCCGAACCAGCAACGTGTGGTTATATTGGATCAGGATGCTGTCGGATGAGAGGAGGTCTTTCACTGCTGCAAAAGCTTGGTCTTCCCTTCATCCTGAGGTCCATGGTGTTGTCTTCCCCAGGAGGTTGTGGAGCAGTTCAGCAATGGTGGCCTTCTGTTGTAAAAATGTGCTGTAAAAGTTTAACATTCCCAAGAAGGCTTGCAGTTCTGCCTTATTCTTCGGAGTGGGGGCGTTCTTAATGGCTTTCATCTTGCTGTCAGTTGGGTGGATGCCCAACCCATCTATTAAGTAGCCCAGGAACTCTACCTGCCTTACACCAATTTTGCATTTATTAGAGTTCAGTTTGAGTCCTTTTTTCTGGAGCCTCCCCAAGATTTTGCACACAAGTTCCATCAACTGGCCTATTGACTCCCCTGATATAAAAATGTCATCAAAGTATGGCACCACCCCTGGGATCCCATGCAGAAGCCGCTCCATTAGGCACTGGAAAAGTCCTGGGGCTACACTGCAACCTGGTACATTTAAATGTCCCCCTGTGAGTCACTATGGTTTGTGCTTCAGTGGTGGCTTCATCTATTGGCAGCTGCTGATAGGCCTGGGCAAGGTCCAGCTTGGCGAATATCTTCCCACTTCCTAGGGAATGTAATAGATGTTGCACCTCGGGCACTGGGCATGCACTCTGCTGGAGGGCCTTGTTCAGCATATACTTGTAATCCGCGTAGATGCGGACGGACCCATCTGGCTTTACAGGAGTGACTATGGGAGTCTCCCACACTGTGTGGTCAGTTGGCACGAGGTGGTTGTTCCTCAACCTTGGGCTGCAAAGCAAATGGTACCCTATGGGGTTTGAACCTGAAGGGGGTCACCTGGGGGTCTAGGTTAAATGAAATGGGTTTCCCCGTGTATTTACCTAGGCCCTCATCAAAGACATCCATGAACTCTGCCAACAGCTGGTCCAGTTCATGGGTGGTTACACTGTGCAGTCCGGTGATGTCCAGGTCCAGGGATTTAAACCATTCTATTCCCAGAAGTGATGGCCAATGACTGCCAATGACCGTGAGCGGCAGCCGACCCTGGAACTTGTGGAATGTTGACCTCCATTCTGCCTAGTACCTCTATCCAGTTCCCTTGATAGTCATTCAGGTGGACATTTGGCAGCTTCAGGAACTTCCTGCTTGCGGCTAGGTTCAACTTCTTGGTTGTTTGCCAGGATACTATTGTAAAATACAAAATAGAGCTGGACCCTGTGTCCAGCTCCATTTTGCATGGTTCTCCTTCAGTGTTCATGACTGTGTGGTATTTCTCTTGATCATATGCATCTGTGTGTCCCACGGTTGTATGGTAGATTTCTCTGGGAGCTTGGTATTGGTCCTCTCTTTGTCTGCTCCATTGTTGGCCAGCTCTAGGGTTCCCTGGTCTTCCTGACAGGGCTATAGGCTTTGGCTGAAAGGAAATGGGTTGGGGTGCTTTGCAGGCTTTGGCAATGTGGCCCTTTCTTTGGCATTGGCGGCATGTTGTATCCCAGAAATGGCAAGCTGCCCTTGTGTGCAAACACATGCAGCCGGGGAAATGTGGCTGCCTGCTCTCCACATCACTGGGGTTCTGCTGCTTTTCTGGGTACACGTAGTGGATGGTGTCATCTGTATTGTCATGGTCATCATTGTACTCAGGGACTTCGGTTCACCAGTTGGGCTCCCAGTATGTGTGGTGCACCCCACTGGTCTTCCTTATGTTTGCCCATGTATGTGTGCTGAGTTGTCTGATGATTCTGCAGTCGTGGCCTCCTCAACAATGTCCTTGAATGAGACTCCTCTCCTTATCAACAGTTTATTTTGTAAAGCGAGGTCCCTCATCCCCAGGATGATCTAGTCCTTCATCATTTCTTCAGGATTTATGAACTCATATCTGGTAGCGATCTCCTGCAGGCTGACCACAAAATCATTGACGGTTTCCGCCTCTCATTGGTGCCGGTGGTAAAACTCATTTCGGCTGCCCATGGGGGCAGCAGATGCTAGGTAGTGGTCTTCCAGGACATGTTGCAGGGTGGCCCAGGCAACAGTCTCCACATCTGCTGGGGCGATCAGTGTCTATGCCTTTTTGTAGATCTTGGTGCTGCAGTAGGTCAGGAATAACGCTCGCTTCCTGTTGTCCAGCCTGGCCTGGTAATCGTTGGCCTCCAGAAACATTCTGAACTGGCCCATGTATGTGTGCCAGTCTTCCATCTGCAGGTCGAAGATCTCTGGGGCTGGCGATACTTGCTGTGCCATTCATGCAGGTGGTCAGAGGTCCTTGTTTCAAGACAGCTACATGGTTCACGAGGAGGTTCTCAGGTCCCTTTTCTCCTTTGTTGCCAGTGTTAGATCAGCGCAAGACAACAGATGAGAGTCGTTAGTGAATTCAGCACCTTTTTATTTCCAGCAAAATATGACTGTGCTCTGCCGGCTAGGCTGCTGGAGCTCGCCTTTTTGAGGAGCTCCTGACAGACCAGCTGGCCAATGACAGCAGGTTAAATCTCCCATGGTCCGGACAGCCAATCAGCGGTGAGCATGAAACCTTATGTAGATTCTAACCAATCCGTACATAACACATATGATTTATTTTATGATGTAATATCTATCTATCTATCTCTCTACCTGTGTGTGTGTGTTACAATTATATCCCATCTTTATCTAGGGGCTCAAGGCAGCATACATAGCATTTCCTTTTCTAAATCTTCATAGTAGCAATCCTATGAGGTAAATTAGATTGAAATATTTCTTTGATACGATACACAGGACATATTCCATGAAACATTTAAGGCTCAGGACATGTTTTGTTCCATTGTCAATTAACTTCAGTATTCTAGCTTGTAGACCCTGACCAGAAACATCTAATAGACTTTAGCAACAAACAAACCAGGAAAGCTAATCAAGAACAAGGCTTTTGTCTTGAATTAAGACAATACAATAGGATCAGAACCTGGATAGGCTGTCTACCATTTTTTAAAAAATTCTAAATAGGTAAACAAATTTGGTTGTCAAGTTCAATCTGAATTTGTAAGAATATACTAGCAAAATTGACAAACTTGGAAAGAGAAAGAAGGAAAACATAGAAACAGAAGAAACAGAAATGAAGCAGTAGAATGACCTGTCAATTTTTACTAATTTAAATGTTTCTTGGTTACCAGTTGAAGATGTTTTATAGATGGCATTTACCACTGACAAAAATCGCAAAGATGTTCCCAAATAATGACCCAACATGTTGGAAGTGTAAGAAAACCCAAGGAACCTATTACCATCTATGGTGGACATGCCTAGCAGTGAAAAAATTCTAGACAAATATAAAAAAAATGGTTAGAAAAAATAACAGATCAACCAAGAGAAAGAAAACCGGAAACATTTCTCAGCATGTCTCCGGAGGCTCCCATCGCCCAAAAACAGCTGAGAGGCACTGCGAAAGATGGCGGCGCGGCGGGGAGCAGCGAGGAACGAGCGGCGAGTGGCGAGTGGCGGCGGCAGTGAGAGGGCATTTAGCAGCCGTTGCGAAGCCCTCAGCGTGTCTCCTGAGGCTCCCGCTGCTCAAAAACAGCTGAGGGGCGCTGCGAGAGATGGCGGCGCGGCGGTGAGCGGCAAGGAGATGGCGGCGAGCAAGTGGCGAGCGGCGGCGGTGAGGGGGTGCCGACGACTCCAGCGGGGCCCCAGCTGCCATCAAGCTTATGGGCCCATTGGAGGCTGGTGAGGGTTCCCCCCCCATCCCGCTTGTCCTCCGCTGGCCCTCGAACTATGCCCACTCCTCCACTATCTGCCCGCTACTCTCCGGAGTGGTGCTTTGGACTTTTGGCTTTGGCTTTTCCATCAGTATTCCATCATTCCACTGGCTGGCCATTGGAAGACAGGCCAGCTCGCGGGAGGACTTGTGGAGCCGGTTCTTTTGTCACCTACCCTGAGGGGGTGCCATACCTGCAGGATGAATCTGCCGGGCCATGGTGAGAGAGTGGCCTTGGACTTTCTAACGCGCCTGCTTTATGGTTGGACCACCGTGAGAGGGTGGTCTGGACATCCCCTCAGTTGGACAGAACGCAGAGACTTCTGGCCGCTACCTTGAGAGGGTAGTGGCGTTTTCTCCTGATTGACCTGGTCCTGCTTCAGGACATTTTTGAACTATGATTATGGACCTATGCCATGCCCCCATTTTCTTGCCCATATCTGTTCGGATGTTCCCTAGGTCTATGCTTCTTGCCCTGTGAGATTCCCCCCTCTCGTGGGTTTGGCCCTCCACATTATCGAGGGCCTACCTTAATGACGGGTTTTGAGACCCCAAGAGGTGGCATGTCGCAAAACGGGGATTGAGGGGTTTTTAAGTGCTTTTTTAATGGGTGTTTTAGGGGGTTCTGGGGTGGGGGAGGGTGCGGGTTTGGGGGGAAACCTGGGGGGGAAAGGGACAGGCTGTGATGCCACAGGGGGTTTAGTTTCTGGAGGTAAGAGGGCTCCCACTGAGCCCTCTGTTGAGGGTTGTATGATAAATACGCTATGTGGGAGGGGCAGATATGGCGAGAGCAGGGGACCATATCGTGTGGTGGGGGCACGCACTCGCTGTCTTCGAGCGATTGCTTGCCCCGTTCCCCAGAGCTACTCCCGTTCCCCGGGTTGTTTAGAGTCTCAGGACCCAAGGCTCCAGCTGTTGTTGTGCAATGCGAGGTCCATTGTAAATAAGGCCCCCCTCATATGTGATCTTTTTCAAGAGGGGGGTGCGGACCTGGCTGGTATTACCGAGACCTGGCTGGGCCACGAGGGGGGGGTTCCCCTCATGGAGATGTGCCCACCGGGTTTCCTTGCATTCCACCAGTCGAGAGCCCAGGGCAGGGGTGGGGGAGTAGCGGTCATTGTTAAGGAAGGTCTGGGTCCGAGGGAGGCCACTGTACCTCAGATAGCCTGGTGTGAGTCCATCTTTGTGAGGTGGGGTCCTGGTGGGCAGATGGGTCTGTTAGTCACGTACCTGGCTCCCTGCCACGTGGCAACGACCCTGCCCGAGCTCCTCAATGTTATAGCCGAGGTGGCGGTTGATACCCCCAGGCTTATAGTCATGGGGGATTTCAATCTGCCATCTATTGGTGAAACATCTGAGATGGCTTGGGAGTTCATGGCTACCATGATGGCCATGGACCTGACCCAGGTAATTCAGGGCCCGACTCACATTGGTGGACACACCCTGGACCTAGTTTTCGTCTCTGGTCAGTGGTTGAGTGGTCTTGATATTGGGGATATAGGTGTGGAACCCTTGTCATGGACTGACCACTCGCTCCTTCGACTCGACTTTCTGACCGCTGCACCTCACCGCAGGGAGGCGGAACCGACCAGGTGGTTCCACCCCAGGCGCCTGATGGATCCTGATAGGTTCCAGACGGAGCTTGGGCCATTTCCTGAGACACTGACACGCGACTCGGCTGAGGACCTGGTGGCTGCCTGGGACAGGGCAGCCGGTGGGGCCTTGGACCGTGTCGTGCCTTTGCGGCCTCTGACCCGGCGCTGAATTCACTTATCTCCTTGGTTCACCGAGGAGCTGAGGGAGATGAAGCGCCGGAAAAGACGCCTAGAGAGTGGTTGGAGGGCCAGTCGCTCTAAATCTGACTTGACACTAGTAAGAGCTCATATTAAGACTTACTTAGTGGCAATAAAAGCGGCGAAATCTAATTATTTCGCCGCTCTTATCACGTCATCAGATAATCGCCCAGCCGCCCTGTTTAGGGTGACCCGTTCCCTCCTCCATCTGGGAGTGCGGGAGGATCCCTTGCAGGGACGTGCTGAGGACTTTGTTCAATATCTGGATGATAAAATAACTCAGATTCGGGATGATTTGGCTGCTGACTGGGTTAGTTCAGGCGAGGTGACTGAGCCCAGTCTTGAGAGTGTTATCTGGGCTGAGTTCGTTCCTGTGGCTCCCGAGGAAGTGGACAGGATCCTGGGAAGACTGAACGCTACCACATGTTTATTGGACCCGTGTCCCTCCTGGTTGGTGCTGGCCTCCCGGGAGGTTACACGAGGCTGGCTCCAGGAGATTATAAACACTTCTCTGAGTGAGGGTGCCCTACCGACTGCTTTGAAGGAGGCGGTGGTGAGGCCTCTCCTCAAGAAGCCCTCCCTGGACCCAGCTGTTTTGGCAAATTATCGTCCAGTCTCCAACCTTCCCTTTCTAGTGAAGGTTGTTGAGAGTGTGGTACCCCGGTACCTGGATGAAGCTGTCTATTTAGACCCGCTCCAGTCCGGCTTCAGGTCTGGTTACAGCACCGAAACGGCATTGGTCGCATTGGTGGATGATCTCTGGAGGGCCCGGGGTAGGGGGTACTCCTCTATCCTGGTGTTGTTAGACCTCTCAGCAGCTTTTGATACCATCGACCATGGTATCATGTTGCGCCGGTTGGAGGGATTGGGGGTGGGGGGCACCGTTTTACGGTGGTTCTCCTCCTACCTCTCCGACCGGTCGCAATCTGTATTGACAGGGGGGCAGCGGTCGACCCCGAGGTGCCTAGTGTGTGGGGTGCCACAAGGGTCGGTCCTCTCGCCCCTTCTGTTCAACATTTATGTACAGCCGCTGGGTGAGATCATCCGTGGTTTTGGGGTGGAATTCCATCAGTACGCTGATGATACTCAGCTGTACATCTCCACCCCAGACCACCCCAACGATGCCGTGGAAGTGATGTCCCAGTGCCTTGAAGCTGTGCGGGTCTGGATGGGGAGAAACAGGCTTCAACTCAACCCCTCCAAGACCGAGTGGCTGTGGCTGCAGCGTCCCGATATAGCCAACTGACTCCATCGTTGGTTATTGGGGGCGAATTATTGGCCCCCACGGAAAGGGTGCGTAACTTGGGCGTCCTCCTGGACCCACGGCTGTCTTTAGAGGATCATATGACAGCTGTGGCCAGGGGGGCTTTCTATCAGGTTCGCCTGATACACCAGTTGCGGCCCTTTCTAGATCGGGACTCCCTACGCACAGTCACTCAGGCGCTCGTCACGTCTCGCTTAGACTACTGCAATGCTCTCTACATGGGGCTCCCCTTGGGATGCACCCGGAGGCTCCAGCTGGTACAGAATGCGGCCGCGCGGGGGATTATGGGAGCGATGGGGCGCTCCCACGTGACACCTCTCCTGCGTGAGCTGCATTGGTTGCCAGTTGACTTCCGGGTGCGTTTCAAGGTGTTGGTAATCACCTTTAAAGCGCTCCATGGCTTAGGACCAGGGTACTTACGGGACCGCCTTCTGCCACCAATTGCCTCCCACCGGCCAGTTCGCTCCCACAGAGAGGGCCTCCTCAGGGTGCCGTCAGCCAGACAATGCCGGCTGGCGACCCCCAGGGGGAGAGCGTTCTCTGTGGTAGCCCCCACCCTCTGGAACGATCTTCCTCTAGAACTGAGAACAATTGCTGACCTCCAGACTTTTCGTCGGGCTCTGAAGACTTATCTCTTCCAACTTGCCGGACTTGCCTGATCCCTTCTACTTTTTAAATTTTTTAGAGTTTTATTCTGTTTTATATTCTCAATCTAATTTATATTAGTTTTTAGTACGATTTTAACTTTTTTGTATTGGTTTTTTAATTGGCTGTTCACTGCCCTGAGTCTGTCAGGAGAAGGGCGGTATATAAATCTAATAAATAAATAAATAAATAAATAAATAAATAAATAAATAAATAAATAAATAAACTAGGAATATTTATGAAAACATATACCAAAGAAATAAAATATCTCATCTTACACATCATAACAGCAGCCTGAATAACATATGTACAAAAATGGAAAAAGGAAGAAACACCGACAGATGAAGAAGTGAAAGAAAAAAAGTTTTAGAATGTGTTGAGATGGACAAGTTAACAAAACAAATTAATGAAAAAGAAAAGCCAGATTATACATATATATAGATATGTATAATTGTTTTATATACAATTTGGAACAAATGGTATGAATGGCTTGAGAGCAGAAATAAAGAACAACACAAATAGGGGAGAATATAAAATGTAAAATATATATGCAAGAAATATATGGGATGCAGTATGTTCCCTCCTACATGCTGGGGTAGACCAGGTGTCTCGATAGAAAAGCACTTAATCTTTCCCTTGGCTCAAGTTGATGAAGGGAAGAGAACTTGTGGCTCAGAGGTTAATACAACTGCCTAACATGCAGGCAGCCCAAGTTCGAATCCAAGTAAGGGTATGGTTAGCTGATGAAAGCTAAATAGCTTGAAATAGATCTATGCTAGTCTTCCTTTACTTCTTTATCAACAAAATATAAATTTATATATATTAACTAATTGTTTTAAGGGAAAAACAAGTTAAGCATTAATGGGTTTTTCAGGCATCTGAAACAAATATATAGAAATGTATAAAATGAAGGCTATTAGGATTAGAAAATACATTGTAATCAATCAAAAAGGGGACAATGAAGAAAATGAAACAATATGAGAGACATGAGGTGGGGGGGAGGAGGGGAAAGTCATAGTGGAAAGCAGACCATGAAGAAACACTTGTTAAAAAGAGAATATATTTATATATTGTATGTTATGTGTTTGTCATAATGTGTAGTGATAAAACAGTAAAACTTTTTTTTAAAAAAAAATAAACGTTTCTTGGTTGCTAACACATTTTTTCATACAACCAAAACCAACACCTATGTGCATGAATATCACCAATTAAGCATACAGAAATCAAATTCATTATATTTCTGGTATTAGAAGGTATAAGAGTCCAGTTACAACAGGAAAGATGTCATGATCTGGTCATGGTTAAGTTACAAATCAAGCTAGAACAGAACAAAGCCAACCAGTGTTTATAATACAATTCAGTGTGTACAATATATCCACCACTTTCAAAACATCCATTAGGAATTGCTTTGGAATCAATCTTCCAGTAAAAAAACCTGAAGACAGGTCCACTAAAAATGGACTATTGAGACAAGTACCACCGATTTTTAAACCATCATTTTAAAAATCGGTGGTACTTGTCTCAATAGTAGTAACTATTAAAGGGTTCTTGGAATCCTAATGAACAATCACTTAAATATGAGCTAGCAGTGTGCTGCAGCTGCCAAAAAAGCCATCACAGTTCTAAGCTGAATGGAAAGAGAGAGAGAATCAGGATCATGTGAAGTGTTAAGTGTACCAGTTTATAATGTCTTAGTAAGGCCACACTTGGAATACTGAATCCAGTTTTGGTTGCCATGATATAAAAAAGATGTTGAAACTCTAGAAAGAGTGCAGAGAAGAGCAATAAAGATGATTAGGGGACTGGAGTCTAAAACATATGAAGAACTGTTGCAGGAACTAGGTATGGCTAGTTTAATGAAAAGAAGGACTAGGGGAGACATGACAGCAGTGTTCCAATATCTCAGGGGTTGCCACAAAGAAGAGGGAGTCAAGCTATTCTCCAAAGCACCTGAACTCAGGACAAGAAACAATGGGTGAAAACTAATCAAGGAGAGAAGTAATCAAGAACTAAGGAGAAATTTCCTGACATTGTTAGTTCATAATTCACACTCCATAATTTTTCCCATTTGTCCAATTCAATGTTATATCCAAATTTTTCCCCCCAAATTATCATATTTTCTATCTAATTTATATCTTAATAAGTAATTATATATTTTGGTTATCAATTTCTCATCCATTCCTTCTAAATTTTGTCTAATTCGTATGACTCTTTTTGGAATCCGAATTGTACCAAGTCCATCTTATATCTGGATTCTATCTGTAAATATGGCCACCAGCCAATGTCTATACCCTGTTCTTTCAGTTCTTGTCTCGATTTTAACTCTCCTTTGCTATTCAGTAGTTCTTTATAGATTTTCATTTTCTCCGTAACCATGGCATAGATCTGCGCCTCCATGGTCGATAACCATTCTGGAATTTTATTGTAATGTATTTTTCTAATCTCTTGCCATGTTTTATATAGTGCTTCTCTAATGATATGTTGTTGGAAGTATCCGTGGTGTTTATCTTTCCCCTTCCACAAAAAAGCGTGCCAACCGCTTTGCAAATCGAAGCCCTCTAATATTAATATTCTTTTGTTTTTAAGCTCTATCCAATTTCTTATCCAAATCAAAGATGCCGCTTTATAATACAGTTCCCAATCCGGTAGTCCTAATCCTCCTTTCTCTCGTGTATTTTGAAGGTATTTTAATTTAATTCTTGCCTTCTTCCCCTGCCAAATATAATTTGCAATCATTTTATTGAAATCTTTAAAAAAGTCATTTCCTGGCTGTATCGGGATTATTTGGAAGAGGTATAATATTCTTGATAATATGTTCATTTTAATAGATGCAATTTTTCCTAGAAATGATAATGTTAACTTACTCCATGTTTCCAAATCCTTTTTCATCTGTTTTGCCAATTTGTTATAATTATCTTCTCTAAGTGTTATTGATTCTAGAGGTTCTTCTGCTATAAGTACTAAATCATTGGCAAAAGCCTGGGTTTTATATACTTCTTGTCTCACTTTTAATCCTTTAATCTCTTGGTCCTCCCTAATTTTTTTTAACAGACTCTCCAAAGATAGAATATACAATAAAGGGGAAAGTGGACAGCCTTGTCTGACCCCTTTTGTTATGTTAAATTGGTCAGTCATGTCCTCATTCACAATTACTTTCACTGTTTGCTTTGTATATAATTTCCCTATAATATTTTCCAAATTTAGTCCCAATTGCATATCTTTTAACTGTTCTTTTCAGAATTTCCAATTTAAATTATCGAAGGCTTTTTGGGCATCAAGGAAAACCAGTGCACATTGTTTCTCCGGATGGGCTTCATAATATTCAAGCATGTTTAATATCACTCTCATATTATTTCTAATTTGGCGGCCCGGTGGAAATCCATTCTGGTCCGATATAGTTGTTCAATACTTTTTTGAGTCTTTCTGCTAAGATTATGGCGAACACTTTGTAGTCTGTGTTTAATAGAGATATCTGTCTGTAGTTCTGAATTAGTTGAGGATCGGTGTCTTCCTTATGAGTGATAGTGATTATTGCCTCTGTCCAAGTCTGTGGGATTTCCGCTTTCTCTAAGGCCTCATTGTAAACCTCCAGCATGTTCTCTTCTTTTATTCCCTGTACTATACTTATATAATTCCTCTGGAATTCCATCCGGTCCTGGGGTTTTATTGTTTTTAAGTTTTTTTCAGTGCAGTATCCAGTTCCAACATAGTTATCGGTTTATTTAATGTTTCTCTTTGTTCATCTGTGATGGAAGGCATATCCGATCTTTGTATATAATGTTTTATCTTTTCTGCATCTATTTCTTCTTGTTTATATAATTCTGTATAGAATGTCTGGACAATTCCTTTCTTCTCTTTCCTACTATAATGAATTTCCCCTTTTGAATATCTGAGTTGGTATATCATTCCTTTATCTGTATTCTTTTTCAATTTATAGGCCAGCCATCTTCCTGTTTTGTTCGCAAATTCAAAATAGTTCTGCTTGGCCATCTTTATTTTCTGTACTAATTCTTTTTGGTTCATCAAATTTAAATTATGTTTTATTTCTTTCCATTTTTCTTTTGTCTTCTTATTTTGGGGGTATTGTTGGAGTTCGAATTCTATATTTTTTAAGTCTTCCTGGAGCTTATTTAGTTGTTGTTTTCTTTCTTTGTTCTTTCTCCCTATGTAGGCTATAATCAGACCTCTTATAAACACTTTTGCAGTATCCCATGTATTCTGAATGGAGGTATCCTCTTTCTTGTTTATTTTAAAGAACCAACCTAATTCTTTTTCTAGCATTTCTTTAAATTCCAATTGTTTGCAAATTCTTTGATTCATTGTCCATCGTTTAAACCTTTTTGCTCCTTTCCAAGTTACCAATATTGGGTTATGATCTGCCCATTGATTCACTTCTATATCTATTTTTTCCACCCCATTTCTGATATTTATGGTCATCCACACCATATCAATCCTAGACCAAGATTGATGGGGATGGGAATCGAAAGTGAATTGGTTCTGGTCTTCATGGGTCTCCCTCCAGACATCTCTCAGGTTTAATTCCTTAGCCATCTCAAAGAATTCTTTAGGAAGAGTCTCTTTTTTTTCTTATTCTTTTCCCCAGTTTTATAATCTGTTTTCACATCTACTATCGTGTTGTAGTCACCAATTTAACAAATATCTTCGTATTCCAGCTCAACTATTTTATTATGTATTTCCTTGAAAAAGTCCTGTTGCTTTTGGTTTGGGGCGTATATTACTACAAGCAATATTTCCATTTTTTCCAATATTAATTCAATCATGACTGTTCTGCCATCTTCGTCTGCATATATTAATTTCGAGAGAATCCAATCTTTAACATATACCGCCACTCCCTTATTCTTTTTTGTGGTCAACGATGTATATAATTTCCCTAATTTGGGATTTTCTAGAATCTTTTGATATCTTCTTTTTATGTGTACTTCCTGAAGACATATCACATCCGCTCCTACTTTCCGTAATTTAGTAAAAATTTGGGATCTTTTTTTTGGTGCATTCAAGCCATTTATATTTACCAAAAAAAGTTTCAGGGCCTCTTCCATTGTCGAGTGTGGCTGTTTTTTTTGCATTCCTTGTCTCCATCCGTGTTTTCATCCTTGCCTCTTCTTTCTCCTCTCTTTCTTTCTCCTGCCTTCTCCTTACTTCTTTCTCCAGGTATGTCTCTGATAGAGTTTCTTCTTGGCTTCTACTTTCTAGCTCCTATTTACTGTCTTGGCCTTCCTCCTGGTTAAAGTGTGCATCATAAAACTCTCTTGCTTTCTCTAGTGTCCCCAGTTTGTATTTTTTTTCTTCCCACGTTACCAGAATCCCTTCTGGTGTTAGCCATCTATTTTATGTCTATTCAACTGGTTAGTAAGGAATTGGTAATGTTGTCTTTGACTCCTAATTCTTCGGGGTATCTGTTTTAAAATAATAATTTCTTTGCCTTTATATCTCAACGTCCCTCCTCTGGATTTCATATACACTTCATCTCTAATTGATCTTTTAGAAAATTTCACATGTACCTCTCTCGCCAGCCGGTGCCTTCTTATATAATTTGTCTGGACGCGGTAAGCTTCCTCTAATTGTTCCTGTATGTCCTGTTTATCTTTTTCTACTATTTCTGCTATTATTTCTGCCATTTTTCCATCAAGGTCTTCATCTTTTTCTTCTGATATATTTTGAAATTTCAGAAAATATGAGGCTTTTTCCATCTCAAGAATTGCTAGAGAATCAGACAGTTCTTTATTTATTTGGGCTGTTTTCTGTTCCATTTTGTCTACTTTCATTTCTACTGAATCTATTTTAACTTCTGCTTTCCTAATTCTTTGTTCATTTTCAGTTATTGATTTTTGAATATCTCCAATTCTATCATTCATATTTTTAATATCATCTCTAACTTCTCCAATTTCATTTCTAATTTGTGTATGGAGTGATCTCATTTCTTCCTGGTTCTCTGCCATCTTTTCTTGTGTTTTAGTAGCGTTTCCTGTATCATGGAAAACATGCTTTGCATCGTGTTTAATGCCATTTCCGTTTTCCCTTTCTCCTTATCTTTTACTACCATACTATCTAATGTTTTTTGTTGAATAGGTGATACTGCCACTGTTGTCATATTTACAGCTGGTTTTTTAACTGTTTTTGTTATGGTGGAAATTGTTGACATCTTTAATGCTCTAGAGAAACTTTCTTAAGCTAACATATAATATTTGTATGCTATTCTACTATCCTCTGATTCTTTAATTTCTTCAGCAAATTTTCCTTATTATTATCAACTATCACACTTTAAATGCACCTTAATCCCCCAATATTCATTAGTTAAACAACTAACTTACTATATCAACAATTAATTATTTTTCAATTATTCATTCAATCAGTTCATTAAATTATCCTCTCTTATTTGCAATCTCAATTAAAAATTCTTAATTAATCTTAAGTAAATTTCATTCAATCCCCTTCCTCTTTGTCTCAAATTTATAAAGCTGTGACACAATCAACATTTGAAGTTCATAACTTAAATAGGTTAAGAAATAGGCTAATAGATAAATAGATAAGAAGATAAATAGGTAGATAAGTTTTCAAATATAAATTATAAGATTAGAATTCTACAAGATTTAAATTGACATAAGTATATCTACTATCACTTTTAAATATCTAATGAATTACTATCTTTACAAATATATAGAATATACATTGAGTCAAAATTTTGATGAATGAGAAGAGATCTAAAGGGTCACTCCCCCTCTTTTTTCCTCGTACTTAAAATTTTTAGTCCAGTGTCCAATCCCTTCTGTGAGTCTAATATGGCTACTTCTACTGCCATTCAAAATGACTTTTCTTCTTTTCTGTCTTGTCACAATAGTCCTCAATAATACCAATAAACAATTGGTTTAAATTTCCAAATTCTTTTGCTTCTAGTTATCTTTGGACTTCTCTTTTTGTGTTTATTCCACCACCGCCTGATTTCTCAACAGTGTCTTAGAGTCCCAGGTTTGCCAAATATCCCTTAGTCACTTCGTGAGGATCTGTTTCACTCACTGCCGCTATAACCTAGTATATGCGCTCCACTTGTAAATCGCCGCCACAAATTAGTTCCTCTGATCGCGCTCCTTCTCCTCCACTTTTCTCTTGTCACCCCTCGTTGCTGGGAATCTTCGCTCTGCACTGTCACTCAAAACCGCTTTTCTATCAGTAGCTTTGCTCTAGGCAGCCGCCATCGCTTCTGTCCGCCCTAAGAGCGGACTTTTTCTTTGATAGATTCGAGGGGGTTGTCCCATTTCCTCTCCAACACTAGTGCTGCGTCCAGAGGCTTTAGCACTTCCCCTCTTTTTTTCCAATCTCTACAGGATTGGAAAAGCCCTTAAAGAGCTTCTATCAAGGAATATTGGGGTTCCAGAGACAGCAGCAGCCGTTCCTCACCCCTCTCACAATGTCGTCACTGCTGGAAGTTTCGTCCAGTTTAGTCTTTTCAACCTTTGTTTGAGAGATAAAAGTGACTCCTTTGGTGGAATTCTAGATTTTAGGCCAAATTCCTACAGTCTGCACCAAACAATCCTTGCATTCAACTTCACATTGCATTTCACCATTTTATCATGTATACATCCAGATTATTTTTTTCTGTCACGTAGGTATGGTCTCTTAATTCTTCTATCATCACTTGCTGTTGTACACTTTTTCCTGCCTTTACCAGTGTGGTTTTGTAGTGACTGAGTCTCCTTATACCTCTTCAAAAACTTAGAAATGCCACCTTTGGTTAAGTTTCCACCAATTTTTCTTCTAATTTCTTTACAACTGTAGCCTTATTCTCTTAATAATACTATTTTACATCACTTTCTGGGCAACCTCTTTGCACCATTTCTTTAATTTTATTACATTTTACAAGTTCACTAAATGAAAGAACACAAAAAAAACCAACTAACTTGATAGTGATCACATAACACACTGACAAATGTCCTCTCAGCTTCAATACATGACATCATTAACTGAATCCTACTGTGATCTGATTGGCTCATTGCCAAGACAAGATGAGACCTGATTGGCTCTCTAAACACTCATGCTCATTGGCTACAATTAGATGAAGGAAAGCTACCTGATATCAACCTAAGCAAGTTGTGCTTCTTTTTTCTGGTTATTTGGCTATAACTTTTCATAGAATAGAGATAATGGAACAAATTTTGTTGCATTACATTCTTGATGAAATTAATGTTCCATTGATATATATATATTTATGGTACTGCTCCAAAAGAGAGTGGTGTTATTAGCCCTCAAACCTCAAAAATACCAAAAGGTTTCCACAATTTTGGCCACTACTATACATTGGGATAAGATCTTGGATTATCAAAAGGCTGTCATCTCACCCACAACAGAAATCATTCAAAGTGTGACCAATGCTATTTCCATCACATACCTAAGTCCCCCTGAAGGAGATCCAGATAATCTATTTCATCTGAGGTTTTTTGCAACCATTTCTCAGTCACTTTCCCCAAAAGATGTTAGATACTGGATGAAAATGTCCCATTACAGTGTGGTCCAGGATTCAAAGTCAATTTGAAAAAGGCTGAAAAGATTCTTTTACATGCCCCTGCAGGAGACTCTCAGACCCCCCTTCACCCAAAAAGGCATGTGTCACCTGAAACAAGACCATGGGACAACTATATGCAGATGCAATGAGCATGCAGAAATACTGACACTTTGCCACCCTTATGGACACAAAGTAGGCTTAATAGTGGTTCTAACCAATGTTTAGTTGGGTTCAGTCTTTATTAAGCACCAGCAATGCTCTAGACATCTCTTTTCAACAGCCTCAATTCACAATGAACCCTGAGGAGTGAATGTTCCACATGAGTATGATCAGTGGTGGGATTCAAATAATTTAACAACTGGTTCTCTGCCCTAATGATTTCTTCCAACAACCAGTTCACCAAACTGCTCAGAAAGTTAACAACTGGTTCTCCCGAAGTGGTGCAAACTGGCTGAATCCCACCACTGAGTATGATCTGATCCAAATCCTTGAGTGCTCCCCCCCCCCCCCCCCACATTTGAAGCAGTGATCAAGGCTTTAATTGGACTGTGCAGCAAGAGGTGGAATAATTCTCAACTCTGCCTGCAACCCATCCAGATCCATCAGTCACCAGGATGGACTAATCTAATGGGTCAAGCCTCATTGCATCAGATAATGGCAATAGAGCACCTCATGATAATTTAAGTATGATCTGACATTGATAAGGGAGACACCAAGACTCCCCCAATTTCAGATCACATAGCCACTCTTCTGACAGGAACAGCATTATCCAGGATGAGATTCCATTCCTAAGGGGGCAAGTTACCCAGACCATATGTCTGAGAAATTTCACTGCCAACTGAGAGATGGAGTCAAGGACATCAAGCAGAGAGGTTGCTTTGTAGCAGGAATCCCAACTGATCCCTAAAGGCATCTTAATGAACAGGGTGTTACATCCAGTGATCTGTGGTGGCACCACCCCATAAGTTGTAAATGATCCTTAGATGACAATCACCCCCACCTCCAATCCATGGTCTTAGCTGATGCCATACTGGAAACCCTGTTGGGCATATTTCTAAAAGTATCATCCTCACATCAGAGCTCAGATAGGCCTCAGCCATACATTAAAGGATTAGATATTTGATGAGACAAACCAGTGTGACATTTAAAAGCAGCAGCTGGAAATTGGTGCCACTAACTGGATATATGGACTGTGACCAGATTCCTGAATGTGGAACCAGAATAAGACAACGGTTCTGCTTCCCCCAGGGATAGTTTACTCCATATCTCCCACCATATCACCCTATGCCTGTCAGCACTATAACACTTTGATCTCCCCCTACCACCATCAAAGGCAGTCTCAACTCCCAGTCTAGGTTTCCAGTTCCCACTGTCTTCCATTCATACCCAGGACAGGCGTCACTAGTTCTTAGCACAATCAGGATATCCAGAGCAGTGGTGGGCTTCAATTTTTTTTTACTACTGGTTCTGAGGCTTGGTGGGCATGGCAGGGGAAGGATACTGTAAAATCTCCATTTCCTCCTGATCAGCTGGGACTCAGGGGGAGGGCAGAGAGTACATGGGGGCGGGGCCAGTCAGAGGTGGTATTTGCCGGTTCTCTGAACTACTCAAAATTTCCACTACTGGTTCTCCAGAACTGGTCAAAATCTGCTGAAACCCACTTCTGATTCAGAGACTATTTTCCCACTTCAGCCACAAAATACATTCATAACAATCATACTCACACTAAACTTCTGCCTCATTCTTAAATCCTAGTCTATCATAGTTTCTTGCTATAAGACCATTGTTTCCTAATAATTTTAGGTAATAGAAATATATTGTAAATTGATGAGCCCTTGTAGACTGCTGGATAATGTTGGTTACTAAGTAAGCTCGCAGAACTGGTAGTGTGCAATTTGGAATCCCACCACTTCTTTAGAGTCTTCCCTGTTTTCTGGATTCTGTAGTTAAGTGTACAAAGTTGGTGATGTATTTCTTTCAGATTTTTTTTTCAAATATTAGGGTAGGAAGATTGTGGCTTGGAAACCTTCCCAGAAAACATGTCCTAGTCATTTTGACTGTAGCTGATGATTACAGGCAGCATCTAAAATGTTTATCATCTCCTCAGTGATTTGCTTGTCTAATAGCCCATCCAAACTGGTTCAACATAAAAGCTAAATGGAGCATATAGGTACATAGGCATCTGAACATGAGTGGTTAGGAGAAGAGTAATTGTTCCCACCCATTCCACAGCTCATATATCTCAAAACATTCATTTGGTCCCATGTGAAATTGTCTTCAGGATTAGAGCAGCCCTTCATCCCATTCTCTAGTATAAATTATGACTCACTGAACAATTGTGAGGAAGACTTCTCCTCTAGCAGCTGATAAGAGGTAATGATTTTTGAATGAAGTAAAAGTATATGGAGTGCATTTGTCTGAAAACAATGGGAACATTGTGCACGGGATTACTGTCTTCTCAGAAAAATAAGGTCTGGAAGGCAAGAAGTTGCCTTGTGAAAGAAAAAAAGTGCTACAACCACACAGTACACAGTACACAGTACAACCACAGTGAGGCATTGCAACATGTCTTGACAATCACGTACATAGTATATGCTTTTAAAGAAGGAATTGGGCTAAGTTACCTTTGACCTTGGCAATGTCAAGGCTTTCCAAATTTGCTGAATCAAAGATCAGGGCCCACTGACACAAAATGGGCCATAGGAATGAACAGTCACAGAGTCCTGTGTAGGGAGGAATCAATTGGAAGGAGAATCCATAATTAAGATGCATGTTCACTTTATTTTCTTCAGCTTCCATTCTAAGAAGATTTAAGTAGCATTCTGAGTTTCTTGTCTGCTTTGCTGCCTCAAAGAATATGCTTTATGTTTACATTAATCCCTTATATTTTTCCTCAACTTTAAATCCTGACAGTCAATTTATCTATTCACAAAGGGTCATCCCTCATTAAGACAAGACCTTTTTTGTATTCAACTAAAAGGTGAGTGAGGATGTTTGTTAACAGAAAGGAAAGGATTATAGCTGTTAAAGCAATGCAAAGCTGCATGGTGATTTTGTTTTCCTCAACTCCCATTCTAAGATATAAAGTAGCATTCTGATTTTCTTGTCTACCTTGCTGCCTTAAAGAATATGGTTAATGTTTACATCAGAGGTGAAATGCTCCCTTTTCGGACCGGATCGCCCGATCCGGTAATGATAGTGGCGGGTGGTTTGGGGAACCAGTAGCAAAAATCCCTGCCCCTCCCCCCACATGCCCAGCTGAGCCGTGCAATCATCAGAGACTTTTTAAAATTATTTTTCAAAGCATTTTTTCTACAACCTCTTCGGCCGAAAAAATGCTTTCAAAAGTTTTTTTTTAAAAAAAGGCTCTGATGATTGGGCGGCTCAGCTGGGATCATCAGAAGCTTTTAAAAGCATTTTTTTACAACCTTTTTGGCCGAAGAGGTTGTAGAAAAAATGTTTTCAGAAACAAAAAAAGGCTTTGCTGATCAGGCAACTCAGCTGGAATTGTCAGAGGCTTTTAAAAGCATTTTTTAACAACCACTTTGACCGAAGGGGTTGTAGAAAAAATGCTTTTAAAAGTTAAAAAAAAATTGGCCATGCCCACCCAGTCACATTACGCCCCCCAAGCCATGCCCACAGAACCGGTAGTAAAAATTTTTATATTTCACCACTGGTTTACATTAATCTCTTATACTTTTCCTCAACTTTAACAAGTTCTTAAAGAGATGGGAGTACCAAACCATCTTATTTGTCTCTTGAGAAACCTATATGTGAGTCAAGAAGCAACAGTGAGAACTGGAGATGGAACCACTGATTGGTTCAAAATTGGGAAAGGAGTCCGGCAAGACTGTATACTGTTGCCCTGCCTATTTAACTCATATGCAGAGCACATCATGAGAAAGGCGGGGCTAGTTGAATCAAAAGTTGGAATTAAGATTGCCAGGAGAACTATCAACAACCTCAGATATACAGATGATACCACTCTAATGGCAGAAAGTGACGAGGAACTAAAGAGCTTCTTGATGCGGGTGAAGGAGGAGAGTGCAAAAGTTGGCTTGAAACTCAACATTAAGAAAACTAAGATCATGGCATCTAGCCCTCTCTATTCCAGGCAAATAGATGGGGAAAAATGGAGGTAGTGACAGATTTTATTTTCCTGTGCTCCAAGATCACCACAGCCAAGATCACTGCAGCCAAGAAATTAAAAGACACTTTTTATGTTGTTGCTAGTTTGAGCAGGAGATTCAAACTCAGGGGATGTTTGTGATTGGTTGGCAGCCAGCACTGAAGTGTATATAAGGAGTGCTGCTGCCTGTGTATTTTGCTGAAGTCTCACCATTTAATAAAGAGCTGTTGTCACTATCCTGCCTGTGCTGCTCGTTATTGCCCAGCCACTTCATTTGGCGACGAAGGTGGGATAGCACACAGGAGGATAACAAAAAGAGCTAACGATAAAAACACAGTGCCCACTGGGACCGTAGACTTCAGCCATGGCCCTGTACGTGCCGCCTACACCATTTGACCCAGCGAGAGAAAAGTGGGGCTCCTACATGTTTCGTTTAGAATGCTCCCTCGAAGCCAGCGACATGCAAGGGCTATCAGCGAACCACAAACAAGCCCTGTTCCTCAGCCACTGCAGGCCGGACTTGTTCAAAATGGCTGAATCACTCTGTGAACCAACCCCAGTGCAGACGGTTCCTTGGGAAACCCTCCAAGCAAACCTCAGGGCATACTACGCTCCCGCTCCCTCCAAGTTCGTCCAGCGCTATCAATTGAGACAGCGGGTGCAAAAGGAGGGAGAACCGGTAACAACGTATGTGGCAGCACTTCGAAGAGCCGCAACACACTGTGATTACCGCGACCTGGACGATGCGCTGCTTGAACAGTTAATATGTGGTGTTTGAGACACCAGGCTTCAGAGACAGCTGCTCGCGAAGCCTGGGTTGTCCCTTGCTGGTGCCCTAGATGAGGCCAGGGCACATGAGGCATCCACAAAGGCATTGGAAGCAGTACAGCATCCTCAGCCCGAGAAGACTGGTCCTAAAGCAGTTCCAGTACACCACGAGGAGGCTCGGACCAGCTCGGAAGAAGAATCGGATGAAGACGTCTTCTGAACTGAGAAAAGGAAAGGCGAGCCCAGCCACCAACAGGAAAGCTGCCTGAATTGCGGTGGCCAACATGAGAGACAATCCTGCAAGTATCGCGACGCTATTTGCAGGCATTGCGAGAAGAAAGGTCACTTAGCCCGAGTATGCCGAGCTCAGCTTCCGCGTTTCCCCAAGCCACATGACCAAACCAGCCAGTCAGAGCCGCCACGTTAGAAGTGGCCAATCTAAGACAACGGCACCGAAAAACAGCGTGAAATTCAAACATACAGCACGAGAGTCGGCCAAGCCAGTATGACCGTGGAAGAAAAAGTCTTCACCACCGTTAAGATCAACGGAAAACTTTGCAGCATGGAGATCGACACCGGATCTGCACTCTCCATTATGTCATGGGCTACACTAAAGTCATTGCTGCCGAACTACAAAAAGAGCCAACTGTCGAAGCAACGAGTCCGTCTGCTAGACTACCAGGGGAATCGAGTTCCAGTCGAAGGCGTCGACACCTTCATCATCTCCTACGGCGATTTTGAGGAGAAACTGCCCCTGACCATCGTGAGCAAGCCGCTACCAAGTGTTCTGGCCCCATTCCCAGGAATACCCCCCCTCAGACAGTCAGAGTCTAATGAACTGGCAGGCAACCAAGTAAACTGATAACAAAGCTTGGCAGCAATCCCTGCAACTGCTTGCCAAAGTCTTTATTAATAGTTCAGTCAAATACATACCACCAAAATGTACAGAGCTGAGACGCAGGGCCGATTCGAAACCGGGATCCATGAATCTTTGTTTTGTTCATCACAAAGATACAGGCTGCAATCCCTCTCTTTTATAGCCTGTGAGGCGTGGTCCACCAGCTAATCACGACCACGCCTTTTCCTCTGCTGGGCTCTCCTGTTTCTCCGACGCTGGCGAGGATCCAACCAAAACTCACTCCCCTCATCAATGTCCTCCTGTGGCTGCAGGGACGAGCTTGGCTCTGGGCCTATCTCCTGCCCTTCGGTGTCCTCCGGAGGCATTGCCAGAGAGGAGAGTCCTGGAGAAGGAGGCCTTGCCAACTCCTCTCCCTCACTCTCAGAGTCCTCCCCTGCTGATGACGCAGGCTCAGGCAACGGAGCCACAACACCAAGTCTCCTGGGTCTCCTGATTCCGAGCCCTGGGAATGGGCTTTACGGGAGTCCACAGCCTCAGCGGAGCATCCCTCAAAGAACACTTCCTGCACGAGTTCCGAGACGTATTCGAGGACAGCCTTGGCAAGTACGTGGGGACCCCGATTTCATTTAATTTGGACCTAGGGGTAGCACCAATCAGGCTCAAGGCAAGGCGAGTTCCCTTCGCCTTAAAACCAAAAATCGATGCCGAGTTAGATAAGCTAATTAGGCAAGGCATCCTAATACTGGTAGACCACACTAAATGGGAAACCCAAATAGTGACCCCGATTAAGGCAGACGGGTCAATTAGGATATGCACTGACTATAAATGTTCAATTAACAAGGCGTTACAACAAAGCGCATATCCCATTCCAATAGTTCACCATCTACTCCATTCCCTCGGTCTGGGAAAAATAGTCGCCAAATTAGACCTTGCGCAACCTTACCAGCAGCTGCCAGTAGATGACGCTACGGCAGAAGCGCAAACCATTGTGACACACAGAGGGGCATTTAAATGCACCCGATTGCAATTTGGGGTCAGCATCGCCCCGGGGTTATTTCAAAGCACCATGGAGCACCTGTTACAAGGCCTCCCCAAAGTCGTCCCTTACTTTGATGACATGCTAATCAGTGGTCAAAATGAAAAGCAATTGGCAGAACGAATCAGGTCAACTCTCTCAAGATTCAGAGAGGCCGGCCTCAAACTTAAATGGTCAAAATGTAAAATTGGGGTTCCCTCAGTAGAATTTTTAGGTTATAAAATTAACGGGTCAGGGATCCACCCCACGGAAAGCAAGGTGAAGGCCATCAGAAACGCTCCTATGCCCAAATCCAAGACAGAGCTACATGCTTTTCTAGGCCTCCTTAATTTCTATACTATGTTCCTAAAGGATAAGGCGACAGTTGCAGAGCCTCTACACAGACTCTTAGGCAAGAATACCCCTTGGGTTTGGGGCAAAGCTGAAGCGGCTGCATTTAACGCCGTAAAGAGACTCCTTTCTGAGGACAGCTTCCTAATACAGTACAACTCTGAACTGCCGCTAGTCTTAGTCTGTGACGCCTCTCCGTTTAGCGTCGGCACCATGTTTAGCCATAGACTGCCGAATGGCCTAGAGGCGCCCATTGCGTACTACTCCCGGACTCTGTCATGCGCAGAATGCAATTATAGCCAGCTTGACAGAGAGGCTTTGGCAGCCATTGCTGGCGTAAAAAAATTCCATTAGTATTTATTTGGCCAGTCGTTTGACTTAGTGACTGACCACCAGCCACTACTGGGCCTTCTTGCTGGCGACAAGCCCACCCCCCCCACACACACTTTCTACGCAGATGACCAGGTGGTCAATTTTTTTGGCCGCTTACTCATACAGAGTAAGCGGCCAAAAAGAGTACGAGTAAGCGCTTACATGTTGGGGGGCTGCTTATTGTGGGGAGATCGTGTGGTTGTACCCGATAGTCTGAGGCACAGGGTCCTAGAGATGTTGCATGTGGGCCACCCGGGCATGGTTAGGATGAAGGGTCTTGCCCAAAGCTATGTGTGGTGGCCGCACATGGACCAGGATATTTCTGAGTGGGTGGGGAAATGCAGGCCCTGCCAGGAGTCCCGTCCAGACCCTCCAGTTGCTCCCCCCCTAGGGAATGGGAGAAACCCAAGGGGCCATGGGGAAGACTCAACATAGACTTTGCTGGACCGTTTCATGGCCAGTCCTTTTTAATTATAGTCGATGCATTCTCCAAATGGTTGGAGGTTAATCTCATGCCATCGACCACTTCAGAGGCGGTCATTAAGGTCCTCCATCACCTCTTTGCCACGCACAGCCTACCAGACACTCTGGTATCCGACAATGGGCCTCAGTTTACCTCTGTCCAGTTCAAGAGCTACCTTGCAGAACTGGGCATCCGGCATGCGCTTTCTGCCCCCTTCCATCCGGCTTCGAATGGTCAGGCCGAATGATTTGTTCACACCATCAAGGAGGCCTTGTCCCATTTAGACTCTGGCGACTGGCAAGCCAAGCTAGACCAGTTCCTAGCTATACAACACGCCGTCCCATGCACCGCCATTGGGCGCAGTCCAGCCGAGCTATTGATGGGCCGCAAACTTAGATGTGTCCTCAACCAGCGACATCCCAACTATTTGGCCGACAACTTCAAGGGGCAGGAGGGGGAACTACGACAATTTCAAATTGGCACAGCTGTTTTTGCAAGAAATTATGCAATCGGTCCCTTATGGGTAGAGGGAATAGTCACCAGAATGTCAGGCCCCAAATCTTATACGATAGATATCGGCCAGGGTAACATTTGGAGGCGACACATCGACCAATTGCGGAAACGAATGGTTAGTGAAAACTCAGAACTCGAGTCTAAGCCAGATCCTAACTACCCGAGTCCGTTTAACACAGCTACATCAAATCTGAGTGAGCCAGAATACTTATCTGGCAAACCAGAGCTCCAGCGCTGCCGCAGCGAGCCACTCCTCCCAGCCGGGAGAAACCACACCTCCAAAGGGTCCCCGGAGGTTCCATTGGTGGAGGCAGGAGAGACAGGAGGTCCCTCTGACCGGCTCGACGCCCCGGCTGCAACTGAACTGCGCAGGTCGACCAGGATTAGGACATGCCCAGGTCACCTGTGCGACTTCATTTGTAAATATGTAAATAATTGAGATAAAATGCATTCTGGGAGGGGAGGGGTGTTATGTTGTTGCTATTTTGAGTGGGAGATTCAAACTCAGGGGATATTTGTGATTGGTTGGCAGCCAGCACTGAAGGAGTGCTGCTGCCTGTGTATTTTGCTGCTCACCATGTAATAAAGAGCTGTTGTCACTATCCTGCCTGTGCTGCTCATTATTGCCAAGGTCCCACTCATAGTTACTGTTTTTGTACCAGTTTCTCCTAATCTGTGCTTGTACCCTTGGTTTTTCCTGCTTAGATGTAGAACTGCCTTGCTGTTCTCCATATTAAATTTCATTTTATTGGCTTATTCAAGTCTGTCAAGATCATTTTGGAACCTGAGCTTTTCTTCTGAGGTGTTGGCTATTCCTGGCAGCTTAGTGCCATCTGCAAATTTGATATGGTCCCCTTGTGTTCCCCCATCTCAGTGAAGACATTGAAGAGTACTTGGCTAAGACAGAACCTTGTGGTAGCCCACTGCTTGCTTCCCTCCATGTAAATGTAGTACCGTTAAGGACTACTCATATCATACATCATATCATCACTGCTACCGGCTTGGGAGAACTGGGCTGAACCAGGAGGAAATCATCACTGGTACAGAACCTCATTTCTGGCCATGATTCTGTAGTTCTTATTAAACATGAAACTCCCCTTCTCCTCCATGCCATTTCAACACCAAGAACCACATATAAGAATGGTTTCTGTTAGTGAAATAAGCATCAGATTACAAAAATGCCAGTACATATGTTTTCCCATTATTATTAATACGTGTATTTAATGTGAAATTGGAATAATTTCATGATGTCTTTGCTGCCTGCTGCTCATGAGATCCATTCACTTTTTTATATTTGGGAAACATAAAACAAAAACAACTGTAATATATAAATGCATGGGAGGGTGGTGTGCACTTTAATTTATTTAGGTTTTGCATGGCTAGGCTGTTACCGGTGGGATGGTACCATGTTTCCCCAAAAATAAGACCAGGTCTTATTTTCTTTTGGGCCACAAAATAAGGACTAGGGCTTATTTTCAGGAAATGTCTTATTTTTCCTCCTTGTATGGGAGGCACACTTCTGCTCCGCCACAAGGTGGAGAAGTAGAGCTGCCCCACACGCCCAGGACAGCTTTACTTCAGGGCCCCCACAGCCAAGCCATCCATGCACCTACACCTGCCTTACCTTGTAGTGGTGGTTCCAACAGCCCTACTCTCTTTTGTTTCTGATAACTTTTGGGGTCTTTTTTAAAAAAATATAGTACCAAGCAGCTAAGTATAACTTATGAGGAGGTCATGGTTTTGGAAGGAACTGAAACACTACAGAGCGTAATAATCCGGAGAGAACAATATGAGTACCCATAACTCTTGAACAGTAAGATCTGGAACAGAGACAGTTTCCTTGTAATGGAGATAAAAGTTGCAATTATTATTGTATCTTTCTTATTTTGAGGAATTATGAGGAAGACTTCTCCTCTAGCAGCTGATAAGAGGCAATGATTTTTGAATGAAGTAAAAGTATATGGAGTGCATTCATCTGAAAACAATGGGAACATTGTGCACGGGATCACTGTCTTCTCAGAAAAATAAGGTCTGTAAGGCAAGAAGTTGCCTTGTGAAGGAAAGAAAGTGCTACAACCACACAGTACACAGTACAACCACAGTGAGGCATTGCAACATGTCTTGACAATCACATACACAGTATATGCATTTAAAGAAGGAATTGGGCTAAGTTGCCTTTGACCTTGGCAATGTCAAGGCTTTCCAAATTTGCTGAATCAAAGATCAGGGCCCACTGACACAAAATAGGCTATAGGATTGAACAGTCACAGAGTCCTGTGAAGGGAGGAATAAATTGGAAGGAAAATCCATAATTAAGGTGCACAATCACTATTTTCCTCAGCTTCCATTCTAAGAAGTTTTAAGTAGCATTCTGACTTTCTTGTCTGCCTTGCTGCCTCAAAGAATATGCTTTATGTTTACATTAATCCCTTATATTTTTCCTCAACTTTAAATCCTGACAGTCAATTTATCTATTCACAAAGGGTCATCCCTCATTAAGACAAGACCTTCTTTGTATTCAACTAAAAGGTGAGTGAGGATGTTTGTTAACAGAAAGGAAAGGATTATAGCTGTTAAAGAAATGCAAAGCTACATGGTGATTTTGTTTTCCTCAACTCCCATTCTAAGATATAAAGTAGCATTCTGATTTTCTTGTCTACCTTGCTGCCTTAAAGAATATCCTTAATGTTTACATCAGGGGTGAAATACTCCCTGTTCAGACCGGATCGCCTGATCTGGTAAGGATGGTGCTGGGTGGTTCGGGGAACCAGTAGCAAAAATCCTTGCCCCTCCCCCCATGCCCAGCTGAGCCGTGCAATCATCAGAGGCTTTTTAAAATTATTTTTCAAAGCATTTTTTCTACAACCTCTTCGGCCAAAAAAATGCTTTTAAAAGTAAAAAAGTAAAAAAGCCTCGTCAGAGGCTTTTAAAAGCATTTTTCTACAACCTCTTTGGCCGAAGAGGTTGTAGAAAAAATGTTTTCAAAAGCAAAAAAAAGGTCTGTTGATCAGGCAACTCAGCTGGAATTGTCAGAGGCTTTTAAAAGCATTTTTAACAACCTCTTTAACCAAAGGGGTTATAGAAAAAATGCTTTTAAAAGTTAAAAAAAAGTTGGTCATGCCCACCCAGTCACATTACGCCCCCCAAGCCATGCCCACAGAACCGGTAAAAAAATTTACATTTCACCACTGGTTTACATTAATCCCTTATACTTTTCCTCAACTTTAACAAGTTCTTAAAGAGACGGGAGTACCAAACCATCTTATTTGTCTCTTGAGAAACCTATATGTGAGTAAAGAAGCAACAGTGAGAACTGGAGATGGAACCACTGATTGGTTCAAAATTGGGAAAGGAGTCCGGCAAGACTGTATACTGTTGCCCTGCCTATTTAACTCATATGCAGAGCACATCATGAGAAAGGCGGGGCTAGTTGAATCAAAAGTTGGAATTAAGATTGCCAGGAGAACTATCAACAACCTCAGATATACAGATGATACCACTCTAATGGCAGAAAGTGACGAGGAACTAAAGAGCTTCTTTTTTTTTTATGTTAACAAATTTTTATTTCATAATCAACATGCAAACATATAGGCATATAAACAAAACATAGTCAGTCATCAAAATATAGCATCTAATACATCAAAGCTTGAAAAAGTTTTAAAAAATTTTCTCCCCGCCTCCCCACTCCTATCCCAACCCCCCCAGACTTCCCAAAGCAAATACAGAGTAAAACATTTGATAAACACACACACACAAAAACCACACACTAACTATCTATAGATTTATCTCCCTCTTGCACTTTAACTCACCTTGTTCATATCTAAAATAACTGTTCTTGCTTGAAGGTAGTTAGTCCCACTTCATTCTTGTCCATTCTTCAGCAATAAGCAGATCTTCTTTATTCCAGTCAAAACCTAGTAACAATTAGCCATCGCATCTCCAACCCTTACATATATTACTACAATGAGAAAATGATTCAACTAATCCCCAATAAAATATATTGTAAAAAACCTTATACTTTCCATCCTATAAACTTATATTAAACATAAACTTATTCAACTTATTCTCTACAAATCCACTAGATAACATTAATGTAACTTAAAACAAAATATAAAAATTTTAATGATATCCTTCTTGGAACCCTTGAATTTGTATTGAGAGATCTATACTGACCTTAATTTTAACATTCACAATATTTTCCTTTTAGTCTATCAACTTTTATAGTTAAAAAAAAAAACACTGTTCAAAATGTACTTCCAAGCACAGGTAAAAATTTAGCCAGTAACCTATAACAATTCAGACATAACATTACTTAAAATAACTTTCCAAAGTAAATCATGTCTCTAAATATAAGTAAATCATTCATTTTCACTCTAATATAATTTTCTAAAACAAAACAAATCATATCCCTTAATACAAATATAGTAATTCTTTTTCACTATTATTATCCTCCCCAACAAGGAGGAGTATAATTCTTCCATCTCCATTTTTTCCTGGCTTTTTTACGAGCCTTCTTCTTTAGTCTTATTCCTCCATCTTTTTTTATATTTACAAACTGTTGAATTTTCAGCTGTAATTTTTGAGTCTTGCAATCTTGTACACTTTGCAAAATAATTCCTTTTAATAAGCACACCTCTTTAACTAGAATTGAAAGTCCATTTTTATAAAGAAATTGTAATGTTCCATTTCGAATCCTTCTTCTTATATTAAAAATCCCAACACCTCCTGTCACTTTTCCATTTGACTGTGTCAAAACCTCTGGAAAGATCTCTCTCCATATCTCCTGATTAATCTTCTTCAAGCCTGTCAGCTTTCTATTCTTAATTTGTAGAACATCCACTCCATTTTCCTCAGGTGCTTTGGACTGGGTAACTTCTTCCTCCTCTTCATTCAGCATTTCAATATTATTTGGCATCTGGGATACCAATACAGTGTCTCCCCTTATATCTTTACTACAAATTTGAGTAAAAATCTTCTCTAAACGCCCTTCCAATCTTTCCATTAACGAGGAGGTAAATGATTCTAGCCTTTCTTCAAAGAGATCCACTGTCAGTATTTGTTTAACCGCCATTTCCAAAAAACACTTTCCAGCAGCCTCACAACAAAGTCAGTAAAATTCTTATTCTCACTCTCCAACAGGTATTACCATTTAATAGTCAATAAATCCTATTTTCTTGAGCTGCAAACCTTAGTTTCAACTTCATTCAGCCAAACCTTAAAATACTGACAGCTTTAACAAATTTAACGAGCGCTAACAGGCATTACCGATCACTTTCTTCTTTAGCTTTCATTTTCACTCTTCCTAGCAAATCAGCACCATCTTGTTTCTTTTAAAAACTTTCTCTCGCCTCTGGAAGGAAGTAGTATTTATTGGAGTTAAAGTATAAGTAAAATACTTGCAATAATTCTCCTGTTTTGCTCTGCCTGCTTTAAAGTCACTCCTTGGAATCAGTTGGTTCACAGGAGTGGTCGCAATGCCTTGTTCTGTCATTGACAGAAACGTCCCAGATCTGAAGCTGCTTCAGGCGCTTGGGGAGCCCTTGCCCCCTGCACCCCCAGGATTAATCTTGGGAGTTTGGGGAGCTCTACCCATGCCTGTGCACTCGCTTCCCCCTCTTCACCCAAGGGGAAAGTTCCAAGCCACCAGAACAGCTGATTTTTGCTGGCTTTACAGATCACGGGAGTCAGAGCTCCCAAAAGAGCTGCTGCGGCACCGGCGGTGCCACTGGAAGTCGAGCTTCTTGATGCGGGTGAAGGAGGAGAGTGCAGAAGTTGGCTTGAAACTCAACATTAAGAAACCTAAGAATAAGGCATCCAGCCCTCTTTATTCCAGTCAAATAGATGGGAAAAATGGAGGTAGTGACAGATTTTATTTTCCTGTGCTCCAAGATCACCACAGCCAAGATCACTGCAGCCAAGAAATTAAAAGACGCTTGCTCCTGGGGAGGAAAGCTATGGCAAAACTAGACAGCATACTAAAAAGCAGAGACAGGACCCTGCCAACAAAAGTGTTTATAGTCAAGGCTATGGTTTTTCCAATTGTCCATGGGGTCGGATGAGTCAGACATGACTTTGCCACTAACAACAACAAATGTTTGTGTGTGTGTGTGTGTGTACAGTATATACACACACATACACACACACACACACATATATACATATATACGTACATACATACATATGTACGTACATACATACATACATACACACCTCTTAGCTTAGAGGTTAATACATTTGCCTAAAATGCAAACAAGCCCAGGTTTGCATTTGCCTAAAATGCAAACATACCCAGAAGGGTATGGCTAGCTGATGAGAGCTAAGTAGTTTGAAATAGATCTATAGTAGTCTCCCTTTATTTCTTTGTTAGTAAATATAAATTTAACACAAAATAGTTTGTCTCTTTGGTCTTTTTTTTTTTATAAAGTACCAAGCAGCTAAGTATAATTTATGAGGAGGTCATGGTTTTGGAAGGAACTGAAACACTACAGAGGGTAATAATCTGGAGAGAACAATATGAGTACCCATAAGTCTTGAACAGTAAGATCTGGAACAGAGAGTTTTCTTGTAATGGAGATAAAAGTTGCAATTATTATTGTATCTTTCTTATTTTGAGAAATTATGAGGAAGACTTCTCCTCTAGCAGCTGATAAGAGGTAATGATTTTTGAATGAAGTAAAAGTATATGGAATACATTAGTCTGAAAATAATGGGAACATTGTGCACGGGATCACTGTCTTCTCAGAAAAATAAGGTCTGGAAGGCAAGAAGTTGCCTTGTGAAGGAAAGAAAGTGCTACAACCACACAGTACTTTCTATGATTTTCTAAATAAGGCATTGCAACATGTCTTGACAATCACATACATAGTACATGCATTTAAAGAGGGAATTGGGCTAAGTTGCCTTTGACCTTGACAATGTCAAGGCTTTCCAAATTTGCTGAATCAAAGATCAGGGCCCACTGACACAAAATGGGCCATAGGATTGAACAGTCAAAGAGTCCTGTGAAGGGAGGAATCAATTGGAAGGAGAATCCATAATTAAGATGCATGATCACTTTATTTTCCTCAGCTTCCATTCTAAGAAGTTTTAAGTAGCATTCTGACTTTCTTGTCTGCCTTGCTGCCTCAAAAAGTATGCTTTATGTTTATATTAATCCCTTATATTTTTCACCAACTTTAAATCCTGACAGTCAATTTATCTATTCACAAAGGGTCATCCCTCATTAAGACAAGGCCTTCTTTGCATTCAACTAAAATGTGAGTGAGGATGTTTATTAACAGAAAGGAAAGGATTATAGCTATTAAAGCATTGCAATAATTTCTAACAATTTGCAATTTCATTCCATTCTAATGAACAGCAAAAACAAATGTGGTCATGGGTTTATTATTATTTTTTCCAATTACAGGTAGTAAGAAGGTATTGTCCTGTTTTCTTCTGATTCAATAAGCTGAACTGGAAAGAATCTGGACCCGACCGCTAGAGTGACTCAAGCACTTTTAAAGCTGAAGATCTGATTGTCTGAAGTGAGTTGAGGATTCATTGCACAGCTCTCCTTTTCAAAAAAAAATCTTTTTGATTTATCCAGGACACTGAGCGCTTGTGAACTATAAATGTTCATGAATTTCATGAATTTTATGTTCATGGATTTATTTTTTTCCAGGATATTTGTTCTTCTATGACAAAATTACTCAGGTTGTAATTCATCAACAGAATAAAGCCATCATCTTTTTTTGCATCATGACTGAGCACTGCAAGCAGATACAATCAAATTAACTCAAAAACACAAGAATACATACAGTATGTTTTATTTTTCCTGTATATTTGACTGTATGTTTGCATTTTGATAATGAGTCTGAGTATGGTGAGGCTTTCAAACACAAAACACACTGCAATTAAATATTTAAAAGGTCACTCCATATATTTTTGGGGAGATGGTTAAATGCATAGACATCATAAACCTTCTCTCAGGGGTGAAATCAGAAAATTTTCACTCCCGGTTGGTCAGGTGGGTGTGGCCAAGTCGACATCACTTCTTTGCCCTTTTTTAACCTACAAAACACAACACAACACAACTGGGTCACCCACAATGTAAAAGCAGCTGTGCTAGACCCAAAATGGCCCCTGCAACAAGCAGGAACCTCACACGGGCACAAAAAGTCCAGAAAACCAACTTTCACACTTTACACACACAAAATTCCACATACAGCTTTCTGAGATTTTGTGTGTTTGTGTAGTTAGAGTGAAACACTACAGAAACACACAAAATCTCAGAAAGCTGCACCAATATTATTTTATTTTTATTTTTATATAAAAGCAACTAAATTTAAAACTTCCTAAAATTTAAATGGCTAGGTCTAAAAAAAGAACAACTAAAAAAAAACCCAATTAACTTTTTTTTAAAAAACTCCCAAAGGGGAAAAAAACTTACCCAATTGAAGGGACAAGGCAGGCAGGAAGGCAGATAGAGCTGCTCACCAATAAGCTTGATTGAAGGCAGGGAGATTCAGTTGCTTGCTGATGCAATGGATAGCAGGGATTACAGCAAGCAAAGCAAGGCAGGTGTTGCAACCAGAAGCTCAGGATTCGGTCCGAAGAGCGAAGGTCAGCAAGCTGGAGACCAGAGGGGAAGGGATTTTTGCTACCGGTTCTCCGAACTGCCTGCCGCCATCGCTACCTACTCGCCCGAGGTGGTCCAAACTGGGAGCATTTCACCCCTGGATATGACAGAAATGGATCAAATGCTTTGAGACCGGCAGCATAGAATCTTGATAAACAAGCAAACAAACAAACAAAAAAATTGCATGATATTTGGATTATCATTTCTCTTTCTTTCTTTTAAAGTTTCCTCATTTTAAACCTATTGATGGCAAGCATGAATAATGTGGCCCTTCCTGTGATAGAACATTTATAGCTATTGTGAAGACAGGATGATACAAGCAAATTTTAACTTTTTGTTCCCCTCTATTGATCATCTGCACCAGTCTAGCTTTGCTAGACTGGTGCAGGTGAATAAGATTTCCACCCAATAGGACTTCCATTTGGTGATTTGTGGTGACATGGTGGTGGGAGAGTGATCTCTGCTCTCCAACCCCATTTTTCACCGTGTTTTGGGGACCCTGAGGGATGCAAAGCCCAGAGAGCTTTAAGAATGAAAGAGGGAGTCAGGCGAATGAGAAAGCATGAGGCAAGTGCTCCTCGCTCGACTGGATACCTCTGTTAACCCCAACACAAGTCGGTCTGTCACCTAATGGCGGACCTGAGGCCACGATAAGCCAGCAAAGAGACAAGAAGCAAAGAAGAAGATTGGAAGAGACAGTGCTAGACGAGGAGATTTTTTTTCTTCCCTGATCACTGTAGAGACCATGGAGACTCAGATTGGAGAGGAGTGAGGTCAACCACATCAGGTGAAAGGACTCGCAGAAGGGAACCAAGTGGTGACTAGAAGAAAGGAGACCGATTGAAAAAGCACAGAGAACTGACAGGTCGGCATGGGAGAATAAGGGAACTGTTTTAATAGAGCAGCGGCACAAAGAGGAAGATTGGTGGGATGCTGTAAATAATAAAGCAGAAAAAAAAACATCGCTGTCATGGAGAGGCTTGATGGAGAGCTAGATTGAGGAGGAAGGAGGCAGGAAGTGCGTCCATTACAAGGAACTGACAGCAGTAGTAGCAGAAGAGTGATCAATAGACTGTTAGACTACTAGAACTGAGAAAGGTGCATTAAGTTACAGTTAATTAACTTGGACAAACTGGAGAAATTGACATTTTAAAATGGAGAAGACGACCTAGGACAGGAGGACTCTGAAAGCTTAAACAACAGCGATTTCTGCCAATTAAATACTGTGAAAGAACTTAGGACCTAACTCTTGAAACACAATTACAAGGATAAAGTATCTTACTTCTGCCTTTGTATCCCTTTGTGACTTCTTTTCCTTTTCTTTTTTTTTACTTGTTGATAGAGTATTAATTAATTAGTATTAAGTTGAGTATTAATTAATTAGTAGCAAATCAATCATGACTGTATATTTCAATGAATTGAATCAATTAATTATATTAATTAACTATAATTATAATTACAATTAAATTGATTATAAGTTAAGATGATAACTGGACATTTAGATTTAGATATTGATTGATATAGATTGACTAGTGTATTTATTATATATTTGATATAATAATTTGATATAATAACTTGATAAAATATTATATACTTGATAAAAGACATTATTGTATAGAAATTTTAGGCTACTGGACAAATTTCCAACAGTGAGCTCATCTCCTAGTAGAGAAAACAAATTACAGGTACAAATTTTCTTTAGGTACAATTAAGACCACCTCCAGTAATATCAGAAATCAAAATAACAATAGATAGAGAATAAGAATAAGAAAAAGTAGAAAAGCTAATACTGGTGGATGATAATTTGGAGGAATATTGATAGGATAGTAAGAGATCAAAAGAAGATCTCGAAAGACATGACAAGCCTCGCCTCAACAGTATTAAAAACAGGAAAGAAGATGACCATGACGTTGCCTGCAACTCAAAGGTCGATGGAAGGATTATCTAAAGATGAAAAATCCATGGTAATTCCAACAATGCAGGCTATGCAATCCACCCTGACATTAATATAAGAAACAATGATGAAAATGCAGGAGAAAATGTCTAGCAACCATGATGAGTTAAAGGCTGATATCCAAGCTCTAGACTGCAAAATTAATGAGATACAAGAAATGATTCACGATAATGAACAAAAGATAAAGAAAGTAGAAACAAGGGTGGAACAAAATGAGAAAAAGCTTGAATTAGTAGACCAGAAATTGATGGCGGAAAATAGAGAATTAGAGGATTCAATTATTCAGTTAGAGATGGATCGGGTGGCTTTCTACCTGCAATTTCAAAATATAGTAGAAGGCAAAGAGGAAGACCTGGGACAAGTGATGGCAGAGTTGATTGTGGAGGCCCTATAATAAGATAAACAGGAAATAATAGAAGAGCTAGATGAAGTTTATCGGGTACAGACTAACTACGCCAGAAGGAATAAGTTGCCAAGGGAGGTCCATGTCAGGTTCGCCAGGAAGAAAGTCAGAGATATACTGTACAAGGTAATGAAGGAGGAGCCGATAATTTGTAAGGGGAAGGAAGTGATAATGCTGAAGCAAGTTTCTAGGAGAATAAGGGAACTAAGAAGGGACTATCACTTCCTAGGCATAGAATTAAATAAGAGAAATATCTTATTCAGATGAATCTTGCCGGAAGGCATGTTAATTACATGGCTGGGGGAAAAAGATCAAGATTGATAGTCTAGTAACCGTGCAAGACTTCCTTGATCAACTGGTATGGATGGAGGAAGAACAGAGCAGCAAGGAAGAAACTGAAACAGCAGCCAAAGAGGAAATCCCCTATCAACAAGAATCTAAAGAAGGATCCATGGAAAAGAAGGAACCAGAAGAAAAAGAAAGCAAGGACACAAAAGGAAAGAAACCAAGAACACAAAGAGTCACATGAGCAAATAAAAACTAAGGTCATCCAGGAAAACTACAAATGGAAGATTGGAAACTAATATGAGCCTGGTTTGGCACTGCAGACTAAAGCAGCATAATTAACATCCAGCTGTCTCCCATTACACCAGTTCAAATCTCCCCAGGCTCAAGGTTGACTCAGCCTTCCATCCTTTCTAAGATAGGTAAATTGAGGACCCAATTTGTGGGGGCAATAAGATGACTTTGTATAAATATACAAAAGTATGAAGGCTATTGCTTAACACATTGTAAGCTGCCCTGAGTCTTCGGAGAAGGGCGGCATATAAATCAAATTTTTTAAAAAATCAATCAATGTTAATGGATTGAACGAGAGCAGAAAGAGAAAACAAATATTCATGAAATTAGCCAAATGGAACGTTAATATTATATGCCTTTAGGAAGTCCACATACGTAAACAAGACAAACCGGGCAGATGGCTGCCCTACAAATTCAAGAAAGAAAATGAAAAAACAGATTAGTCACCAATTGGAAGACAAGAAGGGAAAATTGCAAAACAAAGAAGATAAGCTTGAAATTGCTCGGGAATACTATACAGAGCTCTATAAAGAGGAAGAAGTTCCAAAAGAAAGGATTGAGCAATATCTTTCAGAGGATGAACCCACATTGATAGGAGAGGAGGAGAGGAAAGTGTTGAATAGAGAAGTTACGATAGAGGAATTAAAGATGGCAACTTCAAAATTAAAGAATAATAAATCACCAGGCCCAGATGGTCTCACAGGAGAACTATACAAAAAATTGGAGGAAATATTATGACCAAAACTATTGGAGATATGCAACAAGGTGTTATTGAATGCTAAAATACCTGATTCGTGGAGGGAAGCATACATCACACTACTACCAAAAGAAGGTACCAATCCAAAACAAATAAAAAACTACAGACCAATTTCCCTTTTAAATTTGGATTATAAAATTTTTATGAGAATAATGGTCGAAAGAATGAAAAGAATATTAAATGCTATGATACATACAGACCAGAATGGCTTCCTCCCCAGCAGACAAATAAGGAATAATATAAGAATAGTCATAGACACTCTAGAATATTACGAGGCCCATCTGGAAAAGCAAATGACCTTCGTCTTTCTAGAAGCCCAAAAAGCATTTGATAATCTAACATAGGAGTTTATGATCAAACAAAGTAAAATAATGAAATTTGGAGTGAATTTTGAGAGAATGATAAAAACAATCTACAACAAACAAAAGGCGAATCTAATATTAAATGGAGATATGACCAAAACATTTCAGATTAAGAAGGGGATAAGACAAGGATGCCCTCTATCACCATTATTATTCATTATGGCCTTAGAAACTTTGTTAAGCAGGATTAGAAACAATAATGCAATAAAAGGTTTAAAGATCAGGAATGAAGAATACAAAACACAGGCCTTTGCCAATGATGTAGTGTTGATCATGGAGGAACCATTGGAAAGGGGCCAAAGAATCTTGGAGGAAATAGGCAGATACAGAGAGGTGTCTGGATTTAAACTAAATAAAGCCAAAACTAAAATGTTGGTAAAGAATTTGACAAAGGCAAAAGGAAGAAGCGGAAAAGATATTGGACTTACAAATTGTTAAAAAAATTAAATATTTAGGAATTTGGATAACATCAAGATGCTCAGACCTGAAAGAGAATAATTACATACCCCTGATTAAAAAAATTAAACAAGATTTGGAAAGATGGGGGAACTTGCAACTATCACTTTTAGGTAGGATAGATAGCCTCAATAAAAATGAATACTCTGCCCAAGTTATTATATCTATTCCAAACTACACCAGTCAAACTTGATAAAAAATTCTTTGCAGAACTGAACAAAATTACAAGGAAATTTGTCTGGGGTGGGAAAAAACCTAGAATTTTATTACAATCATTACAGGACAACAGAAATAGGGGAGGCTTTGGACTTCCAGCATGGGAAATGGAAAAGCAGCCAGCCTAGTGTGGATAAGGGAATGGGTTACCCTAGAAAATAAAAGAATTTTAATTCTGGAAGGGCATGACCTACAGAGAGGCTGGCACGCCTACTTATGGGATAAGGAAAAGATTTTGATAGGCATAAGATACGGGACACGTTAATACAAACCTGGAAGGAAATTGGGCAAAAACAATATATGAAGGTCCCAAACTGGCTTTCAACAATGGAAACTATGATATATCTTAACGTGTTAGGAACTGATAAAATGTTTAGGTACAAGGATATTTTGGACAGTAGCAGAAACCTTAAAACTAATGAATCATTGAGAGAACAGGGTATCCACATTGACTGGTGGCCATATTTGCAGATCAAATCCAGACACCAAAAAGACAAGAAGGAATTCAGAATAGAGATGGGATCAAATAGATTTGATAAATTACTGATAGGCACGGGGGGAAAATACTAGCTAAATTATATAATTACCTATTAGAATATGACAGAGCAGAAGAGGTGGTAAAAGAACACATGATTGTGTAGGCAAAAAGTATAGGGCATAGTATAAATCTGGATGATTGGGAAACAATTTAGAATAAAAATTATAAATTGACAAGAGCGGTAGTATTTAAAGAAAATCAATATAAAATGCTATATAGATGGCAATTAGCCCCTACAAGACTAGCCAAAATCTATCCAAGCATGAGCCCAAACTGTTGGAAATGTGACCACCACCAGGGTACCTTCTTTCATATGTGGTGGACGTGCCCCGAAGTGATGAAGTATTGGAAAAAGATCTGAAATTGGATCCAAGAAGTAATTGAGGAAAATATAGATTTGGCACCTGAAACCTTTCTCCTGGGAGTACTAAAGAGGGTGTATGAGGAAAAAAAGAGATACCTAATTATACATATCATTAAGGCAGCTAGATTAACATACGCACAACACTGGAAAGAAAAGGGAACACCACCGGAAGAACATATAATTCGGAAAATCCTAGAATGTGCCGAGATGAGCAAACTAACATATGAGATCAACAAGAAGGAAGATTCGGAATACTATATGGTGTGGGAACTTTGGATAAATGGATGGAAGATTGAATAAGGAAGGGATAAGAGATAGTGTAAATATTAAAACAAGTGGGTAAATCAGGAGACACTATAATAAAAGAATGTATATAATCTGTATATATATATTATCACTGTCAAACCGATACCTTTTGTATTGTATTGTATGGATTGACTACTGCAATGCTCTCTACCTGGGGCTGCCCTTGAAGACTACTTGGAGGCTTCAGCTGGTGCAGAATGTGGCCATGCGGGTTGTAATGGGAGGATCCCGATACTCCCATGCTACACTTCTCCTGCGCAACTTGCATTGGTTGCCGGTTGCCCTCCGGGTGAGATTCAAGGTGCTGGTGTTAACCTATAAAGCCCTTCATGGCTTAGGTCCAGGATATCTGTCAGACCACCTGCAACCAGCATCGACTTCCCATTGCCCGGTGCATTCCCACAGAGAAGGCCTATTCAAGGTGCCGTTGGTCAGACAATATGGGCTGGCGACCCCCAGGGGTAGAGCCTTCTCTGTGGCCGTGCCCACCCTTTGGAATCAACTTCCTGTGGGTCTTCAGCTGGCCCCCGACCTTTGTACTTTCCACTGTGAGCTTAAGACCTGGCTGTTTAAACTATCCCTAGCCAGGACTGATGGGGTCTACTGTTTAAATTGGTTTTAGTCTGTTTTAGTCAATAATAATAATAATAATAATAATAATAATAATAATAATAATAATAATAATAATAATAATGTAATCTAATAATTTTTTTAAAAAAAGATTTCCACCCAATTAAAATTTCTTTTATAAAATCAAACAATTTTTCCCCATACAAGTAATGTGAAAGAAGTGGGAAAAAGTACCAAAATGCCAGATTCAATTTATCTAACCATTTATTTTGACTTGTGCTTAAAAGATTGAAAATTTTGACAGGCATTATCTTGTCAGAGATGTCTTACAGCCATGACATCTAAGGCTCTTTTTCCCCCACATCTCACAGTTTTGGCTGCCTTTTCAGTGTACATTTATATGTCCATAAATCAATGCACATTATGATCTAATCTATATGTGTTCATATTTCATGGCTATCATGGAGGAAGAAGTATGGAGCTCAATACTCAATACTCAATACTGAGAAAGAAAGGAGATTATTTATTATACAAAGAATTGTTGGATTCCAAATTTCAGAAAAAGTGGAATATTGTTATCGTAAATAGTTAGTTTCTATAAAGAATTTAATTCCCACTACACATAGCAAATTTGGTTGTTCATTTCATGGGATTTGTGTTGAATGGTTCTTGTTTTGACAACTCCTAGAAAAGCCTGCCCTTTCCCAGCAATTTGTCAGACATAGTGATAAGAAGTGTTTTCCCAATGAAGTAGTTAGTTTCAAAGAGATTACAGAGAATACTTTTCATTAGTGCTATTTCACAAACCAAGAAAGGTTAACCAAGAAATTCCAGTTGCCTTTGAGAAAAGCACCTTTGGGACAACCATGACCTGGATGATTGAGAATCTCCATGCACATTTTCTATGTTTCTTCTTGTTGTTTGTCTTTTGGGTGGATGGCATTGCATACAATGTTATTAAGCTTTGCATTGATTCAATCCAATCAAAGCCAGGGTAGGAAGTCCTTGCCTTGATTCAATTAGGAAAGGAAAAGGGTGTTAGTAAAAGAGTTTTTTCCTTGATTCGATCAAAGTTGGAACGATGTCTTTGCTACTGGGCTTGTCTCTCTGGTCCAGTTAATCAGTACATGAAGTTGGATAGGAAAGGAGGAAGAGGAATGGTCTGTGCTTATATAACTTTTGGATATGGAGAATTCATTAGTCTTTATAGGGCAGAACAGAAATTGGGTAGACTGTAGCCTCAGTGATTAAAAAATAAGCAACCACATTTTTAAAAATGCTATTGGAAAATGCAATTTACATTCCATGCCTTCTTCTGGGGTTTGGCATCAAAGAGCTGATAGAAAACACATCAGCTGCCTTTTTGTGGGGGTGGACAGGGAACAGGAGCTATGGAACATTGACTTTGAACTGACTCATCTCTAAAAGTTGACTTTGAAAATATTCTTGGTCTTCTAGACACCACGTACAATTTAGCAATAATAAAATAGGAAAACAGGATGAGGGAAAAATGTACTTCCAAAATATGTTTGGAAAAATAACATATTGCCATAGATATACTTATGCAAGATGTTTCTCAACCAAGAAGACTGAGATGGAATGGTTCATCCTAATGGAGGTCAGAGTTATAGCCACGAGTTATTAATCATACTTTGTTTAACCACAGTTTCTTGAATAACCATATTAGCTAACTCATAGAATATGCAAAACCAAAACCAAATTCAGTAACCATATTATGGATTCCCATATTGGGTGAGTCAGCTACACTGTGTATAAAAGAAACATTGCGGTATTGCTCAACACCTCTTCTGGTATATGGGGACAATATCTCCTTTGCAATATTCTGGGGTAAGCATGGCTCTGCAGGGGAAGAGAAGAAGTCAAGATATTTGCGGGTCAGCCCTTCTCAATGCCTTTCCTGCATGACTTCCAGGTCTAGGTGATCTGGAGTTGAGAATACATTTTGGGGCTTTTTAAAAAAAAATTAGGTGGCCTTTCTAATAAAAAAAAACCTCTCTAACAACAACAACAATAAAGGCCAAAGGACAGAGATATTGTTCAATCATTTTTAAATTGTCTATATGGTTTATAGTTTATACTCTGTGTTGTAATGGATATCAATGATAAATATTGTTTATCATTGCACAGAAACTGAGTTTATGGCTGTTAGAAGAAATGTCCATCTAGGTTTAGTTCCAAGTGGGGAGAAAGACACTGGAAACATGGAGACTGCTTGGAAGGATGGTTTTAATGGTGAACATGACCACATGGTTTGAGATCGATCACAGAACCGGTTGTTAAAATGGCAGGATCCCACCATTGGCTAGGCTTCTTTGTCAAGAAACCTTCAGTAAAAAAAAGAACAATGCTATAATTTAGTTGTTTCATTCCCAGTAGATCCACAGCAGGAAAAATAGTAATCAGAATGAAGCTGTTTCTGAGGAAGTGGGAGATGGACATAAATTCAAATATTAGTTTTAAGTTCAGTTTTAAGAAAATTGTAGGGAACCCTAGCTCAGAAAATTTGAAGGTATACATTAATGCTCCCCCCCCCCCGGTTCTACTGTAAGATGTATTTGAGTAGTTGTTACCATTTGTTACCATTAGTGTTAATAGTAGTAACTACTATTTCCTTGAGGATTTTGGTGCTTCAGAGCATGCTTTGTAACTGCGACAGGAGCAAATATTCTCATGGAAGTAGATCGAGATTAGACATTAACCTTTAAGGAACTGTATAGTGATAAGGTCGTTACAGAAAGCACAAATGATTGAAGAAAGCTGGAAGATAACATTTTATCAACTCAGACATGGAAGGTAGGTAGCTGTGGTGGTAAAATGGCAAATGGGTGTGATTTTGTTTTTATTTACAAAATCATACATAGGAATGAGAGTAGAAGGCAAACCACCTGAAGAATGCAATGGAATCCTTTCACAGATTGCTCTCTCTCAGTTTTTGGGAGTAGGTATGTTTGAAGGTGGACAGGGGCTCTTCACATGAATATGAAAAGGAACTCCTAACGAGAGGTTAGGGATCATAAATAAAAGTATCCAAGACTTTCTGTGACTGCAGTCAGTTCTGGGTCATCAGATTATACTCCTACAGTCTGTGACATCACTATGCTGTATAAATGCCATTTGCAAATCATTAACAATATGCAGCACCCAAATGGATGTGGAATAATAATGGAAAAAGCCCCCAAATTTTCCAGTTTAATAATGATTCTCAATTTGATTCCAGGCTAGCATAGTTGAGACTGTGTGACCTTTCTCTGGCTTCATAACCATTTTGCAAAAGTAGCCTTCTGTATCTGGTGAACATTACCACATTTGCCTGGCTGTACTCCATGGTCAAGAGGAATTGGTGAATTACATCAGACATACCAAGGGACATTTTGCAATACCGCCCTTGCATTTAGAAATGGAATAAACTGGGTTTCCCAAAATATATTAATGATTAAGGTTTTTCTCAACTTTCATGATGTCATAGTGCTCTGAAAGTCTTATATAGACGGACCTCCTTCTTCTCCTAAAGGACTTCAAGCAGCTTAGAGTGTAACATATCTGGCGAACATCAGCCTTCAGCCATGAAGACCCTTTTCCTTTTGTTTGCTGCTCTCTTGTTCTTCAGTCAAATTATTCCAGGTAAGAGACGGGGAAAATTAAGTGAGATACAGATTAAAATATTTACATTAAATTAAATACTGCAAATAGAGCAACTTTCACATTTTTAATGAGTGTGGATTTTGATGAGTAGCATTTATAAAGTAGAATTAATATGCACATCTCTTTATGCAGGAAGACATGAGATCCTTGCCCTAGAACTGGCAGTCAATTTTTTAAAAGAATATAAATATTTTATTGGTAAAGAATAACAGCTAAAAGATACGATAAAGTACAATAAAAATATAACATTGCAAATATAAAAATATTACAGAATAGTAATTAAATTAATGGCTTTTGAAGAAAATAGAGCTATATTCATAAAGTATTAATAAAGAAATAGTTCAGCTTTTAGCATATTATTAAATCTACCCATATAGGCTATTTAAAATGGCCATTTTCTCCATTTTAGTACAGTATATTATTTCAATATAACAACATTTATATAATACATTGAGATTCTGAATATTCTGTCATATAGATGCCTTAGAATAATTACTATAGAGTAGATATGTGGATATTCTATCAATTACAGTTTTGAGTATTAATGTAACAAGGAGTGTAATTAACTTTTGCTTCAAAATTAAGTAACAGGATAACAAAGTTGGAAGAGATCTTGAAAATCTTTTACTCTAATCCTCTGCCAGGCAGGAGACCCTATATCAGGGGTGTCAAACTCGATTTCATTGAAGGCGACATCAGGGTTGTGTTTGACCTTGGGGGGCCGGAGTGGGCATGGCTAGGGTAGGTATGGCCAGCTTAATGTTACTTATGTCGGGGGCACCTGTGGTGGCTTGAGTGCTCTGCCAGAGGAAATGGGCTCCCGAGTTCCGTTTTCAGCTGCAATGGCATCCTGCAACCCTCTGCCAGTGAAAATGGAGCTCGGGAGGGCCACACACAGCCCTCCTGAGCTCCATTTCACTGCCAGAGGCACCCCAGGCCTGTCCTTTGCTGTTTCCAGGGTGACCCCACCAGCCTGCTAAGATCTAAGCACCCTGTACCCTGCTAAGATCTAAGCACCCTGCAGGCTGGATCCAGCCCCTGGGCCTTGAGTTTGACACCCCTGCCCTATATAATTTCAGACAAATGGTTGTCCATTCTCTTGTTAAAAACTTCCAATACTGAGCACCCACAACTTTTGGAGGTAAGGCAAATGTAACATTTGAAATGAATGAGAAAATAAAGGAAGGGGATACATCAAGGAGAAAGAAGAAACCAATAGAATTATGGGATTCTTGGTTCTCTTGAAAGTGAAAATAAAATTAGCAAATAAAAATATTAAACTAAATACCAAGCTGCTTCATGGACCAGTATAATATCTTACCCATCCACCGTATATTATTGTAAGCTTTTAACTAATTGATAATTAGAATTATTTAGTAACCTTTTAAGAAACTCACCTCAAATTTTTTTTAAAAATGTTTATAATTTTATTAATTATTTATTGTAATAAATAAATCAAAATTCATAGGACTACCATCAGATAGTAGCAAAGTGCTTTACTTATTTCTAATCATGCTATTCTTTTTTCACTTTTGAGTGGCATGCTAATCAGTATATTGGCTTCAATGTTGTCATAACCTGCAGGTAATATTGTGCCCAGATTACTTGCTTTATCCTGATGAAGTACTTGAACAATTTACAAAGGTTAGGAAAGCTGGGAGCCTAACTGAAAGCCTAATTTTAAGAAAGCCTAAAATTTCAAGAAAGCCTAATTTCAAGAAATCTGAATTTCATGAATCCCTTTGGCCTGTGGCTTTTAAAAAGCTTTAGACAGCTGGTTTGCCTTTGATGACGCCCATCACTTTAAAAAGGGAAATGAAGCTACAAAGTTTATTGTTCAGTCAGGGAGCTTTGCATCCCTCCAGCTGGACAGGAACCTGAAAAAGCAATAGGATTAGTGCACAGCACCCTGAGAAACGGTGGTTTGAAGTACCACCATTTCCTGTACCTCCTGTTTGAAGACAACAGGAACCTAAGGCCAGGTTACCTAGACCAGTAGTCACTCACTGTCCCAGAGGTGGGTTTCAGCAGGTTCTGACCAGTTCTGGAGAACAGGTAGTGGAAATTTTGAGTAGTTCGGAGAACCGGTAGTAAAAATTCTGACTGGGCCCACCCCCATTTATTTTCTGCCTCCCAAGTCCCAGCTGATCAGGAGGAAATGGGGATTTTGCAGTATCCTTTCCCTGGAGTGGGGTGGGAATGGAGATTTTACAGTACAGTTTTTTTGAAACCCACCACTGCACTGTCCCCTCATCTTAGCTTCCCCTCTGCAAGTTCTCCAAACAAAGCTTCTAAGAGAAAGATGAGTAGGGAAGCCTCCAATATAAACTCATTATTTTGTTTTGTTTTGTTGATTGTGACAGGAAGTTCTCAGCCTGCCCCTGATACCTTAGAATGCAGGAGGAGTCACCATGGATTCTGTAAATACTACTACTGCCCTGGGCACACTATACCTACTGGAGGGACATGTCAGTGGGGAACCCTGCTTTGCTGTAAATCGTAAGTCAAAATGATTGACTTACAAAATATAAAGTCATTATATTTGTCCAGTATGAAAAGGACCAAGTAAATCCAGGGGTTTTGACTGTTAATAGACAGGTTTTAAATACTTTGGCCACCTAATGAGAAGGAAGAACTCACTGGAGAAGAGCTTAATGCTGGGAAAGATTGAAGGCAAAAGAAGAAGGGAACGACAGAGAATGAGGTTGCTGGATGGAATCACTGAAGCAGGAAGTGTGAGCTTAAATGGACTCCAGAGGATGGTAGAGGACAGGAAGGCCTGGAGGAACGTTGTCCATGGGGCCGCGATGGGTCAAACATGACTTCGCAACTAATAACAAGAAGATAGGTTTTATGTATGCCACAAAGGCCACATCTTTTCTGTTGTGGCCTTTGCACAGAGTCTAAGTTGACACCAACATTGTTTGACTTTAGAAGATCTGGCTTTCCACTCTTGAGTTCAGGACTCTGCATCTACATACTAACTGTGCCTCTGACCTTTGAATTGTCTTATCTTATTTTTCATAATACTCTGTTCTTCAGGTAATGGATTGAAAGTGTGTGTGTGTGTGTGTGTGTGTGTGTGTGTGTGTGTGTGAAAAATAAGGAAATACTTGAAAATATCTCCTCAGAAATAAGTCTCACTGACTTAAGTGTTCAGGATGATTTGTTATCCTGTACCTTAATAAGATTTCTTAAAAATCTGTCCACCTGCCAGTGGTTCTTTTATATGCATTTCTTTCATTCATTCATTCTTTATTTATTAATTTAATTTAATAGTTTCCTGCCTTATTGTTTCTACAAATAACTCAAGGCACCAAACATATCCAAAATGCCTTCCTCCTCCTATATTCCTCATAACTACAACCCTGTAAGGTGGGTTCAACTTTTAGTTGCAGGGATTCACTGTAGCTCTGTTTGTTCAAAATATTTCTGTTTACTATTTTATAATTATTACAGGTAGTCTGTAACTTACAACAGTTCATTTAGTGGCCTTTCAAAATTACAATGGCACTGAAAAAAATGACTTATGACCATTTTTTACACTTATGACCATTACAGGAATCCGTGGTCACATGATCAAAATTCGGATGCTTGGCAACTGACTCATCTTTCTGATGGCTGCAATGTCCCAGGGTCATGTGATCACCTTTCGTGACCTTCTAACAAGCAAAGTCAATGGGGAAGCCAGATTCACTTAACAACTGTGTTACTAATTTAGCCACTGCAGTGATTCACTTAACAACTATAGCAAGAAAGGTTGTAAATGGGGCAAAATTCTCTTAAGTGTTTCACTTAGTAACATTAATTTTGGGCTCAATAGTGGCCATAAGTAGTTTCTATTAACTACTATAATGGTAAAGCAAATAGACAGTGGAGAGAATAGCTATCTTTTAAGTTAATTAATAAAGAAAAATACTTTATTTTAATTAACCTTCTCTCTCTCTCTCTCTCTCTCACTCTCTCACTCTCTCACTCTCTCTCTAGTCCTTATAGCCACAGAAGGTGGTAATCAACTCAACCATAGAGAAAGCAAGACTTCTGGATTCTAGAGAAATACCTGCCGGCTTTGGAATTTGGTGGCTTCAGCTTCAAAGTCAAGAATAAAGAGTCATTTATTTGGACTATAAACAGACACAATGTTCACACTCCTCTCCGCCCTCTCCTCCCCATTTTACACTTATTCATGTTTTGACTTAAGAGCAAGTTTCCCGAAAATATTAAAGTTCTCTACACAGCTAGAGTTCTCTACACAGAATTTTGGAAATGAATGTTAATCCTAAATTAAGAAATAATTAGGTAAATTTTAGAAATAGGGTGTAATATCAAAAAGTAAAGTTTACGGATATTGTAAAGAAAGGGAGGCAAAAAGGAAAGGAAAAGAAAGATTTACTTGCTTTTCTGGAATTCAGTGGAAGAAATTTACATTTTTACTTACAAAAGGTAAATTACAGAGATAGTATAATCTATTCCCTTGTGATATGCATGAAAATATATCTCATTTAAAGACTTGCACAATTATGCACCTTCTGCTTCATTTGCATATACTTGTTTCTTGTGCTTCCAGCTTTTCTCCCCTCAAAGGTTTTTTTATATCTATCATCTCTCTCTGAAGATTTTTAAAGAGAAAGATAAAAATGAATGCAAACTAATTTCTAGTAAGTAAAAAAGGAAAAAGAAAACAAATCAAAGAAAGAGCTAAAAGTGCAAGTAAAGAAAAAGAACTAAAATAGAAATGATAGAAAAGAGAAACAAAGAAGTAGCTTCCAATTTTCTTTACAGTAGTTATAAGTACAATTATATAATTGCCTCTTACTTTATGGTTACAATATGTCTCTCTTCTTTCTAGAATCTATCCTGTCTAATCATCCAACCCATAAATTATAAGTTCATTTTTCCCCCTTTCATGCAAAAAGTTCATAAAGGGTCTCCAGTCAGAAATAAACATGGATATGTCTTTTCTCTGATCAAAGAAGTCATTCCCTCCTCCCCAAAAAAGCAGTGTAAATTATGAAGTCTGCAATTTCAGGCATGCCCATTTTAGGAAAATCACTCATGAGAGTTTGAACATAAAAAAATACTTTATGCACTTGCATTGAGTGGTATCTCCTTTGTTTCTATTAATATTCCATTGTCTTGTAAAATGTTACTAACAAACTCAAATAAAATACAGAACTTAAAGCAAATTTGAGAGTGTTTATTACTGGTCTTCCCATTCATATGATTTCTAGATGTATCAGAGAAGAAATCCTACCATTTCATCCAACTCATTATAACAAGAGTAGCAGGCTGAAGAAACCATCTCTATTGCCCACAGGTGTTTTTTCAAAAAGGAACTGGACTTACTTTGTTTTTTTTTTCTTAAAGATATTTCACTTCTCATCCAAGAAGCACATTCAGTTCTGAATATATTTCAGTTTTATAGAAGCTTCTTGGATGAGAAGTGAAACATCTTCAAGAGAAAAAGCAAAGAAAGTCCAGTTGCCTTTTGAAAAAGCACCCTTGGGACAACCATGATCTGGATGACTGAGAATCTCCATAGACATCTCTATTATCTTACTGTTATGAATTAGTTGAGATTGTACCTCCCAAATGATAGCTTCTTCTTTCTTGACCTGGAGTCTTTTTTTTTAAAGTATGCTTTCAATCAAACTAATTCAAAAAGAAGCAACAGTTTGAATAAAACAATATTCTTCCAAAGTTCATTTAATTCAAACACTTCCATAGATTGTTACACTCTGGAAATAACATGGTAACAAATGATTTATTCATATGACCTGCTTTCCCCAGCATGAATAGGGCCACTGATCTACCAGCCTCATTTTACCAGAAAACCAATCTTTTTTACCATACATCAACTTTAATGCTTTCTGGCTTATGCTGACTCGAACAGTCCTGTCCAGTTTGCCTACTGAGTTTCATTTTATTGTAGGCAACATTAGTTAATGAAGTACACATTATTTAAAAAACCCACACACAGCCCAAGAGGGGTGAAGAAGGAGAACACACTAATCAATACCATGGTAAATGTCGTCCAACTGGAACAAGAGCACCAAGGGCCAAGGGAACAGACAGGACTGACATACCAAAGTCATGAAAATGGACTTTTTAAATTAGTCTTCATTACCAATTGGTCTTTTAGTCAACTTAAAGCAGTAGAATACTAAAGCCCAAAATGGTCATTGTTTCTGTAGAAACTAATGTATTTCTTCCCAGATTCTCCACTTATCATTATGAAGGAAAGGAATGGTATGATTTTGTTATTGGCAGTAAATCGTTTTTTAAAAGAGCTCACTAAGTACAACTTTGGTAAATTGAATGTTTTCTTCCCATTCCAGTGATTGCCTGGATGAGTCCCTGCAGATTTTCTGACAAGGTTTTTTTTTTAAAGAAATAGTTTGCCATTGCTTTCTTCCTAGGGGTGAGAAAAAGTGAGTGCTGAAAGTCACCCAATTGGCTTTGTGTCTAAGGAGGGACTAGAACTCACGGTCTCCCAATCTGTAGCCAAACTGACTACACCAAAGTGAATGCAGTACTAATGTATTGCAGGATGGTTCTGAAGTTCCAGGGTTTTTGCTAGATTTCTCTTTAAAAAGACTGCTGATGTCTCTATTAACATCCTAGTCTACAACATCATGAACAATCAAGTGCATCTACCAATTACTCCAGTGCTCCACTGCTGTGATGGAACATTTATATGTGAACAGCAGCTTGCAAACATTCCTCTTTCCTGATCACATGAGCACATGGCTAATTTAGATAGGATTGGGAAGATTCATGATGGGAGCTACAGTCTACACCTGACACACATGAAAATGAAAAAAAAGCAGGGCTTTGATCACATTTCTAACCAAGATTTTAATGGCTTCTGAAAGGGGGGTGGGCATAAACAGGGTGGATCATGTGGATTTGGGGGGCAATCCACAGAGGGAGGGATTAGTAAATAATTTTCCAAAAGTGAAGCCAAAGTCAACACAAAATTACATCATAGGAAACTCGAAACTGGGAATAGGCAGACTTAATACTGGCATGGAAATGGGCTGTTCCATCAAGGTTTTGGTTGGGAGGGGCAGATATGGTGGGAGCAGGAGGCCACATCATGTCAGGGGGGTATGCACCCACTATCTTCAAGCGGTGGTGTGCTCCGACCTCCAAAGCTCTTCTCATTCCTTGGGTTGCTCAAGGTCTCTGAGCCCGAGTCTTAGGCTGATGTTATGCAACGCCAGGTCTGTGGCTAACAAAGCCCCCCTCATTTGTGACATAATTCAAGAGGGGAAAGCGGACCTGGCAGGTATTACAGAGACCTGGTTGGGCAATGAAGGGGGGGTCCCCCTCGTAGAAATGTGCCCACCAGGTTTCTGCGCATTCCATCAGCCAAGAACTCAAGGCAGGGGTGGAGGTCATTATAAAGGAAGGTCTTGACCCTAGGGAAGTCACTGTCCCTCAGACAACCGGATGTGAGTCCCTCCTCGTGAAGTGGGGTTATGGGTTACAGATGGGCCTGTTGATTGCGTACCTGGCTCCCTGCCACGTATCAGCATCCCTGTCTGAGCTCCTCAACGTAATAGCCGAGGTGGCAGTTGAGACTCCTAAGCTACTGGTTATGGGAGATTTCAACTTGCCATCCATTGGTGAAACGTCTGAAGGGGCTCGGGAGTTTATGGCTTCCATGATGGCCATGGACCTGACCCAATTAGTTAATGGCCCTACTCACACGGGGGGACACACTCTGGATTTGATCTTTATCTCTGACCAGTGGCTGAATGGTCTAAATATAGGGGATATAGTCATCGAACCCTTGTCATGGTCAGACCATTCTCTCCTTAGGCTTGACCTTCTGACCACTACAACCCACCGCAGGGAGGCGGAATCAATTAAATGGTTCCGCCCCAGGCGCCTGATGGATCCTGATAGGTTCCGGATGGAGCTTGGGCCATTTCCTGAGACCTTGGCTCATGACTCGGCTGAAGACCTAGTGGCGTCCTGGGATAGGATGGCCACTAGTGCTTTAGACCGGGTCGTGCCTTTGCGGCCTCTGACTCGGCGTCGAACCTACCCAGCTCCTTGGTTCTCTGATGAGCTGAGGGGGATGAAACGCCGGAAAAGATGCCTAGAGAGCAGGTGGAGGACCAGCCATTCTGAATCCGACCGAACACTAGTGAGATCTTACATTAAGACCTACTTAGTGGCGATAAAAGCGGCAAAATGTAACTATTTTTCCGCTCTTATTGCATCGGCAGATAATCGCCCAGCCACCTTGTTTAGGGTTACCCGCTCTCTACTCCAGCTGAGAGCCCGGGAAGATCCTCTGCAAGGACGAGCTGATGATTTTGCACAATATCTGCACGATAAAATCGCTCAGATTCGGGAAGGCTTGGACTCTAACTGGGTTAATTTGGATGAAATGATGAGGGCAGATCTTGAGAACATTATCTGGGATGAGTTTGATACTATGACTCCTGAGGACGTGGACAGGTTACTGGGGAAGCTGAATGCGACCACATGTTTATTGGACCCGTGCCCTTCCTGGCTAGTGCTGGCTACCCGGGAGGTTACACGTAGCTGGCTCCAGAGAATTATTAACGCTTCTCTGAGCGAGGGATTCTTACCTCCCGCCTTGAAAGAGGCGGTGGTGAGACCTCTCCTTAAGAAGCCCTCTCTGGATCCGGCTGTTTTAGCAAACTACCGTCCAGTCTCCAACCTTCGCTTTTTAGCAAAGGTTGTCGAAAGTGTGGTGGCACGACAGCTCCCACAGTACCTGGATGAAGCTGTCTATCTAGACTCGTTCCAGTCCGGCTTCAGGCCTGGATACAGCACAGAAACAGCATTGGTCGCATTGGTTGATGATCTCTGGAGGGCTCGGGATAAGGGATGTTCCTCTATCCTGGTCCTATTAGATCTCTCAGCGGCTTTTGATACCATTGATCATGGTATCATGCTGCACCGGTTGGAGGGGCTGGGAATGGGAGGCACCGTATTACGATGGTTCTCGTCCTACCTCTCTGACAGGTCGCAGTCAGTGTTGACAGGTGGACAGAGATCGACCTCGAGGCCCCTTACTTGCGGGGTGCCACAGGGGTCGGTCCTCTCGCCTCTCCTGTTCAACATTTATGTGAAGCCGTTGGGGGAGATTATCCGTGGTTTTGGGGTGCGATGTCATCTGTAAGCTGATGACACTCAGCTGTACATCTCCACCACAAACCACCCCAATGATGCCCTTGAAGTGATGTCCCGGTGCCTTGAGGCCGTATGGGTCTGGATGGGGAGAAACAGGCTTCGACTCAACCCTTCCAAGACTGAGTGGCTGTGGCTACCGGCGTCCCGGTACAGCCAGTTAGTCCCATCACTAACTATTGGGGATGAGTCATTGACCCCCACAGAGAAAGCTCGCAATTTAGGCATCCTCCTGGATGCACGACTGTCTTTAGAAGATCATATAACAGCCGTGGCCAGAGGAGCTTTCTATCAGGTTCGCCTGATTCGCCAATTGCGTCCCTTTCTAGACCGGGACTCATTACGCACAGTCACTCAAGCCCTCGTCATTTCCCGACTTGACTACTGCAATGCTCTCTACATGGGGCTCCCCTTGAAGTGCACCCGGAAGCTCCAACTGGTCCAGAATGCGGCTGCACGAGTAATTATGGGAGCAACATGGTGCTCGCATGTAACACCTCTTCTACGCGAGCTGCACTGGCTTCCGGTGGCCTTCCGAGTGCGCTTCAAGGTGTTGGTTCTTACCTTTAAAGTGCTCCATGGCTTAGGACCTGAGTACTTACAAGACCACCTGCTGCAACTGATAACCTCCCACCAACCAATACGCTCTCACAGAGTAGGCCTACTCATGGTACCATCATTAAAACAATGTCGTCTGGTGGTTCCAAGGGAGAGGGCCTTCTCTGTGGGGGCACCTACGCTTTGGAACAAAATACCACCTGGAATACGAATAATCCCAGATCTTCGCACTTTCCGACGTGCCCTGAAGACCTTTCTATTTCAACAAGCAGGGCTAGCATAAACATCAAAATTCTATGCCAAGGTCTTAGTAGATACACCAAGTTGACTCAATTTATTATTTACTGTTTATAAAATATATTTATATGTATATGAAATCTTAATCTGTTCACTGCCCTGAGTCCTTTGGGAGAAGGGCAGTATAGAAATTCAATAAATAAATAAATAAATAAATAAATAAATAAATAAATAAATAAATAAATAAATAAATGAATGAATGAATGAATGAATGAATGAATGAATGAATGTGATGGTTATGGAAAATATTCTTTGGGCAATCTATATTCTATGGTGTTCAATGGGGCAGAGGGAATTCCAAGAGGATGAGAGAGCTAAAGGTCAAGAATAAGATGTACATTGCTTTTGATTTAATTTTCCTTCTTGTATAAATAATCTGTTTACTTTCTTCTGACTCCACGTTTAAAACATTTGTAAGCATTGAGGTTTAGCAACTGATATTGGAAGACTATGTTTTAATTGTAGCACTTTGGTTCAAGGTCAATTATTTGTCTTTAAGTATTTAGAATTTGGCTAATGAGAGTTGGATTATGCAAATCTTAGACTGTACTAACAATAAATATTCTAAGATTTTCAATTCCAGTGAAATTATTATTTTATTATTTTTGTCTTATCTTGTCTCTAGTATACTTCTGATGCTTAGTTATGTGGCCTTCAGTAGCTTTTGCTCATAAACATTGGGTTTTTTTAGTAGATTTATAAGGCTGCCCAATGCACACAAGGATGGCATGCAACAAAAAGCAAACAGTAAACCAACCTCTTCCCCAAAACAATGTTAAAAGAAAAACAATATCAAAATATAAAATTTAAAATACAAAATATAAAAATGGTAACCAAAGACAAAAAGGGAGGCTAAAAGGGGACTCCACTCAACTGGCCCCTAATGCCTGGGAGGAAAGCCGGGCATTAAAAATAAATTGGGACTTATCTTTATCTTATTTATTAAACTAGGTGATTAAACCGGTGTTGCCCATGTATTTATTTATCCCAATCCTATATTGGACAGGAAAAGCCATTGTTCACTGTGGTGAGTGTCAGGTTCCAAACAGAAGGAAATAAAAGGAGACAAACCTGGATGGCTGCTACCTTAGTTTAATCACTTCTTGGCACTCACTGACAATCACAGTTGAAAATCTTGTTAGGGCTACTGCCCTGTGCTTCCCGCCACCATTTATTCATTAGTTATCATCACCCACTCAATCTTGCATGCTTCTCCCATGTGACCCAGAAGGGGGCTAATGTTAATTCTTGAGGATTAAGAATAGCAGGCTGAATAAATCCCCTCTTAAGGTTATTTTCAATGTAGGATCTCATTTCTACCAACTCCTTTGGGGTCATGAAGTACATTTTAGGTTTTGGTAAAGACAACCCTGGGATAATTTCAATATTACAATCGGTGGGGCAATGAGGTGGTAGAACATCACATTCCTTTTCACTGAATATGTCTTTTAAGTCAGCGTACTCCACAGGGAAAGTCATCCCCTCTCCCCCTTACACGGGATCCTATGCTCCTCACTACCAGCTGGGCCTCCGGCATGTGGGTGGTTTTCATGTGGAGGTGGATCGGGACCTAGATCTTTCATAGATGTCGATAATCACCTCCTCACCATATGGTGGGGTCCCACTTATCCAACCAAGTCAAACCGAGGACTATCTCCTTGGTGATTCTGGGTGCTATAATGAAGCATATTTCCTCCCAATGTTGATCTATTTCCATTATCATTTGGCATGGGTTGCTGGTTGACCCCCACAACAAAGACCCATCCATCTGTTCAAAACAGATGGGCTGATCTAATCATGTAATCGGACTCCTAGATCAGCAGCCACCCCCATGCTCATTAGATACCGTGTGCAACCTGAGTCAATGAGGGCTGCGCACCTTCTACATCGCTCAGCCTCTAATACGACAGGCACCACAAATAGTTTGATGGCCATATGCACCATTGGATCAATGTCACCCTCATTATCACTGTTCTCTAAGTCCTCGGTGGGAGAGAACCTCTCCTCCAAAAGGTTTACTGGGGTCTTTGATACCTGTTGTGTTCCCCAGGACCATTCTGGTGTGGGTTGGATGGTTTTCTTAGCAGACCCCGATTTCATACTGCTAGGACCTGGTCTAGTCTTGGTTCCATCCTAGCAGTCTGCAGCCTGTGGCTGATTTTCCACACCAGAAATATGTCATTACTGGTCTCATGGGTTCCACCATTGGTGTTTGGGGAACCAGAGCTGGAGAAGGTGGTACTGGGGTTTGACTAGGTATCCTGGATGTTGAACGTTGGCCCCTGGAACCCCACTCTCTCCATTGGTGATCATCTCAGAATTTGATGTCCAGTTCAGTGGCCACTTGGAACCAAGCTGCCAACCATGGAGCCAGGCCCCTGCATGCACAAGCCTGATGTAAGGTCTTATCTAGTCCTACCTTGAAATGGTGTACAACCAGTCTCTCAGGCCACCACTACATTTTACCAGCCAGCCGTCTAAATTCCCTGATTTACTCTGCTACAGGCCTCCCCCTCTGTCTTATCTTCAGTAGATCTCCCTTGGACTGTTGTGCTCCAGTACAGACTTCAAACCTCTTTTCGAGGCCAGATAGGAACAAACCTAAATCCCCCAATTCAGCTGCATGGTCTCTATATAGATCTGACACTCAGTCTGCAGCCTCCCCTTCCATGACTGTTGTCTCTGCAATAATAATTTCCCACTGGGAGGTATACAGTCTGCTATAGTGGTCAAAGTGATTGAGGACCTGGCCTAGAAACAAAGGCACCTTCTCAGAGCTTCAATCAAATGATACTCACAAGGGTGGCAGGCTGCCCTTATATACAGGGCCTTGCTAGGCTGGTTGGTCAGCTGGGAGGTTGGGCTGTTGGCTTATGTACTCCTGTACCCTTGGCACCTGCGGTTCATATTGACGCCCTGTCAGCCCAGCATTTTCTGGGATGGATTTTTGTGGGGGCCCTAAAAGCCCTGGGGGGGTCATATGGCCTGCCCTTCCCAGGCAGCTGGGATCAAAGCAGAGCTTCCTTGGGTCCTGGGCGAAGAAGGCAGTCCCACTCCTGGCTTCTGCCACACATTACCTCAGATCAGTTCTTGGAACCCAACCGCTCCATTCATCTCCTGGAGCAGTTCAATGGTCTGGTTTTCCAGTGCTGTGGAGTAACTCGTCATCGTCCTCAGAAATCCTTCTCTCTCTCCATTGAGTGAAGTTTTGTCCCAAGAGTGTGAGTAGTGGTCCAGGAAGTGACCACCCTAGGCAGTCTGCTGTCTTGGTGTCCAGCCACCAATCCCTGGAACCAACTTGCTCTGCCTCTACTGCTACTTGCAGCCTTCTGCCCGGTGAGCTCTTCCCACCTGACTCGTTCTTTGGCCTGACTGTGGCCATAGGCTCCTCTATAGGAGAAGAGATCTCAAGCACAGTAGCTTTGGTTGGAGCTACTGATTCTTCAAGGTCAGCTGCCTCCAATCCTGGCACTGTGCCCTCAGCCATTGAAAAGAAATGAACCCTAATAAATCTGTCAGGTTACAAACAGAAGGAAATAAAAGGAGACAAACCTGAATGGCTGCTACCTTAGTTTAATCACTTCTTGGCACTCACTGACAATCACAGATGAAAATCTTGTTAGGGCTACTGCCCTGTGCTTCCCTCCACCATTTATTCATTAGTTATCAACACCCACCCAATCACGCGCACTGCTCCCTCCCATGTGACCCAGAAGGGGGCTAATGTTTAATTCTTGAGGATTTACAACCAGCATCTAAACACTTAATCCACTTGGTATTTCCAGCTGGCCATGATGATGTCATCCCCCAGCTATTCCCTCCCATCAATCTTATCAGTCCCTGGGAGGCTTGATATAATATATATACTATAATAATATAATATAATATAATATAATATAATATAATATAATATAATATAATATAATAATATAATATAATATAATATAATATAATATAATATAATATAATATAATATAATATAATATAATATAATATAATATAATATAATATAATATAATATAATATAATAATATAATATAATAGTAATGGCAGTTGCTGCAAAAGACCCCTTGTACCAGCCTGATGATGGCAGATGATATTCTGCCGAAACGTTGCCAAAGTGCTCTCAATCTTACACGGGAGAAGACCCAAATACATCAAGACTTGCATGTGTGTGTGTGTGTGTGTGTGTGTGTGTGTGTGTGTGTGTGTTCGTGTGTGTGTCTTCTCAAGTTTTCGCAGGTGCATGTATGTAAAAAGTTAAAATCTTGGGTGTTTTCCCGCATCATTTAAAAGTCTGTTAGTTAAAATGCTTAAAATCTTGGCTAAGATCTCAGCTCAAAATCCTCCAAAATCCCAACAAAACACTTTGTAAGGTCTTTTTAAACTCTGGCTGAAATCCTAACCAACACTCTAAAGGTTTGGCAACATTTCGACAAGCTCTCTACCTTATCATCTTCTGGCCTTTACTATCAGTTTAGAAGTTGTGGGTCCTGCTTCATTATCCTAGCTGCAGCCTGACTGCATGTTAATGGCCCAGCTTTCTCTGGATCCCTATTACTAACTGTCAACTTTACCTCTTTCTTACCTCTTTGCAGCTGACAATACACACACACACACACACACACACACACACACACACATCCTTTTTATATATAGGTAAGGGTAAAGGTAAAGGTAAAGGTAAAAGTAAAGGTAAAGGTAAAGGTTCCCTTCGCTGTACTTATGGTGCATATTCTGGCTGTGTACAGATACCACCTTGTGAATAAATAACCTCAGTCATCTGAGGCTGACTTGACTATTAGCCTATGGCTCTAAAAGATTTAATTTAGTATATTGCATATGATTACTATTCTTTAACATCCCATTTCCAAGGTTAAGGTGCTTCAGTTTTACTTACAACTTCCATTCTTCTTTTGGACCATATCAGTTGGTTGCTCTGAGCCAATTTGACAGTTGTCTTGGAATAAGTCTTGTAAAATAAGAAATATCTGATGATATGCTAGTTGTGTGCCAGAACAGTATGAGTCATTTTATGTTTTGAAATATTTCTTTCTAGAAAAACTGCCAAATTTCCATGGTCCAGAGTATGAACAAAATGTTCCAATATTTTCCAGAATATTCCACCTCTCCAGATTGAAAAGTTTGCAGCTACCTGACACTTACATTAAGATGTTTTCAGCAACAATTACAATCTCTTTTATCATTTTATTCCACTTGGATTTATAATTTCTGGCACATTTTGTTTGGTGTGTACACATGTTTTTGTGTGTAAGCATGTTTTCTGTCTCTGATAAACTATAATAGGTAAAATGCATTATCCTAGAACAGCATGATAGCCTAAGTTTTATTGTTAACTGGAAGAGTTTCAACAAAATGTGTTTTAATTAGTATTGAGTATACGGATAGCTAGCAAATAAATATACAGCTCAAGCTGGCATCCTTATGCCAGACTCCTATCATGTTTAGTGAAAAAACAAATTAAAAAGAGGAAAAAAATATAACGTAATACAAGTTTTCTTGGTCTTGTTACTTGGTCCCTTGAATGTATTGTATAAAATACTGAGACTGATTTTTCTTGCTCAGTGGGATCATGTATAAAGCCATTTGAAAATTATCCTTTGGTACAGAAAAGATAATCAGTTTTATTTCTTATTAACCATTAAATTCTGTTGCAAAATTTGCAACCAAATTTGTTACTTTTCATAGTTTAATGGGGGTGGGGATTTTTTGGCAGTGTAAAACACCTGATTTACAGTTTGCTCAACATTTCCTTAACAGACAATATGGTTTTGATGTACCTTACTTTACTCATCATTTTGGTGTACTTTGCTTTGTTAATTAATTAATTAATTAAATTTTGATGCCACCCAGCTTTGACTGCCTAACCATGCTCTAGAACAGGGGTCTAATTTTAAACAGGGGGCCAATTCATGGCCCCTCAAACAGTTGGGGGGCCGGATTGGCTGGGAGGGCATGGCTAGGTCATCATGTGACTAAGTGGGCTAATTTAACAGTCCATTGAACAATCCACACAAATTAAACTGTAATTTGTTTTGCTCCTGGCAGTGTTTTATTTGCTTTTGTTTGCATGTTGCTCTTTTAGTTGCCTTTTCTTTTTACTAGATCATTTTTCAGTTGTTTAGAAGTCTAGTGGTCCACTTCAGGAAACTCAGTTTTGCTGCAATTCTTCTCAGCCCCAAGAAGCTTGAGAAATCTCTCTCTGTCTCTATCTATCTTTTCTCTCTCTCTCTTTCCTTCTCTCTCTCTCTCTCTCCCCTCTCTTTTTCTTTTTCTTTTTCTTTTCCGCGGGCCGTAGTTTGAGGACCCATACTCTAGAAGCACAAAAAACTGGAAAGAAAAAAAAATCCTCCAATGATATAAAAATAATATAATTATTGTGTAATTAAAAATTATCAGGCTAAAAAGAAAACCAAAAACGTTCTCTTTGTTAGAATAGTTCTGCCTAAAATGTGACTTTTAGCTAGATTGAATTATTGAATTTTCCTTTATTTTTGTCCCTCAATAGCTTCAACTATTTCAAAGGCTCAGGAATTGCAGAGAATGCTATGCAGCGTGGATGGAATTTTACTAACCTCTCTGCCCTCATTATATTTCTGCTACTATATAGCCCAGGTTAAAAGATTACAAATTATCCCTCCCTTATTTCTCTCCAATAGGAAGAATTTTGTGGGATCAACCCACCAATGCCTCTAAAAAAATTATAATAGGTCTGAGAAATGCTGATGAATTGATAACTTTGAATTAAAGATTTACCTTGTGGGACATTAAATGAGGCTGGTGACTATGTCCAGCATGATAGTGTCTACATATGGTTTAGGATTAATTATTGTTATAAAATTGCATGATGTTGTCTAACTGATGAAATATTTCAGAGGCAAAATGAATTGGATAAAAAAAACCTGTTTCCTTGTTGACTGTGTCAGGATAGAGTTGGAATGGCCTATAAAACACTGAGGGGGAAAAAAACCACAAGAATACACTATCTTTACATTTCTGGTGTGTCTCTCCCCCCACCCCCAAACATTTTTCTTGAACAGGTTTACATTTTGAATAGTGGCTTTTAAAAAAAAGTAAATGAAAGCTTTAAGACATTCAGCACTTTAACTTTCAAATATTTAAAATCTCAACTGGGTATCCTAGTTGTTCTGGTGATAACCAAGAAGCCAACACGTGACTAGAACTAGTAGGTGCCCCTAGTGCGTGTCAGCTCTTCTGTAATGGGTCAGGTCCATAGTTTCCATGATGGCCATGAACCCCTAAGCTTTTCCAGATTCAAGATAACCCAGGTGCAGATTAAAGTCACAAAGAATTAAAAGTCTTGAATATTTCAAGGCCAACCTGGCAGTGAAATCAGGCAGTTTAGGCAGAAATGTTGCTGCACAAGGAGCAGAGCTGGTCTTTGCCCTTCAAGACAGTTGTGCTAGCTTCTGAAACCTTAAATGAATAAGGGATATTCCTCACTTGCATCTATGTTCACCTTACAAACATTCCCTGACAGCACTGTTTCACTGCTCTTGACATTGCTTTCATCTTACCCTGAACTCATACATAAGACATGTGGTCCTTAGCTGTAAAGTAAAAAAAAAGTTTTCCCTTTGAGCAACTAATGATTGTTTCATGATGTTACATTTTTAATTCACTTCACCACCTATGCATTTGGTGAGTAAATCAAGTGACCTACAGTGGAGCAGATTCAAATCACTTCAGGTGCTGCAGGGACATCCTGCTGATCTTCAGGTATTGTCCTCCACTGTCATTCACTTTTTTTCCTCATCTCATAGAAAGTGCCAGTTGTGGAAAAAGCCATACTTTCTTGAAAGCCAGAATCCATAGTTGTTTGAGGGGTGGTGGTGGTGGTGGGAACCTTACCCCATGGTTATCCAGTAGCCTGCAAAAGTGATCCAATTTTGAGAGAAGTGTGCTCTCTTGAATGATTTTCTTTTTACAAATTACTACAAGTCTACATACAAGCTATTTTGGAGACTACCTGAAATACAGGCTTTTCAGAGAGTGTAACTACTTGTTCTATGAGCAAGCATTACACCTTTCCAAATCTCCACAAGTTTGTTCAGTGGGCTTGAAAGAGTGATCAACCTGCAAACTCCTTAGTGGAAAAGCTTAAAAGTATGAATCTAACTATCTTTCAAAACTTGTGAAACAGGTGCTTAGACTCATCTTCTATTATTTTGCCGTGCCATGTTTTGCCATGAAAACAGGCAAAATAAAACTTCTTCTATTACTGCCCATTCTTACATTCTTTGTTTCCTTGATTGCTAGTAACATTTGAGGAAGTAATGCTGAAGACTTTATCCAATTAATTTGCTTAACATGTCTTGCTCAGTTGAAATAAGGATACCAGCATTCACCATTGACCATAGTATACTTCTAGGATGACTAAGGGAGTTGGGAGTGGGAAGTACCGTGTTACGCTGGTTCTCCTCCTATCTCTCTGGTCTGTTACGCTGGTTCTCCTCCTATCTCTCTGGTCGGTCCTCCTCTGGCAGGAGGACAAAGGTCGACCCCTAGACCCCTCGTTTGTGGGTGCCTCAGGGCTTGGTCCTCTCTCCCCTCCTATTTAACATCTACATGAAACCACTGGGTGAGATCATCCGACGATACGGGGTGGGGTATCAGCAATATGCTGATGATACCCAGCTGTATATCTCCACCCGCATCAGTTCAGTAAAGCGGTGGATGTGATGTGCCGGTGCCTGGAGGCTGTGAGGGTCTGGATCGGAGTTAACAGGCTCAGACTTAACCCAGACAAGATGGAGTGGCTGTGGGTATTGCCTCCTAAAGACTATGTCAACTGTCCATCCTTGGTTCGGGGGGGGGGAGAAATTGTCCCCCTCAGAACAAGCTCGCAATTTGGGTGTCCTTCTAGACTCACAGCTAAGATTAGACCAACATCTGGCAGATGTAGCTAGGGGGACCTTTGCACAAGTTCGCCTGGTGCACCAATTGTGACCCTACTTGGATCAGGAGGCTCTCCTCACAGTCAGTCATGCCCTTGTCACCTCAAGGGTAGATTATTGCAATGTGCTCTACATGGGGCTACCCTTGAAGAGTGTTCAGAGACTACAATTGGTTCCAAATGCAGCTGCGCGAGCTGTCATGGGTGCACCTAGATACACCCACATTACACCAATTCTCTACGAGCTGCACTGGCTTCCCATTGGTCTCTGGACACAATTCAAGGTGCTGGTTATTACCTTTAAAGCCCTACATGGCTCAGGGCCAGGCTATCTTTGAGACCGCCTTCTACCACATAGCTCCCAGCGACTGGTAAGATCCCACAAAGTTGGTCTCCTCTGGGTCCCATCAGCTAAACAATGCCGGCTGGTGGGCCCGCAGGGAGGGCCTTCTCTGTGCCTGCCCTAGCTCTCTGGAACCAGTTACCTCCTGAGATCTGGACTGCCTCCACCCTATTGGCCTTCTGGGAAGCAGTGAAGACCTGGCTTTTCCGGCAGGCCTGGGGCCGTTGATCTCACTGTTGCAATCTTCTGAGATCCAGCCATGAATGGTATGCATGGACTTTTAATGTTTTTAAAATGTTTTTAAAATGTTTTTAATAATTTTCCTATGTTCTTTGTTGTATTATTTTTTGCTGTAAACCACCCAGATTCCCTTGTGAGTTGGGCGGCATAGAAATTTGATAAATTAAATTAAATTAAATTATTCTGTAGCCTGCAAAAGTGATCCAATTTTGAGAGAAATGTGCTCTCTTGAATGATTTTCTTTTTACAAATTACTACAAGTCTACATACCAGCTATTTTGGAGACTACCTGAAATACATGCTTTTCAGAGAGTGTAATTACTTGTTCTATGAGCAAGGATTACACCTTTCCATATTTCCACAGGTTTATTCATTGGGCTTGAAAGAGTGATCAACCTGCGAACTCCTTAGTGGAAAAGCTTAAAAGTATGAATCTAGCTATCTTTCAAAACTTGTGAAACAGGTGCTTAGACGACTCTTCTTTTATTTTGCCATGCCATGCTTTGCCATGAAAACAGGAGAGATTTAATCATGCCATCTATCAAAACTGGACATCTCCTATCACTGCCATTCTTACATCACTGTTTTGTTTCCTTGAACATTTCAGGAAGTAATGCTGAAGCCTTTATCCAATTCGTTTGCTTAACATGTCTTGCTCAGTTGAAACAAGGATACCAACATTCACCTGCAAATTGGAACAGAAGTAATAGTGTGGACCAGGGACTGGTAATGGGCACTGCATATATTGTTTTATGGTATAGTTTCCCATCTATTCCAGCATATATAGGTTACACTTTTAATTGACCATAGGGAAAGACTTAAGGGATAAGATAGTTTGTATATGAACCTGTCAACAAATTACAATCTTTGTCCTACACTGCAAAATGGAAAAAAACAGTATCCTTCTTGTCCTCTGAGACAGCACAACTCTTACAAATTACGCACAAAAATGAGATTTGATTACCTGTACTTCAAATCATGCTTTAGGTAGGCAGTGAAAACATTTAACACTGCTGTGGGTTTTTTTATTTATTCATTTTTGGTTTTGAGTTGAACATTTTTAATTCTTATCATCTGGCTTTCAAAATTAAATACTTGGGTGATTGGTTAAACCTTGGGCTGGTGCAGTACTTAAGGGCAACAGAACTAAATGGAGAAAATTGTTATAAATATAAAGGAATTTATTTAGCATAGTCCTTACAAGTTCATCTAGCAAGCTGCAATATCATATTGTTATACTTTGGGTGTGTGGGGTGGGGGTAGTAAATGCCAATGAGAGTAGAGCATTCATAAATAAGTTATATAGTACTTAATTTTTCAAATATGTGGCATGTATTTACAGACATCTACAAAAAAGGTGGATATCTGCTACGATTGCTGTTTTAATATCTAGAATCTGATGTACAGAAGGATTACATCTTTCAATGCCAAATAACCGCAAGGGCAAAAAAATGACACTTACATCTTGCATTTGAATCTCTGCTAGAGAACAAATGCTTAACTGACTGAACTTTGTTCTGAAACTCAGGAAGGCAGTTTTTAAACCACCTCATTTCTCCTCCAATCCTGAATCCTTTCAGGAAACAGCCCACCAGAAGGTAGATTTTTTTTTTAAAAAAAGGATGCCAATGTAATTGTGATATTGTCATTCCTCCAGGTTGCCAAAAATTAAGCCACCTTTGACCCTTGTGCTGCTTAAAGCTTCATAAATAGCCGCAGCAAAGAACTGCTCAGTTCCACTTGACCCAAATTAGAAACTCCTGCCTCTTGAACTGGTTGCTGTGAGCTTCAGCCATGAAAGCTTTTCTCCTCCTTGTTGCCATCTTCTTGTTTTCCCATCAGGCTGTCACAGGTAAGGAGAGAACTAAAATGACCCAGATGGTCTAGAGAAGAAGTATACTTGAGACTAATTTCAAATGCTTTTCACAATGATTCTTCACTTATTTTATTTTTCATATTGACCACCAGTCAAAGAGATTAAAGGTATTCAATCTACAAAAGTTAAGAGTTCCCACCCTATTTTTCCAACAAGAAATGTCTCAGGGGGATTATATCTACCTATCTTCTATAATAATGCCAGGCCTTGTCTTAGCAGTGTGCCCCCCACCCCTTTTTTAAAAAATATCCTTTTTCTTTTTTTCCTATTATATTTGAGAGTGTGTTGGAAATATAATAAATAAGATAAAATAATATCTTGAGCCATTTAGTACTCCTTTCCCTATTTTGAACCAATTTATTGGTCTGTGTCCAATTCTAACTGTTGCTTCTTGACCTGCATACAGGTTTCCAAGGAGATAGGTAATGTGGTCTGGCATTTCTGTCTCTTGCCACACTTTTGCAATCCATACACTCAAAGGCATTAGCATAATCAAGTAGATGGTTTCTCCATAATCCAGAGAATATTATTAATTTGATCTCTAGTTCCTCTGCTCTTCAAAATCCAATTTATACTTCTGGTAAGTGGTTAGTTCACATGTTGTTGAAGTTTAGCATATAGGATTTTAGCGGGACCTTGCTATCTTGTCAAATTTTTTTATTTTATTTATTTTTAATTTGATTTATATGCCACCCTTCTCCGGAGACTCAGGGCGGCTTACAATGCGTTAAGCAATAGCCTTCATACTTTTGTATATTTATACAAAGTCAGTTTATTGCCCCCACAAACTGGGTCCTCAATGAGCACTATTGCATTGTTACTGTAAGTATTCCAAATTTGCTGGACTACTGGAGTGCTGGAGTGCAGCACTTTTACAGAATAATCTTTTAGGATTTTAAATAGCTGAGCCGATATACTGTCATCTCCACTAGCAGTTTCCATATAGCCATCCATATAGCCTTCCATAGGTGAGAATGAGCTTGAATCTAGCTCATATCACTTCTTAGTACAGCATCAATACCATCATCAACATCTTATTATTATTGGTTTGTTGGACAGTCAACCAAAAGTTGAGACTAGATTTGGCACTTTTATCTACCTATCAAGTCCTTCCCAATGAATGGGAACTGGCAGATGATGTTGTTTGACCTTATTAAAGGTTTTGTCACAGGATTTAACCTGTTCCAAGTAAAGCTGCCTTCTACTATTGACTGTTAGGGATTTTGTCAATGCCAACAGTGTTCAAGTATTTTGAATTCTAATATATTGGGTTACTTATTATTATTATTTATAAAATGAATGTAAATCCTGTAATATGTAAGAATAGAATAGAATATAATTAGTAATAATAAATAAATACAGATTCTAAAATGCCAATGGTATTTTTCCCTTTTTTATACAGCAATTGGCCAAGGTGACCCTGCTAACATTGCTTGTTCCCAAAGTGGTGGCTCCTGTAGACCATTATGTCCATTTCCTGCTGAACCATCAGGAGATTGTGCTGGTGGCTGGGTTTGCTGTAAATGGTAAGTCAACATTATATACCTGAATCTCTTATTCTGCTCTAAACAAATGCAGCAGCGCAGGATTAAAAACTACAGAAACATAAATCCAGGAAAGATAAAAATCATGAAAAATTAAAGGAAAAAGTGAAAAATGATAAAAGTAAAAGAAAGATAAAAAAGAGAAAGAAAAAGAGAAATATTTAAAGAAGTAATTTTTGATCTTGTTTGCAGCAGTATAAATGCAATGGTTTTAATTACCAGGAAACATTTTTAATTTAAATACTACTAAAATCACTTTGGATTTTTCTTTTTCTTAAGATAGTTTAGTTAGTTTATTATATTTATATACTGCCCTCCTCCTGAAGGACTCAGGGCAGTGGACAGCCAGCAAATAAAATACAAAAATACAAAATTTAAAACGGTATTAAAATCCAATTAAATCAATTTGGCCCATAGTTAAAACCCCTATATTAAAATCCATAATTTAGTAATTAAGTTAAAACAATTTAAGAGGGTAGGTCAGGCCAGCCTGGCTTGATGAAACAAAAACGTCTTTAGAGCAGTTTGGAAAGCACCTAGGTCAGGGATCCGCCATATCTCTGGGGGCAACTCGTTCCAAACTTTTTTTTCTTTTAAATGCCTCTGACAATCCAAGCTGAGTTGCCTGATCGGCAGAGACTTTTTTTCTTTTAATTTGTCCATCTTGACCATTAAGACTTTTTCTCACACTCCCTTCTTTAGTTGCCCTATGTGTTTTCCCACAAAGTTCTTTTAAAATAATCCATTGATGAATGGTTTCTCTCCTTCCCTTCCTTTATCCTTCTACTATGAACTTTTTTTTCAGTCAGATGCACTATTTACCATAGTAATGGTAATTCTCTTGGATTTCAAAAATATTTTTAACAAACGCTGCTTCTGGGGATGGGAGTAACTGAACATATAAAGCAGGGCTGTCAAACTCGCAGCCCACAAGCCGGGTGAGTCACACACTGACCAGATCCATGCCCAGTTTAGCAAAGGAGGATACGTCACATGATGCTGCCATGATGACATGAGTTTGACATCCCTGCCATAAGTTATATAACAAATGAAAAAATATACAATCAGTTAATAACTCTAGAACAATATACTATGTAGGCTTTTATAGAACATTGTCTATTAATACAAGTATTTTCAAAATTGATTTGCTGCTGACTTATGGTTCTCTCTCATTTCTAAATCTGAAATTCTTTTTTCTTTTTTGAAAAAAAATGTCTATAGGCCTTCCCACGGTCGTCCCACATGAAATATCAGGAAAAGTCTGAAGAGTCTGAAGAGTTCTGACGAAGATATTGAAACATGGTGGCTGGAAGGTGTGCAAGCAATCTTCCTGAGATACAAATATTTTGATTGAATGTATAATCTGGAAAAAGATAACAGTTTAACCTGTTGATCTCTATATTAAAGCTCTATAATAGCAATTGGTAATTGGTAATTATTATACTCCTTTACTGTATCAAACTGGGATTAAATACTAATTAGAAAAAGTTGACCAAACTGAGATGAATAACATGACAAATGTAAAATTTTCATATGACTAGGTGGAAATTACCTAGAAATTAGTTAGTATTACCTCGAGTACTGCAAGTGCTTTACACTCTTTTTGTTTAACTTTGAGTTGGACACAATATTACAAAAATTGAGATAATGAATATCTCAGAGTTCTGTAGGGGGAAATGATCATTCTCATGTGAATAGCAGATGAATTTTCTAAATGTGCAGAGGGGCATTTCTAGTTTTCAAGTCTAGAAATTAAGAACAAACATTTAATTAGATGATTATTAATGACTATTAATCAGAAATTTAACTGAACTTTTCAGAAATTACTCTTTAAATAAAAACTGGATCCATTTGCAATGCCACATGGGATACTTTGAAAACACTCCTAAGTCAAAAGTATGGAAGTTTTCATAGGAATCCCTGGGGGATTCTGAGCCTGGTTGATTGCTATCCTAGCCAGTGGTGGTATTCAATTTTTTACTGTACTGGTTCTTTGGGCGTGGCTTAGTGGGCATGTCTTGGTGAGGTGGTGGTCATATGACTGAATGGGTGTGGCCTACTCAACATCAATCATGGCAAGGAGGGGTGGCACTACTCCACCAAGCCTCACCCACTAAGCCACACCCACAGAACCATTTGAATGATTGATTGATTGATTGATTGATTGATTTATCCAACTTTTATACCACCCTTCTCCCAAAGGACTCAGGGCAGTCTACAGCCAATAATAAAAAACATCAATACAAAAGTTAAAACAGAATAAAACTATTTCAATAGTTTGCCAAATATTAAAACCCCCAAAATTTAAAAAACCATTAAAAATCCTCATGCCGTCAGACCAGCTTGCTGAAACAATAGGGTCTTCAGGGCCTGGTGAAAGGCACAAAGGTCGGGGATCCTATGAATGTTCAGGGGCAATTCATTTCAAAGGGAGGGAGCCCCCACAGGGCTCTTCCCCTGGGGGTCACCAGACGACATAATTTGATCGACAGCACCCTGAGGAGGCTCTCTCTGTGGAAGCGTACCGGCCGATGGGAGGCTATCAGTGGCAGCAGGTGGTCTTGTAAATATCCAGGTCCTAAGCCATGGAGCGCTTTAAAGGTGGTAACTAACACCTTGAATTGCACCCAGAAGACCACCGGAAGCCAGTGAAGCTCGTGCAGGAGAGGTGTTACATGGGTGTGACGTGTCGCCCCCATAATCACCCATGCAGCTGCACTCCGGACCAGTTGGACCCTCTGAGTGCTCTTCAAGGGGAGCCCCATGTAGAGTGCATTATAGTAGTCCAGATGGCATGAGTGACTGTGCATAGGGTGTCCCAGTCCAGAAAGGGACACAACTGGTAAATCAGGCGAACCTGATAGAAGCCCCCCCGGCCACAGCCACCATATGGTCTTCTAAAGACAGCTGTGTGTCCAGGAGGACACCCAAGTTGCGAGCCCTCTCTGAGGGGACCAAGATCTCATCCCCAATAGCTAGCGATGGAGCCAGCTGGCTATACCAGGGCACCAGGAACCACAGCCACTCAGTCTTGGAGGGGTTGAGCCTGTTTCTCCCCATCCAGACCCACACAGCCTCCAGGTATCGGGACATCACATCAAGGGCATCATTGGGGTGGTCCAGGGTGGAAATGTACAGCTGCGTATCATCAGTGTACTGGTGACACTTCACCCCAAAACCATGGGGATGATCTCGCCCAGCGGCTTCATATAAATGTTGAACAGGAGGGGCAAGAGGACTGATCCTTGCAGCACCCCACAAGTGAGGAGCCTTGAGGTCGACCTCTGCCCCCTGCCAACACAGACTGCATATAATCAGAGAGGAAGGAGGAGACCCACCGCATCATGGTGCCCCCCACCCCTAACCCCCCCCAGCCGATGCTGCATGATACCATGATCGATGGTATCAAAAGCTGCTGAGAAATCTAAAAGGACCAGGATAGAGGAACATCCCCTGTCCCGAGCCCTCCAGAGATCATTAACCAATGCAACCAATGCCGTTTCTGTGCTGTACCCCATCCTGAAGCCCGACTGGAACGGATCTTGATAGACAGCTTCATCCAAGTATTGGGGAAGTTGTCGCGCCACCACACTCTCAACAACCTTCACCACAAAGCGGAGGTTGGAGACCAGACAATAGTTTGCTAATATAGCCAGGTCCAGGGAAGGCTTCTTGAGGATGGGCCTCACCATTGCCTCTTTCAAGGTGGTGGGGAAGACCCCCTCAAAGAAGTGTTAATAATCCCCTGAAGCCAGCCTTGTGTAATCTCCTGGGAGGCCAGCACCAGCCAGGAGGGACATGGGTCCAATAAACATGTGGCAGTATTAAGCCAACCCAAAATCCTGTCCACATCCTCAGGAGCCACAGGGTCAAACTCCTCCTAGATAACACTCTCAAGATCCACCTCCGTCATCCCATCTGAACCTACCCAATTGGAGTCCAGCCTTCCCAAATCTGAGCGATTTTATCATGCAGGTATTTACCAAATCTTCAGCCCTACCCTGCAAGGGATCCTCCCATGCTCCCACATGAAGTAGGGAGTGGGTCACTCTGAACAGGGTGGCTGGGCGGTTTTCTGCAGATGCAATAAGAGCGGAAAAAAAACATTTCACCGATAGATGGCAGATTGAAATCCTCCATGACCATAAGTCTGGGGGTATCCATTGCCATCCTGGCTATTATGTCGAGCAGCTCAGGCAGGGCTACTGCTACATGGCAGGGAGCCAGGTATGCAGTCAGCAAACCCATCTACACCCCATGGCCCCACTTCACAAGGAGGGATTCACAACTGGCTATCTGAGGAACAGTGGCTTCCCTCGGACCAAGACTTTCTTTAATAATCGCTGCTACCCCCCACCCCTCCCCTGTGCCCTTGGCTGATGAAATGCATGGAAGCCAGGTGGGCACATCTTAACGAAGGGAACCCCCCCCCCCTCCTGGCCCAACCAGGTCTCTGTAAACCCTGCCAGGTCTGCACCCCCCTTCTGAACAAGATTGTAAATGAGGGGGGTTTTATTCACTGCAGACTTGGCATTGTACAACATCAGCCGAAGGCCCGGGCCCTGAGGCTCTGTGCAACCCAGGAGACAAGAAGTGTATTGGGGGCCGGAGTGTGCCACCACTCACAAACAGCAAGTGCGCACTCCCGAAACACGATGCGGCCCCCTATGCCCGCCATATCTGCCCCTCCCACCCACTGTACTGATTGAATAGCCCTTGACCTTGTTCCGTGGCACTCTGGCTAGTTTCCCATCACCTCCCTCCCACTTTGAAGGTTCCCCCTTCTCCTGTGTCAAAGTACCTTAAAAGGACAGACTACAGCAGCTGCCTTCTGAGCAGCTCCCCTGCAAAGGGAGGCAGAAAAGTTTAGTTTCTCTCTGCTGCAGCATTCAACCTGGCTTGCTGCAGCAGAGGGAAGCTGAACTTTTCTGCATCCCTTCATCGTACTGCCACAGTCTGTCCCTTTATGGTCCTCCCATCCCCTGTGTCGAAGTACTTAACTGTGGCAGCTGCCTCTAAGCAGCTCCACCATGACACGATCCCTCCAGTGTAGTAGGCCATCTTCCTGGCCAGGTCTGACTCCAGCCACGAGTAGTACCAACACTGGCTGAGAGTGGCAATGGCAAGCAATGGGGTGCATGTCCACAGCCAGTGCAAACAGGGCGGCGATGGCAGCGATGGTCATGGGACTTGTCATGGGACTTTTCCCATGACCATCACGACCATCACCACCCTGTTCTTAGCCCTGGAGGGACGGCGTCACAGTGGAGCTGCTCAGAAGGCACCCAAAAATTGCAAGTGACTGGAGCCTTCCTGCAAAAGGTGGCTGAGCCTCGCCGCAGTGTGTCCCTCCCAACCAAGGTGACCTGAATAGAGTAGATGAGCAAGGCAGAGGGCAAGCAGGTGGCTAGAGCCAGGGAATGGTGCATTCCCCAACCTGGCCGAGGCAAGCAGTAAGCGGGATGAGGCTCTGGAGCCTCAGGGAATGGCACATCCCTGGGCCCCAGCCTCCAACCCAAGTCAAAAGGCAAGTGGCCTTTGATGATCTGAGCAGAACATGTGAGGCACAGAGGTGACTGGCAACGCCAGGTGATTAGCTGGTCTGCATAGCAAAGGCAACATATATAGGGTGGGGATGGACAGGGCGAGTGGGCGGGCAAAGTGGCAGGTGGACGGTTGGAATGGGTGGTGCCAGCAGTGAGTGGGTGGGTGGGGGTAGGGGCAGGGCCAGGCAGAGGTGGCATTTAATGGTTTGGCAAACCAGGTCAAACTTCCACTACTGTTTCGCCTGAACGGTCTGAACCAGTTAAATACCACCTCTGATACTAGCCCATTAAATGTTCAGCCTATTCAAAAACGTGAAAATAATACTTTGGTTCTCTGATTATATGAAGTTTTGCTTGTTTACACATCATAGCTGCTGATTCCAGGCCCAAATAGGTTTTCCAACATCTCTACCAAATGTATTGGGAATGAAAATTACATAGATGATTTTCCCAGTTTTCTACGGGGAAAAGAGATATTCATCAATGATTTCTTCAGCATATGAGAAACTCATATGATTTTATCTATATATATTGTGTGTATGTCTGTGTGTCCATTAAAATTATATCCCATCTTTAATTAGGGGCTCAAGGCAGCATATATAGCATTTCCTTTTCCAAATCTTCATACAGTAGTAGCAATCCTCTGAGGTAAATTAGATTGAAATATTTCTTTGATATGATACACAGGACATATTCCACAAAACATTTAAAGGCTCAGGTACATGTTTTATTTCATTGTCAATCAGCTTCAGTATTCTAATTTGTAAACCCTGACCAGAAACACCTAATAGACTTTAGCAACAAACAAACCAGGAAAGATAATCAAGAAGAAGGCTTTTGTCATGCAATAGTCAGTTGATTTCAATGAACTCTTTCATACAGCATAACATTTGTTTGGATGACCCCTCTCAGGATTTTGTCTTGACTTAAAACAATAGAATTGGATCAGAACCTGGATGGGCTTTCAACTACTGTGTTTCAAAAATAAAATTCTGAATAGACAAACAAATTTGGTTTTAGGGTCAAGTTCAATCTGAATTTGTAAGAATATACTAGCAAGATTGACAAAAAGAAACAGAAATGAAGCAGTACAATGATCGGTCAGTTTTTCCCAATTTAAACATTTCTTGGTTGCTAACACATTTTTTCATACAACCGAAACACCACCTATGTGCATGAATATCACCCAATTAAGCATACAGATATCAAAATGAAAAGAAATAAAATTGATTATATTTTTGGTATAAGAAGGTATAAGAGTCCAGTTACAACAGCAAAGATGTCATGGTCTGGTCATAGTTAGGTTACAAATCAAGCTAGAACAGAACAAAGCCAACCAGTCTTTATAATACAACCTGGTGTGTACAATAGTTCCACCACTTTCAAAGCATCCATTAGGAATTGCTTTGGAATCAGTTTTCCAGTTACACATTTGGGCAAGAAATACCAAATGCAGCGGTTTGGTTTGGTTTGGTTTGGTTTGGTTTGGTTTGGTTTGGTTTGGTTTGGTTTGGTTTGGTTTAGTTGTTTAGTTTAGTTATTTATTGGTTTTGTCAAACATGTACAAGATAACAGGTATACGTATAAACATGGACATGAACACAAGAAATGAGTACAAATAAATGGGGACAGTAGGACAGGGACGGTAGCCTTGCTGGTGCGCTTATGGTACGCTTTACGGGCCTCTTAGGAATAGGGTGAGGTCCATGGTAGACAGCTTAAGGTTGAAGCTGTGCGGGTTTGAGGATGTAACAATGGAGTTAGGTAGAGCATTCCAGGTTTTGACCACTCTGTTGCTGAAGTCATATTTTCTGCAATTGAGTTTGAAGTGGTTTACCTTGAGTTTGTATCCATTGTTTGTCCATGTATTATTCTTTTTAAAACAATTTTTTTAAATTTTTCCAACAAAAAACTCTTAAACATAAAGTACATCTTTTGAGAGCAAAGATTTGGTCCGGTAATATGTAAATACAGTTGCTCGCACTTCTTTAACAAATTTGATTCCAAATTTCATTCATTTACATCTTTAAAATAAAAATCAAGTCACAAATTTTTTATCACAAATTCTAACATCTTAATCTAAACATTTAACATTATTATATTATATCACCATAAATCTTAATTTCCAAATAAACACAGCTCATTTTTATATACCATCTTTAGTTTCCAAATAAACACAATTCTAATTTTATATCATTTTACGAATCAAAATTTCGTATATATTCCTTAATCTCAAAACCCATTTCATCAAATCTCTATCTTAACCTCTATTGATATACTGTACATCTAATTTTCTTAGGCTTATCACCAATTACACTTCTCATTTTACATAAAATCATTTCAAAATCAATTCACATCATTTAATTATCATTCATCATCTTCTTTTCCCCCAATTAATTTCCAACATTTTTATCTTTAAGCTATTTTCCATCCTATTCTCCTCCACATCTCCATCCATTTATTTTGTCTGGTTCTCAGTATACTTTTATTTTGGCTGGTTTCCAGCATATTCTCCTCTACTCTTAAGTCTATTGTTTGGTTGATTCGAAGCATTTTTATTTTAGCTGTTTTCTAGCATAATCTCCTCCATTTCTCCCACTGATTACCAGCATATTCTCCACCACTCCTAGATCTATTGTTTGGCTGGTTCATAGCATTTTTATTTTGGCTGTTTTCCAGCATATTCTCCTCCACTCCTAAATCTATTGTTTGGCTGATTTACAGCATTTTTATTTTGGCTGTCTTCCAGCATAGTTTCCTCCATTCCTCCTGCTGATTTTCAGCATATTCTGGCTGTTTCATGGCATATTGCATAGGCTACTTTTCAACATATTCTCCTCCATGTCTCCCATCAGTTTAGAATAGAAATGTATTACAACATATATATTCTCCACATATTTTCTCCTTGGCTATAAATTTTTCTTGAATTTATCCCATATATATATTCTTATTTTTCTATAAAAAACATCATTTTTATCCACCTTAGGATCAGTTTTCCTTATTTATTAATCCATAAGCACTGCCTGTTAATATTCCAAATCCATTTAAGCATTTAAGCATTATATTTTCATTTAATCAGACTATCTTAACCATAAATATTCCATTTCAAATTCAAATTCAATATTGCCAGATTTAAAAGAGAAAGAAAAAAGAAAGAGAAGAAAAACACCTCTTATCAAAATTCAAGTTTCATTTAAACATTTAAACATTACATTTCCCTTTTTAATCAAACTCTTTTATGTTCTTATCTCACAACCAAATTTATTCTATTTCTTCCTTTCCCTCTGTCCAATTATTCCTTTTCAAATTCAGTGTTGTCAAAATTAAAGCTCTTTAAAAAAAATAAAAAGAGAAAAAACTTTTTTTTGTTCTTTTGTAGCATCCATTTCATATAAAGTCCATTTTCTTCCCTTCTTTTGTTGCCATGCCATTTTCCTTTGTTCCCATGCCTGCTAGTTTCAATTTTAATAGTTCCATTTTATTTCTTCTTTCTTTCCACCAATAAAACCAATAAAACCGCCAATAGACAGATTGGGAATCCCCAGACACTCTTGGTTATTTTCAAAGTAATCCAATTTAAATAGTAGAACACATTGTTTCTCTTTCAGCCACAAGCAATCTGCCATTCACAGTTTCACTTAGTCATGGCAATTCTCTATTTTGTCAATTATATGGTCATCTGCTTGTCTCTTTTCTTTTAGCTTTTAAAGTTACCAAGTTCCTATTTATCATTTTTTCCTTTTTTCTTTCTCCAAAGGTAATCTATTCCAATTTTAAAAAGTTTCTCAATTTTCTGACTTTTTTCAGTAAACAATTATTCCAAATCAGCCAGTAGTAAACTAATCTCCTTAATGGGTCTTTTCCTCCTGCAAGTTATTTTACTAAGTCTTCTTGCCCCACTGAACCATAGCCGCTATTTAAGGCTGGGGGGCTTAATTGTAAAAATCCATGTTCTAAGTGCTGCTCTCGCCTGGGTTGGTGTCACTCACCCGGCTTCCAAATGCTTCACTCTTTTCTCCTTTCTTCCTCCTGCACAGTGCTTCTCTGGTTTGCCCCGGCCTCGAGGCAGCCACCATGGCTGCTGCACCTCCGCTGCTGGCTCAGAGGGTTTCCTCCAGCCTCTGAGGAACTTGCCCATTCCTCTCAACCATCCAAGGTGTCCCTTTCTTTCCCCTGTCCCTACAGGACAGGTTCAGTCCACAGGCCTGTCAGCGGCAGTTCGACAGTTGGGGTATTCGCGGGGCTCATAAGAGCCCTGCTATTTCCCCAACTGAATTGCTGCAGTGCCAAACTAGAAGTCCCCATTGTTTGCCCATGTATTAGTGAGTTTGAAGCTGAAGTGGTTGTTGACAGGTAGGACATTGTAGCAGACAATTTTGTGTACTATGCTTAGGTCAGACTGTAGGCGGCATGGTTCCAAGTTACCCAAGCCCAAAATTTCAAGCCCGGTGCGTAAGGTATTCTATTATGAGTAAAGGAGTGGAGTACTCTTCTCATAAAACACTTTTGGACCTGCTCAATTGTATTAATGTCCGATATACAGTGTGGATTCCAGACAGACAAGCTGTATTCAAGAATTGGTCTGGCAAAGGTTTTGCATACCCTAGTTTGCAGTACAATGTTACCGAAGAAGAAGCTTCACAAAATTAGGTTAACAACTCTTAATGCCTTTTTGGCAATGCTGTTACAATGAGCTCTGGGGCTTAGATCGTTGGAGATGAATATTCCTAGGTTCTTGAGAGACTGAGGGTCATCTACAAGGTCATATCCACCCAGATTGTATTTGGTGTTCTGACTTTTGTTGCCAATGTGTAAGGCAGAGCATTTGTTAATTGGGATTTGGAGTTGCCAATTGCACGACAATTCTGACAGTCAAGGTCACTTTGTAGGGCAGCAGCATTGTCGGTGGTGTTAAATAGTTTTATGTTATCAGTGAAGAGGATGCAGCTACATATAATATGATTACAAAGGTCATTTATGGTATAGGTGGTATCTGACTTAATAGTATTAACCATCAGAGGGATCTTGGAGTCCTAGTAGACAAACATTTAAATATAAGGAAGCAGTGTGCAGTAGCTGCCAACAAAGCCACCACAGACTTTAGAAAGAGTGCAGGGAAGAGCAACAAAGATGATTAGGGTACTGGAGGCTAAAACATATAAAGAACTGTTGCTGGAATTCAGTATGACTAGTTTAATGAAAAGAAGAACTAGAAGTCAGGGGTGAAATCTATTTACCTTCCATACCAGTTTGGAAGTGCTTGCACCTCTCGTGCCTACTCACTTCACTCATGCACGCATGCCATATGCAGTTTTGGACACTCTGTGCATGCGCAAAGCCTTCTGTGCATGTACAGAGGGTAAAAAACAGGTTAAAACCAGGAAGTAACAATGTCCAGGTGGGTGGGTGGAGCCTTGCGCTGCTACCGCTATCGGTTCTCCAAATCACTCAACCCTGCCGCTACCGGTTTGCATGAACCAGTGCGAACTGGTAGCATTTCACCCCTGCTAGGAGTGACATGATAACAGTGTTCCAGTATCTCAGAAGTTGCTACAAAGAAGAGGGAGTCAAAATATTCTCCACAGCATCTGAAGGCAGGACAAGAAGTGATGGATGGAAACTAATCAAGGAGAGAAGAAACCTAGAATTAAGGAGAAATGTCTTACAGTTAGAACAATTAATCAGTGGAACAAATTTCCTCCAGATGTTATGAATTCTCCAACACTAAAAGTTGTTAAGAGGAGATGGGACAACCCTTTGCCTGAAATGGTATAGTGTTCCCTGCCTGAGTAGGGAGTTGGACTAAAGACCTCTAAGGTTCCTTCCAACTCAATCTATTCTATACTAAAACTGGGTACTTAATCCATTGAATGGATCTTGCATTTCTAGTGTTGAGGGCAGATTATTGATTTAATGGACTATTGTTGGATCAATCACAGGGATATTTCTCTATGGTGAGCGTGCCATAGCAGAAAGTGAGAATCTGCTCAGAACTTTTCACTAATTTATGAAAGAAAACGCAATTGCCTAAGCTGAAATTGACAATTGTGACTGTAAGATAAAAATGAGCTAAGAGTATCCATAGAGAGGAAGTAAGCCAGGAGTCCTGTAGAGCAGCGCTGTCAAACTCCTGGCACATGGGCCTGATGCCTCACACTCTGGCCATGCCCATGCCTGGTTTAGCGAAGGGGGAAAATGTCCCAGTACATCATGTGATGCCACCATGACAATGTGAGTTTGACACCCCTGCTGTAGATTTACTTCAGAAGATAAATGAAATGTACCAAGTTGTTGGGAATCAAAGGATATCTATAAGAAATATCAGAAAATGGATAAAAGAGGCACTTCTGAGGAAGCAATGGCAGACTGAAATGACTGTACTCTTTGCAGAGCCTACAAGTGTGGTGGAATGAAGGGCTGGTGAATAAACCAGCTTTTTGAAATTGCTCTCCAGGCAAAAGGAAAGATCTGGGATCACTCACAAGAGTTCCATACCGCGGGTCCCGGTTCTTACCTTAAATTAACATAAGAGACATGTTACACATATAAAGGAGTTCCTTTAAAAAAGACAACAAGTAAATGAAAAGAAACAAACTTTTTGGATACTATTCAAAGGGACAAAAAAGCAACATTTTTAAAAGTAAAAAGAACAAATATAAAGTTGTCTTATTTGATCAAGTTTAAATTATAAATGTAAATCTTAACTAAACTTTCTTAACAAAAACTATCACGGCTTTAAAGATTTATTTATAAAAAGAGATAAAATATGGAAAGTAGAGCATTTTTATTGTATTTCCAGTGGAAACAGTAAGCTATTGTGTTAAAAATAAAGGAATACAAATGTATTTCTAAATTTTAAGGTGCTTGCCAAATTTATTTAGAGAGATACCTTCCATTCCTCTATAAGAAATGCTTTAAACTTAAGAAAATGAAACAGAAGAATGAAGCTGGACTTCTATATTGAATACTAATCTGCTATATTTCCTCCTATTAAAGAAATAGTAACCTTCGGTCTAAAATATGCATTGTTAAATGAAAAAGAATAGAGTTGGAGATCAGAGAGAAAGTTCATTGTTAATGTTATAGTATTTAAATATCCAAATGGTATTGTATGTGAGAAAAAAAATATGAACTTTTTAGTATTAGCTTTACAACATTAAAACTATTAACATTAGATTATACTTATTCATGGTAACTGAGCATTTTGTATGTTATTATGTTCTTTGTACTGAAGCTCCCTCTTGTGGCTAAGAGAGAGGAAAAAATCAAAATAAACAATAACTGCTTTAGCTAGGCTAAATTACACATTTGATTAGCCTAAAAAAGATGCAACTATTTTTAACTGCCTACTACCTTCCCTCCTTTCCTAGAATTCTTGCTGGCTTCCACGTCATTCCTCCAGGTTGCCAAAAATTAAGCCACCTTTGACCCTTGTGCTTCTTAAAGCTTCATAAATAGCCCCAGCAAAGAACTGCTCAGTACCGCTTGACCCAACTTAGGGACTCCTGCCTCTTGAACTGGTTGCTCTGAGCTTCAGCCATGAAGGCTTTTCTCCTCCTTGTTGCCATCTTCTTGTTTTCCCACCAGGCTGTCACAGGTAAGGAGAGAACTAAAATGACCCAGATGGTCAAGAAAAGAAGTATACTTGAGACTAATTTCAAATGCTTTTCACAATGATTCTTTACTTATTTTATTTTTGGTATTGACCACCAATCAAAGAGCGTTAAGGGTATTTCAATCTACAAAAATTAAGAGGGCTGTTTCCACCCTATTTTTCCAACAAGAAATGTCTCAGGGGCATCATATCTACCTGTCTTTTACAATAATGCCATGCCTTGTCTTAGCAGTTTGCCCTTTTAAAAAAAAATATTATTTTATGTTATTTATTATTATTTTATGTTATTTATTATGTATCCCTCAGGTATGCTGGAAGAAAAAGAAAGTTTTTTTTAAAGGGCAAACTGCTAAGAAAATTCATAGCATTATTATAGAAGACAGGTTTATATGATCCTCCTAACAAGTTTACATTTACTTCAGTTGCTCTACTATTAAAACATGGTGGTTTTTTTTCAGTAAATCTGAAATTTGCCTCCTGATTTCCCCAGTTTTCGCCTCCTATGAAAGGTTTATCTGCTTCTAATTTTTCCCCTCAGGTAATTCTGAAATTCTTCAAACTCACCTAGTGCTTCCTTTTCAATCTGTCTTAAATTCTCCAGCTTCTCTAAGTGCCTTCACTTTCTCATGGAAAAGCTCCATAGGAGAGGTTAGTTCTAGCCTTAGAATTTAATGGGGAAGGTAAAGCAGTTGCAGAAATGATGGAAAAATGAAAAATAGACGGTAGCACACATTATAGGAATTAAGATAAGTTTATTATCTATCTGTTTTACTGAATAGTAATTGTAAACAATACTGAGGATTTTTTTGCAGCATCTGTTGCCCTTCTAATTCTAACTTAGTTTATTAAGTTCTTTTAAATTCAATATTCAAAGAATCACTTCTAGATGAGATGGGTGACACATAAATCCAATCAATTAATAAAATCAACTTTTTTAATGCACCATTGCTTTTTTTTTTGGTCTGCTAGCTTCACTTGATATGTTTTTGATTCACACAAAAAAAATGCACTCAAAAATCTGAAATGCTTGTCGTACTTAGCTGCATTTTTATCTACATGCTATACACTTGTTAGGCAGTACTGTTCAAATTATGAAGTTTCTTGAAGTTGTAAGCATTCCCTCAGGTAATCCTATTTTAAGTTAATCAAATAAACATATAGCCTACAGCAATGTTTCTTCTTGTTGTTGTTCTGTTGCTAAATTTTGTCCAACCCCATGGATTATAGCTCACCAGGTCACCCTGTCCTCCATTATATCACAGAGTTTGCCCAAATTCATGTTCATTAGGTCAATGACCCTATCTAAATGTATCATCCTCTGCTGTCCCCTTCTTCTTTTGCCTTCCATTTTTCCCAACATCAAGATCTTTTCAATTAGTCCACTTTTCTCATTTGGTTGCCAAAGTATTTGAGCTTCAGATTCAGTATCTGTCCTTCCAAACAATGAGAGAACAATGAGAGTTGATTTCCTTAGTACACAAAATTGTCTGCTACAACGTCCTACCTATCAACAACTAGTTCAGCTTCAACAATAATACATGGGCAAACAATAGATACAAAGTTACAGTAAACCACTCTAAACTCGATTGTAGAAAATACGACTTCAGCAATAGAGTGGTCAATACCTGGAATTCTCTACCTGACTCCATTGTTACATCCTCAAACTCCCATAGCTTCAACCTTAAGCTGTTTACCGTGGACCTCTCCCCATTCCTAAGAGGTCTGTAAGGGGGTGTGCATAAGCACACCAGCATGCCGACTGTCCCTTTGGACTCATTACCTGTGCTCATGTCCATATTTATACTTATACCTGTTATCTTGTACATGTTTGACAAACTAAATAAAATTAATAAAATTAAATAAAATTTAAAAAATGTAAAATTTATGAAAAGAATAAAATATAATTAGTAATAATAAATAAATACTTATTCTAAAATGCCAATAGTATTTCCCCTCATTTTTTATGCAGCACCTGGGAATGCTCCTACTCGTTGTCCCGGAGACATTGGCTATTGTACTACAGACTGTCCAGAAGGTTCGAAACTGCCATACTGGTGTTGGCGTACTCAGGAGTGCTGCCTATGGTAAGTCAACAACGGCGTATTTTAGATGCCATATTTTTTACAGCAGAAATATGTAACTTAGAATTTTTTTAGTGTATACCTGACTCTCTTATTCTGCTCTAAACAAATGCAGCAATGTCCTTTTATATACGATTTTTTATTGAAGAAATGTTTTTTTTTGCAGGATTAAAAACTGCAGAAACATAAGCTAGGAAAGATTTTCAAAATCATGAAAAATTAAAATAAAATATTTAAAGAAGTAATTTTTTATCTTCCTTGCAGCAATACAAATGCAATATTTTTAATTGCCAGGAAACATTTTAAATTTAAATACTACTAAAATCACCTTGGATTTTTCTTTTTCTTAAGATGCATATCTCTCTGATGTAATGCTGTTGAGAAAGTCTTTAAGAACCTAGTTATTTTCCCAGACTCCTGAGTAGGGGGCTCTTCAGCCCTTGGGGTTTTATGTTTTGTATTTAGCATCTCCACATATATATAGTCTCTTTATTATTGTTTTTTATTCTCAGTAATGTAAACCACCCAGAATCAGTCTCTAGCTGGACAGCCTTATAATTATACCAATACCTATATCAATACTTTACAACTACATCTGTCACACCAGGGACACATGTTAAGTTTCAATTAAACTAATTTATTGTTCATGCCTATGTGCAGGAATTTAATCAATTAATGGTCAGTGCTATTTTGGTGCTAGATAAGGATTAACAGAATTTAAGAGTGGTCTGAGATAGGCGACTTGTGGGAACATAATGGCTCCAGGAGGATTCCCTTTTTGATTCTAAACAATGAATTAATTAACAATAACTCTTATTTTTCTCTTCATATTTTTCTAAGTTTGTTCTCCTTTTTAGAATATTTTATTTCCCGCTTAGACACGTTTAGAGAGCAGAAGTGTCTTCAAAATCTGATGGTTTCATCGAAGTGACAAAGTAAACATGACAACAGAGCAATGTGAATGCCACCAGTGTCATGATTCCTGTACAATAGGGGAACAGCTGATGTCATAATAATATGATGCTCTTGGTATCATTTTCCCTTCTTTTACCCCAACTCATCAGAGAACATCTCTAATTAAAAAAAAACTGTATTGACCCATTGATTCTTTCTACATTCCTGTTGAGCATTATTTTTTATCGTTTGAAATCACTTTGAAGTATTAGGATGACATTTGTCCATCTTGACCATTAAGTCTTTTTCTCATACTCCCTTCTTTATTTGCCCTGTGTGTTTCCCCAGAGACTTCTTTTAAAATAATGGATCAATGAATGGTTTCTCTCCCTCTCTTCCTTTATCCTTCTATCATGAACGTTTTTTTCAGTCAGTTGCACTATTTCCCATAGTAATGGTAATTCTCTTGGATATCAGAACAAATTCTGAACAAATGCTGCTTTGGGGGATGGGTGTACCTGAATCAATAAAATATATAACAAATGAAAAAAATATACAAATAAGCTAATAAATCTAGAACAATATACTGATGTAGGCTTTTATAGAACATTGTCTATTAATACCTGTATTTTCAAAATTGATTTACTGCTGATTTATGGTTCTCTCTCATTTCTTAATCTGCAATCCTTGTTTCTTTTAAATAAACATCGGTAGGCCTACGGAGCATCATTGTTGTGGATAAAATATCAGGAAAACTCTGAAGAGTCTGAAGAGTTCTGAAGAAGATATTGAAACATGGTGGGTGGGAGGTGAGCAAGCAATCTTCCTGAGATACAAATATTTTGATTGAATATATAATCTGGAAAAAGATAACAGTTTAACCTGTTGATCTGTATATTAAAGCTCTATAACAGCAATTGGTAATTGGTAATTATTATACTCCTTTACTGTATCAAACTGGGGTTAAATACTAATTAGAAAAAGTTGACCAAACTGAGATTAATAATATGACAAATGTATAATTTCCATGTGACTAGGTGGAAATTACTTAGAAATTACCTAGTATTATCTTGAGTACTGCAAGTGCTTCACACTCTTTTTGTTTAACTTTGAGTTGGACACAATTTTACAAAATTTGAGATAATGAATATCAGAGATATTCATTATCAGAGAGGGGGAATATCAGAGAGGGGGAAATGTTCATTCTCATGTGAATAGCAGATGAATTTTCTAAGTGCACAGGGGCATTTCTAGTTCTCAAGTTTAGAAACTGAGAACAAAAAAATTATTTAGATGATTATTAATATTCATTGGTTCATCCATTCAGATATTGTCACATACAAGCTAACATTTATGAGAATGCTGGCATTCCAGGTCATTCAGTGTAAGATACACATGTACAACTAAAAATAACCCAAAACACTTAAAAATCAAATGTAAATGATATTTGGGTTAAAATTTTCAGAAATTACTCTTTAAATAAAAACTGGATCCATTTGCGATGATACATGGGATACTTTGAAAGCACTGTTAAGTCAAAAGTATAGAAGTTTCCATAGGAATCTATGGAGGATTCTGAGCCTGGTTGATTGCTATCCTAGTCCTTTAAATGTTCAGCCTATTCAAAATCTTACGATAACACTTTGGTTCTCTGATTATATAAAGTTTTGCTTGCTTAGATATCATAGCTGCTGATTCCAGGCCCACATAGGCTTTCCAATGTCTCTACCAAATGTATTGGGAATGAAAATTACATAGAAGATTTCCCCAGTTTTCTTTAGGGAAAAGAGATATTCACCAATGATTTCTTCAGCAAGCTATTAAAAATATTTTAGAGGAGAAACCCATATGATTTTTCTTAAGATGTAATATCTATCTATCTATCTATCTGTCTGTCTGTCTGTCTGTCTGTCTGTCTGTCTGTCTGTCTGTCTGTCTGTCTGTCTGTCTATCATCATCTGGGCCTGGCACTTTGTTACTTTTTTGTTTTTTGATTGCCTCAGATATCTCCCATGCTGCTATCTCATTATTTAATAAAGTTTTACCTTCCTCCAAGATTCTGGGCAATTCTGTTTTTTGTAGGTATTGCACTTACCTTCTTTTATCTTCTCCTTATCCTCGTATAGGTTTTTTAAAAACTCATATGCGACCTTCCTCTTTGCCTTATTTTGATAAATTAATTCTCCTTCTTCATTGTGTAATTTACTAATCTGATTCTTTTCTTTCCATTTTCTTAGTCTATAAGACAGCCATCTTCCCGGCTTATTTGCATTCTCAAAAAAATAAAAAATAAAAAAAATTGTTTAATGCTTTTAATTTGTTGTGCCATATTTTCCTTTTCAATTATATTTACTTTGTGTTTAATTGTGTTTATTTGTTGTTTCAATTCCTGTTGTTTCTGCTCTTTTTCCAGTTTGCTAATATCTTCCTCTAATTTTTTTTGCCATTGTCTTTTTTGTTTGTTGTCTTTGGCCATGTATGATATTGCAATACTCCTCATAAAAGCTTTTGTCGTGTCCCACAGGTTCTGATTGTTCATATCCTCTTTTTTATTACTTTGGAAAAACAAACTCATTTGATCATCCATCTTTAATTTAAATTCATTTTGATTCGAGATTAATTTTTTAAGGGTCCACCTCCTTTTCCATTTAATTTTAATGGGATTGTGGTCTGCCCATGAATTTATGTAATTATTAATATTCCTCAATTCCCAGATTCAAATCTGTCAATGCCCAAACCATATCAATTTGAGACCAAAATTGATGTCTACCTGAATAATAAGTATATTGTTTCTTATCCCTATTTCTTTCCCTCCAACGATCCTTTATGCTTAATTCTTCCACCATATTGAAAAATGAATTAGGTAATATCCTTCTAACACCTTTCATTGGTCTGTCATTTCTATAGTCTAGTTCTCTATCTACAATTGCATTGAAACCACCAATTATACATAAATTATCACATTCTAAGTCTCTAATCATGTTATACAGTTTCTTATAAAATAGTTTTTGGCCCTCATTTAGTGAATATATTCCAACTAACATCAGTTTTTTTCCCATCCTCCATTAATTCTATTATCAATATTCTGCTCTCTTCATCTTTATACATCTGTTTGGCTAAAATACCCTCTTTTACATACATTACAATTCCCCCTTTCTTCTGCGATGAAGATATGAACATGGTTCCTAACTTAGAGCATTTTAATAGGCACTGATGCTGCTTTTTTATGTGTGCCTCTTGCAGCACTATTATATCCACATTTGTCTTATACAGTTTATTAAAGACGTTTTTCCTTTTCCCTGGATAATTTAACCCATTAACATTTAATGATAGAATTGCTAATGCTTCTTGAAAACTTATACTTAGATCTTGTTGCCCTTGTTTGACTGGCTTCTTTATATTCCTTGCGTCCACCATCATTGTCTTTCCCGTTATCCACATTCTCTCCTTTCCCATTCTCTTTTTCCTTGATTTGGGATTTCCCGCTATTTGGTGACTGTCCTCGTAGTTCTCTTTCTTCTCTTCTTTCTCTTTCTTCCATTTCAACCTCACTACCATAATTTTGTCTGTAAAACTCTTCTACTTTGTCCACTGTGTCCAATCTCAACCTTCTTTCTCCCCAAGATTCCATAATCCCTTCCGGAGTCAGACACCAAAAATTTACATTTTTTCTTGTTGGTGTTGCTGTAAGCATTTGGTAGAGTCGTCTTAAGTCTCTTATCCTTCTCAAGACTTATTTGAGCACCACAAGCTGTCTTCTTCATAACGCTAGTGAATCTTCTCTGGTCCTATGGAGAATCTCATCGTGGATCAATTTTTTTTAATGAATCTAATATGCACTTCTCTAGGTAGATTATGTCTACGTGCATAATTTGTGTGGATTGTATAAATTTCATCCATTTCATTAACCATTTCTTCCTTTCCAATTCCTAATGCTCCTGCCAATTGCTCCACCATCATCTCTGGAAGGTCCTCATTCTTTTCTTCCCACACATTCTGAAATCATAGAAAATCGGCAGCCTTATCTATTTCCAATTGGATTATTGTCTGTTCGAGATCTCTATTGTCTTGAATTAACCTTTCTTCCATCTCCTCCACTTTTTTTTTCTTCCCTTCCCATTCTATTTTCCATCTCCTGTAATTTTTGATCATTTTTTAGAATTTGTTGCTGGAAGCATTCAAATTTATCATCCATTGTTCTCATCTTTTCATTCATTTCTTCCGTGTCACTCCTTACTTCTCCTATCTCTTGTTTCAAATCCTCATGATTCTTTAACATAACCTTCTGCATTGCTTGTAGCATCTGTTGTAGATCCTTAAATGAGTTTGATCTCTCTCTCTGTAGCATTCCTTCAATAGTCTTTGTCCTGCTGGACTTAGTTCCATTGTTGTAGTTTGAGATCCTTGCCTCCTTCCTACACAAATTCTTGTCAAATTGGGGATACTTGTCATTTTCAATACCGTTTTAAATTGACTTCCCCACTTCCTTATATTTCTCTTAGTTTCCTCCAGCACCCTTCAACTATCACTCTCTCAACTAGTTAATTCTCAATACTTAACTTTGCAGCTTTCACTCTCTATTTTATGTTTTTAAATGCCTCTTATGTATTCTTTAACTTCCTTTCTTGATCTTTCCTACCCCAACTACAGTCTGCAAACCTTCCCCTTAGTCAACAATTAATAACAAAATCTATAATTAAATCACTTAATAATATCAATAATTAATGCAGTAGGTGGTGGAGCTAATAAAATAGTAGTCCAAAGACTGCATCGAAAGAACAATAATAATTAGAGATGATTTCCTCTTGAAAATGTTCCACTATGACTATTTCATTAAATTTTTCACATCCAAATTTATTCCTTAAGTTTCCTAGATTTATAAGTCAGTTATTGGCAGGCCATCCAAAATAGATCTTGTTTCTCTTTAAATTTCCTCTCCTTACTTAAATTGTCTCCAGTTTTTTCCTCAGCCAGTAGGTGTCTCTTGCTCCCTATTATCCTAGTTAACAGTCAGTCTTACTTCAAAATGCCTGCATTCTCTGGTTACAAGCTCACAAGCTAAATTGTCTACTTAAATCAGCAATAATGGTAAGTTTCCTCTTCCTCTTTCTCCTCACCCCTCCAGTGATATCTATCGCGTTGAAATGGCTTATTTTTTTGGCCCCCACTTGCTATTCGCCATTTTATTTTGGAGGAAATTTCTTCCTTCCTTGAGCCTCCTTCTGACTCTTACTTTTTTACAGTCCCCTGAGAAGATCTTTGCCCTGGGCCACTCACAGAGGGCTGCCAACTTTCGCCCAGGTCTATCTCTCTGTTGTCCATCTAGTCCACTGTTAATGTTATCCAGCTGCCTGTTGTTGTTTCTTCACAGCCACCATTATGGGCCACCATTCTTCTCCGTTCAACTTCTCCAAGGCTTTCCTGCCATCCACACTCTCAACTGCTGTTGAGAGCTGCTCTGCAGGGCGCCCGTTTCTTCCAATTCCCCTCCAAGGAATCTGGGACTCAGAAGAATCCACCAATCAGATGGAAAAAGCTGTGTATTTGACTCACTTAAATGGAGAGCCATTCTGCACAGCTTTCACTCTTGACAGCTGGCCTCATCCCTCCTACATTTTATTTAGATGATATCTATCTATCTATCTATCTATCTATCTATCTATCTATCTATCTATCTCTATCTATCTATCTCTATCTATCTATCTATCTATCTATCTATCTATCTATCTATCATCTATCTATCTATCTATCATCTATGTGTGTGTGTTACAATTATATCCCATCTTTATCTAGGGGCTCAAGGCAGCATACATAGCATTTCCTTTTCTAAATTTACATAGTAGCAATCCTGTGTGGTAAATTAGATTGAAATATTTCTTTGATATGATACACAGGACATATTCCACAAAACATTTAAAGACTTAGGTACATGTTTTGTTAATCAACTTCAGTATTCTAGCTTGTAGATCCTGACCAGAAACATCATTTATACTTTAGCAAAAAACAAACCAGGAAAGGTAATCAAGAAGGCTTTTGTCATGCAATAGTCAGTTGATTTCAATGAACTCGTTCCTAAAAGATAATAATTCTTTGGATGACCACTCTCAGGATTGGAGAGAAACAACAGAATTTGATCAAAAATTGGATGGGCTGTCTTATTACTCTGTTTCAGAAAAAAAAATCTAAATAGACAAATTTGGTTTTATGGTTTTATTCAATCTGAATTTGTAAGAATATACCAGCAAGATTGACAAACTTGGAAAGAGAAAGAAAGAAAACATAGAAACAGAAGAAACAGAAATGAAGCAGTAGAATGAATTGTCAGTTTTTGCCAAGTTAAACATTTCTTGGTTGCTAACACACTTTTTCATATAACCAAAAACAACACCTATGTGCACAAATATCACCAATTAAGCATACAGAAATAAAATTGATTATATTTTTGCTATAAGAAGGTATAAGAGTTCAGTTACAACAGCAAAGATGTCATGATCTGGTCATAGTTATGTTACAAATCAAGCTAGAACAGAACAAAGCCAACCAGTTTTTATTATATAACCCTGTGGGTCAAGCGTGATTCGACTTACTTTTTTTTTTTTATTGAAAAAGTTTTACATTACATTTTATTTTTAAAACCCCTTCCCCCTCCCAACCCCCTACATACCCCACCCTATCCCCCCTATCCCTCCCCAATCCCCCCTTGACTTCCGCTATTAAACAAACATCAACATTAACATATTTAACAATTTTTAAAGGTGAGATCCCTCTAAAAAAACCTATAACCTTATTTTAAAACATTTTTAACCTTAAGTAAAAAACACTTAACTCTGAACAATCTATTTAAGAAATCTAGTAAAATACTTTGAGCATCATAAGATTTAAATTGAATCATCATGCAAGTACTAAAAATATATAAAAATATATAACATTAACTATAATTACCAACATTCCATATATCAAAATAGTACATTTCTCTTTAACATTTACTCTAAATATTAAACTTGTAAATTCAATTACATAAAATATGATAAAAAATCTAAGATTATCAAAATCAATACATTTCATAATACATTTCTCTTTAAAAATAGATCTAAATATTAAAATTAAAAATTCAATTAGATAAAATATAATAAAAATCCAAAATTATCAAATTCAATACCTTTCTTTTAAGTTACATAAATATATAAAATTTAAATTCAACTAAGCACTAATTGAAACTTCTTACTTTGATATTTGTTCTTCATATATTCTACCCATTTCCTCCACTCCTTAACAAAAACTTCATGGGTCCTTTCCTTTAGGTATGCAGAAATTTTAGCCATCTCTACCAAATTAGACATCTTCAATATCCATTCCTCTATAGTAGGTACATTATCTTTCTTCCAATATTGACCTATCAATAATCTAGCCGCAGTAACCATATATAAAATTAATCTAGTGTCAGTTACTGAACAACCCTTAACTATTCCCAACAAGAAAAACTGAGGAGAGAACTCCAGCTTCTTCTTCAAAATATTCTGCATTACCCACCAAAGTTTAATCCAAAATGGTTTCAGTTTTCTACACGTCCACCAAATATGAAAATATGTTGCATCCAAACAATCGCACCTCCAACATTTAGGTTGGACATTTGGATACATACATGATAACTTTTTAGGATCTAAATGCCATCTATAAAACATCTTATAAAAATTTTCCCTCAAGTTCTGTGCTTGTGTAAATTTAACATTCTGGACCCAAATCTTTTCCCATGTTTCCAACATTACTGGTTCTGCAAAATTCTGTGCCCATTTTATCATACAGTCTTTAACTAGTTCACCCTCTGAATCTCTTTCTAACAATAAATTATACACTCGTTTAATATGCATCGGCCCTTAACATTTTATCTGAGTCACCAAATCTTCTTCATGTAACATTAATCCAATTTTCTGATCTTCTCTCCATCTTGCTTGAAGTTGAAGATACTGCAACCAGGTTAGATTCACTCCTTCTTCCAACAGGGTATTCAAAGATTTCAAACACCATCTGCCCCCATCATTAAGAAGTATCTCTTTGTACAACAACCCCCCGAGTGACTTTATATTTGGCATAATATGCCCAAGATCCAACCACAAAGGTATTTTGTAATCCAATTGAAGCTGGTGCTTCTTCCAAACTCTCAACAAAGCATGTCTTAAAATATGCCTGTTAAATACACTGTCTCTCTTATCTTCATAAAGTAAATATGCGTGCCATCCAAGTTGCAAATCATGGCCTTCTATATTCAAAATTTCTCTTTTAGTTGTTCCAATCCAATCTCCAACTTGTGTCAACACTGCAGCTTCATAATATAAACGTAGATTTGGAACTTTAAGGCCACCTCTTTCACGAGCATCTTGCATAATCTTAAATTTAACTCTTGGTTTTTTCCCATTCCAAATAAATTTATTTAAACCTGCTTGCCATTCCATCAAAAACTTGTCGTTTTTAAGCACTGGAATCATTTGAAACAGAAACAGAAATCTAGGTAGAACGTTCATCTTAACAGCTGCTATTCTACCAAGCAAAGATAGTTGCAGCTTCTTCCATGTATCAAGATCCTTTTGAATCTTATGCCAAAGTTCTTCATAATTGTTTTGAAAGAGTTTTATATTGGATGCTGCAACTTGGACCCCTAGATATTTCACCTTTGTAGCTATTTCAAAGCCTGCCACCCTTTCAAGTTCATTCCTTTGTGGTTCCAACATGTTTTTAACTATCATCTTAGTCTTTTTCTGGTTCAGGCTAAAACCTGAAACCAGACCATATTCCTCTATAAAGTTTTTCATCTGGATGATTGATTCCAAAGGTCGTGTTAGGGTAACAACCAGATCGTCTGCAAATGCCTTTGTTCTGTAATCTATTTGCCTTACAACTATACCCTTCAATTTGTCCGAGTCCCGTAGAGCATTCAACAGCACTTCCAAAGTCAAAATAAACAGTAATGGAGATAATGGACAGCCTTGTCTTGTTCCTTTCTGTATGTTGAAATTAGTAGTCAAACTGCCATTAATAATAATTTGTGCCATCTGTTCTTGATAAATTGCCGAAATCGCTTGTATAAACTGTGCCCCAAAATCCATTTTGTGCAAAATCTTTTTTAGAAAGTCCCAGTTGACTCGATCAAAGGCTTTCTCCGCATCCAAAAATACCAGCACCGCAGAGGTCTTTCTTTTCCTCAAGATATTCCAACAAATCTATGAGTTGCCTGACATTGTCTTTCATATGTCTACCTTCTATAAAACCTGCTTGGTCTTCATGAATCACATCTTGAATAACTGGCATCAATCTGTTGGCTAATACTTTAGCATAAATTTTATAATCCGTGTTTAGGAGAGATATTGGTCTGAAATTTTCAGGTTTAACAGATTCTTCTTCTTTAGGTATCAGTGAAATAAAGGCCGTCTTCCATGAGGGGGGTATTTTACCCCCCTGCTGAATATTACAAAACAAGTCCTTAAGATGCTCAACCAATTCCTCTTGTAAAGTCTTATAATATACTGCCGTCAAACCATCTGTCCCAGGAGCTTTAGATAATTTCAACTGTTTTATTGCATATAAAATCTCTTCCGATGTTATAGGTCGATTCAGTCTATCACTTTGTGTACTTGAAATTTTTGTAACTCTCTTCTTCTGCAGATATTCATCGATAAAGTCCTCTTTAATTTTATCAGCTTGGTACAATTTAGAATAATAAGCTAAGAAAGCTTGATGTACTAAATTTTGCTGATGCACTTGTTTCCCTTTGTACTCAATAGTGTTTATCATACGAGAACTTTGTTGTTTCCTCAAAGTATAAGCCAACCATCTGCCAGGTTTGTTAGCGTTACAGAAAATATTATGTTTAGCAAATTGCAGATTGGTTGCTGTTTGATCCGCCATCAATATTTGAAATTGATCTTTCAGGAGTTTTATCGTTAATTGTACCTTTTCATCAGTCGGATTCTTAATAAGCAATTGCTCTTTCTCCTTTATCTCTATCTCCAGATCTATTCTTGACTTCTGACGTATTGATCTGTATCTAGAATTCATATGAATCAGTACACCCCTCTTATAAGCCTTGCATGCATCCCATACTATCTCAATAGGTGTACCTTTATTCAAATTGATATCAAAAAATTCTTTAACATGTTTCTTAAGGTCCATAATATGCTTTTGATGTCTAAATAAATTTTCATTCATACGCCAAGATCTCCTTTCTCTCTTACCCAAATTTATCTCCATCCACACCGGACTATGATCTGTTAAAGTTCTGGGAAATATTTTTGTCTTAGTCGCTATAGTAAGTAAATCAGTAGTAGCCAGCATGAAATCAATTCTCGAAAAAGATTTATGTCTATCAGAAAAAAAAGTAAAATCCAATTCCTTGGGATGATGAATTCTCCAAACATCCTTCAGCTCCAATTCTTCTTTCAATGAAAAAAAAGTCAATGGTAACTTATTCCCTTTCTTGGCAAGCGTCTTTTTATCAAGCGTTGCATCAATCACCCCGTTCCAGTCACCCATAATCAAAAAAGACTTATAATTCCACTGCAATATTTTATCGTTCAACATTTTATAAAAACTTTCCTGCTGCTGGTTCGGGGCGTAAATGCCAATTAAAAGTATCGAAACATTCTGTACATTTATTTCAACTGCAATATATCTCCCCTCGTCATCCGCTTCTATAAGTTTAGCTGGTATTCTTTTAGAGATATAAAAAACAAGTCCATTCCTTTTAACCGAACTAGAAGATATAAAATGTGATCCAATTTTTGAAATTAAGAATTTCTGGTCCTGGGTTCTAATATGGGTTTCCTGCAAACACACAACATCATTATTATATTGCTTCAAGTAGTGAAATATTTTTCTTCTTTTCTGTGGTGAGTTCAGACCATTCACGTTCCATGATAAAAATCTGAGTGTCATTCTGAAAGTGGATGAAGCCCTTTGAGTATTTGACGAAGACTCTCGCCAACCGCCGATGTCTTCGGTCTTGCCCCTCCCACAGCTTCAGAGTATAATTTTTTACCCTTTGTTCCATTCTCTTCCTGTGGTATCTTCCCCTGATGTGTCTCCAATCTTTGCTTTCCGTGCGGCTCGAGTTATACGTTGATCCTTAGGTTCTTGCATCAGTAAATCCAAATCAGGCTCCACCTCTCTTGTAGCTCTAGATTGCTTTGGTTTAACCTCAAGAAATTCTATTAACGAGTCCTCTGAGAAACCTCCTACCGCACCTAAAATTTCCTCCCTTGGAACTTCTTGATTAGCCTGTCCTTCTTTTGACAAAGTTACTCCTTGCCTCCCCTCTTCAGGAGCCTTCTCAACTGAAATGTCTTCAATAGGTAAAAGTGTAGAAGAACGAGGTGATATTAAAATTTTTTTCAAGACATTGTTGTAGAACTGTTCCGCCTTCTCCACAGAGTTAATACGATATCTTACATCCTCATGTCGTAAAATGATACCAACAGGAACATCCCACCTAAATGGGATCTGACGCTTTTTCAACTCATTTACAAGAAAACCGAAATCTTTCCGATCCCTTAACATCTTTGGTGGTAGCTCTTTATAAACACCAATTTGGTTGCCATCATGTTGAACCATAGTATGAAAAGAACTCTGCAAAATGTCATTTCTCAATTTCCTCTCAGTAAAGTAAATCACCACATCTCTTGGCAAATTCCTCTGTCTCGCTATGCGTGAGTTAGCTCTGTACAACTTGTCAATTCTATTATCAATCACATCTGGTTCAACTTTCAAAATCTTCACCAACACCTCCACACAGGTTGCCCTCAAATTTTCTCTATTATTCTCCCTTAAACCTCTTAATCTTATGGCATACTCCATATTCCGAAATTGTAACATCGTGATCTCCTCTTCAAGCCTCTGGTTCTGCACCCCCACCTTAAACATCTGTTCCTTTACTTCTTTTTTGTTAGCTTCCACTTCAGAATTTAAATCCTCCACTTTTTTCTCAACCACCAGTAGGGCATCAGTGAGAGCTGTAGCTACTTTGGTTACACTCTGATGTAATCCTTCAGTTTTTTCCTCCACCAACTCCTTCACTTCCCCCACCATCATTTTCATTTCCTTTTGATTTTTGCCCATCCTTTCATCCATTTTACTCATTTGGCCAGAAAGCTCTCCCAAAGATTTGTGTATATTTAATATAAATGCTTTCAAGTCCTCTGTCTCGCTATCCTGTGACTGTTTTGGCTGTTTTGAGGCTGACACTGACTTTTCCTTTGTCTGATGTGTGGGGGAATTCCCCCCCCCGTTTTCTTTGAAGCCATGCCTGAGCAGGATTTAAATCTTTGAAAAAAAGAAAAAAATCTTCCTCCTTTTCCTGTCCTCCCCAGTTTTACAGAAAAGGAGTAAATAAACTCAATGCAATTACAGGCAGGCACACTTTCCCTTTCTTGCTGCACTTTCTTCTTTCCACTTTCACTGACTCGGCTTTAATCAGCTGCCATTTTCAAACACTTTTACGCTGAGACAGCTTGCTTTTTTAAAGTTAAAAAAAATCCATTTAAGAACATTATACTTGTCAAAAAGAATTCCAAGTCTCACCAAGCTAGTTGTTAAGCATTTGAAGATAGGCTTCGTCCGTTGGAGTTGCCTCCCCGTCTTGTTCTGACTTGCAGAAGTCCCGCGCCGCTCGGAGATCCAGCAGCTTGGAGAGGGAGCCCAAACACGAAGCGCTTGCCAGGGCACAAAAGACCTCCCTGGCTGCACTTCTGGGGCTCAACCTGTAACTGCCCACTCTAGTTCCCCCTTATTTCAAAAGGGGAGCTTTCCGAGCCGCTTTTTAGGCAAAAAAGCGGCTCTACAGGCGGCGGGGGCGGCGGCCGAACGAACAAGCCGCCCAGCGACGAGGAGATCGCCAACCGGAAATCGATTCGACTTACTTTTACTACCGGTTTGCAGTGGGGCAACGTGCTCTTCTGCGCATGCGCAGAAGCATTTTGATCATGTTAGTTTTGATGATGGGGTCCATGGGCGGAGCCTCCTGCCAGTTTTATTACCGGTTCTATAGAACTGGTGCGAACTGGGGGCAACTCCCCACTGCTGTGTGTACAATATATCCACTTCTTCAGAGCATCCATTAGGAATTGTTTTGGAATCAATCTTCCAGTTAAAAAAAAAAAAACCTGAAGAATTTCCTAATCATACCATAATTAATTGCAACGATCTACTACATACTGATTTTACAGAAGATAACATTGAAAAGGCACTACACAACCTAAAACCATCTCTATCTATTGGCCCTGATGGATTATATGCCTACTTCTTAAAAAAAAACTTCCCAATGCCATCCAGAACCTCTTAGCACAATCTATGAGTTATCTTTCAGAACCAGTTCCTTGCCTAACCTATGGTCATTAGCCATGGTCATCCCTATCTTCAAAAAGGGAGACCCCAGCCTAGGTAAAAATTACAGACCAATCTCACTGTGTTGTATCACCTGCAATCAATCATAAACCTATCCATTACCCTCCACTTAGAGTCAAACAACCTACTCTCTAACAAGCAGTTTGGTTTCAGGAAAAAATTGTCCTGTAATTTGCAGCTCCTACACTGCAAAACATATGGACTACACAACTCGACCAGGGTAAAGCAATAGATGCAATTTACATAGACTTCTGCAAAGTTCAGTGGTACATGACAAACTACTTCTAAAACTAAATCTTATGACATTTCTGGATCCCTGCATAAGTGGATAGCTGCGTTCCTGTCATAAAGGCAATAAATAGTCAAAATAGGGAGCACCTATAAATACACCAGTTAACAGTGGTGTATCCCAAGGCAGCACTTTAGGACCTACACTCTCTATACTTTACATAAATGACATTTGCGATCATATTATAAGCAACTGCTTCCTCTTCGCTGATGATGTTAAACTATTCAACGCCACTGACAATGCTGCTGCCCTACAAAGCGACCTTGACTATGTGTCAGAATGGTCAAAGAATTGGCATCTCCAAATCTCAACCAACAAATGCTCCATCTTACACATAGTACACAAAACTATCTGCTACAATATATTACCTGTCAATGACTAATTCAGTTTCAACCACAATAATACACGAGCACAAAGTAGATACAAACTCAAGGTAAACTGCTCTAAACTCGATTGTAGAAAATATGACTTCAGCAACAGAGTGGTCAATGCCTGGAATACTCTACCATCATCACCCCCCCCCCCATTGTTGTGGCTCCGTTGCCTGAGCCTGCGTCATCAGCAGGGGAGGACTCTGAGAGTGAGGGAGAGGAGTTGGCAAGGCCTCCTTCTCCAGGACTCTCCTCTCTGGCAATGCCTCCGGAGGACACCGAAGGGCAGGAGATAGGCCCAGAGCCAAGCTCGTCCCCGCAGCCACAGGAGGACATTGACGAGGGAAGCGAGTTTTGGTTGGACCCTCGCCAGCGTCAGAGAGACAGGAGAGCCCAGCAGAGGAAAAGGCGTGGTCGTGATTAGCTGGTGGACCACGCCTCTTACTAGACTATATAAGTGAGGGATCATAGGCATATCTTTGTGACGAACAAAAACAAAGATACGTGGATCCTGGTGTTGAATCGGCCCGGCGTCTTAGCTGTGGTGTGTATGTGACGGACTGTTTAATAAACACGTTGGCAAGCAACTGCGGAGTGCTGCCGTCATTTTGTTATCATCTCACTTGGTTGCCTGCCAGTTCCTTAGCCTCTGGGTGTCTGAGGGGGGGTTCTTTCTGGGCACGGGGCCAGAATACCCATAACCTTAACCTTAAACTGTCTACTGTTGATCTCACCCCATTCCTGAGAGGTCTGTAAGGGACATGCATGCCTTCTGTCCATGTCCTACTGTCCCCATTTATTCGTACCTATTTCCTGTATTAAAATCCATGTTTATACTTATTCCTGTTATCTTGTACATGTTTGACAAACTAAATAAATAAATAAAAGAAAACCCAAATGCACAAGTTTGGAATAGGAGGTACCCGGCTCAATATTAGTAACTGTGAAAGGGATCTTGGAATCCTAATGAACAATAACTTAAGTATGAGCCAGTAGATGGCCAAAAAAGCCATCACAGTTCTAGGCTGAATAAACAGAGAGATAGAATCAGGATCATGTGAAGTGTTGAGTGTACTAGTTTATAATGTCTTAGTAAGACCACACTTGGAATACTGCATCCAGTTTTGGTTGCCATGATATAAAAAAGATGTTGAGACTCTAGGAAGAGTGCAGAGAAGAGCAACAAAGATAATTAGGAGACTGGAGGCTAAAAAATTGGTGAAATCCCCCCAGTTCTGTTTGGTTCACATGAGTAGGTAGCACCCGTGGCATGTGGTTTGCTGAACCAGCAACGCTGGCTGTGGGGAGGCTCCACCCACCTGTCGTGACATTGTTTTTAACTCTTTGTGCATGCCGAACTGGCAGAGAAGATAAGTAGATTTCACGCCTGGTGTAGGGGTGGTGGTGGGGGTCTGTTTTTGAAAAAGAGAGAGAGAGAGAGAGAGAGAGAGAGAGAGAGAAGGTGGGTGGGAGGGAGGGAGGGAGGGAGGGAAGGAAAAAGTAGAGGAAAGAAGGACTACAAACCTGGCACTAGACACAGCTTCAAAGGATAATCCAGGACTGGAAGGGACCTGGAGTCATCTAGTCTAACCCTGCTCCAGCAGGATAGTGTTAGTGAGTTTCTGTCTTTTGATCCCCGAGTCACATGACCCTACCAAGCCATGCCCACCAAGCCATGCCCACAGAACCAGTAGAAAAAAAATAGATTTCACCACTGGGCTAAAACAGGAAGAATGGTCACTGGAATTGGGTATGTCTAGTTTAATGAAAAGAAGGACTAGGGGTGACATGACAGCAGTGTTCCAATATCTCAGGGGTTGCCACCAAGAAGAGGGAGTCAAGCTATTCACCAAAGTACCTAAGGGCAGGACAAAAAGCAATGGGTGGAAACTAATCAAGGAGAGGAGCAATTTAGAACTAAGGAGAAATTTCCTGACAGAACAATTTATCAATGGAACAAATTGCCTCCAGAAGTTGTGAATTTTCCACACTAGAAGTTGTTAAGAAGAGATGGGACAACCATTTGTCTGAAATGGTATAGGGCTGTGATGACGAACCTATGGCACGCGTGCCACAGGGGGCATGCGGAGCCATATCGGTGGGCACGCAAGCATTGCCTTAGTTCAGCTCCAGCGCACATGGTGGGACTGGAAGTCAGAAAATGGGCCATTTCCATCCTCCAGAGGGGCTCCGGTAGGCTGAAGTAGGCAGTTTTTGCCCTCCCCTGGCTCCTAGAAAGCCTCTGTAGCCTGGGTTGGGCAAAAAATGGGCCTACAGGGCCCACTGTTCCATCGCGTGCCAAAAGAGGGGGAATGGGGGGTGTAGTGTGTGCATGCGCAAGGGGACAGGGTGCATTGAATTATGAGTGTGGATACATGTGTGTGTGATCCCCCCGTGCTCCCCCCACTTTTGGCACACAACGGCAAAAAGGTTTGCCATCACTGGTATAAGGTTCCCTGCCTGAGCAGGGGATTGGACTAGGAGACCTCCAAGGTCCCTTCCAACTCAATCTATTCTATTCTAAAAACAGGCACTTAATCCATTGAATAGATCTTGCATTTCTAGGGTTGAGGAAAGATTATTGAGTTAATGGACCATTGTTGCATCAATCATAGGATTATTTCTTTATGATGAGTGGCCCATAGCAGAAAGTGAGCTCAGAGCTTTTCACTAATTTATGAAATTGAAATTGACAATTGTGACCATAAGCTAAAAATGAGCCAAGGGTATCCACGGAGAGGAAGTAAGCCAGGAATCCTGTAGATTTACTTCAGAAAATAAATGAAGTGCACCAAGTAGTTAAGAATCAGAGGATATATATATATAAGAAATGTCAGAAAATGGATAAACGAGACACTTTTGAGGAAGCAATCACAGACTGAAATGACTCTACTCTTTGCAGAGCCTACAAGTGTGGTGAAATGTAGGGCTAGTGAATAAACCAGCTTCTTGACATTGCTCTCTAGGCAAAGGGAAAGATCTGGAATCACTCATAAGAGTTCCATATAGAGCAGTGGTGAATTTCATTTCCCCCCCCTACCGGTCCTGTGGGCATGGCTTGGTGGGCATGGCTTGATGGGGGTTATGTGACTGGGTGGGCATGGCCAACTTGACATCACTCACATTGAGGGGCACCTCACCTGTCCCCTCCCCTCCTAGCCACTCCTTGTCACAAATGGCAGGAAAATAGAGAGGTGAATTTTCCTGCCTACCATCCTTCCTTCAATCTGTGCTGAGCTTCAGGAATGGATGACAGGCAGGAAAATCCCTTTCCCATTTTCCTGCCTTTCATGAAAATGGCTCCATTCCGAGCCTTCAGTGTTGCAATCCTGGGATATGTTAAAGGCTTGGAATGCCTCTGCTTCAGCACAGAATGATTTTCACCTGTGTCTTTCTGGGCACAGCTCTTCTGCCTGTTGGGCCACTTCCCGAAGCTGGCAGCTCCACAGTGAGCCGCTTTGCTTTTTCCCTCTTTTTCCTCATGGGAGGATTGTGTGGTGGAGGCAGAGGCATGGAAGAGACAGAGGTAATCACAATGCACCAGCCCCTTCATCTCACTGTCTCTTGGCTTGCCTATAGCTGTGCCAAACAAGCACCAGCACAGGGCATCTGGATTGCCTGCCTCCCACATGCTGGTGCCACTTCGCAAGCCTCCCACAAGCCTCCCCAAAAGAGGGAAAAATCAAAGCAGTTGGCCACGGAGCTGCTGGCTTCAGGGAAGGGGCCCAACAAGCAGAAGCACCATGCCTAGAAAGAGAAAGGCAAAAGTGGTATTTGCCAAGGGGCCAGCGGGCGGGAGAGGTGAGGGAGAGCTCCGGGGCAGCAGTGGTGCTCTGGGAGGGAGAGTGGATGTCCCAGGGCTGCACATGGTGGGTGGGGGCAAGCAACGAGTGGGCAAGTGGGCAGGCAGGGTGGGGCCAACCAGAGGTGGTTTTTACTGGTTCGGCGAACCATTTAAAATTGCTGCTACTGGTACATGTGAACTGGTCTGAACTGGTCGAATTCTACCCCTGATACAGAGGGAAGACTGTAAGGTAGTGGTCTTTGGTGGATTTTAGAACCCTGGGATTTAAGGGAAAGTCAGCTTTGCCCAAGCCGTGGGTTCGAGCCCTGAAATAGACATTGGGTTCACACACTTCCTTTTTATTCATTTAGAAATTGCTTGTTTATTGTTTATTCGACATTAAGAACCTTCAAAATGACAAATTTCACTTCACTGGATGATCCATTTTCTATCCTCAGCAAAAGAAGTTTGATGTGAGTTTAAGAACTAAAAAATAATATTTTGAAATAAACAGGAAAATCCCAATTAAAATGTTGATCCTGGAAAGTTATAAATGGATTAAGGAGTCAAATAAGATTTTGAAATCCTTCATGTGGGTTATTTAAAATTCTATTTAAAATTATATGAAGATTTTGAAGCTAAGAGCTAGAAACCTTCCCATAGGGTAATGCTGTGAATTAGAGTAAAATATTATGAGAGCTTTGAAGGCTATTATTAAAGAAGAAGAGATACATTGATAAAGATTGAGAAAAGTATTAGAAAGACTTTAAGGCTATTTGGTGAAAACACCTTCAGAAATTGCCTAATTGTCTGCTACCATTAGAAAGGGTTTTAAAATTAGAAATAGAGGAAATATCAATGAGATTGAGACTGTTGAATTTGGATTTTTTTTATTTTTAAAAATTTTTTATTACTTATACAAATTTCCATTTCTAAATAGACAGTGGTCTCTGTACATATAATTTGAAAAATAATACTCATAATATTTACAATAATATTCATTACATTGGTATTGATCTTATAGTAGTAGTAGTAGTAGTACTACTACTACTAGTAGTAGTAGTAATATTTTCTTATCCATTTTAATAAACCTTACTTATAAAATTGATCGGAGAGAGGAGTTACAGGGGAGGCACATCAGAGGAGGCACAAACTAATCTTATTTACAGTTCAGTAAGCCTAAACCACGCCCAGGCTCCAAACTGTCGCTTATGGTTCCATACAATAAATACTATGTTTCAGTTTCCAAACAGTCTCCATTGGCTGATCTATTACCATGTCTAATCCAAACAGTCTCCATTGTCTAACCTGTTGCCATGTCTATTCCAGCTCATAATTACTTATATACTGACAGAATAACAAATATAAAGTTGCCTTATTTGATCAAGGTTAAAATATAAATGTCCCTTTCATGGATTACTGTCTTGTTGTGGCGAAGGGGCTTGTGCAGCTCAATGAAGTTATGAGCTATGCCTGCAGGGCCACCCAAGATGGACAGGTCATAGCAGAGAGGTCTGACAAAACGTGATCCACTGGAGAAGGAAATGGCAATCTACTCCAGTATCTTTGCCATGAAAACTCGATGGACAGTACCAGAGGTGGGTTCTAAAATTTTTTACTACTGGTTTTGTGGCCGTGGCTTATTTTGTGGGTGTGGCTTGATGGTCATGTGACAATTATTTAGGATTTAGCAGAGGTACTGGTCTACCAGGTTTTTAACTGCTTGCAGAGCTGTACCGATCTACCCATTTATTTTTTGCAGGCACTGGTCTACTCATTTGTTTTCTTTTAACACTGATCAGCTGTAGGGCGGCCCTTTGAAGCCCCATGGCAAGAGTTTAAACAGTTTTTTTCCCTTTAGCCATCAGATGGGACTCAGGAGACAGCAATAGATTGGGGGTGGGGCAAATAAAAGGTAAGAATAACAAAAGGGGTGGAGGATGAGGTGTAGGGGTGTGGGGTGTGGGGGGCGTGGGGGGCATGGGGCATAACCGGTTCAGTGATGTCATATCATCACTGCTACCGGCTCAGGAGAACCAGGCCGAACCGGGAGGAACCCACCACTGGACAGTACCAAAAGGAAAAAAGATATGACTCTGAAAGTTGAGCCCCTCAGGTCAGAAGGTGTCCAAAATGCTACTGGGGAAGAGCAGAAGGCTAGTACTAGCAGCACCAGAAAGAGTGAAGCAACTGGTCCAAAGCTGAAAAGATGCTTAGCTGTGGATGTATCTGGTGGTGAAAAGACAGTTTGATGCTGTACAGACTTTTTCTCCATAGGAACCTGGAATGTAAGATTCATGAATCAAGGCAAGCTGGATGTGTTCAAACAAGAGATGACAAGATTGAACATTGACATCTTAGGAATCAGCGAAATAAAATGGACAGGAATGGGTGAATTTAATTCAGATGACCATCAGGTATACTACTGTGGGCAAGAATCCCTCAGAAGAAATGGACTAGCCTTCATAGTTAATAAAAGAGTTGGAAAAGCAATACTGGGATACAATCCAAATACAATCCAAAATCCAAAATCCAAAATGACAGAATGATCTCAGTTAGAATCCAAGGCAAACCATTCAATATCACAGTAGTTCAAATCTATGCTCCAACCACTGGTGCTGAAGAGGATGAAATTGACCGGTTCTATGAAGCCCTACAGCACCTTATAGAATTAACAATAGAATGGAGCCTGGACAGCTCAACAGACTAAAAGCCTGTTATTAACATTCAGCTGCCTGCAATTATTGCAAGTTCAAATCTCCCCAGACTCAAGGTTGACTCAGCCTTCCATCCTTTCTAAGGTAGGTAAATTGAGGACCCAGTTTGGGGGGGGGGGCAATAAGCTGACTTTGTATAAAATATACAAAAGTATGAAGACTATTGCTTAACGCATTGTAAACCACCCTGAGTCTCCGGAGAAGGGCTACATATAAATCTAATTTTAAAAAACCCACCAAAAAATGATGTCCTTATCATTATGGGGGAATGGAATGCTAAAGTAGGAAGCCAAAACATAAAGGAATAACAAGCAAGTTTGGCCTTGAAGAACAACATGAAGCAGGGCAGAATTTGACAGAATTTTTTCAAGATAATATGATTGTCATAGCAAACACTCTTTTGCAACAACCCAAGAGACGATTCTACACATGGACATCACCAGATGGTCAACACAGAAATCAGACTGACTATGTGCTCTTCAGCCAAAAACAGAGAAGCTCTATACCGGTGATGGTGAACCTATGGCACGCATGCCACAAGTGGCACATGTAGCCATATCAGTGGGCATGCCAGCTCAGCTCTGGTGTGCATGTGCGCACCAGCCAGCTGATTTTCAGGCCTTCTGGGCCCACCAGAAGTAGGGAAACAGGCTGTTTCCTGTCTCCAGAGGGCCTGGGTGTGGGAGTGCGGAAGGGCCGTTTTTCTTTCTTACCTGGCTCCAGATCCTCTCTATGCATCTGTGGAGGGTGAAAACAGCCTTTCCCACTCCCTTGGAGGCCCTCCGGAGGCCTGAAAGGGCCCATTTCCCAACTCCCAGTGGGACAGGAAGTGATGTTTTTTGCTGTCTCCAGCCTCCAGAGCCTCTCTAGGAGTCTGTTTAAGGAAAAGAAAGATGGGAGGATGAGGCTCTGCATGCATTTTGTGGCATAAATGCAGTATGCGTGGAAAACACCTACCCCCTTTCCCTCATGAAAGACCTACTGAACTACCTTTCAAAAGGCAAAGTGTTTACTAAACTTAACTTGAGAGAAGCCTACTACAGGGTGCGCATCAAGGAAAGGGATGAGTGGAAGACTGCTTTCAACTCCCCATTAGGTGGCTTCCAATTCAAAGTCTCCAATTTGGTCTCCAATTAGCCCCTGCTGTATTCATGCAATTAATTAACAAAGTGCTGCATTAACATTTATACAAGGGGTTTCTAGTCTTTTGGGATGATATTCCCATATTCAGTGAGACATTAGAAGAACATGTGAAACTAGTCCAACAAGTACTAAAGAAACTGCTAGCTGCAAAACATTATGCAATGCTGTCCAAATGTGAGTTTCACAAAACTTCTCTGGACTATCTGGGCCTCTCTAGGAGTCTCTAGAGGCTGGGGACAGCAAAAAATGACACATCCTGTCCCACCAGGAATTGGGAAATGGGCCCTGTCAGACCTCTGGAGGGCCTCTGAGGGCGTGGGAAAGACTGTTTTCACCCTTCCCAGATGCATAGAGAGTATCTGGAGCCAGGTAAGAAAGAAAAATGGGCCTACCAGGCCATCGCGTGCCAGGAGTGGGGTGGAGGGGGGGTTGCATGTGTATGCACAGGGCAGGGTGCATAGAATTTTGGGTGTGGGCATGCACACACATGAACCTCCCCTACCACCCCTCTCCTGGCACGCAATGGCAAAAATTTAGCTATCACTGCTGTATACAGTCAGTAAAACCAAGACCAGGAGCTGACTCTGCCTCAGATCATGAACTTCTCATTGCAAAATATAGGCTTAAATTGAAGAAAGTAGGGAAAAGCACTATGCCACTCAGGTATGAACTAAATCATATCCCTGATGAATATACAGTAGAGGTAACAAGTAGATTTAACAAAGTAGATCTGATAGGTAGAGTGCTTGAAGAACAATGGACAGAGATTTGCAACAGTGTACAAGGGGTAGCAACTAAAGCCATTCCAAAGAAAAAGAAATGCAAGAAAGCAAAATAGCTATCTGAGGAAGCTTTGCAAATAGCTGAGGAAAGAAGTGAAAGGCAAAGGAGAAAAAGAAAGATACACTCAATTGAATGCAGAATTCCAGAGAATAGCTAAAAGAGATAAGAATGCCTTTTTAAATGAACAGTGCAAAGAAAGAGAAGAAAACAATAGAATAGGGAGGACCAGAAAATTGGAGATATGAAGGGAATGTTTCATGCAAAGTGTCAGTTTTGGAAGCCAATTTTCTTTTTGCTTCTAAACTCACACATATTTTAGCTGGGGAAGTTGGGAGGGGGGTTGTTGTTGGAGCGGTAGTAAGTTAGTTATAACAACATTCCATATTCAAGGACTTTTGCCTGTGTCTGATGGAGACTGCTTGAAGATTGAATCCAGTGGAGTGTGAAGAGTTGATTGGACAATGTGATGAACTTGTGGGTTTGGGGCAGGGCTGTAAACTCTTAGCTGGGTGGGGAAAACCTGGAAGATTTGGGTTTCCCCAGATGTGTCAACATGACATTTCTAATAAATTGGAACTTTGAGGAACCTCAGGCCTCAGAGCTTTATTTTGTTAGGAGTGTTCCTTGGAACCCTGACATTAACTGAATCTGCTAAATAACTAAGCAGCACCCCAAAAGGGGGCTGAATGGGATGCTGAGCCCCAGCACCAACCTAAAACTTGGGTAGTGTGAAGACTCAGCAAAGAGGGACGAGAGAGAGAGAGGATTGCAAAGGGAGCCATGGGAGCAAATACTGGAAGGTTTATTGAGACCCAGTATTCTCCTTCTGAAGGTGAGTACAAGCCCTTGAAGCTGCAGAGGTGATGCAAAGCTTAGGAGCTCGGTCCAGGGAGATGGATTCTGATCCATCTCCAGAGATGGGATCGAATGTCGTCCTGTATCCAGCCCTTGTCAACAGCCTTCATGCTACCCCCTATGGAATTAATCCCCCCAGACTGGGGATTCTATCCTGGCCAGGGGTGGGTCCAGTGCCAGTGGACACCAGCACCTGCTGCTTCCCGTCTTATGAAATCATCATGGGCCCAATTTGCCCCCACAATCCCAGCACTGCCATGGGGTCTGATCCAGCAGCCAGCAGTGCTGCTGCTGCAGGTTCCAGTTCATCTGTAGACATTCACCCCATCTCCAGTCGCCGTGGTGATTCCACCAGCAAGGGTCCTGCCACCATGGTTTAGAGCAACGTTTGACAGTAAGCCTACCAAACTGGCCCATTTTCTCAGCCGAGAATGGGCTCATATAGATCAGTATGGAAAGCAATATGAAACAGATTGCAACTTGGTATCTGCGATCTCGGAGGGGATGAATGAGGGAGATGCTGTTGACTGGATAGCCCAGCTACATAATGAGGGGGTTGCTGAATTAAATGATGCGGAAAGTTTTGTTGAGCTGCTCCAGGCCAGATTCAAAGACCGAGACCAAATCAACGAGAGTGAAGCTGAGATGAGTCAAGGAAATCGACTCATAAAGGACTTCATATGGGACTTTAGATGGGTTGCGGGGAATCTTGAACATTGGGCAGACAGAATACTTCTGCATTATTTTAAAGAAGCTATTGATCAAGAAGTCAGAACCACCTGTTGAATCCGGGGGGTGCCAGAGCAACTGCAAGACTGGTATACCATGTCAATAGCTCTTGACAGAGAAGTTCACCCACACCACAACCCCTCAGCTGAGAAGCCCCCAGGGAGGCCTTTGGCCAGACATCCTCTGACAAACCCCACTGAAACCTCTCCTGCTCAATCTACAGGGGTAATCAAATGCTACCATTGCAGACAAGTGGGTCATCAAGCTGCAGAGTGTCTGGCACCTGCATTGGTTTCACAACTGTGCCCCACCATGTCAACCCGAGGCAGAAGGGACCAACGAAAGCCCCCAGATGCCAGTAGAGTTGACTGGCAGGCAGTCGAGACTTCCCCTCTCCCTGGAGAGTGTGAAGAGACCTCGACCAAAGACTTGCCACCTGGGCCGGCCAGCATTAGCAGCTGCGAAGATGACCCAATGATAAGTGGAACCATCCACCCCTTTGTGGTCAAAGTCAAGCTGACAGTGCCAGAGACAGGGTGCATGGAAATGTAGCAGCAATAATAGACACTGGTTGCATCCGTTGCTTAATTAGATCCCCCATTGTTGAGCAGTTAGGCATAAAGACACACCTCTTAAGCCACTCCATACGCTTTCAGCAAGTAGACAGGACCTTAATAGGTGGCACCCCTGCTACACGGGTCACTGAGCTTGTCAGATTGGAGCTAGGAATCCACACAGAACTCATTTGATTTATAATAGCCCCAAAATGGCAGAGTGAATTATCCTGGGACTTGCCTGGCTAGACAAATGGGCCCCTAAAATCAAATGGGAGGACAGCTACTGAAAAGTCATGATGGGGTAGGGCCTTTGCCGCCCATTCCTCCTGAAGCCAAACCCACTGAGACAAGTCCTCAGGGGCCCCACCAACGAGAGGTGGCCACAACGGCCATTGAAGTCCTACCTGGGACTCCCTGGGTCCCAAAGGAATACAGGGACCTGGCTGAAGCATTAGTGAAGAGGAATGCAACATCCTTCCCCCTCATTGTCACACTGACTGTGCAATTGAGATCGAGCCCAGGGTCAAACTCCCTAAACCAAAGATTTACTCAATGACCCCAAAAGAGATGACTGAGCTGAGGAAGTACATCGATACTAACCTAACCCGAGGTTCATCCAACCTGCAAAATCCAGAGTAGCCGCCCGAGTGCTGTTTAAGGAAAGGAAAGATAAATAAAAGTGGAGATAATGGGCATCCCTATCTAATACCTTTACTTATATAAATCTTTTCAGACTCCTCCCCATTAATAAGCATTTTTGCTGTCTGTTTTGCGTATACTGTCCGGATTGCCCTGATAAATCTTTCCCTGAACTCCATTTTGCTCAACTGTGCAAAGAGAAAGTTCCAGCTCACTCTATCAAAAGCTTTCTGTGCATCCATGGAGACCAGGGCCACCTGTTTGTCAGAATTACATTCATAATATTCTAATATGTTCAATATAGTTCTCACATTATCTTTCATTTGTCTGTGAGGTAAGAAGCCATTCTGGTCTCCGTGGATGTATTCATTCAAAAAAAAAAAAAAAAAATAGTCTCTTCACTAAAATCGCGGAGAATAATTTGTAATCAGCATTAAGCAGGTAGATTGGCCTGCAATTTTTAATCAGAAGCGGATCAGTGCTTTCCTTTGAAATTAATATAATATATGCTTTGGACCAGGAGGGTGGCATTTGACCAAGGACCAGAACCTCATTGAACACTTCAGTCAAAAATTCCCCCAAACTCTCTAAGGGGGCTTTATAAATTTCTACTGGAAGCCCATCCGTACCTGGGGTCTTTCCCCCCTTTTGTTCCCTTAATTCTAACTCTACTTCCTTCAAGGTAATCTCTGCATTCAGTATTTCTTTCATTGGGAGTGGAACCTTCTGGGAGTCAGCTCTAGCCAAATACTCTCTAATCTTCTGGTCCTGTTCATCTCCAGCTGTATATAAGGCAGCAAAATATTCTTGTATTATTTTTCCTTTCCCTTCCTTTTCTGAGACACATCTTCCTGTTTGGTCCCTCAGACAAACTATCCTATTTCTCTCCTGTTGCTTCTTCAATCTATAGGTAAACCATTTTCCCGCTTCATTTGCATGTTCAAAGTGCCTTTGTTTTGCCCATCTAATTTTAGTAGCCCATTCTTCCTGGTCTAATAAATTTAACTGGTGCCGGGTTATTTTCTTCTCCTCAACTAGTTTTAAATCCCCTGGGTCCGCCTGCAACTTTGCTTCCACTTTCTCCAATTCACACACCAGTTTACTCCATTTCAGTCTCTGAGTCTTCCCTTTTCCAATTATATGGGATGATACCACTCCCCTGATCACTGCCTTCGCCATATCCCAGATAATCTGGGGATTAGTATTTTCCTTCCTATTGATCCTAAAGAAAAAATCCATCTCCTCCTTTAACTTTTGAAGTAGATCTTTGTCTTTTAATACTTAAAAGTACTAAAATACTTAAATATTTTAAGGACCACTTCATCCGAAAGGTTTTGATGACTATTTGAGATTGAATAAGAAATAAATTTTACCTGATGACTCCGATTTGGCTGTCCCTTCTAGAGGCGATGATACACCCGACCCTTTATAATAGAAATAAACCATTAATTTATCAAGTTCTGTTGGATCCTTTAGGCAAAGTAAAATCTTGAAATACGCTAGTGGAATTAGGCTATGAGTTAGATTGGTGGACATACAATCAGATCCAATCCAGGGCAGCTCAGGACAAAAACAAGGGGGGAACCTATAATTCCCTACAAAAACATGATAAAATCTTGTTGGGGAAGGATTAGAAGGTATTATCCAAACTGTATCAATTCCTTTTAATGGATTGGATTAGAAAGGAGGTTATCAAAGACTCAATGATTGCCTGGGGGAGAAGTTTGGGATATTTGATTGAACTTGAAAAATGGGAAGAAATTTGGGGGAAAACCCTAAAATTAACAATGTTGGTTTCCTATAAGGAAAATACATATAAAATGTATTCTATAAAATGTATAGATGGCACCTCCCTCCAGCTAGATTATCAAAGATGTTCCCGGGAACCTCCCCGGTTTGTTGGAAATGCAACATCGCTATGGGAACTTATTTCCATATCTGGTGGACCTGTCCCCGAGCAAGAGAATATTGGGCTAGAATTCAAAAATGGATTTTAGAAATCATAGGATGTAAGATAAAATTGAACCTGGAAATGTTTTTATTAGGCATGAAACCAGAGAACTTAAACAAATCTAATTGGTATCTCGGTCTCCACATCATCATTGCAGTCAGGATCTCATTTACGCAAGAATGGAAATCCAAAAATACCCCATCAGAGGCTACGTTAACCGCAAAGATCATGGACTGTGCAGAGACAGACAAGCTTACCGGACTTTTGCAAGATAGACAAGAATTGGGGCTATATATGAGTTGGGACCGGTGGTATGCTTGGCTGCAAAAAAGAAATCTTAAGAAGAATGTAAAATAATAATCTTAGTGTGACTGTGGGTAAATATTTATAGGAATATTGTATGGCAGTTGAGAATTCTTTCTTCTGGATAATCTTTTCTTTTTTTGATGATTTGGTTTAATGGAGGTTTGTACTATTTCTAGGTGATAATTGATGCTTTAAAACTCTCTATATATTATATTACTCTCTGCAACTCTATCCATATTTCTATCTATTTTTCTGTAATTTTTAATAATTTTCAATAATTTTTTTTTTAAAAAAAGGAAAAGAAAGATTGGGGGATGAGGCTCTGCATGGATTTTCGTGGCATAAATACAGTATGCATGGAAAACACCTACCCCCTTTCCCTCATGAAAGACCTACTGAACTACCTTTCAAAACGCAAAGTGTTTACTAAACCTGACTTGAGAGAAGCCTACTACAGAGTGTGCATCAAGGAAAGGGATGAGTGGAAGACTGCTTTCAACTCTCCATTAGGTAGCTTCCAATTCAAAGTCTCCAATTTGGTCTCCAAGGAGCCCCTGCTGTATTCATACAGTTAATTAACAAAGTGCTGCATGAACATTTATACAAGGGGTTTCTAGTCTTTTTGGATGATATTCCCATATTCAGTGAGACATTAGAAGAACATGTGAAACTAGTCCAAAAGTGCTAAAGAAACTGCTAGCTGCAAAACTTTATGCGAAGCTGTCCAAATATGAGTTTCACAAAACTTCTCTGGACTACCTGGGCTACTGAGTGTTGAACGAAGGCATAGAGATCGATCCCAGGAAAGTGCAAGACGTATTTGACTGACACCTCCTCACACCAGGAAACAGCTGCAAAGTTTCCTGGGGTTTGCTAACTTCTACCGCCAATTTATCCCAGCCTTCGTGGAAGTGGCCCTGATGCTTAATGAACTGCTAAAGATGGGACCCTCCCCCATAAAGCTATGGCTGATGCAGATGTTAGGCTGGATGCTAAGCTGTCAAAAAGCATTTGAAAGATTGAACTGGCTGTTTGCAGAAGAGCCCATCCTTCAGCACCCGGACCCAGATAGGCAGTTCATTGTCCAGGCTGATGCCAGTGATGTTGCAGTGGCAGCAGTGCTCCTCCAGGAATACCCCCCAAGGGCAGCTGCCACATACTCAGAGACACCGAGCAGAGATGAGCAGTATGGGAGAAGGAAGCCTTTGCTATTTGTTGGGCTCTTCTATCATGGCGGCACTTCCTAGATGGAGCCAAGATCCCCTTTGAGGTATGGTCAGACCATAAAAACCTCGAATCTTTAAAGAACCCATGACGGCTCTCTCCCAAGCAGGTCCATTGGGCGCAGTACTTCAAGTGGTTTGATTTCAAGCTGAAATACATCCCAGGGGGGAAGAACCTGCTTGCACATGCCTTCTCAAGGAAACCCCAATATGACAGCCAGAGGGAGGATGTCGTCCATGCCATCATCCCGGACATGCAGAGTGCGGCGCAAGTCACTACCTGGAGTCAGGCCAACAGGCAAACTGATCCCATCAATGGGAAGTTAACTGCTGACTTGAAGGCAGCACTATCTACTGATACCTGGCTAGCCAACAATCAAGACACTTTGATGACCTGTGATGGACTAGCTTGGAAAGATTTGAAAATTTACGTCCCCAACAGCATGAGACTTCTGGTGCTCCAGCATAGCCATGATTCTTGATTGGCTGGTCATTTTGGATTTCTAAAGACCCTTCATCTGATTAGACTGCAGTTTTGATGGCCAAAGATGAAAGCTGATGTGGAGGACTATGTAAAAAGTTGTGCCACCTGTGCCAGCAATAAGGGAAGACTGGGGAAGCCTTCCGGTTTGCTTCAACAGGTAGCTGAGCCCAACTGCCTGTGGGAAGAAATAGCTATGGACTTTATAGTAGAGCTCCCAGAAAGTGGTGGAAATACTGTAATATGGACTGTGATATTGGACCTGTTCTCCAAACAGGCCCATTTTATTCCTTGTTCTGGACTTCCCTCAGCTAAGATATTAGCCAAGAATTTGTCAAACAGATCTACCGGCGGCATGGAGTTCCATGACAGGTGATCTCCAATCGAGGAGTTCAGTTCACCGCTAGGTTCTGGCAGGAGTTCCTGAGGTCCATTGGGTCATCTCAGGGGCTTAGCTCAGCTTTCCATCTGAGTACGAACAGAGCTGCGGAACATGCTAATGCCATGATGGAACAGTACATCAGATGTTATGTTGCTTACCAGTGAGATAATTGGGCTGACTTGCTTCCTTTCACAGAAGTGGCTTACAATAATGCGGTGCATAGTAGTACGGGACTGACGCCTTTTCAGATTATGAGCGGCATGGAATTCATCTCTATGTCAGAACTGCCAAGAGAACAGCCTTCTTCCATGACTCTGAGTGAATGGATGGAGTCATTAAAGAAAGGCTGGGAGAATACCAAAAAGCCCTGAATGAAGCGGCCAAAGCGTACAAAAAGCAAGCAGACAAACACTGATCTCTCCAATCCTCCTTTCGGGTGGGAGATCATGTGTATCTTTCCACCAAATACTTACATTTGAGGTTGAAGGGTAAGCAGTTAGGACCAAAATATTTAGTTTCCTTCCCCATAGTGAAAGTGATTAACCCAGTGACTGTACAGTTAAATCTCCCCCGCATGCTGGGAAAAATTCATCCTGTTTTCCATTGCAGCCTGTAAAAGCCTGCTGTGGGATCTAAACTGAGACCTCAACCTGCTGCTCCCCCAAAGCCAATTGTGGTGCAGGGTGAGACTCATTATGAGGTGAAGAAGATTTTGGACTCTAGATTGTAGAGGGGGTGTTTGCGATATTTGATTCATTGGAAGGGGTACTCTTCCAATGAATCTATCTATCTATCTATCTATCTATCTATCTATCTATCTATCTATCTATCTAGATAGGCAGGCAGGCAGGCAGGCAGGCAGGCAGGCAGGCAGAGGAAGGAAGGAAGGAAGGAAGGAAGGAAGGAAGGAAGGAAGGAAGGAAGGAAGGAAGGAAGGAAGGAAGGAAGGAAAAGCATGCAGAACATGGCTTTCTGAATTCTTAACCAATGCTGTAAAGGGAGTCCTTGTAATGAAAATATGTGTCACCTGAGTATGACTAAATAGCAAAAAAAAAAAAAAAAAAAAAGTAAAATTCTACATTTAGGCAAGAAAAACAAAATGCACAAGAACAGTATATGTGTTACTTTACTCAATAGTAGTAACTGTGAGAGGGATCTTGGAGTCCTAGTGGACAACCACTTAAATATTAGTGCTGCAGCTGCCAGATTGTTTTTCCAGCTGTTCACAGTAGTGCAAGCAATTCCTCTTACATGTATTTGTATATATTCCTTTCATTATTCATATATTCTTATAAATGTTTCTATTATAGACTTTAAAAAGATGGCAAATTACGTTGAAACTTTCAGCAAAAATACAAATTCTGAAATACAACTTCATGTATTTGTTGTGAAGTGTGAAATTAAAGATAGTCTCATTTAAAAAAAGATCATCAGTAGCACCACTCTACAGGTAAGCATTTTTGCTTTGGAATGGCAAGCAAAGTCCTGCATAGCAAGAGGTACTGAAGCAAAGAGTTGCCTGCAATACTAACTGTTAAGATGCTTTCCATTTTGATTATGATTCAGAGTATGATGTAGTGGTAAATGTTTTGTTTTGTTTTGTTTTGTTTGATGAAATGATGCTGCAAGAAATAAAAAAATTGCACAGTTAATAGGAAAACTTCTAAAAATAACTATGCTTGGAGAAACAATAGGAAGCTGCAAATGAAGATACTTTTATTCCTCTAGAATTTTAATTCCCCAATATAATAACAACCAGTCATAGATAGACATGGGCAAGCAGACGGATAAATAAATAGGCAGATAGATTTAAGATCTGTAAAATATCTAATATTATTCAAAACAACTAGACATAAAAGCAATTCCACCCACCCCCACCATGCCATCAGTCTGATAAATGACTAATTCCCACAACATAGTCTTATGCTATAGGATGTCAAACCATGTAGTAGGTCTGTATTACTATTATCCTTCTCATCTTTCCTATTACCTATTCCCTTAGCATCTTATGACTATAACTTTGAAATTTATATCTTATGATTTATATTGATTGCTTTCTTTTGTATCCTATGATTATCACTAAATGTGGTATCTTATGATTTATGATTGTATTTTATGATTATGATCCTGATTTATCACTGTTTGCTTCCATTTACACTGAGCATGAGTGCATTGGAGACAAATTCCTTGTGTGTCCAATTACACTTGATCAATAATTCTATTCTATTCTATTCTTTCCACTGCAATCTATTTGATCTTGCCATGTTGGTAGAGTCTTTGATTATCTTTTTATACCCTACTCTGATTCATGCTTTTATTTTGTTGATCTGTTTATGAATGTGCAGTTACATTTATTTTTGATAGCTTCAGTAACTATTTATTTGACCTTGTGGGTTTCTGAAGACATTAAACAATCAGCTATAGTTTGATCTGGTTTGGCTAAGGAACAATAATGGTTTTAAACTTTTCAGCTTCTTCTGTTTAACATTGATTTTCTTTAATAAAAAAGGAAATTATTCAGTTACTGGTGTTCATAGTGAATTTACTATTACAAGTGAAAGATGTCTTTATTGGGGAATGAATATTGTCTTTTCTTTCCCCAGACCTCATTTCTTCCCTTGATAATGTGTGCATGAGAAAGATTCAGCTACCCCAATGTTTGGCAAAGAAAACAAAAAGCAAACAAAAGTCTTACCTAGAAATGTTATTGTACTTTTTTACAAGAATTGTTAGCTAAAAGTCCCAGCTGAAAAACATAAGAAATTTGATACTATTTCTGAAAAGTTCTTTTTTACATTTGCTATCAAATACAGACCTGAGCCAAATACTTGCTTTTACATACTCCTAATTTCCTAGTGTTTAATACTTTGGGGGCTTTCTGAGTACAAAGAGCTAAATAAATTTCTAAAACCTTTCTGTCAACACCATCTGATTTCCAGATTCTAGAGAAAGACCAAAAACATTAAAAGAACAACTCTTATTTTGTTGTTTCTGATTTATTTATTTATTTATTTATTTATTTATTTATTTATTTATTTATTTATTTATTTATTTATTTATTTATTTATTTATTTATTTCGTATTTGGTAATAAGTATAAGCATGGATTGGATACATAAAATAGGTAGAAATAGAAGAAACATTAGGACAGGGGCGGTAGGCACGCTGGTCTTCTTATGCACGCCCCTTACAGACCTCAGGAATGTGGTGAGACCAACAGTAGATAGTCTTAGGTTAAATTTTGGGGGGTTTCGGGATGAAACCACAGAGTCAGGTAGTGCATTCCAGGCATTGACCACTCTGTTGCTGAAGTCATATTTTCTGCAATCGAGTTTGGTGCAGTTTACCTTAAGTTTGTATCTATTGCAGGCTTGTGTATTGTTATGGTTGAAGCTGAAGTAGTCATTGATAGGTAGGACATTGTAGCAGATAATTTTATGAGCTACGCTTAGGTAATACCGAAGGCGGCATAGTTCTAAGTTTTCTAAGCCTAGAATTTCAAGTCTGGTGGCATAAAGTATTTTGTTACAAGCAGAGGAGTGGAGGAATCTTCTTGTGAAATATTTCTGGACACGTTCAATTGTATTAATATCCGATATGCAGTGTGGGTTCCAGAGAAATGAACTGTATTCGAGAATTGGTCTAGCAATTTTTTTTTAATATTCAGTTGTTCTTTCAAATATAAATGTGGATGTAACTTGACATTTATTTTCCTAATTTCTTTTTAACTGTTCCATGAACTGTACCTCAACGTAAGATTATCATCCATTTGCCATTCACTTTAGTAGGCTTACTCAGCAGTTTGAGTATTCGGCAAAGAGCTTTATTCATGTTTGTTTTCTTACCACCGATCAACGGATCTTTCATGCCAAGACAGTAGTTAGGATATTTGATAATAACAGAGGAGTCACCATTGGTTTGGGTATCCATTGGAAGAAAACTACTGATCAATTTGACTCCAATTTTAGGATTTCCAACAATAGATGTTACAAATGGGTGAGTTTCAATATTTAATGTAGTAGAAGAGCCATCTTTCTTTCTACTTGAACGTTTGAACAATCGACCACCAATGTCAGAAGAGCTTTCTGAGTAATGGCTAGTCTGAGTAATGGAGGTACCAATTATTTGGTATTTTCCAGGGGAAACATCCCATTGGCCAGCACTTGGTTTTATTCCAGTGGGCTTTCTAGAGATTTTAGTGGTTATTTCCTGGGCACTACCTATTATTAATTGGCTTCCAGCAGCAAAAGAGCCTCCAGAATGTTTGTTGGGTTTAATAGTGGGGCCACCATTAACTTGGTTGTATTCTGTACCAAAAAGAGCATTCAAATTGTAACCATTTAATTGCATTCTAGTGGTGGTTCCAGAGATTTCAGAGGTTATTCCAGAGATATCCTTTATTGTTAACTGATGTCCAATAACAGAAGAGCCTCCAGGATATTTGCCACTGGAAATTTGCTTTTGTCTTGCATGATAAACACCATCCCATGAAGGAAAGTTTGATATATTTCCAGAAAAAGAGCCATGAAGAATTGAGAACACTTGTTTAAGGAGGAAACTGTCTATTATTAATCCTGGAATAGCACGGCTGCATGTTATTGCATCTTCACAGTCTGAACCACTTTGGGTGGAAATAAAAGAGTGTGTTATAATAAAGATAATTATAAGGACAAATGATAGCAATAGCAATAGCACTTAGACTTATATACTACTTCATAGTGCTTTACACCCTCTCTAAGGGGTTTACAGAGTCAGCCTATTGCCCCCAACAATCTGGGTCCTCATTTTACCAACCTCGGAAGGATGGAAGGCTGAGTCAAACTTGAGCCTGATGACATTCGATCTGCCAAACTGCTGGCAGCTGGTGATCAGCAGAAGTAGCCTGCAGTACTGCACTCTAACCACTGTGCCACCAGGGTTTATGATGATAATATGATGATAATATACTAGGTAAAATGTACAAGTTGTTGCTGAGATTTGATATAGAGCATGATCTGACTATAGCGAGATGGGTTGGGTTAGTTTCTAATATTAATATGAGCAGATGGGGAAAAAATGTGGGGATTGCTTTTGAATTTACATTGCGTCATAGTTTAAGATCCTGCCAAACTGATAGTTTGAAAGTATGCAAATGTGAGTAGATAAATAGGTACCACTTTGGTGAGAAGTTAACAATAGTCCATGAGGTCATGCTGGGCATATGACTGTGGACACACTTATTTATTTATTTATTTAATTCAAGATATATACCGCCCTGGCTCAGTGTTCTTGAAACAGAGATCAGCACCCATCCCTACAGTGGGCAATGGCTAGCAGGGTAAAATCTACAAGGACTCCTTTACCTTACCACAGTTTAACATAGAACTTTTATAATTGATTTAGCAATGGCACCAACTAAAGTGTTAAATATGTATAAAGAGATATCAAACCATTGTTGGAAGTGTGAAAAGAAAGAAAACAGTTTTATATTTAGCATGGTGGTCATGCAAAAAAGGAAAGGAATTTTGAGTGAAAATTCATACAGTGATACAAAAGATACTGTGGGTTAATTATGATGAAACCAGAGTTATTTTATTGGGTTTTATGGATGTTAAACTAGAAAAGAAATATGAGAAACTAACAGTAACAGAGTTGGAAGGGACCTTGGAGGTCATCTAGTCCAACCCCCTGCTCGTGCAGGAGACCTGTACTAGGGATTCAAACCGCTGAACTGCCAACCTTAATGATCGACAAGCTCAGTGTCTTAGCCACTGAGCCACCTAGTCAGGGTTGTATATGATTGTATACAACTAATATTGTATATGTCAACTATGGTAAGGTTATGCACAGACATGGAAGAATAATGAAATACCAAGAGTAAAAGATTGGATTATAAAATTGACAAAATTTGTGGAAATGACAAAGCTGACCAATTTGGTCAGGGACAAAATGACAGAATTTTTTTAAAAGACTGGAAGCCTTATATGACCTTTTTGCTGACGGAAGAAAAGACTGAGCAGATAGTTTATGGATTTACAGATTAAGAAGGTTAAAGAAAGAGGGGAAACAGTAAGATGGCAATTACTTGATAAGAAGAAGGATGGAAGTTAAAATTCCATGTTCTTTTCATGCTTCTATCTTTTTTTCTTATTCTTATTCTTCTTTTCCCTTTTTATACCTTTATTGTAATATAAAATTTTATCCATTGCAATAAAAGTATAAAAAATGAAAATAAAAATATTTATTGTGTATCATAATGAATGTTTTTTTTTTCTTTCTCTCATGCTGAAAAATACAATGGTGTTTTCTGGTTCAGGGAATATATCATATATCTTCCTTTATGATTCCACATTTTAGGCAGCTCATAGCTTGTAAAAAGAAATGGAAGTATTGTAAATGTGAGAGATAGGACTACCCATAGAACAATCTTACACACATATAAATCAAAGTAGGATATTAACCATATTTTGAAAAACTATTTATCGTTTGCTCATAAATAGTAATTTTACATGCTATGTTACAATGGAAACAAATCACCCCACTGCTACATCCAGTGGCATACTATATGTAAGATTCTTGTACTACAACTGGGAGTAGTGTTAAATTTTAAAACATTTGGGTTTAAACCCAAGTTCCATATTTAGTTCATATGCAAACTCCATATGAACTAAAACCTAGATTAGGAGTTCCTTTTTACTGCTATTATTATTTTCTAATGGACATATTATTTTCTAATCATAGAAAACAGATTAGATGTGTTAGGCTTTTAGAGTTATTTCATGCAATGGAACAAAGTGATTGTCTTTTATGACTGATGCAGATTGTTAATTCACCAAACATAGCTGAAGAAGTTAATTAAAATTTAACCAACAGTATAAGTACATATCATCAGAAAGTACATTAAAAATATTCTTCTTATTCTAGGAGAAAGAGTCACTTAGAGGCACATTGTACTTCCATTTGTTTTTTTTTGTGGGGGGGGGGAGGGAGGGAAATGAAATACATCTCACAATATAGTGCAGCAGTAGAAGGTCTCACCACAGGGTCCAAGTAGCCGAGATTTTCCAGCACATGGATCTTTACGACAATAACCGTTATGGGCTATGCATACTTCTGGACCATCTTCAATATGTCCATTGAGAGCAAAGCAAACTGAAAGAAAGGAAAAAGAAAAGATTAAGTCACAGTTTAATTTGTCTGTCTTTCTCCAAAATACTGTATCATGCACATTGTTAAATTTCCAAGAGAAAGAAGGGAGGGAGGGAGGGAGGGAGGGAGGGAAGGAAGGAAGGAAGGAAGGAAGGAAGGAAGGAAGGAAGGAAGGAAGGAAGGAAGGAAAATTATTTTAGAACTAGGTACAATTAATATTTTTATAATTTTCACTAAATTTATGAGCAGAGAAATTTCAAGCCTGGTTTTTTTTTTTTCAGAGGTGGAAAAATTCTTTAATAGTTTCTCAAAAGGAGGATTCAGTTTTTGGTGATAACATTGGGACTATAGAAAAAAACACAGAAAGAGGAATTATCTCTTTGTGTCTTCCCATAAGAAGGCAGGGAAGCAACAACAGTTGGTATTATTGAACCAAGAACTTTTGGGATTCATGCATTCGTGTAACAATGCTTACATATTTCTGAATTTTCAATACTTCTATATAAATATGACCTAAAACAAGAGCTGTTTCCCCCACCCCCCTCCAAAAATCTTAAAACTAGATAAAGAGAACCCAAAGAAAACAAATGAGTAAAAATAATGTACTTGTTCACTTACAGGTAGTCTTTGCTTACTGACTGCCTAGTACAGCTATTGTTCAAAGTTGTGGTATGATCTTATGATACAAAGTTACTTTATGACCAATGTGTTTACAACCTTCACAACTTCCCTTAGTTATATGATTGCTATACAGTCAGTTTAGACAGTATCTTGTGCCTGACCTGTTGCTTTTGTTTATTTTCCCTTTACAGAGCAGAAAGTTTAGAGAGGAGGGGATTACAAGAGAGTAAACAGGCAACTCAGGATTACCTTTATTTATTGAGAAAAATTATCCAAAGCCACGTTTGCATGTGTCAAAAGTAAGTGAATCTCTAGGATTATTTAAAAGGGAAATTAGACTTTTTACAATAGGATTATAATCATGTATTATTCTAGGCCCGTGATGGTGAACCTATGGCATGTGTACCACAGGTGGCACATGGAGCCATATCTGTGGGATGTGAATGTTGCCCTAACTCAGCTCCAGCATGCATGCACGTGCTGGCCAGCTGATTTTCGGCCTTCTGGGAAATGGGCCATTTCCAGCTTCCAGAGGGCCTCTGGGGGAGGGAGGCTGTTTTTGCCCTCCCCAGGCTCCAAGAAAGCCTCTGGAGCCTGGGGAGGGTGAATAACAGGCCCACTGGGCCTACTGTGCCATCATGTGCTAAAAGCGTGGGAAGAGGGGGGGGTTGCACGCGCATGCACGAGGTGATGGAATGCATTGAATTATGGGTGTAGGCACGCCTACACATACCCCCCCCCCCACGGTCCCCCTGCTTTTGTCACGCAACAGCAAAAAAAGGTTAGCCATCACTGCTCTAGGTGATCCTGCCTTATTTAAAAAAGAGAATGCTAGTTATTCTTTCTCAAAGTATGTTCTTTACACATAAATAGATTACAATTTCTGAGGACTTCTGAAAAAAGATGTTGTTGCTTTTCAGCTAGAAAAGAATACAAAATTATTTCTACAGAATTTAAATTTTACAAGTCTGCAGATTGTGTAAAAACTCGCACAGTCTGCAGTTCTACACTTTTGCTGTGTGAGTTTTGAGAGACAATAAAGAACTGTGCCAGACAATGGTCTGATAGGAAAAATCTGAGTGCAAAGCATGAATGGGGATGGAGAAAATATTCCAGAATTGACCCTTCCTAGTTGTCTGGAATATAAAAGCAGGGAAGAAGGGAAGCATCTTCAGTTTTGGTGAAACTAGCAGTTACACAGCATAGTTGTCCACACTAAAGTTCAAATTGAAAGATCTTGGCACTTTTTAATTTATTTTTATTTATAAAGGACAAAGTGTATAAACAATAAGCCCTGGAGATGGCTTGATTGTACACCTTATCATAGACTTTAGAGAGTAGAATCTCTACCAATAATATTTTCAGGGAAAATAGAGACTCTAGCAAACAGTTCCAGGTGATAGCTTGATAAAATATCTGGTCAGCACTTTCAAGACTGAGACAAATGACATTTGCTAAGAGTATGTTTATGGTATCATTGGTTTTAGTATGCAACTATTTTCCCCCTCCTCAGAGCAGATTTAGAGGCTATTGTTAACTTATATAAATTTCTACAGTAGGAATACAGATAAGAAGAACCTTACAATAAGCTACCTTGAAGGGCTAACAATCTTGCAAGTCTCTTACTTTCTGTCTAGAGGAGCAGTGTATCCCACTTAGTTGTAGAATGCCTTCTGATCTCCAGATGTCTATAGAGATTCTCAGTCATCCAGGTCATGGTTGTCCCAAAGGTGCTTTTTCGGGAGGTAACCAGAAAGTTCAGTTGCCTCTTGAAAAAGGGCTTTGATCTCCAGGGTACACCACTATCCAATGAGCAGCTTGCTGTAGCATTGTTGCAACACTAGCAGCAAATAGATGTACCTGTAACAGAGCCGATGCGTCTGTATTCTCATGGGAGCTTACCTTGGAGGAGACCCGGACCAATTTTCATTACTCAATGTATTCTGTTTATGGCAGGCACGCCAGCAGAAGTTTCCACAGATCACTCAATGTGACTTTTGTGCTAAGTTTGCTAAAGGAAAGAGCAATTAAATGGGTCATACCAATCAGTGAGGGCAACAGCCTGCTACTAGATCAATCATTGATGATCCCTGCATGACATTAATGAAGAATAATCAGCCCAATTAGATAAAGAAGCAGGAAAACCACTAAATCAAGTATAGTAGATCAAATTATTTAATGTGCATTTTGATGCCAACTAATTTAGCACATTCAACTGAAATGAGATGATACTTCAAATTTGTCCATTAAACATTTTCTATCAAATAGAAGAGATTACACATTAGCTGCCACCTTTTCATCAAATGGATCTTTTTTTAATTCTCAAAGAAAATTTATCTTTAGCTTAGATGGCTGCACATTGTAAAAAATGTATCAAGACAATGGAAGACTGAGGAGGAGAGAATGGACAATTCTATTACATGTGTACTTAGAAAAAGTTATTTAGCTAGCTTTGCAAATTTAATCATTCATGTTCACTTCTTATCTGTATTCCTAGAGTATTATCTGTATTTCTAGAGAGACACCACGGGGATTGGGGAGGGTGCATGGTGTGTGTGCAAGAGGTGCTCCATGGGTCCAGGAGGGTCCAGGGAGGTGTGGGTGCACAAGGTTGGTGAGGATGCACAGGATATGGTGAATATCAGGGAATGTGCATGGGGATGTATGGGTGCATAAGGTTGGGTAGCATACCTGAGGGTGCATGAGAAGTATTAGAGGGTATTCAGTGTTCAATGTGGCAGGGAAGGTCCACAAGGATGCATGAGTGGTAAGTACAGAGGGGCTGAGGGAAGACTTATACCAGTGACTTATAATTTCCCTTGCCACCTTCTCCTTTGATTTTCTAGGGAATCTGGCTCCACAGCATGCCCACAACTTGTCTGTGCAAAGAAGTGAAGTCCCATCTGCAGGATGTAGACACGATGTGAAACCATGCCCCCACTTGTCTGTGGAAAACCTCCTTCCATGGAACCAGTCCCTGGTGCCCAAAAGATTGAATGGGGTGGCACTGATGCAGGTGATAAACTAAAAATGACATTTCTAAATTGCCCTTAGCCCATTAACATTTGATTTGTGCAGTAATTTAACTTCCCCCCCTCCCCCACTAAATTTTTATTCTGACATAACTTACCTTGTAAAAATAAGAAAATCCTTGAAAGAGCAGCAGTGAAAAGTATTTTCATGGTGAAGCTTGACTGGGATTCAAAAAAACACAGCAAACAAGGGAGATGGATAAGGCAGGGAATAAGCTACTAAAATGCTGCTCCTCTCAAAAACAGAACTACTTATAGAGAACAATATACATTAAACTTCCTGATGCACTGTGTGCAGTGCAGAAATTATTGGTGCATTATTTTTAAATAAGACATGGTGTGCCAGGAAGAGGAACCAAACTACAGTACATTAAACCTAAGATTGCATGCTAGGTTTGCTGCTTTTAAGTATTAGTTTTTATGGTGCTCATAGCATTTGAAGACTAGAACCATCTCCTTCTCCTCATCAAGTGGAAACTGAATGTCCTACCAGTTGTTTGTTAAGTATTCTACAGTTCATTAACTAAAACTGTACATTTTAAATTCATGAAATCTGGCATATACCAAATTTGGCTTACAATGTTAAAGTCAACCCTAAATACAACACTTTAGAAATGGAAATATAATTCCAGCTTGCAATTTTTTCCCTCTGGAAATGTAATCTTACTTTTTAGTAACGAACACAGAAAAGCTCAATACAGTGAAAAATAAAATGAAGCTACTACAAGTGGGCATCTTAGGCATCAATGAATAGAGATGGAATTGGACACTTTCCATCAGAAAATCACTCTATTTATTACTTAGAACATGTAAAGCAAAGAAGAAATGGAGAAATGGAATTGCTTTTATAGTTAGGAAACTGAAAACAAGAATAGTGTAGATTTCCAAAGTTACCTCTTATTTATTAAATAATAAATAAATAAACTCACTTGTGGGGTGCCACAGGGGTCGGTTCTCTCCTCCCTACTCTTTAACATCTACATGAAGCCGCTGGGTGAGATTATTCGCAGTTTCGGGGTGAGGTATCATCAGTATGCTGATGATACCCAGCTGTACATCTCCACCCCGGATCAACCCAGGGATGCCCTTTCCGTGATGTCTAAGTGCCTGGAGGCAGTACGGATCTGGATGGCCAGGAACAGGTTCAGACTCAACCCCTCCAAGACTGAGTGGCTGTGGATGCCGGTATCCCATGATCTAGTGTCCCCATCACTTCAGATGTGGGGGGGGGAGTTGCTTACTCCCTCTGAAAGTGTTCATAATCTTGGTGTCCTCCTTGATTCATGGCTGTCCTTGGTGGATCATCTGACGGCTGTGACAAGGAAGGCTTTTGCACAGGTTTGTCTGGTGCACCAGTTGTGCCCTTTCCTAGGCAGGGATGCTCTCGGTATGGTCACTCATGCTGTCATTATTTCTCGGTTGGATTACTGCAATGCCCTTTACATGGGGTTGCCCTTGGGGTGCACCCGGAGGCTCCAGCTGGTCCAGAATGCGGCTGCGCAGGTTGCTATGGGAGCTTCCTGTTACTCCCGTGTGACACCTCTCCTGCGTGAGCTACACTGGCTGCCGGTGGTTCTTCGGATCCACTTCAAGGTGCTGGTACTTACCTATAAAGCCCTTCATGGCATGGGCCAGGGGGACTTGCAAGGCCACCGCCTACTGGCCTCCCACCGCCCAGTATGTTCACATAGGACTGCCCTCCTCTGGGTGCCATCAGCCAGACAATGTCGGCCAGCGGCTCCAGGATGAGGGCATTCTCTGTGGGTCGCACCGACCCTCTGGAATGGGTTACCCACTGGGCTCCGGACGGCCCCCGACCTCCACACTTTCCACGCCAACCTGAAGACATGGGTTTTTCAGCAAATTCCCTGATTTGCTGGGAGATTTTAATTGTCTGGGAATTTTAAATGGGATTGTTTTAGCACTGTTTTATTGTTATGCTGTTTTATTCTGTGAGCCGCTCCGAGTCCTACGGGAGAAGGGAGGCATATAAATTTGATTAAATAAATAAATAAATATTAAATTTATATGCTTCACATCTCATTTTGCAAATTGACTCTGGATGGCTTACATGCATTCACGCATTCATGCATGCATCCATCCATCCATCCATCCAATGTTACATTAGTCAGGAGATTACAATGCTAATACAGAGTAGTAGTTTTGCTGCCTAAAACTGCTAGTCTATTTGGTTTATGCTCGTGCACTTTTCAAGGTGCACCATAGGGGGCCAGGTAGTTCTGCACCAGAAAGAAAGATGAACAGCCCCCTGTAGCATCACCTGGGGCCATCTCCCTCCACCGAAGTTGCTTCGCAAATGGGCATCATGGCACAGTGGTTAACTCTGCTCACAGATTTACCAGCCAAAAAAGCCAGTGCATTCCTAAATTGCATTAATAGCGGGATAGAATCAGGAACACTAGTACGGTTTTATAAAGCCTTAGTAAGACCACACCTAGAATACTGCATTCAGTTTTGGTCACCATATTATAAAAAAGATATCAAGACTCTGGAAAGAGTGCAGAGATGGGTAACAAAGATCACTGAGGGGGCTGGAGGCTAAAACATGAAGAATGGTTGCATGAAGAGTTTGCAAGAAGTTGCATGTATGTTTCTTAAGAGCCTTGGTGGTGCAGCGGACTAAAGTGCTGTTAATTAGCACTTAGCTGCCAGCTGCCTGAAATTACTGTGAGTTCAAATCTCACCAGGCTCAAGGTTGGCTCAGCCTTCCATCCTTCTGAGGTAGGTAAAATGAGGACCTGGATTGTGGAGGCAATAAGTTGACTTTATATAAAAAAGAACACTGCTTAGGGGGGGCAAAAGCCCTACTAAGCAGGTATATACAAAAGTATGAAGGCTATTGCTTAACATATTGTAAGCCGCCCTAAGTCTCCAGAGAAGGGTGGCATATAAATTGAACCAATAAATAAATGAATGAATGAATGAATGAACGAACGAACTGCGTTTGTCTGAAAAAGAAAGACTAGGGTGAGATAATATTGGTAGTATTGCCAATATTTGAGGGGCTACCACAAAGAAGATGGAGGTCATATTTTCCATAGCACCAGAAGGCAAGACAAAAAGCAATGGATGGAAGCTAATCAAGGAGAGAAGCAAGGAAAAATTTCTTAACAGTGAGAACAATTAATCAGTAGAATGGCTTGCCTTCAAAAGTTGTAGGTGCTTCATCACTGGAGGTTTTTAAGAATTGAGTGGATAGCCACTTGTTTTGAATGGTATTGTCAGGTTTTCAGGCCGTCTTCAAAATAATGTATAATGTTTCCTGCTTGAGCAGGAGTTGGGGAGTAGAAGACCTCCAAGTTATCAGCAGAAGGGCCTTTTTAAAATGGTTTTCATATAACCATGTGAAAGAAAAGTTTAATATGAATAAAAGGACAATTAGAATTGAAAAGAAGAAAACCAAATTTGGATGAGAGTTACACACAAATGATAATCTTGCAATAGCTAAAATGGACAGTTTATTATCATTGTTTATCATTAATATCAGACAATAGTTCTTAGATAAAATTTGATCTTGACATTCTTTGTGTATTAAGGTAATATTTGGTACTTTCCAAGATTCTGGAATCATTTCTTTTTATAAAGCAGTTCACTACTCTTCATAGGGGTAGCAGCAATTCAGTTGTTAGCTGGGGCTGTTGGCATTCCTAATAAAGGAATCTTTTGAGTTCACATCAGAGGGTTTGTCATGTTTGGGGAGGTGGCTCAGAACTCTCTCTCTCTCTCTCTCTCTTTCTTTTGGGGACCTTATCCTATTTTCAGAGATAATAGATTAGTTTAAATACAGGTCACGGTCCTAGAATGAGACAATGACTCTGAATGTGAAGAAGTTTCTTCAGCAGGATCTATGGAATGCCAGTCTCAGAAGACACAAATTGAAGAACCTCATAAGGCTGATTAAACACTTGCTCTACCTGAGTACCTAGAAAAGTCTCATGATGATGACCTCCCAATCCTTTCACTAAGGAAGTAGAGAAAAGACAAAGCAGAGCCCATCTATGAGGATCCTTGGCAAGCATGAGAGTAAATTATTTAAGAGGCAAGCCTGACCCATATCTCAGATTTTGGCTTGCTCATATGCATAGTATTAATCCACACAAAAGGCAGTTTGGTCTAATGGTTAAAGCAGCAGCCATGAAAGCAGGAGAGAGTGGAGTCAAGTCCCACCTTAGCCATGAAAGTCAGTTGGGTGATTTGAGGCCAGTCACTCTTTCTCAACCCAACCCACCTCACAACAGTCTAACCTATTCACAAGGTTGTTGTGGGGAAAATAGGAGAAGGAAGGTGTATTCGATATGATCCCTGCCTTAAGTTATTTGTTAAAAAAATTAAGATGGGATACAAATAAATTAAAAAATTCATATAGATATTTCAGGAAGCTAGGTTTATTCAAAAGCAATCACACAAAAAATTGGTTCAACATTAATAAATGATTTATATCCCATGATGATATGTTCTATAAGCTGAAAAAATCACTGAGGAAATGAAGTGATTTTTTTTTTTTTGCTGAAATGGAGGAACCTCTTCTTCAAACTTCCTTCTTTAATATTGTCCAACTCTGTAGAAAGATAGTAGACATAATTCCATGCTTCAGTTTATTAATTCAATTCATTAATTTCAGCAGTCAGTAGATTTAGCAGGGCATCTGAATGAGCAGTATAGTAATCCAGTACAACAAATGGGGCGAGGGGGCACTACAACAGTATTCTATTTTCCAGACTACTATTTACGATATATCATTTGGGAGAGATGTCCAACTGTGACTTTAAAACAAGAGTATGCAACGCTGTGGAAAAACCTATTCTCAAATCATAAAAATCATAAAAATTGTCCTCAAAAATGGCGCAGGAGTCATTAAACAATAATGAAATAAGATACCATTGTCAGATGAAATGCATTACTCTATCAGTCTGATCTGACCATCCAATCAAGTTGGAGAGATTAGAAAGGTCTCACAAGGTAATTTTCTAATTGAAGTAGTTATATACAGTATTGGAATGAGGCAGTGGTGGGTTGCCCTCGGTTTGCACCGGTTTTATAGAACTGGTAGTAAAACCGGCAGGAGGCTCTGCCCACTGACCCCAACATCATCAAAATGCTTCTGAGCATGTGCGTCCCCATTGTGAACCGGTAGTAAAGGTAGAACCCACCCCTGGAGGTCATTGTGACCTTTAATTGTAATGAGGACCTGCACACTGCATGAGTCAAACAGAGGGCTGTGAAAATATCTACAGACCCCTCATATCCTGGACATAAATTGTTTCAATTTCTACCCTGAAAATGATGCTATAGGGAACAACTAGAGACAAGAACAGTTTTTCCCCGAATGCCATCACTCTGCTAAACAACTAATTCTCACAACACTATCAAATTAATTACTAAGACAGTATTACTATTATTCTTCTCATCCTTCTTAGTACCTGTCTCTTCCCACTTATGACTATAACCATGTTGCTTGCACCTTTACAATTTATATTGTTTTATTTGTTTCCTAGTATGATTTGATTGCTTATTAGTAACTTATGACTATCACTAAGTGTTGTATCTTATGACTCTTGATGAATGTATTTTATTTTTCTTTATGTACACTGAGAGCATATGCACCAAAGACAAATTCCTTGTTTTTCCAATCACACTTGGCCAATAAAGATTCTGTTCAATTCTGTTCTGCTCTCCTCTGCTCTCCTCTGCTCTCCTCTGCTCTCCTCTGCTCTCCTCTCCTCTCCTCTCCTCTCCTCTCCTCTACTCTACTCTACTCTACTCTACTCTACTCTACTCTACTCTATCTAGGGAATAATTGAAGGTGACAGAACAATATATAGGAAAATAAGTTAGAACCTTTGCTTATTTGAATTTTTATAGTGCTATGTCCCTTTGGTGACAATATGAAAACTAGGTTATTGTGACTCTTTCAGGATTGCCATTAAAGAAAAGCTGACCAATAGAAAAATGTCAGGCCTGGAAGTCATCTTTTTCATTGGATCTTCAAGCCTGCCACATTTTCTACTGTGGGAACCTGGGAGGGGGGATTGTATAGAGCCAGGATGATATATAATTATAATATCATTCCTTTCTCAGAAAGTCAAGGACATCTTGCCCTGCACATGGACGGATGCATCGTTGGTTCGAATGGTGCATTGATTGGACCATGCGATGGAGATGTGGGTGTTGGGCAGGGACTTGACTTTCCTTTGGGTGGGGAAAACCTGGAAGCTTTCAGATTCAGGTTTTCCCAGTTGTGCCAATATGACATCTCTAATAAAACGGAACTTTGAGGAATCTTATGCCTCAGAGTTTTCTTTCGTTGGGATTGTTACTTGGAACCTGACACAACCATTTAGTCACATTAGCTCTGTTCTGTAGGACACAGTCTGTTTTAACATCCTTTAGCAATTGTAATAGCACTAAGACTTATATATCACTTCATAGCCCCTCTCTAAGTGATTTACAGAGTCAGAATATTTCCCGGAACAATTAAGGAAAATGATTCACTATATTAATCTCAATCACAGATTCACTGAGTTGGAAAAATGATTTTGTTTTTAGAATTTGATGATCTCTCCACTAGCTGCCTGCCATAGTCCATCACTAAAAAATAATTGAGCAAAAGCAACAGTTAAATGATCTGAAAAATCTTTAGCTAGGCCCAATTAGTTGGAGTGAGGAAGTTACCTTAATTATCTCTACAATGAACCTGATCAAGATCAAGATATCCTTTCTGACAATAGACATTTGTCAATTTGCTTGCCTCTATAGCATTTTAGGATGAATATTTAAAGCCTCTTTACCTCCATCTTCAGACTGAAATTTTGATTAGAGAGTTTAAAGGGATGAAACTTTAATTATGACTCCTGAATGACACCAGCCTAGAACTCTCAAAATAATTTCCTTCTCAGTAATTTTCATACCAATTTCAGTCTTTTCCAGAGTTCCTTCTAGGATTAATTGTTAAGCAAAGTATTAGTGGAAAGTTTCTAATTTTATTTTTAAACAACCCAACAAATCATTCCTGCAGTAATCATGATTAAGGTCACATAGATCCAAGCGCAATGTGTCTTGTTTTCTGTAACTAGATAGTCCTCAATCTTTTATCATTGTTTGTTGCTCCTCATAATTCATCTCATTCTCTGCACGTCTCTTTCTATTTATATTTCTTTCTCTTCTATGAATTATACAGGAGCATCAGACAATGTTAAAAGAATGAGGAGTTTTCAATTTCAGAAATTTCTTGCTGCTATTCTCTGAATTAGGGACTCGGTGTCTCAATGGTTAAGATGCTGAGCTTGTTTATTGAAAGATCAGCTGTTCAGTGGTTTGAATCCCTGATGTCGCATAACGGGGTGAGCTCCCATTACTTATCCCAGCTTCTGCCAACTTAGCAGTTTGAAAGCATGTAAAAAATGCAAATAGAAAAATAGGGACCGCCTTTGGTGGGAAGGTAACAGTGTTCCATTTGCCTCTGGCATTTAGTCATGCCGGCCACATGACCATGAAGATGTCTTTGGACAGCGCTGGTTCTTCAGCTTTGAAACAAAGATGAGCACCACTCCCTAGAGTTGCGAGCCCATTGAGAACTGGTAGTAAAGGTAAGTAGAACCCACCCCTGATTTACACATCCCTCATTCCTGCCCCAGACTCAGGTTTCTTTTATTTAACAGCTGCTATTCCTCCTGTCCCACAAGTCCATTTTTTTTTTTTGCCTTCTACAACTCATTTTATTAGATTCAAGGTCTCATCATCTCTCCCTCCACGAAGTCAGGTGAACATGGACCAAAAGGCAGTCCTTCCTCATGGTAACCCCGAGGCTTTGGGGTTTAGGTTTTTGTACTCTACCCAAAAACTGGTGATATGGCTGATATAACCTTGCTTTTAACAAACACATTTACTGTTCATTATTCTGTAATGTGTAATTTATGCCTGAATGGCTTTTTATAATTTTCCAGCGGGAAATAAAGCCATTGCGGAAAAGAAAGCAATAAAATAGGAAGGGATTTGCATGCTTAATTACCAAGAAACATAATAAGAATGGGAAACTGATTAAATCAGCATGCATTTCCTTCTTGATGAATCTATTTTGGTAAAAACTCTTAGATCATTACTTCTAAGGGAGATATACTGTTCCAAAAACAACAAGAAAAGTACAGAACACTAATTTAGGAATATAATTTAGATTCACTAGTTTTAAATTTGTCTTATGTTCTTGTTTTTCTTTAATTTTGTGCTCCCAAGTTTAGCTTGCCACAACGTGTTCCTTTCTGTCACTTTATACAATCCATGATACACACAACTCTCTCTTCAATGGCTGGTGGCTTCACCAGGTACGATCAGAAATTTGAAAGTTAATGCAGGAATGATATCCTTTGGAAAATCATTGCATCTGCAATTTATCGTACCCTGACCCTGGGTGTGCTTAAAAGAGTCCTGAAATCTTGACTCTCCAGTAAGCGTTGGGTTAGCATCAGGGGTGAAATCCAGCAGGTTCTGATAGGTTCTGGAGAACCGGTAGCAGAAATTTTGAGTAATTTGGAGAACCAGCAAATGCCACCTCTGGTTGGCCCCAGAGTGGGGTGGGAATGGTGATTTTGTAATATCCTTCCCCCAGGGGTAGGGAGGGAATGGGGATTTTGCAGTATTCTTCCCCTGGAGTGGGATGGGAATGGAGATTTTGCAATATCCTCCCCCCAGGAGTAGGGTGGGAATGGAGATTTTGTAGTATCCTTCCCCTGCCATGCCCACCAAGCCACATCCATAGAACCGATAGGAAAAAAATTGAATTTCACCACTGGTGGTCAGGTATTTTTCTATACATATGAGCAAGTTCAACTATATTCACTGGGCAAGTCTCCTTCTCCTTAGCGAAAAAAAGTATTAAATATGATCTTAACTTGGAAAATATTAGAAAGTTAGAAATGAAATAAAGATCCAGAGGGGTTTGGAATAAATAGTTGAAACTAATTATAAAATCCTTCCTGTGGGAAATCATAGATATTTACATTCCTTGAGAAAAAAATACAATGTGATAAGGTTGGACATTAGATGGCACCAACAGTAAATAAAATATTGCATCCAGAGATATGTATGAAGAATAGTTTTTGATAATAAAAAATGGTTTTGATAATTTATTTCATTAGTGAAAGACTAGATAGTGCTATGGTAGAGAAATAATGGACAATAATGAAACTGATTTAAATTTTGATTTTAAAAAATGATAGATTATAAAATGGCTATGGAACAAGGTGAACTGAACATAGAAACAAAGCTGGATGGGCCTTTAATAATTAAAAATGATGTGCATAACAAAACAACTTGTATAACCTTTTTGTACTGGATTTACAAAATGAATTTGTTAATGTCTGGGATTTGAGGAAAAAAGATTAAAAGAAAAGAAAAAGAAATCACATGCTGGGTCATTATTTGAGAAAGCTAACCTCAAAATTTTGGGGAATAAGGACAAGGAATATGAAGTGGGTTTATTTGACTAATATTAAAATGCACATATATTGTCATCTTTAGCAATCTTTAGTGGATCCTTTTTGACCAATACTAGAATAAAATATTTAAAGGTTTTACTTTATAAATAAGAGTTCTAGTTCTGATAAATTTTCTTTTTATTTTCTGATTATGAGTAAAAGGTGATGCATTAAGGTTTTGTTTTAATGATAGAGTTAAATGTAAAATATGTTGCTGATGACATTTAAAATTTCTCTGCTTAAGTTTAAAATAGTTATAGTATAATTTCTGGTAGTCTGTATTTCATTTTTTTTTATGGTTTGTATTTGATTGACAAGATTTGGAATGTTTGTTTAAGAATAGAAAAGGAGATAAAAATGTAAAAGAAGGAAATTAAGTGGGTTTATTAGATTAAGTTCATAATAGATATGTGATAGTTTTTAGTAATCCTTAATGGACATTTCCTGATTAGAATGGTTTATGAAGATTGATAAATGTATTTAATAATTATTAATATGTTTATTGAAATGAGGTGAGATATGGGAAGAAATTGTTGTATTTTAAGAGATGGTGATAAGTTATTAAAATTGTATATACTTGCCGGGATGAAGAGGGAAGTTACTTCTTTTTCTTTTCTTCCTTTCTTTCTCTTTTTCCCTTTCTTTTTTGTATTTTTCACTTTTTACTTTCTTTTAGCTGTTTTATCCTTTGTAGTTTGTATTAGTTTTATTTGTATATTATCTTTAATAAAATTATTATACAAAAATCAAATAAATACACATATATAGCTAGACAAGGATTTCAGAAACTTGAGATTTATTCTCTGTTTTGTAGTTGTTGATATAAAGAAAAGATGAAGAACAGATCCATTGCTTGCGAGGAAGCTTCTTCACTTCATGGTCACACTTTCTGGAAAGTATTTTTTGTGTCTGAAATCATCCTTATTAGTGACATTAATAGCAAAATTTGTCTTCTGCTCTTAGTTTTACTTTCCAGTTCAGAAACTATGTTGCTGTGCAACTGCAAAAGAAAATTTATTCATACTTTTACTGTGAAGTATGACGTTGACCAAACATATAACACATTTCATATGCTAGTAGTCCTCGACTTAAAGCAGTTCATTTAGCGACCATTCAAAGTTACAGTAGCACTGAAATAAGTGACTTATGACCATTTTTCATACTCACACTGGTCATGTGATCAAAATTCAGACACTTGGCAATAACTCATATTTATGATAGTTGCAATGTGCCATGGTCATATGTTCACCTTTTGAGGCCTTCTGACAAGAGACTCCTGTCAGAGTACAGCCAAACAAACAATTAAAACATGCTGTACTATAGAAATAAATAATTAAACATAAATAAAAACTAGATCACGACAGGGAAGGAATCAGAATATTACACGCAATGCACCTAGAACAGGGGATCCACTGTTGTTGTTTTTCTTGTTTAATATACTGTGTTTCCCTGAAAAAAAACCCAGTCTTATTTTATTTTGGGCCCCAAAATAAGCACCAGGTCTTATTTTGGGGGGATATCTTACCTGCTTACCTTAGGACCACAACAGTTAGGCCTCCCATGCCCTGACAACTTTTGTGCTGCTGCCAGACTTGTTCTGTGGTCACTCACAGCCAGGTGGGTCATCACACCAGTGCTGTCACTCACAGCAGGCTGCATAGGACATTGTTTCATTGCGCGCACGAGTGGTGGCACCGGTGGGATGCACCAACAGCATCATGCCATGAATAGCGGCACCAGTACAATGAGCCATGTGGAATCTGACCATGAACGGCCACAGAAACAGTTGGGCTATGGCGTGATAGGTGTCAGGGCATGGGAGGCCTGGCTGTGGCACTCCTAAGGTAAGCAGGGGTGGGGCATGTGGGGCAGCTCCACCCCCCACTCCCATCCTAGCTTGATTTTTACACGTTTCTCACCCCACCTCGTACAACCAGCCAGTGGGATGGAGTGGGTGGGGCTTAATTAGGGCTTATTTTTGGGGTAGGGCTTATATTAGACATAGGTGTGAAAATCTGGCCAGTACTTGTTTTCGGGGTAGGTCATATTTTTGGGAAAACATGGTACATGGAATATTATGATGCATATATAAAAGGAATAGGCTTGCTTCATGGATCTCTTATGCTGCTTTCATCTCTCTTACCCTCCCTTCCCCCCTCCCAACATGTAATACTGTGCCAAGAAAGTCAAGAAATATCAGTATCTCATTTAAAAATAGCCAGAGTGGATTTCAGGTTGCTCATCCCAGAATAAGGCAGTCAGCCTCCTGTATTTGTTCAGAGCATTGTAACTGTAAAAGAACAGTTAATACACCAGCCACGGAAGCTTGTTTTAAGCCCTGCCTACTTGTGCATGCATGTGATATCAATACAAAGGGGTCGGGCTTTGATCATGCTAGCGTGCTGTCTTGTTGCCTTGTTTTAAAAACCTCCCCTGCAGATTCCACTGAATGATACTCTATCTCAGGGAAGAATACTAATAAGCCATTATAGAATAATAAATACAATCCTTACACATATTTCCTTGCCCTTAACAGTAAACTATGTACAATAATTGCATTAAAAATGCTTTCAGAATAATCCACTCTAACAATTCAAAATATCCTTTGTCAACAGACTAAGGAGCAGGGTGATTCCTCTTCCTCATTGCATCTCTCTGTTGTCTAAACATGATATATATTTAGGGAGCCTCTCGGGACCATCCCCATTTTGAAATACCTGAACAAAAACAGGAAAATCTGAAAGCATGTTTCATCTTAATAAAAAAAATGGAGCTCTTACCTTTCTTTACAGCACATTCCTCCTGTACAACCTTCACCCTTCTCCTCGTCTTCGTCACACTCTTTGGTACAACGACCACCTAGCTCCTGACACTCGGCATTAGTCATTTCTCCTTCAGCAACAGCACCTAGAAGAAGACATCATTTGGACTATATGGCACATGTGTCTTTTTGACTTCTTTAAATCCAAGGCAGTTGAGAAGTATTATGTCACAGATGTTCTATTTTTACTCAGACCCAGAGGATTCTTCTATCACACAGACCAAATGGTAGAATATTTTCCCTATCTTATGCCATAGTGAGGATTAAACATTTTATGCCATATTCTTTATAGCTCAATGAAAATTCAGCATGGCATTAATTCTTCATAGTTATCCTAATCTCTTTGAAGGCTGGCTGAAAATATATATGAGAATGGGAATGTTACTCTATTAACATAGTTATGTAGAAAGTTCCTCAGTGGCAATCTACAAGCATTAGGCTACAGATCAGAGGTCTTAAAGCTGCCAGGTTTGAGGACCCCTGCTTTAGATAATATGTTCTGCTGGGAGACTTGGGAGGATAACAAACATACAGCATCTAAAACTCTTTGATCTAAAATGTAAATGTAGAGGGAAGAAATTTAGATTTAATGGTGCCATCAAACCATCTATCTTCCCCATCCAAAATGTGGACATTATGGTCTTCAAGTGTCCTGTAATGGTTCTGTAGCAATAAAATGAAAAGTTAAATGATGGGAAACAATTGCCATTAATCACCTCAATCATTTTGCATTACAATGAGTAAAAATAATTGTACTTGCAGTTTATTGTGAGTGTCTAACTGGCTGGTTTTTATTTTCTCTCCCCACCATTTTGTGTATAGAAAACACTAGCAGGCAAATTTTTCTATCCCGGTCTTTATCACCTTCACCTGTTCCTTGCTGATAAGTTAGTTTTGTTTGACTCTCCTTATTTTGGGTGGGATAGCAATTCTATATGGTATTCTAAGTTGTTTGCCATCCATGGCTGCTCCTGAAGCTGATTTAACAAATTTTAGTGCTTATTTCTATGGTTTGATAGTGGGGCAAGATGGATACTGAATTCCAGATACCACTTTCCCTGACTGGCCATTCCTCCCCTAATTTCCCTTCTCATCTGTGCAAAGAAGAGAAATAATTGTGTTGACATATCTACCAGAACTTGGCTTTTCCTTTTTTTGTATTCATCGCTGCCGCCTCCTGACTAGTACCCATTCTTTTCCTCTGTTTCTGTTTCTAATAGAAGAGAAAATATAAAGCTCAGGGTTGAACCATGTAGCCTTTGGTGCTCCGTGAGCTTGGTTGTTTGCTTGCAGAGACTTCATTGCCTTGCTAGTGATATTGTGACATTGATGATGTTACCTAGTTTGGTAATTCTCCATTTCCAATCTGGAAAATTAGCCTTTTGATTTTTTGAATGAAAAAAAAAAGTTTTAAAATTTCAAAACATAGTTTCCACTGGATTGGGACCAGGGCAGATTGGGATGACATTTACGTAAGTAACTTTAAGAGGAGCTAGAGGATGCATGAATACTTTTTAATTACAACATGGCATGCTGTAATTAAAGAATTACATTTTCCCTGATATAAAGAAGGAAAAGAAGAGGGATAGTGAAGTCACACCATCCTGTAGTCTCTTATGTTACTGCTCAGGCATTAAAAAGGAAGGGGATTGTATGCTTGGGGATTATTGGTGGTCTGGAAAGTGACAATATAATCAGAGATTTACTGAATATTTTCTTCAGCTTCTTATAACCTTTCATAACTTGATCTAATTTAGGGGAAAAAGGCAGACCACATTTGAGGAAGAGTTTTCTAAACCTCTAAAGTTTCCATCTATAATAATGGATATTAATATATATCTTACCTGGGAAAACCAAGAACATCCATGTCATCAAAGCAATAGAAAGGATGGCAAGCTGCATGGTAGAAAACAGGTGGAGTTTTCAAGTCAATAGCAAGACAGAGATGCAAAAACAGTGTGCTAACAAAGCTTGGTATCTTTGAAAGGTTGACTACGTATCCATTTATAGGGCTCTGTAAAGTACTTATCATGCATCATCCTTTCAGTAAAACTTCCTAGTACAAACTGTGATTATAAAAATGCTTTGTACTTTAATTGGATGATAATGTATGGTGGAAATTATTAATTACTTCATGTAATGATATTTCCACTTTGGCTGGGTTGGGAAGCAAAATTTCCTTCCCTCCACCCTCTGCCAATAGAGGATGTTATATGTCATAACTAAAACTAATAAAATTAAATGAACTGAACAGAATAATTAAGAGTATGGTATATGTAGAACATTTTTAAGATTACTGAAACAGTTATCATCTGCCTTATAATAAACAGATTAGAAAGTCCGTATGTAAAAGAAAATTGTATTCAATAATCACCAAAATTCTGGTAGTATAATAGACTTGTCCTTCATTTGCCTCTAGTAAACCTGATTCAGGTTACCTTTTTCTTGAAATTGAACAGTCGTTATTCTGTCATTATTGACCACATTTCTTCTAGTCACTGGGATACGATTCTCTGGATATTAAATGTTTAAATCATTGTCAAATGTGCAATAAAGTGGTTCAAAAAAAAGACTTCAGGAGCAGGACATATGCATCAATATACATACAGAGATTGATTTACAGGGAAATACTCATGGAATTCAGTTTGGATGAATAAGCATAATCCTAATAATCTGAGCTAAAATCAAAAGCCATGATGTTTGTCAGCAATAAAGGAAAGAATAATTAGTCCTTGCATCCATTGTAAGGTTCAGAACAAATGGTACAATAAACATAAGTATTATAGCTTTGAAACTGTGCTCACAAGAGCAGAAAATGGAATTGATAGTTTCATCCAATTGAATTTATTTATTCAACTATATTTATCAACTGTCCCAACTGTTGTAAGGAGCCTGAGTGGCGTAGGAGGCTAATGCCTCCTACTAAGGCAGTAGTTAACATCCAGCTGCCTGCAATTACTGCGAGTTCAATCCTAGCCAGGCTCAAGGTTGACTCAGCCTTCCATCCTTTCTAAGGTGGGTAAATTGAGGAGCCAGTTTGTGGGGGCAATAAGATGACTTTGTATAAATATACAAAAGTATGAAGGCTATTGCTTAATGCATTGTAAGCCGCCCTGAGTCTCCAGAGAAGGGCGGCATATAAATCAAAATTTAAAAAGAGAGAGAGAGAGAGAGACAAGGACTCCGTGCAGTTTACAACAAAGACCAATAAAACTGTACAAGAGCAGCAAGAAAGTACAAAATAAGTTTAACTCTATTTTATCATTTTATTCATTTCACTTGTACACTGCCCATCTCATCTAGAGGTGACTCTGGTTTATTTTTTAAAAAGCTAGTAAACATTAAAACAATAAATAATAATAGTAATTTAACATCGTAAGCCACCCAGAGTCACCGTGCAGTGAGATGGGAAGCAAACAAAATAGATTAAACAGTTTTTTACAACTGTCATAAAACATTTGTGGTTGTGTTAGCCATATTGTTGGCTTTTCAGCTTATTCTAAACAACCTACTTCTGTTAAAATATATGAAGTTGTTGAAAGTTATCCAAGGGCTCCATCACTGAGTATGCACTTGAAAGTGAATATTTTTCATTGTATTCCTACTTTCTAATTGCTACATCCTATTAGCCATGTAAGACCAATCATTCAGTCTGCTGATGTATTTTAAATCATTGACGACTAATAAGGCAGTAAAATAAGTGGTTGATGATTTCCACGATCAACTTCAAGTTTGAAATCAACAGAACATGTGAGCAAGATATACTCCTTGTGATTAGAGACTGGAATGCCAATATTGGAAACATTAAAAAGGAAAAGTAGTTGGCCTGTTTGGTTTAGGAAACTGAAATGAAGGAGACTAACTTATTCGTTTCTGTCAGATCCAATGATAATTAACACTATATTAAGAAAAAGGGTGAAAGCTCCTTTCTATATATTTTACAGTACAAGTAATCTGCTTTACTTTGGTAAAATGTCTGTTTACAGCAGGGGTGTCAAACTCACATTGTCACAATGGCATCACATAACATATCAGGATTTTTTCCCCCTTCGCTAAACCAGGCATGGGCATGGCCAGCGCATGATGTAACCATGGCCAGGAGTTTGACATGTGGTATTTAACTGCTTTGGAACTGAAGCCAAAATTTGAAATCTCTTAGTGGTGGTGGGCAGTGAGGGAAGGATGAGGGAACAATTCAGATGCCTGCTGGTGAGATATGGCTGGCTGGGGGACACTAGCACTTGATGAGTGAGCCTCTTCCTCCCTAGAGGTGGGGACACACACACAAATGGAGACAGAAAGTGAAGTTTTTCTCATAGTTCACTGTTCCTTTTGTTTCCCCTCTTTGAAACAAAGTGGCAGGCAATTCTGTGGTCAAAAGAGGAGGAGGAGGAGGATGACAACTGGTGGTTTCACCATGGTTTTGCTGAGGGTTGTGAGGGTAGGAGAAAGGGCATCAGCCTATATTATATGTGGAAAGAAGAATGCTCCCTGCCAGTTTCCCACAAATCAGCGGTGAAACTAGCAGGAAGTATGAACTCTTCTAAGGTGATGACACTTCGTGACACTAAGGATTGAAATTTGGCACAGTTGTATCCAGGACCCATTACTCTCATGGAACTAAAATTTGACAAACTGCTCAGATACTCCTTGCCAGTTTCCCGCAAGAAAAGTCAATGAGAAAACTGGCAGGAAGTCAGATGTTTCTCCCAATTTTTGCCTGCCTGTGGTCATTCTGTTCTTCTGTTTCAGTAAGAAAACATGTCTGAAGTTAGACCCAATAGATCACACACTGTATAGCAAACAAATAATAAAAAAAACCTGATTAAATATTTTGTGCAATTGTATGACTTGATGAAGATATTAGGCTACTGGCTATGTAAGCGTAGAGTTAGCATCTATTAACACAGAGTTCCCCAACATTTCTGGCTTTGCAGACTGGTGGAGGAGGGAGAGGGGATGGTCCTGCATGAGGAACCGGTAAATGTGTGTGTGTGTGTGTGTGTGTGTGTGCGCGCGCGCATGCAACTCCATTTGCACAAACAGCTTGAATGTGAGGCTGCCGCTCACTTAAATGGATCATGTGTGCCTGCGCTCACCCACTGTTTGCACAACTGAGGATGTCTGTGCATGCGTGCTAGCCATCTATTTTCATGGCCCTGTTGCAAACCCACAGGTTGGGGACCCCTATATTAACATATATTAAAACTTAATAGACATGACATTTATCAATATAATTCTCAAATTTAAAGATTTAGAGATTGAGGAGATCAGAGCACCTCTTAGGGCAGTGATGGCTAACCATTTTGTCATCGTATGCCAAAAGCAGGAGGAGCACGGTGGGGTCATACACACTTGTGTGCCCACATTCATAATTCTATGCGCCCCACCCCCCCTCCCCATGTTGCCCCCTGCTTTTGGCATGTGATGGGACGGTGGGCCCGGTAGGCCCGTTTTTTGCTCTCCCCAGGCTCCAGAGCCTTTCTAGGAGCCTGGGGAGGACAAAAGCAGCCTTCCCCACCCCCACCCCCACCCCCCGAAGCCCTCCGGAGGCTGGAAACAGTGTGTTTCCTGACTTCTGGTGGGCCCAGAAGGCCCGAAAATCAGCTGGCTGGTGCACGCATGTGTGTCGGAGCTGAGCTTGTGTGCCCATTGATATGGCTCCGCGTGCCACCTGTGGCACCCATGCCATAGGTTTGCAATCACGGTTTTAGGGCATCATAAATAAAAATATTGAATGCCCTCTGAATCCAAATGGGGAACATCTTTGTAAATAAGGAAGCCTATGGAATCTTCTCACCAGCTGTGGCAAGGAAAGTCATTAGAACAGGTTCTGGTAAAGGGCCATCTATATTTACTTAGAGTCAGTCTGTATAGATACTTTGCAGTAGAGGGCAAGTGGATATCTAACATATTATGATAGAATTTAGGAGCACTAGTGATATAATTTTGGCAGTCAATGTCCTTTATTCTTTCTTTTACTTACCTTTGCCTTTTCAAGGGTTAATTGGCCTAAATATTTAAGAGAGAAACCAAGTTTTTCTATACAGATATGGTGCCAATAATGGTAGTGTATTTAATAAAGTAGAGACAATAGACCTACAAGGTTCTGGTTCAAGCCTGGGCTTTCACATTTTGCACATTACCTTCAAGGAGACATTTTGCTTCTGAGGCCACTTGGAGGTTTATCTGTGCCCTCAGGGTCATCTGAATAGTGGTAATGGGTGTGGAATCTTCTTAAAACTGCTGAAAGCACTGTGTTGTAAACAGGAGATGGCGTGTCATATCCCTCCACCTCTGTTGAGAGAGGGCTATTCAGTTTTAATGTAGATGGACTCTCTGACCCCTCTTTTAAACCAGTGGTCCTCTCTGTCCAGAATCTGGACTTTGCTGTCTTCAAAAGAGTGGCTTTTGTCTTTCAAATGCAGATGGACTGCTAAATTTGGTGCTGATCAGTTTTTTCTCCTCTGTTGTGCCATGAGTATGAAGTGGTTGTTTTGTTTCTCCAATGTACAGATCTGTATATGTCTCACTGCATTGTACTGCATATATCACATTGTTCAGTTTGTATCTCCATGTTTTATCTTTGGATTAGACAAACTTCTGCCTTAGTGTATTTTTGGGTTTAAAGTGTGCATGTATGTTGTACTGGTTGAAAAACACAGTACTTTCAGCAGCTCCAAGAAAATTCTACACCCATTTGCACTATTTAGGTGACTGTGGGGGTACAGATAAACTTTTAGAAGTAAGATGTCTTGTTGAAGCTAATGTGCAAAATATTAAGGGCCCAGGCCTGGACCAGCATTCTATTCTTAGAGTTCAGAATTATGCTTGACCCTATAGGTCTGTTGTCTCTGCTTTATTAAATACGCTACCATAATTGACACTATACCTATATAGAAGAACTTTGTAGTCTTGGCCTCTCTCTTGAATATTTAGACCAATTTACCATTGATAAGGCAAATCAATCATAAAGAAAAAAATTAAGAACATTGTCAAAATTATATTGGCCAAGTTGTATCTTATATAATAATTGGCAACTTTTAACCATAAACCACTTGATTGCTGGTGGGAAGTAATTAGCCCCCTGTTGCCTACAAACTTTAGTTATTGCTAGTACACTCTTTTGAGCAGCAAAAATAGCACAATTTACCTGGGCTGTTAATTTTCTAGAAGTCTGAAATACTGTGCCGAAATATTCAAATCATTTAACTTACTTGAATTCATATGAATCAGCCACTTGGGACTTTGTTCTTTGTTGGAAGAAACTAAAACTTTATATTTATTAGAGTTAGTAACTAATTGTTCTTCGTTAAAATATGAAGTTGGGGGGTCTTAGTGCTCACTTCATAGCTACAGAAGACAGGAAGAGAAGAACTGCGTCATTTGTGTAGAATAGGATGGAGCGAAGACTATCAGCTAATTAAGGCACATGAACATCAACTCTTTGGAAGGTTTTAATCAGAAAATTAATATCATGTAATCAATGATTACATTAATAAATGTAATCAAGAAATATCATTTCCTGGTTACATTTCACTCTAAGTCTGGTTTTATTAAATAACTTGTGAATTAGGAGCAAGAGTTTTTTGTCTAAAAATCTCCCAGACTCTAACCATGGATATATTATCAAATGTTGCCTTGAAATAAATGAAGGCTACATATAAGTTCAAATCAGAGTGATTTGTATATTTGTCTGCCAGATGCTGAACACTAGGCAATAGTCTGTGGTGCATCTTCCCAGTTGAAATCCTGCTTGCTCAAGGTTCACTATTTCTTCATATGTTATCTAGGCTTGGATTTGGTGAATAGGTGCCTGGCATATAGTTTGCTAATGATGTTCACTACTGTAAACTAACTGGCCTTTAATTAGCCAGGCCATTCCAACTTCTATTTTTATATGTGTGCAAATGTAGATAACCTTCATTCTTACGGAATCTTCTCTGTGTGGTTAATGGACAAAGGCAGAGAGAGGTCAATATTTGAATTGGATTTAATTAGATCTGGGGAGATATAGTCATTCACCTTTTAAACTTTCATGCATGGGACTGAAGTCCACTGTCTCCATCACATAGGTGTTAATGTAAAGATCACATTAAAAGGCTTGGATGTGGTGAATCCAGTTCCTTGAGGGACTGATACAAATAGAGACTCCATACCCAGACTGACTTTTACCTGCCAAGCTTTCATAGATCTGTAAAAATACAGCTCTTGGGATGTTTAACTCTGGCCTGACTCCAGAGGATGAACAATTATTGTTTTTGTATTTATATATCTCAACTGTACATTTTAAAATGTTTTGATGAATTTATACTGCTCAGAATCTATGAGAATGGAATGGGAGATAATTAATTAATACAACAATTACAGGAAATTGGATTCTGGCTGAATGTGAAGAAAACATTCTTTTTTTTAATTTTTATTTTTTAAGACAAACAAACATTTAGTACATCATTCATTTCTTCCATGCGACATTTCGGTGTTATCTTCAAAAGTTTCTTCTCTTCTCTACCTCTTCTGTCTTCAATCTCACCAAATCCATTACATAAATTTTCTACTAATATATTGTTCTAATTGCAACCATTTTTTTTCAATCTCTTTTAAAAATTTATTTGTATCTCTTTTCTAACCAATAGTAAAATTTATTCCATATCTTAAAATATTCTATATCTTCTCTTTCCTTTGTCATCATAGTTAATCTATTCATTTCTGCACAATCTAAGATTTTTTAAATTACTTCTCCCTCCGAAGGTATATTCTCTGCTTTCCACTTTTGTGCATAAACAATCCTTGCTGCTGTTATTACTTGTATAATCAAATATATATTATCTTTACTAGTTTTCTCTGGTAAGATACTCAATAGGAATAGCTCTGGTTTTAAATCTATACGTTGTTGTATCATTTCCTCCATCCATAACTTAATTTTATTCCAATAGTTTTTCACTTCAGGACATGTCTACCACATATGGTAATATGAACCTGGTAACTGGTGACATTTCCAACATTTAGCTGATTTATCTTAAAACATTTTTGCCAGTTTCTCAATGGGCATATGCCATCTATAAAAAAATTTATATACATTTTCCTTATATGCAGTGGACATTGTTAATTCATAATTTCTTTCCCATAATTGTTATCATTTATCCAATTCCATTGAATATCCAAATTTTTTTTGCCCAGGCTATCATTGTTTCTTAACTTGTTCTTCGTCTAGTTCTATATTTTGTAAAAAATTGTAATTTTTTAATTAGTTTATCCTCTGTTCCTGCGAGTATCTTATCAAGCTCAGTCTTCTCTAAATAAAAACTCTATAGTTTAACATCTTTTTCATATTTTGTTTGTATCTGCACATACATATACCAATCCATTTCAATTCCCTGTTCTTCCACTTCATGTTTTCCTTTCAACTCTGCCTTATCTGTTAATAAATCTAACAATATTTCCAAGTTAAAAAATGTTTGGATGAATTAACACTTCCATTGTTGATAACCATATTGGTATTTTCACATAATCTCTAACTTTTTCCCATACCAATAATAATGCATTTCTTATATAATGTCTTTGAAAGTACGTGTGTATCTTACTTCTACCATACCATAAAAAAGCATGCCAACCCAGTTGTAAATCATGTCCTTCCAATATTAATAGTCTTATATTTCCTAATTCAATCCATTCTTTCAACCATGTCAGTGCCTCTACTTGATAATATAATTCCCAATTCAGGAGTCTGAATCCTCCTCGTAATCTCGCATTCTGAAGCATTTTTAAACTTATTCTTGCTTTTTTGGCTTGCCATATAAATTTCCCTGCTATCGTATTTAGATATTGAAAATAAGTCTTTTCAATTTTTATTGGTATTGTCTGAAATAGAAATAATAATCTTGGTAATATATTCATCTTTATAATTGCTATCCTTCCCATAAGTGGCAATTGAAGATTCTTCCATTTCTCCAAGTCTTTCTCAATTTGTTCTTTAAGTCTATAATAATTGTGTTCTTTGATCATTGCAACCTTGAAGTCAAATATATTCCTAAGTATTTAATTTTTTTCACTACTTGTATGTCTAATGCCTCTTCTATCTCTCTTTTTTGTTTTTCTGTAATATTTTTCAACAAGATTTTTGTTTTTTCTTTATTTATTTTCAGTCCAGACACTTTTCCATAGTTCTCTATTTGAGCTAATAATTTTGGTCCTGTAACTTGTGGTTCCTCCAAGATAAATACTAAATCATCTGCAAATGCTTGCAGTTTATATTCCTCTTTTAAAATTTTCATTCTCTTTATCTCTTTATCTCACCTAATGTTTCTATTCAATACTTCTAGAGTCAGAATAAACAATAATGGTGAAAGAGGGCATCCTTGTCTAGTACCCTTCATAATTCCAACGTTCTCTGTCATTTCTCCGTTCATCATTATCTTAGCCTACTTAGGTTGTTGTAAATTGTTTTTACTGTATTTATAAATCGCTCCCCAAAGTCCATTCCCTGCAATTGTCCTGTCATAAATTGCCAATTCACATTATCAAAAGCTTTTTGAACATCTAAAAACATCATTGCCAATTGTCTTTCTGAATGTGTCTCGTAATACTCCAAGGTATCCAAAATTACTCTCATATTGTCTCTAATTAGCCTTTTAGTAGAAATCCATTTTGATCTGTATAGCCAAATTCATTTAATGTTTTTTTTAATCTGTCTGCCATCTGTTTGCCATTTTTTAATCTGTTGGCTATTGGGGGTGAAACTCTGGCCCCCTCAGAGAGGTCTCACAATCTGGGTGTCCTCCTGGATGCACGGCTATCTTTAGACGACCATATGCCGGCTGTGGCCAGGGGGGCTTTTTATCAGGTTTGCCTGATTTACCAGTTGCGTCCCTTTCTGGACTGGGACACCCTGTGTATGGTCACTCACACTCTCGTCATGTCCCATCTGGACTACTGTAATGCTCTCTACATGGGGCTCCCCTTGAAGAGCACTTGGAGGTTCCAACTGGTCCAGAATGTGGCCAAACGGGTGATTATGGGTGCGACCCGACGCACCCACATGACACCTCTCCTACATGAGCTGCACTGGCTCCCAGTGGCCTTCTGGATGTGGTTCAAGGTGTTAGTGACCATCTTTAAAGTGCTCCATGGTTTAGGACTCGGTTATCTACGGGACCGCCTTCTGCCACCAATAGCCTTCCACCGACCAACATTTCCCACAGAGAGGGATTCCTCAGGGTGCCATCAGTTAAACAATGTAGACTGGTGACCCCCAGGGGGAGAGCTTTCTCTGTGGGGGCACCCACCCTCTGGAATGAACTGCCTGCCAGGATACGTATGATTCCCAACCTGCGTTCCTTTCGCTGTGCCCTTAAGACCCTACTATTTCAACAGGCTGGACTGGTGTAATAAGAAATTGGAATGGGGTGTTTTAAATTTGGGGGTTTTAATGTGACGGCCGAAATATTTAATCTGCTTTTAAATTGTTTTAAATTTTGTATTTTTACATTGTTTTATGATGGCTGTACACCGCCCTGAGTCCTTTGGGAGAAGGGCGGTATAGAAATTTAACAAACCTAACCTAACCTAACCTAACCTAACCTAACCTAACCTAACCTAACCTAACCTAACCTAACCTAACCTAACCTAACCTAACCTATTGAGGCAAAAATCTTGTAGTCCACATTTAATAATGAAATGGGTCTGTAATTTTTTATTAGTTGTAGATCTGTGTCTTCTTTGGGAATAAGTGTCACATAGGCCTTCCTCCATGAATCTGGCATTTTTGCCTTCATTAAAAGCTCATTAAATAATTCCAGCATTGCTCATCACTTCTTGTAACATTTTGTATAATTCTGCTGGTAGGCCATCCGGTCCAGGTGCTTTCCCTTTTTTTGTTTTGTTTTTTGATTGCTTCTGTTAATTCCATCATTGTTATTCTCTCTTCTAACATTCCTTTATATTGATTGGTTATTTTTGGTAAGTCTGACTTTTCCAAATATTTTGATATCTCTTCCTCTGAATTTTTTTCTTGAGAGTAGAGTTTTTTTTATAGTATTCTTAAATTATCCTCTTCTTTTCCTCATTTCTGTAACATATTTTCCCTTCTTCATCTTGTAAGTATTTTATCATCTTTTTCTCCTTTTCTTTTTTCAATTTATATGCCTTCCTGGTTTATTTGCATTTTTGAAAAAAAATGTTTAGTTGCTCTTAATTGTTTGCTAATTGTTCCTGTTCATTTATATTTATTTCATGTTTTTTCACTTCCATCAACTTCTTAATTTTTTTATTTTGTGCATCTTTTTGAAAGTCTTTTTCTAGTTTCTTATACTCCTCTTCCAATCTTATCTGTTTTTGTCTTTTCTTTTTATTCTTTTTTCCTAAATATGTTATTGTTAGACCTCTAATATAAGCTTTCATAGTATCCCATACTGCCTGAAGTGATATCTCCTCTTTTTTATTTATTTTAAAGAAAAACTCTAATTCTTTTTCCATAAACTTTTGAAATTCTTTTTCATTTAATATTGTTGCATTTAAAGTCCATTTTGTCTTTTTCTTTTGACCTTTCCATGAAGAAAACATCCTAACAGAACAATTCAGTCTAGAATCAATTTACCTAGGAAATTGTTGAATTCTCCCTTACTGCATGATTAACACAATCTGTAATCTATGCTAGAGTAACACAGAATTATTATCTTCCTTGTACAGATTTTAGTGTAAATTCTCCAGAACTATCTACTAGATTAGTTACACAAGCAAAAATGAATCTGTGAACTTTATATGAATAGTCCTTTTCTGTACCAGTATATTACATAAAACTTCTTTAGCTTCTGATGTGCATTATTTTGCCTTCCTAGTTATAGGATAGGATAACCAGGTTAGTGTAGTGGTTAAAATATCAGTGGTTAAAATATCAGGCTACCAGGGGACTATAAGTTCTAGTCCTATTTTAGACTTGAAACCATTTTGGTGACATTGGCTAGTTTTTCTCTCTTATCCCTAGGAAGAAGGCAGAGGCAAACTACTTCCAAAATCTTGGCAAGAATATTGCAGGGGCTTGTCCAGGTAGTCTCCAAGAACCAAGACTGACTTGAAGATGTGTGCAAATGACACCGCCCCACCCCCCACACACATATACACAATCAGGGTCAACAATGGACAGTTTCCATATTGACTACCATCTAAATATGGGAAGAAAACACAAAAGTTGCAATTATGAGTATATTCAGATGCATCTCTGTATTTGTTTTCACAAGGCAAGCCTCCTTTCCTTCATTAAGAATTCCAAGTAGAAAAAAATATTCATTTCTCACAACAAAAGAATAAATACAAACATTGTTTCAAAGAAAGGGATACATGAATTCATCCCATGAAATAGAATCTTACTTAGGCAGGTGATAAAGTAATCTGATGAACATGTCCAAATCAGATGCCTGAAAACCCCACTAATGCTTAACTTTTCTTTTTTTCTTTTTTCTTTTTTCAGGCATCTGAAACAAATATATAGAAATGTATAAGATTAAGGCTATTAGGATTAGAAAATATTTTGTAATCAATCAAAAAGGGGACAATGAAGAAAATGAAACAATATGCGAGACATGGGGTGGGAGTGGGGGGAGGGAAGTCACAGTGGAAAACAGACCACGAAAAAACATTTGTTAAAAAGAGGATATATTTATATGTTGTATGTGAAGTTTTACTTTACGAACCCAAAGTGGACATTCTCCTAAGTGACTTCCTCCATGAAAGGGAAAGGACTGGTTTAGGGCATATCAACTCCTTCTGAAGGCTATGCTAGTTCATTTATGGAAACAGAATCTCAGAAGAAGTATATAGTGGAATGGGAGACAAATTATGTTGTGGGGGAGGGTTACAGTGTGCTTCTTGGCAAAATACTTGGTGTTAGCATGGATGCAATAACAATATTTATATTTGTAGGGAAAAATCAGCAGATCATAGTCTGAATATCCATGGCTAGATATTCATTTCAGTACTTAATTCTACAAACCTGCTCATATTAGGAGACTTTAAAAATAGATATAGGCATTATGGCATCCACAAAGAAGCAGTAATTAAAAAAATAAGGCATTTGCAGGTAGAAGCTCAGATATTTATTTATTTATTTAAAAAAAAAAAAAAACCAGCAAGCAAAAGAGGGCGAGTGAGCCAGTGGGTAGTCTGATAAGATCTTATTCTTGTAAAAAAACATGGGTATTTCTAGATCTATGACTGCATTAACTTTTCTGGTACAATGTGTATCTGAAGAAATTTGTGGTGCATTGCTTCTGCAGAAGGCATGGCGTGCCAGAAAGAGGAACTAAAGTATAATGCATTAATTTAATATCAATCCCAGGTTCAATGATTTTCAAATTATATCTCTGGGCATTCTGGCATGTCTTTGCTGTTCCCAGTTTTGATCCTGAATTTTCTTATTAAATATCACATTTTTGTTCAGAAGAATTGTTATTCTTTTTTAAAAAAATCGTCCCATATTGTCCTTTCCTAGTGCTGTTAGTGAATTGCCAATAAATGACAGGTCTGTCTATTTCTCTTTTCCTTTAAAATACTGCAATGTATTAATTGCAATCATAAACAGGCCATAAACATTTTTTCTTTGAAATTCTAAAATGGAGAGAGAATATTTTTATCCAGCACCCATCTTCACTTTCAACCCCTGAATGTGACAATAGCTTCAGAATAAATTTATAGGCATAAATATTTGGATAGAGGAGTAAAGAGTTTGGGCCAGGAAAAGCAAAGCAATAGAGCTTCTGCTGCTTTCAAAAGCCTGCCAACCTCATATATACTGCACGAGTCAAAAAGAGGGTTGTGAAAATAATTACAGACCCTCTCGCATCCTGGACATAAATTGATTCAACTCCAACCCTCAAAACAATGCTATAGAGCACTGCACACCAAGACATCTAGATACAAGAACAGTTTTTTCCCGAATGTCATCACTCTGCTAAATAAATAATTCCCTCAACACTGTCAAACTATTCGTATTAGCCTGCATTACTATTGCTATTGGTCTTCTCATTTTTCCTGTTGCCCATCTCCTCCCACTTGTGACTGCATGACTGTAACTTTGTTGTTTGTTTCCTTGAGATTTATATTGTTATTGATTATTTCATAATATGATTTGATTGCTTATTGTACCATATGACTGTCACTGGGTGTTGTGCCTTATGATTCTTGATGAGTGTACCTTGTCTTTTTATGTACACTGAGAGCATATGCACCAAAGACAAATTCCTTGTGTGTCCAATCACACTTGACCAATAAAAAATTCTATTTTATTCTATTAACTAGAGCACCATCTAACAAGAGAGAGCAGAGTTACACAAATCTTCAAGAAATATGTCTTTTTTTAAAAAAAATAAATAATTCAAAATATGTCAGAGGAACTTTACTTTGCTAAGCATATATACCCAATGGGAGGATCTCTTCCAACATTCCTCTAGGGACTTAATTCAATATTTTTGAATAGTCCTGAATTAACTTGGTTTGATCATTTTTTCCAGCACACACACATGGTAGCCCAAACTTGGATCTTGGTAGATGCTTCTTTAAAGAAGGCCTGTTTTGATTTGAACTTCTCTTCATCTGTTAAAATGATTTCCAGTTTGTTCAGTATTAGTCGTTTATCTGAAGTCAGAGATCATCTGAGTATATGGAAGGAAAAAGTGGCCTTTGTAAATTTACAAATGAAAAGGTTTTGTGTAGTGGTTCTGTTAATTCAGTCAGTGAACGATCAGAACATTGGCTGATTGATATTTTCTATATATTAATGTTTCAGAGAATGCAGATGGGCCTGACTTCTTAGCACAGAAAAGCAAATGGGATATTTTGTATTTGTGTGCATTCTGTGTGCATTTCTTCTTTTCATGTGACTTTGAATATTGATGCAAAGCAATATGGCCTCTTGTGCAGCAGCTGTAGAATCTGAAAGTCCTCTGCAGATGGTTAGCAAATGTTCAGAAATCTTGTCTGATTCTTCCAGTCAGTTGCTGAAAGAAACATGTACTTATCTCGGTTCCAGCTACTACAATTGCTGGCAAAGGACTAGAGGTAACACATAGAACCTCAATGAGAAATGTGTCTCCTCTTATAATAAACCAGAGATAAAGCTCTTTTCACCCACTTTAGTAAATTCTCACAATTGGATTTAAAGTGACTACCAGTTGAAAGTTTCATTCTAAATGACAATATCAAATTCCCAACCATTTGTTTGCTTTTTAATGACAGTATCTTCTGAAATATTCTCTCACACTATATACCCTCATCCAGAGGTGAAATCTAAAATCTGTTACTATTGGTTCTGTGGGCGTGGCTTGGTTGGGGGGGCGTTAATGTGACTGGGTGGGCCTGGCCAACTTTTTTTTTTTAACTTTTCAAAGCATTTTTTCTAATGCTTTGAAAAGCCTCTCTGCTGATCAGGGAACTCAGCTGGGATCATCAGAGACTTTTCAAAGCATTTTTTTTAACCGCCTCTTTGGCCAACAGGTTGTAGAAAAAAATGCTTTGAAAAGCCTCTGAGGATCCCAGCTGAGCCACGCGATCATCAGAGACTTTTTTTTTACTTTTAAAAGCATTTTTTTTCATCGGAAGAGGTTGTAGAAAAAATGCTTTTAAAAGTAAAAAAAAAAGCCTCTGATGATCGTGCAGCTCAGCTGGGCATGGGGTGGGTAGGTGCAGGGATTTTTATTACCGGTTCTCTGAACCATCTGCTGCCATCACTACCGGATCAGGCAATCCGGTCTGAACCAGGAACATTTCACCCCTGCTCTCATCTTGAGAAGAAGAATTGCATTGCATCTGCAGAACAGAGTGCCTTGCTGAGGCAAAACAGTATTGCTTCACAGATCTGCTAGGTTCAAAGCAAACAATGATTGTATAAATTTCTATAGCTTAAAGTGATACTACCTGATATCTTCCAATAATCTGGGGCTAGAAAAAGAACATTTTCAGTTGCAATATTAACCATGGCATTTGATTTTTATAGGGCTTTCTGATTTAAGTTGTTAAAAAATGCTGATAATCGTCAATTTACAACTACAATTGAGATGAAAATTTCCATTGCTGAGGGATATGGTCATAAAATACAATTGCTTTGCTTAGTGATGGCAATCCAGAAAATCTCAGTTGCCACCATTAAGTGAATGCCCCACCTGTTAAGATGGCATCTCTCTTCCAGCTATCCACATTCAAGGAAGCAGGGAAGAAATTGCAAGCTTTAGGTTCTGCCAGGTAAGAGAGGGAAGAAGGGAGTTCTTGAGAGGATCAGGAAAGGAGTGAGGGGATGCATAGGAGGATTGGAGAGGATGTGCAAGGACCTTAGAACCATTTGAATTTTCAGCCCCAGAGCAGACGGGCTTCAGAAATCTCCCAATTCTGGGAATGAAAATCCTCCATGGGTGAAAATTTTGATTGGATTTTAGCATGAAGGATTTTCAGCCTCAGAGCAAATACACTTTAGAAACCCCTTGACTCTGTATCTGAAAATTCTCTGTGACTAAAAATTTTACTTAGATTTTGGCATGGAGGATATTCAACCTTAAAGTGGAAAGTTTTCAGCCTGTCCATTCTGGGGCTAAAAATCCTCCATGGCTAAAAATCCTGCTTGGATTTTATCATGAAAACATTTCAGCCAGCTCCCAGAAATAAGGGGTGGGGGGCAGTGGTGGGTTTCTCCCGGTTCGTACCGGTTCGCAAGAACCAGTAGTAATTTTTTTTAGTAGTTCAGAGAACCAGTAATAACATTGGCTGGTCACGCCCCCGAACCGGTCCCCACCCTGGTCACCGCTTGCTTACCCCACCCACCTCATCAGAGGCTTTTTTCTTTTTAACTTTTAAAAGCATTTTTTCTACAACCACTTCGGCTGAAAAAATGCTTTGAAAAGTTTTTAAAAAGCCTCTGATAATTGCGCTGCTCAGCTGGCATCTTCAGAGGCTTTTGAAAACATTTTTTCTGCAACTTCTACAGAAAAGGAGGTTGTAGGGGAAAAAATCCTTTTAAAAGCCTCTGGCAATCCCAGCAGATTTGCCTGATTGTCAGAAGCTTCTAAAAGCATGTTTTCCTGCAACCTCTTCAGCCAAGGAGGCTGAAGGGGGAAAAAATCCCTTTAAAGGAGCCTGGTGGCACAGTGGACTAAACTACTGCTGTTAAAGTAGTACTTAGCTGCCAGCTGCCTGCAATTACTACGAGTTCAATTCTCACCAGGCTCACGGTTGACTCAGCCTTCCATCCTTTTGAAGTAGATAAAATGAGGACCCGAATTGTGGGGGCAATAAGCTGACTTTGTATAAAATAGGACACTGCTCATGTGGGGCCAAAAAGCCCTACTAACCAGGTATATACAAAAGTATGAAGGCTATTGCTTAATGCATTGTAAGCCACCCTGAGTCTCTGGAGAAGGGCGGCATATATAAATCGAATAAATAAATAAATAAATGCCTCTGGTGATCCCAGCAGATCTGCCTGATTGTCAGACGCTTCTAAAAGCATGTTTTCCTGCAACCTCTTCAGCCGCGGAGGTTGTAGGGAAAAAAATCCCTTTAAAAGCTTCTGGCAATCCCAGATGACTTGCCTGATCGTCAGAGGCTTCTAAAAGCATTTTTTTTCTGCAACCTCTTAAAACACATAAAGCATGTGTTTTATGTTTATGTTTTAAAATAATAAAAAACTTTTTTTAAAAAAGAATCAAAATCATATGAAGTATTAGTACTGCTTTATAAAGCCCTTAGTAAGATTACCCCCAGAATATTACATTCAGTTTTGGTCACCACATTACAAAAAAAGATGTTGAGACTTTGGAAAAAGTACAAAGAAGAGTGACTAAGATGATTAAGGGCCTGGAGACTAAAACATATGAAGAATGGTTGCAAGATTTGGGTTTGGCTAGTATAGAGAAAAGAAGGACTAGTGGGGACATGATAGCAGTATTCCAGTATTTGAGAGGCTGTCACAAAGAGGAGGGGGTCAACTTTTTTTCCAAAGCACCAGAAGGTAGGACAAGAAACAATGGATGGAAACTAATCAAGGAGAGAAGCAATGTGGAATTTAGGAGAAACTTCCTAACAGTGAGGACAATTAACCAATGGAACAGCTTGCCTTCAGATATTGTGGGTGCTTCATCACTGGTTTTTAAGCAGAGACTGGACAGTCACTTGTCTCAAATGGTATATGATCTCCTGCTTGATCAGGGGGCTGGATTAGAAGACCTTTAAAGTCCCTTTCAGCTTGATTCTGATTCTGAAGATGTAAGTTTTTTCATTCAGCACTATCACAACTTCGAACGGTCACTAAACAAATATCTGAAGCTGCAATTAATATTGTATCCTTCCTTTTCTAGTATGATTGCAATTTTGTTGATTCTGATTTCCTCTTGGCTTTTCATTGTGGATAATTACAGTAGTTTCTTTACTGATTTTTTCTTTTTCTAAACTATTACAAAAGTTATTTCCAAATTTAAAAAAGGAGTATCAGTAAATGTTTTCGTGTTACAGCACATCATTTGTGTTACAAGTGATTTTTGTACATACAAATATATTTATAAAAGCTTGTTTTATTTATTTTAATATTGAACAAATGGGTGATGTATGTTTCTAAACCTATATATGAAGCAGTTTGACTTCAAAACGTGCAGCATTTGACAAAAAAATTGCAACGTCCAATCTTGACACGTGCAGGCCAAATGCAGTAGAACGATAAAATGCAGAATCCTCCAGCTTTTTCACACTGCTTTTTATTCAAAATTAATTTGTGGGAGCCTGTAAAAAAGAATGGAAAATGAATTTGTGATCAAAGAGGAAGAAAAAAACTTGAGACTAAAACAGGCACATATGATTAATTTTTTAAAATTTACCCTGTTTCCAGCTCCTTCTTTCCATGGACAATTCCTCACTGTATTTCCTCATGAGGGGAAGAGATTGTGTGTTTTCCATGGAAAATATCTGAGACCATGCTAAAGATATTAAAGATCAAGAAATATTGTACTTCCTCTTGTCCTTGATTCTGTTTCAAAAACCATTGAAGTCTTTACTCATATTCACATTTTGGAGTCAAGAATTCAGGAGTTCATCACCTTCCAAGTAATTACTGAAAGAATAAGCTCATTCTTTTGATTCCAAAGAAAAATAATTTTATTGAATAAGAAGAATGGTGAAAAAATTTACCCTGAAAATTAAGTGGTAGAGGCTCCTAATTTCAAAGTGCCAGACGTATGCTAAAAGAATAGTAGGATTTTTTTTTTTTTTAAAAATCTAGCATAAGTGTTTCTTTCAGGTATTTTATGTAATAAACTTTTGTTTACTTCATAAGAAAACAGAATATGTCCCTAGATTATTTGCATATTGGTAGAGTTTACTTGGAGATTCCAGTGACATAAAGCAATGGTCTCCAATCTTTCCAGCTTGGCAGACTGGCGGAGGTGGCAGGGTAGAGAGTGGGAAGAATGGATGGTTTCATGTGTGCCGCTTTCAGAAAAGCAGATTCGCACACAAACAAATGTATGTACACTCACTTGCCCACCACTTCTGTGGGCCGGTTCTGAATGGGCCATGGTCCAGCAGTGGGCCCCAGCCTGGAGGTTGGGGACCCCCGTTATAAAGCCTGTGAAACACAACATCCTTGTAATTTCAAAGAGTCTGAGACACTGCACAAATGTCCTGAAATAAAGAAGAAATTTAATATTCTCTTACTGAGGAGGAGTGAAAGATTACAGATAGAGTTACTTTATTTCACATTTCTTTATTGAAGTGTTTAAAATAGTTCTGTTATTAAACACACATACACACACACTGTACATATATATATATATATATGATTGATTGTGTGTGTGTGTGTGTGTGTGTGTGTGTGTGTGAGAGAGAGAGAGAGAGAGAGAGAGAGAGAGAGAGAGAGAGAGGGAGAGAGAGAGAGAGAGAGAGAGGGAGAATCTTGACTCCTAGTGAGTGCCCTGCAATTTTCTTGGCACTTTATTGTGCTTTCCGTTGACTTTTTTCTAGGCCTGAGAGAATGGCTGGGTCATATTTTTCCACTTTCTGACCTGTTGCCTTAATCAGTACCTCAGACAAGTTAGTTTAGCAGATGAACTTTATAAAGAACTAGACAATGGATGCTCTGCTGTGTCAACATTCCATAGTTATTTCATTTTCTGAACAGAGAAACAAAATGAGCACAGATGAGCAAAAAAGCAGTGAGAGTGACTTTTGATTTCCTGCCAGCTTCCCTCTTGAGTTTCCTTGTGGGAAGCTGGCAGAAAGAAGCAGAAATCTCCCTCTCTCTCCCTCCCTCCCTTCCCACAAATACCTATTTGGCTTATGGGAAGTTTGCAAGGAGAAAGTCAATGGGGGAGCCACCAAGAAGTTGTAAGTCCAAAGCAGTGGTGGGTTTCTACAGTTTCACCCCAGTTTGGAAGAACTGGTAGTGGCGGTGGTGGGAGGCTCCACCCACCCACCCAGACATCCTCAGGGATGCTCTGCACATGTGCAGAAGGTTCTGTGCATGCACAGAAGCGCCGTTTGTGAGCAAAGTGAGCACATGCATGCGTTCCCAGTTCCGAAACAGTGGGAAAGGTAAAAGGAACCCACTACTGGTCCAAAGTTATCAGGCAGGTAAGTAGTTGTTGCTTGGGAGGAAAATTTTTTACAGAGGATAGAAGTGGGGATTCCACTTAGGTCATGAGGTGGCTGGAAGATCTCTCCTGTGATTCTTTTTAAAGTTGAATATAACAACTTTAAGCAAGGGTAAGCTGTTTTGAAGAAGAGAGATACGTTCCCTACATTTTGATTTTCACAGCAAAACCATGTTGTAAAATTAAATGGTTGGGATCCAATTAATGCTATTTATGCAATATACAATATTGGTATAACTTAATTATACCAATTAAGGGCCTGGTGGCTCAGCAGACTAATGCATTGTGATTAACTCCAGCTGTCTGCAATTTCTGTAAGTTCGAAACTCACCAGGCTCAAGGTTGACTCAGCCTTCCATCCTTTCTAAGGTAGGTAAATTGAGGACCCAGTTTGTGGGGGCAATAAGCTGACTTTGTATAAATATACAAAAGTATGAAGGCTATTGCTTAACGCATTATATGCCGCCCTGAGTCTCCGGAGAAGGGCGGCATATAAATCAAATTAAATAGAAATATAGGTAGATTAGGCTAATGGTCTATGTAGTCCAATATTCTGTATCACTAGCAAAATTAGCATCAGGAAATTCACAGATACTGGCCTAGAGGTGGAGCTGTTGCCTCACAATCAGGAGGCTGTGAGTTTGATCCTTGGTAGCAGAGGATATTTCTCTCTCTGGGCACAATGAGTAATTATCTGCTGTGAACTCTGCATTGGCAACAGGAAGGGCAACTGGCCAGTATACACTCAGCTCCATTGAATTGCCCTGACTCCACCCTGATATAAGGGATTATGGGGTCATTAAAAGTCAAAAATAAAATAAAAGAAAGATTAAAAATCATAAATAATGACAGAGCAGTTGAACATCAACCCATAAGCAGCTAACTCCAGTATAATCTGTCTCATGCTCTAGTGCCTTCCTAAAAAAAACCTCACATTATAACAGGTCTTGAAAAGCTTAGTGATAATAGGGATAATGACAATACGGAGAAATAGGTTATTTCTGGAGAAAGGGCCATCACAAGAAGCCTGATTAATTAGTGAGTATTAATCTTTCCAAACCATTTTAAAATGAAAGAATGATATGATTATCCCTATACTGAAGGTAGCAAATCTTTCTGTTGAATTGTATGAATTGTATAAAGGAGGGCAGAATTGTCTTCCCTTAGTCCTAAATCTCTTTGCATTTAGTTTTAATATTGTACCAAAATTATAATAGTGTGCGTGAGAGAAAAAAATCTATACGTACCTTTCACACTATGCATAATTTTACATACCCCAATGTCTTACCTTTCTGTTACTCTACACTCCAGATACTGCAGCCTCTCTTCTCATAGAAGAATTGCTGTAACTGGAATGGGACAACTCACCACAGCCAACTCACCATGGTCAACTTGCCATGGCCAATTCACTATGGGCAACTTACCATTGACAACTCACCATGGGATAACTCACTGCGGAACAATTCAACAATTCAATTTGATTATTTAAGATAATTTTTAAAATATTTAAATTTTTATCGTTCACATTTCATTTTATCCCTCCTTTAGCATCCTTTCTTTAATGATTCTATTCCATTATTTCTTCAATATTAGTATAATTCTTGTCCCACAGCAAGTTGTCCTGTGGCGAGTTGACTATGATGAATTGTTTGGTGGCTAGTTGGCCACAGCAAGTTGGCCATAGTGAGTTGTCATAGATCTTAATATTTTCAATTACTCTTTTAAAACCCTTTTCAGACTACAGTTATGAGTTTTATAATAATCAGGGATATCTGCAGGAAGATCAAGAGGGTCAAGATTGGAAGCCACTGGTAAGATTGGTTAAAATTCCACCCTTTTTTTTACTTGTATCACACATGATAAAAAGGAGCAAGGCATTGATCATGGAGTCACGACTGCTATTTTGATGTTTGATCCTCTTCTTTCCTATGGAGGCCCTAATAATGGCATTACTATAATGTTTTTTTTTTATTATTATTATTATTTTCACATTCATTCTGAAAGTTATGAAGAAGATGTCTTCCCATTTCTCCTCCTCCTCCTCCTAACTGACTCCTTTTAACTTGCTTTGAGACCTAAAAGATGCTTCTGATAGCGATATGGGCAGCATATAAATTTTATAAATAAATAAAATGAACTTCTTCCAGCAGCTGCACATTTAATATTTATACCAAATGACACTAAGATCCCTTTCCTACATTAGTTACTGCCATCTTCAGATCCCATTAATTAATAACAGAAAGAGACCCAAATACACAGCATAGAGTTACTTGCTCAAAAGATGGGAAGCTTACTTTAATGCTGTTTATAAAGATCCAAGGAGCATCCCAGCTTGATGGCACATTATCAGTTAATCAAAATCTCTTACTAATCATGTGGGAACACAGTGTCTAACAGTAACTTTTAATAGTTTTCCTTAAGAACGTTCTGGGTGTTCTTTCAGTTTGACAGACGAAAGACTTCTTCTGAAGTTAGTTCCCACATGCTTTTCATGGTTATAACTAGAAATGAAAGATTTTTTTAAGGAAATAAATTTACTAATATCCTTTATTCCTCCTTTACTTCCAGCATTTGCTGATATGTTTTAATTTTGCCTGATGACCTCCATCTCAGTTTAGAAAGTTACTGTGTTTCTTTGTGCAGCAAAGGTGGGCTGAAGTTAGCATCCTATAAATGCAATGCACTTAAAAATTATTCTGACACACATCACTTTTGTTAATTTTGTTGTGCTTCAGCCCGATTGTTGAAATTCATTTCTTTTTCTCATTAATCTACACTTAGTACCCCATAATGACAAAGTGAAAACGGACTTTTAGAAATATCTATAAATTTATTTTTTTTAAAAAAAACCTGAAATATCACTGGTGTCAAGGTTTGAAGTCATCTAAAAATAAATCGCATCTCAGCCAAATTCTCGATGAAAATCATTCATTTATTAGAACGGCATTCTGATCCAAAACTCACTGCAGCCAGCAATGAGTTCTTACCCCAAGCCCTTTCCCTTCCTGGCTAGCTCTCCTGTTCTGATTGGCCATCTTCCAAGTCATTCTACTCCTATCTTCTAACTAAGCTCACAGAAATTTCCCCCCTCCCATCTCATCTCCTAGGGAATAACTGGTGAAATGTCAAATGGTCTCTTGCCAGCTGCTCCCCCCCCCCCCACTCCTCTATGTCAGCCCTGAACAAAGTGTAGCTTGAGGGGCTGACAACTGGCATAAGTATTCAGATTCTTCACTCAGTATTTTGTCAAAGCACTTTTGGCAGCAATTACAACCTTGAAACTTTTTGGGTATGACATGACAACCTTTGCACAGCTGGATTGGGGGATTTTTCTGCCATTCTTCCTTGCAAATCCTCTCAAGCTCAGTCAGGTTGGATGGCGACTATTGATGGAAAGCCATTTTTAGGTCCCTCCAGAGATGTTCAATAGGGTTCAAGTCAGGGCTCTTGGTGGGCCACTCTAGGACAATCACAGAGTTGTCCCTAAGCAATTTCTGTGTTTTCTTGGCTGTGTGCTTAGGATTGTTATCATGATGGAAAGCGAAACTTGGGCCTAGTCTGAGGTCCTGAGCCCTGTGGAACAGGCTTTCATTGCAGATATCCCTGTATTTTGATCCATTCAGCTTTCCCTGAATCCTGACCAGTTTCTGCTGCTGAAAAACACCATGACAGCATGATGCTGCCACCACCATGCTTCACTGTTGGACTGGTATTGGACAGGTGATGAGCAGTGCCTGGTTTTCTCCAGACATAATATTTAGGATTAAGGCCAAATAGTTCAATCTTGATTTCATCAGACCAGAGAATCTTGTTCCTCACAGCCAGAAAGTCCTTCAGGTGCTTTTTGCAAACTTCAGGCCAGCTTTCGTGTGTTTTGCACTGAGGAGAGGCTTCCATCTGGCCACTCTGCCATAAAGCCCAGATCAATGGAATACTGCAGTGATGGTTGTCCTTCTGGAACTCTGTACCATCTCCACACAGGATCTCTGGAGCTTAATCAGAGTGACCACTGATTTTTGGTCCCCTCTCTTACTAAGGTCCTTTTTCTCCAATTGCTCAGTTTAACTGAGTTCTTGGAAGAGTCATGGTAATGCCAAACCATTTCCATGTAAGAATTATGGAGGTCACTGGGCTCTTATGAACCTTCAGTGCAGCAGAAATTTTATTGTAGCCTTTCCCAAATTATCTGAGCTCTGCAGGCAGTTCCTTCAATCTCACAGCTTTTACTCTGTTACAATATGCATTGCCAGCTGTGAGGTCTTCTATAGAGAGGTATGTGCCTTTCCAAATCATGTCTAATCAATTTAATTTACCACAGATGGATTCCAATCAAGGTGTAGAAACATGTCAGCAACGTTCAAGAGAAATGGGAGGCACCAGAGCTTTTAAATAAATTTATAGACATTTCTAAAATTCTGTTTTCACCACTAAACTAGCAGGAATAGCTAGCTCAGGATCCAAAAAGATCTTGACAGACTTGAACAATGGTCCTTATCCAACAACATGAAATTTAATTGAGAAAAGTGTGGTTTTACACTTAGGTAAGAAAAACCAAAGGTACAAGTACAGATTAGGCAAAACCTGAGTCAAAATAATAATTATAATAATAACTGGGAAAGGGACCTTGGAGTCCTAGAGGATGATCACCTAAATATGAGCCAGCAGTGTGTGGCAGCAGCCAAAAAAAAAAAAAAACCTAATATAATCCTTGGTTGTATAAACAGAGGCATAGAATCAAAATCTCATGAAGTATAAAGTCTTAGTAAGGCTACACCTGGAATACTGCATCCAATTTTGGTTACCACATTACAAAAAAAGATGCTGATTCTTTGGAAAAAGTGCAAAGAAGAGCAACCAAGATGCTTAAAGGCCTGGAGACTAAAACATATGAAGAATGGTTGCAGGATTTGGACTTGGCTACCATAGAGAAAAGAAGGACTAGGGTGACATGATAGCGGTATTCCAGTATTTGATGGGCTATCACAAAGAGGACAGGTGTGTGTGTGTGTGTGTGTGTGTGAACTTCTTTACCAAAGCTCCAGAAGGGAAGACAAGAAACAATGGGTGGAAACTAATCAAGGAGAGAAGCAACCTGGAACTAAGACACTTCCTAACAGTGAGGACAATTAACCAGTGGAACAGCTTGCCATCAAAAGTTATAAGTGCTTCATCATTGGAGGTTTTTAAGAAGTGACTGGACAGTCACTTGTCTGAAATGGTATAGAGTCTCCTGTTTGAGCAGGGGGCTGCACTAGAAGACCTCCAAGGTCCCTTCCAGCTGTAGTCTGATTTGGGTACTGTGTGTACATTAATGAAGAAAAAATGAATTTAAACAACTGTAGAATCAGACTGCAGTGTAACAAAATTGACAAAAGTGGAGGTGGTCTGGATACTTTTTGAATGCACTGTATATATTTAATCTATAGACTATAGATTTACATCCAAGATTTACAAGTAATTTCCATTTCAAACTTTTATTCAACATAAAGGAATTAGGAATGATGGCATGAGAACAATGTAGTTCTCCATAAGAATATATATGTAGGTCATTGTGAAGGAGAAAAGGAAAAATGTAACTACATGACTGAGATCCTCCTACATTTTGATGATGCAACAAGACTGTCTTTTGGCTAGCATGATTTTGGCTGTTTTGAAACTGAAGAATAAGTTCTACATACAGTATTTCTTAACTACAAACTTGATACGGTGAGTTATCTGAACAGCAATTTTAAAATGAATGGTTCAAGAGGTCCATTATTTCTTTTGTTGTGGCTGCTGGCATAAAGATTACCAAGTCTGTATATCCCCACAAATGCCTTTTTGTAAATGTTAGTATCACCAAACCATCAAGCTAATATACAGTAAATCCTGTCCTAATTACTACTATTACAGCCTGATTATTGCACGATAGCAAAAGAGGCTACAGGTCACAAGTGGGGATCCCATCTCAATTTTCCTCTCTCAATAACTGACCATTGCAAAATGTCATTCTTATATCCATTCCTGCTTTTCCCCTAAAAACTGAATTTTTAATTTAATTTCTCCATTACGATACTGTAAATATGACTAGCCACATTAAGAAAGTGGAGGATATATTTGTATTTCAGTTGGAATTTATTTTTAGGGTAAAGTTCAATGATACATAAAATTGACCTTGTTCCAGCCATGCAGCACATGCTTTCATAATTCAACTTGATACTTCTTTGTGATATGATTTTATTCATACTTTTATTTTTGTTCTGAAGAACATTTGAGTGCTCTGAATGTTTTAAATGTTACATTAATAGAATATTTTTGAATCACATTTCCATGTACATCACAATCCAGAAGAGCTTAAAAGATTCTACTCAATTCTGTTCTGTTCTGTTCTGTTCTGTTCTATTCTGTTCTGTTCTGTTCTATTTTACTTTATTTTATCTTTTTTAATTTTAGATATTCTTTTTGAATATATATAATATAACATAATTTTACTGGCAATGTCATTTCTTGCTCTTTCATTTATTTACCTTTTCTTTCCCTCAGTATGCTACAGAACATCATACATAGATTTAATTGTCTACAAATTTGAGTCTTTTGAGCTTTCTGAAATAATTGTTGGGAAAAAGTGCATAGCAGATTTCATTCCCCAATTCCTCCAGACAATTGAAAATTTCTTATAAATTTGGTACATTTGTTTTGCTAGGATTACATATTACCCAGGAATTTGATGCATGCTCTTTGTTCTTTATCATAGACCTTTGCCCATAGTTCCAAAGTTTATTTTCATTAACACACAGAGTCCAAATACATTCATTCATTTCTTACCTGGCTGAACCAACATCAGCACGAAGAAGAATCTTACAAGATGGCACATGGTCTTCATGTTTGAAAATGTCTGAAAACTGTTAATTGAGATCACATCCCTTAATTCATGCTGCCCACTCACTAAAATCAGTTGAAAAAGAAATATCTGTTGAAGCTTCTAGAATTTAAACATTTAACTGGATGCAGATCCAGGCTTTTGGTGAACAATTAAAATTTCTGTAGATGGTTCGCCGAATATTGCCTTGATAAAATGACATTATCTGCATCTTTGCAGATGAACAGAAATCAAATGTCATGTCTTTTTTCCTCTAAAAATGCTTGATTTTATATTTTATAAGCAAAATGTCTTCAAGGAAATACAAAATCCAGTTGCCTTTTGAAAAAACACCTCTGGGACATTAGTCTGTTAGAAATCATAAAGTGCTGATTGAATTTGCAATACTTACCAAAGAGATGTAATATTTATGCTACTTCAGTTTAGATTTCCTTAAACATTTATTCAGTATTTTAAACTAACAGTTAAATCAGAAGTCTGACTCATTATATCACACTGATCTGAATTATTCTGTACTCTGGCAAGATTACTCCCTTATATGAGAGGAAGAGAACATGATGCTGACCTGAGATACTTCAGGTTTCTTAATTACTAAAATTGCTTTGAAAAGATTAAAGGGAACTAAAATTGTTTCTTGATTCTACAGATTTGAAAGACTTGTCAGCATTTAATCCCATTTTCCAAATTCCCTTCTAGAACATTTTCTACTAGGTGGGGGGTTAGAGGGCTCTGTTAAAAATGAATAAAAAATTTAAAAATGAGCACATATTAATATTTTAATCTTTACTTATTATTTTCTTTCCTGTCCATAGGATTATACATTAAATATCTATTATTTCAATAGAATTTTTTTTAAAAAAGTGTAGCTAGTTAAATTAGTGCATTCATTTTAAAGACTTAGGCTTTCAAGGCATTAAGCTTTGTGAGTATACATTTTTACTTCACAGTCTGATGATAATGCCATCATATACACACTGGTAAAAAGCAATAATAGATTGCCCTTGTTCAGTTAATTAAACACATCATGTCATGATTGACCTAATAATAAATGTAATGGTCAATGAAGGGACAGATAAGGTGATATATGATGGAATGCAACTAGTAAAAAACCAAAAGCAAAGCTATATAGGATCTTGTTGGCAATGAACACATTACCATCAACACCTGCTGAGCATACCTGTCTTTTCACATTACCATGCATCAGTGGGCAAAGGAACAACTTTGTATGTATATAGCCTCAGGCTAACAAGGAAAATCCTGTTTCCATATGTCAGGGGTCTGCAACCTTAAACACTCAAAGAGTCATTTGGACCCATTTACCACAGAAAAGGAAACACCAGGAGCAACAAAACTCTTCCCGTGCCTGACTATTTCTTGAGCTGCCACAAAACTAGCATATGTAGTTGAATTAAATGTTCTGTTTTCTTCTGGATTGGATTTATCCATGGTTGGCCTATCAGGGGTTGAAAAGCTAAATAAATTGTGTGCCAGCGGATGTCACACATTGGTGGCTGTGACACATAATTTGAGTGACAGGAGCTGCAACAAAGAGCCACATGCAGCTCCAGAGCCGCAGGTTGCTGACCCCTGCCATATGTAACTTTGCGGAGAGATCTGTGATAAATTTGAACAAGTGACTTCAGACTTGGACATTGTCTTTGCACAGTCTTGGACATTGGTCTTTGCACTGTATGCTGAACTTGTGCCCCTCTAGATTCAGTCACGGAAAAGAAAGCATCCAAGGAGGTGACCTGTGGTTGGTTCCATTTTGAGGAAAGGGGTGGTGCCTTCATCATTCAAAAAGGCAATGATATACCTCTTCCCTAATCTCTTCCACAGCTGTCCTTGGACCCAATGGTTTTAGATAATTAGTGCCTCATTTGCTACTTATTTTTCTTAGAGGGTATGTAGATGATTGTCATCTGCCATCTTATGCTTGCTGTGCTTCACTGTTATGCCATGACAGACTACCATGAACTGTGTGGGGGAGAGGGAGGGGGGATGAAGGGAGAAATTTAACGTAGAGGCTGTATCTCCTCAAGACCCTACCTAAAGGTCATCCATTTGGAAGAAGGAGAAAGCTACATACCAAACTGCATTTGGACTGACTATTATGAAAACATTGCATGGACTTGATTGGTTATATTGGGCAATGAGGGACTTATTTTGGTGCACGATTCTCAGTTCTCTATGCACTTGTTCACTTATAAACTATACCTTTCTCAACCAATGGAGCCAAGGATCATTTTCATTTAGAGGTTTAAATTGTGGAAAGTCCAACAATGACAGTCATATCAGGGAACCCTAGAAAAGGTGGATGTTTAAACCTGTTTAATTTCAGGCCAGGATTTATTAAGGAGACAATTTTGGTTGAACTTTTTGATAGTCTGTAGTGAAACAGGGATGGAGGTAATATCATTCTATTCCTTGATCTCTCAGTAGCTTTTGATATTGGTATTTTTTTGGGGGGGGGGGAGGAGTACACTACCTCTGGAGATTGGGAATTAATTTTTCTTTTGTCCTTTCATTGGGATTGGTTCAATTTAGTGTTGTTTGAGGGTTGCCTTGGACTCAACTCTTTCTTCCTTCTTACTCAACATATACATGAAACTACTGAATGAGATGATCCACTAATTTGCAGTTCAGCATCAGCATGCTGATGATATCCAATTATATCTTTCAGCCCCATGCTAACAAGCAAGGCTGTCAAGATTTTACCCAATATCTGGGGGTTGTATAGGCCTAGATGGGGAGGAAGGGTGTCCAATTCAGTCCTACTAAGTGACTAGATATTAAGGCCAGATTGTCCCAAGAATTTTCCATCCTTAACTTTAAGTGGGCTTGCCCTACCTATACATGGTGTGTATGTGTGCACAATCTGGAGTTCTTTCTGGATTCACAGCTCTTGCTTGATGAACAAGTGACATCTGTGGCCAAGAAAGTCTTTGCACAGCTTCATTCCTGGATAAGGAGGCCCTTCAGACAGTTATGTATGCTCTATGACCTCACAATTAGGTTACTGCAATGCATTCTTTATGAAGCTACCTTCAAAGACCACTCAAAAGGTTCAAGAAGTCTAGAATACAATGATATGAGGAGTTATGGACATGCCATGGTATAGACATGGATATGTTATGGACATGCCTTGGATTAAGGTGAGATGACCCTTGCTGAATTGTTGGTATGTGTTCTGAATTTGTCTGACAGATTTACTATGATTTTTTAATTCCTTCTTTCTTTTCAAATATGGTTCTGTTGCCCAGTTTTGTTCTTGTTATGATTATGGATTTCCAGTCTGGCTGTTCTCAGATGGTCAGATTAGGTAATCATACTCTTTAGCCATTATTTTTAACACTGGTACACCACAGGGTTGTGTATTGAGTCCCTTATGCTATACTCTTAATGTGCATGACTGCATTCCCACTCACGTTAGATGTTACATCAGTGGTGGGACTCAGCTCTGAGAGAGAGGGGGGGTGAGTCTGCCTATCAAGATGAGGTAGACTGGTTGCTTTCATGGTGTGGAGACAATAACTTGGTCTTTAACACCAATAAGACCAAGGAGCTTATAGTGGACTATAGAAGGAATAGATCAGGCATCCAGCCCTTGGTTATCAATGTAGACCAAGAGGAGCAAGTGGCAAGTTTTAAGTTTCTGGGTGTTGTCATAAAAGAGGACCTGACCTGGGGTGTTCACATTGCAGCACTGGTCAAAAAGACCCAGCAGAGATTATACTACTGAGACTTCTCAGGAAACAACAACTAAATGAAAAACTGCTGGTGACCTTCTACCACTGCACCATAGAGAGTACACAAGTATTTTACTGCACTTGTGTATGGTTTGCCAATTGCACAGTGGCAGATAGGACAGCACTCCAGAGGGTTAACCCCATTGCCCAGAAGATCATTGGTTGCCCTTTCCTCTTTATAGCTCCCCCTGCTTTAAGAAAGTTCAAAACATTCTTAAGGATCCATCTCATTCTGGCAACCTTTTTTTGAACTTTTACCATCTAGCAAATGGTACAGGTAATAAAAACAAGGACCAATAGGCTGAAAAACAGCTTCTATTCCAGGGCAGTAACTATATTGAATTCTACTGTATAGTGCAATACTAATGCAATATCAGGTTTTCAATTCAATCGTAGAAAATGTGAATGATATGTATTTGTATTTTATTTTTATAGTTATAATGTACACTGAAGATGGTATTTAATTTCATTGCACAAGGTGCAATGATAATAAAATAAAGTAAGCTTAACTTGTTATATTATTTTTATTCTGTTTATTGTATTGTGAATCACCAAGAGTGGTTTTATAGGTGGAGATCACCAAACCAAATAAAATAAATACTGGTGTGTATGTGTATTGCTTTAGTTATTATTGCTCATAATGATTTTTGTATTTATTTAGTTTATGGCAATTATTTTTGTGGATTAACAACAATTCTCTGTGTTCTGTGTGTCTCGTGAGCATTTCATTATTACACAAGGTTCTGAATGTCTATGGAGATTCTCAATCATCAAGATCATGGTTCTCCCAAAGATGCTTTTTCAAGAGGCAACTAGACTTTCTGGTTTTTCTTTGAAGATGTTTTGTTTCTCATCCAAGAAGGATCCCCGACCTCTGTGCCTTCTGTCGTGCTCTGAAGACCCTATTATTTCAGCAAGCCAGTCTGATGGAATAATGATTTTAAATTGGGTTTTTAAATGGTTTTTAAATGGTTTTTAGTTGGGGTTTTTAATTACGGCCAAAGAATTGAATTATTTTAATGAGTTTTTAATTTTTGTGTTGTTATTGTTTTATTATGGCTGTGCACCACCCTGAGTCCTTTGGGAGAAGGGTGGTATAAAAATACAATAAAATAAATAAAAAGAAAGAAAGAAAAAAAATCAGAAAGTCCAGTTGCCTCTTGAAAAAGCACCTTTGAGATAAGGTCCTGAACTATCGTATCATTGCTGAAAATTTGTGAGTTATCCTCCAATAATTTCCCACCACATGCTATTGACTGAGGCAATGCTATGCTTCAGCTTCAACTATCTAATCTCTGAACTAAGTGGAACACAAGGGAGGTAGAAGATGTGTGCATCAGTGGATTGCTTGAAATTTGTTTATTGTTTCAGAAGCATCACAATTAAAATAAGGCACACTATATGACATAAAATTTAAAATATAAACTACAAGATTAAAATATGTACAGGTTAAACATATCTTGCCCAGAAACTAGGAACATTAATTTCAGGTATACATATTTGCTGTTTCTGCATGTCACCACATTCACAAAAGGCGGAAGCCCCTGGATAGTCTCATGTTCAGTGTGTTTCTGGATCTTGTTGTACCTTTGCACAGCCTATTCATTGGTTTCCATTCTTCGCAGCTTTCGCTAGACCCAGGTGCCTGCTCCTCCACTAGTTTCATTGGGTGTTAGTTCTTTGTAGCTTTCCCTAGGCCAACTCTGTTTTCAAAGTTTTCAAAGTCTTCCACTGACCTAAGGAAGCTTTTCCTGGATTTTAATCTCTGATGAGCTGGTTGAAGGCCATAGGTACTTGAAGTAAAAGTGAGTAAATGAGTGAATAAATGAGTGAATAAATGAGATAAATGAGCTAGAATATAGATATAGACAGACAGCTAGATGAAAGAGGGTGGACGGGGAAAGGATAGAGATAGATAGATAGATAGATAGATAGATAGATAGATAGATAGATAGATAGATAGATAGATAGATAGATAGATAGATTATACAGTCAATAGACAGACAGACAGATAGAATTTTATATCACAAGCATTTGCCAGTTTTAGAGAAATACAGTATACAAGGCATCTTCAACATTTCCCAAAACATTTCCTTCTGGTTTTTAAATAGTTTGCAAATTCAAAGAAATGTATTGTCAAAAAAAGATCAGGACAAAGAAATGGATGTGACCAAAACAAAAATGAATTGTGAGTAAATGATTTGTAAATCTATTTGGTAGGCAGGAATTTTGAACTCAAAGTTAAGTTCAGTAACATGTATCCTAATGATTGAACCATGGTTTCCTCCAATAAATCCATCCTTCTGCATTGACATGATATATTGAAACCATAAAGAAAGCAATTGCCTGCGTTGTCATAGGCTAGTCATTTTATGAATCTGCATTTTATGTGAACACAGCTATCTAGATTTATTGTGTTTGTCAGAGGAAAGTTTATACTTTTCACAAGAGCTGATTTTTTTATTTAATTTCTTACCAATAAATCAAAGATACTAATATAACCACTACAGTTCTAAATATAAAGGTTTAATGTTAAATGTAGTGTCCCAATTTAGCATTAAGTCATAAAATTGCAACAGAACATCAACGTTCAAAATGGTTGTGGATAACTAGAATAAAATTATGATATCAATCAATGGCAGCTCACCTATCTAGTACTGAGAACTGCCAATTTCCTATCAGATATTAGGTGATAGTAGATAATTAATTGCTGTAAGAATCATGATAATTCCTGCTCTGATGTGCTTGATGGTATCCAATATTGCACGCCACTGAATTGCTACTTCAGCATTTTGACTGGAAAGTTGTGATACTTAATTTAATTATCCATCAAATTATTCTAGTAGGAGACTATTCAAGCACAAAATCACCATCGTGTAGGAGGAGAGATATTCAGTTATTGACATTTTAGCTCTAATGCACTTGTCCCTAATCCTAGAAATCATGTTAGCAGAGTAATAATTTTTTTTTACAGGAAGGAGAGAGATGAACACCTACAAATATGAAGATCCATGAGAATATTCACAGGCAGTCTTGATGCAAATGGCTTTCATACATGCACCCAGAAGACATAATTTAAAATAGATCCATACTTTTAGATCCACTGAGACCCCTACCTGTATAATGCAGTATCAAAACATACAACACCTTGAAAATGCACTACCACATTTTCCAACATTATTTTGAAAAGGCCAAAGACATAAGATACCAGAGCATTCCCCACCAGCCTTAAAACATGCAGCAGACGTCCGAATAGGATCAGAGAAACCTGTAGAAAAGATGTTAAATTCCAATAAGAATTAAAACAATTGTCTCATATAAAGAATCCATGCAGGCTTCTTTAAAGAGTATACTGGTCCAGTATTTTTTTTCCAACCATGTCTATGTAGAATATCCAAGAGACTTACAAACTGGATGTAATATTAGTTATTTTACCACAAATGATATTGTCTCTGCACGTGACAGCTGTCCTTCTTGGTTTTTATTTAATGTGAATATCCATTCACCAATTCCATTTTTAATCTGGTTTAGGTGTCCCTTAATTCTAATAGTTGCAAATAAAATTATATAGTCTTTCAATACTTCAAACCACTCCATGTCACAAGAACATCTTACTTGGATCAAGCAGAAAAATCACCAACAAAAGGAGAACTAAGTGATTTCTGATGGTCTTCATAGGTGGAATCAGGTGCAAATTCTGTAATAACTAAAAGTATGCAGTTGATTTAACTCCAGGGGTGGCATTGCTGAAAGCACATTTTTAATTAATACATTTTTTTAAAGAAAAAGAAAAGAAACAAAAATCAATTAAACTGGTTGGTATGCTTAACTTCTTTATAGTTAATTGACCTTAACTTAATGCCTCCCCCTCCACCCCAGACATCACCAAATATGATCTGCACATGCGCAGAAGTGAGCGAAGCAGTAGCAAAGGTAAGCAAAACCCAACCCTGATATACATATACATATACATATACATATACATATACATATACATATACATATACATATACATATACATATACATACACATACACATACACATACACATACACATACACATGCACATTCTATCTATCTCTATCTATCTATCTATCTATCTATCTATCTATCTATCTATCTATCTATCTATCTATCTATCTATTTATCTATCTATCTATCTATCTATCTATCTATCTATCTATCTATCTATCTATCTATCTATCTATCTAAAGTGTTTTTCTATCAAAGCACCTGGTCTACCCCAGTATGGGAGGGCGTATATTGCTTCCCTTTCACCTTTCAGCTCCAATCCAGGAGCCCCCAAGCAGTCACATTCACAACAAACCATTTTATACCAAATCTAAATTTGCTGATAAAGAAATAAAGGGAGACTAGTATAGATCTATTTCAAGCTATTTAGCTCTCATCAGCTAGCCATACCCTTTCTAGGATTCAAATCTAGGATTTGTGTGTGTGTGTGTGTGTGTGTGTAATATCTTTATTTTCCATTTTGGAGTGGCTATTATGGTGCCATTTTTTTTGCACACTAGATCCCTGAGGAAATATATTAGAACTGGATTTATATGGAAGCCCACTATGAAAAATTCAATACTTCCATTCCACCACAGGTAAATGACAAACTAACCTGAATTGTCCTACTCTTCCTCTGTCTTTCACTTTCACCAAATGTGATCTGCCCTATGTACAAAAGTGGCTGTTGTCTAAATTATTTACCAAAAATATGGGAAGCCTCAACTGCTTCAATGTAGTTTCCTTCTTCTGCTTTTCAGTCTTTTAAATACCTGTTATTCTATATTCCTCTTTCATGGAACTATTTATAGTGAGTTAATCTTTCATTTTGATAGCCTAACTGGATAGCTACATCATGTGATGCTCAGCTGACTCATCTCACATTTCTTAAACTATGATTTTAAATCTTTTTAGTATGTCAGATTTAAATACCAAGTGCCTGCATTCTTATCTTCCTATCTACAATTGTTTTAAAAGTAAAACAGTTTCCAACATTCTTGTTTATTTATTATAATTTACTTTTGAGTCAGGATTAAATTTTAATATGTTTCCTTTTGAAGTCTCAGCATCTGTTGTGTTTCCCCATCATGATCACTGCCAATACTGGTTATCTGTTATCATCATACATTTCCAGAAGACGCTGCCTCCTACATTAAAATCTTGAACTTTAATTAAATGTTGGACATCCACCAAACAGGAAGGAATATAGAGCAGAAATCTAATTATACAGAAAGAAGAGGAAGAAATAAGTCTTCAGTTTTGTACAATGTACCTATGTGGCAAGAATCCAGGTTCAGAAGAATATACTTTTAGCCAGCAGATCAGATAGTTTTTTTTCATCCCATTTGCTAAATATACACAAACCTATGTGTATAATTTTTATTGGTTTTTAGGCAAGTGAGTAGCAGCAGGGGGAAAAAAATGAAGTAAGAGAAATAGAAATGAGAACAAGAAAGTGTAAAAAGCAAAGTAGAATAATAAAGAAACAAGAAAATATACAGAATTTTCAACCCTATTTTCAAAAATTATAAACAAACTTATTATCCCTGCTCCTGCTTGGTATTAAAAGAATTAATTAGTCCTTTTTCAGTTATCAGAATCATAAATCATCACCTTATTTTTTTCTATTTTCAACAAAAAGTCCATAAAAGGTTTCTAGAAGTACTTATTAAAGTTTCATCCCTGATGAAACAAGTCAGTTTTGCCATTTCTGTCAGTTTCTTTTTCCTTTTTTAATTTAGTAAAGCGCAGTAAAAAATATTTTTAAAATGCAAAATAAGAAAATGATCCAAATTCTATTTTTAGCTGTTGCATTTTTATTATGACAAAACATGGAACATTAAATTGCATTGTTCATTGGATTAATAGTAATTAAACTATATAAATATAAAATATATAAAGAACCTGTTAATTTTAGGACTGACAAATTAATTGAAGAACAAAAGAGCTTCAAAAAATCAGTTTATCCTACAATAAAAGATAACTGATTTAAATCTGGATCAGAGTTTTTCTAATATATTAGCTCATCTATGCATTATCTCCATGGATAGAAATAATGAATATGGATTACTTAATAGTAATAGACTTGTTAAGATCTCTCTGAAAATCACATATGGATTCATAACTGCACACATCTGTTTGTACACATATAATATCATTAAAAAAAGTTTCCAGGAATGAACCTGATATCTCACTGTTTGCAAAGACTAGCACTGAGACAGAAAGCCTGTTGAATAAAGGGACAATAAACTTATTTACAATACCAGTGTTCTGGTGAATTTCTGATATTTTTGTGTATTAAAATCTAATCAGTGTGGAAATGTCAAACCTGATTGCAGATAATGTGGAAAACGCTAATTCATCTTTTCTAGAAAGGGAGTTCTAAAATCAGGCATTATTTCAGCAAAGGTTGTATTCAGCATTTACACCAATACCAATCTGCCTGATGACTGATTTAATATTAATATGATTTGAATAACTAATGTATAAGCAGAATAATGCAGAAGGATATTGTTGAGATATCCTAAACTTAATCTCTTTAAAAAGAAATAGCGGCCTGTTATATTGTGCAATTGCACGGGTTTCCTCCCGTGTAATTGCAAACATATCTTTAGAAGGATAGCAGTGACATTTCGATGAAATCACATTCATCATCTTCTGGCTGATGTTCTTGGTTTGGTGCTTATGGGCAAACTGTGTGATCTTAACTGATGTTTTTCTATGAAAAGAGGCAAAGGTGTATTCTGATTGGTTGACAGTGTTGTTTTATTCTGATTGGCTGATGATGTAGTTGTATTTTGATTGGGTGGAAGTACTGTTGCTGGGTTGTGGATTGATGGATAAGATATGTTGGAAATGGTGGCAACACAGGCTTTTTGATGAACCTTTGATCTATGGTTTATATTTTGTGTTAAGATTTGTCTATTTATGAGAGCAGGTTTCCAAATAGAAGGCCTTCTATGATTTCATCGAAACGTCACTGCTATCCTTCTAAAGATATGTTTGCAATTACACGGGAAGAAACCCAAGATATTACCTGTACACACACACACACACACACACACACACACACACACACATATATGATGTATGTATCAGTGGCGAAATGTAAAATTTGTTACTATCAGTTCTGTGGGTATGGCTTGGTGGTGGGGGGTAATGTGACTGGGTGGGCGTGGCCAACCTTTTCTTTTTAAACTTTTAAAACCATTTTTTCTACAACCTGTTCGGCTGAAGAGGTTGCAAAAAAATACTTTTAAAAGCTTCTGAAAATCCCAGCTGAGTTGCTTGATCATATAAGGCTTTTTTGTCTTTTAAAAACATTTTTTAAAAAGGTAAAAAAATGCTTTTAAAAGCCTCTGCCGATCAGGCAACTCAGGCAACTCAGCTGGGATCATCAGAAGCTTTTAAAAGCCTCTGATGATCCAGCTGAGCCGCACGATCATCGGAGGCTTTTTTTTTTTTACATTTGAAAACATTTTTCGGCCAAAGAGGTTGTAGAAAAAATGCTTTTAAAATTTAAAAAAAGCTTCTGATGATTGTATGGCTCAGCTGGGCATGGGGGATGGGGAGGCAGGGATTTTTGCTACCGGTTCTCTGAACCACCCACCTCCATCGCTACTGGATTGGGCGATCTGGTCTGAACTGGGAGCATTTCACCCCTGGTATGTATGTATGTATGTATGTTCAAGCATAACTCTGGAATGCCTCAAGCAATTCCAACCACACTTGGTACACAGATGACTTACTCTCTGGAAAAAATACTGTGGGGGTAAGACTCCCCTAATACCTTTTGGGGTGTTTGTGTGTATGTGTGCTGGCATGCAGGTAACACACAGAGTCCAGCTCAGCTCCACCGCGCATGCGTGCGTGCCTCCCATTGACCAGCTGATATTTGGGTCTCTGCCATGCATGAGACCCCGTGAGGGAGCACGGGGTGTGTGTGTGACACAAGCCCCCCAACAGCTCATTTGGGCTGCAGGGAAGTGTACTAGGCAAAAAATGGGCTGTAGGGATGGTGGTGCTCCCGCAGCCCATTTTGGCTCACAGGAGGCTTCAGGGAGGCCTATTAGGCCCAAAATGGCCCCAGGGGGTCATGTGCATATGCATGGGAGGCAGGGAGGGGATTAGAATGAAAAAATACCCAGGCAGGTCATCAGCTAGTATGGTTATAAAGTACAAAAAGATATCTCTGATGTAGTGTCAACATTCCCTTCAAAGGCAACCTCTTTAAGTGAGTCAAGATAGTTAAACTTCATTTTAACATAATCAATTTATAATAGTATATGTTTTATTGACTTTTAAATGCAGTTAAAGTTAGATACATCTGAAACTGCATAATGAGCAGAATATATGATAGATTTATACCATAGAAAAGGGCCCATTGCAGTATAGGTGCCTGTGCTTTTCAACTCTGGGAATTCTGGGAGTTGAAGTTGCCAAATTTGAAAAACACTGATTTAGATCATTAACTCCAATAGTCTAATCAATACAGGAATCAACGTACTCCAGACAGATGGCTATTAGCCTCCATTTGAACATAGGCAATGATGGTGGAACTACCATCTTCCTAGATAACAGCATAGAAATATAAGAAAGCAAGTAAGCAAGCAAGAAAGAAACAATAGTGCAATTGACCATATATTTTAACTAAATGAGATTCTTAGAGAAAGGAGTTTCTTAATCATGACAGTTTCTTAACACAGATTGATGTCTGAAGATGAAGAATGGAACCTGGCCTCTGATTTTATTTATACACAATAATGTAGTCCATCTTTTTTATTTGGAAAGCCCAGCAAGGCTTGATCTCCAATGTATCTGAGTGCATCCTCAAAAAGAGCAAAATATAGAAGTTCCTGGAACACCTTATCTACCTTTTTAATGACCTAAGAATGCTTAAGTAATTTTACAACTGTTTTTCCCCATTAAAACCAAGGGTGATAAACATATGGCTCTTATTATTCAGTATTCTAATGACATAAATTAAAGTTTCCTGTTCATACAACATTGAGCATGAACAGAAAAGAAGACCATGTACTACTATTACAAAACTCTACTTAAAGATGGACGGATAGATTTAATTATAGTTTATATAACATTATATAAATATATGTCTTACATGATTTCCCCTTACTCCCATGCCCATCATCTCTGCCCTCTCCCTTCCCTCTCCCATACACTCCTCTTTCCCGCCCTTTCTACGATCCTGGCACTTTGCCCCAAATCCACCAGGAGCACCTTCTGCCAAGAGAAGGGAACATCAGGTGCTTCCCCATTAGCACTCACTCTCCTTAATGGCCCAGGCGTTCCAGAGTTATGCTGGAACACACACACACACACACACACACACACACACACACACACGTTAGGGTGTGGGTGTTAGGGATGTCTTACCCCCACAGTATTGGGAGCCATTGGGAGGGGCCTTTCTTCCCTCTACTCCTCTACTCCCATTCCCATCATCCATGACCTCTCCCTTTCCCCTCCCAAAATTTAGCTATTTCATGGCTGATTTTCAACAGTATGCTCTTCAGGTGTGGAAAAACCATGTGTGATCTGTAAACTGAGCATAACTATCTGCTACCAAACAGAAGAACAATTTTTTTTTAAAAAAAATTCAAAGTATTTGTACTTTTCCCCATCTAAACGTTGTTTGAAGTTTGAATCATTATAATTGGACTAAATTTTAATTTCAGAGATGTTTCACCCATCCAGGCTGCTTCCTCAGTCAGCACAAAGTGGTTAGGCAGAGAGTCCTTGGAATGTACCAATTCCTGCCACACCTCAAGGGACCCTTTCCCCCAAGTGCATACAAAATGACTATGAAGATTCTCAATCATTCAGGCAGAGATGTTTGAAGATTGTCTGCAGTTGTCTGAAAGTTCCAACATTGCAACTAGTCCAGTTGCAATAATTTAACCTTCAGACAACTTCAGGCAATTTTCAGGATCTCTGCCTGGATGATTGAGAATCTTTATCGATGTTTCCCCATTTATTTCCTATTTTCTTTTTTATGGTAATGTGGTTCCTTTAAAAACTGATCCATATTATGGTAATGTGGTTCCTTTAATAACCGATCCATGTCACAGACTGTTTTTTATTAAGGAATGTTTGGGGTCAGCAGAAGAAATGGGAAGCAGGAATTACAGAAGCAGGAATTACAGAAAGTATATATACACCAAAAATGTTGAGACAATTAACCATAAATGTTGTAGAATGGTTTTTATTGCAGAGATACAGCTACATTGTTTATCTGTGCTGTAAATGGTCAAAACATTTTGGCAATGACAAAGAAATAATAATCAAGTATTAGTTATTGTTTTCTCTCCAATCATTAATATTAAGTGTCTTAGGCTGATGTTATGCAACGCCAGGTCTGTGGCTAACAAAGCCCCCCTCATTTGTGACCTAATTCAAGAGGGGAAAGCGGACCTGGCAGGTATTACAGAGACCTGGTTGGGCAATGAAGGGGGGGTCCCCCTCGTAGAAATGTGCCCACCAGGTTTCTGCGCATTCCATCAGCCAAGAACTCGAGATAGGGGTGGAGGTGTGGCGGTCATTATAAAGGAAGGTCTTGACCCTAGGGAAGTCACTGTCCCTCAGACAACCGGATGTGAGTCCCTCCTCGTGAAGTGAGGTTATGGGTTACAGATGGGCCTGTTGATTGCGTACCTGGCTCCCTGCCACGTATCAGCAGCCCTGTCTGAGCTCCTCAACGTAATAGCCGAGGTGGCAGTTGAGACTCCTAAGCTACTGGTTATGGGAGATTTCAACCTGCCATCCATTGGTGAAACGTCTGAAGGGGCTCGGGAGTTTATGGCTTCCATGACGGCCATGGACCTGACCCAATTAGTTAATAGCCCTACTCACACGGGGGGACACACTCTGGATTTGATCTTTATCTCTGACCAGTGGCTGAATGGTCTAGATATAGGGGATATAGTCATCGAACCCTTGTCATAGTCAGACCATTCTCTCCTTAGGCTTGACCTTCTGACCACTATAACCCACCGCAGGGAGGCGGAATCAATTAAATGGTTCCGCCCCAGGCGCCAGATGGATCCTGATAGGTTCTGGATGGAGCTTGGGCCATTTCCTGAGACCTTGGCTCATGACTCGGCTGAAGACCTAGTGGCGTCCTGGGATAGGATGGCCGCTGGTGTCAGTGTTCCAATACTGACATAGAAGCAATGAGGAAAAAAGTTTGACATTTCACCTAGAAAAGCTTTCGGTGAATTCAGTCTCCTGGGAGATGTATGGGAGGGGTGACATTCCTGTGTGCTGAAGAGACAGATAAGAGAGAGTGATCTGGAAGACAGCCAATGGAAAGCAGTTTCTGGGGAAAGAATAGAAGGGGTTTTGGATGGAGGGGCCAGTACTGTCTGCATGGTTGTCGGGTACGGATGCATCGTTCAATAAAGAGAATATTTCCTAAAGTTTGCTGCTTGGAAATTAACTTATTTCGAGGATGAAACCGAAACTCCTGACAGCTGGTGCTTTAGACCGGGTCGTGCCTTTGCGGCTTCTGACTCGGCGTCGAACTTACCCAGCTCCTTGGTTCTCTGATGAGCTGAGGGGGATGAAACGCCGGAAAAGATGCCTAGAGAGCAGGTGGAGGACCAGCCATTCTGAATCCGACTGAACACTAGTGAGATCTTACATTAAGACCTACTTAGTGGCGATAAAAGCGGCAAAATGTAACTATTTTTCCGCTCTTATTGCATCGGCAGATAATCGCCCAGCCATCTTGTTTAGGGTTACCCACTCTCTACTCCAGCTGAGAGCCCAGGAAGATCCTCTGCAAGGACGAGCTGAGGATTTTGCACAATATCTGCACGATAAAATCGCTCAGATTCGGGAAGGCTTGGACTCTAACTGGGTTAATTTGGATGAAATGATGAGGGCAGATCTTGAGAACATTATCTGGGATGAGTTTGATACTGTGACTCCTGAGGACGTGGACAGGTTACTGGGGAAGCTGAATGCGACCACATGTTTATTGGACCCGTGCCCTTCCTGGCTAGTGCTGGCTACCCGGGAGGTTACACGTAGCTGGCTCCAGAGAATTATTAACGCTTCTCTGAGCGAGGGATTCTTACCTCCTGCCTTGAAAGAGGCGGTGGTGAGACTTCTCCTTAAGAAGCCCTCTCTGGATCCGGCTGTTTTAGCAAACTACCGTCCAGTCTCCAACCTTCGCTTTTTAGCAAAGGTTGTTGAAAGTGTGGTGGCACGACAGCTCCCATAGTACCTGGATGAAGCTGTCTATCTAGACTCATTCCAGTCCGGCTTCAGGCCTGGATACAGCACAGAAACAGCATTGGTTGCATTGGTTGATGATCTCTGGAGGGCTCGGGATAAGGGATGTTCCTCTATCCTGGTCCTATTAGATCTCTCAGTGGCTTTTGATACCATTGATCATGGTATCATGCTGCACCGGTTGGAGGGGCTGGGAATGGGAGGCACCATATTACGATGGTTCTCGTCCTACCTCTCTGACAGGTCGCAGTCAGTGTTGACAGGTGGACAGAGATTGACCTCGAGGCCCCTTACTTGCAGGGTGCCACAGGGGTCGGTCCTCTCGCCTCTCCTGTTCAACATTTATGTGAAGACGTTGGGGGAGATCATCCGTGGTTTTGGGGTGCGATGTCATCTGTACGCTGATGACACTCAGCTGTACATCTCCACCACAAACCACCCCAATGATGCCCTTGAAGTGATGTCCCGGTGCCTTGAGGCCGTACGGGTCTGGATGGGGAGAAACAGGCTTCGACTCAACCCTTCCAAGACTGAGTGGCTGTGGCTACCGGCGTCCCGGTACAGCCAGTTAGTCCCATCACTAACTATTGGGGATGAGTCATTGACCCCCACAGAGAAAGCTCGCAATTTAGGCATCCTCCTGGATGCACGACTGTCTTTAGAAGATCATATAACAGCCGTGGCCAGAGGAGCTTTCTATCAGGTTCGCCTGATTCGCCAATTGTGTCCCTTTCTAGACCGGGACTCATTACGCACAGTCACTCAAGCCCTCGTCATTTCCTGACTTGACTACTGCAATGCTCTCTACATGGGGCTCCCCTTGAAGTGCATCCGGAAGCTCCAACTGGTCCAGAATGCAGCTGCGCGAGTAATTATGGGAGCAACATGGTGCTCGCATGTAACACCTCTTCTACGCGAGCTGCACTGGCTTCCGGTGGCCTTCCGAGTGTGCTTCAAGGTGTTGGTTCTTACCTTTAAAGTGCTCCATGGCTTAGGACCTGAGTACTTAGAAGACCACCTGCTGCAACCGATAACCTCCCACCAACCAATACGCTCTCACAGAGTAGGCCTACTCATGATACCATCATTAAAACAATGTCATCTGGTGGTTCCAAGGGAGAGGGCCTTCTCTGTGGGGGCACCTACGCTTTGGAACAAAATACCACCTGGAATACGAATAATCCCAGATCTTCACACTTTCCGATGTGCCCTGAAGACCTTTCTATTTCAACAAGCAGGGCTAGCATAAACATCAAAATTCTATGCCAAGGTCTTAGTAGATACACCAAGTTGACTTAATTTATTATTTACTGTTTATAAAATATATTTATATGTATATGAAATCTTAATCTGTTCACCACCCTGAGTCCTTTGGGAGAAGGGCAGTATAGAAATTCAATAAATAAATAAATAAATAAATAAATAAATAAATAAATAAATATATAAATAAATAAATAAATAAATAAATAAATAAATATTCAGTTTGATATTACATCTCAGATGTTACTGAAGAAAATGATATGGATTGAAATCATTTCGTAGGGAAGGTTTTCAATATTTCTGTAGACAAAACACATAGTTTGTGAATAATTAGGATCTTTGAAAGGTGAGTGCTATCTTTGTTAGAATGAACAGGATCAAAGTGGAAAATCTGTGATGAAATCTACAAATGCAGAAGTCCATAAATTCTGGAAAAGAAGTGGGAAGCAGAATGGGCTCAATGTCTCTTACAAGTGGTCCTCTAGTTATGATCACAATTGAGCCCAAAATTTTTGTTGCTAACTGGAACAGTTGTTAAGTGAATTTTGCCCCCAATTTATTATCTTTCTTGTCATAGTTGTTAAGTGAATCACTGAAGCTGGTAAGCTAGGAACATGGTTGTTAAGTGAATCTGGCTTCCCCATTGACTTTTCTTGTCGAAAGATCATAAAATGTGATCACATGACCCCCGGACACTGCAACCATCATAAATATGAGTCTGTTGTCAAGCATCTGAATTTTGATCACATGACCATGAGGGTGCCACAATGGTTGTAAGTGTGAAAATGGTCATAAGTCGCTTTTTTCATTTGTAAGTTTGAATGGTCATTAAATGAACTATTGTAATTCGAAGACTACCTGTAATGAGATTTTTCTTTCTTTCTTGTTTAGTGAATTTTCAGTCTACTGGAAATTTATTAGATTGAAAGTATAGTCCTAAAAACTAATGCTGGAGTGTCTGAGATGCTCATTTATCTTTAAAAAAAATCAGTAAAAGGAAAGAAGTCCAGATTATTCTGCCTCATTACTGTAATATACCAGCACGAGCAAATTACAAAAAGTATAATGTGTGAGTAATGGTAAACAGCTATTCACTTGTGTGTGTATGGGAGGGGGACAGCATAAAACAGAATGCATTTGCAAGGAAGGGAAAAATACATTACACCCATGGTTGGAGGACACTCTTGATAGGGCAGAACAATGGAAAATTGCCTCAGTTTCATTTATTAGAATAGTGTCATAAAGACCAAGGTGCTTGGAAAATGTCCCAGAAAACTCACATCCTCTAAGCACCTTGATCTTTATGACACTATTCTAATAAATGAAACTGAGGCAATTTTCCATTGTTCTGCTCTATCAAGAATGTCAACACTTTGTGCACTTTGTGAAGGAGAGTTCTTTACCAGTATCAGTAACAGTCTGTGTTAGTGGTGGGTTGCTCCTGGTTCTGTCCGGTTCTTGCAAACCGGTAGTAAAAGCAGCAGGAGGCTTCGCCTACCCGCCTGGACATCATAATGGATGATCTGTGCATGCACAGAAGCGCAGATGTGTGCACACTCCTGTTGCAAATCAGTAGTAAAGGTAAGTAGAACCCATCCCTGGTCTGTATCATAAAAAATCAAGGGTTATTTTTTCACTATGGAAAAGTAAGATTCTAATATATCTGAGGTAAACGTAAGTTCATTTTCACTCTACCCTAATCTTAACAACAATTTAAATTCTATCACAAACTAGTTCATTAATAGAAAAAGGCAGCAATATATGAAAATGAATTTTGCTGATAAATCTGAATTTATGACTCTCTGTATCAGATGCCACATTAAAATTATACAATGATCGGTATATCTTTTCCACAGTTATACAGATTACAAAAGAGAAAGGAAAAAGGATGTTAACTTTGGTGGACGTATCAGACGGGTCTATGACATCTCAGCACCACCACATAGGAGCTGCCAACTTGCCATGGCCATGTCACCATACTCACCTTGGCGCAGCCACCTTGGTAACATCATCTCAGCACAGGACAAATCTCCATCGGAAACTCACCACAGGACAACTTGATGTGCCCCTGCAACACCTCACAATGACAGGGAAATGTATGAGAGGCAAGTCACACCTGTCTTGGCATTGTGCTGCCTGTGCACAAGAAGCTCATGGGGTGGGGGGGATGGCTGAATGCAGCCTAGGGGGATGGCCTGCCTGGTGAGCATGCAGCAGGTGAGATTTGCCTCTTGGGTGTGGCCGTGATGGTGATACCACAGACAGCCGTGCGGAGTGAATTACCACAACCTGACTTACTGGCCAGTCCCCAGAAGATTGGCTTCGATCCAGAGATGTAGCCTGTTGTGATGCTATGGTTGATGGTCATCTCCCACAAAGGAAGGTGCCAAAGGAGCCACACTGAGTTTTCCTATGGTAGGTTTCCTATGGTGAATTGTCCCACGCTGAAATGGCCGTGCCAATGTGGCCCTGGTGACATGACTATGGGAAAGTGGTGGTGCCCAGATGTCCCATTCTGGCACCAGAAGGCAAACCAATAAAATAAAAGGGATACAATAGGTGTAGGTGTTAATAGTAGATCTTATCCTTATATCTGCAGTTTTACACAGAAGAAAACATCCAGAAGTAGAGGGAAACCAGATCATTCTTTTATCTGAAACTGACAAACAAAACAAAATTATTTGTTAGTGACTTCAGCAAAAGGTGTAGCATCAGTTTCATAGACACCTATGATCCGCACAGGAGGTCCTGGTCTTCATCCAACCAAGAGCTTATTGACAGGGGGCAGGTTAGAGAGGGATTTTCTCTGCTAGATTCTGCCCAGTGAATTTACCAACCTTTCTGAATTACTAAATTTCAATGTCTATGGATATTCTCAGTCATCAAGGTCATTGTTTTCCCAAAGGTGCTTTTTCAAGAGGCAACTGGACTTCCTTGTTTTTCTTTGAACACAGTTTGTTTCTCATCCAAGAAGCTTCTTCAGCTCTGACTGGATAACGAGGAATGGAAGGATTTATATTCCTTGCAGACAGCTGGTCATATGCATTCTTTTAGATAGCCATTGAGGCCACTTGGAGTTTATCTGTGTCCTCGGGATCATCTGAGTAGTGAAAATGGGCATGGAACCTTCTTGGAACTGCTGAAAGGACTGTGTTATAGATAAGAGATAGCTAATGTCGTATTGCTCCCTCTTTGACGTAAATGGCCTCTTTGACCCCTCTGTCAAACTAGGGGTCCTCTCAGACCAAAATGTGGATTTTGCTGTATTTGTCTTTTAAATGCAGATGGACTGCTGAATCTTATATCCTGGTAGGTTTGTTTTCCTATGTTGTGCCATGCATTTATGAAGTTGTTTTGTTTCCCCAAAGTACAGATTTGCACACATCTCACTGCATTGTACTACATACACCACATTGCTCAGCTTATGTCTGGGTGTTTTATCCTTGGGGTGGGCAACCAAAGACAGCAAAGTGGTGAAGACAGTCCATGGTCCACATTTTGGACAAAGAGGACCACTGGTTTGAAAGAGGGGTCAAAGTGGCTATCTATGTCAAAATTGAACAGCTTTCTCTCAACAGAGGGGGAAAGAAGATATCATCTACTGTCTACAGCAGTAGACAGTCTTTTCAGCAATTGTAAGAAGCTCCACACCCATTTGCACTACTCTGGTGACACTGAGGATACAGATAAACCTCCAAGTGGCTTCAACAACTCTCTAAAAGAATGCAAATGACAAGCTATCCACAAGGAGTATAAATCCTTCCATTCCCCACCATCCAGTCAGAGCTAAAGAAGCTTCTTGGATGAGAAGTGAAAATGCTTCAAAGAAAAACAAAAAAGCACAGTTGCCTCTTGGAAAAAAGCATGGGACAACCATGACCTGGATAACTGAGAATTTCCATAGAGATAAAAGAAAGTGGTTGAAGTTTTAAAAATTAAGGGGAAAATGCAAATAACAAATCAAGAAAGTGATCTAGAAAATGTTTTTTGTTGTTATTGTTGGAGCTATCAAAAGCACTTGTGAAACTACTGATGAAATCTGTGTGATGGGAGAAAGAATTGAAGAAAAATCAAATCTACAGTATTTGAATGTAGTAAAGCTTAAGACTGTTATCACTAAAAGAAAGTAATATAAAATGTTCGTTCTCATACAGTTTCTACAGAAAATGTGTGGCTAGTAGATAATGCATGTTTATCCAGTTAATCTAAAAATGGTATGGTGACAGACATATGTGGTTACCTCCAATACTAGACTATTTACAAGCCACTTTAAAAAGCACTTGTCCAATATTGATCCCTCTCACAAACTCACTGCAAAAAAGTTTTTTTGTCCCATGATTTCCTCTTTGTCATAAGGTTGCAATTTTATTTCTTTGCACATGTATATCCTATCTGCATTTAGAACTTTAGTTATTTTTGAGGAAGTCAAGGTTTCTTTCTGGCAGATGGTGACATTCAAAGATTACAGACAATCTCCTCAACAGGAATGGCATGTTTCCTGAATTTCTTTAGCCTATATTTCAATTGATTGCTCTGTTAATATGCCATAAAACTGTTAAATTCCCTTGGAATTGATTAGGCTGAATCATGATGTGATTAATTTCGTTTGTGCTTCATAGCATTGTGAGCAGCTTCTGGAATGGAATAAAAATGAAATGAAGACCTGCATGTTATACTTACTCTTTGCAGCAATAGCTTGTAAACAGGCAAAACCCTATTCGTTTGAATGGTTTACAAGGCAAGTATTTGCACATGCCTCCGACTTGAATACACTCTGAATCACCCCATACATTGTGTTTAATTCCTGCAAAAGAAAAAAAAAAGAAGATAAAATCAATCAGGTTTTATACTTATTAAAAAATAAATAACTCACACTCTAAAGAATGCAAGCATTTCCCCCATTTGCAGGATATATTTATAGCACATACCAATACAATGCCTTGCCTGTTTCAAATCAAGACTGAAGTAAAATAGAATAACTTTTTAAGGTATTCTCAATAGTGTTTGTCAAAAATGTGCAATTTGAGGCTGGAGAAGCTCCCATAAAAACCTCTAGGACCGGCCTCCATGCTTTCTTGAGATGGCATAACACCTCCCAGATTTAAGTCATGCATGCCAAGTCTACCTGCTCATTCACAATTAAGACATGAATGAACATAGTCTATTGACAAATGGACCTATCAGTTCCCAGGAGTAAGTTGAAGTCAATCTGAAAGAAAAAAATGAAAGATGACAGGAAACTTTATTTGAAGCACTTTTACCTGTCTAAAGGAAGCAGCTGTTTCCACAATATGGAAAAACAAAAAGGTTTTTTTTTTAAAAAAAAAGCTGACTGAAAGCAAAAGGATTTTTTAAATAATGATTATGGGAAGCATAGGCCCTATTATAAGAAAATTCTGGGTTCAATCTAGGCCAGGTCTTTTAAAGAAAATATGGGGCAGTTACTTGAAGCAGACATAAAGTTTAATATTTGACAGTTTGTCAGCAGACATACAATCTAAAACAGCCAAAGTTAGGCTGAGAAGCGACATTTTCAAATGATTACCTTTAGAGAAAAACCTTTATTTTTTCTCCCAGGAGCAGAGCCTGGTGTAAGACCATAATCCCTAAAAATATTAATTAAAGGAGAACTGTAAAAATATTACAGTTGTCTTGGAAAATAAACTCACATAGATATTCTCATTCTCAAAAATCTTTGGGAGGCCAAAAATGCTCAAGTTTTAAAGTTGGGAAAGTTTCTTAAAAATATTACCTTTTCCCAGTGGTGGGTTGCTACCAGTTCGCCCTGGATCGGACGAACTGGTAGAAGCGGTGAGAGGCTCCACCCACCTGCACATATGCTTTGCCCATGTGCATCCACAAGTGAACTGGTAGTGACAGGATTTGCAACCCACTACTGCCTTTTCCTTTTATCCTCTCTAATCCATTATATTTAACTGCTTGTTTCTATTTGGTACTGTGTAGCAACCCCAACAAATACCACTTTTAATTAATTCCTTTATGTTTGTATATCCTACCTGAAACAGACAGGAGTGCTAAGAAGAAAATTAAAGAAAAAAAAATAAACCTCTTCATGATCCAAATATTCTTCAACATCACTAAAAGAAAAGAAATAACAATATAAGACAAATGACTGAAAAATGTTCAGTGGTACATTTGTTCAAGTTTTAGTTCTTATGGTTTAAAATTATAATTGGTCCCCCAAAATAGGAGAGTTTTCATGCACTCAGAAAAACCCAGATCAATCAAATGAATGAATGAAAACATCACTATAAATGTCCAACTGTCTTTGCATGAAAAAATCAAATCATGATATAAGAATTCAATGACTAGTGAACTTGTTTGAAACAATGGAAATTATAGTTTAATGCTAAAGTAAGGATTGAATTTAAGCTTTAACTATTTCTTCTGTAAAAGAAGTTTTGGAAATCACATTTTGTATGTTTTTGTTTCTTTCTGCAGTTTTTAATTTTTTTGCACTGCTATCTCATATCTTTTTTCAACTCTTATCTATTCCTCTGTTTCTTGTTAGTTTTTATCTTTTGTTTTATAAAAGATAATAAAGATATATAAATGTTCATCTGTCTCAGAACTTAATAGCCAGTTTATATCTATACAATTGTTAAATATAGAAGTGTTAATAGTTTCAAATATTTTTAAATCCATATCTTAGTTTGAATGAAAAAATACTCTTGGAATCCACTGAGATGTATAAGTGATTAATTACCGTCCTTGCAGGTCAATTTAAGCCAGACAAAAGCTTATAAGCTATCTTTGATTTTATATCCAGTTGAGGACATTGTCAACCCTATTACTTATTTATGTGAGTAGGTGTGATCTTTTAATCAACTGGGACCTGTTTGAGCCCAATAATATTTTTGTCTAAATGTACATAGTTTAATTGTGAATGCATACAAAGAAGCCAGTCTTCAGGCTTTGCAGATAATCCTGATCTTTGAAATTTGTTAAACTTTTAACAGTCATTGAAACACATGTTAATACAATAACATATTTTAACTCTAGTTTAAGGATTTCTAATTTCTAAAACACCATAGAGATAAAAAGAAAATATCAATGATTAGCTACTTACCAAAATATTGGAATTCTAGATTTCCTACTTACATTCTTTGATAGCATTTTCATGGTTTCAATTACACTGTATATTTTGAGCACATTCCATCCTTTGAGATATATTTGGTTTGATCATCCCACAGAAAATCTTATTTTAGGATTCTTAAATGGAGATAATGTACCTTTCTTATTATAGTCACCCGTATTCTGGAGTCACTCTGGAGTTATTCACTTGATAAAAGACACAATGTTTGGTTTAGAATAGAATTAGAACAGAACAGAACAGAACAGAATTTATTGGCCAAGTGTGATTGGACACACAAGGAATTTGTCTTGGTACATATGCTCTCATTGTACATAAAAGAAAAGATACATTCATCAAGAATCATAAGGTAAAATACTTCATGATAGTCATAGGGTACAAATAAGCAATCAGGAAACAATATCAATATAAATTGTAAGAATACAAGCAACAAAGTTACAGTCATACAGTCATAAGTGGAAGGAGATGGGTGATGGGAACAATGAGAAGATTAATAGTAGTGCAGACTTAGTAAATAGTTTGACAGTGTTGAGGGAATTATTTGTTTAACAGAGTGATGGTGTTTGGGAAAAAACTGTTCTTGTGTCTAGTTGTTCTGGTGTGCAGTGCTCTATAGTGCTGTTTTGAGGGTAGGAGTTGAAACAGTTAATGTCCAGGATGCGAGGGGTCTGTAAATATTTTCTTTTTGACTCGTGCAGTATACAGGTCCTCAATGGAAGGCAGGTTGGTAGCATTTTCTTTTCCTGCAGTTCTAAATATCTTCTGAAGTCTGTGTCTGTCTCATTGGGTTTCAGAATCAAACCAGATAGTTATAGAGGTTCAGATGACAGACTCATTAAGTTCAGTCATTAAGGCACCAAGCTAGAGTGAGTTTTAGTCCTCCTTTAGGCATAGAAGCTAGCTAGATGATTTTGGGCTAGTCACTCTCTTTCTCATCAGGTTGTTGTGAGGAAAATAAGGAATTTAATATACTATTAAGTATATTTGCTACCTTGGATTATTTATAAAATAATAAAGGCAGGATAAATATAAAATAATAAATAAACAAAATACAGAGAGTGTACTTAACTTATGAAGAGCTATTTATTCTTTATCTGATGTTGCTGTGGCCTAAATCCAAATCTCCAGCTTTCTCTCTTTTTGTTATTTTTATATGACTGGTGGTGGGAAGTGGGTGAGTAAGTTTCCATGCAATCTTTATCAATCCTCCCAGGAATACCAGACAGGAAGTATGACTAGATAAGTTAATTCTCTTTCATTTTATGATTATATTAACAGAATCATTGAAATCTGAAGGTACAACTTTCCACCACCACTTTTAACTGTTTTATCTATTAGGGTAGGTCATCTCTAAATCTCTCTCTGACCTTGAGGCCACTGGAGGCTAATGCAAGGTAAAAGTTATCCTAATTTAGAATCAAATTGAATCGAATAGAGTTGGAAGGCACCTTGGGGGTCTTCTAGTCCCCTGCTTAAGCAGGAAACCTTGCTTAACCATTTCAGACAAATGGTTAATCAATCTCTTCTTTAAAACATCCAGTATTGGAGCATTTACAACTTCTGGAGGCAAGTTGTTCCACTGATTAATTGTTCTGTCAGGAAATTTCTCCTTAGTTCTAAGTTGCTTCTCTCCTTGATTAGTTTCCACCCATTGTTTCTTGTCATGCCTTCAGGTGCTTTGGAGAATAGCTTGATTCCCTCTTCTTTGTGGCAGCCCCTGTGATATTGGAACACTGCTATCATGTCACCCTTAGTCCTTCATATCCAGTTCCAGTTCCAGTTCCCCTAATCATCTTCGTTGCTCTTCTCTGCAGTCTTTCTAGAGACTCAACAACTTTTTTACATCCTGGCAACCAAAACTGGATGCACTATTCCATGTGTGGCCTTATCAAGGCATTATAAAGTGGTATTAACACTTTACGTGATCTTGACTCTATCCCTCTGTTTATGCAGCCTAGAACTGTGGTGGCTTTTTTGGAAGCTGGTGCTGCACACTGCTGCCAGCTCCTTTTTAAATGGTTGTCCACTAGGACTCCAAGATCCCTCTTACAGTTACTACTATTGAGCGAGGTACCACATATATTGTACTTTTTCCCAGGACTACTATGCAGAGCTAATAAATGGAAAGCTTGGCCATTCATGTATAAAAATGGGGAAAAATGTTGGTAGCTAAAGATAATATTTTTCTTACTCAGAGTAGCCTACTAACTAGAATAAAAAAGTCAATTCATCTGACCATCATCCACCAGTAGGTTCTTAATTAGGCCAACAAGTATGCCATCAAGTTTATGGTGAGATATCATTATTTGTATATTTTGTATTTCTGCTAAATAAATAAATAAATAAAATTCAAAGATGTGTGCATTCCAAGGATGGTTTGGCCAAAGTACTATCTGTGACAAATCCTGAAGAACAAACGTATGTGACAATTTTTCCTTCTTCTGTTCTGTTGTGTCCACTTCTTGGATATTGCCTTGCAGTTTTCTTGGCAAAGTTTTTCAGAAGTGGTTTACCATTGCATTCCTCCTAGGGCTGACAGGAAGTGACTGGCCCAAGATCATCCAGCTGTCTTTCATAGCTAAGGTGGAACTGGAACTCATAGTCTCCCAGTTTGAAGCCTAATGGTTTAACCAGTATACCAAACTGGCTCAATCTGACCATTAGAAAAGGGAAACAAGGATTGTAAGTAAAGTAACCTTTTCTAAAATAAATAAGCAATTTAATAGTTATTTTTGAAAATAGCTTGATTAGTAAAAACTCTTGCTTTCTCTATGCTAACCAGCTGATAAAAAAAATTAATGGTGAGTCCAAATCTGGTCAGTTTCTAGACATAGATCAATGAATTCTACTTAGGAAAACAGACCATCGTTATCATCTTCAATCACTGGTTGAGCTTTATAGAGCAGCAGTCACCAACAGGTGGTCCGTGGACCACTGGTGGTCTGTGAGAAAATTTTGGTGGTCCGCAGAAAGATTATTTGCATTTTTTATCTTGCACTAATTCAAACTAAGTCAAACCCTGGGCTAGATACATGCAATGAACATTTCTGTTGCTGCAGAGAGTCTCCCCCTTTGGGTTCCTTTTGTGTGGGTCAGATGGGGGTAGAAATTCCGACTTGGGGTCTGCTTCAGCCTCCTGGTGCAGAGCTTTGGGTGAAGGCTAGAGGGAAGTGCCACTGGTGGCAAAGAGCCGAGGAGCCTTGTTCCAGTAGGACTGCATCATGGCCTGGAACCGACTAACCATATCAGCCTGCTGAGCCTCCAGGCGCTGGTATTGGCGTTGCAGTCCTGCAGGTCTTCCCTCTGCTTGGAAAGCCTATGCTCCGTGTCCTCAGTGAGGTGCTTCTGCTGAGCCTCCTTCCTGGTGAGATCCAATTTGAACTGAGCCAGTTGTTTTGCCAAATCTTTCTTGTGGTGGCTGCTTAATTCCAACAACTGTTTCCTGTTGGGGCCCTAAGGCGCCCGGGGGAGCAGACGAGGAGTAGCTGGGAGGGGAGGGGCAAGTAGAGGCCAGCAAGGTGCCCCTTGATGCGAGTGATACCGAGTTGGCCATGCCCACCCAGTGACATGACCACCTAGCAACGCCCACCCAGCCGGTCATTAGGCAGATCATATTAGTGGTCTGCGGGATTTAAAATTATGAATTTAGTGGTCCCTGAGGTCCGGAAGGTTATAGAGAATAACACTGTTTATTTGACTCCATTAAATTTTACCCATATGAGTATGCTTTGAAATGTAGCATAATTTTCACTGGAACTTCTGAAAGAAATACTTAGTTCCATTTATTTCAATGAACTTTAAAAATAATGCAATTAACCAAAATTTAATAACTATCCAGATGGTACAATTTCCTTACAAACATGTTTTCTTTGTTAGCTCATTACTTTAATTAGTTAGACTATAACATCGTAAAACAAAGCACTATAAATGAAGTCTGACTTCTTTAGAATTTATGTGCTGCCTAGAACTATTCATCAATTGCAGAACATTTAGTTACTGTTAAATGTTGTTCCCTTCTGATGTCTTTCATCATTCTTCCATTGCAATGAAATTATGCACTTCTTCCACCCACCATTATGTTATCTACTATAATGTGAAAGAACTAGTAATCTTTTTGTACAGTTTCTAAAAGTCCTTCTCTAACTTAATTGTTGTTCCTTGGAAGCTGTTATTCCTCATAATGTGATTCTCCAATTCCATCACTGTAGGTATTTCTTGATTAGATAACACAGTGCTTATCTTTTTGGCCACAAAAAGAGCTTTATGTAAAAGAATCTTCTATTTATAGAATGCAGTAGATTAAAATATGGGTGCCTGATAGCTGATTAGGAATGTGAAGAATAGAATAGTAGGATCCTTAGTGCTCTCTGAGCTTAGTTGTAGAAGTTTCATTACCAAATTAGATGACGTCATGAACGCATAGAGTAGTTGGGCTGCTTCAGGTGATTGAGAGGCTGGGAATGTTCCCCCATATAACAAAGTAATTTTAATAGAGTAAATGGTTGTTTTATCTCCTTGTTCAATATAGGTACATTAGCCAATGACAAGAGAGCAAGATGTGTGCTTCATCACAATAACAGCTCAGGAAAAGGCACATCATAGCTTTCTGGATTTAAACAGTGTGTGGGTGTTTGTGTGGGTGTAAATGTATGTTCATTTGGTACCTTTAATAAAGTTTTTGTTGCTGTTGTTTCAGTTCTGGCTGGTTGCTTCCATCACTGACCTCCATCGCTGAGCTACTGTAATGGTACATGGGAATGATCTTGGGAGACGGGTGAGGTGTGGAGGGGATGCTGCTTAGGGAACATTCAAATAAGAGAGGATATAACCCACAGTTGGACAATAGATAAAGAAAGAAACTCAGAAGGTAACCTTCCTATTTTTTCAGACTGTAAAAAAGATGGCAGGAGATTTGTACTACAGGTAGCCCTCGACTTACAACCACAATTGAGCCCAAAATTTTTATTGTTAAGCAAAACATTTGTTAAGTGAGTTTTGCCCCATTTTATGACTTTTCTTCCCACGGTTGTTAACATACTAACTTAACAACCATATTAAGTTAGTACTGTGGTTGTTAAGTGAATCTGGCTTCCCCATTGACTTGGCTTGTGAGAAGATCACAGAAGGTGATCATATGCAACCGTCATAAGTGTGAATCAGTTCCCAAGCATCTGAATTTTTGATCACGGGGATGGTGCAACAGTCATAAGTGTGAAAAACAGTCATAAGTCACTTTAATCATATCCCTTTGTAACTTTGAATGAATTGTTGTAACTCGAGGACTACCTGCATTGGATCTGTAACATTTTGTTAATGAAGCTTTACAGCAAAGTAGAATCAGCTCATCTGGTCATGATTCCTGTCTGATCTAACTGAGAAAGGTGATGGCTACTGGCTCCCAAAGTTTTTGTTTGTTTTCCCTTTCTGTATTTAGCCAGACCCAGAGTGGGGTAAGGATTTCCCCTTCAATCCTCTTTTGGTTCCCCAAACAGATGGTGTGGAATGGAGAAACCGATTTGTAACAACGGATGGTGGCAGCAAAGACTGAATTTGCTGGTCACCCAAAGTTCAGGAAACCTCAAAATCTTAGTATTTATTTATTATTATTATTAATTATATTTCTATACTGCCCTTCTCCCGTAGGACTCAGGGTGGTGTACAGCCAAGGTAAAAACACAAACACAAAAACATCATAAAATTTAAATTTAAAATTATTAAACAATTTGGTCCAATTGAATTAAAAACCCAAAATTAAAATATCTAATTAAAAATCATTTAAATGGTCAGCCCCGCCTGTTGGAACATCAGGGTCTTGAGGGCACGGCGGAAAGTATGAAGGTTGGGGACGTTATGTATCTCTGGGGGCAATTCGTTCCAAAGGGCAGGAGCCCTCACAGAGAAGGCCCTCCCCCTGGGGGTTGCCAGTCGGCATAATTTGACTGATGGCATCCTGAGGAGGCCCTCTCTGTGAGAGCGAACTGGTCGGTGGGAGGCTATTGGTGGCAGAAGGCGGTCTTGTAAATACCCAGGTCCTAAGCCATGGAGTGCTTTAAAGGTGTTAACCAACACCTTAAATCGTACCCGGAAGACCCCTGGGAGCCAGTGCAGCTCGTGCAGGAGAGGTGTTACATGAGCACAACGAGTTGCACCCATAATCACCCGCGCGGCTGCATTCTGGACCAGTTGGAGCCTCCGGGTGCTCTTCAAGGGGATCCCCATGTAGAGAGCATTACAGTAGTCCAGACGGGAACTTAGAGGAAGGGCTGGTTACACACTCTTTTCCCTTATTATGGCTCACTCGATCTAAAATGTCTGTGGTGACAAGTTGAAATTAAGAGGCACATATATTTCTCAGTTGAAATTGTAAATGAATTTTCTCTGTGTTGTGTAATTAATTTTCATCCTATTTTCTGACTGCTAGTTGACATTCATGGACACGTTTTGCCAATATTCTTCCTGTTTCTCCCACATAGTGATTTTTATAGTCCTTACATTGGATGCTATAAATAACTTCTGTTTTGTCTCTCTGTACTAGGTCTGTGGGTTTGTTTAATATAGTTGAAGGAATCTTGTTAGTGAGATAGTCATACAGTGATGCAAGTTTGGAGGTTTCTGAAAAGTTTTGGATATATAGAACAGTAATTTTTTTGTGGGTTGCAATGGTTGTACTGTGATAGGATACACGGATAGACACATTTTAATGACGTTTCATAGGAATTCATTGCATTGGAAGATAAATTTTATTGATCATCTATTTCTGCTTTCTCAAGTTCCAGGTTACTGCAATGCATTTTTGCTCATCTAAATCAATTCTTTGTGTGTTGTTGGGTTGAGGGCCTGCTGATTTAACAGATTTCCTATCTCCAATTGTTTCTGCCTATCCAGTATGCTTGGGCAATGTGTGTGCCTTCCAGAACCCATCAATTATATCTTTATTATCTTGCAATACTGAGGAAGTGTTCCTTCTCTGTTGCTGACCTCAGCCTCTGTAAGAACACTCTTCCATCCCAGGGATATAGGTGGTGACTCACTTTCCTGGGAATTCATAAAACTCTTAAGACCTACTGTAGTTATGTGCCCAGGCTTGGAGGTAGTACAGGTAGTTTTTGATTTACTACAGTTCATTTAATGACCGTTCAAAGTTATAAACTTCTGACAAGCAAAGTCAAGGGAAAGCCAGATTCACTTAACAACCATACTAACTTAACAACTGTAGTGATTCACTTAACAATGGTGGCAACAAAGGTCATTAAATGGGGCAAAACTCACTTAACAAATGTCTCACTTAGCAACATAACTGTTGGGCTCAATTGTGGTCATAAGTCCAGAACTGTTTGTATATAAGTACAGAACTACCCGTATGTTCGTGGGAACCCTTATCATGTGTAATTGTTACTGTTATGACTTTCTTTCTTTCTTTCTTTCTTTCTTTCTTTCTTTCTTTCTTTCTTTCTTTCTTTCTTTCTTTCTTTCTTTCTTTCTTTCTTTCTTTCTTTCTTTCTTTCTTTCTTTCTTCTCCCATCTTACCTAAAGGTAACTATGGGCAGCCCACAGTCATAAAAGATTAACACTATATAAGCTAAAACCATAAGTGAATTCAGAAAGCCAAACACTGTGGCCCAATTAAAAGATGGGGAGGATGAGAACTCTCCATCTCAAGTGAGTGATAATAAGAAATGTAAATAAATGGTATAGTTCATGTGGATTGCTATAAGGTAGTTGTGGGTTTACAGGCTGTTATTATTTTCTCTGTTGATGAGAATGTCCAGTATTAATTTCTTGTTCTCTTGTGAATTTCAGTCTATATAATGTGTTGTTGCCTTATGGCTGTGCTCTATTTATCATGATGAAAGTAGAATCTATTGTGTGGGTATGCATGCCTTCAAGTCATTGTTGATTCCTGACAACTCCCTGGTTTGTCTCTGAAGTTTTCTTGTCAAGATTTTGGAAGTAGTTTGCCTTCTTTTTAGGACTGAGACAGAGTGACTGGCCCAAGGACAAATAATTGGCTTTCTGTCTAAGATGGAACTAGAACTCATAGTCCCCATATTCCTAGCTCAGGGCTTTATAAATCCATATTTTGGATTCTAGGTATAGTACTGTTGCATTAAAGTTATAAACTCCCAGTGTTAAATTTTGCAAAAGAGATTTAAGGATCAGACAATAATCTTCATAAAAATACAAAAATCAATGATTTGCTATATTAATGTTCAAGTGATATTTTTTATTTTGTTTTTCATTTAGATTTCACTTTTGATGAGAATTCCTCTATTTTTCTATTGCATTTTCAGTTTCTATTCAAAATCTCAACTATTTTTATCTAGCGCTTGCGTTCCTGTAATAAGGCTTAAAAACAACAGTTCCATTACCTCCAATGCAATAAAAATGGGATTGAAAAAGAAAGTTTCAGTCACCTTACTGACCTTCAGTTCTATCACTGCCTCTATTCTGCTGTATTCTAGACTAATCACAACTTCTGGATGATTTTCAAGAGCAGCTCCATGTAACATACAGTGTATCATAATTCACACAGCTATATTATTATTTGGAGAATTTTTGCTTATTATGTTGTATCAACCAAGCTATTGTGGTTTGTAACCTATTTTTACTATACTCTGTGATCAGCCACGTGTGGTTTATTGTTTATATTATTTATATGATGTACAGTTGCAGGAACTGGGCATGGCTAGTTTACTGAAGAGAAGGACCAGAGGAGACATGATAGCAGTGTCCCAATATTTAAGGGGCTACAATAGAGAGGAAGGGGTCAAGCTACTTTCAAAGACACCTGAAGGCCAGACAAGGAATAATGATGGAAACTGATCAAAGAGAGATTCAGCTTAGAAATAAGGAGAAATTTTCTGACAGTGAGAAGAATCAACCAATGGAACAGCTTGCCTTCGGAAGATATGGGAGCTTCATCACTGGAGGCTGTCAAAAAAAGATTGGATTGCCATTTGTGAGAAATGGTGTAGGATCTTCTGCTTGGAGGTGGTTGGACTAGATGACCTACAAAGTCCCTTCCAACTCTTTTAATCTGTTAAATTCAGTAAACAACTGTTAAACAAATTTATGGATTAATGTGATATGAAAACTAGGTTGAAGTCTTGTACAGGCATCTGTCTCAAGGTCTCCAGATTAACAGTAAAAGAGTTATTCACTGTTATAATTGCCAGATGTTCATGGATTATAATAGCTGGAAATTCTAGGAATTATAGTTCTAAAGTATCAGATTGGAGAATCAACTTGATCAAGGCATCAATCTGGGGAAAGCTGTACTAAATAAATGCAAAACTGAAATTCTTCAAAGGCTGTTGCCATAGCATCAATATGACAATTGAACACTTCCAAAGACTCCAGTGGATTTGTACAATTGTACACACTATGGTACTCCATGTAATCCAGACCCTTCTGGAAATGGGTGGTCCCTTTTGATTAGACTGTGAAACATTTTGCTTTTTCCTGTTAAAGTTATTGATGAAGTGCCAACTGAATAAAATGCTTACATATTAAATGTCTACAGCTGATAATTAAAAATATTTTTAAAACATTTCTTTCCCTTGAAGTCAATTTTGTAATCCTGTGTAGAATAATTCAAAGATGAACCGATCAATTTCAGAAAGTGAAAGTGATTATCATAAAGATAAGTTAAAAACATACAATAAAATCACTGGTTTATTATAGATGTCAATGTTTATTTTTCAGTTTTTGCCTTTGGCAGCAATAGTAGAAATAGTAATGAGACAAACAGATGTTCTGATAATGAATCTAGCCTTGGCTGCTGTTCCAATTATTTTTCTTGTTATTCAGACTAAGAGCTGAAGCATTCAACCATTAATTTTAGGTTCACTGAAAGAGATAACATGGAAATCAAAATTTTGTTTAAAAAAAAAAGGAAGAAGCAGCATCTTAAACTTGAATTTTACATCCTGAAAGTACAAGACTTCATATAATTCTTTATCAGAGGTGAAATGCTACCGGTTCGGACCGGTTCTACCATCCGGGTAGGGAAAATTTTGACTGCTTCAGAGAACCGGTAAGGAAAATTTTGATTGGCCCCGCCCACTTGTCCTTCCCCTCCTCTCACCTCTCCAACATTCTGTTGTTTATTAGCTCAGCTGATTCGTGCGGCAGAGTGATTGCCCCCTCAACTGAGCTAAGAAACAGAAAATGAGTCTAAGTCTCATTTGCCCTCAGCTAAAATAATAAAGGGAAACTTTCTGTGGGTTTTTTCCTCTCCCCCCCCCCTCCAAGCAGGAAAAAGAATACTAGCTTTAATGAGATGTCTGGGCATTCAGCCAAGAGCAATTACCACCTCCTTATAATATTGGGAAGCTGAAAACCACCTTGCCTGAATTAAGAAACTGCCTCAAAAGAAACTGCCTTTTGCTTCCTCTAGAGCAAAAGCAGAGAGCCTCTTCCAGGGAAGATTTCTCTGTCTTTTATTTTTCTTCCACAGCAGAATAAAAAAGCCTCTTCTTGGGAAGGCTTTTCCAGTTCTTTATTCTGATTTTCTTCTGGAGCAAAAGAAAGCCCTTTCTAGTGAAGCAGTTCGACTGGTTGATTGTTCTCACTGTCAGAAAGGTTCTCCTTAGTTTTAGGTTGCTTCTCTCTTTGTTCAGTTTCCATCCATTGTTTCTTGTTTTGCCTTCTGGTGCTTTGGAAAATACATTGCCCCCCGCCCCCGCTTTCTAGCAGCCTCTTAAAAGCCTATCACACTCTTGGGCACACTCTTTGATACTAGTGTAATTCTTTTCCGACAGCAAGTTGCTCATGGCAAGTTGGCCATGGCAAGTTGTCCTATAGTGAGTTGGCTGTGGCGAGTTGGCCATAGAGAATTGTCAAGACCTCTTGAGAGGTCTTGCTGGAAGCCCCTTTCCTTTGAAAAATACTTTCGCCCAATTTTGAAACAATATCATAGTGATCTATATTGGTAGCAATGGCTGGATAGGCTAGTATATAAAACCCATGATTAAGATACTTAATTAAGGAAATAGTTTTAGGAAGTAGATAACCTCACATATCACTTGTCATTTTATTATTTTAAATAATGCAAAATTTGGCACCATTTTGTTGTTCTGTCATGCTTACTCAAGATGGCATCCATATATAATTTTCCCCTATATCTCTGTTATTTGTCATGCCACCCACTATCAACAGGATTTACCATTTTTTTATAGCATGATACTCCCTTCCGAGTTGTTTCCACATAGCTAGTTGTCCCCAAGCTTGTCATTTTTATGCTTCCACAACCACATGTGCATTAATTTATAATTCTTGTCATTCCTGCATACAGAAAAGGAATTCAGTTAGGAATTTTCCATTGTATATCCTCCCTCCCTCCCTCCCTCCCTCCCTTCCTTCCTTCCTTCTTTTTCTTTCTCCCCTCATATAAAGGTTAATACAGGGAGATGAATCTAATATCCATATGTCTTGTCCTACATGTCCTATCATCCTTGACATAGCAAATGACAGAATTAATTGAGGTAATCTGATATGTATTGGACTAGGAAAGACTGAATTATAACATTAACCAGAATTTAATCAACTTATTTCTGTTCATTTGCAACTGCATATATAGTTCATTTAAACTAAATAGTTAAAATGCAAACATATACCATTTTCTATATAATTTTATAATGGCAGCCAAAAATTAAACTTGCTTTTACTTTTAAGATGGAAGATATCGACTGACTTACACCTTTTCCCCAAAAATTAGTTTTCACATAAAAACACTGTACATAAAATTTGCTTTATGCCAACAAATGAAGAAGCCAAATCTTCCAGTTCTTTAAACTCATAAAATGCTGATGATCTTTTACATCTGTTCTTTCATCCTAATTTCAATCCCATCATTTTCTCTGTCCTCCTACAACCTTGGCATTTTCCTCATTCATAGTCCTGTCTGCTCAGTTTTCCCATTGCCACCTACAAGCATTCCCACCATTCTTTCTCTCAAATCCCTGTATTGGGGAAAGGTGTAAATGAAAATGGATAATTTATTTTTAAAAAGAGATCTTGTTCTTCAACTGCATTTTTAAAATAAAAGAACAGACTGGAAAGTTTATCTTATCTAATCTTCCCCCAACCCCCCACCCCAGTTTCAGTAAATATCATTTTGATCAAAATGTAAGAGGGATATTTCTCTTTCAGTGAAGTTCAGATATATGGGCCAAGTATATGTATACTTGAGCAGGTTTTAAACGTTTCTATTATTATTATCTTCATCATCATTATTCCCTGTTCCTGCACTATCAAGAATGTATGTATAAATTCCATTTATTTCCATGTTCTGGTGAACAGTAACATACCTAATATTGTACCTTTGTACATTCTTTTTACAGCAATAAAAAACTTTCCTACAGAATCCAATGAGCTTAAATTTAGGATATAAACATTCCCCCATCTTGCAATAGCCTTCAGCAGTGTGACATTCTTTTTCTGTTTTAATTGTATTTCCAATTCCTAAAAAAACAAAATGGAATGGATCAGAATTAGCCATATGCAGCAGAATGAATGAGGAAAAAGTAAATACAGTAAGCAATAGGAGAAAGGACAGTTTAAAACAGAAGTTACTAAAAGGCCAAATGAAATATTTTTTGAATATTTAGTGAGAAATCAGGAAGGAAAGAAATCAGGAATAGTGACTATATTAAGAAAAGGGAAGAAAATCTATATAACAATAATTATTGGGAAACATGTTCTATCACATGTTTCCCCAAGCCTTGGGCCAATCATTTTCAATTGTCACTCTGTCTCAGTATTCAGTATATTCAGATAGTATCAGTTGGAGAACATTGATCAAGATAATTTTTATAAAGAGAAAAAGAATGTAGAATTAAAGCCTTATCAGCTGGGATTAAAGGTTTATATAAATCATAAAGAGTTCAGATTCCAAAATGTATCTGAAGTTTGCTAGATGGCCAGTCAAAAGTGTTTTATCATGAAGTTGGCAATAAAGCAGGCTGGACATGGTATTAAGGGATCTGTGATGTCTCAGGTAGAAAGATCCAATACATGGGGGAAGAGGGATGAAAACTAATAACAACTACCTCTTTCTTTTGTATTTACAACCAAGAAAGAACAGAGAATTCTGTATGGGGAATTGTTGGCTCAAAAAATGGCATCATTAAGAACACTTTGTATTCCTTGACTATTTTATGTATAAGAAGTACTTGGTGAAAAGTTGAATGTACCTCACAAACCCTGGGAAGAATGTGGTTGAGAAATGTCTTGTGTGGGTAATCTGATGGCCTTTAAAGTGAATCTGTAGTGAGGAGGGAGGGAGGGAGGGAGATGAGAGGTGAGAAATTCTGAAAAATAAGATAAGACTGCAAAAAGAAAGAAAAATTGGAGAGCCTTAATGAAACTGGTAGGAGTATAAGAAAGAACACTGACAAAACAAAGTCAAGGTTTAAAAAAATGAAAAGGCCGTGTAACAAAAACAGAACAGCACCGAATAGCCCAAGCCCAAATGTGTAAGTTTTCAATCAAAAAGATTTAGGGCACAGGTGTTAAACTCACCATGTCATGTTGTTGTCACATGACGTATTGCAACCTTTTTTACCTTTGAGGAGTTGGGGTGCACGTGGCCTACACATGACGCATCCAGCCTGGGGCTGCCAGTTTGACACCCCTGATTTAGGGTCAGAATGAGCTGAGACTTGTAATAAATGCTAATCTATTTTACTGTCTTTTTGTGTGTCTTCCTCTCTCTTCCTCCCTCCTTCCCTCCCTCCCTCCCGCCTTCACACAGAGACAGAGGAAGAGAGAGAGGAAGAAAGAAAAAGAGAGAGGGAGACATAGAAAGAGACAGTAAATTAGTGGACAACAGGGAAATGGCAGAACTGTTTAATTCTTATTTTGCATTTGTGTGGTTTTGCTCCAATTTTTTAAAAAGGATAAAAGTCAGGAATATAGACTACCACTCTACTATTTAAAAGTTCACCTATTTTTGTTTATGGTTGATTAATTATTATTTTTTTTTACCTGGAGTAAACAAAAAGGCTATGCAGAAGAACACACATGTGAAGTAAAGGATCTTCATAATAAAGCATGTAAGATTCTGATGCTGGTAAAAGGGAAAAGATAAAAAAAAATATCACTGAGTGATGTCCAGTTTTTCTTTTGCAAGCAGTAGCCCCTAAATTAATATGCTAAGATAATTTTGGTGCATTGGTGATAGAAAAATATCATATAAAATTCAGAAAAATGCAGATTTTTGTATAACTATGTTTAATTTTGTACAGATGTACCACTTGTCTGTGGTACTTCCTTGCCAGGACCCAGAAGCTAAAGACAATCACTAGGAAATAGTCAATGTAAAATGGACTGAAAGATTAAAACAAGAAGCCCTCCAAAAGCAACGATAAAACATGGATCTATTTTTGTACTCTTACCAATACATACATTTGCAAAAGTTAAACTTATCGCAGAGATTTTTATATTTATAGATTTATAGAATATATATAATTATACACTGCCTCAGTCACCAGAATAACTGTAGCTAACATAATACATTAAAAGCCATAGAATCAAGGTTTAACAGAAAGAAATGACAAGCGCAGCTACTGTATTAACAACATCAAGGTAGAAAACACAATAAACACCAAGAATTGAACTATGAAAAATGATATTAATGTGATCTTATAAAATATCCTGCCCCAGCATTTGATGAAAAACCCACATTTTAAAGGCCCATTAACTAGTACTAGAGTTGGGGCTGTGTGGACTTCTGTGGACTCAATAACATAGATAACAGTAGGAAACCAATGACACAGAGATCAGTTCTACTTTTATTGTGAACCTGTTATGTATATAGTTTTGGCGGGAGATTTAAACAACAATAGGTCACTTGTGATTGGTCAGCTCCCTGGCTGGCAGGGTATTTAAGGAGAGCTGTTTGCTTATAACCTTTGCTGAAACCTCACTATACATTAAAGAGCTGTGGTCACTACCTTGTTTCTGCCTCCTCAATTGGCCAACTTAACATTGGTAATGAAAGTGGGATTGAGACATTGAGAAGCAAGCCAGAAAAGAGCTACCAACAGCGGATTCAGCCAGGCTGACAAGCCCATACATAGCAGGACTACCACAATGTCTGCGTATGTACCATCAAAGCTTTTTGACCCAGCCAGAGAGAAGTGGGGGTCATACATGATCTGGTTTGAGTGCTCACTGGAAGCCAGCAACATGCAGGGCCTCCCCAGCAACCGAAAGAGAGCCCTCTTCCTGAGCCACTGCGGACCGGAGGTCTTCAAAATGGCTGAGTCACTTTTGGAACTGACTCTGGTCCAGACCGTATCGTGGGAAGTGCTACAAGCCATGCTTAAGACACATGGTACGCCATGGTACCACTGAAGTTCGTGCAGCGCTACGAGTTCTGGCAACAAGAACAGCAAGAAGGAGAGCCAATCAGTGCATACATGACTGCCCTGCATAAGGCTGTGATGCACTGCAAATACCGAGACCTCGATAATGCGCTCCTGGACCACCTAATCTGTGGCATAAGAGATATACGCCTATAGAGAAGGTTATTCACAAGGCCAAACCTGACTCTACTCAGCACCCTCAACAAAGCTAGGGCATATGAGTCATCCACCAAGGCTACAAAGTCCCTGCAATGACTAGCCAACTCGCAAGGAATCCCGAAGTCAGCACCGGTACACCGAGAGGCCACCCAGACCAGCAGTGAGGAAGGGTCGGACAGGGACATCTTCCAAACTGAAAGACAGACACAAGAGCAGAGAGAGCATCCTGGGAGCTGCTCAAGCTGTGGAGGGGCACACTAGAGACAGACCTGTAAGTTCCGGGATGTCATCTGCAGACGTTGCGAAAAGAAGGGGCATTTGGCAAGAGTCTGCTGGGCAAGCCTACCAGTCAACCACAAGCCCCGGGACAATTTCAGCCAATCAGAGCAAGCACAGCACAAGTGGACCAGTAAAGATGGTGACCAAAGGAAAAGGCACGAATTTCAAAGCCACAAGACCTGCAACACCAGGATCAGACAGGCCAGTGCGACCATCGAAAAGAAGGTCCACACCATGGTCAAGATCAAAGGACAACCCTGAGAGATGGAGATCGACACCAGGTCATCCCTGTCCATCATGTCCTGGGCCACCCTGAAAACCGTCTTTTCCAGTGTCAAAAAGAGTCATCTGCAGACCCAGCGGATTCGGCTTCGAGACTACCAGGGGAACCACATCCCTGTGGAAGGAGTGGGCACGTTCCAGGTCACGTGTGGCAAATACTGGAAGGAGCTACCCCTCACCGTGGTCAGCGAAACCCTACCAAGCCTCCTAGGCTGGACAGGTTCAAGGCCTAGGAATGGGATTCACCAGTGTCCACAGCGCCAGTGGCCTGAAGGATGACCTCATGCAGGAGTTCCAGGACGTGTTCGACGACTGGCTGGACAAGTATGTGGGTACCCCTATTTCCTTTAATCTAGACCCTAACGTAGCTCCGATCAGACTGAAGGCTCAATGACTGCCTTTTGCACTCAAGCCCAAAATTGACTTGGAATTGAACAAACTAATCAAGCAAGGAGTGTTAGTTCCAGTAGACCACGCCAAGTGGGAAACCTCAATAGTGACCCCGATCAAGTCAGAGGGGTCTGTGCGCATTTGTGCAGACTACAAATGCATGTTAAATAAGGCTCTTCAGCAGAGCATGTACCTTGTCCCAATTGTGCATCATTTACTCCATTTGCTGGGCCCTGGCAAGATCTTTGCAAAACTCAATCTTGTGCAGGGGTACCAGCAACAACCTGTAGATGGCGCTACCGCGGAGGCACAGACTATAGTCACTCACAGAGGTGCCTTCAAGTGCACCAGACTTCAATTCGGAATCAGCATAGCCCCTGGACTATCCAAAATACTATGGAACGTCTGTTACAGGGACTGACAGGGGTGGTGCCCTACTTTGATGATGTACTCATTAGCGCAACAGAAGAGAAGCAGCTAGGGGACAGACTCAGATGAGTGTTGGAAAAATTCAGGGAGGCCGGAATCCATGTAAAAAGGAACAAATTCATGATTGAAGTTCCCTCTGTGGAGTTTCTGGGGTACCAGGTGGACGGATCGGGCATACACCCCACCGAAAGCAAAATAAGGGCCATCCAAAATGTGCCCACACCAAAAAACAAATCGGAGCAACAGGCTTTCTTAGGTCTCCTCAATTTTTATGCCATATTCCTGAGAGACAAGGCAACAGTTGCCAAACCTCTACACCAGTTTTTGGCCAAGAATGCACCTTGGGCCTGGGGGAGGGCTGAAGCTGCCGCATTCAATGCAGTGAAAAAATTCTTATCCGCGGGTAGTTTTTTAATTCAATATAATGCGACGCTACTGCTTGTCTTAGTTTGTGATGCATCCCCTTTTGGTTTGAGAGCCATCTTGAGCCATAGACTACCAAATGGGCTAGAGGCACCCATCGCCTACTACTCATGAACCCTGTCCAGCGCAGAATGGAATTACAATCAGTTGGACAGAGAAGCCCTCGCAGCCATCTCGGGGGTCAAAACATTTCAGGAATACTTATTTGGATGAAATTTTGAACTCATCACAGACCATCGATCTCTCTTAGGCCTCCTGGCTGGGGATTGGCCCACCCTCACTGCCATGTCTCCACACATGACACGGTGGACCATCTTCCTGGTAGCTTACTCCTATCAACTTGGCAACCAACTGGGACTAAGTTTGGGACACGCTGATGCCCTCAGCCACTGTCTGCTACCGGACCTCCTAGAAGACCCAATCCCAGAAGCACCAGTTCTCCTGATTGATGTTTTGGACTCAGGGCCTCTCACTTCAATGGAAGTGGTGAGAGCCTCTGCTAAAGATCACGTGCTAACGACTGTAAGGAGTTAGGTCACGAGGGGTTGGCCAGCAAAGACTGAGGGCAGGGAATTCAAAGCATTTTCAAACAAAAAGAATGAACTATCTATGCAAGGGGGGTGTTTGTTATGGGTTGACCACGTCATTGTGCCCCTATGCTTAAGAGAAAAGGTTTTAAAACTTTTGCATGAAGGGCACCCTGGAATTGTAAGGATGAAGGGGCTGGCTAGAAGCTATGTCTGGTGGCCCCAAATATATAACAACATTACCGAGTGGGTGGGGAAGTGTAACCCCTGCCAAGAATCCAGGCCAGATCCCCCCACAGCACTGGTCAGGGAATGGGAGCATCCCCAGGGTCCCTGGTCAAGGATACACATAGTTTTCGCTGGCCCCTTTCACGGCCAAACATTCCCGGTGATCATTGATGCCTATTCAAAATGGCTCGAGATCATCCTAATGCAATCCATGACTTCCGAAACAGTCATAAGGTGCTTCAGAAACTCTTTGCCACCCACGGATTGCCCGATACCCTCGTATCAGATAACAATTAACCACCACACAGTTTGAGGGGTACCTGGCAGAGTTGGGCGTCAGGCATGCACTCTCTGCCCTGTTTCATCCGGCCAGTAACACTGGCTGAAAGATTTGTGAGAATGGCCAAAGAGGCACTCGCACAGCTGGACGTGGAAGACTGGCAGACCCAAATAGATAAATTCTTAATAGTCCAACACGCCACCCCTTATACAGCCACAGGCCGCAGTCCAGCTGAACTCCTAATGGGTAGGAAGCTTAGGTGTACCTTGGACCGATTACACCCCAGCTACTCCCCAGACAGATTTAGAGGAGCTGACCAGAAGTTGAGGGAGTTTCAAATAGGGACACCGATGTTCATAAGGAATTATTCAGAGGGGCCCCGAAGTGTAGCCGGGGCAATCTCTGAGATCAAGGGGCCAAAATCATATATAGTAGACGTGGGAGATGGGAGGATCTGGCGTAGACACATCGATCAACTCAGAAAAAGGTCAGCTGAGGAAACAGAAGGGTACTCAGAAATGCCAAGCCCTGATTACCAAAGTTTTCCCACATCAGCTAGCTCAAGCCTGAGAAGGTCAGAAGACTTAGGTGCGAATCCCAGGATCCAGCGTCACCCCAGTGAGACACCACTTCCAGCCAAGGACATCAATGCCCCCAACGAAATCCAGGAGGTTCTACTAGCAAAGCTGGGAGAAACAAAAGGTCCCTCTGACTGGCTCGACGCCATGCGACAGACTGAACTGCGCAGGTCAACCAGGGTCCGGACATGCCCTGGTCACCTGCATGATTTTGTATGCAAACGTATAGAATAAGTGCCTTCTGGGAGGGGAAGGGGGTTATGTGTATAGTTTTGGTGGGAGATTTAAACAACAATAGGTCACTTGTGATTGGTCAGCTCCCTGGCCAGCAGGGTATTTAAGGAGAACTGTTTGCCTGTAACCTTTGCTGAAATCTCACTATACATTAAAGAGCTGTTGTCACTACCTTGTTTCTGCCTCCTCAATCGCCCAATTTAACAGAACCTATAATAAGTATGCAAGTATGAATTTGCTTCCCTGTTTCTTTCCATTATCTTGTGTGAGGGGCTTACCTGAGGCATATATTACATTTTACCCTGGTCTTTTTTATATGATTGTTTCATTGTTAAAAGCTCTTCCATGTCCATTTCCTTTATACTGTACTACTTCTCAAGGAATGCAGGGATGACCATGGAAAAAATCATGTGTCTAAGATCTCAGAAGATGACATTGATTAGTGCATGCCAACTCTACCAGATCTAATAAATAGGCAGACATAACTGGAGAAAAGTGATCCCTCAGATTTAATCCTCCAGCCATTAGAGTTTTATAATTGGTAACGAGAACCTTGAACTGCACCTGGAAGCTAACTGGTAACAGCCGCCCTGAGTCTTCAGAGAGGGGCGGCATATAAATTAAATTAAACACTATTGTTACTTGGCCTGATACATTTTATACCAATTCTAACTTCTGGCCCTTACAGACTCTTCCATCTAAACTGACATTGCAGAAGTCCAAATGTGAACTGATTAAAGGCATGAGCGATCATTAGAACAGTTTCTCAGTCCAAGAAAGGATTAAAAGACATGATCTTTACAAAGTGTCCCTTGGCTACAACAGCCATTGGCTCACAGTGCCCTGAGGTCCTTCATGAAAGAGGGGCCTTGGGCTTGAACTCTCCCCTGCTACCACACCAAGTGAAATCATGCACAAAAAAGGGGGAACTATTGCTTACTGACTACTTGCTTCTTTCCATAAGCAATTTTGTGGTCTTTATAACTCCAGAAACATTTGAAGGATCTAACATCTCCCCAAACTTTCCAAAACAATAAAGAAAATGCTTCCCAAATGTTGCTCCTACTCACTATGTCACTGGTTCATAATGGATGCATAAAGAGCACCAGCATTCCTTTCTTTGTGAGAGTCAGCCCCTTCAAGGATTTCAAACCCTCTCCAAAAGCAAGTTCACAAGTTTCTCTTTTCTATGAGAGAAAAGATATTAGAAGAAAAATTAAACAACACTTCACTATGGCTACCTGGAATCATTTTCACTTTGAGCCTTAACAAAACCCTACATACCATAAGCAATGAAGAAGTGATTAAGAGTCCCTCAATCTTCTCTTCCCTCCTCCCTGTAATCTACCCAGGAAGTGAATACCAAAGAAAAAGGGCTATTCTGTTGCTATGTGACAGCAGCCTTAGAATTTTCTTCAATTATCACTTAGCAGCAGCCATTACAATAGTTCCATAACAGATGAAAGACAGACAAACAGAGCTATTTTGTCACTCCCTCACTCCATCCTTTCTCCAGTAATCAGATGATCTCTTCAAGCAATGTCAGAACTCTGTTCCTATTGGTAAGGCTATTGGGAAGAGGAATGGTTGCCACAATTTCCTCCCCTCTATACAACAGTGATGAAAATGGCTGACTTTATATAATAGAAGTAATCATCTTCAAGTAAGGGCCCCTGAGAGGAGGAAAGTCTTATTCTCCCTTCCATTCAAGAACTTTGTTCTTCTATATTTGTGCACAGGATCCTTTCAGTCTAAATGTAGAATTTTAATGTTATTTCTGCCTTAATTCATTTCATTACTACATGCACACTAGTTGTTTAAACTTATCAAGGTTGTCTTTATGCTGGTTCTAGAGCATTACAAGAATCTTTCTTGGATAGCACCCAAATCCCTATAAATGAAGAAGGAACCATCCAAAATATGGTCGAGTATGGTCAATTGGTAGAGAAGGAACAGAATAAAGTGAGAACAGCACAGGAAATCCAGATAATATGGCAGAAAGTTATAGAGAGTGTAAAGAAATCAGAAATATTGCAGATAGCATGATAAATAACGCAATCAATTGACAATATCTAGTTAGGAGAAAAGAGTCAAGTCAAAAAGTTGTAACTGGAGGGAGAGATAGATATCCTCAAAAAGAGAACTTTAAAAAATGAAAGGCAATGTATGAATAAATGCATAGGTTTAGTGAAATTAAGATGTGATGAAAGAGTGCCTTTTCCCAGTTTTGACTGGTGTACTGTTTATGCCCCTTTTGGAATGGAAGATCCTGCCAACAGTCACATATGTCCTCATTATCTCAAGTGAATTACAACAAGGCATTCTATTGGGTCTCCCTTTAAAGATCACCCAATCAAAGCAGAATGCCACAGCTGCAAGGTAAGATTAGTTTCAGCACAAGTTAAAGTGGTGTTTTATGTTTTATATCTCCCTGGTGTAACCAGAGAGAGGCAGTACCTCAGGCTGCCTGGTCCCATGCCATGAATGACATGAGGAAATGTTACATCCTTTAGCACCTTAAATTAGATCCAGAAGCGAATTGACCACAATGCACCTTGTGGAACTGAGTATAACATGCTGTTCTAGAAGCACATATAACTGCTCACGCTGCTGTATTCTCTACCAGCTAAAGCATAAAAATCAGGAGTGCCAGCGGGCCAGATGCATCACATGCAGGCCACACCCAACCCAGCTCCCCAAAGGGGGAAAACATTGTGAAACATCGCATCATGGCAACATGACACTGTGAGTTTGATACCCGTGTTATAGATACTCTTCAATGGCAGCCCAATGTAGAGCACAATGCAGTGACCAGAAATGAGTGGCTGTAAGCAGGGCCTGCCAATATAAAAACAGCAGAACTGTTGATGAACCTAATCTAATCTCACAACAGTTTGCCAGAGGGCCATGACCTGTTGTTATAGTCCCATGATGGTGAACCTATGGCACACGTGCCCAAAGTAGCACATGAAGCCATGTTGCCTGGCACATGCGGCATAGCCCATTCTTTTCTGGGTTTCTGGTGCTCGTGCATGTGTGACAATCAGCTGGCCTTCATGCGTGTGGCAGTGCTGGAAACTGGAAGAGCTGGTCTTCTGTTTTCTGGCGTGAACATATGTGACGGCCAGCTGACAGTTGCATGCACATGTGCGCCAGTAACCGGAAGACTACCTGGCTGGCGTGCATGCGTGCACCGGAAACCGGAAATTCATTTTCCAGCACATGCATGCCCCCTCGGCAGCTCCTCTTCTGGATTGCAGCCCTGACAAGCACGTGCACATGTTTTCTTTTCGGCACTGAGTGCTGAAAAGGTTCGCCATCACTATTATAGTCCAACAGTATCTTGTATCCAACTTTGCCCACCAAATCATGATTACACACACAGAGAGAGAGAGAGAGAGAGAAGAGGCATACTATCAAATTCCTCCCCCCAAACACTATAAGACTGTAGAAGCTCAGTGTTCAATGCAAGATTTTTTTATTTGCTTAAAGAACAAGCACAAGATAAATCAGCCATAAAAATGACAATGTATTGCAAATGTAGGAAAGGAACTTTGCAGATCAAGCAAAAAAAAAATCAATCAATCAATCAATGAATGCTCAAACTGGGGAATCCATCATGAGTAGCCAATGGTATGATTTTATCTGCACAAAGAGCAAAACAGAATAATCATATTAAAACTTTTCATTTGGTACATAATTTAGAAACACATATATGTATACATATTAATTCAAGTAAATGAAATATAGAAGAAATACTCTCAAATTCATAATTAACCCCCACCCCCCACACTGAACAGACCTTTCCACCCAAAATTAAATTACTTAAATTATATCAGTGGAGTGTATCTTCCTTTCTCTATATTTAAGACAGCTCGGTAAGTTTTCAGAGATAGCTTATTAATGCAAGTAAAGTGCTACATATTTTTTCCCCATTCTTAATCTTTTTGTGTAAGGATCTAGGAAAGAAATTACAGATCTAGGAAAGAAATCCAGAAAACGGAAAAATAAAGTCCAGTTGCCATTTGGAAAAAAGCACCTTTAGGACAACTATGACCTGGATGACTGAGAATCTCCATTAACATACACCCAAGCTTCTCTTCTGGAGATTCTTCTCCTCTATTCTAGATCTATCTTCATACTGTCGTATTAATGTTTATCAAAGATTTAGACTTAGTGATGATTTGAGTGCGAAGCATAATTGTTACTCAAACCGAGAATCCCTGAATTTGAATTACAGGATCATTGAAACTGAAAAATTAAGGAATTTTGAAGCGAATCTTTCCTCCGGATGAGATCAGAATTTGGTTTAGGTTTGCCTCTGCATTAGATTCACTTTGCCAAAGAGATTTGTGCAATTTGGTTTCTCTGCTTAGCCTCAGAAGATAATGAACCTTAGTTACCAATAAGAGCATTTAATAGTTAAGTGCTGCCATTCAGCGTCAAAATCAAGGGATAGATGGACCAACTAGATGCATACTGTAGCCTTCAACCATCAATACACTAAAGCTTTAATGGTTGACACTGTATTTATGAATAAGTGGCCTGTTTTACTATCAGTCTCAACTCAATCCTTATTGCTGTGACTAAACAGCTGCTACAGTCAAAAGAACATGCCACCTCAATTTATTTACAGACAGACAGGAGAATCTAAGGCATTCCATATATTGTTGTATTATGATCTCAAACTTCATAGCTATTATGGGCACTAGTAAGGAAAACTTGTATCTCTGAAATTCTTTGCTATAATTTTATGAACTGTAAGTAGATTTTACTGAGACCTTGGGTAAATAAAAGAAGCAGACAGAGGAAATAGTTATGATAAAATAAAATTAAATTACTGTTTTTTGCAGCAGATACCACCCTTATTATCACACTTTCCAATGGCAGTCAGATTTGATGGGCATCGTAGAAACCTGCACTTGCCACCTTCACGGTCACAGTCAGCAGCTGTCTTTGGTGTCTTACATGCTAGAAAGAGAGAGGGAGGGAGGGAGGGAGAGAGAAAGCGAAGAAAGAAAGAAATTATACAGATTTAAATTTGTGCATCCAGAAACCCTCTATTATTATTCTTACTATTTGTTGTCAGAACAGCAGAATTTACCCAATAAAACAGGGCCACTGTGAAATCAGAGAGCATATACACCAGTTGTGGGTTTCAATTTTTTTTACTACTGGTTCTGTGGGTGTGGCTTGGTGGGCATGGCTTGGTGGGTGTGGCAGGGAAAGGTTACTGTAAAATCCCCATTTCCTCCTGATCAGCCGGGACTCAGGAAGCAGAGAATGGATGGGGGCGGGGCCAGTCAGAATTTTTACTACCAGTTCTCCGAATTACTCAAAATTTCCGCTACCAGTTCTCCAGAACTAGTCAGAACCTGTCGAAACCCACCTCTGATATATACAGACCTTGCCCATCATGTTCTGTTGGGTAAATAAAAGGGGAGATAAAAATTTATATATGACAAATAGATTATTAAGATAGAAAAATGTTTGGACTAGAATCAATCAGTTGACACATTCAATAAAATATGCTTAGCAATAAGGACAAAAGTCCCAAAATTCAATCCCAGTAACAAGATCTATCCAAAGTTAAAACTTTTTTTTAGTTCAACTGTTCATTTAAGATTTTAATAATCCCATAGGACTAACTAGTGCTGGAGAAAAATTTAATATCCTTCAAATCATGTTCTGGTAAGTAGAATGATAATTCTTTTTTTTTTTTTAATGGAAGTTATCAGGAAAGTGATTTGTCATTGCTGTCTTCTTCCAGATTGTTTTTTGTTTTTTTTGTTTTTGACTTTCCAATCTAGCCTAAATTCCTGACATTCTATAAAGATCTCTCATTTACACACTAACAAACCAATCCAATCTCTTTTAGAGTCCAGACAAGATTGCTCAGATGTCACAACTTGCTGAGATAACTTAATAAAAATATGCTGCAAATATTTCATTGTCTCTATGAAAAGACCTAGAAATGTTATGCTAGCTTTACAATATTCATTTAAATAAATAATGTGTTGATCTATTTATTAAAAAATAAAATAAACAGTAAAAATTGCAACATTCTATATCAGAGAGAATGTGTAGGAAGCTGACTTTGTAGAAACACTGCTTATGGGGGTGCCAAAAGCCCTAATAAGCAGGTATATATAAAAGAATGAAAGCTATTGCTATAAGTGCATTGTAAGCCACCCTGAATCTTCGGAGGAGGGCGGCATATAAATTGAATGAATAAATAAATAAAATGGAATTAACTATAAAGTGTACAGTGGATTAAGGAGGGGGCAGGGCTACTGCTGCTGCTGGAATGTGTTTGCAGCAGCTCCTCTTGGTTTTATTTTATTTATCAATTTTTAGTATACCCATTGGAGCCTTTTTATTTAAATAATATTTTTCAGAGACGATAACAGAGTAGACCACATCACAGACAAAGTTTTGGCTGATGAGGATTAATAAGGCATGGGGAAAAGAAAGAAGCGCCATGGCATCATCCTGGGATCTCTCCCACCAATGAAGAATGCAAAACAATCAAAAATTGACAAGCACTTTGCTGACAAGAGATTTATAAGTGAAAATACCCCCCCCCCCTACATTTCCAACAATCTGGAGAGGTTAGAACGGGACCGACAAAGAGATTTAACAAAACAGCAGATACTAGATTTTTCTGATCTGGGGGAAGGGGAGCAAAATGACAGCCAGATGTTTTCACAAACAACGAGTCCAGCTACAGCCTGTAGGGAGACCGAGATAAAGTCTAAAAAGTTTAACAACAAACTAATCCAGAGTGTGGGGAGCTTACCGTGGGAGAATACAACAGAGTTTATGGCAAAGCAATGTCTTCTTACAGCACAAACAGTTGTTTCAATATTTGAGCAACTAATAACCATCCAAGATGATGTAGAGACACTGAAAAAAGATATAGCTCTTTTTCTGCAAGTACAACATTGGGCTACAGGCACCCCCACTAAAGTCCATACAGCAGACTTGGGTAAATACCATATTCAGGATAAGGAAGAGGAAAAAGAGCAAAGACCCAGGGAAACAGTTAAAGAGTCTGCCAAAAAATGGCAGCCCATTCAGTAAAACAGTCCTTCTCCAGACAAGGCATCAAGAGGAAGAGATATTAATAGAGGTATTAATAGAGAAGTTTCATTGGAAGACAGTAAAGCATCTCCCCTACTATTACAGCAATCACATCGCTCATTACAAACACATCAGGTTGCACTTAGAATCCATATGAACAGAATTAATCACAGACCTGGATTACCAAGAGCGCTATACTAAATTCCCTAAGACAGCTTCTTCACTGTCACTGGGGGTAGATTGATCTCTGTGCCGTGGAGTGGCTTCCTGAGGCCCCAAATTGGAAATGGATACTTCTGTCTTTCAAACAGCCGATCATACCACTGTTGCTATTCAAGATGAAGGCACATCTAGCCTCCTTTCAAATATTTCCTGTCAGAGTTTTCTGTGAGGAAAGGGTTAAACCCTTCATTGTTAACATGCTAACTCCCAAAGTTGCTGTCTCTTCTGCATTCTGAACCTTGGAAAAGAGAGGGGAAGAAAGTGGGATTAAGCCAGACTTGTCCAGCGAAGATGTACTTAACAGCACAGAAACCGGTCTCATTAATGCTTTTGGCACTCTCCCAAGGAAAGAACAAGATAACATACTATTCAAGTTAGAAAATTTTAAAAAATCCTTATGGACATAATTGATACAACTGAACCACTTATTGATCAGGTTTTCCCTATAATTGAGCCTCTTGCTTCTCCCCCAGGGGCAATGATTTGCATGAAGATGTACTGTGGATTAGAATGTCTCCATTGCATTAACATTCTTTGAACAAAAAGAAAATATATCCCACACTATCATAAGAACATGAAAGAGCATCTTCATATTTATGTAATATTCTTCGTTAGTTTGACATTAAGATATACCTTACCTATGGCCATTATCAGGGCAAAGAAGACAATAGCTGAAAAAATGCCAAAAATCTTCATGTTTAGGAGATTACAATACCACTGGGAGGGAGAGCAGGGTCAGCTGTCAGGGAGGAAAGTTGTGCAAAATGGCAGACCACTTCCTGCAATTCCAAAAATGTGAGGGAAGAAAAGAGTGAAGACCTTCCTGAGATGATGGTGAATTTATTGGTGGATGCACTAGGAATCGGGAAAGAAGAAATGATCAACAGAATGGATGAAATTTATAGGATCCATACTAATTATGCACATAAGAACAATCGACCCAGAGAAGTGCATATTAGATATATAAAAAAATCAATATATGACAAGATCCTCCATAGGACCAGAGAAGACCCACTGGAGTTTAGAGGAAGGCAGCTGGTGGTGTTCAAACAGGTTCCCAGAAGAGAACTATGATGACCCTACCAAAAGCTAACATTCAAATTGACAAGAAAAAACGTGAATTTCCAATGGTTGATTCCAGAGTTGATTATGGTATCCTGGGATGGAAAAAGGTTCAGACTGGACACAGTGAACAAAATAGAAGACTTTTACAGACAGAATTTTGGTAATGAAGGGGAGGTGGAAGAAAGAGAAAGAAGGGAGGATATAGAACTAAGAGGACAGTCACCAGAGAAGAGGGAATCTCAAAGTAAAGAGAAAGGTAATGGGAAAGGAGAGAATGTAGATAATGGGAAAGATGATGATCGTGGACACAAAGAATACAAAGAAGTCAGATAAACAAGGGCAACAAGGCCTAAATACAAGTTGAGGTGTACAAGAGGAAATATCAATCTTATCTGTAAATGTTAATGGGTTAACTGCTCCAAGAAAAAGGAATTTATTTTTCAATAAATAGTATAAAATGAACTTGGATATAATAGTTTTGCAAGAAACACACATAAAAAAGCAACATCAGTATCTATTAAAATGTAATAAACTGGGGAATATGTTTATATCCTCATAACAGCACAAGAAAGGGGGAATTGTTATGTATGTAAAGGATGGAATTTTGGCTAAACAAATATGTAAAGATGAGGAGGGTAGAATATAACTAGTAGAGTTAACCTCGAATGAAAGAAAAACCATCTTGGCTAGATTAAATGCACCAAACGAGGGTCAAAAATTATTCTATACGAAATTGTATAACAAGGAGATTTAGAATATGATAATATGTGGATAATTGGTAATTACAATGCGATTGTGGATAGAGAACTAGACTATAGGAATGATAGATCAAAGAAAAGTATCAGAAGAATATTACCTAATATATTTTTTTAAATGGTGGAAGAACTGAGTCTAAAGGACAGTTGGAGGGAAAGAAACAGGAACAAGAAACAATATACATATTACTCTGGCAGACATCAATCTTGATCGCGAATTGACATGGCATGGGCATCAACGGAATTAAATTTAGAAATTGAGGAAATTAATATTGATACAAATTCATGGGCAGATCACCTATTATAATTAAATGAAAAGGACAAAAAAAAATAAGGACCCTTAAAAAAGCAATTCTAAATTTAAAAAATGAAATTAAAGATGGATGAACAAATGAGCTTGTTTTTTCAAAATAATAAAAAAGAGGATATGAATAATCAAAATCTGTGGGATACATCCAAAGCTTATATGAGAGGAATAGCAGTAACATACATGGCTAAAGATACTAAACAAAAAAGGCAATTCCAGAAAAATTTAGAGGAGGAGCTTAGCAAATTGGAGAAAGAATTACAGGAAGAACCAAAAAAGCAGGAATTGAAACAGCAAATAGATATAACTAAACATAAATTGAATATCATTGAAAAGGAGACTATGGCGCAGCAAATAAAAAGTATCACACAAAACTTTTTTGAGAATGCAAATAAGACGAGAGGTTGGTTGGTTTACAGATTAAAAAAACAAAAGGAAAAAAGTCAAATTAGTAAATTATATAATGACGAGGGAGAAATAATATGTCAAAAAGAGGGAAAGAAAAGGGTGGCTTACGAGTTTTTAAAAATTTTATATGAGCATGAAGGAAAGATAGAGGAAGGTAAGATATTGCAATATCTTACTATAGGACTGCCAAAAATTCTGCTGGAACATAAAGACTTTTTAAATAATGAGATAACAGCATTTGAGGTATCTGAGGCCATTAAAAAACAAAAAAGTAATAAAGCACTAGGTCCTAATGGGTTGCCATCAGAAATGTATAAAAATCATCAGGAAATTCTAGGCCCATCGTTAGTAGAGGTATACAATGACATATTGAATGAAGCCAGGATACCAACATCATGGAGGGAAGCAACCATTACACTGATTCCCAAAGAAAATTCTAATTTGACTCACATCAAAAATTATAGGCCGATATCTTTATTAAATTCGGATTAAAAAATTTTTATGTCAGTTATGGCAGATAGATTAAAAAAAGTATTTATTCAGAAAAAGAAATTTATTCACTCTGATCAAAATGGTTTCCTGCCCAGAAGACATATAAGGAACAATATTAGGACTGTCTTCGATACTATAGAATACTATGAAGTCCATAATGAGAAATAATGGCATTGATATTTATCAATGCACAAAAAGCCTTTGATAATGTTAAATGGGACTTCATATTAGGACAACTAAATTATATGGATGTATCTAGATCGGTTCCAGTCGGGTTTCAGGCCTGGGTACAGCACGGAAATGGCATTGGTCATGTTGGTAGATGATCTCTGGAGGGCTCGGGACAGGGGTTGCTCCCCTGTCCTGGTCCTGTTAGATCTCTCAGCGGCTTTGGATACCATCAACCATGGTATCATGCTGCACCAGTTGGAAGAGCTAGGGGTGGGAGGCACTGTGTTGCAGTGGTTCTCCTCCTTTCTCTCCGATCAGTCACAGTCTGTGTTGGCAGGGGGGCAGAGATTGACCCTGAGGTCACTCATATGTGGGGTGCCACAAGGGTCGGTCCTCTTGCCCCTCTTTTTCAACATTTATGTAAAGCCACTGGGTGACATCATCCATGGTTTTGGGGTGAAGTACCACCAGTACGACACCCAGCTGTACATCTCCACCCCGGACCACTCCAACAATACCCTTGAAGTGGTGTCCCAGTGCCTGGAGGCCATGTGGATCTGGATGGGGAGGAATAGGCTCAGGCTCAACCCATCCAAGACTGAGTGGCTGTGGGTTCTGACGTCCCGTTATAGTCAGTTGGCGTCATCACTGACTATTGGGGGGTGAATCATTGGCCCCCACGGAGAGGGTTCGCAACTTGGGCGTCCTCCTAGATTCATGGCTGATTCACCAGTTGCATCCCTTTCTGGATCAGGACTCCTTACACACGGGCACTCATGCCCTAGTCATTTCCCGCCTGGACTATTGTAACACTCTCTACATGGGGCTCCCCTTGAGGAGCACCCAGAGGCTCCAGCTGGCGCAGAGTGCGGCCGCGCAGGTAGTAAAGGGAGCAACATGGCGTTCCCATGTAACACCTCTCCTGCACGAGCTGCACTGGCTCCCAGTGGTCTTCCGGGTGCGCTTCAAGGTTTTGGTAACTTCCTTTAGAGCGCTCCTTGGCTTAGGACCAGGTTAACTACGGGACCGCTTACTACCTCCAATAGCCTCCCACCGGCTAGTACACTCTCATAGAGAGGGGCTCCTCCGGGCGCCATCAGCCAAACAGTGTCAACTGGCAGACCCTAGGGGGAGAGCCTTCTCTGTGGGGGTACCTACTATGTGGAATGAGCTCCCCCCAGACATACGAAGGATCCCAGATCTGCGCACCTTCCGCCGCGCTCTCAAGACCTTTTTATTTCACCAGGCGGGCCTGGCCTAATCTTTTCCCCTTTTTCTTTTTTAATATGTAAATTTTAATCTGTTTTAAATGATTGGGGTGTTTTAAATTGGTCTGGGCCAAATTGTTTAATTCAGTTTTATTTAGTTTTTTAAATTTTGTATTTATGTATTTTATTATTTGGCTGTTCACCGCCTTGTGTCCTTCGGGAGTAGGGTGGTATATAAATCAAATAAAGACTAAAGACTAAAGATATGGACTTCCGGGGAAAATTTATGAAGATGTACAAAGCAATCTATTCTGGACAGAAAGCCAAAGTAGTAATCAATGGGGAAATGATGAAATATTTTCCAATTCAAAAAGGAACAAGATAAGGCTGTCTGCTATCACCATTATTATTTATTCTATCACTAGAGATTTTAATTAGAACAATTTGAGAAGATGAACAGATCAAAGGCTTAAAAATAAGGAAAGAAATGTTTAAAGTACAGGCATTTGCAGACAACCTTGTCTTTATTATTGAAGAGCCTGTGAAATCTGGTGTTAGGCTGATGGAAGTGCTGGAGAAATATAGGGAAGTAGCAGGCCTAAAAATTAATAAGGAAAAAAAATGAAAATAATAATTAAAAATATAACCAAAAAGCGAAAAAAAAAAAGAATTGGAGGAAAAAATAAATATTCAGATAACGAAAAAAATAGATATTTGGGAATTCAGTTGACAGCAAGATGCACTACACTCAAAGAAGATAATTACGATAAGTTAATGGCACAAATTAGGTCAGATTTTGAAAATTGGGGGAAAATACAGTTATCTTTAATGGGCGGGATAACTACCATTAAGATGAATATTTTACCAAAAATGTTGTTTCTATTTCAATGCATACCAATTTGGTTCAAAAAAGATTTTTTTACATTTGGAAAGATATATTTCAAAATTTATCTGGCAAGAGAGAAAAATGAGAATTAGATTAAAATTATTACACGATGCTAGAGAAGTGAAGGATTCGGCCTACCAGATTGGAGAAAATACTACCAAGCAGCAGCTTTGGTATGGATAAGTGAGTGGATGCATCTCAAAAATACAAGATTATTGGCACTAGAAGGTCATTATTTACAGACAGGATGGCATGCTACTTTATGGGAGGAGAAACATAAAACTCATCAACACTTCTGGAGGCATTATATTAGGAGGGCTGTATTAGTCATCTGGACTAAGACTAAAACGAAGCAATTATATGGAAATCCCTAACTGGGTATCAACATTTGAAATGTACACCCATCCAAACTTTATTAAATCAGGGGGAGTTGTTACCTATTAAGATGTTTTGAATGAAAAAGAATTGAAAACGAGAAATATCTTAACGGAAGAAGGAATTGACCTGGAATGGTGGGCATATCTCCAAATAGAATCCAAATTTAGGAAAGATAAAAAAGAATGGGGTATAAAGCAAGAATTATTGGAACTAGATAAGATTTTATTAAGTAGGGAACGTAAGACCATAAATAAATTATATTGCTATTTGTTGGAACAAGATATGATTGAAGAAAAAGTCAAAGAAACAATGATAATTTGGAGTAAATATTTGGGACATAATATCGACTTGGACAATTGGCAAACTCTATGGGGAAAAAATTTAAAAATTACGTTAGCAACCTCATATAAGGAAAATTTATACAAGATGTTTTATAGGTAGTATCTCCACACACACACACACACACACAAGATTAGCACAAAACAATAAGGGAAATAAGGCTTGTTGGAAGTGTAAGATGCCTTCAGGGGATTTCTACCATATGTGATGGGAATGCCCAAAGGCAAAATAATATCAGAATTTAATAAAGAGTTGGCTTGAAGAAATTTTATTAATAAATATAGAAGTCAAACTGGAATTTTTCCTTTTGGGAATGACAGAGGGTAAATATAAGAAAGATATAAATGATCTGTTATTGCATATACTCACAGTGGTATGGATAGCCTTTGCTCAAAAGTGGAAAGAGAAAGATACCCCAACTGAAGAGGAAATATTACTAAATGGACAGACTTAACTTGGAGCTAAAGGATAAATGTGAAACACAGTACTATATAATTGGAAAAAAAATTATGAATGGCTAGACAAAAGGAGGATAGCCGAGACAAGAATGTAGTGTTGGATGAGAAATATATATGTTATGACAGATAAATATATATGTAAATTGCATAAATAGGTACAGGTATAGATTAATTAATTAATTAATTTATTTATTTATTTAGATTTATATATCGCCCTTCTCCCTACGGATTCAGGGCGGTGCACAGCCGATTAAAAACAAGCACACAAAAGTTAAAATTTCATAAAAGAACAAATATACATGGCCATAAATTAAAACTAAAATTCATTTAAAAGATAATAAAAAACTCTAAAATGATAAAATATTTACAGGAATCAGGCTAAGCCGGCAAGCTGAAAAAGATGAGTTTTTAAAGCCCGCCGGAAGGTCGGGAGGTCGGAGATTGTTCTTAACTCTGGAGGCAGATCATTCCAGAGGGTGGGTGCTGCCACAGAGAAGGCTCTCCCCCTGGGGGTCGCCAGCCGGCATTGTCTGGCTGACAGCACCCTGAGGATTAATAGATAAATATGTATAATTGTGTAGAAATATGATATAGATTGTTAGTATGATGTTATGTATAAATAACGTATAAGGTTAAAGAATTATATTATAATATTAACTTTAACATAATTTGTATTAGTTTAAAGTGTTGAAAGATATTTAGAACCAGTGATGTCATATCTATGTCTGATGTTTTTAATTTTGAATGATTAATAAAAATCTTTTTTTTAAAAAAAATACACTGGGGGGAAAAAAGAAATCCAAGACGAAGCCAGTATGATTGCATAAAAACTCTCTGATAAACTGAAAGACATAAAGGATAAAAATGGAAAGAACATAGAACATCAGAATTGAAAGGAATTTTGGAGGTCTTCTAGTCAACCCACTGCTCAAGCAGGAGATCCTGTACCATTTCAGACAAGTGACCATCCAGACTTTGCTTAAAAGCCTCCAGTGACGAAGCACCTACAACTCCTGAAGGCAAGCTGTTCCGCTGGTTTATTGTTCTCACTGTCAGGAAATTTCTCCTTCATTCTATGTTGCTTCTCTTCTTGGTTAGTTTCCCTCAATTGGAATTCTTGTCGTGCCTTTTGGTGTTTTGGAAAATAAATTGACCCCCTTGTCTTTGTAGAAGCCCCTCAAAAATTGGTACACCAATTGGTACTAACAGTTCACATGTTCTTGATTCTATCCTTCTATTAATGCAAGCTAGGATTGCATTGGCATTTTTGGTGGCTGCAACACATTGCTGACTCATATTTAAATGATTGTCCTCTAGGACTCCAAGGTCCCTCTCACAGTTACTGCTAATGAGTCTGGTTTCACCTAACCTCTACTTATACATTTGTTTTTTCTTGTAAAACCTTACTTTTCTCTACATTGAATTTCATTTTGTTAGATACGGCCCAGTGTTCAAGTCTATTGACATCAGTCTGGATCTTGAGCCTATCTTCTGGGGTTTTAGCTATTCTTGCCATCTAAATCATTTAGGAAGATGTTGAAGAGTAGTGGGCCTAAAGTGGAACCTCAGGGTACCCTGCTTCCTACTCCATGTAGATACAGTTCAATTAAAGACTACACATTGAATGCCAGTCAGTTACAAATCCATCTGGTGGTGCTGTTGTCTAACCCACATATTTATTTCATTCTTTGACAAAGTGACTAAATTAGCAGACCAGCGAAATCAATTTCCAAGAAGTAGCAATAGCAATAGCACTTAGACATGTACCACTTGATAGTGCTTTATAGCCCTCTCTAAGCAGTTTACAGAGTCAGCATATTGCCCCCAACAATCCTCATTTTATTGACCTCGGGAGAATGGAAGTCTGAGTCAACCTTGAGCTGACTCAAGGTGAAAATTGAACTGCTGGCAGTCAGCAGAATTAGCCTGCAATATTGCATTCTAACTACTGTGCCACCACAAATTAAGGTTATGGCCTACTTTGTCAAATGCCTTACTTAAATCCAAGTGTATTATATCTACTTGATTTTGCTGGTCCGCTAATTTAGTCACTTTGTCAAAGAATGAAATAAGATTTATTTGGCATGATCTGCTTTTGACAAATCTATGTTGGCTTCTGATTATAATTTTGCTTGCTTTTAGAATTGTTGCTTGATTATCTTTTCCAGGATCTTCCCTGTTATAACTGACGTCACCTAGGCAGAGGCAGACTATGATAGAGTCCTTTATTGCTCTTTATTGCTCTGTTAGCTGCCACAACAATTGCCTACAATGACTGGAAAGGCTCCACCCCACACTACCCTGAAGCAGCCACCCTCAGTCCCCAATAGCCAGTAAACAACAAAGAAAGTCCAAAGAGAAGGTGCAAGCTCATGGGGCAAGGTTCAGGCAAGGTCCAGGTACAAAGGGCAAGGCAAGTCCACAAGTCATCTTGCGCATGTGCTATGACTATTAGGTGCCGGGGAGGCTGATTTTCCATCTTTTGGTCCCCTGCCCGGCATGCTGAGCCTCTGGCGGTCTGGATGAACCATCCCTGAGTGGGACATGCTCTCGGACAATCTGGCATGGTGAATGGAGAAGTTCCATCAGCTGGGCTCCGCTTGGAGGGTGGCAGCAGCCTCTGTGATAGCGCCTCGGCCATGGAGGGTTCACGGCCTGATTGGTGCGGCCCTGTCAGCGCTGAATCTGCACTCAGCTATCTGGGACCATGTGGTGCTGTGGTGGTAGTTTGGATCATCAGGCCCCAGGAGGATCAGCTGGAGCAATGAAACTGGCAATGGTGGCAACAGTGACACCATTGAGGCCACATTGATGGTGGCTGGTTCCCACTGAAGATGATGGGATTATGGCTGAGCCAATTACCTTGCTGGGATTTTATAGTCCCCCGAATGATGCGAGGCCTTGGAAGATCTGGGCAACAATGGCCTTGTGAGGACAGGACATGACTGCAGGGTGTGCCTGGAAAAGATCTGGGAGTATTGGGAGCTGGCCGGAGGGGAATTGGCAATTTTCCATCTTGGTCTCTTCCCCGGGGTCTCTCTCCCCGCTCCCTCCCCCACTTTTGATGGCCTCACCTGACTGCTGCCTGCTCTGGTCCAGTCTATTTCTGTCGTCTTCAGCTGTTTTGGGGACCTTTGCCCATCTTATATCATCTTCCTCCCTATTACATTGCCATCTGATCCCTGTTTTCTCATTTGTGATGCTGTTGCATCTCATCCCCTTGCCATTGCTTCCATTGTACTCAGCATTCCAGAGAGAGACAGTGTGCTGCAGGCTGGGGAACAGAGAGTCCTGGAAGACTGCTGCTGCTTCATTACCGCAGGAACTGATCCATGACTCCCCTGGCAGTTTTTTCCCCCACCTAGCCATCGTGAGAGGACGGCTGTGGCTGATTCCCCTGGACATAATTGTCGCAGTTGTTTTTGACTTTCCATCGCTGTGAGAGAGCAGTAGACTTTCCGGTTTTTGTTTTACCCCCAGTCTGCGTTGCATTTGCCCCCTCCTGCTTTACCATCTGGGGCACCTATTGTCACCTTTCATCTACCTCCCATGTTTTAATCTGGTTTATACTTTGGCAGACCTCTTTGCTCTGTGAGATGCCCCCCTCTCACAGACGTGGCTTCCTGATTTATCGAAGGCCTACCTTAAGGACGGGTTTTGGAAACCCGAGTGGTGGCATGCTTCAAAGCGGGGTCTGAGGGTTTTTTTAATTAGAGTTTTTAATCAAATTTTAAGGGGACCTGGGAGGCGGGTGGTGAGGAATGAGCCAGGGGCAGCTCTTACGGTTCAGCAACTTGGCCCATCTGATGGTTGTGGGGGGAGGGGGAGGGAATGAAGAGGCTCAGTGGAGAGAGGGTCTTCCAATCCCTGTAATGGTTGGGAGAGGCAGGGGAGGTGAGAAGGGGAGTCTGGAGAGCGCCGCTGCTAGTCCAAGCAGTGGTGCTCTCCTGTCTCCTTGGCTCATCCTGCTCCCCCAGCAGTGTTGGAGTGCGGAGCCCTGGACTCTGGCTGGTGTACCTGAATGCCAGGTCTGTGGTGAACAAGGCCCTCCTCGTGCGAGATCTTATTGACGAGGAGGATGCGGACCTGGCCTGCATCCCAGAGACCTGGTTAGGGTTGGAGGGAGGCATTCCTCTCTCCGACTTATGTCCCCCAGGCTTCCGAGTGCTTCATCAGCCGTGACTCCAGGGGAGGGGCAGGAGAGTGGCAGTAGTTATTAAGGAAGGTCTCAGTCCTAGGGAGGTCACTGTTCCTCAGATTGGTGGTGTGAATCGCTCCTTTTGAAGTGGGACCCTGGAGTTCTGTCAGGTCTGTTGGTTATGTACCTATCTCCCAGCTGCGTAGCCTCAGCCCTGCCCGCACTACTTGATGTCTTGGCCAAGTTGGCTGTGGAACTCCCCAACCTTTTGGTTGTTGGAGATTTCAACCTGCCTTCGGCTGGGGAGACATCTGAGCTAGTGCAGGAGTTCATGACCTCCATAATGGCCATGGACCTAACTCAGGTTGTACAAGACCCAACTCATTTAGGAGGACACTCGACCTGATTTTTCTCTCTGGACAGTGGATAAATGATTGTGTTGCAGCAAAAAGATAGAGACCAGGCCAAGCTCTTCAATGCAGGAAAGAGTTTATTGTGCACGGTTCAAACCGCCCTAAGGCAAACAAAAGTCTGAACCCTGAAGAGTTCCTCGGGACTAGTATTTATATCATTTCAACTACATATACATATCAGAGAACTTTACTTCTAACACGTAGAAACTAACCTTCATCAATTTGCACGGATCAAAGAGGAAAGGAAATAATAAACACCCCCTGACACATTCACGTTATCTGGGAAGTGTCTTAAGACAAAACATAAGAAGATTAGGGATAGGAAGACGCCTCTAGGGCAATAAAGGAAGCATCAGTTGTTATCTGGGCATATACATGACATTTGGGGTGCAATAAACAGTAAATCACAGGATGCATTTGTTTTGGGTCAAGACACCCTTTACAGATAAGGACCTTCGTCAAATACCTTGGTCAAGCCAGCAACCTTTTATGGCTCGGGAGAGGAAAATTACCCAGGGCCAAAATGTTAAGTCCCTAATATTTGAGGTACAATCCAATATCAGAATTTGTGCTGCCTTATATCCCCCCTTTGTGACTCATCTGATTTATCCAGAAGAATCACACACTCAGGTTCCTCTCCTGGCTGGAGCCGTTCATATTCCCACAAAGCCATTACCTGAGCAGTTGTCTTTCGCTCCACCAGCAAGGATAGACTTCGAGAGATAGTTTTAACAAAAAGAGGCAATATACATGGGAGAAAAATACACCCTGCAGCTATTAATCCAAAAAGGCCCATGATGGCTTGAAGACCTGGTAGTTTTGGCCACCAACCTGAAAACATATCTCCCCAATGAATCCTAGAGAAGGTGATAATGTGAGGATGTTGAAGGAAAGATTTATTGCGCAGAGCTATGAGGATATCAGGAGAAAGTTGCAAAAGTTAGAAGGTGCGTTGGGAAAGAACACGAGTGAATTGTTGGAGATCGCAAGGAAGGTATATGCAAATAGGGATAAGGTGGAGAAGAAAGAGCAGGAAGCACGAATGAATAAGAAGGCTGAGTTGTTGGCAGTAGCGTTGCAAAGTGGGATGCAAGGGGGTGAGTCTCAGAGTTTTCCCCTGGGTCCTAACCAATGTGCCTACTGTAAAGGGGAAGGACATTGGCAGAGAGAATGCCCAAGGCGGATGGCGAGAGGTAGAGGGATGAGAAGACCGGATTTTGGGTCAGGAATGCAGGGACAGCTCTCTGGGAGAAGGGGAGAAAGAGGACAGAGAGGAGGTTTGAGTAGAGGATTTGGACAGATGAGATCAGGTCGAGGGTTTGGTAGAGGATTTAGAGAGGGCATGAGACAGCAAGAAGCAGAAAGTATCGGATTGGCAGATATTAATTGGTCGGATTGACGGGGACCAGGCTTGGAAGACCCCCCCGCCTGAGCCATTGGTTACATTAAAAATAGGGGGTCAGCAAACCACGTTCTTGGTAGATACAGGAGCAGGGAGGTCCATGGTCAATAAGCAGATTGCGGCCCCGGGAGCCCATAAAATTCAAGTCCAGGGGGTATCAGGGCAAGTCTTGGGGCGACAAGTCTTAAAACCAGTGATATGTGATTTCAAGGGAGCTGAAATACAGCATGAATTCTTGTATATTCCTGAATGTCCCATTCCATTGTTAGGTAGGGATCTGCTTAGCAAATTAGGGGCAACCATTTCATTCGATGAGAGTCGCCAAAGAGTGACCATAAGACACTGTCCGGAGGAGACTTGGAGGTTGATGGTAGGGAGGCAGGTTGAAGAGAGGGAAAATGATGAGAGGTGGAAGTTGTTTGAAGTGCTGGGATTATGGGCTGAGGATAACCCGCCAGGTTTTGCGGCTCACCACCCCCCGGTGGTGGTGGAACTAAAACCTGGAGCGATGCCTGTGAGTATAAGGCAGCGTCCCGTTTCTTGGGAAGCGATTTGCGCTATTTATGAAAGCATTCAGAGATATTTGGAAGCGGGGATTTTAATACCTATTCAGTCCCCCTGGAATACTCCAATAATCCCAATTAAAAAGTCAGATGGGTCTTATAGGCCGGCCCAGGATCTAAGAATTGTGAACGACCGGACGGTCACCTTACACCCAGCCGTGTCCAATCCATACACCCTGCTGAGTTTAATTCCACCGCGGGCTGAATGGTTTTCTGTGATTGTTTTAAAGGATGCCTTCTTTTTGATTCCCATTCACCCCGTAAGTCAGCCATTGTTTGCTTTTGAGTGGGAAAATCCTCACACTGGAACAAAAATGCAATATACCTGGACTCGGCTGCCTCAGGGATTTAAGAACTCCCCCACATTGTTTGGAACAGCGTTAGCAAAAGACTTACAGTATTATGTGCCTCGACAACCTGGAGATACTATATTACAGTATGTAGATGATGTTTTGATCACAGGATTGACAGAGGATTTATGTTGGGACAATACTAAGATGTTGTTAGAGTTGTTATTAGAATGTGGTTATCGAGTATCACGAAAGAAAGCTCAATTGGTGCAGAGAAAGGTTTGATATCTGGGATATGATATTGAGAAGGGTAAGCGAGCTTTAGGACCAGAACGGAAAAGGGCGGTCCTGATGCTGGCAGAACCCCGGACAAAAAGACAATTGAGGAGCTTTTTAGGATTAGCTGGGTTTTGCCATATCTGGATCCCCAATTTTGCTTTGATGGCAGCACCCTTGTATGCAGCCACCAGAGGAGCTAATGTTGAACCCCTTGAGTGGGGAGGGGAGCAGAAGAAGGCTTTTAAGGACATCAAACTGGCACTGACTCGGGCCCCAGCTTTGGCTCTACCTAATTTAAGGAAACCTTTTAACCTGTATGTGGACACTAGTAGAAACATTGCTTTGGGAGTCCTCACTCAGCCTTTGGGAAGTTGGCAACAACCTGTAGCTTACTTGTCAAAACAATTAGATGGCGTGGCCAAGGGCTGGCCTCATTGTTTGAAGGTATTGGCTGCAATTGCAGAACTAATTCAAGATTGTAATAAACTCACTTTTTCTTGTCCTATTATTGTGCATTCCCCTCATGCGGTTCAGTCTATATTGGATACTAAGGGACACTTATGGATTAGTGGACAAAGGCTGGCAAAATATCAGGCTATTATGATTGAAAATCCACAGGTACGTTTGGTAGTATCTAACCGGTTAAATCCCGCAACTTTGTTGCCCACGGAAATTGTCTCTGAGCATGATTGTTTACAAGTATTGGAGAAAGTTTATTCCACACGACCCGATTTAACAGATATTCCGTTGCCCAATGCACAACTTAATTGGTATACGGATGGGTCAAGTTATGTTATAAATGGGAGACGGGTAGCAGGTTATGCTATTGTAGATGATGAAAAAGTGGTGGAAAGCGGTCCATTAGGGGGTGGACATAGCGCTCAGGTAGCTGAACTATGGGCATTGATACGGGCTTTAGAAAGGGCCAAGGGAAAAACACTGAACGTTTGGACGGATAGCAAATATGCCTTTCTTACATTGCATGCACATGGAGCTGTATATAAAGAAAGAGGGTTTAGAGATTCAGCAGGGAAATATATTTTGCATGGACATCTCATCAGTCATTTAATTGAGGCTGTTAATGGTCCCAAGGCAGTGGCAGTTATGCATTGTAAGGGACATCAAAGGGGCGAGGACAAGGTGGCATTGGGGAATAGAGCAGCCGACGTAGAGGCTAGGGAAACAGCAAAATGGGATGAGCCCTTGCCGGACTTATCTATTTGTGTCGCCATGGACTTGCCCTCTGAGCTGAAACCAACATATTCACAGCAGGAAAGTGTAAAAGCAGTGACTGATCTGAAAGCCCAAATTAAAGATGGGTGGTATGTGTTACCAGATGGAAGGATTTTTGTACCGTCTTCCATAGCATGGACATTGGCTCAGTCAGCCCATGAAACTACACATATGGGAAAAACAGCTCTGGAGCAGGCCCTAGGCAGGGATTATTACATCAATGGATTGGTGGGGATTGTAACAGGAACGGTTGCAAGATGCATTACTTGTGCAAAGGTTAATCCAAGACAAGGACCGCTGCTGCCCCCTGGTGCCATACCACGATCATACATCCCCATGGAATATGTTATGATAGATTTTACTGATATGCCTAGATGTGGTTTGTTCAAGGCTATGTTAGTTATAGTAGATATGTATACGGGGTGGCCGGAAGCCTTTCCAACTAAGACTAAGCAAGCTTGGGAAGTAGCCCGAGTGTTACTAAAGGAGATTATCCCCAGGTTTGGAATCCCCAGTCGTATATCTTCAGACAATGGGCCTGAGTTTATTCATCATATTAATCAGGCAGTAGCCATCACAGTGGGGATAAAATGGAGGTTTCACAGTGCTTTCCATCCTGAGTCGTCTGGACAGGTAGAGAGATTGAACCGCACCCTAAAAGAAAGGATAACTAAGATTTGTATAGATAGTCATTTAAAATGGCCAGATGCTTTACCACTGGCCTTATATGCGATCAGAAATTCGCCTAGAGGCCAACATAAATTATCCCCATATGAGTTAATGTTTGGCCGTCTGCCAGGACTGCTGCGGAGGAATTTGGCCGGATGGCCTGACTTGGGACATAAAGGGGGGGTTTGGAATATGGAAATGGTACAGGAACTTAATAAGCAAGTTGAGAAGATCCAACGATATGTGATGGAACAAGTACCCCCTAGACTAGTCACTCATTGTCATCCATTTAAACCTGGGGACCAAGTGTGGGTAAAGCACTGGAAGAAAGAGCTGCTAGAAGGAAGATGGAAAGGACCTTTCATTGTTATTATGACTTCTCCACTTGCTATTAAGATTGCAGAATCAAAATCATGGGTATCCATTGGACGCGAGTCAAGGCAGCAGCGGATACAAGCTGGAAAGTGTCCATGGACAAGCAACATCCAACAAAGTTGACATTTAAATGTGCTTAAAGCAAGCTTTTCTATTCCCCACAATAGGTTACTCTGCTGTGTATCTGCTGTGGGGATCCGCTGCAAGCCAACTAACAGAAGATATGCAACCCTGATTTGTTCCAGAATCCAGGTTCCGATAGGAAATTGAAGACTGCTGCGGACCTATGTGGGAAGAACCGTGGGTGTGGGCACTGTGGGTGATTGTGGGATTAGCTCTACTGATTATTGTGTTTTACAGATATAAGCAGAAACTTTGGGGCAAACCAAAGACATTTGAATTTGCAGTCGCTCTACTCTCTAACCCATCAGGCGGATTAGCGCGAATCCCTCGCAGATAAAAGGAGTTCAGACGCGCTGGAAGCTGCCTGTCGGTCCACCAGAACAGAACAAGGGACTCTCCTTCAATGTGCTGGTTTTGTAACTGTGGGTGTGAGTGTTGTTGTTGTTCCCACTGTATAGACTGTGTTTTATGTATAGGCTGTACGATAGAGTGTGACATTCAAATTATAGAGGACGTGTTAGTACACTACCTGGTGATAGATGCAGAGGGGTTCTATTATACTCTTAAGCCTAGCCCCTCGATCAAAGTTATATCAAGGGAACGCTGGTATAGGGAACAAAGGGACCGGGAGGATGCCAAGAATGAAGATTGTTGGATTTGGGTGGATGTGGATGAGTGTGTGGATGGTAGGAGTACAGAGTGATTTTGGAATTCCAGCAATGCCATCTACAAGTCAGGAGGACTGTAGTCCATGTATCCACACAACATTACAGGGAATGAGGGTCTCAAAAACTTTGGTCTATCATACTCAAAAACCGGAGGGGTGTCAGGAACATGTCCCTACAACATGCCAGGTAAATGACACCATATACCACATGTGTAAGTTAAATAACAAAGTACAATGTTATAACCCGGCAGAGGCCAAACAGATAACTACTTATGAGATGGCAATATACACAACAGTATGTGGGAGGGAGGAATTAGTGAATAGAACAGAATTTAGGACGTTAGGTAATCAAGTCGAACTGTCATTTGATGCTTGTTTTGCTATTAATCGCAATTGTGAGGTGTGGAAGTCGATGTGTGGAACTTTAGAATGGGAAAGGAGTTATATGTTAGAAAAGAAGTATATGTGTCAAAAACAGGGGGAATGTAATGATAGGGATACATATAGTTACTGCCCGTACTGGTCTTGTGCGGTCATATGGTCTGGAGATCCATCAGGAGGTACACAGAAATGTAGACTGGAAAATGGGGTAGCGGGTAGCGATTGTCAACAGAATAAATGTAATCCTATAAAAATCATCTGCACCCCCACCCGAACATGGAGGGAGGAGTATGGACTAGGAATATATGCCAAAGGCAGAGATCCCCTGGTGACCCTTAGATGGCAGGTTACCAAGATCACGAGGGCAACCAAAGATACAAAAGGACTGTTTTGGTCGTATTATCTGGAAATGGAAAAATTAAATATACCTGAAATTCCTAGCCATGTAACAAATACCTTTGTCAAATTGGCAGAAGACATAGCCCATACTCTGAATGTATCAAATTGTTTTGTATGCGGAGGTACTAACATGGGAGAAAAATGGCCATGGGAAGCCCAGGAGTTAAATTATTCCACAGTATTAGAGATGGATCGGCAAGGTAACCTATCATACAATAAAGGAAAAGATGGAGACTGGACACTCACCACAAGTTTAGTAGGAAATGTATGTTTCCAAAGGAAGGCTCAACCGGGATGCAAACAGGTAGGAAACCTCATATGCACAGGAAAATGGGAGACTAAGATGTGGTGGTCAGGAAGTAATGCCACAGAGGGTATTGACGAAACAGCTCTGTTCAAAGTAAACAGATTAACCTTTCTCAAGGATCCGGACAACCAAACCCTTGGATGGATGGCTCCTGACGGGCTATATTGGATTTGTGGTAAGATGGCATATGGGTATTTACCTAAGAATTGGTGTGGAGCCTGTGTCCTGGGGATCATCAGACCAGGATTCTTTTTACTTCCCCTTAAAACACGACAGGTTTTAGGCGTGCCAGTATACGATGAGGTGGGGAATCAACGAAGGAAACGGCATGTGGACACATCTGCTATAAGTAAAGTTAGAGTAGGAGGTAATCACCATTGGGACAATGAAGAATGGCCTGCAGAACGAATTATAGAAGTTTATGGACCTGCTACATGGGCAGAAGATGGCATGTTTGGCTATCGCACCCCCGTGTACGTGCTGAATCGTCTAATTCGTTTGCAGGCAGTAGTTGAAATTATCACCGATGAAACTGTAAAAGGGCTTACTCAATTAGCCAGGGAGAGTGTTAAATCAAGGACATATATTATGCAGAATAGACTAGCTCTGGACTACCTATTGGCCAAAGAAGGGGGGTATGTGGAAAGTTTAATTTGACTAATTGTTGTATAGAAATAGATGACAGTGGAAGGATTATTAAGGAAATCACAGACAAAATGGTCAAAATAGCTCATGTACCCGTCCAAACCTGGAAGGGTCGGTCTAACCAAATCCTCTGGCTCTTCTGCTAATACCTTTCTTTTTTTTTTTTTTTATTGAAAAAGTTTTACAATACATTTTTAACCCCACAATTACCCCCCTCCCCCCTTTCCCCCCAACCCTCCCCCCCCGACTTCCGTTGCATACAAATCATAAGTATATATCAATCATTATTAAAAATTAGCTATAGGTGAGATCCATAATATATATATAACTCTAACAATAAAATTAATCCAGAATTCTAACTACTAATAAAAAAAAACATATTAAACAAATAAAGTTTATAAGATTTGTAAATGCCCCCTTAAAACTACAGATGTATAAAAATTTTCCCCATCGTTTTATCAAAGACAGCAGTATAAACAAAGTATGTATCAAGTTAATATCTAAAAAACAATATAATATATATATTTAACCTAATAATAACAGTAAGAGTAATTCTTTATTACTTCAAGCTCTATCAAAAAGCTAACCAAAAATTCTTAATTTAGTACTTATTCTAAACATAATCATCCCATTTTTGTTGTCCTCAATCAAATACTAGCTGGTACTTCTTAGTTTGATATTTGTTCTGCACATAATCCACCCAATTCTTCCAATCCCGAACAAAAACTTCATGGGTCCTATCTTTTAAATATGCAGAAATCTTTGCCATTTCCGCAAAATTAGCCATCTTCAAAGTCCATTCTTCTATAGTCGGTACACTATCTTTTTTCCAATATTGTCCAATCAGTAATCTAGCTGCAGTAATCATATATAAAATCAGTCTTGTTTCATTCGGTGAACAATCCTTAACTATACCCAACAAAAACAATTGCGGAGAAAATTGAAGCTTCTTTTTCAAAACATTCTGCATAACCCACCAGAGTTTAATCCAGAAAGCTTTCACTTTCCTGCAAGTCCACCAGATATGAAAATATGTAGCATCCAAACAATCACACCTCCAACATTTAGGTTGAACATTTGGATACATACATGATAATTTCTTAGGATCTAAATGCCATCTATAAAACATCTTATAAAAATTTTCCCTCAAATTCTGTGCCTGCGTAAATTTAACATTCTGGACCCAGATCTTTTCCCAAGTTTCTAACATCACTGGTTCTGCAAAATTCTGTGCCCATTTTATCATACAATCCTTAACTAGTTCACTCTCTGAGTCTCTTTCTAGCAGTAAATTATACACCCTCTTAATATGCATCGGACCTCTCTGTTTCATCTGTATCACCAAATCTTCTTCATGTAACATTAGTCCAATTTTCTGATCTTCTCTCCATCTCGATTGAAGTTGACAATACTGCAGCCAAGTTAAGTTCTTCCCATCTTCCAACAGAGTTTTAAAAGATTTCAAGTTCCATCTGCCCCCATCATTGAAAAGTATCTCTTTATATAACAACCCCCCGAGTGACTTTATATTTGGCACAATCTGCCCAAGATCCAACCACAAAGGTATTTTGTAATCCAACTTGAACTGATGCTTCTTCCAAACTCTCATCAAGGCCCGTCTCAATATATGACTTTTAAAAACATTATCCAGCTTATCCTCGTAAAACAAGTATGCATGCCAACCAAAGTCCAAATCGTGGCCTTCTAAATTCAGTATGTCATTTTTCATTATTCCAAACCAATCACCCACTTGAGTCAACACTGTAGCTTCATAATATAAAAGTAGGTTTGGAACTTTGAGGCCACCTCTTTCACGAACATCTTGCATGATTTTAAACTTAACTCTTGGCTTTTTCTGGTTCCAAATAAATTTATTTAGACCTGACTGCCATTCAGTCAATGTTTTATCACTTTGAAGCACTGGAATCATTTGAAATAAAAACAGAAATCTAGGTAGAACATTCATCTTAATAGCTGCTATTCTCCCAAGTAAAGATAGTTGCAGTTTCTTCCATATCTCAAGATCCTTTTGTATCTCATGCCACAAAGTCTCATAGTTATTTTGAAAAAGTTTAGTATTTGACACTGCAACCTGGACTCCTAGATATTTCACCTTTGTAGCTATTTCAAAGCCTGCCGCCCTTTCCAGTTCAATCCTTTGTGGTTCCGACATATTCTTAACTATCATCTTAGTCTTTTTCTGGTTTAGTCTGAAACCTGAGACCAAACCATAATCATCAATAATTTTTTTCATCTGGATGATTGATTCCAAAGGTCGTGTTAGGGTTACAACCAGATCGTCTGCGAATGCTTTCGTCCTATAGTCTTTTTGCTTTACCACAATTCCACTCAATTTATTCGAGTCCCGTAAAGAATTCAACAAAACTTCTAAAGTTAGAATAAACAACAATGGAGATAGCGGGCAACCTTGTCTAGTTCCTTTCTGTATCTGAAAATTAGTAGTTAAACTTCCATTAATAACCATTTGTGCTGTCTGTTCTTGATAGATTGCCTCAATTGCTTGTACAAACTGAACTCCGAAGTCCATTTTATATAAAGTCTTTAATAAAAAATCCCAGTTGACTCGATCAAAGGCTTTCTCCGCATCCAAAAATACCAGCGCCACAGGGATCTGTTTACTCTTCTCAAGATATTCCAATAAATCTATGACTTGCCGCACGTTGTCCTTCATATGTCTCCCCTCAATAAAACCTGCTTGATCACTGTGAATCACCTCTTGGATAACTGGCATCAATCTGTTGGCCAAAACTTTAGCAAAGATTTTGTAATCCGTATTCAGGAGAGATATTGGTCTAAAATTTTCTGGTTTTGAGGAACCGTCTTCCTTTGGTATAAGTGAAATAAAAGCCGTTTTCCAAGAAGGGGGTATTTTACCCCCCCCCCCCCCCCGTTGTATACTACAAAATAAATCCTTCAAATGCTCTATCAACTCAGATTGTAAGTTCTTATAATATACTGCTGTCAAACCATCCGTCCCAGGAGCTTTAGCTGTGTTCAGTTGTTTAATTGCAAACAAGATCTCTTCAGAGGTTATTAAACAATTAAGTCTTTCCCTTTGTTCCGATGAAATTTTGGTAACTCTCATCTTTCCAAGATATTTATCAATAAGGTCCTCTTGAATCTTATCTTTACAATACAAATTTGAATAATAGTCTAAAAAGGCTTGATGAATTGACTTCTGTTGAAACACCTGTTTACCTTTGTATTCAATAGATTCTATTACACGAGAACTTTGTTTCTTTTTTAGAGTATATGCTAACCATCTGCCCGGTTTGTTAGCATTACAAAAGGTATTATGTCTGGCAAATTGCAAATTAGTCGCCGTCTGATCAGCTACCAATATTTGAAATTGTTCTTTCAAAAGTTTTATAGTTTGCTATAGTTTCTGATCAGTCGGATTTTTTATATGCAGTTGTTCTTTTGCCTTAATTTCAGCCTCCAATTCTATTCTTTTCTTTTGTCGAATTATCCTTTGCTTAGAATTCATATAAATCAGTACACCTCTCATGTAAGCCTTACTGCATCCCAAACAACTTCAATAGGTGTACCTTTATTCAAATTCAACTGGAAGAATTCCTTCAGATGTTTTTTGAGATCCTCTATATTCTTCTCATACCTAAATAGATTCTCATTAAGTCTCCAGGATCTTCTCTCCCTCTTGCCGAAATCCATTTCCATCCATACAGGACTATGGTCAGACAAGGTTCTTGGAAAAATCTTAGTCTTAGTCGTATTAGAAGATAAGTCAGTAGAAGCCAATATAAAGTCAATTCTAGAAAAGGACTGATGTCTATCAGAAAAGAAAGTAAAATCCTGTTGCTTTGGATGATGTATTCTCCACACATCCTTCAATTGTAATTCTTCTTTTAATGCAAAAAAGGTCTGTGGTAATTTATTCCCCTTCTTAGCCAGTGTCTTCTTATCAAGATTTACATCGGTGACTCCATTCCAATCTCCCATTATCAATAAAGATTTATAATTCCATTGCAATATTTTGCTATGTAGTAATTTATAAAAAGTTTCTTGCTGCTGATTCGGGGCATAGATTCCTATTAAAAGAAACTGAACATTCTGTATATTTATTTCAACCGCAATATATCTTCCTTGATCATCCGCTTCTACAAGTTTAGCTGGTATTCTTTTAGAAATATACAACACTAGTCCATTCCTTTTTGCCAGATTAGAAGAAATAAAGTGTACTCCAAATTTTGAATTTATCAAATATTTTTGGTCCTGGTTTCTAATATGAGTTTCTTGGAGGCAAACAATTTCATTTTTATATTGATTCAAATAATAAAATATTTTCCTTCTTTTCTGTGGGGAGTTCAGACCATTCACATTCCACGACAAAAATCTAACTGCCATCTGAAGATTCATGAAGCTTGCCAAGGACTTGTCTAAGACTTTGTTCAACAACAGAAGTCTTAGGTCTTGCCCCTCCCACTGCTTCAGATTTTTGTAGTGTCCCATTCATCCCTTTCATTTCTTGTGGCATCTTGAACATCTGTTGTTTTTGCTTCTCTTGTCTCTGCTTTTCGGCTGCCCGAGTTACACGTTGATCTTTTGGTTCTTGCATCATCAATTCAAGATCCGGGTCCACCTCTCTTGTCGCTCTGGGATGTTTTATTCTTGGCTCTGGGAGACCGATAAAAAAATCCTCCGTTAAACCACCTTCAGCTCCTAAAACATCCTCCGCTGCCAACACTTGAGTTGCCTGTTGCTCTTGTTCCTTTGAAGGTTCTAATATCTCTTCCTCAAAATCCTTGTGTTGAAAGCCTCCTTCTACTGACAACAATGTAGATGAGCATGGTGGTGTTGGAGATCTTTTAAGAATATTGTGAAAAAAGTGTTGTGCTTTTGCCAACGAATTCAAACGGTATCTGACATCCTCATATCTCAAAATAATTCCCACAGGCGCATCCCATCTAAATGGGATCTGTCTCCTTTTCAATTCATTCACCAAAAAGCCGTAATCTCTCCGATCTCTTAACATTTTAGGTGGTAGTTCTTTAAAAACTCCAATTTGATTGCCCTCCGCCTGAATAGTGGTATGAAAAGAACTGCGCAAAATATCATTTCTCAGCATTCTGTCATTAAAATAAATCACAACATCTCTGGGCAAATTCCTCTGTCTCGCTACTTGAGAATTAACCCTGTAAATCTTGTCAATTCTTTTCTCAATTAGCTCAGGTTCCAGTTTTGAGATTTTGGCCAAAATATCCACACAAGCAGCCCTCAAATCCTGTCTGTTATTTTCCTTCAGACCCCTTAGTCTTTTGGCAAACTCCATATTTCGAAATTGTAGCATGGTAATTTCCTCTTCCATCTTTTGGTTCCTCAGATCCACCTTAAAAAATTTCTCCTCTGCGTCTTTTTTATTCTTTTGCACATCTAAATTTAAGTCATCCACTTTTTTTCAACCACCACCAGAGCATCAGTGAGAGCCGTTACCACTGTAGTTACATTCTGATTCAACTTATCACTTTTTTCCTTTACAAACTGTTTCATTTCATTTTGATTATTTTCAATCTTCACATTCAAATCTTTAATCTGATTAGCAAGAGATGCTGTTAAGTTGGCCATGAAAGCTTTCAGATCCTCATTCCCTCCTCCTTGCTTCGTACTCTGAGACTGAGCTAATGGCTTGGCTGGTAATTCCTTTGTCTGGTGAGGAGGGGAATCCCCACCAGTTTTCTTTGAAGCCATGCCTGGAGAACACCTTAGTTTCTTAAAAAAAGAAAATCTTCCTCCCTTCCCTAAAAATCCAGTCTTTCTCCCCAGTTTTGCAGGAAGGGGGAACAGCCAAAGTTCTTTTCCACTTTAAAATATTCAAAGTCTTTTAAGTTAACACCAGGCAGGCTTAAATTGTTAGTTATCAGTTTCACTTTCTAGTTTCGTTTCTGCTCTTTCAGCCAGTTTCACTTTCTAGTTTCGTTTCTGCTCTTTCAGCCAAGCGCCATTTTCCGCTCCAAATTTTAAACTGCCACTTTTTTTCCTTTAAGCCTCAGCAAGCTTTAAAACTCCTTTTTTTTTTGCAAAATTCCCCCTTTAGAAAGTTTTCCTCACCACTTAGCCGTTGCAAGATGTTATTTGAAAGGATGGGATGATTCCGATCGTCTCGCTCTGCCGCTGACAGAGGTCCCTCGGCGCGCGGAGCTTCAGCGAGGGGAGTAGGGAGCCCTCACACAGAACACCTTCCAGGGCTAGAAAAAATCCCCTGGGGGTGTCTCTGGGGCTCTACCTAGACTTCGCCGGCTCTTACCCCCTCCCAAAACAAGAAGGGGGATTTTCCGAGCCGCTGAACAGCTGTTTAGCGGCTCTAACGCGCGCGGAGGGTGGCAGCTACGCGAAAGCCTCCCGGCGACGTCGGAGTCCCAACCCGGAAGTCCTCTTCTGCTAATACCTTTCAATGGGTGGTATATTCCACCTTTTCATCTCCCGGTATCCTTCCTTGCTTACACCGCAACCCCCTACTTTTCCTGCTTGTTCTAGATACGCACAACCTAACCATCTCCGCTTGGCATTGCAACAAATCATCAGCTTTCTCCGTTAAAGCTCTCGCCCATTGATCGATATAGGGAAATTGGTCAGGATATTTATCCTGATTTACTACTATCACCCCCCACAGTTTATCCACTAATCCTTCCCTAAAAGATCCTTGAGGGGGCCAGCCAGTCCCCATTAGTGGCCACACATTTCTACATAGAAGTTTTAATCAGTCTTTTGACCCTTTCGGGTATGAGGGATTGCTGAAATAATTATCAAAACCTTTTAACATGCATGCCAACGGAGCGTTGGGCACGCTTTGAGTCCCCCCCATCCTGTCACACTGCCATCGACTCAGAGCCCCGGAACTCACAGTGACTGATGAGAACTGCGGCGGCTTACCCAACCCACCCAACCTGACACGGACTTCGTTAGGGTCACTGCCCCAAGTCCAAGGGATGGATCAGATCCCTTCTTCTGTCTACAAGTGAGACAGGTACAATACTTTTACTATATACTTGCCTGAGACATTTCTACTCCTCCCCTTCCTGGCCAGGAATTTGTTCAGACCACCTTTCCCACACTGCAGGGTTCTTGGACTCGATCTGAGCACCGTCGGTCCCACAGGGCTGCCGCTGCCGTCTCCCGGAGAGATACCCCCGTGGCGCCTGGAGAATGTTCGGGAGTGACTTCCTGATGGTCCCGAGGGGTCGAACGGTCCTCAGCGAAATATCGCCTCGTGCCTGGTCCCACCAGAGTCGCCAGCTGTTGCAACAAAAATATAGAGACCAGGCCAAGCTCTTCAATGCAGGAAAGAGTTTATTGTGCACGGTTCAAACCGCCCTAAGGCAAACAAAAGTCTGAACCCTGAAGAGTTCCTCGGGACTAGTATTTATATCATTTCAACTACATATACATATCAGAGAACTTTACTTCTAACACGTAGAAACTAACCTTCATCAATTTGCACGGATCAAAGAGGAAAGGAAATAATAAACACCCCCTGACACATTCATGTTATCTGGGAAGTGTCTTAAGACAAAACATAAGAAGATTAGGGACAGGAAGACGCTTCTAGGGCAATAAAGGAAGCATCAGTTGTTATCTGGGCATATACATGACATTTGGGGTGCAATAAACAGTAAATCACAGGATGCATTTGTTTTGGGTCAAGACACCCTTTACAGATAAGGACCTTCGTCAAATACCTTGGTCAAGCCAGCAACCTTTTATGGCTCGGGAGAGGAAAATTACCCAGGGCCAAAATGTTAAGTCCCTAATATTTGAGGTACAATCCAATATCAGAATTTGTGCTGCCTTAATTGGAGTGAGGGGACTTTATCCATCGACCCCCTGTCATGGACCAATCATTCCCTCCTTAGGCTGGACTTTCCTGTTGCCAGACCTCACTGCTGGGTCACGGAACCAGTGAGATGGTTCCATCCCAGGCACCTGATGGAAGCTGAAAGGTTCCTGATAGAGCTTGGGTCATTTCCTGCCTCCTTAACCCACAATTCATCCGAGGCCCTAGTGGTGGCCTGGGAACAGGCTGTGGTGGGGCCCTGGATCGAATCGCGCCTTTGCAGTGTCTAATCCAATGCAGATCCCGGGCAGCTCCATGGTTTACCGCAGAGCTCAGAGAAATGAAGCATCGGAAAAGATGCCTGGAGGGTGGTTGGAGATCCTCCTGATTGGAATCTGACCAAACACAGCTAAGAACCCATATTAGATCTTATCTTGTGGCAATGGAAATGGCGAAATGTCATTATTTTGCCGCTCTCATTGCATCTGCAGAAAACCACCCAGCAACCCTGTTTAGAGTGACCTGCTCTCTCCTCAATCGTGGAGCGAGGGAGGACCCATTGCAGGACCGAGCTGAGGACTTTGCACAGTTTCTGCAAGATAAAATCGGTCTGATCCGGACCGGGTTGGACTCTGACTGGGCAGAATCCACCAAGGAGACAGGGGCTTGTCTTGATGGGAACATCTGGGTTGGGTTTGAGCCTGTTTCAGTGGATGAAGTGGACAGGATTATGAGTCAGCTGGGGTCCTCCATGTGTTTATCGGACCCTTGTCCCTCCTGGCTTGTTTCTGCAGCCAGAGAGGTGACTGGAGACTGGATCCAGGCTGTTGTCAATGCTTCGTTAAAGGAAGGGGTCTTCCCCACTGCACTTAAAGAGGTGGTGGTTTGACCCCTCCTTAAGAAACCTAACCTGGATTCTGATTCCCTTAACAACTATCGTTCAGTCTCCAACCTTCACTTTTTAGCCAAGGTTGTTGAGTCTGTGGTGGCAAAGCAATTCCCTCAATTCCTGGAGGAAACAGACTACCTCGACCCTTACCAATCTGGTTTCAGGCATGGTCACAGCATGGAAATGGCATTGGTCGCCCTAGTGAATGATCTCTGGTGGGCCCGGGATGGGGGTTGTTCCTCCATCCTGGTCCTTCTTGACTTCTCAGCGGCTTTTGATACCATCGACCATGGTATCCTGCTGCAGCGACTCGGGGGGTTGGGTATAGGAGGCACTGTTTTATGGTGGTTCTCCTCCTACCTCTCGGGTCGCTTGCAGTTTGTATGGGCGGCGGGTCAGAGATCCTCCCAGAGGCCCCTCACTTGTGGGGTGCCTCCGGGATTGGTTCTCTCCTCTTTGCTTTTTTACATCTACATGAAGCCACTGGGTGAGATCATCCATGGGTTTGGGGTGAGGTATTACCAATATGCGAATAATGCTCAGCTTTATATCTCCATCCCTGATCACCCTGGGGATGCCCTTTCTGTGATGTCCCGCTGCCTGGAAGTGGTGCGGGCTTGGATGGGAAGGAACAGACTCAGACTCAACCCATCCAAGTCTGAGTGGCTGTGGATGCCGGCATCTCAGGATCTAGAGGTTCCATCACTAGTGATAGGAGGGGAGACTCTTACTTCCTCTGATGGGGTTTGCAATCTGGGTGTCCTCCTGCATTCTCAGCTGTCCTTGGATGATCATTTGATGGCCTTAACCAGGGGAGCTTTCGTAGTGGTATGCCTGGTGCACCAGTTGTGCCCTTTCTTAGACTGAGATGCCCTCGCCACGGTCACTCATGCCCTTGTTACTTCTTGGTTGGATTACTGTAATGCCCCCTACATGGGGCTGCCCTTGGGATGCACCTGGAGGCTCCAGCTAGTCTAGAATGTGGCTGCGTGGGTGGTTATGGGGGCTTCTCATTACTCCCATGTAACACTCTCCTGCATGAGCTGCACTGGCTGCCAGTGGTTCTCCAGGTTCATTTGAAGGTGCTGGTGCTCACCTATAAAGCCCTACATGACTTAAGCCCAGGGTACTTGCAGGACCATCTCCTGCCATCCCCCCATCGTCCTGTGCACTCTCACAGAGCAAGCCTTCCTCAGGGTGGTGTCAGCCAAACAATGTCAGCTGGGGGCCCCCAGGGGGACAGCGTTCTCTGTCAGAGTGCCAGCCCTCTGGAACAGTTTGCCCACCGAGCTCAGGATAGCCCCCAACCTCCTCTCCTTTCACCACGAACTGAAGATGTGGCTCTTTCACCAAATGGACTAATCCACTGGGGGTTTGTACACTGTAATAATTTTAATTTGGTTTTAATGGGGATTTTAATTTGTATTGTGGTTTGTATTGTTGATGTTTTGTTTTGTAAGCTGCCCTGAGTCCTCCGGGAGAAGAGCGGCATATAAATCGCAATAATAAAAATAAATAAATAAGTCAAGGCAAGTCCACAAGGCAAAGGGCAGTCTACCAGCCAAAGGCAAGGCAAAGGAAGAGCACAAATCAAACCCAGGGGAGCCTATATATATTATACATACATACATACATACATACATACATACATACATACATATATATATATATATATATAATATTATATATATATAATTGTTTTTGACAAAGATAAGGTCTCCCCCCCACCAGGCTTCTCCTTAAGTCAACCCAGACCTGGTGTTCCTTGTGAGGTGGAGCAACCATCTCCTGAGTAGCCTTGCAGCCCTTCTTTGAGCTTGCCTTTGCTCTTCTATCTATGCCCATGAATCAAGTGGGGGAGGCAGCTATTCCGCAGCAGAAAAGATATGCTGCTTATCAGCATCACTGCTATCTGCAGCCAATCCTTCCTGTGACTGTGAGGGTGGCAGCTATCCATCTGGTTGACCACTTCCACCAATGTCTGAGGGGCAGTAAGTCTGTGAATTACTAATAGGTGAATTACTAATAGACTGATACAATAAAAGAGCATCACATTTTCAAGTACTGAAAGCATTATTATTACATTATTACAATCTGGGAATGGGTACAGATGAAGGCTAGCCTTATTATGCATTATGCATTATGCACCATGTACTGTGCATTATTGTTAAGTGTTATACTTCATGATAGACCAGGAGATAGAATTCCATTTGTGGTTCCATGTTGAGCAACAAAGTGTCTAAGCATATCTCTGGGAAAAGTGGAACTACTCAAGTAGTTCCCCATACTTATTTGAAGTCCAGACAACATTTCACAAGCCTATGAAACTCATGACATTTTTGGGAGAGGTGGAAAGGGGAAGGAATACCAAAATGACAACAATGCAAAATCCAATATCCCAAGACAAAGTCTCACCAGAGCATGATGTTTCTAATTATTGCTGTTTTTCCCTTATTACCACAAATACTTATCTTATTTATCATCATTAATGAATTCCAAGTCAGTTTAAAACAGGATGCTTTTTCATATTTCTACAGAAGCACACATATTACACGAGGACTTGAGATTTTATGGATTCTGTTAGTAGTTTACCATTATTGCTCAACTGCAAATTCTTGCCTTAGTAAAGTTGGTTTTCAGGTTTTCCTTACCAACCGCTTCCTAGAAGATAATCCATATTTATTTCATATTTTGATTAACCTTTCACTCTATGGGGCCATATTTTTAATGATCTGTCTTCTTAAACACCTTCACACACCTGACATCATTTCCTAGCACATCACAGATTATTCTGGAACAAAGTGTGTTTAGTTTTTTTGGTAGATCATACCTTTTGGAGCCTCTAAAAATAAAAGTGGGGTTTTCCTCCCCAAGTTACAGTAAATTAAAACCATAGCTTATTAGCAAACTCTTCTAACCTTTAGGTTTCCATTACCTAAAGGTGGTAGAGTCTCGTGAGACCCCTAAGTTTTTGTATAGTGCAATAAAAAGTCTGACTTCAATTATGGATCACCAAATTGTTGTTTTAAGCCCTACACCTCTATTGATACTCTCTTATACTTCCGTGTTTTAATTTCCACATATTACCACATCTAGTGATCTTTCCAGTTGAATTGATTTTCTTGTTAACGTGAAGGCTGAAAGCATGAAACAGGAGATTGATGACAGAAGTAGAATATTGAATTGTAAACCTCCCCTTCATGGTTCACTGCCCTGTCATGGCAAAAGGCCTTGTGCAGCTCAATAAAGTTATGGAAGGTCATAGTGAAGAGCTCTGACAAAACATGATCCACTGGAGAAGGAAATGGCAACCCACTCTAATATCCTTCCCAAGAAAACCCCATGGACAGCATCAAAAGGCTAAAAGATATGATGCTGGAAGATCACAATAGGTCTGTCTATTGTACTGTCAACCCCAAAAGGTCACATGCTGTCCAATATGCAACTGGGGAAGAGTAGAGGGCAATTATAAGTAGATCCAGAAAGATTGAAGCAACTGGGCCAAAGCTGAAAGGATGCTCAGCTGTAGATGTGTCTGATGGTGAAAGGAAAGTCCAATGCTGTAAAGAACAATATTTCATAGGAACATGGAATGTAAGACCTATAAATCAAGGTAAGCTGAATGTGGTCAAACATGAGATGGCAAGACTGAACATCAACATATTGGAAATCAGTGAACTAAAGTGGGCAGAGATAGACAAATTCAATTCAGATAACCAATATACCTATTACTGTGGGCAAGAATTCTTTAGAAAAAAAATGGATAGTCAATAGAGTGGAAAAAGCAGTATTGGGCTACAATCTTCAAATGACAGAATGGTCTTGCTTCGAATCCAAGGCAAAGTATTCAACCTCACAGTCAATCAAGTCTATGCCCCAAACAATGGCTGAAAATAAAACCATGCCTTAGTAAATAATAAGATTAAAGAAAGACCAGTAAGCAGCTGCTGCTGCTCTTCCAATATTTAGGTTTTCATGTTGGAACCTATTCTAGAAGTTAGAGTCTGGTGAGATCCCCATGTTCTTATATAGTCCAATCTAAAACATGAATGCATTTCATTGGATCACCAAGTTGTTGGTTTAAAACCTTCTGTACCCAAAGTGGGTAACAGGGGGAAAAAAAGGGGTGTGTTTGTAAAAAAAAAAAAAAAGGAAATTGATGGGCATCTGGGCTGATCCAGAGTTTTAATCATGTTGCTTTGCATGGCTCTTCCACACAAAAGACTTCAGCTGTTTGTCTCCCCTGCAGAAAATGGCTGGAAATGAAATCAACAAAAGAAACTTCAAACCACATCCATTCTTCATTTTTGGAAGTGGGGCTATCCATGGGATCTTTATGGACTGTGATTTCCACAGTTCCTGACCAGTTGATGCTTGTTTTCCTCAAATAGCTATACGGGTAATCGCTAACCATTACTTTCTTTCCTGTGGGTTGGTCTTTGCACACATATAGTCTCCATTTGTGACTTTTTGTATGATTGCCCCACATTTCTGTTGATACCCTTATACTTGTTTGAATTTCCCTATAATGCCACATCCAGCGGTCCCCCAGGTTCACTTGATTTTAACAATAGAAAGGAATATGTGTAGATCAGGAATGAACTGTTGGGTCTTTGATGCTCTTTCAATTTGTTTTGTAGGGTTCTTGGTACTCTCTTGGTACTTGCAGATGTTTGCAGTCAATGAATCAGTGTAACAACTTGCCGCCAGAAGTTGTGGGTGCTCCAAAACTGAAGGTTTTAAAGAAGAAGTTGGACAACCATTTGTCTGAAATGATATATGGTTTCCTGTTTGATCGGGGAGTTGGACTAGATGATCCCCAAGGTCCCTTCCAATTATGTTACTCTGTTATTCTGTTGCTATTCTGTTATTCTCTAACCCTGAGAAGGAAAAGAAGGAGAATATATTGATAGTTCAGTAACATTTATGCCAGCCAAACCCAGAAAAGACAACTCTTGATGCAGAATAAGAAAACAGAGGGAAATTGTGGGTTAATAGCTAATAGGCCTTCTTAGTACTGAATCAAGCAGGAGGTGAAGATGAGCCACTTAAGTCCAACCAGTGGTATATTTTATTCAGGGTTTTCTATCTCTACAAGCAGAGTCTCAGCATTAATTGAAATAGGAGCTTTGTCTATCCCTCATGGAAACAACAAGATTTGTTGTATCATTGGTGACCCACCAAAATGTTTGGATATTGCCTATGAACAAATTGTCCTTATCTGCTAAACTGAGATACTTGCTCATATTTCAATATAAAACCTGTATGAAGTTTCCGAAAGATGCCCTAATTTGTTTGGGCATTGTGTGAGCCACGAGCCAAACTTCAAAAGAAATACAGTCATTTATTAGGAGCACCATTTTGGCAATATTTGGATGCAGTTAGAACTAATCTCATTAGTTCGGATGCAGTTAGAATGTTAGAACGTTCCCCTAAGACCCTGTCTTTCCCCTCCTCCCTGGCCATGTAATCATATTCTCCAATTAACCACTCTGGCTGGCTGTGAAACCTAAAATTCTTCTACTGATTGCAGTAACCAAAACATCTGTGGAATGTAATGTCAGTTAGGGAAATCAATCAGCTCCATCAGTTCTCCCTCCCTCCTGCTCATGGCAACTTGAAAGCTTTGCAAGTTGACATTCTGTTTTTAAAGAAATAGCTTGGAACCGTTTGTTGCTTAAGACTTGTAAGTATAAAAAATAACAACCATTGCAATATTTCATTTACTACGTATGATGCAATCATTATATGTCTATAAATACAAGGATGTGCCTCATCTGAGAAACAAGATTTAATTCAGAACCAGTCTAAACATGAAAATCCTTTTCCTGCTTTTTGCTGTCCTTGTCTTTGTAGTCCTGCCTGGATCAGGTAAGACACTGATAACAAGAAGGAAAATCCTGTTTTTTCTAATAAAGTAGGACCACCTCTGTCAGAAGGATAGAAGGATCTGTCTCCTAATCAAGTCCTTTGTTCAGTTCAGGACCAGAAATGCATAAATAATGAACTATTGCATTTTGATTTTATGTTCTTATCTAAACTTCTTTCAGCTATTAAGATTTTTTAATTTCAGAACATCTGAAAAATGCACCACTGACTTTTTTTCTCCCCGATATGAAAAATGAACATCTAGGGAAATATAGAATGGCAAGCTGGGATTGGAAAGCCAATTCATTGGCTTTGTTCTTTCATTCAAAGCATTATCTTACTTTTTAAATTTTTATTTATGGTTCATTGCATAGTCAGCCAGATGCTTAGACTGGATTAAGCATTTTCAGGCACAAATTAACAGCTATTCAAGGAATCTATATGTAATTAGCCTGAAAAAAATAAATGAAACAATGAATTTTCTAGTCTTGCAATGAGATATCTAGAAACAGAAATAAGTCTTTTTCTACATAATATTAATACAGCACACAGGACTCTAAATACTCCCTCCAGTCTTGGCAATTATATCAAGAAGGTTATTAATTTTTTTGAAAGCAATGCTGGAATAAATTATCAATGCCCTCTTCTGAGGTTTTTCTTTCCAAGCTCACAGTCAAGCCTAAAGGCCTGAGTTTCCTGGTGGTGTTTCATGAGAGAGTTAACCAGAAGACCAGAGAAAGAGAAGAGATTGAAAATGTTTCTAAAGGAACTAATGGGGGAAACATCCAGAGGCAAGTTGGTATATTGGTAGCAAAGGAGGAGGAAGAAGTTAATTATTTTTTGCCCAAGGATTTTCTACTCTAACCTCACACTATAATAAGGCATTCTAAGCCAAGATTCTTTTCCTTTAGATAAGCAACTTCTCATGGTAATAGATTAAAATATATCACAGAAATTAGGTGATTTTCTTTTTCTAATTTCCTTAGAAACAGATATATGCCAGCTAAGAAATTCAGATAAGGGCAGGCTTCAGCCTTGCCTTAAAATGAAATCAGGTAAAGTTTAATTATTTTCAGTAAATCTACAAAGCAGCTGAAGTCCTAAAGGGGATATGTCCCAATAGTGATGGGTTGCCCCAATTTGCACTGGTTCTATAGAACCAGTAGTAAAACGGTGGGAGACTCTGCCCACTGACCCTGATGTCATGAAAACGCTTCTGCGCATGCGGCCCATTGAGAACTGGTAGTAAAGGTAAGTAGAACCCACCCCTGATACATACATACATACCCACATATCTATAGACATGTATGAATGCACAGACACATATATATTGCATGTGTGTGTGTGTGTGTGTGTTTACTCAACCTACAACTGGCTTGTTTTTTGTTTTCCATAGGGAAGAATTGTTTTCTAGGACTTGGAACCTGCAGAATACGTTGTCCTGAAGGCACTAGAAACTATGGGAAACAAAATTGTTATTTTTTTCAGCACTGCTGTGTATGATGTAAGAAATATTTCCTCCATTAGAAATATTGCAGTAGGAACTTTGGGCACTTTGCCTATCTTCTATTTGTATTGTCAAATGCCTGCAAGGCATTTTCATGAAGAACAACTAATGTTTTCAGTGAAAACATTGGGATCAAGGGAGGGTGAGAGAGATTTAAGAGAGACTGGTGTTCATTGAGCAGGATCTATCAAGTACATCAAATTATTATTTTATTGTATTTATACAGCATTTGGAAAATAATGGCTTACTGCTGCCCTCATGAAGACGTTCAGGATCCAACCATGATGTGATGTCACTGCCTGCAATTGCTTTATTGTCCTTTATGCAAATCCAAATCATTATTCATTAGATTCCAAAGCATTTTCCCTCAAAAGTAAAATTTGCAAGATTTGCTTTAAAAAGAAGCTTTTCCCTTTGCTGCTTTTAATAAAGTTAAAGATGCATTGAAATTTTCATGTGATTTATTTTTTTGGAACCTCCCAACAAGATATTCGCCTGCCTCATGTGTGTAAAGCTATAGTTTATCTATATGTATCTATCTGCTTATGTCTGAGTGGGATTCCCCACAATTCATCCACCAAGAAAAATACTTAAATCACATACATGAATTTATATGGTATTTATTTATTTTATTGGAGTATTTACATTTTACTTATATTTTTAAACTGATAGAGGTTCATAGGAAGAAAGCAATAAAAATAGAATCTGACAATCAGAACTAAGATTATTTAGCATAACTCTAAAGCAAAGAAGATATTTTCATTGTAATTATAGACCACACCCTATTTTAAGAATAAAAAATTCAGGATGATAGAAAAGCTAAAATCCATATCATTTGAAAGTATGAAACTTTAGTCTGGTAGCTCCATAGGTTCCAAGCTTGTTTCCTGACAGATGATGAAACATTTGATTTTTTTTTTATGCTACTGTACCTCTTTTTCTCACTAGAGATTCAAAATTATCATTTCACCCATTAGGAGGACTGAGTTGAAGATTGTTCAAAAATAAATTATCATTCACACTCTCATTACAAATGCAAGGGCTGCGGCACAATAGTATTTGGCTATGCCAATTTGTATTACAAATACCTCAATTCCTTGAGTATACAATTTATTGTCCATCTATCAAAAATATTTAAAGATTGAGAATTTAAAGAGTGTGCGTTCTGTACTTGTACCTTTAGTTTTTACTGCCTGGTACAAAGTTTTATACCTAAGCAGGAAAAACCAAAGGTACAAGTACAGATTATGTAAAACCATGCTCAAAAACAGTAACTGTGAGAGGGACCTTGCAGTCCTATTGGACGATCAGTTAAACATGAGCCACCAGTATTCAGCAGCAGCCAAAAAAGTGAATACAATGCTTAATTTTATAAACAGAAGCATAGAGTCAAAATCACATGGAGTATTAGTACGGATTTATTTATTTATCTATCTATCTATCTATCTATCTATCTATCTATCTATCTATCTATCTATCTATCTATCTATCAAATTTATATACTGCCCTACTCCCAGAAGGGACTCAGGGTGATGAATAGCCAAGATAAAATACAATAACATATAAAAGTTGAAACTATTAAAATAAATTAAATAATTTAGGCTCAGAGAAGAAAATTTAAAACCTCCAATTATATAAAACATTTTAAAACCTGATTTAAAAGGGGAGAGTTAGGCCAGACCAGCCTGTTGGAATAAAAACGTTTTTAGGGCGCGGCGGAAGGTGCGTAAGTCTTTAAGCCTCCTTATCTCTGGGGGAAGCACATTCCAGATGGCAAGTGCCCCCACAGAGAAGGCTCTCCTCCTGGGGGCCACCAGTCGACATTGTTTGGCCGATGGCACCCTGAGAAGCCCCTCTCTATGAGAGCGAACTGGTCGGTGAGAGGCTATTGGTGAGAGACTATTTATAAATCCTTAGTAAGACTACTCCTGGAATACTGCATCCAGTTTTGGTCACCACATTACACAAAAAAAAAAAAATGTTAAGCCTTTGGAAAAATTACAAAGAAGACTAACTAAGATGATTAAAGGCCTGGAGACAAATACACATGAGGAATGGTTGCAGGAATTGGGTATAGCTAATCTAGAGAAAAGAAGGACTAAGGATGACATGGCAGTATTCCAATATTTGAGGAGCTGCCACAAGGAATGGGGTGGGGGTGGTGTGTCAACTTCTTTTCCAAGGCAAGACAAAAAACAATGAATGGAAACTAATCAGGAAGAGACACAACCTGGAATTAAGGAGAAACTTCCAAACAGTGAGAACTATTAACCAGTGGAACAGCTTTCCTTCAAAAATTATAGGTGCTTCGTCACTGGAGGTTTCTTCACTGGAGGACTGGACAACTACCTGTCTGAAACATTATAGGGTCTCCTGCTTCAGCACGGGGTTGGGCTAGAAGACCTCTAAGGTCCCTTCCAGCTCTATTCTGATTGATCTATCAGGTACTGTTGGATTCTGTAATGAATAATGAGAAACCTGTGGAAAAGTTCCAGGGATATTGTCAATGAAAGACAATTGACTAGTTGTTTGAGTATTCTTTAGCATTTCCTTTTTTATGTGAGAATATCACTGAATGTTTTCCAGACCCTTGAGCACATATCTTTATTCTGTAACTCCTTAAATCCAGAAAAATAATTCTTTAACCCCAACACTTAAAGCAGATTGTGATGACTATGATTAAGATGATGATGATTTATTAAACTTCTCAGCTACCCAACTCCCAACATTTCTGGAAGAATCACACCAATCACGCAAATAAATTACAATAAAATCAATAAAATGTGTCCCTGATCAGATGGAATAATGTGAGGGGGTCTCCAACTCCTTTGACTTCTCCACTCTTCTGAACAGCAGAGTGAGGGCTTTCTGGTTTCAGGGGAACCTACACAGGTCTGCTAGGAGGGTAACAATTCCTTAAGTACATTGTAAATCAATATTTTATAGGCCAATTTAATGTCAGTTTCCAGAATGAAAGTGATTAGTGATATTACCAAGTACATGTATCAACTTCCACGTGTAGCATTACTTTTGGAGTCTTTTGTACAATTCTTCCATAGATTTGTGCTGTTTCTTCTTTGCATTTTAAAGTTTCCTCATTGCTCTTGTTGCACAGGTGCATTACTTAAGATAATGGTTATTTATTGGAGAATAGAACTCCTCATTATTGCTAAACTTGAAAGCAGTTGGAGTGATACAGTTAATTTCCAGAGTGTCTATTTAATTTCCTTCCTTTGGTGGTTTGAGCACCTTTCATCAGTTCCCAGTTTTAACTACTTCCCAGTTTTAACATGTACATAAGCCTTTTTCCAAAACTAATCTGTCTCCTAATTGTTGTTATACACCCAGTGTATAACAACAATTGACTGCCAGTGAGTATTCAGATTACAGGCTAAATCCAAGAGTCATGCTATTTTAGTTATTTGTCACATGTTATTGGCAAATTGCCAGAGACATATTTACATAGTCCTTATGCAATAAGACAAAAGAAAGTTTGCAAGTAACTAACAAGGGACAAAACATGTTTTGTTTAATTACTTAAGCTAATGTGGAAATGAATCATGCTATGTGTTGTTTTTTATTAGGCTTTTGCAGCTGTGAGGATTTTAAACATATTTTTTGAATCTCTTCTTTTAAGTCATTCCCTTATTGAATAGGCAAATAGCATACACTACCACTCTCTACTTTTTTGGCTATAGACTGAAAATAAGAGAGCAAGTTTCTATTGTTTCATTTGACAGAAAACTTGAAATACTTTTACTTTTGTTTTGGAAAGAATACTTAAGATATTCCATTTTTATCCCATAAAAACAAAGGCAACTCCAAAGATCTGAGTGATCCAAATAAAGGTATATTGTCCTGAAGCCAAAGCAAAATGCTTTTCCTGTTTCATATACACTGATTTGACATATCTTGTCAAGGAAATATCTCAGGAAGGTGATTAATTTTTTTATTAGGTGCCTACATGGCCTGTTGCTTCAACATCTGGAATCATAAATAGCATCATCCTTATTGCTTTAATGTTTTTAATGTTTAGCTTTTAAGTTTAATGTTTATTTATTTTATTGATTGATTGATTCGATTTATATGCTGCCCTTCTCTGGAGACTCAAGGTGGCTTACAATGTGTTAAGCAATACCTGTTTTTAATGTTTGCAAGCTGCTTAGAGTTGCCTCTAGACAAAATGGGTGGCACACAAAGCTTATAAATAAATAATAAATGAATAGTTTAGAGACATTTCTGCTACAAATGCTCATTTTTATTCTTTAATTTACTCAAATTAATGGACCCCAACAATTTTAGACAAGACAATGCACAGTGGCTGAGTTCGTACAACACACCAAACTTCAAACAATAAGCCATAAGCCATAGTATGGCTGTGTGAACACAACTGGGAGAGAATCTGTAACATTCTTTCAGAGCAAAGAAAATGCTACAAACTGAATGAATGAATGAATACAAAATGAATACAAACATTGCACTGTTGTTCCTGCTGCTATGTTTCCCAGCAGATCACTACATTCCATCAGAGAACTATCTGTTATTCTCCCACAGTGTTCCTTCTCTTCTTTTGAGGTGCTGCCATTCCCCGTCTTACAGCAACACTGATACTTTAGTAGTTCTGATAGACGGTCATGAAGATTTTACTTGTGTGTCTTATTCTCTTCCTCTCATTGTCAAGTAAGATACTTTTCTGCTTGCGTGTGTGTGTGTCTGTGTCTGTGTCTGTGTCTGTGAGTGTGTGATTACACTACTATAGTTGAGAGGAATAAAATCATAAGAAACTTTATCCATATTCTGATAGGTTTCAATTATTCTGAATGCAAATAGCTGCTTTCTCTATCTAGAAAAAGATTTCACTGTTTAATTTTCTAGGATTTATCCAAGCCAAAAAGAAAAGATGTCCAGAGGGTGGTGTGTGCCGACCTTACAAAGAATGTTATAGGGAAGAGACATACTGGGGACGCTGCCCTTGGAACCGTAAGAAGATATATTGTTGCTTCTGGTAAGTTAGATCCAGTCAAAGAGCAAATATATATTCACTGAACATTATGCTGACCATTTAATGTAGGAACAATGGTATTCAGATCTCAATTTATGGTATCATTGTTCTCATGCTTGAAAATTCATTTAGAAATGAAATTATAATTTATCTACCAGCCACTTTTATCCAGTAACCTGTATAAAATAGTAAGTCTGCACTTCACTTGTTAAACAGTATTATATTATTTTTGCATTTATGCATGCCATAATAATAAGAGCATATAAAAATACCTCATGCTTGGATATGGGCTCTTTTGAGATTTGATAGGAGCTTTCATGAAACAATCTAAGCATGAAAACGAGATACTTACATTTTAAAGTCACAAGACTTATTTTGCTCACTATCCAATTCTGAAATTGCATTCTGTATTTTCAGAATTTTGGAAGCTGCAAAATGTCCCCTAGGCTTTTTCTTTCAGGGCACCGGAGTTTCACCAGTGTTGTAAATAAATGAAGAATAGGAGATCTTAATTCATTTTTTACCAAGTCTGTTAATATGTTTGGACTAACATTCACAGCTATATTGGAGACTAGTTAGAAATACTAGAGTTCTGGTTTTGGGGAACCATAAAGTTGGTAATTATTGCCTTAACTGACTGAGGGCGGCTTACAATGCCGCCCTGAGTCTCTTAAGCAATAGCCTTCATACTTTTGTATATACCTGTCTTATTCTATTCTTTCAATCAATCAGATCATAATACTAAGCATTAATATGGTTTAATTTGGTTTATTTTGGGGAGAAGCAAAACATAATATGTAAATACATAAATTGTGCTTAAAATATTAAAACCACTGCTTGTATTTACCTTGCCGCCAATAACTATTTTGAATAAAAGATTTGTTATTTCTAATAGCCAAGGAGGCTAGAGCAAGAAAGCCACACAAAGTAGTCTGTCAATTTAAGAATAATGTTTTTTAAGAAACTTTTTTTTTAAAAAAATTGAAATATCTTACTTCTTCAAAGGGAAAACCATGCAGAACCTTTAAAAAAAGTGTTTTGTTATGAAAGGATTTTATTTCTCTAAGCTCTCTAGTTCACTATTATCTTCTTGCCTTATGTTTTTTGAGAGTAAAAAGGGACTAGAAAATTTCCTCCTGCCCAAGACTGCATGGCAAGAAAGACTGTGGAAAGAAGTGGGATCTTTGAGTCCCAGTGGACAACCATTTAGATATGAGCCAACAATGTGCAGCAGCTGCCAAAAAAGCCAACACAGTTCTGGGCTTCATAAACAGAGGGATAGAATCAAGATCATGAAAAGTGATAATACTACTTCATAATGCCTCGGTAAGGCCACACTTGGAATATTGCATTCAGTTTTGGTTGCCACGATGTAAAAAAGATGTTGAGACTCTAGAAAGAGTGCAGAGACGAGCAACAAAGATGATTAGGGGACTGGAGGCTAAAACACATATGAAGAACAGTTGCAGGAACTGGGTATGTCTAGTTTAATGAAGAGAAGGACTAGGGGAGACATGATAGCAGTGTTGCAATATCTCAGGGGTCGCCACAAAGAAGAAGGAGTTCAAAGCACCTGAGGGTAGAACAAGAAACAATGGGTGGAAACTAATCAAGGAGAGAAGCAATTTAGAACTAAGGAGAAATTTCCTGACAGTTAGAACAATAAGTGGAACAACTGCAGAAGTTGTGAATGCCCCAACACTGGAAATTTTTAAGAAGATATTGGATAACTATTTGTCTGAAGTGGTGTAGGGTTTCCTGCCTGGGCAGGGGGTTGGAGTAGAAGACCTCCAAGGTCCCTTCCAGCTCTGTTATTCTATTCTATTCTAAGTTGCTGCCAACTGATATCTGGAAGGAGTCGAGGATGGTTGCCTTGGCCAGATTCCTTCCCTTTGTGTTGTGTCACTCAGCTCAGTTCTTGAGTCAAGGGACTGGTCAAGCTATCTGCTTGATTGCAGAGGATTTTGCTGCTTCTTTTGAAGTAGAGTGAATGAGAGGCATTTTGTTAAATAAACAAGCAAGCAAGCAAACCTTTTAATATAATTGAATCAAGCTGGAGGACTTACAGGCGGTGTCCATATTGTCTGACACTTTCCTATAAAGTTCCAGTCCAGTAGAGTGATGCAGCAAGATTCTGCATTTTTACATGAGATCGCTTAATATCTCGAGGATAAGATCACTGAACTTTGGTAATCTCACAATATGTGTGTTCGTGTGCACATTAGCATGTGTGCCTACAAGCCTATGAAAATGTTGTTAAGCAATATATGTTCTTGTTCAAATAAAAGCTAGATAATAACCTATCAGCTTGATTGCTGGGAAATCTTAGCAAATACAATTCATTAATATTTTTGGCATACATGAATTGGGGTTAATAGGAGCTGGGTTGATTTGCCAACTGTCAACCCTGAAGTTGGCCTGACTGAAGCTATTTTCTTTCTTATTGCTTCAATGCTGACACAGCCTGGAACTGAGGCAAAGGGGGAGGGGGGAAGTAGATATAGTTGGGGTGTTGTAGCCAAAATAAAATTCTTTCCCCTGGGAACCAAAGACAATTGTGCAGGTGTTCAGAAGGAGGAGGCTGGGATCATCTAACAACTGGACTGTATGCTGATTGGGCCTTGTGACTGATGACTGGGGAGAAGTGACAAAACTTTTACTTTTATTTAGGTGAAAATCAGTGGGACCTTTAGAGCCAGTTTTCACCAAGTTTGTGCCAATATGATATATCCCAATAAATTATTCTTTGATGAAAATGCCTGCCTCGGAGTTCTCCTTGTGAATGTATTACTTGGAGCCCTGACATCAATTTACATGGATTAAACTTCATTAAATGGATGCCAAGATAAGAATAAGACCTTACCAACCACCAACCAATCATCTTGATGGCTGTATTAATTTTAGCCTTTCTTGTCCACCGGAAAGCAGATTCACTTAACAACCATGTTACTAACTTAATACTGTAACGGCAGTTATTCACATTTCTGAATGTAATATATTACTTATTTGCCAGGTATTCTTCCTACTTTTTCTTCTCTTTTGTATATGGGTCTATGTGAAGACAATGCCTTGGACCTTTCAGAAGAGAAGTTTAAGAAGAGCACTACTGAATAATGTTAGAAATATCCGGCATCTTGCTGTGGATCCTATGTTTCTTATCTTCTGTCCAAGTTCTCTAAGAAATAACTTTTTTGCAAGTTTGTTTCTTTTATTTTAGTTTGTTTATCGAAATGTATCAAAATATTTCAACAATTATTTTATAAAAACAAAGGTAAAGATATTACTTGTATGTGTGTTTCCTTGAAAAGTATGTCAATAATTCAAAATCAGGTTGTTCATTGTTGTCCTTCTAGCTGGTTCATTTCTTCCAACGTATCGCTGATATATTTTAAACTACCAACAGCAGAAACAATATGCTTGTTATTATTGCTAAATCATTTGAATAAAGCTCAGCAAATTTTATCTGAGTATACAAGGTCTGTTGTAGTTTTGTAGTATGTTGTAGTTTTTGTAAGTATCTTCCCCTCCAATGCTGTCTTCATGCCCTGAAATTCTAAATATCTAAAATCACACTTGACTCCCTAATTTTACAGTGATTAAGATTCATGTTCTATAATAAAATTGCTATGCCTCTGTAAATTATGATGGAGACACTGAAATAATACCTAGAAAAAATCAATACTTTAATTTAATTTTATTTTTTGGCAAGAAAGTCTCTTTGATTAGCAACAGACATAGTAACAATGCAGTGATATTGCCAGTAAAACAGTATTTCACCTGTCCTGGTGAAACAAAAACATTTACATATTGCAGAAAATTCTACCAATGCAGGTAGAAAATGAGACATAGTGCTTCTTGGCACTTGCTTTGGAGGGAAGTCTTGAATATTTACGTATTTCTGTATTTATGATAATTAGGAACTGCCCATCTTTTTTCCTTTTGCCAATACAAGTAGTCCTCAATTTTCAGTAGTCCTCGATTTACAACTGTTCATTTAGTGATCATATGAAGTTACAGTGGCACTGAAAAAGTGACTTAACACCATTTTTCACACTTAGGATCATTGCAGCATCCCCATGGTCACATGATCAAATTTTAGATGCTTGGCAACTACTCATATTTATAACAGCTGCAGTGTCCCAGGGTCATGTGTTCACCTTTTCTGACTTTCTGATAAGCAAAGTCAAGGGGGAAGTCAGATTCACTTATCAGTCATGTTACTAACTTATCAACTGTAGTGATTCACTTAACAGCTATGGCAAAAAAGTAATAAAATGGGGCAAAATTCACTTAACAACTGTTTCACTTAGCAACAGAAATTTTGGGGTCCATTGTGGCTGTACATTGAGGACTACCTGTTCAAAAAGAGTCACAAACTGTGGGCCCAGCCTGGATTTGAACCCAGATTTTTCTTCTAACAATTGGTGACCACAAAGGGACCTTAGATTAGTCTGGCTAGATGCATTCAGACTGGGTAATTTAACTTAGCCATCATGAATGCTCCACCAGAATCTGGCTATTTCTTCACAGGTAGTAAAGAGAGTTTTGGTTTTAGGCCAAATAGTTGTTTGAATCCCATCACTGCTTTCCCATCAGTAAGTACCCCACAAATTCTCTTTGTATGTTTCCCACTGCTGTCCAGAGCCTGCACTTTACATCATTCTCAGCTACACCCAAACTCTTGCAAACCTATGTCTCAAAGAGACTTATAGATCTTGGAAAGCAAGAGAGTTTGACTGTAGAATCCAGCAAGTTGCAACAGGAATTGAGAGCTTGGACTTAACTGAGTAGTTGTCATCTTGTTGTTTGATCTAGTTAGGCAACAGAGGTGCCTGAACTCCACTAGGAAGTCCTTCCAAATGCAAGGTTACTCAAAAAGTGGAAAGAAAAAAGGATAAATATAAGGAAGTGCTCCTATGTCACTAGAAAGTCTTCCCAGGTGTGCACAACACTCCAAAATGTAAGCCGGACACATGTGTCAATTAGGGCCAATGGGGAATTCTGCATCATCATCATCATCATCATTGTCGTCGTCATTATATTATTATTATTATTATTATTATTATTATTATTATTATTATTATTATTGTTATTATTTCAATTTATATGCTGCCTTTCTTTGAAGACTCAGGGTGGCTTACAATGCTTTTAAAAAATCATTATGAAAACATTTTTAAATTAAAACATTAAAACCCATTCACGCCATTCATGGCCGGATCTCACAAGATTGCAACAGCGAGATCAACGGCCCCAGGCCTGCCGGAAAAGCCAGGTCTTCGCCACTTTTCAGAAGGCCAATAGGGTGGGGGTCCTGGACCTCAGAAGGTAACTGGTTCCAGAGAGCTGGGGCAGCCACAGAGAAGGCCCTCCCCCATGGGATCTTACCAGTCGCTGGGAGCTACAACAAGGTTAGGCTGGGAATGCGTTTCTGTAGAAGTGGTACCATGAATTTTCCAGGGAGGCTCCGCCCATCGGCCCCATTCCCTGGAGTCAGGGAATGCACCATTCCCAACTCCAGCCTTGCTGCAGAGCCTCTGCCTGCTCGCCCTTCGCTATGCAGCTAGGCCCACTTGCCCCATTCCCCGGAGTCAGGGAATGCACCATTCCCCGACTCCTACTGCTCACCTTTCTCCCATGGCTGGCTGTCAGGTAAGGCAAATGCCTGAAAGATACCAGAGTCACTCACTCTCCTTCTTGAATGAGCTGCTCTGGTCCATGTGCTGGCTGCGCAACTGCACACCATTTATTTAATTCAGTGGCAGGTTGGGTGTGTGCTTGCGCAGCCAGCATGTGGACCAGAGCAGCTCATTCAAGAAGGAGAGTGAGTGACTCTGGTATCTTTCGGGTGCTTCCCTTCCCTGACAGCCAGCCACGGGAGAAAGGTGAGCAGTAGGAGTCAGGGAATGGTGCATTCCCCAACTCTGGGGAATGGGGCGGGTGGGTGGAGCTGCAGGAGAAAGGTAAGGACACGCGGCAGAATAGAAATTATTTTTTTTTCCCTACCGGTTCTGTCGGCGTGGTTTGATGGGAGAGGGTCTTGTGACTGAGTGGGCATGGCTGTGAGTGACATTGAGTTGGCCACCCCCACTCAGTCACAGGGCACTCCCCCCCACCAAGCCATGCCCACAGAACTGTTAGGGAAAAATTTTAGATTTCACCCCTGGGCTTTGCATTGTTCTGGCAATGAATGGGGAAGGTCTTATTGTTCAGCATCCTTGACCATAACTGAACGAGTTGCAGCTGTACTGCTCTTTTGAGCCTCATGGCCATGACAAACAAAAGTGCATAAAATCAAATTGGATTTGATGATTTGGTAAAATTAGTATTATCAACTAACCTAAAAGCTAAAGCTTTCTCTCTCTTTTTTTTTTAAATTTGATTTATATGCTGCCCTTCTCCAGAGACTCAGGGTGGCTTACAATGCGTTAAGCAATAGCCTTCATACTTTTGTATATTTATACAAAGTCAGCTTATTGCCCCCACAAACTGGGTCCTCAATTTACCCACCTTAGAAAGGATGGAAGGCTGAGTCGACCTTGAGCCTGGCTAGGATTGAACTCAGAGAAATTACAGGCAGCTGGTGTTAATTGCTGCCTTTAGTAGGAGGCATTAGCCCCCTACGCTACACAGGCTCCTCTTTCTTAGACAGAAAGATAATGTTTCTTTAAGTTAAAAATTTGAGCAGAGTGAAAACTGTAAGATTTAAGTTCTACAGCAAAAATGTCTAGTGATGGTGTGTAAAAGCTCTGAACTTCTCATTCTTTTCCCTTTGTGTGCACCCGTGATCCAACTGTTGTGCATGTGTGTATGTTTTTTTATTTTATTTTATTTTATTTTATTTTATTTTATTTTATTTATTTTATTTTATTTTATTTTATTTTATTTTATTTTATTTTATTTTATTTTATTTTATTTTATTTTATTTATTTTATTTTATTTTATTTTATTTTATTTTATTATTTTATTTTATTTTATTTTATTTATTTTATTTATTTTATTTTATTTTATTTTATTTTATTTTATTTTATTTTATTTTATTTTATTTTATTTTATTTTATTATTATTTTATTTTATTTTATTTATTTTATTTTATTTTATTTTATTTTATTTTATTTTATTTTATTTCATCAAGTGTGTATTAGGTAACAGATATTAGTATAAACATTATTATGAATAAATGAAATGGATATGAATAGAAGGGAACATTAGGACAGGGACGGTAGGCACACAGGTTGACTTATGTACACCCCTTAAAGACCACTTAGGAATGGGGTGAGGTCGACAGTAGATAGTCTAAGGTTAAAGTTTTGGGGGTTTGGGGAAGAAACCACAGAGTCAGGTAGTGCATTCCAGACATTGACCACTCTGTTACTGAAGTCATATTTTCTGCAATCAAGTTTGGAGCGGTTTACCTTAAATTTGTATCTATTGTGTGCTCGTGAATTGTTGTGGTTGAAGCTGAAGTAATCATTGACAGGTAGGAGATTGTTGCAGTTAATTTTATGTATTATGCTTAGGTCGGACCGAAGATGGCAAAGTTCTAAGTTGTCTAAGCCCAAAATTTCAAGTCTGGTGGCATAAGGTATTCTATTGCGAGCAGAGGAGTGGAGGACTCTTCTCATGAAATATCTCTGGACTCGTTCAATTGTATTAATGCTCGATATGCAGTGCAGGTTCCAGACAGAAGAGCTGTATTCAAGAATTGATCTAGCAAAAGTTTTGTATGCTCAGTTTGCAGTTCAATGTTACTGGAGAAGAAGCTATGCAAGATTAGGTTAACAACTCTTAATGCCTTTTTAGCAATTCTGTTACAGTGAGCTCTGGCACTTAGATCATTTGAGATGAGTTCTCCACGGTCTTTGACAGAGTGAAGGTTGTCTACGAGGTTGTATCCACCCAGCTTGAATTTTGTGTTCTGATTTTTTTCTGCCAATATGTATGACAGAACATTTGTTGATTGAGATTTAGAGTTGCCATTTGTTTGACCATTTTGACACATAGTCTTTTTGTAGGGTAACAGGATTGTCAGTGGTGTTGAATAGTTTTACATCATCAGCGAAGAGAACACAGTTACTTATAATATGATTGCAAAGGTCATTTACGTAAAGTATAAAGAGTGGGAGTTCTAAAACACTACCTTGGGGGACACCACTTAACAGGTGCAGGGTTTGATAGGGCATTCCCTATTTTGACTACTTGTTGCCTGTTTGATAGGAACGCAGCTATCCACTTATGCAGAGATCCAGAAATGCCATAAGATTTTAGTTTTAGATGTAGCTTGTTGTGTACTACTGAATGAAAGGCTTTACAGAAGTCTATATAAATTGTGTCTATTGCCTTACCCTGGTCGAGTTGTGAAGTCCATATGATTTTGCAGTGTAGGATTGATTTTGCAGATTGCAGAACAGTTTTTTTTCTGAAGCCAAACTGCTTGTAGAGAGTAGGTTGCTTGTCTCCTAAGTAGAGGGTAATGGATTGGTTTATGATTGATTCCACGATTTTACAGGTGACGCAACATAATGAGATTGGTCTGTAATTTTCAACTAGGCTGGGGTCACTCTTTCTGAAGATAGGGATGACTGTGGTTAGTGATCATAAGTTAGGCAAGGAGCTGGTTCTGAAAGATATTTCGTAGATTATGCTAAGAGGTTCTGCTAATAGCAGTTGAGAGCTTTTTAAAGAAATAGACACATAATTGTACACATAATTGCAACAATATATAATTGTATGTATTGTTGTCGCTTTTGTGTCTTTGGTGGAAGAGGGAGCTGATGTAAAATGGTGAGTTGATTGCATTGTTGGTGGCTGCTGCTTTTCCTGCTGCTGCTACTTTTGCTGCCGCTGCTGCTATCCATTCAGTTGTGTCCAACTCTTGGCAATTCTATGGTCCAGGTTTCTCCACATTTTCCAATCTTACGCTACTTCTTTGAGTTTTTCTATGCTCTGACTGGTGTCAGCTTTCATGGTATAAAGTCACTGTGTTTTGATGGCCCGGTTTCCTTTTACTGTTCACTCTTCTTAATTGCTTTCTCCAATGAATTTCCCCACATGATATGGCCAAAGTCAATGAAATGACACAGTTTCATGATTTTGCCTTCTAGTGATATAGCTGGTGTTATGTACACCAGTACTTGTTTGTTAGTTACTTCTGCTGTCCAAGGAATATTCAGGAGCTTTCTCCAGCATCACAACTCAAACGAGTCAATTTTCTTCCTGTCTTGCTTTTTTTTAAAGGTTCACTGTAGGTAGCTATGAGGAACACAATAGAGCAGACTAACCTACATTTGGTTGCCAGGCTGATGCCTTGCTTTTCCATATTTGGCTCATGTTTATCATGATTGCAGTAACCCACTGCAATCTGACATTTTATTTCTGTACTGCATTCACTGCTTCAAGCTATCTGCAATTCTAGGAAAGCAATTCTTTTCATGCATTTCTACCTCTTTATTGCCAATTTCTATTTTGTAGTAACTGCTGAATGTGTTCACAGAGTAATTTAGGCAGATTTCATTGTATTCTTTTCAAATAGTCCTCCTCAATCTTTCCTAGATATAACTGTCAGCACTAGTCTTCACTTATTTTATTCTTTATATTATTTAACTTTATTACTAAATACCAAGTCAATTGGACCCTGATTTTCCTTATTAGCCTTCCTGCACCCACTTATTATATATAATAGCAGATAATAGCAGCAGCTCAATGATATTTCTAAGCTACAAGGCACTTTTAATAATAGTTGGCTCTGAGAATTTCCTCATCACCTGCTTCTTGTGAAGAATTCTGTAAACCTCTATAGCACCCAAAGTTGTAGTGTCCCAAGGACATAGATTGTAATAGTAATTTCTACACTTAATCTTGCTTTAAGAACAAACCATTAATAGTTCTTGAGCAACACTTTACAGTTAATCTTGCATTAAGATGAAACTGTTGAAAGTCCTTGAATAATCTTGAGTAACTCTTTGTGGAAAGATCAGAACTGGAATAAGAATTTGAAACCTTCTCAAATTTACTTTCTCATTCCAGAGTGAAAGGGCTAGTCATTCTGTCTCTTTTGACATTTTTGCATCCTAATTTTTTGGCTTCAGGTAGTGTTTCCAAACATACTGATTTCTGGACCCTTATCAACCCCATTAATTGAGAGACTATGTGTCATCAAATCAATGCTGACTCTTAGCATGCACAAAGATGGATCTTCCTCCAGTGTGGTTTGTGCTGCACCTTCAATCATTTTAACATCATTACCCATTACAACCAGTTCATCTACTGTCAGCTGGTGTCCTCATCTTCTAACATCCCCAGCATTAGAGACTTCTCCAGAGATCGAAGTCCTTATGTAATGTGTCCAATTAGGATAACTGGAGATTACCTATTTGTCCTTCATCTGAGACTTCTTAGTTATTCAATGATCCAGATATTTTCTTTTCTATCCATAGAATGCTCCAGTATCCAACACCAACTTCAAAGTTGTCAATATCGTTCTATAATATATAATGTCTGCAGTTTTATGACAGAAAAGAAAGTAAAGAGATCATGTTTCAAGTGTTCTTGCGATCTGTACAGTCAGGAAAATATACCACAATTCATTCTCTTCAGTAGTGAAGGGACTCATTTAACTGAATTGTATCTATGAATATTTTGCATAATTAGTCAATAGGGTGAAAATGCACAGATAACTGATAATTTGCTTTGTGTGTATGAATCCTGACCAGGAGAAACAGAGATGGTGCAGTTCTTTCCTGATGCCTGAAAAGCTAAGGAGGATGCAGAATATATAGGCTCACACAGCCTTTCTGGCAAAATCACTCTTAAAATCATAATAGACTAATGCATTTTTTATTTCTTTATGTTAATGCTTTGAATTTAGTTCTTAGGTTGAGATTGTAGCATTTAAAAATTGCTGCAATTTAAAGAAATAGTTCTGTTTTTTTCTGGGTTGCCATGTGGCATTTGCTACAAGGTGGCTTCTGTTACAGCTACTTGAGACTGGAAAGTCAGACTGATGCTTTAGGAGATCCTGAACCTGTCCTCCTACATCCCTAATTTTAGAATCCAATTAGAAGCTAATTAACCCCTGATGTGGCCATTTTAATAAACTTATTGTTTTATCTCACTTTTATTCTTTCTACTCATGTTTATAATTCTGTCTCTGTTTCCCCCAACCTGTAATTTATTTCCACAAGCTCTTTTATTAAAAGCCCCATTTCTTCTCCACTTCCCTGTTTGAATCCATTCTCCTCTTCCAATGCCTTTGAAGCAAGTGCATTTTGTAACTGAACTTTTCTTGGCTGGTTGCTTTGAACTGTTCATTGGCATCACTTTGTCCCAACCACAATGACTTGAGACTGCCTTTCTGGTTAGCAGCTCTGCCAGAGGGGATGTCAGACCTCCCTCAGATTGTACCTCTAAGTAAGAATGATCCCTAACTCCATTTATTAAGAAAGACATAGTTTACTAGAAGTCAAGTGAATTACAGTAATGCAAAGTCAAAACTGAATATTGTAGGCCAAAAATCCCAAGTTTAACTTTTCCATCCCTTAGTTACCTCCTATCATTGGGTTCCTATGTCCAATCAAATTCAAACAAAATGTTTTTAGAACAGTCCCGTCAGGCATAGGTTTGGTATGCAGCTACTTACCTTTCCCAGCCAAATGTCCTTGAAGAGATACAGTCAAGTTTCATTTCACTTAATGCATCCTCCCTCCCATCCAGCCCCCCTAAAGTTCATAGTGGTTAATACTGAAGACGGATGACTGAGAATGGAGATTCTCAGTCATCCAGGTCCTGGTTGTTCCAAAGGTGCTTTTTCAGGAGGCAACTGGACTTTCTTGTTTTTTCTTTGAAGACATTTCACTTCTGATCCAAGAAGCTTCTTCAGCTCTGACTGGATGGTTATGGGGAATGGAAGGATCACCACTACCATCCAGTCAGAGTTGAAGAAGCTTCTTGGATGAGAAGCAAAACATCTTTAAAGAAAAAACAAGGAAGCCCAGTTGCCTTCTGAAAAAGCACCTTTGGGACTGATACTGAATGGTTGCAAAACGTGAGCGGGAGGTGGCAGCTGACAGGGGAAGAATTAATTCTCCTTCCCTGGAACTGTTTGGTCTTCCCTAGGAAATACAAGAATGATTCACTCCTTTTGTTTTCTTATTGATCATTTTATTACATTTAACTGATGAAGAGAAATAGAGAGATCCAGATAGATTACTGGCCACAAATTGTAAAACTATCAGAGTATATGCAAATAATTTATACCCACACCATGCCAAAGTAAGACCTTTCATGTCTATTTATTGCTTTATAATGGTGGCCAACTGTTCAGGGATCAATATAAATAGCAAGGTTGAAGTGGAGGCCCTGACAAATGCTCAATTATAACTCATAAAAACTGAAATTATTTGGTTCGTAATGAATGTATTGCAGTTGAAATATTAAATCCCAAACCACTGAACTAACTCCCAGGGATAGCAGTATCCACTCATCACTTGCTTTAAAAATTTTATCTGAACCAAATCAAAAACTTATCCTGGGTCTCAAGATACGAATACAGTTAAGTTCATTCAATTGTTTGCCATATCTTATATCTTATTATATTCAATGAATAGAAATAAATTGTTTGAAACTTCGCCATTTTTGAGGAACTCCAACTGGGAGGATGAATGATTTATTCTCTAACATCTCTATTTAGTGTAATAATTAAGGCATTATATACAGAATAACGGAATAACAAAGTTGGAAGGGATTGTGGAGATCTTCTAGTCAACCCCCTGCTCAAGCAGGAAAACCTATACCATTTCAGACAAATAGTTGTCCAATCTCTTCTTAAAAGCGTCCAGTGTTGGAGCACCAACAACTTCTGATGGCAAGTCATTCCACTAATTAATGTCTATGAAGATTCTCAGTTATCCAGGTTATCCAAAGGTGCTTTTGCAAAAGGCCACTGGACTTTGTTTTAATTGTTCCACTAATTAATTGTTCTAACTGTCAATAAATTTCTTCTTACTTGTAGGTTGGTTCTCTTTTTGGTTAATTGCCATCCACTGCTTCTTGTCCTACCTTCAGGAGCTTTGAAGAATAGGTTGACCCCCCTCTTTTTTGTGGCAGCCCCTTAGATATTGGAACAGTGATCACACCCTAGTCTTTCTTTTCATTAAAGTAGACATACCCAATTCCTGCAAACATTCTTCATATGGTTTAGCCTCCGGTCCCCTAATCACCTTCATTGCTCTTCTTTGTACTCTTTCTAGAGTCTCAACCTTTTTTTATACTGTGGTGACCAAAACAGGATGCAATATTCCAAGTGTGTTCTTACCAAGGCATTATAACGTGGTATTAATACTTCAAATGATTTTAATTCTATCCCTAGGACTGCGTTGGCATGGTTTTGTGTAACAGCGGAAGATGTGTGCAAACAATTGATCTAAGGCTTATATTGATAATTACTTCATTGTTTTATTTTAAATGTCTTTTTCAGCAATATGTGATTAATAGATAAGATACTCATCAAATAATGAAGGGGAAAAAATGACACTGATTTTAGGTCATAATCTGTGATTGAATAATGAAGATTGTCTTCCAGAATCAAATGTAAGCACACCCACACAACCAACCAAACAAACATGCACACACAAAATACAGTCATGATGGTGATTGAGTATACTGCCCAGAGCTCCCCTAAAAGAAGGCACACAACATTTGCAATGCTGATTTAGCTTTATTTTAAGGAAAAAATGCCAAATTTTGCTTCAATGTGTACATGTTTTAAAGTCTGATAGATATCAATTTTGATTTATATAAGAGAAGCTAAAGCGATAACAATCGGTGGTGACAGGTCATTGGCCACAACTCAGAGATATCCAGGATAGAGATTGCATCATTTTCCTCTGACACTGTAGAAATGAGATAAAATTATAGGTTGATTAAAGTGGGTTTAGTGTTTCTTCTGCCTCTTCAACTCCAAAATCTATCCTTTCCTGCCCATTTTTTTACAGAGTTTTTCCCTGGAAACATTTTCCATTTTTGTGTCATTGCCTTACAATGCTTTGTGAATGCAAGGAATATCAGGCAGATTATGCCAATCTACATCTGTGGCATCTCTATTAAGGAAGGGTTTCCTTACTTGCTACAGCAACTTCTTCCAATTTGAATGAAGCCAGGACGACAGCGAAGCAAATAACACCTACGTTGAATTTGCCCTTGGCCAGCACTTCCTGTGAAAAGGAAAAGAGTAGATAAGTGAATAATGAATCAAGATACTTTTTATATATACTGCAGAGTCTGATTTTCCACTGGAATTCTTCCCTATTTGTTTAATGTAGAAAATATTTCTATTGCTGCTCTTTTCTGCTATTGAAAACTGCACATATGAGAGTTAGTGACTTGCACAAGGGATACTCAGGATATCTCAGTCATCAGAAAAGCTTTAGAGAACAAGGGGAGGACATACTACTTCTGTACTGCTCTGAAAGAAACGTACATTGGGTTTTTCACATAATCTCCAAGAGTCAAGCTTCTCTTCAGGGAGTATGTACAGTTTTCTTTTTTGTATTAAGAAAATAAAAATAGATATGTGGGGTGAGGGGGAAGATAATTTCTCTGCTGCTAGATATTTTGCTGCAAACATCTAGGGAATTCTTCATTTCACTTCTGCTTTTCATGCTAAATATGAATAGATCCACTTGAAGATTATTAGAGTATAGTATAATATAGCTATCTTTCCTCTTTACACAAATAGAATATAAATAGAATAATGAACCAATAAATTGGTTTTCCAGTCCCTCTTTGATGCCCTATATTATATTGAGTTTCTATTTTTATTTTACAAGAAAAATCAATCATGTATTTTTCAGACGTTTGGAAATTTACATTGTCAATAGTCAATGTATCAAGAAACAAAAAATAAATAAACTAAAAGGCATCAATGACTGCAATATTTCTAGCTAAAATATGAAGCTTTCATTCCAGATGATCATTCCTTATGATTGTGCAAATCTGGTGTCCAAATTGAATTGTAGACCATACAAAATAGTAGTAGATTACCCTCCTTTCAAAGATTATTCTATTTATTTAGAAATGAGTAAATTACCAATCCTTTCTAAATTATCAGTAAATTAGTTTCTTACCTGGTTCAAGCAGGAAGGTAAAAAAAAGGACTGCGAAGAGCAGATAAAGGATCTTCATATTTGGATTGGTTCTGGACCAAATCTTATTCCTGGGACAAGACACAGCTCTATATTTATGGAGTTAGAAATGATTGTATCACATTGCCTCATTGAAATATTGCAATTATGCATTACTGTTTTACATAAGTGGATATTGCATAATGTCTTAGCCACCGAGCTTAGGAACACATAAATTTCTATTTGACCACCTCATTCTGTTTGGTCCTGTATAACCATACATAACAGATTGATTGATTGATTGATTGATTTTCATCTTATAGTGGTTCTCTTAATTTCACAACTAAGAAATTAAGAGTTGGATACATAAAGCATGAGTGACTGGAAGAAGGAACCTCTGCTCCAGGAAAGGCCATAATTGGCATGTATCTGCCATCTGCTATAACAGGGGCTTTAAGTCCAAGAATATTGCCTAGTCATAAGACAAAACCTCCAGTCTGAATTTATGAAGAAAGTAAAATGCCATAATTAACAGTATCAAAAGCCAGTGAGAGGTCCAGACAGATGGGAAAGTTATACTTCTTCCCAGTTTTATTACAGGTTACCCTCAAAACTTTTTTTTTTTTTTTTTTGGTGTATGAACATGCATGATGTTCTAATCTAACGGAAGAGATCCAGGTAATGTTTTCTCTAGAATCCTTTGCAATCACTACCCCACCATGTCTCAGCAATCTTCCTCAAAAAGATTGTCATCAACCAGGAAAGCAGGGATACGAACCACAGATGATCATGCTATGATACAAAAAACAAACAAAAACAAACAAAAAAAACCTCTGAATCCCTGAATTAAAAATTAAAAATGGGAACTTTCTATTCTATCCAATTCAGTCCTTAACCTTAACTTCATTGTAAAAGATTCAGCTGAGTCAACATAATAGCAGAAATGAACCCATAGTATGAAGGTTTCAGGAGGTTTCAACCTATTATGCCAGAACCTTCTCTAGGTTTTTTCACTATACTTTTACTGTGTGCATGGAATAATTTTCACTATCAGCATACATTGTCTGTTGTCTTCTTTAACTGTGAAATATAGTAAGATGCTACAGAGTGTGTATTCATTGAAAAAAAAAACCCTGATAAAAATGAAATAAATTCTATGGCTTACTAGTCATATAAGGTATTAATAAAACTTAATAACCTTCTAATTCTATTGCCCAGATAAATATTCTATTGAATGTTGTTTCATTCATCCATAGATTGGTGGACATTTTGCTCAATTAGGAAGTTAAAACACATTAATATAACTGGGAGGTGGCAGTCGCTCTTTCGTCCCCCTGTTGTGGCTCCCTGTCAGCTGAACCCACCACTGGCTGGCCCCGCTCCTCACCCTCCCCTACTAGCCACTCCTTGCCTGGCCTGACAAGGTAAGGTTGATGGCGGGGGATGGAGACTTGCTCCATATTCCAGAGCAGGAGCAAAGCACTTCTGTTCTTGCCATATCTCGCAGGTGCTTCTTCTGGCCCTTGTTGTGCTGCATGCACCTCGGTCACTTGGGGAGATACACGACTTGCTCTCCACCCTGAGACACTGGCCCAACCCCGCTGTAGCCAATGCTCTGCATTGTAATGAACTATAGGAGGAGGAAGGGACACTGTCTCCCGCATTGTGAAGTGCACTAAATTTAGCACAAGGAGCTGTGACAGCAGTGGGCAGGCTATGGAGGTGGCAGCAGCAGTGGAGTGGGCTGCAGGCAGGCCAAGCCAGTGTCCCAGGGTAGAGAGCAAGTTGCGCATCTCCTGAGTGACTAAGGTGTGCGCAGCACCAATAAGGGTCGGAAGGAGTGCCTGCAAGATATGGCAAGTACAGGGGCACTTCGCTCCTGCTCTGGTGGAGCAAATCTCCATCGCCCACCATTGTCCTTACCTTCTCAGGCCAGGCAAGGAGTGACTGGGAGGGGAAAGCGAGGGGCGGGGCCAGCCAGTGGTGGGTTCAGCCAATATGGAGCCACAGCAGGGGGATGAAAGAGCTTCATTTATCTGGCAACCTGAAGTGACTCTTGATTTAAATATGGTAAAAAACACCCAAAGAAGAAGAAAGAACATTGAGGGGGGGGAACCCACCAACCCTCACAAAACCTAGGTAAGCGTAGCTGGGGTGAGTGTGTCATGTGACTGGGTGGGAGTGAGTGATGTCAAGTTGGCCATGCCCACCCAGGTTTTGTGGCTCCCGGTGATTTCTTTTCTGTTGGAAATGGGTCCAAATGGCTCTTTAAGGTTGCAGACCTCTGACCTATACAGACATCAAAGATGGAAACAAAAAGAGAAAAACAAAGAAAGTTTTTCAAAAAATCTCTGAAATCAGGAGGAGGTTCCAATTACAAAATTGGAACCTGGAGGCTGTGAGGATCTGGATGGGAGTCAACAGGCTCAGACTTAACCCAGACAAGACCGAGTGGCTGTGGGTATTGCCTCCTAAAGACTATGTTGATTGTCCATCCTTGGTTCGGGGGGGGGAGAAATTGTCCCCCTCAGAACGGGCTCACAATTTGGGTGTCCTCCTAGACTCACAGCTAAGATTAGAGCAACATCTGTCAGCTGTGGCTAAGGGGACCTTTGCACAGGTTCACCTGGTGCACCAATTGCGACCCTACTTGGATCAGGAGGCTCTCTTCACAGTCACTCATGCCCTTGTCATCTCACAGTTAGATTATTGCAACGCGCTCTACATAGGGCTACCCTATGAAAAGTGTTTGGAGACTACAGTTGGTCCAAAACGCAGCCGGGCGAGCTGTTGTGAGTGCACCTAGGTACATCCACATTACACCAATTCTCTGTGAGCTGCATGGCTCCCTATTAGATAGGAAGAAGATTGGAAGTGATTTTAAAATTGGAAAAAGATGTGTGTAGCTGATGTCATTACTTTCATATCTGAAAATGCAAAGGATCTAAAAATTCTAGTAATAAAAGTTAAGATGCAACAGAAATGAACAACACAATAATTAATTTGTAATTAACCAATTACTGGGTAAGTTCTCCCACCGAAGTGGTACCTATTGATCTGTTCGCATTTTGCATGCTTTTGAACTGCCAGGTGGGCAGGAGCTAGGGAAAATTATGGGTGTTCGCCCTGTCACACAGGGCTCGGGTCTAGAACCCAGATGGTCATTTTTCTAGCTGATAAATTCAGTGTCCTTAACCACTAATCATTGTGTCCCTATGGCTGTACTACACTACACTACTTTATACCAATATTATTATATTATAATTATGTTATGTTATGTTATGTTATGTTATGTTATGTTATGTTATGTTATGTTATGTTATGTTATGTTATGTTATGTTATGTTATGTTATGTTATATAATTTTATTTTAATGTTGCTTATTCCTTATATTGTATGGTAGTAATATAATAGTATAATATTATATTATATAATATAGAATTGATTGATATGATATGAAATTATATTATGATACAATATTATGCAATACCATATAATATGATGAATAAGCAACCTTAAAATAAAGAACTGCTGTAACAGAGCAGAGCAACAGTGCTTTAGCAACAGCATTGAGATCCATTCCCTTTCATAGCTAACATATTCTGAAACAGTTTGTAAAAGGCAAGTTCTAACAGTTTTCTGAATTAAACAATAGAGTGAGAGGCAACCTAAATTCATGAGAAATGTTGTCCAAATTAGTGGCCAGCAAATCAGAAGACATGTCCCTACAATTCTTAAATATGAGACTCTTTAAGAGATGGAAGAAGGACAGAGGTCATCCTTCCTCATCTCTTGATAGGGCAGAAGCACTGGGAGATGGCAGACTTAGAGATATGCAGATCCTAAGAGTGAGAAAGTCTCAAATGAAGTGAGCAAAGGAGAGTAAATCAGGTTCGACCTCATGTGGAGAATGTGGTAAGACTGGACCTTCCTTTGGAGGAAAGTTCCTTGGAGAAAGAGTCGCTAGACTCATCTCACATGTGTTTCAGGCTGAGATTTAAGATGGAGAAGGTTTTGAATATGCTTGTAAATAACCTGCAGTAGAGTCTGCATGGAGGGAGAGCATCAGTTTTGTATTCCTTGATGGCCCATTTGATAATGTTGACCATGGTATTCCTTTTCAACATCTGCAATGAATGGAAATAGGGGGGCACCAATCTATAATTTCTCAAACAATAATTTCTGATTGTTGTCATTGTCACTTGGTTATATAAAAGCATGAGTGACTGGGAGAAGGAATTCATGAAAGGCTATAATTAACACACTAGCTACCATCTGCAATTTAAACAGGAGTTTCAAATCCAAGCATTTCCTAGTTATAAGACAAAGATATCATTCCTAACCCACAAAGAAACTAAAAAGTCATGATTAACAGTATCAAAAGCCATAGGGAGGTCCAGAAAGATGGGAAAGGCAGTGATAATTCTTGTACTCAGCCTCACTATAGGTTATCCTCAAAATATGGCATCAGTACCATACATGGCATTACAATCAGACTGGAAGAGATCCAGGTAATCAGTTTACTCCAGAACTCTTTGCAATCACTGAACCACCATGTCTCAACAATCTTCATAAAAAGGAGAGGCTTTCATCAATTCGAAAAGGATCCAAACCACAGATGATCAGAACTCTGAATCTTTGGATTAGAAATTAAAAATGGGAACCTTTCATTCTACAAGATTGAGTCTACAACATTCGTTTTATTCCAAAGGATCCTTTTGATTAAACATGGTAGCAGGAATTATCTGCTGGTCTCTCACTTTTCCACCCTAGTTTTACTCTGAACATGGAATAATTTTTATTAGTGGTGGCATGCTATTACTTGTTGCCTCTTTAACATTGGTGAGTAAAATATATGAAAATGCTACAGTCTGTGTTCGTTATTGAAAGGTTGTTACAAAAAGCCAGTAAAAATGAAATTATATGGTAGAACTAACATATCACAATTATTAATAAAACTAAACTTAATAATCTTCTAGTTACATTGCCTTGAGAAAGGCTTTACTGAAAGTTGTTTCAAGAATCCATAGACTGGATAGTTTGCCCATTTATGAAGTTTAAATAATTAACACGGCTGAGATGTGGCAATAGTAGCCAAGTTTAAATTCAGAATGTAGGGCTATATTTTGGGCATATTAATGTGAATTCAATGGTCATTGCACTGGTAAACCCTTTTAAATGTGCCAGGTCCCTAAAGTTATACAAATTCTCAATTAAAAATATTAGAGGTTAATAATGTGCAACACTGAAAGAAGCAAATGATGACTTTTTGGGGAAATCAAGCATTTGAATACAACGATTTCATGTTTTTAGAAATAACAGCGAGATACCAATAGTATCCAGTAAATCTCAAGTTGTCTGATGTAATGTGTATGTGAAAATGTGAAAATAGGTATGTTAGTTTGCAAATGAAATCCAAGCTCAAGATGAGTACAAGGGCTAAAAAGATTGAAAATGACTTGTGTGCAGTTATTGGGTTAGGTCAAATTCATAACTTCTATCATTATGGTGTTCATAGAATCATAGGGTTGAAAGAGACATTGGTGGTCTTCTAGTTTAGTGGTCTACAATCTTTTCAGCTTTGCAGACCACCAGTGGTGGCAGCGATGTTGACAGGGGAAGAAGGGTTTAATGCAAGCAGTGGGCAAGCTTATGTACGAAGCTCCATTTGTCCAAATGGAGTTTTGCATGATCACCCACTCAACTAGCACTTCCATGGTCTGATTCCCAACCAGGGATTTCACAAGTGGAGTTTGCGTGCTTGCCCACAGTTAGCATGACCTGGTTCCCAATGGGCCACAGCCCAGGAGTTGGGGAGCCCTCTTCTAGTCCAGTCCCCTGTCCAAGGAAGAAGTCCTGATTCCATTTTGGACAAATGGTTATTCAATCTTTTCTTGAAAATCTCTTGCAATGGAATACCTACAACTCTGGGAGGCAAGCTGTTCCAATGATGAATCGTTCTCACTGTCAGGAAATTCCTCCTATTTCCAGGTTGAATCTCCCTCTGACAAGCTTCCATGCATTGCTTCTTGTCCTGCCCTCTGGCACTATGATAAATAAACTGATGGCCTTTACTCTGTGATAGCCCTTCAAGAGAAGAGCAACAAGATGATTAGTGGAATGGAGGCTGGAGCATTTTAAGAATGGTTGCTGGAATTGGATATGGAAAAGAAGAAAAGAAGCACTAGGGGAGATATGATAGAAATGTTCCAATATCTCATGGTTGCCACAAAGAAGAGGGAGTCAAGCTATTCTCCAAAGCCCCTGAGGGCAGGACAAGAAACAATGGATAGAAACTAATCAAGGAGAGGAGCAACTCGGAACTGAGAAGAAATTTCTTGACAATTAGAGCAATTAATCAGTGGAACAACTTGCCTCCAGAAGTTATGTTGCTTCAACACTGCAACTTTTTAAGAAGAGATTGGATAACTATGTCATAGAGATTCCTACCTAAGCAGGGAATTGGACTAGAAGACCTCCAATGTCCCTTCCAACTCTGTTATTCTGCTATTCTATTCTAAGTATTGGAAGACTACTGTCAGGTCTCCTCTGAGACATCTCTTCATTAGGTTAAAAACATATCTAGTTCCCTTAGCTATGCACTATATGATTTAGTCTTCAGATACCTTATCACCTTTGTTGCTTTTTTCTGTACTCATTCTAGGGTCTCCTTGTTTTTGTATCAAGGAGACCAGAACTGGATGCAATATTTCAATGTGGCCTTGCTAGTGCAAGATAGAGCAGTACAATCACTCCCTGTGAATTCTTTGAATTAGCCTAGAACTGAGTTGGCTTTTTGGCAGGTGCAGCATACTGTTGACTCATATTTCAGTGATGATCCACCAAGACACCTACACCTCTTATAGTTACTGTTGTTGAGAGAACAGAACCTATGCATTTATTTATTTATTTATTTGCCTAAGTGCAAGACCTTACTTTTCTCACAACTCAGAACATTTGTAGTTATGAATTGTGAGCTGCATCTTATTGAATAGGGCCTATTCTTAAGTCTATCATGGTCCTTCTGAATCTTCAGTCTATCTACCAAAGTGTTGGCAACTTACCCCAGCTTGGTGTCATCTGCAAATTTCTAAGTTCCCATCCTATCCCCTCACATAGATCATTTATGAAGATGTTGAAGATATCAAGAAATTTTCTAGCCCTTGAACTGATCTCAAGCTTGGATTTCTTTTGCAAAATAACTGCCTGTTGTAATATATTTAGCTTGGAATTGTGGTTGCTAAATTCAAAGGCAGTTGAGACTTTCTGGTTTCTCCATATTTCCATGCTTTCACATACTATACACATTACAACAGACAACTTGAGGTTTGCTGGATACTATTGGTATCTCACCGTTATTTCTGAGCATGAAATCCTCATATTCACATGCTTAATTTCCTCACAAACTTCTTCATTGGCTTCCTTCAGTGTTGCACAATATTAAGCTCTAATATTTTTAATCTAGAGTTTGTATAACTTTTGGGACCTCACACTTTTAGAATGGCTTACCTGTGCAATGACCATTGGATTCACATTAATATGCCCAAAGGGCCCAAAATGACTGACTACATTCTGAACTTAAACATGGCTGCTATTGTCACATCTCAATTGTGTTAATGTATTTCAACTTCATAAATGACCAAAGTATCCAATATACAGATTTATGAAACAACTTCCAGCAATGTCAAAGTAGACTACAATCCTACTTGTTGGTAAAGCTAGAAAAATATGAGATAGATAGCAGCAGCACCAGATACATTTCAAACTGGCTGACAAAACATATTCAATGAGTAGTCCTTAATATGGAGGGAGATAAGCAGTGGGGTATCACAAGGTTCCATCTTCGGCCCAGTACTCTTCAATATCTTCATAAATGACTTACATGAGGGAATAGAAGGGCAACTTATCAAATTTGCAGATGACACTAAGCTGGCAAGAATAACCAACACCCCAGAAGACAAGGTCAGATTCCAAAAAGATCTTGACAGGCTTGAACAATGGGCCCTATCAAACAAAATGAAATTTAATGTGGAGAAAAGCAAGGTTTTACACTTGGGCATGAAAAACCAAAGATCCAAGTACAGATTGGGCAAAACCTGGCTCAAAAACACTAGCAATATGCAGCAGCGCTCAAAAATGCTAATACAATCCTTGGTTGTATAAACAGAGGCATAAAATCAAAATCACATTACTGTCACTTTATAAAGCCTTAGTAAGCATATACCTGGATTCAGTTCAGGTATATGCTTACTTAGTAAGCATATAACTGAATATTGCATCCAGTTTTGATCACCACATTACAAAAAAGATGTTGAGAGTTTGGAAAAAGTACAGAAAAGATCAGGTAAGATGATTAAAGGCCTGGATATATGAAGAAGATTTCAAAGGATTTGGGTTTGGCTAGTCTAGAGAGAAGAAGGACTAAGGGTGATATGATAGCAGTGTTCCAGTATTTGAGGGGTTGCCATAAAGAGGAGGGGGGTCAATTTATTTTCCAAAGCACAAGAGGGCAGGACAAGAAACATTGGATGGAAACTAATCAAGGAGAGAATCAATCTGGAATGGAGGAGAAACTTCCTAACAGTAAGGACAATGAACCAGTAGAACATCTTGCCTTCAGATGTTGTGGGTGCTTCATCACTGGAAGTTTTTAAGAAGAGACTGGACAGTCACTAGTGTAAAATGGTATAGGGTCTCCTGCTTGAGGAAGGGCCTGGATTAGAAGATCACAAAGGTCCCTTCCAGCTCTATTGTGATTAATTGAGCGTCTTTCTCAAGGCAATATAATTAGAAGCTTATTAACTCTACCATGTTTTCCCGAAAAGAAGACACTGTCTTATATTTTTTGAATCCTGAAATAAGTGCCTGGCTTTATTTTTGGGGAGGTCTTATTATTTTGGGGCACATGGAGCAAGACGGGGATCCTCTTGCCATCTTACCTGATTTCCAGCTCTGTCACCCTAACTCTAACAAAATGGCAGGAATGGCCGCACATGCATTTAAATATTTTTGGGGAGGGCTTATTTTTGGGGAGGGCTTATTTTCAGGGAAGGTTTATTTTCGGGGAAGGGTGTATTTTGGGGAAAACACCGTAGCTTTATTAATAACTGTAATATGACCATTCTATCATAGCATTTATTCGGTTCTGGAGTAAAACAGTTTCCTGGATCTCTTCCAATCAGATTGTAATACTATGCATTTTACTGATGCCATATTTTGAGGGTAACCTGTAGTGAGACTGAGTACAAGAATTATCACTGCCTTTCCCATCTCTCTGGACCTCCCTCTGGCTTTTGATACTGTTAATCATGGCATTTTAGTTTCTTCGTGGAATAGGAATAACGTCTTTGTCTTATAACTAGGAAATGCTTGGATTTGAAACTCCTGTTTAAATAGCAGATGGCAGCTAGTATGCCAATTATAGCCTTTCCTGAATCAGAGGTTCCTTCTCCCAATCATTTATGCTTTTACATACCCAACTGAAAATGATAACAACCAGAGCCCTTGAGGATTTCTAACCTATCATCCTCTCTCTGGATAGGCTAACAGATGGAGGCCTGGATCAATTACCCTGAAAATTCTACACCAGCTTCAACTGTCCCAAAGGTGCTTTTCCCAATAGGCGACTGGACTTCCTTGTTTTTTTTTCTTTTGAAAATGTTTTGCTTCCCATCCAAGAAGTTATTTATTTTATTTTGTTATTAATCATATTTTTAAGCCGCCCACTCTCCAAGGACTTACAATAATCGACAGTATACTAAATAGCATATTGCCCACAACAATCTGGGTCCTCATTTTACCCACCTCAGAAAGATGGAAGGCTGAGTCAACCTTGAGCTGGTGAGATTTGATCTGCTGATCTGCTGAACTAGCAGTCAGCTGAAGTAGCTGCAGTACAGCACTCTAACCTCTCCGCCACCTCGGCTCTTAGGCTGCACTTAGGCTGTCGATCCACTTTCAATGACTCAGAATAGAGCTGGAAGGGAGTTTAGAGGTCTTCTACCCCCTGCTCAAACTGGAGACTCTATTCAATTTGAGACAAATGGCTATCTCTTCTTAAAAACTTCCAGTGATGGACTTTGATGAAGACTAGCTTCTTCTCTTTTCTGCCACCTTTCTGAGAAATTTATTTGTTGGTTGGTTGGTTGGTTTGTGTTTGTGAGTCAGTAGGTTAGTTAGCTAGTTGGTTATTTTATTTTTATAGCTACCTATCTTAGCAAACAACTTTGGGTGGTTCTCAATTCAGAAACATATATTACAATTAAAATCTTAAAAACAGTAAAAACTATTAAAACACTAAAACATTAATGATTCAAGTATATATGAGCAAGATATCTGGCCTGTTAACAATACAGCCAGGAGGTGGAGCCCCTAGCACAGGTAGCATTGAGCACTGAGTCTCATGAGCATAGCCAAGCTGTACAGAAAGCTAACACGATTCTGCCCATTCTAATCTCCAGAAGGAGGTTGTTCCACAGAGCAGGGGCTGCTGCAGAAAAAGCTCATCTTCTAGTCCATGTCAACTGACTTTCTTTGACTGATGGAATCTGCAGCATTCCCATTCTATTTAATCTAATTGGATAGCTAGAAATATATATTTATATTAGCAATAGACACAATTTACATAGACTTCTGCAAAACCTTTGATTCAGTGGTACACGACAAACTACTGCTGAAACTTGAAGGGCCTGGTGGCTCAGCAGACTAACACCAGCTGTCTGCAATTACTGTAAGTTCGAATCGCACCAGGCTCAAGGTTGACTCAGCCTTCCATCCTTTCTAAGGTAGGTAAAATGAGGACCCAGTTTGTGGGGGCAGGAAGCTGATTTTGTATAAATATACAAAAGTATGAAGGCTATTGCTTAATGCATTGTAAGCCGCCCTGAGTGTCTGGAGAAGGGCGGCATAAAAACATAGTTCTTACAGTATCTCTGGTCCCCTACACAAGTGGATAGCCAAGTTCCTGTCAAACAGGCAGCAAATGGTCAAAATAGGGAGGGCCCTTTCAAACCCAGCACTAGTTAATAGCAGTGTCCCTCAAGTTAGTGTCTTAGGACCCACACTCTTTCTGCTTTATATCAACAATGTATGTGATCACATTAAAAGCAGCTGCATACTCTTTGCCGCTGATCTAAAATTATTTAACATCACAGACCATGCTGCTGCCCTACAAAGTGACCTAGATCATGTCGCGTAATTGGCAACTCCAAATTTCAACTAACAAATGCTGTATACTACACATTGGCAAAAAAAAAAAAAAAAAATTAGAACACCAAATACAAGTTAGGTGGAAATGATCTCGTACATGACCCTCACTCTATCAAGGACCTAGGACTACTTATCTCAAATGATCTAAGCCTCAGGGCTCATTGTAACAGCATTTCCAAAAAAAGCTTTAAGAGTTGTTAACCTTATTTTGTGAAGCTTCTCCGGTAACATCAAATTGTTAACTAGGGCATACAAAACCTTTGCCAGACCAATTCGCGAATACAGCTCATCTGCCTGGATATCAGACATTAATAAGATTGAGCAGGTCCAGAGATATTTCATGAGAAGAGTGCTCCACTCCTCTACTCACAATGGAATCCCTTATGCCACCAGGCTTGAAATTTTGGGCTTGGACAATTTGAAACTGTGCCGTTTGCGGTCTGATCTAAGCATAGTACACAAAATTATCTGCTATAATGTCTTAACTGTCAACGACTTCTTCAGCTTCAACCTCAATAATACACAGGCAAACAATCAATACAAATTTAAGGTAAACCGCTCCAAACTCAATTGCAGAAAATACGACTTCAGCAACAGAGTGATCAACGCCTGGAATGCTTTATTTGACTCAGTTGTTACATCCTCAAACCCTCACAGCTTCAACCTTAAACTGTCTACCGTGGACCTCACCCCATTCCTAAGAGGTTCATAAAGTGAGCATTCATAAGCTTACCAGTGGGCCTACCAGGGATGTGTCTTATTGTCCCCATTTATCTGTATTTACTTGCTTTGTTCATGTTTATGTTCATACTTATACTTGCTACCTTGTAAATGTTTGACAAACAAATAAATAAAATAAATAAATAAATATTGTTATATTGGATATGGTTATACTGTCTGTTCATCTGATTTTCTTTCTCAGATAAAGGAGGAATTTGTCACTGCATTCTTCTGGGGAATATGAAATGAATCTTTTGTAATTGTCACTAAAGTGATCATGTTCCTCCAACATTTTCCTATAAGGCTGCTGCCCACTAAATGTTCCTGCTAACTTTAGCTGGGCTGATGGCAAGACCTTGAATGATCCTGCTGGATTATCCTCTTGGCCAGGGGTGTGAAACTCAAGGCCCATGGGCTGGATCCAGTCTGGAAACAGTCCTCAATGAAATTGAGTTTGACACCCCTGCTCTTGGCATACAGTCCCAGATTCTTCTTAACTCCTGCTTCCCAAGAGGATCCTCTCCCTTGTTATGATAAGGCATCATAACAGACCTTGATGGGGTAAAAGGGTTACCAAAAACAGATTAGGATTCATTGAAAAATAGAATAAAATTGAACTAAAATATGATGGAACACAGTAGTAATTAAATAAAATAATAACAAATAAAACAAGTAATTAAATATTTTGCTGTATTTCATTCTCCATCACCTTAGAACTGAAAGGCCAACAGTAAAATGTTAATAAGTAGTCCCAGCTCTTTCTGACCACCAGACTGGACACATGGAATCAGGCTATTGGCCTTCAAAGACACTGAAATGACCTTTCCTCCTTAAACATAAACAGCACTCCTAGATACTTCTTCACTCCTGCTTTCTAGATCCCCCCATTTCCTTTCATGGTGAGGCTCCCTAACAGGACTTTATGAGGCTAAAGTAAAAATTTGATAAATTTATGTCCCAACTCTTTCTGACCACCTAATCCATTTAGAACAATACACTGAAAAGACATCTTCATATCTGGAAAACAGCTGTTTGGGAAGGATGATTCCCAGTAATTCTATTCATATTGTATTTCAGCACCAAGATGAAATATTATAAAGAAAACTATGTATTTATCTAGCCTAATAACCCCATACCATTCATTTTCAAATTTTCTAGGTCTTGAACTCATCTTGAGCTTTGGTTTCATTAGAATACTAACTGCCTGTTCTAATAGTAAGTAAGTAAGTTTATTTGTCACGCATATATAAGATAATAGGTAAAAGTATAAACTTAATCTGAATACATGAAAAGAGTAAGTAAAAAGGAATATTAGGACAGGGATGGTAGGCACTCTGGTGCACTTATGTACACCCCTTACAGACCTCTTAGAAATGGGGTGAGGTCAATAGTAGACAGTTTAAGGTTAAAGTTTTGGGGGTTTGGGGAAGAAACTACAGAGTCAGGTAGTGCATTCCAGGCATTGACCACTCTGTTACTGAAGTCATATTTTCTGCAATCGAGTTTGGAGCGGTTTACCTTGAGTTTGTATCTATTATTTGCTCATGTATTGTTGTGGTTGAAGCTGAAGTAGTCATTGACAGGTAGGACATTGTGGCAGATAATTTTATGTAGTATGCTTAGGTCAGACCAAAGTCGGCATAGTTCTAAGTTGTCCAAGCCCAAAATTTGAAGTCTGGTGACATAAGGTATTCTATTGAGAGCAGAGGAATAGAGGACTCTTCTTGTGAAATATCTCTGGACTCGTTCAATTGTATTAATGTCCAATGTGCAGTGGGGGTTCTAGACAGATGAGCTGTATTCAAGAATTGGTCTAGCAAATGTATGCTTATTATTTAGCTTCAGAATTGTGATTGCTAAATTCCAAATCAGCTGAGGCCTTCTGATTTATCAATATTTCTACATTTTCACACACACGTTGCATCAGAGGACTTGCTAGATATGGTTTGCTAGATACTTTTGGTATCTCCCTGTTATTTCTGAACATGAAATCCTTGTTCTGTCATGGCTGTTTTATTTCCTGAAAAAAGACCAGAGTACAGCACTCTTTAACTATATTCTGAACTGAAATATGACTGTTGCTGCCACCTCTCTATTGTGTTCATGTGTTTCAACCTCCCAACTGAGCAAACTATCCACCAATTTATGGATAAATGAAACAACTTCCAACAGAATCTTTCTACAGGAAATGGAGTAAAAGCTTATTCAGTTTGGCTTTATTAGTAACATGTTATATGACAGGTTATGCCATAGAATATTTCATTTTTACCGGCTTTTTGGAAAAAACTTTCCAATTAACAACACAGTCTGTAGCATCTTCCTATATTTCACTTGCTGTAGTTAAGGAAGTCTATAGTGGCTGTCAGTCATTCAGGTCATGGTTGTCCCAAAGGTGTTTTTGTTTTAAAGGCAACTTAAGTTTCTGATTTTTCTTTAAGACATTTGACTTCTCATCCAAGAGGTTTCTTCAGTTTAGAAACATAGTTTGGCAGATAGTTATGGTGGACACAGGTAAAGGCAAGCCACTGCTAGTGAAAATTACTCTATATCCAGAGTAAAGCTAAAGTGGAAACTTCTAGGGAGGTTCTGGGAGAATAGGTTCAGATGTCACAACTTTTTGCTTTTTCATAATAATATGAACAAGCCATTTCTATAAAGATCTATCAGTCTAATCAGTAAAATCCAAAGTCAGAGTTTCATTCTTTTCCACATCAAGCAGAAGTGGTCTCCATGTGGAAAGAAAAGTACTTACGTTCTTTTCTTTTTAAAAAAGTGGTCAATTTTGCCATTTCAGCCAACTTCATTAACTTCTGCAACCATTTGTCCATAGTAGGAATCAAAGTGTCCTTCCATTTTTGTGCATAAAATAATCTTGCTACTGTCAAGATATATATTAACTAAGTTCCAATTTTTTTCTACAATTTTTTTCCACTACATGGGCCAGTCCTGGAGCCTGGGGAAGGCCCAGATGAGGACTTTACATTGGAGGTGACATTCTGATCTACTCTCCTTCCCGGGAGAGCCACCAACAGCACCTCCACCTGGTACTGCAATGTCTTTAGGAGCATCATCCATATGTTAAACTGGAGAAATGCCAGTTTTTCCAGTCCACCATTGAGTTCCTGGGACATCACATCTCTCCTGAGTGCATTGCCATGGAGCCGAGCAAGGTGGAATTTTTGTGTTGTTGGCAACCTCCTCAATGAGTGAAGGATGTCCAGCGCCTCCTTGGGTTCACCAACTACTATTGAACTTTTATCCCCGGCTTTGCTGCCTTGACCACACCCCTCATTCGGCTTTTGCAGAAAAAAGTCCTGTTCCAGTGGGGTACCCCCGAGCAGCAGGCATTCCAGGCCTTGAAACAGACCTTCATGAAGGAGCCTATCTTGAAGCATCCTGACCCCCACCGTCCACTTGTGGTGGAAGCAGATGCATCAGATGTTGTTGTTGGTGCGGTGTTGCTCCAGGCTCATGCATCTGGCGGTACCCTTTTCCCTTGTGCCTATTATTTGCAGAAGCTCAACCCTTCCGAGCGCAATTACACCATCTGGGAGAAGGAGTTACTGGCCATTAAGATGGTGTTTGAGGCCTTGAGACATCTTCTGGAGGGGGGCCAGGCATCAAATTGAAGTTCAGACAGACCATAAAAACTTGGAGTTCCTACAGACCACCTGGAAACTGAACCAACAGTAGATTCGGTGGTCCCTCTTCTTTGCCCGGTTCAATTTCCCCGTGACGTACATCCCCATTATTTGCAACCAAAGGGCAGATGCGCTCTCGCAGAAACCGGAGTATTCCCACATCGAAGACCCGCTTCCACTTCAGACAGTGTTGCCTGTAGAGTCTTTCTCCGTGGTTCAGGAACCAGTGGATTTACAGGCTCAGATACGGGAATCACAGAGGAACGATGCTTACGTGGAGCAACATGCAGGTGGTGGCATGAGCCGTCACTAACTCCCAACATGGGATGAAATGTGCCATCTTCATCAACATGTCCACCACCACAAACATGATTGTGAATCCAGAAGACAGAGGCAAATCCATCAAGAAGTCCATGGAAATGGCACCCCAGGGTCTTTCTGGTGTCAGCAATGGCTGAAGCAGCCCTGGAAAGGTTCCCATTGCCGACTTGGCCTGACGCCAGTGAACACAGGATGTGACATAAGCCTGGACATTGTGTCGCAATCAGGTTCACCAAAAAGTGTGGGAAACTAGATGTAATGTCTTAAAGAGGCCGAAGTGCCCCATTGCAGGATTATCATGGCACTGCAGCAAGATAAATCCCCGGAGCAGCCCCACTGGCACTTAGAGCCTGTCTTGGTACCTCAAGAGTTTCTCATGTTGGGGGTTACCAATGGCATGCGCCACCACCCCACGTTTATCCAACATATCTTCTGGTTGCATGGCCTACCTGATAGTGTCATTTCGGACAGAGGGGCTCAATTTACAGCCCAGAAAGGGCTGATGATGGCCTTGGATGTGAAAATCTGTCTGTCATCAGCACATCACCCAGAAACCAATGGTAGGACTGAGAAAGTTATTAGCATTCTGGAGCAGTACCTACGCTGCTCTGTGAACCAGCAACAAGGTAATTGGTCAGACTATTTGACAGTAGCAGAGTTTGCATTCAACAACTAGCAGCACATCTGCACACAAATGACCCCTTTCCTGGCTAATATGGGATACCCCATATTAGCCAGTTCTTTCGGTTCTTTCCCCTCGGTTCTTTCCCCTCACACAACTCGACTCCCCGGTACCGGTACCCGCGGCTAATGACTCTCTGTCTGAGTTGGAGGCCATCCATCAGTTGGACCACCATCAGCCCACAACTGTTATACAAATACTGCCCAATTGAAATAGAACAGAATCTTCCTAAATTTCCTCAGGTTGACCTGAAACAATGGAGAACAGATGAAAGATGATCCTTCTCCAAACAATGTTGTAATAAGGACAATGTAACAGCAGATAAAGATTAAACTAAACCTGAACCTTCACCGTAAGGTCAGGTTTGAATGGCCATAGCAACATGGTTTGAGTATTAACTCATTAATAAACAGGGGTTCCCCCCTTTTCTATAGGTCAATATATTATTTGGCTGATAAGGAGTCCTACATGGAAATGATTAACAGCTATTGCCAACCTGAGTGAATTTCTGAATGTTCCTCTCTCTATTCAAGAACTACTGGATTCTATGCAGCTCTTGGGAAATCTCCTGATATGAAGGACTTTCCATGGAAATGATAAAAGGCATTTCCAGGTTTCCTGGACTCTAGACTTTTGGAGGCATATAATCAATATGTTAGGGATAGCATTCCTTAACAATCCTTTTATGAGACATATTATATATAAAGTTGCTTTTAAGCCCAAAATTCCCAAAATTTGTGCTAATTAAAGGCCTATTTAATTAATTCAGATGTATAATAATGTCTTAACTACTACTGAATAGAGAGGTTGCAAAACAAATAATTCACCTCTCCTAGTTGGAGTTCATCAAAAATGGTGAAGAATCAGACCATTTACTTTTCTCAATTGATATGTGGGATATGACTAAGAACATGGTATGTTAGAATCTTGAGACCCAAAAATAATCTTTGATTTGGTTCAGATTAAGTATTTAAAGCAGGTGTTGAGTAGATAGTGCTCTTCATGAAAGTCAGTTGAGTGGTTTGAGATTTAATATTTCAAATCCTGCAACAGAGTTATTATAAATCAAAGAATTGCAATTTCTTTTGACTTACAATGTGGCACCTGGCAGGGCTGCCACTTTCAACCTGCATGAGCTGATTGCCTCCCAGTGGTCTTCCGGGTGCGCTTCAAGGTGTTGGTTATCACCTTTAAAGCGCTGCATTGGCATAGGACCTAGTTATCTTTGACACCACCTGCTGCTACCAATGACCTCCCACCAAGCCGTGCGCTCCCACAGAGAGGGCCTCCTCAGGGTGCCATCAGCCAAACAATATAGGCTGGTAACCCCCAGGGGGAGGGCCTTCTCTGTGGGGCCACCTAACCTCTGGAACCAACTGCCCCCAGAGATAAGGAGAATCCAAGACCTCGGAACCTTCCACCGTGCCCTTAAAACTCTCTTTTTTCAGCAAGCCGGGCTGGCTTAACACTTTGAAATGTTTTAATTGGTTTATTATTGTTTTTTAATAACTGGGCCAAATCTACATATATCTTTTTAATTGTATTTTAATGTTTGTACTCTATGTTTTTACTTGGCTGTACACCGCCCTGAGTCCCCAGGGAGAAGGGTGGTGTGTGTGTGTGTGTGTGTGTGTGTGTGTGTGTGTGTGTGTGTATACATACATACATACATACATACATACATACATACATATGTATATATTCTTACTTTTCGTAGGTTTAATGTGTGTTTTCCCTTTAAGCCAGGTTTTTCCTATGTAGCCAAGATTTTTCCGGAATCTTTTATATTTTATATAAAAATATATAAAAAATATATAAAAATATTTTTATATTTTCTGGAATATAAAACCTTGCTATTTAATTTGATCCTTAAACCTTTGGCAACCACCCTAGGTAAACATGATTGTTCTACTTTGGCACAGTGTGAGTATTAATTATTTGCATATGCTATGATATTTTAACAATTTTGGGCCAGTAGTTTACCTCTTCACTTATTTTATAAAGGAAATACAGAATTCTGGAATGCATTTTGCTTCTAAGATTAATTAGAATTTGAAATTATTGTACAACGGCACTTTTAAGGATTCCTCCTGACTTCAGATTTAATTTGGTCTTCCACGTTCACATTAGAGGCAGTATTTACAAAAAAAAAAAAAGAGCATGTTTTATAGCTCATTATGGGCCCAATACTTTAGTGGCTTCAAGGGTTAGATTCAATCCTTCATAGTAAGTAAGTCACAATGATGGGGGTAATTCCAAGACTGCTTGTAAACTCAAATTGGAACCTATAAACTTGTAAACTTAATACCAATAATTCAATTCTGAAGGAAGGAATCATGGAGGAGGGTAGAATAGTGAGAATACTGTAACTATTGGAGTCCAGCCCAAATCAAAGATAGGCTTAGGAGAAGGAGGATCCAGTTTCTTCTGATAATGAGGAACTGGTAAGGAAACAGACTTGCAGAATGTTGGCAAGGCCTAATGTGAAGCCCTGTAAAGGGCAGAAGGAGTGACCTTTCCTTCAAGGAAAAGGAGGAGGGATACCAAACAAAAGAATGGACAGGTAAAAGAACCTTGAGTTTAGGGCAGAAATGTAACCTGAAAAATTGTCTTAGACAAGACCCTGCCTAGTTCTCACAAGAAAAATGAGAGGGAAGAGAGAAACACATTCAAATTTACAACTTTTTAAAATTATAACATTATAATAAAAGTACCATTGCCTTGCTTGACTATATTTTCCTAATTTGGTTTATTCAGGATCTCTTCAGAAGAAAGCATGGCAGCAGACCCCTCCCCTAATGGCTGTTGTGGAATTAGAGCCTTTCTTTCTCTTATCCATGATCTGCTAGGTTTGCTGCCAGAGCTGGTTCTTTGGCAGCCTTGCCTCCTGGATTTGATGGGGGCATTTAGGAACAACCCAAGATGACTTTTTGACAGCTGTGGATCCACCCAGGAGGGGGGAATCTTGAAGATTGCAACTCCTTGTGAGGGGGCAGCTTAAAAGTCAAGGTCACTTTGCAAGTCTTCTGACCATCAGATGTTTTCATAAGCAAGCCAGGAGTTTTAACTTTCACTTTGTAAACTTTTGCTTTTTATTTTTAAATGTTAATTGATTGGCTGAATGCTGCTTTATTTCAAACCCCTTCTGGACTATATTTGTTCTTTCTGTTTTCTTTATTGGGCTGCTTTCACCAAATTATCTAATTTCTGTATAGAAACATAGCACCTATAGTGGATTATATTTTACTGAGGGAATTTGTATTTTACTAACTTAGATCAAAACAGTCAGAAACTTTATTATTCTCTCTCTTCTCTTTATTGTCCTCTATTCTGTTGATCAATTTCACTGAATAACAAAGATTAAATTACAGAGAGAAGGAGGAGGTTGACACTCTGGGGGAAGAGAATCAGAATAGAGCTGGAAGGAAACTTGGAGGTCCTGGAAAAAGGAAAAGAAACAAAAAAGGACCATGCAGTCCATACTCAGAGTTAGATCAGAAGGCTATCAGTATAGACTTCTGATCCAGAATAAAAAAGTGCTGAGCATTGAAAATAAAGAAATGGTAATGCATTAAGTCTATCCTGCTCCTACCGCAATCAATCCGTGCCATGACCATCCCAATCTTGACCTGAATCCTGACTAAATAAATACATACAATCCATTTCAACAAGCTCCTTTTAGGTTGCAGCCCTACCACTTGTGATATAGTCATACAATTTATTGGTAAATTGCAATTCCTTCCGTCGAGTGAGTTGCTATAAACAGACTCACTTTACTATTCATCCAATTATGTAACATATTTTTTGTTCCTGGCTTCTAATTTATGTTTCAACTGCTTATGTCCAAAGCCTATGCAAAAATGGTTATATTCATCACAAACTTTGATTTTGTGACAACAGCCTACAAATTTTCATATTTATAGAGACAAAACAGGGGGATTTTTATCTTTTTAAGCAGTTAGAGAAAGAATAAATACAAATAGCAAATACACAAAGAAAGTCAAAACCATTCAAAAGGGTTCAGAAATAAGTAGATTTTCTAGATTTATGGCTATATTGCAAATTGCATTCCCAAATAAGCCAAACATAGTCCCCCATCATATTTTTCTTATACTGTCCTTGGTAACAATGTTCAAAGTCCAGGAATCCTGGTGAAAGTGCTCACCTTTTTTCTCTAAGTACCCATGTTTTCCTTTAATTTGTCAAGATGAGCATCAAGTATATCGACCTTGAGGGACATTCTGCATCCCATTTTGGCATAATTCTTTATGAGAGTCTGAACGAACTGCTCATAGTTTTCAGCCTTGTGATTGCACAGAAAGCCATGAACTACTACAATGAAACTGTTCCAAGCCATTTTCTCCACCCTGTTCAGCTTCTGGGCAAATTTTTCATACGGAATGGAATGGAATGGAATGGAATGGAATGGAATGGAATGGAATAGGATTGGAAAGGACTTCAGAAGTCTTCTAGTCCAACCCACTGCTTAGGCAGGAAATCAGACATAGGCCATTTCAGACAAATAGTTATCCAATCTCTTCTTAAAAACTTCCAGTGTTGGAGCATTCACAACTTCTGGAGTCAAGTTGTTCAACTGATTAATTGTTTTAACGTCAGGAAATTTTCCTTAGTTCTAAGTTGCTTCTCTCCTTGATTAGTTTCTACCTATTGCTTTTTGTCCTACCCTCAGATGCTTTGGAGAATAGTTTGACTCCCTCTTCCTTGTGGGAAGTATATCAGTTTTTTTCCAGTCCTCTGGTAGTTTCTCGGTGCTCCAGGATCTTTGAAAGATAAAGTTCATTGGTTCTGAGATCATGTCTGCCAATTCCTTCAGAACCTTGGGGTGTAATCCATCTGGTTCTGGTGATCTGAACTCATCTAAGGTGGACAGGTGCTCACTTACCATTTTCTTCCCTATTTTAACTGTTTCTAATCTGTTTTTTTACGGTACTGTTTTTGGTAGATTGGACTGTTTTTCCCCCCTTTTTGTAAAGATTGTTACAAAGATGGATGCAACTATCTATGATCTTCTTTCTCTGTTATCTGATGAAGATATCAGCTTTAACCTTTGCCTCTGAGACATGTGGAAAGAGATCTTGGAGGTACCTGAAAGCTTCTGACTCCTTGTGTAGAGCCAGACAAATCATTAGATGAGGCCAACTTGATTTGCAGCTCTATGGAGAACTCAGTCTGCTGTGGCTAGTCCTTTCTGTGGTAGTATGCCTTACTGTCCTGGTGGTCATAGAGACAAAGAAAACAAGGAAATTTGGTGAAACCATTTTGGAGGCCCATCAGAAATGACACCATTTTGAAGTTTCCAACTCCCAGCCATAGTCATCATATTTCAAGGCACTTAGCATCTTGATGCTGGTATAGTACTCTTCGTAGTGCAAGACTGTTCTGACCTAGGCTTCCTTAGAAATTAGACAGCAGAAACTTAGTCCTGGCAAACCTCTTTAATTCATACGACTGTAAATTACTTTCATTTACAGTCTGCAAGGCTTGATAAACAGTCTTCCAGAGGAAGGTTATCAATACCTACCTATCTCATGTGGAACACTACCAATTTCCATATGCAGGGCAAGGCCAAATTTGGCACAAACAGAATTTTCAAATCTTGAATCGGCAAGATGAACTAATTGCTTCCTGCAAAATGAACTAATTGCTTCCTGCAAAAGCTCGCATCCCATTCACTTCTCTTTTATGTCTTATGGGAGGGGCCAATCATCTCCAAGCCTTACTCCCAAGGCAACCCTGTTTCTTTAATTGTTCCTGTCTCCTGATAGCTCTGCACATGTGCACACTGGGAACAGGCTCACACTGTTCTTCTGCCTCGTTGATGTCAAATTCTGGAGACTCCAGAGGCAGCAAAGAACTACCATATGGCCTTGGACCACTCTCTGCCTCTGATTCAGAGCCATTGTCTGAGCCTTCCCCAGACTCCAGGATTGGCCCACATTCTTCCCCAACCTCTTTACTGTCTGAATCTGCTGCTTGTTCTGCTGGCCACTGGTGGGCCACAACACAGAGTGAGCCATAGGGAGGAATGGGTACTTGTTCAGGTTATGAAGCAACATGGCTTTGAGGCCCCTGGATGAGTTGTCTATGAAGAGGTGCCATTCACTCAGGTTACAGGTTATTCCTATAGCCTCAAATAGATCAGCCACATTGTTGCAGAAGCACAGCCGATCATGCCAACTGAAGAAGTTGGAAAAATGTTGGTGAAACTTTCTCTCATCTGTAACTTGTACACTTTCATCCAACAAGCTCACTCCTTGAGCCTAGATGTCAGAAGCTCAGCATGGGACTTGGTAAGACAAGGTCTCTGATTAGATTGTTGAGGTCTTTCTGGTTGGGGAAGTATGGCTTTCCATTCTCAGCTGCATCTGTGAATTACAAACTGCAATATCTTCCTTGCATTCTGACTTGCTTCTCTCTCTTGAAGATGACTGATCCTTTTCTGTAGAGGTGGGACTGGGAGCTCAGGGCAGTCTGGTATGGATGAAGAAATGTCTGGATACATGATAGGTGGTGTGCTTTTGCTTTTTCATAGCTTTTTTCACAACTTTTCACTTTACATAATAATATGAATAACCCATTTCTATAAAGATCTATCAGTCTAATCGGTAAAACACAAAGTCAGAGTTTCATTCTTTTCCAACTTCCAACTTCAAAGTTCAGAAGCAGTCTCCATGTGGAAAGAAAAGTACGTATGTTCTTTTCTTTTAAAAAAGTGGTCAATTTTGCCATTTCAGCCAACTCCATCAACTTCTGCAACCATTCATCCATAGTAGGAATCAAAATATCCTTCCATTTTTGTGCATAAAATAATCTTAACAAAGTTCCAATTTTTTTTCTCCAATTCTTTTTCCATTAAGCCCAAAAGGAAGAAAAGTTCTAGTTTTATTTTTATCTCCATTTTCAAAATTTTCTGTATTAAAATATGAATCACCTCCATTTTTATTTTATTTTTTTGCTTTATCGCACCATATATGATCAAAAGTCCCCTCTTTACTTTTACACTTCCAACATTCATTTGACATACCTTTATACATTTTAGATAATTTATCTGGTATTAAATATCAATGATACTTCATCTTATATAAATTTTCTTTTAGATTATAATTTAATGTAAATTTTAAACCCTTCATCCACCTATTTTTCCATTGTTCAAGCATCACATTATATCCAAAATCCCTTGCCTACTGAATCGTACAATGTTTTATGCTTCATTTTCCAAATTCAGTTTCAATAACCTTTTATAGATCTTAGCAATAATATATTCATCGCTGCCACATAATGAAATTTCCAATTCATTTTTAACAAAGTCAAATCCATAACAGTTTTTATCCAGTTTAAACCTTTCTTTCAGTTATTAATAAGTAAACCAATGGCAAACATACCCTTCAGATTCAAGTTCTTCCCTCGGCTTTAACATTGGGCCATCAAAGCTGAGAGATAAAATTTTATCTTATGTCAACCAGTTTGGCTTTGCCACCATTTCTTTTCTTAAAAAAAGCTAACTATGGTAACACCCCAAGGGGCAACTTCATAAAGAGCCCTATTTTATATTTATTCCAAACTATTAATATGGCACATCTAACAAAATGGTTATTAAAATCAACATTAACTTTACTTTTATCACACCCTAAGTAGCCCTGCCATCCAATCTTTAATTCATGGCCCTCTAGTTCAAGTAACCTCTTATTCTGGAGGCTCACCCATTCTTTTGCCCAGGTCAAACAGCATGCATCAAAATACAATTTCATATCTGGTAGACCCAAACCCCCTCTTTCCTTAGCATCTTGCAGTAGCTTATATCTAATTCTTGGTTTGTTCCCTTGCTATATGAACTTAGAAATATCCTTCTGCCATTGTTTAAATGAATTATCAGTTGTAAATCTAGGTAACGTCTGAGATAAAAAAAAAGCATCTTTGGTAAGATATTCATTTTGGTCACAGAAATTTTATCCAATAGTTATAAATGCAATTTATCCCATCTTTGTAAATCCTGTTTAATATCCCTCCAAAGAGGGACATAGTTATTTTGAAACAGTTTTATATTTGTGTTTGTCAAGATAACCCCCAAGTATTTTACCTTTTTCTCAACTGTAAAAACTGACTTTTTATTCAATATTTCACTATCCCGAAAAGACATTTTCTTGATCAGCATTGTTGTTCTCTGTTTATTTATTTTGAAACCTGCCAAAGCCCCAAATTCATTCAATTTCCTCATCAAGTATTCTATATTATTTTTTGGGTCATCCCATTTTTATAGGAAGATGCATATAACACAGAAATTGTTGAGACTAGCTTTCTTTTACCCCCTCTTTTTCCATCCCTTTGTCAGAGCACTTCTATTGCATTCAGGGAGGTGAAAGTAGATGGGTTGGTTTAATATACCCTGAAATAATCTCCCTTCTTCTCATTCTGTTGAATGAAAGAGAATATGGTTAAAGTGTGGCATTCCTACACCTATTAATCTAAGCCTGTTGCTTCATCTGGTAAATACATACTTCCTTCAACTGGCTTCAACCCACAACTATTGATTTCCTCAGCAAATATTGAAGAGGTATATTTAGTTTAGATCCATTACAAGGTTGACTACATAACTGTGTCAGATTATTGTGTTCTGTGAAGACAGACTTAGGTAAAGGAGAATGCCTTGTGTTTCACTGAGAAATCATCTCTCTGACTCTATAACATCTATCGAAGGGAATCACATGGGAATGGATTTGATCTCCCACTGTCTTTGTATACTTATTGGAAACTTACAATGACAAGAAACAAATTCTCGATTGTATTTGCAGTCTTGTGTACCAATCTATCTCAATCCCTTGACGCTCTAGTTCTTGTTTTTGTTTCAACTCTCCCCGATCTGTCAAAATGTCTTTATATCTAACAATATTCCCCATGTTCATAATATTTGGGTATGTCACTGCTTCTATTGTAGAAAACCACATTGGAATATTCAAATAGTGTTTTTCTTTCACTCTCTAACACACTGATAACAAACCATTTCTTACATAATGTCTTTGGAAATATCCATGTATTCTTTGTTTCCCATACCATAAAAAGGCATGCCAACCCAGTTGTAAATCACGACCCTCCAATGTCAATAGTTTTGTATTCCTTAATAAAATCCATTCTTTAATCCATGTTAATGCTGCCGCTTGATAATACATTTCCCAATTCGGAACCCACTTCTAATTCTTTCATCTTGTAGCATTTTTATGTTAATCCTTGCTCTCTTTCCTTGCCACACATATTTCCACATTATTTTCTCCAACTCTTCAAAATATTTTTTCTCTAGTTTTATTGGTATAGTTTGAAATAAAAATAATATTTTTGGTAATACATTCATTTTTATTAATACTATTAATACTATTAATACTATTAATACTATTCCCATTAGTGATAATTGCAAGTTTTTCCATTTCCCCAGGTCTATTTCAATTTGTTTTTTCAGTTTATGATAATTGTCTTTCTTGAGCGTTGCACATCTTGATGTCAGATAGATGCCCAAATATTTCACTTTCTTCACAATTTGAATGTCCAGTTTCTCCATCATCTCCTTCTTTTGCTTTTCTCTCATATTTTTGACTAATATTTTGATCTTATCTTTATTGATTTTCAGACCTGCTACCTTCCCATATTCTATTTGTACTAATAGTTTTGGTGCTGTCTCTATTGGATCTTCCATAATAAACACCAAATCATCTGCAAATGCTTGTAGTTTGTATTCTTCTTTTAAAATTTTCATTCCTTTTAATTTCTTTTCCTGCCTCACTTTTCTATTTAAAATCTCTAATGTCAATATAAATAATAATGGAGATAAAGGGCATCCTTGTCTTGTTCCTTTTCTAATATGTATTTTCTCTGTCATTTCACCATTTACCATCACCTTTGTCGCTTGGTCTCTCTATATAGTTTGGATCATATTTATAAATCTGTCTCCAAAATCCATCATTTTCAACTGTTTTATCATAAATTGCCAGTTCACGTTGTCAAACACCTTTTGTGCATCTAAAAATAACAACACTATTGGTTTCTCTGAGTGTAGTTCATAATATTCTAATGTGTTTAATATAGTTTGCATATTGTCTTTAATTTGTCTGTTTGGTAAGAAGCCATTTTGATCCAAATGTATAATCTCATTTAATATTTTTTTTTAATCTTTCAGCCATGATTGATGCAAAAATCTTATAATCCACATTTAATAAAGATATCGGTCTATAATTCTTTATCTGTTGCAGATCTGCCTCTTCTTTTGGTATTAAAGTTATATATGCCTCCATTCATGAGTCTGGAATTTTTCAAGTGAATACAAATTTTTCATTGAATACTTGTCGCATCACATTGCTTAGTACATCATAGTACACATTGCTACAGTGACATCACTTGCAACCACCTGCACTATATATTGCCATGTTGGTGCAGGATATTTTAGAATAGGCTTACGGGAGAACAGGGACTTTAACGTTTCAAACGCTCTTTGACACTCTGCTGACCATAAAGTGGCCTGCCCAGGCCGTGGCTTTGATTTAGCAATCTTAGTTCATAATAAATCAGTCAGGGGCAATGCTACTTGTGTGAATGAGGGGATGAAATGCCTATAAAAATTGGCAAACCCCAAAAAGCATTCAAGTTATTATATCCAGTAGTAAAAGAGAAAGATAATCAATTAGCAGATTCAAAGAACAGAATGTAAAAAAGTCACCAATTCATCAGTTTCTTATTACTATTTCAGTCTCTCAGAAATTCCCATCAACTCAATCTTTATTATGCGGAAAAGTTACTGAGTAATGCACTTTGTTATAGACTCTCTTCACTTCCATTATTTCAACTGCTTCTTAATATTTGTCAATCTTTAGTAAAGCACAGAGTTCTCAACCTCGTAACTAGTGTTTAGTTCTCAGTTTTTCAAAGTTCAAAATGTAAAGTCTGAAGTCTAATAATCAAAAGGTATCCCAGATCATTATTTCCTCTTATTTTGTTCATTAAAATGTCAGGCTATCAATTGTTCCCCAGTCTTACTCACCCCTCAGCTTCTTAGCTGCTTTCTCAGGTTACGATCAATCAATCTTCATAATAAGGTACGAACCTTCTTTCTTATTAGTCTTCTGTAACACAAATTCTTTTGCAGTGACCTCTCATTAACCTTCACCATGAGCTGTCATTTGATCTTGCTTCCCACTTTGCTGCTGTCAGGATTTCGGGGCCACCATTAAAAAATGTCAGCCTCTTGATTGTTGGACTCTACGGGGTTTCTGTCCATTGCACTGGTGATCGCTTATCAGCAGACTGCTCCTCAAGTATCCCCACTCCAACATGTTTCCCTTCGGGCTTCGTGTATCCTTTTAGGATCGCTCCAGCACCAGAAAAGAGGGGTGAAGAACAGAGCTAGCTCCTCAAACCCTCTCTTTGTCCAAACATCACCAACCGGAACCCAGGTATACAAGTACTTCCCAGTATAAGTGTTCATGCAGGACCTCATTTATCAGCTGCATAAATACAGCCAGAGCACCTTACAACCCGAATGGCATCACTTGAAACTGGTAACTACCTAGGGGACAGTTAAATGTTTTCCACTCATCCCCTGGCTGGATACACACTCAGTAATATGCCTCACATAAATCTAATTTTGTGAAAATTTGGCCATTAGCTAAAGTGGCAAGCAAGTCCTTCATCAATGGTAGTGGGTATAAATGCTCCATGCCGACAGCCATGGAAATTCACACAGAGATGTAAACCACCATCCTTTTTCTCTTTAAAGAGAACTGATGCAGCCATATGCGATCTACTGGGCTGAATAAAACCACGAGCCAGGTTCTTGTCTATATAGCTTCTCAATTCCCCCATCTCTTTTGGTGTCATAGAATAGCATAGGGGAAAAATTTTGGTTATGGTATTGATTTAGAGAAATGGCAAAAACGGTGGTCCTATAATTATAAAATGACAATGTCTATAGCATATAAGGAGAATTTGTATACGATGTTTTACAGGTGGCATCTATCCCCGTCGAGAATAGCCAGAATGTTCCAGAATAAATCGGAGAAATGTTGGAAATGTTATCAGACCCCAGGATCCTATTACCACATGTGGTGGACATGCATAGAAGCAAGGAGATATTGGACTAAGATACACACGTGGTTGAAAAAAATGATAAAGAGACATACTGACTTTAAACCAGAGATATTTTTATTAGGGATTATACCAGAGACATATAATGAACTGCAATATTTGATTGTGAATCTCTTGACAGCAGCTAGAATTGTATTTGCTAAAAATTGGAAAGGAGAAAAGTTACCTAATGATGAAGAAATTATTAAGAAAATGATGGAATGTGCTGAAATGAGTAAACTGACATTTGAAATAAGAGAGCAGGAAGATAGACAATATTATTTGATATGGGATTTATTTTACCAATGGATAGAGAATAAGAATTGGAAATAATTATGATATAAATGGATGTTGAAATTTTTGGAAATAAGCTAGCATGTTTAGTGATAAATTGAAGAGAAGAGAAGCACAAAAATGCCCCCGACTGATACACTGTCTATAATTGTATGGAATGATAATGTTTTTATGTTTTGTTTGTGTTTTTGAAAATTAAAAAAAAAAAACCAAAGAGGTATCAAGGTGGATGTGAAGAACTTTGTTCTTAAAAGTTAGGTCCAACATTCTTTTACAGTACTTAGTTGACGGGAATCACCATTGTTTAAGTTTTCAATATCCCCCTATCCAAATTTGTTAGAAGTCCACTTAACACGTTTTAATCAATTCTATTCCTCAATTCTCAGTTCTGTTAATCAAATGGTCCATTAAACACTCCTCTGTTACTTCCTCCATCAGTTCCTTGCAATGGTTTAGGTTTGGTTTAGGTTTATTAGATTTCTATACCGTCCTTCTCCTGAAGGACTCAGGGCAGTGTACAATATAAAAATACAAAATTTAAAACAATTTTAAAATAGATTAAATATTTTGGTCGTTACATTAAAACCCCCAATTTTAAAACACCCCATTCCAATTTCATTATGCCAGTCCAGTCTGTTGAAATAGCAGGGTCTTAAGGGCACGGCAAAAAGTATGCAGGTTGGGTATCATATGTATCCTGGTGGGCAGATCATTCCAGAGGGCAGGTGCCCCCACAGAGAAAGCTCTCCCCCTGTGGGTCGTCAGTCTACATTATTTAACTGACGGCACCCTGAGGAATCCCTCTCTGTGGGAGCATATTGGTCGGTGGGAGGCTATCGATGGCAGAAGGCAGTCCCATAGATAGCCAGGTCCTAAGCCATGGAGCACTTTAAAGGTGGTCACTAACACCTTGAACCGCACCTGGAAGACCACTAGGAGACAGTGCAGCTTGTGCAGGAGAGGTGTCATGTGGGTGCATCGAGTTGCACCCATAATCACCCACGCAGCCGCATTCTGGACCAGTTGGAACCTCCGAGTGCTCTTCAAGAGGAGCCCCATGTAGAGAATGTTACAGTAGTCCAGACGGAATGTGACAAGGGCATGAGTGACCATGCACAGGGTGTCCCGGTCCAGAAAGGGACGCAACTGGTAGATCAGGCGGACCTGATAAAAAGCCCCCCTGGCCACAGCCATCATATGATCGTCTAAAGACAGCTTGCATCTAGGAGGACATCCAGATTGCGAGCCCTCTCTGAGGGGGCCAGAGTTTCACCCCCAATAGCCAGCGATGGTACCAGACGCCGGGAGCCATAGCCACTCAGTCTTGGAGGGGTTGAGTCTGAGTCTGTTTCCACCCATCCAGATCCACATGGCCTCCAGACATCAGGACATCATGGCCATGCTTCATGTCTCCTTCCTCCTCCTCGATCACCGCTTAGATCACCGCTAGTCTGGCAGGTGCTAAATGCCATCTATGGAGCATCTTATACTGGTTTTCCTTATATGTCACGGCTCTGGTCAGTTTATAATTTTTGTTCCAGGCCTCTTCCCATTCATTAAAATTTAGGCTATGTCCAATATTTTTTTCCCATATGCTCAATTGGTTTTTGGCTATCTCTTCCACTCTATCTTCATCTAGTAAATAGTTGTATAATTTAGCTAGAATTTTTTCCTCACCCCGTCAAAATTTTATCTAATCCATTATATCTTACTTCTACACCATATTCTTCCTTATCCTTCTGATATCTTAATTTAATTTGTAAATAAGTCCACCAATCTAAATTAATACTTTGGTCTCTCAGGATGTCAATTGATTTGAGATTCCCTGCTCCGTCTAATATGTCTTTATATGTGCACATTTTTCCCATTACCCATCTGTTTGGGTAAATCAAAGCCTCCATAATGGAGAGCCAATTGGGGATTTTGGCATAGTATCACTGTCTAATTCCCACCCATGTTTGTAGTAGGGACTCCCTTATCTTGTGCCTACGAAAATAGGTTTTCTTTTTATTTCCTGGATCCCACAAATATGCATGCCACCCTTTCTGAAGGTCATGGCCTTCTAGGGTTAAAATTCTCTTGTTTTCCAATGTGGCCCACTCCCTTATCCAAACTAGCTTGGCTGCTTTGTAATATGTTTCCCAATCTGGGAGTCCAAAACCTCTCATGTTTCGTTTTCCCTGAAGTATCTTAAGTGAAATCCTCAATTTTTTTCCTTCCCTTATTTAAGTCTGAAAAAAAAAATTGTCTAAGATCACTGGTATGTTTTGATATAGGAATAAAATTTTGGAGAGAATAGTCATCTTGATTGATTTTTTTGACTCTTTCAGCCATTATGCTCATCAATAATTTATAATCGGTATTTAAAAGTGAAATAGGCCTATAATTTGCAATTTGTTTTGGGTCGGCAGCTTCTTTCGGTAGAAGTGTAACATGTGCTTCCCTCCACGTGTCTGGAATTCTTGCGCCCACAAGAGCCTCATTGAAAATTTCTACTAATTTTGGTTGTAGTGTTTCTTACAATTTTTTATATATTTCCCCTGGGAATCTATCGGGGCCTGGCGATTTATTATTTTTAATTTTGGAAAGGGCTGTTTTAAGTTCTTCCATTGTTATTTTTCCATTTAGCATTTCCCTCTCTTCTTCCGTTATTTGGGGGAGCCCAGCATTCATCAAGTATTGCTCCACCTTATCCTCTGGAACTTCTTTCTTGTAAAGGGCTTCATAGTATTCTCTTGCTCTTTCTAATTTATCTTCTTCTTTAATCAAGAGGTTGCCCTTAGTATCTTCTAAGACATGGATTTGCCCTTTTTCATTTTCCTTTTTTAATTTATTAACTAGCCACCTTCCCGACTTGTTGGCATTCTCGAAGTAATAATGTTTAGTCCTTTTTATTTTTTGCACTAACTCCTCTTGATCTAGGATATTCAATTTGTGCCTCCACATTTTGCTGCAGCTTATTTTCTGCTTCTGCTAAATTTTTAGGAGGACCTCCAGGGATTTTTTTTCTTTGTTTTTATATGTGGTGTAGGATATCACCACCCCCCTCAAGTAGGCTTTCATTGCATCCCAGACTATTTCTCGTGGGGTTCCTTGATTCTCATTTTCTTTGAAAAAGGACTTTACTTCTTCTTTCAGTTTTTCTATGCACTCTTTTCACTCAGTAATCTCACATTAAACCTCCATCTCTGTTGGTTCCTCTTCTTTATACTCTTCCAGTTTATTTCAAGGGGGTTGTGGTCTGCCCAGGCGCTTGTGGTAATGTCCACCATCTTTATTTCTAATCCCAATTTCCTGGTGACCCATGCCATATCTATTCTGGACCATGATTTTTGTGGGTTGGAATAAAAAGCGTACTGTCTGTCGATTGGGTGCAGGGTTCGCCACATGTCGATTAAATTTAATTCAGATCGTATAAATCTTTCACCTTTTAGGAGGAACCCTTCTATTCTACCACCTTTTACATTATTAGACAACATAGTATCAATAGTTAGAGACCTTTAAGTTTCTGGGTCCTATAATCTCACGACTTGAAATGGACAGCTAACATTTGAACCACAATTAAAAAGTCACAACAAAGAATGTTCTTCCTGCATCAACTCAGAAAGCTCAGACTGCCCAAGGAGCTGCTGATACAGTTCTATAAAGAAATTATTGAGTTTGTCATTTGTACTTCTATAACTGTCTGGTTTGGCACAGCAACCAAAGAGAACAGGTACAGAGTTCAACAGATAGTTAGAAGGGGAAAAAAACCAATTGCAACAAGCCTGTCTTTCATTCCATTCCTGCCTCGTGCACTGTATAGTGCACAAGCCAGAAAGAGGGCCGAGAAAATATATACAGACCCCTCGTATCCTGTCCATAAACAGTTTCAGCTCCTTCCCTCAGGACACTGCTATAGGGCATTGCATGTCAAAACAACTAGACACAGAGATAGATTTTTCCCTAATGCCATCACTGCTGAACACCTAATTCCTACAGCTGCAGGGCTATATTATGATTATCCTTCTCATTCTTTCTATGATCTTCTATTATTGGTATTTTTTATTGGAACTATAGTGTTGGAGAAGACTCTTGAAAGTCCGTTGGACTGCAAGGCAATCAAACTGGTCAATCCTAGAGGAGATCAACCCTGACTGCTCTTTAGAAGGCCAGATTCTGAAGATGAAACTTAAATACTTTGGCCACCTAATGAAAAGGAAGGAGTCATTGGAGCCTAATACTGGGAAAGATTGAGGGCAAAAGAAGAAGGGGATGACAGAGAATGAGGTGGCTTGATGGAGTCACTGAAACAGTCAGTGTGAGCTTAAATGAACTCCAGGGGATGGTAGAGGACAGGAAGGCCTGGAGGAATACTGTCCATGGGGTCGTGATGGGTCGGACATGACTCTGCGATGAACAACAACATTGGTATTTTATGATTATATTACTTTGTTGTTCACATAAACACTGAAAGCTTATGCGCTAGAGACAAATTCCTTGTGTGTCCAATCACACTTGGCCAATAAAGAACATTTTATTTCAAGTGACAGAAAAATTGTTAATTTTTTTTCACCCCCTGTGGCTATGCACCTCGTTGAGGACATCCATTTTCCATTGGAAGAAATGAGATTCAGCTAACCTCCTGGTCAAAAGCTAGTCATTACTTTTTCAATGCCTCACTGAAAGGTCAAATGGACTTTACTCCTGTTTAGGATTATTAAAAAAATAAATAAAATGGCTTAATTGAAGGGAAGTTTTTGGACATATATACAGAAATAGTTCACCCAAAAGGGTGTGCTGATCTTTACTCCAATATCATAAACTTCCATCCAAGTACTTCATTTGAGTCAGCTCTAATTAGCCTTTCAAACCAGGCAATGTTATGCAACATATTAAAAGCTGATGGGATTATCAACCTGCTCTCATTTCACTTTCAGAAGTCACATGAGATTTTAAATGAAATAATGCTAAGTTTGGAAGTTTAGGTATGGTTTGGTTTAGGGGTTTTTTGGGAGTGGAGTCAGATAATCAGTAGTTTTTAGTAATGAAGTTTCTGTCACATAGTTTTCATCCAACTTTTCTTTTCGAAATCACTAAACAAGGTCATTCTCCTACTGGTCAACTGGATGGAGAGAGTTTAAGCAATGATAGGTTCATAGTGCTCTCTTGAATGTTCTCTTATTTCAGAGTGAATTATCAGGGATCAAATTCAGAGATTTGGAGGTGGAAACTTTAATATTGTAGAAGTAGCCCTTATTGGATAGAGAAACACCACCAACTTCTTCTCAGGACTGCTGAATCAACAGAAGACTGTCACATGGTTGTCTTTAAAAAGGTTTTGAGGGATTATTATATAGAAATAATCAATGATAAAAGAAATTCAATGATAAAAGATTCAGGAAAACAAAAATGCTAAAAATGCAAAATTACTTTTTTTAAAAAAATTGATTTATATGCTGCCTTTCTCCGGAGACTCAGTGCGGTTTACAATGCGTTAAGCAATAGCCTTCATACTTTTGTATATTTATACAAAGTCAGTTTATTGCCCCCACAAACTGGGTCCTCAATTTACCTACCTTAGAAAGGATGGAAGGCTGAGTCAACCTTGAGCCTGGTGAGATTCGAACTTACAGTAATTGCAGACAGTTGGTGTTAATCACAATGCTTTTAGTCTGCTGAGCTAGCCAGGCTCTTCTTGTGATCTACCTTCATCTGTTGCATACACTTTATTTTTTTGTATATTTGTTTTATACTGCATTTATTATTTTTATAAATAAGTCAAGATGGCAATCATCCCCAATAATCCCTTTCCCTCCTATTTTCCTTACAACAACAACCCAGCAAGGGGGATTGCACTGAGAGAGAGTGAATAGCCCAAAGTAACCAGACTGCTCTAGCTGGGTGTCTTAACCACTAGATCAAACTAGCTCAGCTTCAGTTACATCCCAAGGGCATGGGGTGGATTTGATTTCCCACTGTTTTGGTAGACTTATTGCATCCTTGGAATGACAGGAAACAAATTCTCCAAGATCTCAGATAGGCAAAAGAAGAGAAAAGGCTTAATTATTTATCAAATATATGTAGCAATTTATCTCATCAATGGTATTCTTTTACATTATTAATTGTTTGTTTCCTCTTCCCTCCCCAAGTCTCTTCCTTTTTCCTTTTGCAAATTACAAATCCATGGTAATTTTTCCTCAAGGCAAAGAGAATGGATTGCAATACAATACAAGGAAAAAAGAACTAATAATCCCTTAAACCATAATAAGCTCAGAGACAAAATATACATTTTTTCAAAGAGATTGCAGAAAATATTTTCATATAAATTTCTATTATTTCATATAATTCATTTCAAAAGGCAAGCAAGGGACAAACTGTAAAAGTTAACAAGTACAAAGGGTGTTTATATTAATTTTTTTTTTTTTTTTGAAAGAAATGCAGGCATTTTTATGGGTGTCAACAATATGATCCTTATTGTGAGGCAATACCCTAAGACAGGGATTCTTTTCCGGATCAAGTGCCCAAAGAGTGCGTGCCCGAATCCTCAAAATACAATGCATGTGCACCCCCCATTCATGAGCCCCACCCCATGCATGTGCATATACCCAGTGGTGGGATTCAAGTAATTTAACAACCGGTTCTCTGCCCAAATGATTTCTTCCAAAAACTAGCTTGCCAAACTGCTCAGAAAGTTAACAACCAGTTCTCCCAAAATAGTGCGAACTGGCTGAATCCCACCACTGGATGTGTGTAGTAGTCCTCAGCAGACTTTCCTTTCAGACAAAACTAGTTTGGAAAGATGTGATTGGAACATGAGGAATGGGGGACTTACTCCATAGCGCTGCATCCCTAACCTTTGGTGCCCTAGGCTAGCGCCTACTCAGCCTTAGCTTAAAGCCAGCTTTACTTGCACCCATTAACTAGAACATTCATGAATATACCATGAATGTTCATTATTCTTTTTTTCATCATAACATGGATGGTCCTTTTTCAAGATAGCATGATGCCTAAGGAGCAGGAGGCAGGAATAATAAGAGCTGCTTTCTTAATTTTCAACTGCCCCCAAATACCCATTAGTAGAATCTTGTCTCTAAGCTGGGAAATGTGAAGGCTTGTTTGTTTGCAACGATCTGTAGAGTATCAGAACTACGCTTGCAAATAAAGAGGGAGAATGTGTACAAGTGAGAGAGGTGAGATAAGGCGCCCCCCCTGCATTTGATCTGTCCCCATGAATGCCCCACCTCCTGTACATGCATGACAGAGACACAATGACCAGGCGGTTGGGGGGAGGTGTGCACACATGCGTGGTGGAGCTGAACTGAGGCAATGGTTTGCATGCCCACAGAGAGGGTGCTGTGTGCCACCTGCGGCACACATGCCATACATTCACCATCACAGACCTAAGACCACTTCTAGATAGACCTAGTTCTGCTCATCCTACACTTTATTAAGCTTGTAGAATTAAATTACAGGTTTGGAGGAACAGAGAGAATGGTAAACCTGAGAAGAGGTGGCTAGATCAGGGATCAATTAGTAGGACTGTGTCATGCTTCCAATTAGATTCCAAAGTGAGAGATGTTGGAAGGCAAGTCCAGGATCTCATAGTGACTCATTAAAGCATCAATGTCACCTTCCAGCATCAGGTGGCTATAATAAAAGTAGCAGAGGTCACAGGGCAACTTAGAAAAAAAATTGCCTTTTCTTTAAATTGTTGCAGTTTTTAAAATACTACAAACTGAACCTAAAATTAAATACATACCCTCATCACACAGAAATAGATGTGGCAGAATTCTATTATGATATGAAGAAAGTGATACTGACAGAAAGACTGTGTGGTCTCTATATAATTGTATCCTCCTTAGCTTTTCAGTTATCATGAAAGGACTGCACCTTCTCTGTAGGTTTCTTACCCACAGAACAAATCCTTAGATCTCTGTACATCTGGGCTCTATTGAATAACTATGCAAAATAATTTAATATGATTCAGTTCAGTAAATGAGTCTTTTTCCTTTTGAGAAGAATGAATATACAGAATATTTGTTCACTGTGGTATATTTTGCTTACCATATAGACCGCAAAAACACTTGAAAAATTGACTCTTAATTTTGTTTTCTGCCATAAAATTGGCTTTATAGAGTATTGGGGGAAGGCATGATGGCTCAGTGGCTAAAGATGCTGAGTTGTCAGCTGAAAAACTGACTGGCTGCGTTCAAGACCCCGGTGCCATGCAACAGGATGACCTTCTGTCCTTGCCCCAGTTCCTGCCATCCCAGCAGTTTGAAAGCATGCAAATGAGAGCAGTACCACTTTGGTGGGAAAGCATTCTGTGCACCTTGGCATATAGTCATGTTATCCACATGACCACAATAATGTCTTCAGACACTGTTGGATCTCTCACCTAAGAAACAGAGATGAGTACCATCCCCTAGAGTTGGACATGAATGGATATGTGAAACATTTATCTTTACATAGTATTAAATATTATTGACAACTTTGAAGTTGATATTGATTATCTGGAGCATACTGTGGACAGCCAAGAAATTATTGAAGAATTACTCAGAGCTCTATTTACAGGACAAATGCCTAGACTCAAATTATCCTACTTAGAAGGAATACATGAAGACTTAGCACTCTGGAGCAGGCTCTAATTCTGGGGAACTTAGAAGGAAAGAGGAAAAGAGGACAACCAGTTGAAGGTTAGATGGACTCACTTAGGTGCACAGAAAAACAGCTAAAGGAATAGTTAAGTACAAATAATGTGAAGGAAAATCTATCAGTCTGGATTTAAGAGTCAACACTGAGTTGATGGCACAGTCAGTAAATCAATCAGAATGATCAATGTCAAGAAATAAGTACAGTCAGATGGTACTGCCTGCAGAAAAAAAATGTGATAAAATATGCCAAAGAGATGGAGTGATAGCCCCTTCACTCTGGATGGAGAAAGAATGTGCTATACATACCAGTTTTCAAATTTTTATCTCAACTCTGTTCTTTCCACAAAGAGTTACTATTTATTCCTGGTGCAGGCTTAACTGGAAATTTCTGTTGCAATCTGTGTCTTTGAGAGATTGCAGCTTTGGATGCTACAGAGGTTTACAGAATTGCTCTGTGCTGACATAACACTGTTGTTCCAGAAAGTGAGGCAACAACCTACCTACCTATCCAAAATTAAGATGGAATGATAAAACATTGTACTGAGGATAACCTGTAGTGACACTGAGCAGAAATAGAACTCTCTTTCCCATCTTTCTGGATCTCTCTCTGACTTTTGATACTATTAATCATGGCATTTTACTTTCTTCATGAAGTGAAAGTGGAGACTTCGTCTTCTAACTTGGGAATGTTCTTGGACTCAAGGCTTCTGCTTAAATAGCAGATGGCAGCTACCATGTCCATTATAGCCTTTCCTGGACTATGAGAAGAGGACTCTTCTCATAGTCACTCATGCTTTACATACACATTGGACACTGACTATAATCACCTTTTGAAAAGTTAAGAGAATCACTATAAAATGATACCCACTATTTCCAGCCACTAGAATCGGTGCCAAAGAATACAATGGTTAAGATTATCAAAGGCTGCTGAGACATGCTCCACCTCAATACAGGCTCTGCTACAGATTGCTAACAAGCAAGACCAAAAGTGGTCTTGACATCCTAAATGTCAGCATGAAATCCAGATGAAGTGAGTGTAGATAATATGGATTGTTGAAGGAAGGTTCTTTAAAGGAAGGTCTAGTCTGACCATGTTGTCAACAAAAGAAGGTTGGACATAGAGACTTAGTTCAAATGTTCTGTCTTGGTCTAAGGCTTTCTCACACTTAAGACCTATGTATCTATAGAATGGTCTTTTCCCAGAGCCCTTTGTCCTATCAAGAGATGAGGAAGGTATTTCATATTCATCTACATGGGGCTGCCCTTGGGACATATCCGGAGACTTCAGTTAGTCCAGAATGCGGCCGCACGGGTAGTTACGGGGGCCTCTCGTTACTCCCGTGTTACACCTCTCCTGCGCGGGCTGCACTGGCTACCGGTTGTTCTCCGGGTTCGTTTCAAGGTGCTGGTTTTAACCTATAAAGCCCTACATGGCTTAGGCCCGGGGTACTTACAGGACCATCTCCTGCCTTCCTCCTACCGTCCAGTACGCTCCCATAGAGTGGGCCTCCTCCGGGTGCCGTCAGCCAAGCAATGTCAGCTGGCGGCCCCCAGGGGGAGGGCTTTCTCTGTCGGAGCCCCGATCCTCTGGAATAGTTTGCCCACCGACCTCAGGGCGGCCCCCGACCTCCTCTCCTTCCGCCGAGGATTAAAGACATGGCTGTTTAATGAATATTACGGTCGTGGGGTTATATAGTTTTTAGAATGTTTTTATGGATTTTAATGTATTTTAATGTATTTATTGTGATTTGTATTCATAACTGTTTTTGTAAGCCACCCTGAGTCCTCGGGGAGAATGGCGGCATATAAATCACATAAATAAATAAATAAATAAATAAATAAATAAATAAATAAATAAATAAATAAATAAATAAATAAATAAATAAATAAATATTTAGGAGTGATAGAGACATGCCTTCTCATTGTCTTTTTCTACAGCATTCATCCTCAGTTTCTGTTGCCTACAATATTCATTATTTCAGAAAATAATTTTAACCTGCCTTTTACAAACTATCTCAGTATATATTAGCTATGAGAGATATTGGATTTCAGAACTATCATTAAAACACTGTTGCTCCATTTGTTACAATAGCTGTTTATTTTAATGTTGCTTTTTATTTCATTTATTTCAGATTTCTGCTGTAGCCCAGTTTGACTTTTGCTCAATTGAGCAGATTATCTATATATTCCAAGTTCACAATGTGTTCATTTGCAGAGACCAAAATTATATGTATTATACTAAATTAATTAATCAAGCTAATATTTAACAGAAGATCAAGCAAAATAAGATGATCGAAGCAAAGAAATTTATGCATTCCCAGGAACAGCAAAGGGGAAATGAACACATTTTTATATTTAGGGGCTCAAGAAATGGAAGGTCCAGAATTTCTGTCCTATACTTCTAAACTGTATCATGGCACTCCCAAAACTCCCACCACTGTTGAATCTGGCTAAGCATTATCTTTCTGAACTGCTGGAGGTAAATAATTAACCACTCAATTAAATCTTAAAACAAAATCACAGGAGTATTTCTAAAGAAGAAAGATACCTTATGTAAGAGCAGTAAACATAACTGTTTGGAATACTTGCAAAATTTCAGTGAGGCAATGTGATGCAATCATTATAGCTCTATAAATAGAGTGTTGTGTCCTGTCCCAGGAGTTAGATTTGATCCAGTACTAATTCCAACATGAAGATCTTGTATGTGCTCTTCACATGCCTTTTCCTTGCATTACTTCTTGAATCAGGTAAAAAACTAATTTATTAATTATTTAGAAAGGACTGATAGTACAAGTTCTAAACAAGTATGATAATCTTTGAAGGCAGTGTAATCTGCCTTCAGTGTGATCTACTACATATTTCTTGGGTCTATCATTCAATTTAGGGCCAGAATTTGTGTAAGTTTAAGGAATTTAAATTAAATCTTCATCTTTTAGCTAGAAATATCTCAACAATGAGGATCTCTTTTTTTTTGCTCTAAAATATACTTCCAAACATCTGAAAAATATGTCATTAATTTTTCTTAATTAAAACTAGATATCCAATATGGCGTGTCAAGAAGGGACTGGAAAAATCAATTTATTGATTCACTATTCTATTTATGGGGTGGGGGGTTGAGTAAAGAAGGAACATGTTTATACTATAGTAATCATCAAGTGAATTTACTCATACTTATTTGGAAATGGAAATATCTAGAAGCAGAGAAATTCTCTTTTTCTAAATACATATCATTATTTTCTTAATAGAGAAAGCAAAGTATACATATTCCCTTGAGAAAAGTTTGACTCTTGAGGATTAAGTGAACAATCCAATGTACTACTCTTTCAGAGCAATTCAAAACTGGTGTATTCTTCCCATTTTTCTCTAATGTTTTTTTGACAGTTGGGGTATCTTGAAGGTTGCTCATGTAAGTCATAACTAGCTACATATGTGTAATCTTTTAAGAGCAAAAAAGAGCAGAAGTGGAAATGTTTCGTAAATTAAGCAAAGATAGGAAAATCCAGAGGAAAATCTTTTGAATATGTACCATGCTTTACATCCACAAAGTGACATCGACAGGTTGTACCTGTTGTACCTGCCAAGAAAAATAAAAGGCAGAGCAGTGGTGAAATGTAAAATTTGTTACTACCAGTTCTGTGGGCATGGCTTGATGGTGGGGTAATGTGACTGGGTGGGCATGGGCAACTTTTTTTTTTTAATTTTTAAAACCAGTTGTTCTACAACCTCTTCAACTGAAGAGGTTGTAGAAAAAATGTTTTTTTTAAAAAAAAAAGCCTCTGCCGATCAGGCAACTCAGCTGGGATCATCAGAGGCTTTTTTCTTTTACTTTTAAAAGCATTTTTTTGGCTGAAGAGATTGTAGAAAAATGCTTTTAAAAATAATATTTTAAAAAGCCTCTGATGATTGCGCAGCTCAGCTGGGCATGGGTGGGGGGGGGCTATCAGTTCTCCAAACCACCAGCCGCCATCGCTACCTGATTGGGCGATCCAGTCCGAACCAGGAACATTTCACCCCTGAGGCAGAGGACTATTGCAAATCCATCAAACTGTAGAAGAAGAAAAATGAAGTTTGAATGATTATGTGAACCAAAGTACAGAAAAATTGCTGCAGGCTGTGAAAATGGAGAAAATTATAAAAACAACAGAAACAAAGGCAGAATATAAGGAAAAATAGTGGGATGACAGATTAAATAGATGGAAAACCAAAGTCGAAAAACATTGAAGGAAAATGTGATGACAACTTTACATGGGCATGGCTTAAGATGGGAACCATCAAAAAAGAAATGGAAGATTTAATACTCACTGCTCAAGAACAAGCACTACAAACTAATGCCATGAAAGCAAAGATACAAAAATCCATTGACAAACCAAACTGCCAACTTTGCAGCAACAAAGTTGAAACTGTTTCACATTTAATATGTGAATGCAGCAAAATCATACAAACCAATTCTTGGCCTCCTGGAACATGTTGTTTTTCCAGGTGAGGTCTTCACTGAGATGGACTCCCAGGAATTTAAAAGATGAGATTCTCTCTACACATGTAAAGTGGGACAGGTTCCTCTCTCTTCCTCCGGAAGTCCAACACCATCTCCTTGAGCTTGCTGACATTCAGGTGCAGGTTGTTTTTTTAAGCACCATGAGGATAGTTTTTCAACCTCCCCCCTATACCCAGTTTCGTCTCCACCTACATTAAGACCTAGTATAATGGTGTCATCTACAAAGTTAATGATCAAAATTATCCATTTTTACCCAAAACTTCTCCATCCAAAACACCTACTCGAGACAGCCATTGTAACCCAAGATTATTTCTTAGCAGTCAAGAATTCATTGTAGTAGTGGGAAGAGAGAGATATTAAAAGAGATACCCTTTGTAATGAAGCTGATTGTTTCCTCTCAACTGCCTCAATAGGTACACATCTGCCAGCCAATTCTACTCTGGCCAGGGTTGAGATTCGGCTTGATTTGTGATTTATTTGGGCTATTGCAGGGGGAGCAGTGGAAATCGACTCATCTGGTCAGATGAAACTGCTTGAAAGCACAGGAATTCTCAACAGTGGTGGTATCATAGAAAGAGACATGTATGTAAATAGTAAAGTATCTTTACTCATCATTTACCTGACTCCTCTTTTCCTTTCCACAGTGAGTGCCGGTTCAATTTGTAGTCAACAATTCGGGACATGCTATCCTCCACCCTGTCCTGCTAACACCTACTATCTTGGAAAAATGGATTGTGGATTTGAACTTTGCTGTAGAGCGTAAGAAAATCTTCCCTTAATAGAAATGCCACAAATGTAGATTGGGATAATTTGCCTGATATTGTTTGCATTCACAAAGCATTGCAAGGCATTGACATGACAAAGAGAAAATATGTTTTGGAGGGGTAGAAAAAATGTTAAATTCACTTTGATTAATCTATTATTTTATATCATTTCAACAGGTCAGCAAAATAATGCCATTTCCATCTACTGCTCTGGATGTCTTCAACAACTAGCGAATGACCTGACATCACTATGTGCTATCACTTTATCTTTCTTTATATAAATTGCTATCTACCAGACTCTAAAAATGCATTGAAGTAAAACCTGGCAATTTTTCCTTGAAATACAGTTAAATGAGCAATTTTAGTTGTGTGATTTTTTTCTACTTTTTCTGTGTGTGTTTGTGTGTGTATGTGTACCTGCGTGCACATAAAGCTTTATTTACATTTCAGTGTGGAAGACATTTTCCATTCTATACTATAAATACTATACCATATAAACTACACTACACTACACTACACTATAAATTCACATATTCTTATTCTTTCCCCATATTTATTTACTCAATATCTCAAGTATTAATCACAGATTAATACTGTATTAAATTTGCATTATTAAAATACAAATAATTAGTAATTATTGATAGTTACTAATTATTTGTATTTTAAATGTTTTTTGTTTGTTCGTTTGTTCAGTCCATCCTCCACTGTTATACAAAACCTGGACAATTATGGAAGAGAATCTTCTTTATCTAATGGAACAAAGTCAGCCTAAAGTTCATCAGGCTGACCTGAAGCATTTAGCATTATTAATAGGAATAGAAACAAAAGATGACCCTTCTGCAGACAGCATTGTAAAAAGAACATCATGTGAAATCAACCTGGGCAGTCAACACCACAGCAGGTTTGACTGGCCATAGGGTTGTTATTAAATATGTGCTGAGAAAGCTATTAAAAGTATTGGGGTTCCATAGACAAAGCCATTAAGTTTCTGGTATATTGTTTGAAGCAACAACATCAACAGAGCTTAGTTTATGACATAATCACAGAAGAGAGTGGAGTTTAACTATCAACCAAATAATAATAAATGTTTTCTCCCTTTTCTATAAGTTTCAGAAAGTCAGCAGACATTTTACTTTTATTAATCAGTTTGTGGGAGATGGCCAAGAATTGAATGGCATCTATGACCCAGAAATATTATCTGATTTAGTTCAGATTAAATTTTTAAAGCAAGTGATGATTAACTACAGTATCTCTATCCCCAAAAGTTAGTTTAGGGAATTGATATTTAATATTTCAACTCCTGCAGTAGAGTAGTTTCTTTTTAAGTTGCAATATGGCACTTGCCAAGTTTAATTTAATCTTGAACTTTTGGCCAACATTGTAAAACAGTATTAGATCTGAAAGTCTTATTTCCAGCATGGAAATAAGCATCCCAGGGCTGCTTTGTAAACTTACAATTGGAACCCATAAATTTGTAATCTTAAATGTATTGTAAGCCACTTTGAGTCTTCGGAGAAAGGCGGCATACAAGTTGAACAAATAATAATAATAACGCCAGTAATTGGATTCAGAAAGGTAGAATTATGGATGAGGCTAGGATAGGAGGATAGCTGTCAGAGTCCAGCACAAAGCAAAGAGAGAGGATGTCCCACAAAAAAGGAGCTGTGGCAGAAAAAGCTGATCTTCTAGTCTGCATTTGCATCATGCCCATCCTACTTAATCTAATTGGACAGGTAGAAACTCTTGGGAAAAGGTGATCCCTTGTGTACCCTGGTCCCAAGTCATGTAGGCCTTATAGGTAATCACCAGCATCTTGAATTACACCTGGAAGCATACTGGTAACCAGTGCAGTTCATGTAGCAGTGATTACATTACATGTGCTGTATATCTAGCACCAGTTACTATGCATGAGGCTGCATTCTGCATCAGTTGAAGTTTTCAAATGGTCTTAAAAGATCAGCCTCATGTTGAATATGTTGCAGTAGTCTAATTTGGAGGTCACAATGGGATGAGTTACTGTGAAGAGAGCTTCCCATTCCATGTATAAGTACAACTGGCGCACCACTCAGTGGTATGCAAAGGCCTTACTGGATATGTAAACTGCTCTTTGAGGAGGATTGCAAGTCTAGGAGGACTTTCCAATTACGCAACAAATCTGTTTTCTGCAGTGCCACCTCATCTAGAACCAAAGATCCTTGCCTCCAGGGGTATGATGGTCCAAATACCCACAGTCAATCCATCTTGCAAGGGTTGAGTTGGAATCTGTTCCATCTCCATATAGTCCCCCAATAGTCCCCAGACACTGGGATAGGACACCCATGGCATCTGTCATGGTTCCAATGAGCCCAATTCAGTGGTGGGTTCCTCCCGGTTCAACCCGGTTCTGCCGAGCTGATAGTGGTGACGATATGACATCACTGAACTGGTTCTGCCCCCCGCCCCCCCCCCCTTGTTATTCTTACCTTTTATTTGGCCCTACTCCCAATCTATTGCTGCCTCCTGAGTCCCAGCTGATCGGCTAGATGGAAAAAAACTGTTTAAACTCTTGCTGCGGGGCTTCAAAGGGCTGCTCTACAGCTGATCAGTGTTAAAAGGCAGACCGGTGATAGACCGGTGCCTCCAAAAACAAATGAGTAGACCAATGCCTCCAAAAATAAATGGGTAGACCAGTGCCTCCCAAAACAAATGAGTAGACCGATACAGCTCTGCAAGCAGTTAAAAGCCTGGTAGAGTACCTCTGCTAGAATAGAGTATCTCTGCTAAATCCTAAAGAATTGTCACATGACCATCAAGCCATGCCCACAAAATAAGTCACACCCACAGAACCGGTAGTAAAAAAAAATTAGAACCCACCCTGGCCCAATTGACTCAGACTCTCCTGTGCCAGACAAATTCAATAGACTTTATTGGTACATAGCATCAGCACTTAGTAAAATGAAGCTAGATCTATGGGACTTCTGCCCTTCAGTGACCTAAGAAGGATGGCAACTCCCTACCCCCTCCAAGTGTTCTTGATCAGGTAGGTTAATCAGTAGTACCTTCTCCCTTGGTCCGATCTCAGCAGATAATCGACATTATGACCTTGCTTCTGAACTGGGTCCGGTCACTGTTACGTTCAGCTAGGCAAGACACCCTACTCCTCAAACCCACGCCATGTTTCCTCCCATGCTGGCACCCTCCTCTCCCTCCCCCACAGGCAACTAAGAAATGGAGTGCAAGTAAGCATGAATTCGACCAACATGAAGTTGACAGCTTCATTCAAGGGCCTGAGGTAGAGATATAGATTTGAGAGTTGAGTTCAGTGTTGTCCACATATGATATCTCAACCCAAACAGATGCATCACCTCACTCAGTAGCTTCATTTATTTATTTTATTTATTAATCATATTTCTATGCTGCCCATTCTCCGAGGACTCTGGGCGGCTTACAACAACTGACAGTATACTAAGTAGCATATTGCCCCCAACAATCTGGGTCCTCATTTTACCCACCTCGGAAGGATGGAAGGCTGAGTCAACCTTGAGCCGGTGAGATTTGAATTGCTGATCTGCTGAACTAGCAGTCAGCTGAAGTAGCTGCAGTACAGCACTCTAACCACTGTGCCACCTCGGCTGTAAGGTAGATGTTATATCTCTTCATGTAGATGTTAAATTGAAAGAGAAAAAACAGAGTCCTGAAAAGTATGGATCAGACTACATCTATATTCTTTCCTATGCTGGCCTATGAGTGTAATAATTATTTAATTATTTGATAGATAATTTTAAGGCAGCTGGGTCTTCACATAACATGTCTGAAGGAGAATAATTTGATTTTGGTTATTTGTACTTAGACCAAGATCTCTGGGTTCATTTATTTGATTATTCATTTGTGTTCTTGGCTGTCCACCATATTCTTGGGAATCTTCTCCAACTCAAAAGTTCAAACGTGTCAGTACTATACTGTTGCTATCTTGTTTCTTCAATGTTCAACTTTGCTTATGTAGATTGGCTCCTGGCAAACCATAGCTTCTACAATTCTGATTTTTGTATGTATAGATAACTCATGGCTGTCGGAGTTCCAAGTAACACACCCATCTGAATCAAAACTTCAAGGCAGGCATCTTCTTCAAAGTATAGATTTATTAGGTATGTCATATTGGCACATCTGGAGAAAACATGATTCTAAAGTCCCATGTTTTTTCTCCTAGTTAAAAAATAAAAAAAATCCCTTCTCATGCATGGTCACAGTCCAAGTGTAAGTTGATCATAGTTCCCACCTCCTCACCTGGTAAGAAAGTCCTTGGTTCTCAGAGGAAATAATTTTGTTTAGGCTACAGGTCCCCAGCTATCTCTACTTCACCCTTCCTGTACTCACAGCTCAACCCAGTTCTGCTGTAGCATCCCCGACCTAACTTCTTACTCAGCAGCTTTAATTTTAGATACTCTGTAGATAAGTAAACTTTGCTACTGACTTGGAAGGGGGGTTGGGGAAGGCGGTGTTTGTCTGCCAGTGTTTTATAAGTCTTTACCACTTTTACCAAGGCTTGTTTGGTATTTTCCCAATCTTGCTTCAGAGAATCCATCCATTCGTTGAAGGACATAGATGCGGGGAATTTCCTGAGCAGTTCAGGCAAGGGGACAAATTCCATGCTGCTAGTTCACTTGGAAGGTGGTCAATCCGGTGCTGATATGCACCACATTATTGTAAGTGACCTCAGCAAAAGGCAACAAGTTTGCCCAATTTGACTGCTGATAATCTACATAGCATCTCAAATATCTAAGACAGCACCACCGACAGCTGCCTCAGTGAAATGCTCTCAAATGGTTTATTTTTTATTATTCTCTGCAATTCTGTATGAATTTCATACTCACAGACCATCTGCTAAGAATTAAGCAATGTATCTTTAAGGAGCAGCTTTCTATAATCTCACCCCCCCCACCCCCCCCACCCCCATCTTTTCAAATGCAGAGGAGATTCTAACACAGAAAGAAGCAAATTCCCTGAAGCTATGGATCACCAAAAGCAAATGCAGGAGACTCAGATGACGAGGAGGTAAAAGAGCAGGAATTTTGAATAGACTAAGGAATAGGGGAAATAAAAAAAATCCCACTCCCTTCAATCTTTCTGATTAATTCATGTTTACTTACTAACAAGATAGATGAAATACTCCTTTTAAACAGATGCAATTCTGATTTTTACAACGCAGCTGCCCTATGCTTTACTGAATCCTGGCTAAATGAGAAAATTCATGACAACAGCATGCATATACCAGGGTTTCAGATACTTAGAGCAGACAGGATTGCAGACTCATCAGGTAAAAAGAAGGGAGGAGGCTTATGTATATATATGAACAACAGCTGGTCTCAGGATATAACTATAATATATAAATTCTGTGATGAAAACTTAGAGTCTTTACTTATCAACTGTAAACCATTTTATTTTCTGTAAGATCGGTGCAGGAAAGAAGACGTGACCAGTGGAGTCCTTGAACAAGTTTTATTAAACAGGAACAAGACTGGTGCTGCGCTGCTGGAGCTCTCCTTATATTCGCTCCGGCAGCCGCACCGCCCACTAGATAGCGATTCAAACTTCCTGCCAGAGGATTTTCTAACCAATCCCCAGCGGGTATCCTTATAAGGACATAATACTCCTTTCCCCTAGTTCTTAGTCAGTCCATCAAGAACATACTCATGCAGGTACGCTGGACGTCTACAAGTTCTGCCAGACCTGCGCAGTTCCACTGTTGGCTGGCAGCCCTCCTGGTCGGAGGGAGCTCCTGTGTCTCCTGATTCCCTCCCTGGAACCGGACAGGATTCGGCCGTCGAGGACGCGGGCTGATTTCCCATACCTCCGGCCAGGTCATGGACCTCCGCCTGCGGGCGATGCTGGTCTTCTTCCCCGCTCGGATCTCGAAGTCGCTGTCACTGACCCTCGCTCTCAACCGGTCCGGAACTCCTGAATCCCGGTAAGTCCCTGGTTCTCCCTCTGGTTCTTACTGGGTCAGGGTTGGCCAGGTCTGGTCCTGGTCCCGATGTTCCCTGGTTGAGTCCGGTCCAGTCCCAGGGTGGATATCTGTTCAGGTTGGTGTCTGGACGACCTTGCCGGGGTGGTGCAGGCCTCCTTCATAGGGCTGGGGTAGGCCCTCTCTGCTGGGTTGGCTGTGGTTGTCCCTGGCTGGTTGGTGCAGGCCTCCCTCGCTGGGGTAGTGGAGGCCCTCCTTGCAGGGTTGGTCTGCTGTTCAGCTGGGTTGTTGTTGGGGAAACCCCGGGTGCGGTAGGTGGTGGTCTCCCTCACTGGTGTGTCAGGTGCCGACCTCACAGGGCTGTTGTTTGGCTCCCCTGCTCGGTTGGCCCCGGTCTACCGTGTTCTTCTGGAGGTGGCTTTTGCTTCCAGGATGGTGTTGTCCGACCTCGCCGGGGGTTGCTGCGCGTGGTGGCCATCTGGGTTCCAGTCCCCCTGGCTGCGGTCATCGGCGTGTCGGTCCCTGGCTTTGGGGTGTCACTGGCTGTCCTTCCCGGGATGTTTTGGGGTCCCCCTCTGTCATTGTCCCTGGTCTACTGGTGCTGTCTCATTGCGGTACTGGCCCTGGCGGGTGGTGGTCCTACCTCGACAAGGGGTGGCGGTCCCTCTCCCACAGGGTGTTGTAGGCCTACCTCATTGGGGTGTGGCAGGCCTACCTTGTCGGTATGAGGCAAGCCTACCTCTTCAGGGTGTTGTTGGCCTACCTCATCAGGTTGGTTTCCGATCCCCTCCATCTTTTGCGGAGCTAGTCGTCTCGCTGTATTGGATGAGGATGCTGCTGAACGTCAATAGTCCTTTGATGGCCCGGAAGGCAGCTTCCTCCTCTTTGTTCCACTTCCAGGAAACCGCTTTCCCCAGCAAACGATGGAGCGGCTCAGCAATTGTGGCTTTCTGCTGGAGGAATATTGCATAGAAGTTAAGCAATCCAAGGAATGCCTGAAGCTCTCCTTTGTTTTGAGGGCTGGGAGCTTCATGGATAGCTTTAACTTTTGATTTGGTGGGGTGTATGCCAGTGCCATCTATGAGATAGCCCAGGAACTTGACCTCCTGGACTCCGATGATGCATTTGTCCCTCCTGACTCTCAAGCCCTTCTCCCTGAAACACTGTAGGACAAGCCTAAACCGCTCAAGGAGTTGTGCCTTTGAGTCGCCGGAGATTAATACATCATCAAAGTACGGCACTACTCCTGGAACACCTTGGAGAAGGCGTTCCATCATAGATTGAAATATTCCTGGGGCAGCACTGACTCCAAATTGGAGATGATTACATTTGAATGCCCTCCTGTGTGTGACAATGGTTTGAGCCTCCACCGTTTTTTGGTCTACTGGCAGTTGCTGGTAAACCTGGGCCAGGTCCAGTTTGGCAAAGATTGTACCCTTGCCTAGTGAGTGCAGGAGGTGCTGCACCACTGGCACCGGGTATGCGCTCTGCGGCAAAGCCTTGTTGATCGTCATCTTATAATCAGCTCAGATGCGCACTGATCCATCCTGCTTCATTGGGGTCACAATGGGAGTCTCCCATGAAGCATGATCGATAGGTTCCAGGATGCTTTGGGCAATCATCTTATCCAGCTGAGTGTCTACCTTGGGCCTCAAGGCAAATGGAACTCGGCGGGGCTTGAGCCGAATTGGGGTGACTCCCTTGTCCAGATTAAAGGATATGGGTTTCCCTACATACTTCCCCAGTTTACCATCGAAGACTTCTTGGAACTCTTCGATGAGTGAGTTGAGTTCATCCCTCCTAATCTGCTGGATGCCTCCTATGGAAAGTCCCAGCAGCTGGAACCACTCCACGACAAGCAGGTTCGGACGGCTGTGCTCCACGACGGTGATTGGGAGGTCTCCTTGGAACTGCCTGAAGGCAATGTTGAGGTTGGTTCTGCCCAGGACTCCGATGGGATTCCCACCGAAATCCACCAGTCTGAAGTGCAGGGGCTTGAGCTGGCTCTTGGTGACTGCCGGCTTGAGCTTCTTCAGTTGATTCCAGTCCATAATGGAGTAGACGGAGCCGGAGTCTACTTCCATTTTGCAGGGTGAGCCCTCTGCCAACAGCGTCACATGGAATTTGGTGGCGCTGTTGTCGCTGGTGTGGGCTATTGTTGTCTGGTGCACCGCTCTGTTCCACGAGTCCTTGTAATCATCGTGTCTGGGCTGGTAAGAGGACCGTTTGGATGTCCTCTGGTTGTCTCACTGATTTTCTCGGTTCTTGGGCCTGGGTGGTTCGGGAGCTGGATCAGCGGCTCTGCATGCTTCTGCTATCTGCCCCCTCTTCAGGCAGCATCGGCAGGTCGCCTCTCGCCATCTGCAGGAGGTTCTGGGGTGATCGCCTCTGCAGCTGCCGCAACATTCACCCTGGTGGCCATTTTGCAAGTTTTCCCACCTGGACGGGCGGGAAACTTTGTGGGCGGCCATTTCCCCATCGGAGTCGGATGGTGTGGCGGACTCATCTGAGGTATCCGGGACCGACTGGTGGATCTTATGGATCTCCCTCGCCTTCAGCATTTCTGCGGCTACTTGTTCTGATGTTTCGGTGGCTGTGGCCTCCTCGAGTACGTCCTTGAGCGTGATTCATTTTCTGCTCAGGAACTTTTTCTGGAGGCCCGCATCCCGCATCCCAAAGACGATGCGGTCCCTGAGTGCGTTGTCCACATTCTCGAACTCACAGATCGCCGTGATTTGGCACAGTGCGGCCACAAATTCCTTGATGGGTTCACCTTCTCGCTGACTTCTCTGCTGGAATGTGAATCTGTTCACGATGGGGGTGCCTGTGGGTGCATACTGCTCTTGCACCCTTGTAGATCAACCCAGGACATCTCCTCGATGTCCCTGGGTGCGACGAGGTTGACCGCCAGCTCCAGGACATCTGTTCCGCAATGGGCTAGGAAGAGTGCCCTCTTTCTCTCATTGTCCAGATTTCTGTATTCGTTTCCACCAATAGCCTCCCACCGGCCAGTACGATCTCAAGGAGAGGGGCTCCTCCGGGTGCCGTCAGCAAAACAATGTCAGCTGGCGGCCCCCAGGGGGAGAGCTTTCTCTGTGGGGGCACCTACTATCTGGAACGAGCTCCCCCCAGAGATACGGAGGATCCCGGATCTGCGCACCTTCTGCCGTGCTCTAATCTAATGGCCTAATCTCTCTCCGTTTTTAGCGTTAAATTTTAATCTGTTTTAAATTATTTGGGGTGTTTTAATTCTGTCTGGGCCAAATTTATTTAATCTGTTTTTAGTTGGGGTTTAAATTTTGTATTTATGTATTTTTATTGTTGGCTGTACACCGCCCTGAGTCCTTCGGGAGTAAGGCGGTATATAAATCGAATAAAATCAAAATCAAATCAAATCAAATCCACGCAGGAACTGGCGAAAACGGATCATATAGGAGCTCCATTTCTCCCGGCCAGGGTTGAATGGAGCGAGCGATGCGAATGGAGCTTGCGGCATTGCCATTTCTTCTGGATTCAGCGGCAAGTGACTTCAGCTCTCAACGGCGATTGTGCCATGCGGTCAGGTTCTCTTCTCTAGTCCTTCGTCACCAGTGTAAGATCGGCACAGGAAAGAAGACATGACCAGCGGAGTCCTTGAACAAGTTTTATTAAACAGGAACAAGACTGGTGCTGCGCTGCCGGAGCTCTCCTTATATTCGCTCTGGCAGCCGCACTGCCCACTAGACAGCGATTCAAACTTCCCGCTGGAGGATTTTCTAACCAATCCCCGGCGGGTGTCCTTATAAGGACATAACATTTTCCACGAGAGTTCTCCTCATTTCTCCTAATTGCTGTGTATGTTCCTCCACAAGCCTGTGTAAACAAGGCATTATGAACTCTATCTGACCAGATTATGGAGGCTGAAGCCAAATACTCTGATTCACTGGCCATTATTCTAGGTGATTTCAACCAAGCTAACATAAGGAAAGAGCTTGCAAAATATTTTCAGCATGTCAATTGTCCCACTAGAGGCAAGAATACTGTAGACCATTGCTACAGAAAAGTCAAAGGTGCTTATCGGTCCTCACCATGAGCAACTAAGGGACACTCTGATCATTGCATGATTCACCTTGTACCTGCTTACAAACAAAGACTTAAAACCACGAAACCAACAATTAAATCAGTGAGGACCTGGACTGAGGAGACAAAGTTAAAGCTACAAGCCTGCCTTGACTGTGTTGTGGCTCCATTGCCTGAGCCTGCGTCATCAGCAGGGGAGGACTCTGAGAGTGAGGGAGAGGAGTTGGCAAGGCCTCCTTCTCCAGGACTCTCCTCTCTGGCAATGCCTCCGGAGGACACCGAAGGGCAGGAGATAGGCCCAGAGCCAAGCTCGTCCCCGCAGCCACAGGAGGACATTGACGAGGGGAGTGAGTTTTGGTTGGATCCTCGCCAGCGTCGGAGAGACAGGAGAGCCCAGCAGAGGAAAAGGCGTGGTCGTGATTAGCTGGTAGACCACGCCTCCTCCCAGACTATATAAGAGAGGGATTGTAGCCATATCTTTGTGACGAACAAAACAAAGATTTGTGGATCCCGGTTTTGAATCGGCCCTGCGTCTCAGCTTGTGTGTATGTGACGGACTTTTTAATAAAGACGTTGGCAAGCAGCTGCGGATTGCCGCCGACCTTTGTTATCATCTTACTTGGTTGCCTGCCAGTTCATTAGCCTCTGGTTGTCTGAGGGGAGGTTATTTCTGGGCACGGGGCCAGAACATATTGTTCGTCACCCAAAAAAGTTAACCCATCGTTACCACGATGGATCCACAGCTGCAGCAAATTATCCAACAGTTGCAAGCTGACAACCAGCTCCTGCAGCAGCAGGTCGGCCAGTTGACTGCGCAATTGGCTGGGGGGAATGTGCCTGCAGCTGTTCCTCCTCCTTCCCCTCCTCGTCGGAAAAGCCCTATCAGTGTGCCTGATAAATTCTCTGGGCAGCAGGAGATGTTCCCGGCTTTCATGGGACAATGCCAGCTGTTTATGGCAATGAGGCCGGAGGATTTTCCAGATGACCAGGCTCGGGTGGCATTTGTTATCAACCTCCTCTCCGGCAATGCCGCCCAATGGGCCACGCCTCTGTTGCTGCAGAATAGCCCCTTGTTGGCAGACTATCAGGACTTTTGGCAACATCTGAGGGTGATGTATGAGGACCCCCTGAAGACCCAGACGGTAGCCAGGTGCATCAAAGATCTCTGTCAAGGGAAACGCCCCCTGCAGGAATATGTGGCTGAATTTCGGCTTCTGGGCCAGGACTCAGATTGGAATGATGCAGCGCTCAGGGACGCTTTCCAGGATGGCCTCTCCGATGACCTGCAGGATGAGCTGGTTCATGTGGAGGCGCCTCAGACCCTTGACGCCCTTGTCATGCAGTGCTTGTGCATTGATGCCCGTTTCCAACGGCGCAAGACCCGTCAGCCCATCCAAGAACCCCCGCGTCCTGCACAGACAGCGTCCCAGGTCACCCCGCGCTTTGTGGCGCCCGCGGAGGAGCCCATGGAGCTGGGAGTGGCCCGACCTTGCCTGACAGCCCTGGAGCGGATGCGGAGATGCCAAGGGGGATTATGCCTCTATTGCAGGGAGGCTGGACACTTTGCCGCTTCATGCCCCAAGAAGCGTAGTGGGACGCTCACGCCTGTTCCTGAATCTCGGCGGGACCAGCCGGGAAACGGGGCAGGCCTGGCCTGGGGGAAACCTTAGGCCGGGTACGTATCACTGCCCCGCCTGATTCAGCGAAGGTGGACTCTGGGCCCCCTCGACACCTAATCCTGGACACCCGAGTGTTGTTGGCCGACCGGTCGGAGGGGCTTCTGGCACATGCGCTGGTGGACTCGGGGGCCACCACGAACTTTATGGACCAGGACTTTGTGGCCCATTTTGCGGTCCCCTTGGTTCCAGTGGACCCTCCGTTGAGAGTCGAGACGATCGATGGGCGGGAACTTGTTGCGGGGCCCATTAAGTTCGCGACTCAGCCCTTGCGCCTCGCCATTGGGGCCCACGAGGAGGTGATCCGTTTTTACATGACGGCGGACCTGCATTTCCCGCTGGTCCTGGGGATGGCCTGGCTTCGGGCGCACGATCCACAGGTGGCCTGGTCGAGGAACGCCATCTCCTTCCCGAGCCTGCAGTGCGTCAACCACATCCGCCACACCTGTGCCGGCCAGGATGTCTCCACCCCTGCCATCTCTTTGCCTCCTTCGCTGACGTCCTTCGCTGACGTGTTCAGTGAAAAGGAGGCGGACCACTTACCCCCGCATCGACCCTATGACTGCCCAGTGGATCTGGTGCCCAATGCGCCCCTGCCCACGGGACGTCTGTACTCGCTGTTAGAGCCTGAATTGGCCGCCCTACGGGACTTACTGGACAAAAACTTGGCCCAAGGGTTCATCCAACCTTCATCTTCCCCTGTCTCAGCCCCAGTCCTCTTTGTGAAGAAGAAGACAGGGGACCTATGCCTTTGTTGCGATTACCAGCAGTTAAACGCCATCACTGTATGGAATTGCTATCCCCTGCCGCTCATCCCGGGGCTGATGGAGAGGTTGCGGGAGGCCTCGATTTTCACCAAGCTCGACCTCTGGGGAGCCTACAACCTGGTGCGGATGCAAGAGGGGGACGAGTGGAAGATGGCGTTTGGCACCCGATACGGACACTTTGAGTATACTGTCATGCCGTTCGGGTTGACCAACGCCCCTGCGGTCTTCCAGCATCTGATGAACGACATGTTCCGGGACATGTTGGATTGGTTCGTGGTCATTTATCTCGATGACATCCTGATCTACTCCCGGTCCCCGGAGAACCACGTCCAGCACGTCCGCCAGGTTCTGCAGCGCCTGTGGGAGCACCAACTCTATGCGAAGTTGGAGAAATATCTCTTCTTCCAGACTTCCATAGAGTTCCTTGGGCACATCATCTCCCCGGAAGGCATCGCGATGGACCCGCGTAAGGTGGAGGCCTTGCTTAGTTGGGAACCCCCTCGTTGGGTGAAGGACATCCAGGGTCTGTTGGGGTTCGCCAACTACTACTGAACCTTCATCCCGGGCTTTGCCACCCTGACCTTGCCGATGACCCAGCTCCTTCGGAAGAAGGTTCCGTTTCAATGGGGTCCCCCACAGCAGCAGGCCTTCGAGGCTCTGAAGCAGGCCTTCATTACGGAACCTGTCCTGAGGCACCCCAATCGTCCGTTTGTGGTCTAAACGGATGCGTCCAATGTGGCGATTGCGGCGGTGCTGTTACAGGCCCTGGCGGATGGCGGCACTCTTTTTCCCTGCGCTTATTACTCACGGAAACTCAATCCTTCCAAGCACAACTACACCATCTGGGAGAAAGAGTTGCTGGCTATCAAGGCCGCGTTCGAGGCTTGGCGGCATCATCTTGAGGGGGCCCGACACCAGGTGGAGGTGCGGACGGATCATCGGAACCTGGAGCACCTCACGACGGCCAGGAAGTTGAACCAGCGGCAGATCCGGTGGTCGTTGTTTTTCGCCCGGTTCAACTTTCACGTGACCTACATCCCGAGTGGCCACAACGTGCGGGCAGACGCCTTGTCCCGCAAGCCAGAGTACTTCTCTCAGAAGGACTCCCTGCCTCCGCGGACGGTACTGCCAGCGGAATCCTTGGCCGCAGCCCAGGAACCCATGGATTTGCGGGCTCAGGTGCGGGAAGCGCAGCGCCCGGACGCCTGGTTGCAACAGCGGCAGGCGGAAGTCGGCCCTGCCTCCCCTTGGACTTTGGAGGAGGGCTTGTTAAAACACCGAGGCCGGCTGTACGTGCCGACAAGTCCGTTCCGAGCCATCGTTATGAATCAGTGCCATGACAACCCCGCGGCAGGACATTTTGGGTTCTTTAAGACGCTGAACTTGGTGACGCAGACTTTTTGGTGGCCTTGGGTACGGCACGACATGCACGCGTACGTGACATCCTGCGTGCCGTGCTGACAGGCCAAAGCCACGTCAGGCCCACCGCCTGGACTTCTCCAGCCGCTGCCGACACCGGAGAGACCCTGGGGAGCCATCTCTATGGACTTCCTGACGGACCTGCCACCGTCCGCCACGTTCACTACCGTTCTCGTGGTGGTGGACATGCTCACAAAGATGGCACATTTTATTCCGTGCCATGGACTGCCATCGGCCCGCACCACAGCCCAATTGTTCCTGCAGCACGTTTTCCGCCTCCACGGCCTGCCAGACAGAGTGGTTTCCGACCGCGGGGCCCAGTTCATGGCCTGCTTCTGGAAAAGCCTGATGGCCGCGTTGGAGGTGCAGGTGTGTCTGTCGTCGGCGCACCATCCGGAGACTGACGGGGGGACGGAGAAGGTCATCGGCATCCTGGAGCAGTACCTCCACTGCTACGTCAATCAGCAGCAGGACAACTGGGCCGAGTATCTTCCCCTTGCGGAGTTCGCCTTCAACAACTCCCAACACACCTCCACCCAGATGACCCCGTACCATGCCAATGTGGGATACCATCCACGGCTGTTCCCTCTGTCCCTCTTGGATTCCCCTGTTCCCGAGACCCAGGACTTCCTCTCGGAGCTGCAAGCGGTGCAGCAGCTGGTGCGTCGGCAGCTGATCTGGGCAAAGGAGGACTATAAACGGGTCGCCGACCACTCTCGACAGGCCACGCTGCCGCTGGAGGTTGGGGATCGGGTGTGGCTGTCCACGAAGCACCTTCCCACGGACCGGCCGGCGAAGAAGCTCGACCACCGTTTCTTCGGACCCTTCCCCATCGAGGCGGTCATCAGCCCGGTGGCCTACCAGTTGATCCTGCCCCGGTTGATGCGGCTCCACCCTGTGTTCCATCGGTCCCTTCTGGTCCCTGAGGCTCCGCCATGCCGCCTCTGACCCCCGACGGCACCTGCTCCCTCGACCACGGTTGCCGACGACGGCTCCACGACGTACGAGGTGGACAGCATCCAGGACTCCCGTTGGCTGAAGGGCCGTTTCCAGTACCTGATTGCCTGGAAGGGGTACGGGCCTGAGGATTTCTCCTGGGTGGACGCTTCCTCCGTACATGCTCCTGACTTGGTATGGGCTTTCCATGCGCAGTTCCTGTCCCGACCGCATCCGGACCGTCAGCGGCGGGGGAAGGGCCCTGCGGTGGGGGATAGTGTTGTGGCTCCGTTGCCTGAGCCTGCGTCATCAGCAGGAGAGGACTCTGAGAGTGAGGGAGAGGAGTTGGCAAGGCCTCCTTCTCCAGGACTCTCCTCTCTGGCAATGCCTCCGGAGGACACCGAAGGGCAGGAGATAGGCCCAGAGCCAAGCTCGTCCCCGCAGCCACAGGAGGACATTGACGAGGGGAGTGAGTTTTGGTTGGATCCTCGCCAGCGTCGGAGAGACAGGAGAGCCCAGCAGAGGAAAAGGCGTGGTCGTGATTAGCTGGTGGACCACGCCTCCTCCCAGACTATATAAGAGAGGGATTGTAGCCATATCTTTGTGACGAACAAAACAAAGATTTGTGGATCCCGGTTTTGAATCGGCCCTGCGTCTCAGCTTGTGTGTATGTGACGGACCTTTTAATAAAGACATTGGCAAGCAGCTGCGGATTGCCGCCGACCTTTGTTATCATCTTACTTGGTTGCCTGCCAGTTCATTAGCCTCTGGTTGTCTGAGGGGAGGTTATTTCTGGGCACGGGGCCAGAACAGATTGCACTGATTGGATTGTTTTCAAAAATGCCTCTGCAGACTTAGATGAACTTACACATACTGTAACATATGCCAGCTTCTGTGAAGATTTATGTGTACTGACCAGGAACCTGCAAATACATAATAACAGTAAACCTTGGTTCATGGCTAAACTTAAGCAGCTTTATCGTGTGAAAGAGGAAGCCTACAGGCAAGGTGATAGAATGATGTACAATCAGGCCAGAAATGTATTAACAAGGGAGATCAAAGCAGCAAAAAGAAGCTACTCTGAAAAGCTAAGAAATCAGTTCTCAACAAACGAACTGTCAGACTATGAACATTCATGGACTGGAATAATTCAGCCAATGGGGACTGAATGGAGACATGGTAACAAGGTCAGTCAATGAATAGGCATGGTAACAGACTCAGCCAATGAAAGCTGTTTAGAAAGCTAGAAGTCTGGGCTTAGGCTTCTGAGTCTGTGCAGAGAAACTGAAACAAGTGTCAACTTGTCTGCTCTGCTAAAATGAAACTAACTGTTCTCTCTTGCCTTGTGTGTTTTGCTTGTAACTTCTACCACATTAAAGAAGAATCTATATTGGTACATTTATCTTCATTTATTATTATGTATATAAAAAAAGTTAATGAATCCTGCTGCATCAGTCTGACAGTGTGTGCTTTAATTTCTGCAACAAACTCTGATGTGAACCAGCAAACATATGGAAAACTGTTTAAAATATCACCGGTTATGGCAAACCTCCTTCCCAGGCTGAAGGAAATCAACAACTGGCAGATGACCTGAACTTGTTTTACCTCAGGTTTGAAAGGAAACTACATCCATCTATGAACACAACCCCCATTCCAGACACACCAACAACAGCCAAACCCCCTACAACTGACCCCATCCCATTGAGTTCACAATCCCTGGTGATCACAGAAAAGGAAGTGCAAGATCTATTTCACAGACAGAAGCCAGGAAAAGCACCAGGCCCAGACAAGATAACTCTTCTTGCTTAAAAGTCTGTGCTGACCAATTGGCCCCCATCTTCACCCAAATCTTCAATAAGATTTGCCATGTTCCTTCTTGTTTTCATCCCAGAAGCCCTCCATCAAGGAACTGAATGACTACAGACTAGTTGATCTAACATCTATAGTTATGAAAACCTTTGAAAGGCTAGTGATGTCCCACCTGAAAACCATCATGGATCCGCTGTTAGACTCCCTACAATTTGTATACTGAGCTAATAGATCGACAAATGATTCTGTTAATATGGCTCTGCACTACATCCTATAATATCTTGAATCTCCAAAGACCTACGCAAGGATCTTCTTTGTAGACTTTAGTTCAGTATTCAATACCATCTTACCGGACATTCTTCTAACTAAACTAAATCAGCTAGCAGCACCTGAACACACTTGTAAGTGGATCACAAGCTTCCTAACAGAGAGGAAGCAGCAGGTGAAGCTAGGCAAAATCATATCAGATTTTACAATTAGCACAGGAGCCCCCCCAGGGCTGTGTGCTCTCTCCACTTCTCTTCTCTCTATATACCAATGACTGCATCTCAAATGATCCATTTGTTAAACTACTGAAGTTTGCAGATGATACAACAGTGATTGGTCTCACTCGTGACAATGATGAATCCACATACAGATGGTAGATTGAACAACTAGTCTCGTGGTGCGGCCAGAACAATCTGGAACTGAACACACTCAAAACCGTAGAAATGGTGGTATACTTTAGGAAAAACCCTTCCATACTTCCACCTCTTACAATATTAGACAACACCATATCAACAGTAGATACCTTCACATTTCTAGGTTCTATCATATCTCAAAACCTAAAATGGACACTTAACATCAATAATGTCATCAAAAAATCACAACAAAGAATGTTCTTTCTGTGCCAACTCAGGAAGCTCAAACTGCCCAAGGAATTGCTGATACAGTTCTACAGAGGAATTATTGAGTCTGTCATCTGTACCTCTATGACTGTCTGGTTCAGTTCTGCAACCCAACAAGACAGACACAGACTTCAGAGGGTAATTAGAACTGCAGAAAAAACAGTTTCTACCAATCTACCTTCCATTGAGGACCTGTATACTGCACAAGTCAAAAAGAGGGCTGTGAAAATATTTACAGACCCCCTCGCATCCTGCACCTAAATTGTTTCAACTCTTACCCTCAAAACGATGCTATAGAGAACTGCACACCAACACAACTAGACATAAGAACAGTTTTTTTCCCAAACGCCATCACTCTGCTAAATAAATAATTCCCTCAACACTGTCAAACTGTTCACTAAGGCTGCATTACTATTACTATTAGTCTTCTTACCATTCATATCACCCATCTCCTCCCACTATGACTGCATAACTGTAACTTTGTTGCTTGTATCCTTACAGTTTATATTTATATTGTTTCCTGATTGCTTATTTGTACCCTATGACTATCATTAAGCATTGTACGTTATGATTCTTGATGAATGTATCTTGTCCTTTTATGTATACATAACTGACATAAAAATATGGGCTCATATAGATCAGTATGGAAAGCAATATGAAACAGATCGTGACTTGGTATCTGCAATCTTGGAGGGGATGAATGAGGGAGATGCTGCTGACTGGATAGCCTAGCTGCATAATGAGGGGGTTGCTGAATTAAATGATGTGGAAGGTTTTGTTGAGCTGCTCCAGGCCAGATTCAAAGACCGAGACTGAAACAATGAGAGTGAAGCCAAGATAAAGGTGATGAGTCAAGGAAATCGACCCATAAAGGACTTCATATGGGATTTTAGACAGGTTGTGGGGAACCTTGGACATTGGTCAGACAGAATACTTCCGCATTATTTTAAAGAAGCCATTGATCAAGAAGTCAGAAATGCCTGTGGAATCCAGGGAGTGCCAGAGCACTGCAAGACTGGTATACCATGTCAGTAGCTCTTGATAGAGAAGTTCGCCCACGCCAGAATCCCTCAGTTGAGGGGCCCCCAGGGAGATCTTTGGCTAGACATTCTCTGACAAACCCCACTGAAACCCCTCCTGCTCAATGTACAGGGGTAATCAAATGCTATCATTGCAGACAAATGGGTCATTGAGCTGCGGAGTGTCTGGCACCTGCGCTGGTTCCACAATTGTGCCCTGCCACATCAGTCCAAGGCAGAAGGGACCCACAAAAGCCCCTGGATGCCAGCAGAATTGCCCGGCAGGCAGTCAAGAGTTCCCCTCCTCCTGGAGACAATGAAGAGACCTCGACCAAAGACTTGCCACCTGGGCTGGCCAGCAGTAGCAGCAGTGAAGATGACCTGATGGTAAGTGGGGCCATTCACCACTTTGTGGTCAAAGTCAAGTTGTCAGTGCCAGAGACAGGGGTGCATGGAAAAGTGGCAGCAATAATAGACACCAGCTGCACCCGTTGCTTAATTAGCTCCCCCAATGTTGAGCAGCTAGGTATAAAGACACACCTCTTAAGCCACCCCATACACTTTCAGCAGGTAGACAGGACCTTAATAGGTGGCACCACTGCTACATGGGTCACTGAGCTTGTCAGATTGGAACTAGGGATCCAGACAGAACTCATTTGATTCATAGTAGCCCCAAAAATGGCAGAGTCAATCATTCTGGGACTTGCCTGGCTAGACAAATGAACCCCTACAATCAAATGGGAGGATGGCTACTGAAAAGTCATGAGAGGAGTGGGGCCTTTCCTGCCCATCCCTCCTGAAGCCGAACTCACTGAGGTGAGCCCTCAGGGACCCCACCAATGAGAGGCAGCCACGACAGCCATCGAAGTCCTACCTGAGACTCTGCAGGTCCCCAAGGAATACAGGGACCTGGCTGAAGCATTTAGTGAGGAGGAATGCAACATCCTACTCCCTCATCACCACACTGACTATGCAATTGATATTAAGCCCGGGGCCAAACTCCCTAAACCAAAGATGTACTCAATGACCCCAAAAGAGATGGCTGAGTTGAGGAAGTACATCGATACTAACCTAGCCCAAGGGTTCATCCAACCTGCAAAATCCAGAGTAGCCACCCCAGTGCTGTTTAAGGAAAAGAAAGATGGGGGGATGAGGGTCTGTGTGGATTTTAGTGGAATAAATGTGGTATGCATGGAAAACACCTATCCCCTTTCCCTCATGAAAGACCTACTGAACTACCTTTAAAAAGACAAAGTGTTTACTAAACTTGACTTGAGAGAAGCCTACTACAGGGTGCACATAAAGAAGGGGATAAGTGGAAGATTGCTTTCAACTGCCCCTTATGTAGCTTCCAATTCAAAGTCATGCCTTTTGGTCTCCAAGGAGCCCCTGCTGTATTCATGCAATTGATTAATGAAGTGCTGCATGAACATTTATACAAGGGGGTTCTATTCACTTGGACAATATTCTCATATTCAGTGAAACATTAGAAGAACATGTGAAACTAGTCCAACAAGTACTAAAGCCGCAAAATTTTATGCGAAGCTGTCCAAATGTGAGTTTCACAGAACTTCTCTGGACTATCTGGGCTACTGAGTGTTGAACGAAGGCATAGAGATAGATCCCAGGAAAGGGCAAGCCGTACTTGACTAGCAGTCCCCTCACACCAGGAAACAGCTGCAAAGTTTCCTGGGGTTTGCTAACTTCTACTGGCAATTCATCCCAGCCTTTGCAGAAGTGACCTGGCCACTTACTGAACTGCTAAAGACAGGACCCTTTCCTGTAAAGCCACGGGTGACACAGCCATTAGTCTGGACACTAAGCTGTCAAAAAGCATTTGAAAAATTGAAACGGCTGCTTGCAGAGGAGCCCATCCTTCAGCACCTGGACCCAGATAGGCAGTTCATTGTCCAGGCTGATGCCAATGATGTTGCATGGCCAACAGTGCTCCTCCAGGAAGACCCCCAAGTGCAGCTGCTTCCTTGTGCAGATGTGTCCAAAAACTCATGGACACCGAGCAGACATGGGCAGTATGGGATAAGGAAGCCTTTGCTGTTCATTGGTTCTTCTCTCATGGTGGCACTTCCTAGAGGGAGCCAAGATCCCCTTAGGTATGGTCAGACCACAAAAACCTCGAAGCCTTAAAGACCCCACATTGGATCTCCCCCAAACAGGTCCGCTGGGTGCAGTACTTCAAGCAGTTTGATTTCAAGCTGAAATACATCCCAGGGGGAAAGAACCTGCTTGCAGATGCCCTGTCAAGGAAACCCCAATATGACATGCCATCATCCCAGACATGAAGAGTGCGACACAAGTCACTACTCAGAGTCAGGCTAGCAGGCGGATTGATCCCATCAATGGGAAGCTAATTGCCAAATTAAAGGCAGCACTATCTACGGATCCATGGCTAGTTTAGTTTAGTTTAGTTTATTTGAATTTATATACCGCCCTTCTCCTTGCGGACTCAGGGCGGTGTACAGCCAATTAAAAACAAACATACAAAAGTTAAAATTTCATAAAATAATAATATAAGTGGCCATAAAATTTAAAAACTAACTTCATATTTAAAATACAACTCTAAAATCCTAAAATGTTATAGGAATCAGGCTAGGCCGGCGAGCTGAAAGAGATGGGTTTTTAAAGCCCGCCGAAAGGTTGGGAGGTCAGAGATTGTTCTTAACTCTGGAGGCAGATCATTCCAAAGGGTGGGTGCTGCCACAGAGAAGGCTCTCCCCCTGGGGGTCGCCAGCCGGCATTGTCTGGCTGACGGCACCCTGAGGAGGCCCTCTCTGTGGGAGCGAACTGGCCGGTGGGAGGCAATTGGCGGCAGAAGGCGGTCCCGTAAGTACCCTGGCCCTAAGCCATGGAGTGCTTTAACACCTTGAAACGCACCCGAAAGTCCACCGGCAGCCAATGCAGCTCACGCAGGAGAGGTGTCACGTGGCAGCGTCCCGTCGCTCCCATAATCCCCCGCGCAGCCGCATTCTGCACCAGTTGGAGCCTCCGGGTGCACCCCAAGGGGAGCCCCATGTAGAGAGCATTACAGTAGTCCAGACGGGAAGTGACAAGAGCATGAGTGACCGTGCGAAGGGAGTTCCGATCTAGAAAGGGTCGCACCTGGCGAATCAGGCGGGCCTGATAAAAAGCCCCCCTGGCCACGGCCGTCATATGATCCTCTAAAGACAGCCACGAGTCCAGGAGGACGCCCAAGTTGCGAACCCTTTCCGTGGGGGCCAATGACTCGCCCCCAATAACCAGCGATGGAGTCAGCTGGCTATATCGGGACGCCGGCAGCCACAGCCACTCGGTCTTGGAGGGGTTGAGTCGAAGCCTGTTTCTCCCCATCCAGACCCGCACAGCTTCAAGGCACTGGGACATCACTTCCACGGCATCGTTGGGGTGGCCTGGGGTGGAAATGTACAGCTGAGTATCATCAGCGTACTGATGGAACTCCACCCCAAAACCACGGATGATCTCACCCAGCGGCTTTACATAAATGTTGAACAGGAGGGGCGAGAGGACCGACCTTTGTGGCACCCCACATACCAGGCGCCTCGGGGTCGACCGCTGCCCCCCTGTCAACAGATTGCAACCGGTTGGAGAGGTAGGAGGAGAACCACCGTAAAACGGTGCCCCCCACCCCCAGTCCCTCCAACCGGCGCAATATGATACCATGGTCGATGGTATCAAAAGCCGCTGAGAGGTCTAACAGCACCAGGATAGAGGAATACCCCCTACCCCGGGCCCTCCAGAGATCATCCACCAACGCGACCAATGCCGTTTCGGTGCTGTACCCAGACCTGAAGCCGGACTGGAGCGGGTCTAAATAGACGGCTTCATCCAGGTATCGGGGGAGCTGCCACACCACCACACTCTCAACAACCTTCGCCAGGAAGGGAAAGTTGGAGACAGGACGGTAATTAGCTAAAACAGCTGGGTCCAGGGAGGGCTTCTTTTTTTTTTTTTATTGAAAAAGTTTTACAATACAGAAATTTTTCCATTTTCACCCCCCCTCCCCAATCCCCCTCCCCTACCCCTCCCATCCTCCCTCCCCAACCCCTTCCCTCCCTATCCCCCCCCCTGACTTCCGCTACAAGTTAAAAAAAACAAAATTTAGAACAAGGGAAAAAGAAAAAGATTATTAAATATTCAAATTCTAAATTAAACAAATTTCGAAAGAGGAAGAGAAAGAGAAAGAAGGAAAGAGGGAAAAAAAGTAAAAAACAAACAAACAAAAAACCAGACATTAATATATTTAAACAATATTATAATAAAAAAAACCATTATAATTAAGAACACCATTATAATTCTATCCTAACTACACCCTTAACTAAAGAAAAAAACCCCAAAAACATAAAACATAAGAAATATATATGCATATGTAGTTATGATCATACAGTTATATCATAAAGAAAATTATCTTTTGTTTAATTCATTTCTCAGTCTCTATAATCCAAATTTCGATCTTCTCTTCAACTTAATTGATGTCAAATATATTTCCTCACATAAATCCGCTTCAATAATCTTCATCTTGCGCTGCCCCCATCAGCAAAATAAAACATTTCTCCACACAACCCCCCGAGTGACTTTATATGAATAAAATCCAGCCACGAAGATATTCACTCCTCTAGGAAAATTCATTCAAGCTAACTTATAATATACCTAAAAATAAGCTTTGCAGCCTTTCAAGCCTAAAAAAAAAAAAAAGAAGAAGAAGAAGAAAAAACCAACTAAAAGCTGCATTCCCAGATGTTCCTTTAAAATTATTTCAAATCCTGCCACCCTTTGCAATTCAATCCTTCGGGTTATAAGATATTTTCAAGTTCTTAGTCTTCTCCTAGAAGATAAGTTCCACAAAAAATATATAATTGGGTAACCAATGATCGCTGCTAATTTTGCAGCAATCTATCAAAACTCAGGATATCATGTCCAATCCAGGATAAACTTCATAGTAATAATTTTTATAATCCATTTTAATATATGAATTTAAAGTTAATCCAACTTAGAATGAACTTTTAACAAGTTGTTGTACTTTTTAAAAGAATTTTTGTAATCCATTTTTTCCAAATCTTTCAATGCTTTCTGATTCAGTATCAAGCAATTCACGATGCTCTTTAAATTTATCACCTGTGGTTTCCAGTCGGATTTCTTCGTTGATTTCTAGTTCCTGTCGGTTAGCATCACCCCCCATGTCTTGAAGAGTATTGGACCTCTGCCGCTGGTCATCTCGAAGTAAAACTTTGTTTTTTGAATCTTCCTCCAGCAGTTCAAGGTCCTGTAATCCCCCAAGGGCACTGGGGTGTTCAGTTTTCTCATCCGAAAAATCCATAATAGAATCCTCTGGACAACCACCAAATTCTCCTTTTACTTTTAACACACTTTGATTTTCTTCTTTCTTTTCACATTTTGTAAACTCTGTTTTTGATTTTTTATTCTTGAGATGTTTCAGTGCTCCCTTAAAAATATTTTGATAAAAATAATCTGCTTTTTCAATAGTATTCAAACAGTGTCTCACACCTTGATATCTAAAAATTATACCAATTGGAAAATCCCATCTAAATGGGATATTACTTCTCTTCAATTCCTTGACCAAAAAATCAAAAACTTTCCTGTCCTTTAAAACCTTCGATGGTAACTCTTTGAAGACCCTGATTTGTGTGCCTGCTACCTGCACTCAATCAGAATAAGACTTTTGTAGAATATCATCTCTCAGTCTTTTATCAGTGAAGTAGACAACGACATCTCTAGGCAAATTCCTTTGTTTAGCCAAACGTGAGTTAACTCTGTAAACTTTCACTATAGAACCCAGAATTAATTCATCTTGTAACTTTAATAATTCTGCAAAGGCCTTTGCACAAGTTATCCTTAGGTTTTCTCTGTTATTTTCTTTTATCCCCCTCAGTCTAATTGCAGATTCCATAGTCTTAATTTGAAGCATAATAACATCATTCTGAATATTATGGTTTTTGGCCTCTGCTTCCAGGAGTTTCATTTGTAACTCTTGTATTTGAGATTCAAATTTACTACTCATCTCAATCATTTTCTTCCCCATTGCAGCCAGCGCTGTTGAAAAATCTGAGGCTACTTGAGCAATGATTTGGTTTAATTGGTCATATTTCCCAGTAACCAGTTCCTCAAGATCCTTCTGTGAACCTTTTATCTTATCTACCACACTCTCTAAGGACCTTGTAATTAACTCTTTTAACTCCTGTTCTGTAAGTCTCTGCAAATGAGACATTTCAACTTTATTCATCTGATTCAAAGGGGAGCCCCCCCTTCCTTTAGGTTTAGGCATCTTTACTTTTTTTAAAAAAAGACCAAGAAAAAGAATCCTCCTTGCTTCGATAGAAAAAAGAAAAAAAAAGTAGAAAAAATCTGTTTAAATCAACCTCTATTCCTTTGGGTTCTTTGTCTGTAGCAAGATATTACTTTCAGAGTCTTTCAAAACTAAGCTCTGCACTCCATTTCCGCTAACACTTTCCTTTCAAGCAGAGCCTGTCGCCATTTTAAAAACTTTGAGTTTTCTTCCTCTCTTTCCCCCTTCCCCCCTCCTCTTCCAAAAAAAAATCCGTTGAAAAAAAATCCATACTTGCTTAAATTTTCCTTTTTTCTTTTCCAGCTTGCTCCAAATATCTTTTCAATCGTGGTGTTGCTCCCAGCGTCTGGCTCCGCTAATTAGATAATTAGCGGAGGATCCTCTCGGCGCGGAGCATACCCTGGGGGTATGGAGGGAGCCATCCCTCTGAGCCCTCCCCAGGACATGGAAAGTTCCTGGGGGGCTCAAAGAGGTTCAACCTCACCCCCAGAAGCTCTCCCTGCTCCTCCCGTCGAGGAACAGGTTTTTCGAGCCGCCTGCCAGCTGTGAGGCGGCTCTAACGCGCCGAGAGAGCCGGCGGGCATGGAAAGCCCGCCGCCAACGAGGAAGGCGCCACCGGAAGTGGCGCCACAGGGAGGGCTTCTTGAGGAGGGGCCTCACCACCGCCTCTTTCAAGGCAGGCGGAAGGACACCCTCACTCAAAGAGGCGTTTATAATCTCCTGGAGCCAGCCTCGTGTAACCTCCCGGGAGGCCAGCACCAACCAGGAGGGACACGGGTCCAGTAAACATGTGGTTGCATTCAGTCTTCCCAGAATCCTGTCCACGTCCTCGGGAGCCACAGGATCGAACTCAGCCCAGATAACACTCTCAAGACCTGGCTCAGTCACCCCGCCTGAACCCACCCAGTCAGCGGCCAGGTCGTCCCGAATCTGAGTTATTTTATCATCCAGATATTGAACAAAGTCCTCAGCACGTCCCTGTAAGGGATCCTCCCGCGCTCCCGAATGGAGGAGGGAGCGGGTCACCCTAAACAGGGCGGCTGGGCGATTATCTGATGATGCGATAAGAGCGGCAAAGTAATTAGACTTGGCCGCTTTTATCGCCACTATGTAAGTCTTAATATGAGCTCTTACTAGTGTCAAGTCAGATTCGGAGCGGCTGGCCCTCCAACCACTCTCTAGGCGTCTTTTCCGGCGCTTCATCTCCCTCAGCTCCTCGGTGAACCAAGGAGCTAAGTTGGTTCGGCACCGGGTCAGAGGCCGCAAAGGCACGACACGGTCCAAGGCCCCACCGGCCGCTCTATTCCAGGCAGCCACCAGGTCCTCGGCCGAGTCGTGTGTCAGTGTCTCAGGAAATGGCCCAAGCTCCAACTGGAACCTATCAGGATCCATCAGGCGCCTGGGGCGGAACCATCTGGTCGGTTCCGCCTCCCTGCGGTGAGGTGCAGCGGTCAGAAAGTCGAGCCGAAGGCGCGAGTGGTCAGTCCATGACAAGGGTTCTAAGCCTATATCCCCAATATCAAGACCACTCAACCACTGCCCAGAGACAAAAACTAGGTCCAGGGTGTGTCCACCAATGTGAGTTGGGCCCTGAATTACCTGGGTCAGGTCCATGGCCGTCATGGAAGCCATGAACTCCCGAGCTATCTCAGATGTTTTGCCGATAGATGGCAAATTGAAATCCCCCATGACCATAAGCCTGGGGGTGCCAATCACCACATCGGCTACAACATTGAGAAGCTCGGGTAGGGTCGTTGCCACGCGGCAGGGAGCCAGGTACGCGACTAACAAACCCATCTGCCCACCAGGACCCCACCTCACAAAGATGGACTCACACCCGGCTATCTGAGGAACAGTGGCCTCCCTCGGACCCAGACCTTCCTTAATAATGACCGCCACTCCCCCACCTCTGCCCTGAGCTCTCGGCTGATGAAATGCAAGGAAACCTGGCGGGCACATCTCCACGAGGGGAACCCCACCCTTGCAGCCCAACCAGGTCTCAGTAATACCGGCCAGGTCCGCACCCCCCTCTTGAAGGAGGTCACAGATGAGGGGGGCCTTATTTACAACGGACCTGGCTAGCCAACAATCGAGACACTTTGACGACCTGTGATGGACTAGCTTAGAAAGGTTCAAAAATTTACGTCCCCAACAGCATGAGACTCCTGGTGCTCCAGCGTAGCCATGATTCTCAATTGGCTGGTCACTTTGGATTTCTAAAGACCTTTCATCTGATTAGATGGCAGTTTTGGTGGCCAAAGATGAAAGCTGATGTGGAGGACTATGTAAAAAGTTGTGCCGCCTGTGCAATAAGACAAGACTGGGGAAGCCTCCCAGTTTGCTTCAATGGGTAGCTGAGCCCAACCACCCATGTGAAGAAATAGCTATGGACTTTATAGTAGAGCTCCCAGAAAGTGGCAGAAATACTATAATATGGACTGTGATAGACCTCTTTTCCAAACAGGCCCATTTTATTCCTTGTTCTGGACTTCCCTCGGCTAAGAGATTAGCCAAGATGTTTGTCAAACAGATCTACCGGCTGCATGGAGTTCCATGATGGATGATCTCCGATCGAGGAATTCAGTTCACCACTAAGTTGTGGAGGGAGTTCCTGAAGTCCATTGGGTCATCTCAGGGGCTTAGCTTGGCTTTCTATCTGAGTACAAATGGAGCTGTGGAATGTGCTAATGCTATGGTGGAATAGTACATCAGATTTTATGTAGATTACCAGCAAGATAATTGGGCTGACTTGCTTCCTTTGGCAGAAGTGGCTTACAATAATGTGGTGCATAGTAAAATGGGACTGACACCTTTTCCGATTACAAGCGGCATGGAATTCGTCCCTATGCCAGAACTGCAAAGAGAACAGCCTTCTTCCATGACTCTGAATGAATGGATGGAGTTATTAAAGAAAGGCTGGGAGAATACCAAAAAAGCCCTGAATGAAGCGGCTGAAGCATACAAAAAGCAAGCAGACAAACACTGATCTCTCCAACCCCTCTTTTGGGTGGGAGATCGCATGTAACTTTCCACCAAATACTTACATTTGAGATTGAAGAGAAAGAGGTTAGGACCGAAATATTTAGGTCCCTTCCCCATAGTGAAGGTGATTAACCCAGTGACTCTACAGTTAAATCTCCCCCGCATGCTGGGAAAAATATATCCTGTTTTCCATTGCAGCCTGTTAAAACCTGCTATGGGATCTAAATGGAGACCTCAACCTGCTGCTCCCCCAAAGCCTATTGTGGTGCAGGGTGAGACTCATTATGAGGTGAAGAAGATTTTGGACTCTAGGTTGCAGGGGGGACATTTGCAATATTTGATTCATTGGAAGGGGTACTTCTTGTCTGAAGCCACATGGCTGAAGAGTTGGGATGTTCAGGCAGACACCTTAGTTAGGCAATTTCATGATAAATTCCCTGATAAGTCTAAGGGTCCTCCTGGGTGGGGGAGGGGGTTAATGTGCTAATTGTGTTAACCCCTGACTTCAGATTTGTCCCAGGATGCATTCCTTTCCTGGGGGGGGGGGAGCCTGTCAGTTTTGGAAGACAAATTTATTTTTCCTTCTAAACTGCCACATATTTTAGCTAGGGAAGTTGGGAGGGGGTTGTTGGAGCGGTAGAAAGTTAGTCATAACAACATTCTGTACTCAAGGACTTTTGCTTGACTTTTGCCTGCATCTGATGGACACTGACTGAAGATTGAATCCGGTGGAGTGTGAAGAGTTGATTGGACAATGTTATGAACTTGTGGGTGTGGGGCTGGGCTGTGAACTCTTAGCTGGGTGGGGGAAACCTGGAAGCTTTCAGATTCGGGTTTTCCCAGATGTGCCAACATGAACATCTCTAATAAATTGCAACTTTTTTCCCTGGTCTTCCCTTCATGGCAACACAAGTGGCACAGCTTTTGATGTAGTCTTCAACAACCTTCTTCATTTTTAGCCACCAGAATTGTCGTCTGGCTAGGTGGAGGGTCTTTAAGTATCCAAAGTGGCCAGCTAATTTAACGTCATGGCTGCACTGCAGGACTTGCAGTCTCAAACTGGCAGGGACTGTCAATTTTGCTTTTTTCCAAGCTAGTCCATCATTGAGTGTCAAAGCTTCCTTGTTCTCATTGAACCACGGGTCAGTGAGTAATGCTGCTTTCAGTGTTTTTAATATTTTTCCACCATCAGGAGTCTCTTCCTGCCTTGCTTGGGTTTGAGTAATTGCTTGTGCTGCCAATTGGGAGGGGGAATGATTGCATGGATCACTTCCTCCCGATTGCTGTCAAACTGAGGCTTCCTAGACAAGGCGTCAGCTAGTAAGGGATGTATTTTAGCTCAAAATTGAAATGCTTAAAATATTGTGCCTATCAAATTTGTTTAGGGGAGAGCTTTTGAGGGGTTTTGAGAGTTTCCAGGTTTTTGCAATCAGTACAGACCTCAAATGGGACTCGGCTCCCTTCTAAAAAGTGTCACCAAGTAAGAAGGTTCCATTGGGCCACATAGCTTCTTTTTCCCATACTGCCCACCACCTTTCCATGTCTATGATTTTCTTGTAAGTATACACACAAGGCTGCAGTTGGCCTTTAGTACTCACTTGTGACAGGACTGTTGCTACAGCCACATTGCTGGCATCTGTCTGGACCACAAATGGCTGTTCGGGGTTGGGGTGCTTGAGAACCGACTCTGGAGTGAACAATCTCTTTAGGGTCTCAAAATTGCACTGGCAGTCCAGAGACCATGCCAGAGGCTGGTTGGGACATGGCTTGTTGCCCCCCTCCAGGGGTGAAATCTAAAATTTTTCCCTACCAGTTGTGTGGGTGTGGCTTGGTGGGGGGGGGTGTCCTGTGACTGAGTAGGCGTGGCCAACTCAATGTCACCAAAAGCCATGCCTACTCAGTCACAAGACCCCCTTCCACCAAGCCACGCCCACAGAAATCTGTAGGAAAACTTTTTAAATTTCTTTCTCCCGCGGCTCAGCCCACTCGCCCCATTCCTCAGACTCCTACTGCTCACCTTTCTCCCGCAGTTGGCTGTCAGGGAAGGCAAGTGCCCGAAAGATACCGGAATCACTCACTCTCCTTCTTGAATGAGCCGCTCTGGTCCACGTGCTGATTGCGCAAGCGCACACCATTTATTTAATTCAGCAGCAGTTCGTGTGTGTGATTGTGCAGCTGGCGCGTGGCTTCCTTGACAGCCAGCTGTGGGAGAAAGGTGAACAGTAGGAGTCTGGTGCGAACTGGTTGCCAATCTATCACCGCTCTGAATTTTCCTGGGTCCATTTCAATCCCCTTGTCTGAAATGCAGCAGCACAGGTAATCTACAGATGTCTTGTGGAATTCACATTTTGACAGCTTCACATATAGCTTATGTCACAATTTTGAGACAACCCAAGAGCAAAATACAGTGCCCAGAGGTTTTATCTGACAAACAGTGATTTATCTACAAGTTAAACAAGTTTGCATACATATGCTAAACATAGCCACTCAAGTAATCAGTCTTCTTCAACTCTACATGGAGAACTACAAGGCAAAAACATGAGGGGAGAGAGTGATACACAAGGAGAGAGAGAGAGAGAGAGAGAGAGAGAGAGACCCCCTCTAATGGCCTCCTATATATAGACAGCTTCTTAAAGGGCAATAACCCTGCTGAGTCATCCTCAGTCTTAAAGGGCTGGTCAGCTTTAAATCTGCATTACCCCAATACTTCAGCTGTTAAAACTGAACAGCTGAATGTGTTAACATATTCACAATGCTTTCCTTGCCTACTGCTTCAATTCTTACTCTCATTGTTACAAATGCTACTAGTACCATTACTACTCTTGCTGCTGGAACTACTCCTATGGTCATTATCTACTGGCTCTGTACACTCTGTCTCATTTTTTTTAAAATTTGATTTTTATGCTGCCCTTCTCCGGAGACTCAGGGCGGCTTACAATGTGTTAAGCAATAGCCTTCATACTTTTGTATATTTATACAAAGTCAGCTTACTGCCTCCACAAACTGGGTCCTCATTTTACCTACCTTAGAAAGGATGGAAGACTGAGTCAACCTTAAGCCTGGTGAGTTTCAAATTTACAGTAATTGCAGACAGCTGGTGTTAATCACAATGCTTTTAGTCTGCTGAGCCACCAGGCCCATATTAATCTCCATTACATCCTATTTACCATTCCTTGGCTGGATATCTTTACTTTCTCTTTTCCTTAGCTCAGTTTCCTTAGTTTGGTTTATCAGCCTGCTTGTCATTCTCTTTAACTTCACCTTCCTCCATTTATCTCGTTGTTCCTTAGGCACTAACCATGACCATATCTCTTGGTAACTATGGGGTTCACTATGAATGCCACTTACTCTAACCTCACTTGCAGTGAACCGCTCAGGAGTTAACACTTTATTATACCCTTCAGGTCTCCTATGTATTCCTCTGTTTGTTTGCCTTGGGTGATTCTTACTCACAGGACACACCCTGTATTTTTCCTGCTTACAAACAGCACACTCTACATACATCTTGCACTGCTTTGGCTTTTGTTGTGGCTTATGCCACCTAACTAGGTCTGTCATCTTCTGTGACCCTCTAACACTTGTATGTTCCACACACACATCCATGCAACAAATGTATGCAATTGTACAAATGTGCACATGAGTATGGGAGCATTCATTAGAGCACATGCACAACTGTTCTCCTGCCTTCCTAGAACATACAGGCCATCCTTCTAAACCCCCTGTGCATGTATCCTTCCACCTTTCCTAATGGAATACTGCCCTCCTACAAACAGTATATCATAACCTTCCCTGTCTAACCTGGATACACTTAACAGATTATGTTCTAATGCAGGTACATATAAAACATTGAATTTAAGATTTTTTCTATCTCATATACATACATGTTACCTTCCCCTTTTACAGCAGCTCTCTGACCATTAGCTAGACTAACACATGTTTGCATAGCTGGTTTCAAAACAGAAAATGCTGGTGGGTCATTTGCAATATGCTGACTTGCCCCACTGTCCAACAATCAAATGTTCCTGGTGTTTGCAGACTCTGTCCCTGCCAGGGAAAATGATGCTGGAAAACTGCTCCTCATGTATTGAGTAGTCCTGCGCCCTTGTCTCACTGCTCCTCTGTTTTTCCTCTCAGGGCAGCGTCTGTGGAGATGCTCAGACATATATGTAGCATCTCTTCATTGTGTAAACTGTCTCAGCTGCTCTGCTGGCATCCTGGACTGTTGCAGATGCTGGTCTGTGCTGAGCGGTCTCTCCTCCCTTTCCTGGTCACCTCTCCAGCTGTTTCTGTTCCTCCTCCAACAATCAACCTGTTGAATATGGCATGTTTAAATTCTGTTCTTGCATGGACTCTAGACTAGTCACAAGAATGTCCCATGAGCTGTCTAAGGAACTGAGTACCACATACACCTTGTGTGCCTCAATAAATGTCATTCCTCTAACTCAAGGAATGTCCTTCTCATATACTACAGATGTGTGGACATGTTCTCCCCTGGCTTCAGATGTGCTTTATACAGTCTCCTTGTCAGCAACACTTTACTGCCTCCAGTGTCTCTAACATATACACTGCGCAAAGCCTCCCAGCACTCCTTTACAGACTAGCGACCCCTCACATATATCAGCTGACTGTCCTCTAAAGCCAGAATTACGCTGGCTAATGCCTTTTTATTTCTTCTCGGGTACCCATCATCTAGGACTGCTGGTGAATTAGTAACAATCGTCCACAACTCCTGCCTTCACAGGTACATCTCCATCTTTACATTCTAAGAGAGATAGTTTGTCTCATTCAGCCGAGACACCAAGAAACCTCCTCCCATTATGCCTACGGTGGCCATGCTACCTGCTTTCTTTCACAACCAACTAACCACTATCAAACAATGTTACACAACCCCTCTGGCTCTGGTGCAAGCTCCCATTGGGTTTCTCTTCTCTCTAGTCTCTCTAGTCACTCTGGCCTTCTCTCTGGACTGAGCCCATAACCTTGCACAGTGTGACTACTATTTTGAGACAATCCAGGAGCAAAATACAGAGGTTTTGTCTGACAAAAAAGTGGTTTATCTACAAGTTATATAGAGTATATATACATACACATGCTAAGCAAAGCCAGGCAAGCAATCAGTTCTCTTCAATTCTACACAGAGAACTACAATGCAGATACATGAGGAGAGAGAGAGAGAGCTGCTGTCTCATCTTCAGTTGTAAAGGGCTGGTCAGCTTTAAATCTGCATTACCCTGACAGTTTAGCTGCAAGGAGTTTATTCAGGACCTGGCACACCAATTTAATGTGCTTGTCAAAGGTTTCACTGAAGTTAAGAAAGTCATTCAGATAGACAAGAACCCCTTGTATAGTGTTCATGCAGCTCTTTGCTGATCAGCTGCATGAATATTGCAGGGACTTCCTGGAATCCGAATGGCATGACTTTAAATTGAAAGCTTCCTAAGAGACAGTTAAAGGCCATTTCCCTTCCTTAATTGGCACTCAGTAGAAAGTTTCTTTCAGGTCTATCTTGGTGAATATTCTGCCTCTTGCCAGGTGGGCTAACATGTCATTTATCAGAGGCAGGGGGTAGGGGTAGGTGTTTTCCACACACACTGTGTTAATTCCTTAAAATCAATACAACGACTCAGCAAGCCGTCTTTCTTTTCTTTAAAAAGCACAGGGGCTACCACTCTGGATTTGGCACCAGATTAGTGGCAATGTACTTCCTCAGCTCATCCATCTCCCAGGGGGTTGGGTCATAGAGTGCAGCTTGGGCTTAGGCAGTTTTGCCCCTGGCACCAACTCTATGGCACAGTCCATGGACCGATGGAGGAGTAGGGAATTGCACTCCTCCTCTCTGAAGGCATCTGCCAGGTCTTTGTATTCCCTAGGAATTTGAGGGCAGCCTGGAGGCAAATTGGCGATGCAGCAAGCTTCTCATGTCCCTCTACTTCATTAGGTGATGGGGCTATCTGGGTTTGCATTGAGTGGCTAGGGTCCCACTCACAGTTTCTATTTTGGATAGCTGTCCTCCCAGGTTATGGTTCGGCCCCATTTGTCTAGCCATGCCAAGGCCAGAATGATCACTTTAGTTATCTTTGGTGCCACTATGAAGCAGATAGTCTCCCAATGGTGGCCCATCTTCAATCTCCCTGTTTTGGTGACCAGGGTGGCTAGGACTCCCCCATGAATGTCCCATTGACCCGATTGAAATGTATGGGGCACTGCAGTGGCTTTGTCTTTATCCCTGCCTTCTGGACAGGCAACGGGTCTATAGCATACTGAGTCTGCTCCGGGAGCAGGCCTCCTAGCAGGTAGTTAGGTAACGTTCTGTTCACGGATTGGCTAGCCGCTTGACAGCTGATATATAAGAGCTGTCAAGATGAGGTTCACATGCCTTTTTAGCGAATGGCGGGCCTGTTGTTGTCTTAATATGCATTAAAATGTTATCTGCAGACCACCTCAGTTTCGTTCCTCAGACAATCGGCCTGACCATTCACCGGATCAACACAATTAGATCTTCAGAGTTAGAGGCTCTATGCAAGGAGTTCCCCACAGTTTTTGATGAGAAGCTGGGCAAATATAACGGGACTCCAGTGTCAGGTTTTCAGGCCGTCTTCAAATAAGTTGCATCTCAAACAAAGTCTTTTATAAAACAAACTTCCATTTTATTAAGCATGGCACTTTTTACACCAACTCCTAGCAGCCAGCACTGATGTGCTGACCCAAAACCCCTCCTCTTCCTTCCCCCACTCCTCTGCATTCATTGGCCATCTTCCCAATCATTCACCCTTAATCTACTGCTTCAATTGAAAGAATTTCCCCCCTCCCATCCATCTCTAGGGGACATTATCTCCAGAGAAAAATAAGTAGGTGAAAGGCAACCATCCCGTTGTAGATGCCTGCATTCTCCTTCTTATGTCAGCACTAGGATAAATGCAACTTGACGTGCGGAAAACCAGTATCTTTCAGTCTGGACCCCCAAGTGCAGCCAAGGAGACTTAAGCCACACTGAGTACCATTCACACTAAGGCCCAGGATAGACACCGAACTTGACAAACTAATCTCACAAGGCATTCTAGAGCCAGTATACCACATCCACTGGGAAATGCCTATCGTGAGAGCTATAAAGGCAGACGGGTCTATCCGCATATGCATGGACTATTAGGCTACCATAAATCAGGCATTACAGGCCCATTCATACCCAGTTCCGGTGGTGCAGCACCTGTTGCACTTGTTGGGAAAGGGATCCATTGTCGTCAAGCTTGACTTAGCACAGGCTTACCAACAGTTGCCTGTGGATGACCAAACCACTGAAGCTCAAACAATCATTACCCATCATGGAGCATTCAGATGTTGCTGCCTGCAATTCAGCGTCAGCATGGCCCTGGGGATATTCCAGAGCCTGATGGAATCCCTGGGGTTATGCCATATTTTGATGATGTGCTGGTCTCTGCAACCAGCACAGCTGAGCTGATGGAGAGACTATGATTAGTGCTTCAACTATTTAAAAGGGTTGGACTTAAAGTGAAGAAAACCAAATGCCACATCACAGTTCCCCAAGTTGAATTCTTGGGATTCTTAATTGATGAAAAGGGAATTCATCCCACGGCTGCGAAAACGAGGGTGATCCTTGAAGCACCCACTCCCAAGTGTAAGGCCAAACTCCAAGCTTTTCTGGGGCTCTTGAACTTCTGTGCCGTGTTCCTTTCCCACAAAGCATCTGTAGCCAAGCCCCTGCCCTGATTACTAGATCGCAGAGCACCCTGGGTGTGGACTACCAAAGCAGCAGCTGCTTTCTTTGCTGTCAAGCGCCTCCTGACCTCCAACTCAGTGCTCTCCTAATATTGTGAGACTCTTCCATTGGTGTTGGCGTGCGATGCGTCCCCTTATGGGATAGGCTCTGTCTCATGCCATAAGTTTCCAAATGGTTCTGAAGCCCCAGTGGCATTCTTTTCCAGAACGCTGGCACTGACTGAGAGAAACTACTCGCAATTGGACAAAGAGGCTTTAGCCCTAATAGCAAGAGTTAAGAAGTTCCATGATTTCTTAACTAGCATAAAGTGCTATGGCCAGCACTTTACCCTCATCACGGATCACAAGCCATTGCTCAGACTTTTCACGGGGGGACCAGCAAACTCCGCAAATACTATCATCTAGAATGACACAGTGGTCAGTCTTCCTCTCTGCCTATAGCTATACTCTGACCCATGTTCCTGGAAAGAATTTGGCCCATGCTGACACCTTCAGCCGTTGTCCCCTGAACACTTTGTTGTGCCACCCGGCTCTGGCGTGGACTATGTTTTTGATTGACAGTTCACCGTTTCCCTTGACCGCTTGTGACATTGCTAGAACCTCGGCAAAGTACCCAGAGATTTCTCAAATCCTTGACTGGGTGAATAAGGGGTGGCCCAAGGGCTCTTTTGGGCCACAGTTACAACCTTATGCCATGAGGAAAATGGAGTTGTTATCACAAGGGGTTGTCTGTTGTGGGGGCACCAGGTCGTAATTCCTCCCCCATTTGGGAAATCCATTCTAGACACCTTACATAAAGGCCACCCCAGAATAGTTCAGATGAAGGCCCTTGGGAGGAGTTATCTGTGCTGGCCCAACCTAGATAGGTGCATTACAGAATGGGTGGCCACCTGCTGGAATTGTCAGGAGTCACAGCCGATGCCGCTAAAGGAAAAGGCTCAGGAACTGGAGGAACCCCAGGGTCCGGGGTCCTGCATACATACCAATTTTGTGGGACCATTCCATGGGCAGGTGTTCCTAATAATTGTGGACACATATTCGAAGTGGGTGGAGATTGTGCTAATGTATTCCACCACTTCCAAGGCCGTTATCTGAGCACTGTGAAGGGTATTTGCCACTCATGGGCTACCCGACCTCCTAGTTTCGGATAATGGGCCCCAATTAACAGCCTCCATTTTTGAAGTATTTTTAGCAAATTTCGGAGTGAGACATTGTTTGATCTCCCTGTTCCATCTGGCTAGTAACGGTTTTGCAGAATGGGCTGTAAGATCAGGAAGGAGGCGTTAGGAAGGATGGACCCTAGGAAGTGGCACAAGAGGATAGCTGAGTATCTCTTAGTACAACACACCACCCCATGCCAAACTACTAACCGAAGCTTGGCAGAACTACTCATGGGCCGCCGGTTACGGACCGGCTACACCCACCGTATGCACCAAGCAAACCGTTGGACTCCACTAGGATGTACCGGGCATTCCTTGGGGGGGCTATATATATGCTGAAAATTACAGGGGGCAGCCTTTGTGGCTACTAGGTAAGGTGGCGGAAGTAACAGGGCCATGCTCCTATAAAGTGGATCTCAGCCAAGGCCAGCTGTGGAGCCGCCACAGTGATCAGCTTAGGGCCAGGTGGGTAGTACCAACACAGCACCAAGAGACTGATCAGACACAAGGGAGCAGGAAACCTCGGGGTTGAACAAGGGTCACAGCATGAAAGAAATGGAATGTGAATTTACCTGAAGAAGTTACCACGATTCCGGATACGCCTGCAGAGCCTGGGGAGGAGGGAGCTGAGCAGAGTCCAGTGGAAACAAGAGTTCTGGGTCAGTTAGAGACATTGCAGAGCATGAGCCCTCAATGATCAGGCCGTATCTGGCGACAACCAGCCTACCTTTAGGATTATGCACGTACAGTCTGGGTGGAAAGGGATGTAGCATATTGAGTCTGCTCCTGGAGCCGCCCCCACCAGCAGGTAATTAAGTAATGTTCTGATCACGGATTGGTCAGCCGCTTGACAGCCAATATATAAAAGCCCCCATCCTAGGCACTAGTAGTTGCAATTTGATGGCAAAGGATTGGATGGCATAACTTACCTTTGGGTCATCTTTGCTGCCATCGCTGTTGTCAGTGGTGATGGCTGGCAGGGCTTGCAGTGCTGGAGTTCTTCTGCAGGTACTGGTCCCCATAATGGTTGATGTGGGTTCAGATTCTGTCCAGAAAGTATGCCAGCTTCTCATACCCCATCAAATGTAGGTCTGAAGCGGGGGTGGGAGCACCCTGACATGCAGGCAGCAGTTGTGGCTGCAGTGCTTGGCACTGGGCCCATCCCTGACCTGGGTAGAACACCCAACCAGGGAGATTTGGTCCACTGCTGGCAACCAGACAGGGACCTAGCATGGCAGGCTTTCGGCCTTGAGAGCCCAAAACCCCCATGCTGCAGCCCTGGGCTGGATTGGCCCAGAGGGGTTAATGGAAGGTTTGCGGTTTGAGCTGACAAACCGATAAACTGGGCCCACCAGGGGAGACTCGGTGCCAAATGGAATGAAAGGTCCCACTCTGGGTGAGCATGTTCCGTTGGCTGGGGAACATGAAGGTTGGTTGAGCCGGGACCATCACTTTTTTGCTGCTTTGATGATGCTGATCCACACTGCTGACACTCAGCTGCCCAAACCTCCCTGGTAATCCTTCCAAGGTTTCACTCTGGGAAGCCAGCTGGGACCGCCAATCGCTGGATCCACTAAGGCCCATAGGTCTTGTAGCTCTCCACTCAACTATGGTGGTGCGTTCTGTGCTAGTTGAGGTGAACCGGTGCTCCTGAAGCACAGGGCAGCCAGTGGGGTTGTCCTAAGCCTAATAGAGTGAGTGTAGTGAATATGGATTGTTTAAAGAAGGTTCATTTAAGGAAGGTCCAGTCTGACCATGTTGTCAACAAAAGAAGGTTGGAGATAGAGACCTAGTTCAAATGCTCTGTCTTATTCTAAGGCTTTCTCACCCTTAAGACCTATGTATCTATGGAATGTTTTTTCCCCAGAGCTCTTTGTCCTATCAAGAGATGAGGAAGACGTTTCATATTTAGGAGTGATCGGGACATTCTCATTTGCCATCTTTTCCGACAGCATTCATCCTCAGTTTCAGTTGCCTACAATTATATTCATTATTTCAGAAAATAATTTTAACTTGCTTTTTATAAACAATTTCAGTATATATTAGCTATGAGAGATAGTGGATTTCAGAACTGTTGTTAAAACACTGTTGCTCCACTTTGTTACAATAGCTGTTTATTTTAATGTTGCTTCTTCATTTTATTTCATTTATTTCAGATCTTTGCTGTAACCCATTTTGACTCTTGCTCAATTAAGCAGATTATCCATATATTCCAAGTTCACAATGTGTTCGTTTGCAAAGACCAAAATTATATGCATTATGCTAAATTAATTAATCAAGCTAATATTTAACAGAAGATCAAGCAGAATAAGATGATCAAAACAAAGAAATTCATGCATTCCCTTGAACAGCAAAGAGGAAGTAAACAGTCCAGAATTTCTCTCCTATACTTCTAAACTGTATCATGGCACTTCCAAAACTCCCACCACTCTTGAATCTGGTTAAGCATTATCTTTCTGAACTGCTGGGGGTAAATAATTAATCACTCAATTATATCTTAAAGCAAATCCACAGAAGTATTTCTAAAGAAGAAAGATACCTTATGTAAGAACAGTAAACATAACTCTTAGGAATACTTGCAAAATTTCAGTGAGGCAATGTGATGCAATCATTATAGCTCTATAAATAAGAGTGTTGTGTCCTGTCCCAGGAGTTAGATTTGATCCAGTACCAATTCCAACATGAAGATCTTTTATGTGCTCTTCGCATGCCTTTTCCTTGCATTACTTCTTGAATCAGGTAAAAAACTAACTTACTGATTATTTAGAAAGGACTTATGATTCTTGATAATTCCTAATCCTGTCTTTCTTCCACCAAACAGGCAATTAGGCTTCTTCCCCCCCTCCCCCCACATCAGCTTCTTTCTTAGGGGGAGCTTGGAACTCCTACATAGTGCATGCCTGAGTGGAAGATTGGGGCCCCCTAGCCAATATAGCTTTTATGGTGGGTTGGAGGGTATCAAATACCAGAATTTGTACAAGGTTAAAGAATGTAAATTAAATCTTCATCTTTTAACTAGAAATATCTCAACAATTAGGACCTTTTTTTTTTGCTCTAAAAATAGTTACGAGGGTTGGCATATTGACAATCTGAACTTCCAAACATCTGAAAAATATGTCACTGATTTTTTCTTCTTAATTAATACTAGATATCCAATATGATATATGTGTCAAGAAGGGACTGGAAAAACCAATTTATTGATTCACTATTCTATTTGTGGGGTGGGGGTTTGAGTAATGAAGGAAAATGTTTATATTTTTTTGACAGCTGGGTTTTCCTGGAGGTTGCTTATGCAAGTCATAACTAGCTCACAAATGTGCTGTCTTTTAAGAGCAGAAAGGAGCAGAAGTGGAAATGTTTTCTACATTAAGCAAAGAGAGGAAAATCCAGAGGAAAACCAGCCCTGAAGTTCAAAGAAAATTATCCATTTTTACCCAAAACTTCTCCATCCAAAACACCTACTAGAGACAGCCATTGTAACCCAAGATTATTTCTTAGCAGTCAAGAATTCATTGTAATAGTGGGAAGAGAGAGATAGTAAAAGAGATATCCTTTGTAATGAAGCCGATTGTTTCCTCTCAACTACCTCAATAGGTACACATCTGCCAGCCAATTCTACTCTGGCCAGGGTTGAGACTCGGCTTGATTTGTGATTTATTTGGGCTATTGCAGGGGGAGCAGTGGAAACCGACTCATCTGGTCAGATGAAACTGCTTGAAAGAACAGGAATTCTCAACAGTGGTGGTATCATAGAAAGAAAAATGTATGTAAATAGTAAAGTAACTTTACTCATCACTTACCTGTCTCCTCTTTTCCTTTTCACAGTGAGTGCTGGTTCAATTTGTAGTCAACGAGACGGAACATGCTATTTTGCTCCCTGTCCTCCTTCAAAGTTCTATCTTGGACAATTGGATTGTGGGTTTCAAATTTGCTGTAGAAAGTAAGAAAATCCTTCCCTAATAGAAATGCCACAGATATAGATTGAGATAATTTGCCTGATATTGTTTGCATTCACAAAGCATTGCAAGGCATTGACATGACAAAGAGAAAATATTTTGGAGAGATAGAAAAAATGTTAAATTCACTTTGATTAACCTATTATTTTTATATCATTGCAGTATAACAGAAACAAAATAATGACAACTCCACCTACTGCCCTGGATAACAACTGGCCAATGACCTGACATCACCATGTGCTATCACTTTAATTTCTTTATGTAAATCCAAATTGCTATCTATCAGATTCTAAAAATGCATTGAAGTAAAACTTGGCAATTGTTCCTTGAATATAGTTAAATGTATTCATTTACAGTTTCAAGGAACTGTATTCCTCGAATACAGTTAAATGAGCAATTTTAGTTGTGTGACTCTTTCTATGTGTGTTTGTGTGTGTATGTATACCTGCATGCACATAAAGCTTTATTTACATTTCAGTGTGGAAGACATTCTCCATTCTATACTATAAATGCACATATTCTCATTCTTTCCCCATATTTATTTATTCAATATCTCAAGTATTAATCGCAGATCACTGAAAAAACATTTAAAATACAAATAATTACTAATTATTGATAGTTACTAATTATTTGTATTTTAATTTTTGTTTGTTGGTTTAGCCCATCCTCCACTGTTATACAAAACCTGGCCAATTATGGAAGAGAATCTTCCTTATCTGATGGAACAAAGTCAGCCTAAAGTTCATCAGGCTAACCTGAAGCATTTAGCATTATTAATGGGAGTAGAGACAAAAGATGACCCTTCTGCAGACAATGTTGTAAAAAGAACAATATATCAGTATATGAAATCAACCTGGGCAGTCAACACCAGGGCAGGTTTGACTGGCCATAGGATTTTTATTAAATATGTGTTGAGACAAAACTATTAAAAGTATTAGGAATCCATAGAGAAAGCCAATAATGAGAAAGCCAACAACATAGCAGCAGAACTTAGTTTATGAAATAATCACAGAAGAGAGCACGATTTAAATATCAACTGAATAATAATAAATGTTTTCTCCTTTTTCTGTAAGTTTCAGAAAGTAGGCATTTTGCTTTTATTAATCAATTTGGGGCAGTATATTCATTAGACCGCATGAATGTCTATATGTGTATGTGTATGTTTTCAGCCCATGTTATATCGACACATAGTGTCATTCTTTCCCTTTGCTTGCTTGCTGAATATCCGGGCTATTAATCATAGACCATGAAAAAAACATTTAAAATATAAATAATAAAGTAAAAAAATTATTTGTAAAAAATTGCTCTAAGGCTTACATTGACAATTACTTTATTGTATAACTGTTATTACACCAAATAGCAGTCAAATGGAATAGAATCTTCTTTATTTGATGGAAGAAAGTCAGGCTAAAGTTCCTCAGGCTGACCTGAAACATGGGAGAAGAGACAAAAGAAGAGCCTTCTACAGATATTTTTGTAAAAATGACAATGTAACATCAGATGATAGATAAACTTAAACCCACACCATAAGGTCAGGTTTGACTGGCCATAGGAGCCTCATTAAATATGTCCTGAGTGAAAGCTATTAAAATTATTGAAAGTCCGTGGAAAAAGCCAATAAATTTATTGTACATTGTTTCAACAGAGTTCAATTTATGAAATAATCACATAGCAGACTAGATAGGTTTGAATATGAACCCATTAATAATTTTGCCCCATTTTCTATAAGTCAATTTAATTTAATTTAATTTAATTTAATTTAATTTAATTTAATTTAAATTTAATTCAACTTATTCAATTTATATGCCGCCCCTCTCCAAAGACTCAGGGCGGCTCACAATACATTTTAAAAAATCATTATAAAAAACATTTAAAAATTAAAAACATTAAGAACATTAAAAACTCATTCATGTCATTCATGGCCAGATCTCGCCAGATCGCAAGATTGAGATCAACGGCCCCAGGTCTGCCAGAAAAGCCAGGTCTTCGCCACTTTTCGGAAGGCCAACAGGATGGGGATGGTCCGGACCTCAGGAGGTAACTGTTTCCAGAGAGTGAGGCAGCCACAGAGAAGGCCCTCCCCCACAGACCCACCAGCTGGCATTGTTTAGCTGACGGGACCCGGAGGAGACCAACTCTATGGGATGTTACTGGTCTCTGGGAGCTATGTGGCAGAAGGCGGTCTCGAAGATAACCTGGCCCTGAGCCATGTAGGGTTTTAAAGGTAATAACCAACACCTTGAATTGTGACCGGAGACCGATAGGGAGCCAGTGCAGTTCGTGAAGAATTGGTGTAATGTGGGTGTATATAGTTTGGCTGATATGGGTGACTTACATGATGATCAAGAGTTTAGTCAGCTCTCTTCCAATGTTATTGTCAGGCTGATTGATTTTTCAAAAGTTCTTCTCTCTGTTCAAGGACTAATAGCTTTTATGTAGCTCTTGCTAAATGGGAAATCTCTTGGTCTGAAGAGCTTCCTAGAGAAATGTTGTGCAGCATTTGCAATTTTCTTGGCTCCTAGACTTTTGGAGGCATGTCATAAAACTTTTATGAATGGCAAATGGCCGTTATTGTATTATGGAGATGTATATAGGTTGTTTTAAACATCAGATAAGGATCCCAAAGTTTGTGCTAATTACAGGCCTATTTCATTAATTCAAATGTATATTATCTTAATTACTACATAATAGATAGGTTACTACACACATACTTTCATAGGCATATTACATACCAGTGGGGCAGTGGTGAAATCTGAACCGGTTTGCTACCAGTTTGCTGGCCACACATGCATATTGTGCTCCAAGTGCAGTATATGCAGTGCACACCAAATGTGCACTACACACATGCATGCACAGTAAGGACCAAAAGTAGGCTTGGGAAGGTAAGTAGAAGAGCGAGGGGGAAGGAATCAGCTGTGGTACGCGATCTTGGGAACCTTCTTTTTAACTTTTTTAAAGCATTTTTTACTACCAGTTCGGGCGAATAGGTAAAAAATGTTTAAAAAAGGTTCCGATGATCACAGCTGTGCCACATGATCATTGGAACCATTTTTTCTACCTTTTAAAACATTTTTTTACTACCTATTTGCCCAAACTGGTAGTAAAAAATGCTTTAAAAAGTTTTTAAAAAGGTTCCCAAGATCACATGCCACAGCTGTGATCGTGGGAGCCTCTTTTTTTAACTTTTTAAATATTTTTTTACTACCAGTTCGGGCAAATAGGTAGTAAAAAAATGCTTTAAAAAAGTAAAGAAGATTCCCACGATCACAGCTGTGCCGAGCGATTGTCCAAGCCTTTTTATTTTTTACTTTTTTAAAGCATTTTTTTTACTACCTATTCGCCTGAACTGATAGTAAAAAAACACTTTAAAAAGATAAAAAAAGAGGTTCTGACAAGCACACGGCACAGCTTATCTGTTTATCTGTTTTAGCCATTTTATTGCTACCGGTTCACCCGAACTGGCGTGAACTGGTAGCATTTCACCCCTGCAATGAGGTAACTAAAATGTGCAGTAGTTGAGACAGGTTGTTAAAAGTTGTCTGCCCCTGAACATTCCCTCTGAGGGGAAAAACAACAAGAAGCAGCAGTGTCATCTCAACCAGAGTTCCTTTATTTTATTTTATTACATTATATTTTACCTTAAAAGCGTCTTATGTAAAACTGGTATGTCAAGGGGGCTGCAGGTTCTTTAGCATCACAAGGACTAAAGTAGGTTTATATGTACAGCACCTTCAATGAATAAGAGCCCCCTGAATTAGGAGAGCATCCCATATAATATTCCCACTATCTCTTTATGGCCTAAGAAATATATTGTCTTCTCTTATCAGCCCCCCCACCCCAACAGACATATACAGGCAGCAAGGTGTCCCTCAACACCTCTCTGTTCCCTAAACAGAGAAGAATTACTCGAGGGAGTTGAAGTTGCCGGATCTTTGGGTGAGAGTGACCACATCATATTGGAATAATGGAAACACAAGCAATAGCACATGAGTGTCAAACTCGCCAGATCACTTTGTCATCATGTGATGTTTCATGATGTTTTTTCCCTTTGTAGGGCTGGGTTGGCATGGCTTGCATGTGACAGATCTGGCTCATGGGCCACCACTTTGACACCTCTGCAATAGAGCATAATCCAACCATTATCTTAAACTTTAAAAGAGCTGATTTTAAACTCAGAGAGAGCCTAACAAAGATTCCATGGATGAAAATCCTAAAGGAGAAACAACTCAAGAAGTGTTGGAAACTTTGAGATATATGATCATAAAAGCCCAGTCCAGCATAATATCACTGAAAAGGAAAAAGAAAAATCCAAGAAGAAACCAGCAAGGTTGCACAAAGATATCGCTGATAAACTGAAAGACAAAAAAGGATAAGTACAAAAAAAATGGAAATAGGGACACATAACTAAGGCAGAATATCAATAGATGAATCAGTGAAGTAAAGTCTCAGAATAACAATAGATGAAGTCAGCAAAGTAAAGGCTCAGAATGAACAAAGACTTGTAAAAAAACTAAAAGATAATACTCTGTTTCCCCCAAAATAAAATAGGGTCTTATTTTCTTTTGAACCCTCAAATAAGGGTTTGGCCATATTATCAGGGAGGGGGTCTTATTATTTTGGGGGTGCAGGAGGCAGTGAGTGTGGGGCTGGATGTCCCATTGCTGCTGTTGCCCCCCTCCTCATTCTTTGTCCCAGCTGAGTGGCTGGCCGCTGCTGCCGTGGCATGTCTGCCGCTGCCTCTTCCTCATGGAGCAAGACTCTGCAAGGCTTGTGCCATTGCATCCCTGAACTGCAGCACCGCCGTGAGCTTCATCATATTAGCACAGCTGGCGTCTTGCCACTTGCAGCTGTGCCGGTATGTCAAACATTGCAGCAGTGCTGCTGTTTGTGCATGCAAGAGAACAAGTCTTGCAGAGTCCTGCTGAACAAGGTGGCACCGGCGGCACAATGAGTCTCACAAAGACTCATTTCTGGCAGGTGGGGCAGGGAAGAAGTGAGACGTGGTTTCCCTTGCCATCTCTTCTCCCCCACTCACCAGGCATAACAGGCTCTTGCCCCTTATTTAGCCACCCACCTCCTTTAGGGATGCAATTTGGGGGTGGCAGGTGGGGTGAGTGAGAAGCAGGATGTGCGTCTTACCTTTCCAGCACTGTCGCATTCCTCACCGTTGTGTCCAGGGAAACACATTGTAAAAAAAAAACTTGTGAGTGTCTCATGGTAGGGTGCAATTTGGTGGTGGCAGGTGGGGTGGGGGATGGGGTGGGGCAGGCCGCAAAAAACTTGGAAGCAGCAGAGTTTGGAGGAGAGAAAGACTTCTGCTGCTTTCCTTGCGTGCACCCAAAAGCAGAAGCGGCAGAAGTCTTTCTTTCTCTCCCCCAAACTGTGCCTCTGCAGCTTCCAAACCCCAGCCATGGGAGCCGCCACTCTGGGACTGCATTTCCCACTCCATGGTGATGGTCACCAGAGGCCTCCTTGTCCCTCTGCTCCTCTCCACTCCAATCACCCCACAGTCACCCCACCCGAGTGCTGACTGACCAGAATGCCTGCTGGCAAGCCCCTCTACCTCAGGAGTCATCGGATGGGACGGCGACTGGGCCAGACTCTTCCTGGGGACGGGAGCCTTGTGGGACTCTTGCCCACCTTCCCTTCCTCCTGCAGGCCCTGCTTACTCTTCTCAGGCACCCAGCAGCAAGATGCCGGGGAGCTGCACCAAGGGCAGCCCTGATAAATGCAGCTCAGCTGAGCCACCCATGGCCAACGCTCACTGGCCATGGCTGAGCTTGGCCGCAGGGGGCCAGCCAAGGCTTATGCAGGTGGCGGCGGCAGCACCAGCAACACCTGCAGCACCTCAGCCATCTCCGCCAAGACACCTATGCCCAGCTGTAAGTTGTAGTCCTCTGTGACTGCCCCTTTGCACTGCCCCGCTCCCACCAGAAATGTGTGCACTGACTTCTGCCTTCCATGCATGGAGGCCTCTCTGCCACCACTGGCTGCTTTGCTAGGGAAGACCTGGGGCAGCGATGCTGGTGCTGGGGCTGTTTTTGTGGGCGCTCGATAGCACGGGCTATGTGGATGTGAGGGTGAGAGTGTGTGGGCTGCCATCATGGTGCAGGAGCACTTGAGATCTATGCTTGATGCCAGGAGCAGCAGGGGCAGTGGAAGGGGCAGGTGAGATGCAGGAGTTTGCAGGGATGTGGCTGCCTTGAGAGGGTTGGGTGGGGTGTGGGACCTGTGTGTATGTGAGAGAGGAGGGGGAGGGGGAGAATATTGCTGCCAGCCCTGGATAACTCTCCAAGGTTGGATCAGATCTCTCTCTCTTTCTTACTCTCACGCACACACCGTTCTTTCTTTGGGATCGCAGTAGAGACACCGCTCCCAGGAATGGAAGGCTGAAGGCTTTGGATGGAGCATTTTGGGGATGTGTGTCTATGCTGCAATCCCAAGTAAAGAACGATCAGCAGGAAAAGGGGGAGGAGGCTGGCAGCTGGGAAAGTGATCTGGAGATCTGGGCCGAGTTACACAGCCCTCGCTGGCTCAGCTAATCAGCGGGCAACAATTAAGGGGCTGAACATCAATGAGGTGACAGAGACGGGAAGGGCTGCCTCCTGTACTGACCACACCCACTCCCTCACTAAGGCTTTTTTTCAGAGGAGGGCATATATTTACCCCAAAAATTAGGCTTGGCCTTACCTTCAGGACATGTCCTATTTTCGGGGAAACATGGTAAAAAAAAATTTATTTCAACAAATAAATAACAAGAAAAAGTCAGTCTACTAAAGAGAGTATATGGCAAGGAAGAAACAGGCAGTAGAGAGAAAACAGAGCTGCTTAACTCATTCTTTTCATTAGTCTTCCCGCAAAAAAAACCTATAGCCTAACCTACAAAAAAAATCCCACCCATAAAAGACAGACTAGAAATTGAAGCTAAAATAAGCAAGAAAATCACTAGAGAACACCTATTTGATCTTGAGAGTTCTGAAGGAGCTGGTAGATATTCTTTCAAAAATCCTGGAGCACTGGGCAAATTACCTGAGGATTGAAAAAGATCCATTCCTGGGTTTTGGGGTTCCATTGGTTCCTGAAGAATGTCCAGAGAGTAGAATCTTTTTTCTTATAAATCTCTAGATTTTGAGAATTTTGATGTTCCCGAAGAGCACCGGCTAAGTCATGTCTTTGACTGGAGTTCCTCAATGACATTTTATAGTGTGCCTGATAGATTTGCAAGCAGCATCCCTCTGCCTGCAAAACAACCTTTAATTTCATGGGACTATGATTGTCTGCAGTCAACTAAAGATTTTTTGGGCATTCTGGATGAAATAGTAATTGATCTTCCCCTTCCCTTGTAACAAGTAAACAAGCTATATTGTTAATGTTGTAATGTTCTTAATGTTATAACTTGTTTCAATGTTTTAACTTTATAATAAAGAAGAAGAAAAAGGAAAAGAGCCAATGTAGTTCCCATCTTTGAAAAAGGGAGGAAAAATAGACGCAGGAAACTACAAACTAATCAGCCTGATATAAATATCTGGGAAGATTCTTGAAAAGATAATCAAGCAACTGATCTACAAACAGTTAGAAGCAAGCAAAATTATAATCAGAAGTCAACACAAGTTTGTCAAAAACATATCATGCCAAACAAATCTTATTTTATTCTTTGACAAAGTGATTAAATTGGTGGACCAGTAGACATAGTCTACTGCATTGGTGAAATGCAGTAGACATAATATACTTGAATTTCAGTAAGGCATTTCACAAAGTAGACCACAACAGATGGCATCACCACTAGATGGATTTGCAACTGGCTGACAAATTGCACTCAATATGTAGTCCTCAATAGAACTATATTTATCTGGAAGGAAGGAAGATTCAATCTTAGGCCCAGTATCTTCAATACCTTCATAAATGACTTAAATGATGGAATAGAAGGGGAACTCATCAAATTTGCAGATGACACTAAGCTGGCAGGAGTAACCACCATCCCAGAAGACAAGCTCAGGCTCCAAAAAGATTTTGATGGACTTGACCAATGGGGTCTATCCAACAAAATGAAATTTAATGTGGAAAAAGGCAAGGTTTTACACTTTGGCAGGAAAAATCAAAAGACAAGTATATATTAGGTGAAATTTGGCTCAAAAACAGTAGCTGTGAGAGGACTTTGGAGGCCTAGTGGATGATCACTTACATATAGGCCAGGCCAGTAGTGTGCAGCAGAAGCCAATAAAGCTAATACAATCCTTGGTTGTATAAACAGAGGCACAGAATCAAAATCACATGAAGTATTAGTACCGCTTTGTAAATCCTTAGTAACATTACACCTGCAATACTGCATCCAGTTTTGGTCACCACATTCAAAAAACATGTTGATAATTTGGAAAAAGTGCAAAAAAGAGCAACTAAGATGATTAAAAGCCTGGTGACTAAAACATATGAAGAACTGTTGCAGGATTTGGGTTTGGCTACTTTAGACAAAAGGAGGACTAGGGGTAATGTGATAGCAGATATTCCAGGAATAGCAAACATTCCAGTATTTGAGAGATTGTCACAAATAGGAGGGGTCTACTCGTTTTTTAAAGCACCAGACAAGAAACAATGGATGGGACTTCCGGCTTGGTGTCCTCTCCGTTGCAGGGCGGCTTGTCTGTTCGGTCGCCGCCCCCGCCGCCTGTAAGAGCCGCTTTTACATCTGAAAAGCGGCTTGGAAAGCTCCCCCTTGGATTTAAGGGGGGGCCAGAGTGGGCAGCTTTAGGTTGAGCCCCCAAAAGTGCTGCCAGGGGTTTTTTTTTTTTTTGCTCTGGCAAGCGCTCTGTGTGTGGGCTCCCTTTTTAAGCTGCTGAATCTCCGAGCGGCGTGGGACCTCTGTAACTACAGAGCGAGACGGAGAGAGTAACACCATTTGCTGCAATACACGTCTAAGTAATCTACAAAGGATTTGGTGAGATCTAGAATTATTAACTACTTTAAATGGACTCTTTTTTATTGTGGAAAGCGAGCTGTCTCTGTGTGAAAGTGCTTGAAAATGGCGGCTGATTAAAGCAGAGCTAGTGAAAGGAGAAAGCGAAAGTGCCTGCCTGTAATTGTAACTGAGCCTATTTACAAGTCTTTTTAACTGCAAAATATACCAGATTTGATTTCCTCTTGGTAAAACTGGGGAGGACAGGAAAAGGAGGAAGATTTCTTTCTTTTTTTCAAAGATTTAAATCCTGTTCAGGCATGGCTTCAAAGAAAACGGGGGGGGGGGATTCCCCCACACATCAAACAAAGGAAAAGTTAGTGCCAGCCCAGAGACAGCCACAGGAGAGCGGGACAGAGGATTTGAAAGCATTCATATTAAATATACACAAATCTTTGGGAGAGCTTTCTGGAAAAATGAGTAAAATGGATGAAATGTTGGAAAAAAATCAGAAGGAAATGAAGGAGTTGGTGGAGGAAAAAACTGATAGATTACATCAGAGTGTAACTAAAGTTGCTACTGCTTTTACTGATGCCCTGTTGGTGGTTGAGAAAAAAGTGGAAGACCTAAATTCTGAAGTGGAAGCTAATAAGAAGGAAGCAAAGGAACAGATTTTTAAGGTGGTGGTGCAGAACCAGAGGCTATAAGAGGAGATAACGATGTTACAATTTCGAAATATGGAGTATGCCATAAGACTGAGAGGTTTAAGGGAGAATAATAGAGAGAACCTGAGGGCAACCTGTGTGGAAGTATTAGCCAAGATTTTAAAAGTTGAACCAGATGTGATTGCTAATAGAATTGACAAGCTGTACAGAGTCAACTCACGTATAGCGAGACAAAGGAATTTGCCAAGAGATGTGGTGATTTACTTTACTGAGAGAAGACTGAGAAATGACATTTTGCAAGGTTCTTTTCATACCGCTGTTCAACATGAAGGCAACCAAATTGGTGTTTACAAAGAGCTGCCACCTAAAATGTTAAGAGATCGGAAAGATTTTGGTTTTCTTGTAAATGAGTTGAAAAAGCATCAGATTCCATTTAGATGGGATGCTCCTATGGGTATCATTTTGAGACATGAGGATGTAAGATATCGTATTAACTCTGTGGAAAAGGCAGAACAGTTTTACAACAATGTTCTTAAAAAAATTTCAACATCTCCACGTTCATCAACACTTTTATCTATTGAAGATATCTCAAAGGAGAAGAATCTTGAAGAGGGGAGTCAAGAGGTGATCCTGTTGAAAGAAGCACAGGCAACTCAAGAAACAGTAAGGGAGGAAACTCTAGGTGCTGTAGGAGGTCTTTCAGAGGATTTTCTAATAGAACTTCCTGAGGCTAAACCAAAGCAATCTAGAGCTACAAGAGAGGTGGAGCCTGATCTTGATTTGTTGATGCAAGAACCAAAAGATCAACATATAACTCGTGCAGCAGAAAAGCAAAGACTAGAGAAACAACAGAGATCAAGGATACCACAGGAAGAGAATGGTACAAATGGGAAAAAACTATATTCTGAAGCTGGGGGGGGGGGGGGGGCAAGACCGAAGACATCGGCCGTTGAAGCCAGTCTTCGTCAAATGCTCAAAGGGCTTCATTTATCATCAAAATGACACTTAAATTGCTATCATGGAACGTGAACGGCTTGAACTCACCACAGAAAAGAAGAAAAATATTTCATTATTTGAACCAATATAAAAATGATGTTGTTTGCTTGCAAGAAACTCACATTAGAACCCAGGACCAAAAATTTTTAACTTCAAAACTTGGATCACATTTTATATCTTCTAGCTCTGAGAAAAGGAATGGACTTGTTTTTTATATTTCTAAAAGAATACCAGCTAAATTGATAGAAGCGGATGATGAGGGAAGATATGTTGCAGTTGAAATAAACATACAGAATGTTTTGATACTTCTAATTGGGATTTATGCCCCGAATCAGCAGCAGGAAATTTTTTATAAAGTACTGAATAATAAAATATTGCAGTGGAATTATAAGTCCTTTTTGATTATGGGTGATTGGAACGGGGTGATTGATATGCAGCTTGATAAAAAGATGTTGGCCAAGAAGGGGAATAAGCTACCACAGACGTTTTTTTCATTGAAAGAAGAGTTGGAATTGAAGGATGTATGGAGAATTCATCATCCCAAGGAATCGGATTTTACTTTTTTTTCTGATAGACATAAATCTTTTTCGAGAATTGACTTTATGCTGGTTACTTCTGATTTATCTACCACAGTGACTAAGACAAAAATATTTCCCAGAACTTTAACGGATCATAGTCTGGTTTGGATGGAGATGGACTTGGGAAAAAGAGAGAGGAGATCTTGGCGAATGAATGAAAATTTATTTAGATATGAAAAGAACATTATGGATCTTAAGAAATATGTTAAAGAATTTTTTGATATTAATTTGAATAAGGGTACACCTATTGAGACTGTATGGGATGCAAGTAAGGCTTATATGAGGGGTGTACTGATTTACATGAATTCCAAATATAGATTAACACGTCAGAAGTCAAGAGTCAAATTGGAGACAGAGATAAAGGAGAAAGAGCAATTGCTTATTAAAAATCCGACTGATGAGAAATTACAGTTAACGATAAAACTTTTGAAAGATCAATTTCAAATACTGATGGCTGATCAAACAGCAACTAATCTGCAATATGCTAAACATAATACTTTCTGTAATGCTAACAAGCCTGGCAGATGGTTGGCTTATACCTTGAGAAAACAACAAAGTTCTCGTATAATAAATATTATTGAGTACAAAGGGAAACAAGTGTCTCAACAGAATTCAATACATCAAGCTTTTTTAGAATATTATTCCAAATTGTATCAAGCTGATAATATTAAAAAGGATCTTATTGACGATTATTTGCAGAAGATGAGAGTTACAAAAATTTCAAGTATACAAAGTGATAGATTGAATTTACCTATAACATCTGAAGAGATTCTATTTGCAATAAAACAACTGAAATTATCTAAAGCTCCTGGGACAGATGGTTTGACTGCAGTATATTATAAGACTTTACAAGCGGAATTGGTTGAGCATCTTAAGGACTCGTTCTGTAATATTCAGCAGGGGGGTAAAATACCTCCCTCCTGGAAGACGGCTTTTATTTCATTGATACCTAAAGAAGAAGAATCTGTAAAACCAGAAAATTTTAGACCAATATCTCTCCTGAATACGGATTATAAAATTTATGCTAAAGTATTAGCCAACAGACTGATGCCAGTTATTCAAGATGTGATTCATGAAGACCAAGCAGGTTTTATAGAAGGTAGATATATGAAGGACAATGTCAGGCAACTCATAGATTTACTGGAATATCTTGAGAAAAATAAACAGACTTCTGCGGTGCTGGTGTTTTTGGATGCGGAGAAGGCCTTTGATCGAGTCAACTGGGATTTTCTAAAAAAGACTTTGCACAAAATGGATCTTGGGGACCAGTTTATACAAGCGATTTCAGCAATTTATCAAGAACAAACGGCACAAATTATTATTAATGGTAGTCTAACTACCAATTTTAACATACAGAAAGGAACAAGACAAGGCTGTCCATTATCCCCATTATTGTTTATCTTGACTTTAGAAGTGCTGTTGAATGCTCTACGGGACTCGGACAATCTGAATGGAATAGTTGTAAGGCAAAAAGATTACAGAACAAAGGCATTCGCAGATGATCTGGTTGTTACCCTAACACGAGCTTTGGAATCAATCATTCAGATGAAAAACATTATAGAGGAATATGGTCTGGTTTCAGGTTTTAGCCTGAACCAGAAAAAGACTAAGATGATAGTTAAAAATATGCTGGAACCACAAAGGAATGAACTTGAAAGGTTGGCAGGCTTTGAAATAGCTACAAAAGTGAAATATCTAGGAGTTCAAGTTGCAGCATCCAATATAAAACTTTTTCAAAATAATTATGAGGAACTCTGGCATAAGATTCAAAAGGATCTTGAAATATGGAAGAAGCTGCAACTATCTTTGCTTGGTAGAATAGCAGCTGTTAAGATGAACGTTCTACCTAGATTTCTGTTTTTGTTTCAAATGATTCCGGTGCTCAAAAGTGATAAGTTTCTGATGGAATGGCAAGCAGGTTTAAATAAATTTATCTGGAACGGGAAAAAACCAAGAGTTAAACTTAAAATCATGCAAGATGTTCGTGAAAGAGGTGGCCTTAAAGTTCCAAACTTACATCTATATTATGAGGCTGCAGTGTTGACACAAGTTGGAGATTGGATTGGAACAACAAAAATAGAAATTTTGAATATAGAAGGCCATGACTTGCAATTTGGATGGCATGCATATTTACTTTATGAAGATAAGAGAGACAGTGTATTTAACAGTCATATCTTAAGACATGCTTTGATGAGAGTTTGGAAGAAGCACCAGCTTCAATTGGATTACAAAATACCTTTATGGTTGGATCTTGGGCAGATTATGCCAAATATAAAGTCACTCGGGGGGTTGTTGTATAAAGAGATACTTTTTACTGATGGGGGCAAATGGAGTTTGAAATCTTTGAATACCCTGTTGGAAGAAGGCATGAATTTAACCTGGTTGCAGTATTTTCAAATTCAAGCAAGATGGAGAGAAGATCAAAAAATTGGACTAATGTTACATGAAGAAGATTTGGTGACTCAGATAAAATGTAAAGGGCCGATGCATATTAAGCGAGTATATAATTTACTGTTAGAAAGAGATTCAGAGGGGGAATTAGTTAAGGATTGTATGATCAAATGGGCACAAAATTTTGAAGAACCTGTAATGTTGGAAACATGGGAAAAGATTTGGGTCCAGAATGTTAAATTTACACAAGCACAGAACCTGAGGGAAAATTTTTATAAGATGCTTTATAGATGGCATTTAGACCCTAAGAAGTTATCATGTATGTATCCAAATGTTCAACCTAAATGTTGGAGGTGTGATTGTTTGGATGCAACATATTTTCATATTTGGTGGACGTGCAGAAAATTGAAAGCATTTTGGATTAAACTTTGGTGGGTAATGCAGAATATTTTGAAGAAGAAGCTTGAATTTTCTCCTCAGCTTTTTTTGTTGGGAATAGTTAAGGGTTGTTCGCTAACTGAAACTAGATTAATTTTACATATGATTACTGCAGCTAGATTACTGATTGGTCAATATTGGAAGAAGGATAGTATACCTACTATAGAGGAATGGATATTGAAGATGTCTAACTTTGTAGAAATGGCTAAGATTTCTGCATACCTAAAAGATAGGACCCATGAAGCCTTTGCTAAGGATTGGAAGAAATGGGTAGAATATATGAAGAACAAATATCAAAGTAAGAAGTTTCAATTAACACTTAATTGAATTTATATTTTTAATATTTAGACTTAATCTTAAAGAGAAATGTATTTAAATTTGATTAATTTTTATTATAATTTATGTAACTGAATTTATATTTTTAATACTTAGATTTAATTTTAAAGAGAAATGTATCATGTAATGTTTAATTTTACTAGCTTTTCTTAAGTAGATTGTTAAGAGTTTTTTATATATGATTTATGATGTTATATATTGGTTTAGGGGGGAGATAGATGTTATAAGTTATAAGTTTAGGGTTACGTATTTTTCTAGCTGGATCTCACCTAAGAAAATTGTTAAATATTGATTGTTATATATGCTTGTTTAATAGCGGAAGTCAAGGGGGAAGGGGAGGGGTAGGGGGGATAGGGTGGGGTGGTGGTTGGGGGGGTGGGAAGGGGAAGGGTTTTTTTAAAAAAAATTTTGTAATGTAAAACTTTTTCAATAAAAAAAAAAGAAACAATGGATGGAAACTAATCAAGGAGAGCAGCACCCTCAAATTAAGGAAAAACTTCCTAACAATGAGGACAATTAACCAGTGGAACAGCTTGCCATCAAAAGTTGTGGATGCTTCATCACTGGAAGTTTTTAAAAAGAGACTGGACAGTCACTTGTTTGAAATAGTGTAAGGTCTCCTGCTAGAGCAGGGGATCGGATTATAAAACTTCCAAGCCTTCTGGCTTTATTCTGATTGAAGTTGTTGAACACTTTTTCTGCATCTAGAAAAATTAATGCAACCTGTTTGTCACTATGTCATTGTAAATATTCAATTATATTCAAAATTGCTCTTACAGCATCTTTTAGTGTCTTTTAACTAAGAAACCACATTAGTCTTCATGTATATAATCCTGTAAAACTTTTAAAAATCTTTCTGCTAAAATAGATGTAAAAAGTTTGTAATCATTATTAAGAAGAGAAATTTCTGAGAAATTCTTCACAGAAGTTAAATTCAATCCAACTTTGGATATTAAAGAAATGTAGGCATCCTTCCAAGGGTCGGGCATAGAGTTCCCCTTTAGAATAGAATTAATTAAATCTTTCATTGGAGGAAGTAGTTGATCTTCAAAAATTTTGTAAAATCCACTCGGTAGTCCATCTGGTCCTGGAGCTTTGCCTCTTTTAGTTCTTTCAATAGTTGCCTCTATTATTCCAAAGGTTGCTACTGGACTGTTCAAAATTTGCTTGTAGTTTTCCTGATAGTTTAGAAAGATTTTTAGTTCATATGTAATCCTCCATTATATCAAAAAAGATTTATTTGTTCTTTATATAAATTGGTACAGTTGATGATTACACTGGGATTAACAGTGAGAAAAATAAAGATGATTACACTGGGATTAACAGTGAATAAAGATGATTGCACTGGGATTAACAGTGAGAAAAATAAGAATGATTACACTGGGATTAACAGTGAATAAAGATTATTTTGTACATTGGGATTAACAGTGGAAGGATAAAAGAAAAGGTTAAATTAGAAAATTGATAGTATAATAATTGGGATATTGTTTAAATATGCATAACAATTATGATACAGTCAGGTCCAGAAATATTGGGACATCGACACAATTCTAACATCTTTGGCTCTATACACCACAATGTATACACCACAATGGAGTTGGAATGAAACAAACACAATGTGCTTTAACTGCAGACTGTCAGCTTTAATTTGAGGGTATGTACATCCAACTCAGGTGAACGGTATAGGACTTACAGCAGTTTGCATATGTGCCTCCCACTTGTTAAGGGACCAAAAGTAATGGGACAGAATAATAATCATAAACCAAACTTTCCCTTCTTAATACTTGATTACAAATTCTTTGCAGTCAATAACAGCCTGAAGTCTGGAACACATAGACATCACCAGACACTGGGTTTTATCCCTGGTAATGCTCTGCCAGGCCTCTACTGCAACTATCTTCAGTTCCTGCTTTTTCTTGGGGCATTTTCCCTTCAGTTTTGTCTTCAGCAAGTGAAATGCATGCTCAACGGGATTCAGGTCAGGTGATTGACTTGGCCATTGCATAACATTCCACTTCTGTTCCTTCAAAAACTCTTTGGTTGCTTTTGCAGTATGCTTTGGATCATTGTCCATCTGCACTGTGAAGCATTGTCCAATGAGTTCTGCAGCATTTGACTGAATGTGAGCAGATAATATTGCCTGAAACATTTCAGAATTCATCCTGCTGCTTTTGTCAGCAGTCACGTCATCAATAAATACAAGAGAACCAGTTCCATTGGCAGCCATACATGCCCACGCCATGACACTACCACCACCATGCTTCACTGATGAGGTGGTATGCTTAGGATCATGAGCAGTTCCTTTCCTTCTCCATACTCTTCTCTTCCCATCACTCTGGTACAAGTTGATCTTGGTCTCATCTTCCATAGGATCTTGTTCCAGAACTGTGAAGGCTTTGTTAGATGTTGTTTGGCAAACTCTAATCTGGGCTTCCTGTTTTTGAGGCTCACCAATGGTTATATCTTGTGGTGAACTCTCTGTATTCATTCTGGTGAAGTCTTCTCTTGATTGTTGACTTTGACACACATACACCTACCTCCTGGAGAGTGTTCTTGATCAGGCCAACTGTTATGAAGGGTGTTTTCTTCACCAGGGAAAGAATTCTTCGGTCATCCACCACAGTTGTTTTCCATGGTCTCCTGGGTCTTTTGGTGTTGCTGAGCTCACCGGTGCATTCCTTCTTTTTGAGAATGTTCCAGACAGTTGTTTTGGCCATGCCTAATGTTCTTGCTATCTCTCTGATAGGTTTGTTTTGTTTCTTCAGCCTAATGATGGCTTGCTTCACTGATAGCAACAGCTCTTTGGATCTCATCTTGAGAGTTGACAGCAGCAGATTTCAAATGCAAATAGCACACTTGAAATGAACTGTGGGCCTTTTATCTGCACATTGAAATTGGAATAATGAGGGAATATCTCACACCTGGCCATGGAATAGTTGAGAAGCCAATTGTCCCATTACCTTTGGTCCCTTAACAAGTGGGAGGCACATATGCAAACTGCTGTAAGTCCTACACCGTTCACCTGAGTTGGATGTACATACCCTCAAATTAAAGCTGACAGTCTGCACTTAAAGCACATTGTGTTTGTTTCATTCCAACTCCATTGTGGTGGTGCATAGAGCCAAAGATGTTAGAATTGTGTCGATATCCCAATATTTTTGGACGTGACTGTAATTTGAGCATTTATTACCTAAGTGAAAAAGAAAAGAAAACTGGAACAATATATGATTATGATTTATAAACAAAAATCACTTAATTGGTGTTATATAAATGGTATGGTTTGATAGATAGAATTTAGGATAATTGGGAAATTGTGTTAAAAACCATTATTTGAACCAAGAACTATGTTTAAATGTTAAATTGCTATATTTCTAAAATTAAAAAGATAAGATTTAAATTTGATAAAGTAATAATGGAATAAAGATTTAATGAGCATAATGATATATAAATATGTTTGAATTGTATTGTTAATAGTGAGGATTTAGGGTAAGAATTGTTGTATTATGAGTTATTAATTGAATTAAGAATTAAGGTGGGTTAATAGAAGGGTAATTGTTTTGATTAAGTAAATATGTGTTAATTTTTTTAAGATGGTATTAGATGAATATGTGATATAAGATTTAGAAATAAGTGCTATGGCATATCAACTTTGGAAAAGGCTCTATGTCTCTGAAAAGAAGGCAAAGATATATGTAGGTTTCAAATTCATATGCTAATTCTGTTCTTTCAGAAATTAAAACCAATATAAGAAAAGGAAACCCAAGGGAACATATTTTTTAATGAAGATTTGAAAGAATTTTGAGTTTTGAAGTATGAAGTATGAAGGAAGAACAAAGAGGAGGTTAACATATTAAAGTTCAAAAAAGGAAATTTTGCAACTGGATTTAAAACTGAATTTGGAGAAATTAGAAACAATAAAAGGAAAAGCAATTTGAGAGAAAGTATTTTCTATGTGGATTTAAAATACTTTTGTAAACTGGATACTTCATTATTCTGAGAAGTGTCGATTGGAAAGAGACATCTGCTGATGGAAAGAAAGCACTACGACTGACTTGAAAATTCAAGGAAATTACTACAGTGACCTTGATCACTACAAGAGCTGTGAGAAATTTTAAGGAGTATTTGTTTTGTTCTAAGCTGCTTGGTCAAGAACAAGTGTCTCTTTGAATTGGAGAAAGTCATGCTGTGTCTTTAGCCTCTAAGCTGAATGATCGGAGGTCAAGCTTTCCCAGTTGTTAATGTCCATTCTCAGGGCCTTTAGGTCCCTCTTGCAGATATCCTTATATCACAGCTGCGGTCTCCCTCTGAGATGCTTTCCCTGCACTAATTCTCCATACAGGAGATCTTTCAGAATCCAACCATCTGCCATTCTCACAACATGCCCCAGCCAGCATAGACATCGCTGTTTCAATAGTGTACACATGCTAGAAATTCCAGTACATTCCAAGGCTGTGCTATTTGGAACTTTGTCCTGACAGATGATGCCAAGAATTTGTCGGAGACAACGCATATGAAAGGTGTTCAACTTTCTCTCCTGCTGTGCATAAAGGGTCCAAGACTCACTGCAGTACAAGAGTGTGCTCAGGACGCAGGCTCTATAGACCTGGATCTTTGTATGTTCCGTTAGCTTCTTATTAAGCCATACTCTCTTTGTAAGGCTGGAAAATGTGGTGACCGCTTTACCAATACATTTATTCAGCTCAGTATTTAAAGAGAGAGTGTCAGAGATAGTTGAGCCGAGGTACACAAAGTCATGGACGACCTCCAGTTCTTGTGCAGAGATTGTAATACAGGAAGGTGAATCCACATCCTGACCCAAGACTTGTGTTTTTTTCAGGCTGATTGTTAGTCCAAAGTCTTGGCAGGCCTTGCTAAAACTCTCCATACGTTGTTGAAGGTCTTCAGCAGAGTGAGCAATGATGGCAGCATCATCAACGAAGAGGAAGTCCCGTAAGCTTTTCAGTGGACCTTAGACTTTGTTCTCAATCTAGAGAGATTAAAGAGTTTTCCATCTGATCTGGTCCAGAGGTAAATACTCTCTGTTGCAGTTCCAAAAGCATGTTTCAGCATGACAGCAAAAAGATCCCGAGGTGCGAGGACACAGACCTGCTTCACTCCACTTCAAATATCAAAGAAATCTGAAGTTAAGCCATCAAAAACTATAGTGTCCTTCATTTCCTCATGAAAGAACCTGATGATGTTGAGGAGTTGAGGTGGACATCCAATCTTGGGGAGAATTTTATAAAGGCCATCCCTGCTAACCAAGTCAAAAGCCTTCGTAAGATCTATGAAGGCTATGAAAAGTGGCTGTCTTTGTTCCCTGCATTTCTCCTGCAATTGTCTAAGGGAAAATACCATGTCAATAGTGGACCTGTTGGCTCGAAATCCACACTGTGATTCTGAATAGACTCTCTCTGCAAGCACCTGGAGCCTTTTCAGTATGACACAGGCAAGCAGCTTCCCTACAACACTAAGAAGAGAGATGTCATGGTAGTTGTTACAGTCACCCCTATCATCTTTGTTCTTGTACAGTGTGACCATATTTGCATCCTTCATGTCCTGTGATACTCCACCTTCCCTCCAACAAAGTTAGAAGATTTCATGCAGTTCAGTGGAGATGTTCTCTTTGCAGCACTTCAGAACTTTGGCAGGAATGTTACCTTTCCCGGGTGCCTTGCCAGAGGCAAGGTAGTCCAGGGCCGCATTTAGTTCTTCTAAAGTTGATTCACTGTCAAGCTCCTCCAAGACAGGCAGGCACTCAAAGTTATTTAATGCTTCTTCAGTTACCACATTTTCTCTGGAGTATAACTCAGAGTAGTGCTGTACCCAGTGTGCCATCTGCTGTGCTCAGTCCTGGATAACCTCACCTATAGCAGACTTCGGAGGGGCAGATTTCTTCTGTGTTGGACCTAAGCCTGGTTGATGCCATCATACATCCCCAGTATCTGCTGCTATCTAGATCTAGAGCAAAGCTATAGCCAATAATCATTAGCACATCTCCTGGTGGTCTGTTGGACTTTGCTATGAGCAGCTTGCAGAACCTGTAGGTTGCGCTCACTGGAACAGGCTTTAAATGCAATTAGAGGTCTCCTTTTTTCCTTGATGGCTGGCATCAACTCCTCCAAATGGGCTTCAAACCAATCTGCTGTATTTCTGATCTCCTTACCAAATACTGACAAGGCAGTGTTATAAACAGCATTCTTGAAATATTCCCATCGTTCAGATGCATTTACTTCAGCTGGGCCTGGGAGAGTTTCCCTGAGTGCTTGTGCAAATTCCTCAGCTTTGCCCTGATTGCGGGTCTTGTTGATGTCAATTCGTGGTCTACCTTACCTCTTTGAGTGATGCAATCTCTTTGTTTGCAGTTTTATTCTGCTGCACACCAAGGAGTGGTCTGTACCGCAATCAGCACCCAGATAGCTGCATGTGATTGTAATATTGGGGAGGTTGTAGTGCCTGGTAAGAATCAAGTTGAGCTGGTGCCAATGCTTTGATCTTGGATGTCTCCAAAAGTCTCTGTGTTGAGGCTTTGTTTTAAAGTATGTATTGCTAACGCAAAGACCATAGTAGCAGCAAAACTCCAGCAGTCGTTGGCCATTTTTGTTCATCTTTCCAATGCCAAACTGACCTAAACAAGTGAGCCAAGAACTATAATCAGCTCCAACCCTGGCATTAAAATCACCAAGGATAAACAGTGGTTCTTTCTCAGGGATTTTCTTGATAGTAGCAGCCAGATCATTGTAGAATTTGTCTTTGGATTCTACTGAAGATGATAACGTTGGAGCATATGCGTTAATAAGAGTAACCAGCCCTGCTGATGAGTGGAGCTGCAAGGACAGAATTCTTTCACTTCCTGCAGCAGGTGGAGTCATGGATCCTAGTAGGGTGTTTCTGACCATGAAACCAACCCCATATTCTCTAGACTCATTTGATGATTTTCCCTGCCAGAAGAACAAGAAGTTTTTCTCCTTAATAAATCCCAAGTCTAACAGTCTTGTCTCTTGAAGGGCAATGATGTCTGTAGTCTGTTCAACTCCATGTCATCAGGCAACTCAGCTGGGATCATCAGAGCTTGGATCGTCAGAGCCATTTAAAAGAAAAAAAGCCTCTGATGATCACCCAGCTCAGCTGGGCATGGGGGGCGGGGGCAGGGATTTTTGCTACCGGTTCTCTGAACTGCCTGCCGCCATTGCTACATACTCACCCGAGCCAGTCTGAACCGGGAGCATTTCACCCCGATCTATCTCTTGTAAATCGTCAGAAAGGCCGGGGGGCATTATCTGAACATTCCAGGTGCCCAAATTTAGGGCTAAAGTTTTCTTATGTTTGTTGCATGGGCAAAGTTATTGATCTCCTTGTTGGCTTTGATCCTAAACCCCACACACCCTGTGAGGTTAACAGAATGTAGCGGGGCAGCATCTTACTGGCTGGGGGCTGCCCAAATTAAGGTGGGTAGTAGCTGCCCAATGAGGTACAATGACCTCTCCCACTGACGAAAGTTGCCCCTGGCGTCACACTCTATGCCAATCAAGCAAAGATTTATAACCAGTAACTGCCACTTCCCATGTTGTTTCAATGCTGTATGCAAAGCTGGAGTGTCCTCTCCAGAGCACGAGGCCTGGGTAGATTAATATGGAGGATAGACTGTTACCCAAGCAGCAGATCTCCCCTCTCCACTTTGTTGAAATAGTCCAATGGAAAAGCAAGGCCAATACGATTAGTTCCAACTGCATCGCAAAAGTTACCAGAATATGATTGTACACAGTCAAACTGCTTCCAGGACTCCGGCTCCAGATTTTGCCTTGAGGTTGATTCCTGAAGCCTTTTCCAGTAGTAGATAAACCACAAGGCAGTGGAGGTTTGTAATCAGAGTTTCCCTTCTCCAAGAAGATGTTTCTGCTGTTTTATCTGCCATTGGGGCATAAAGCCATCTTCCGCCTTCAAAACGGTTGACCATCTTCTCCTGTAACCCTGGATAGGGGCCCTTATGAGGTGCTACCAGCTGGGCCAAGGTTTTTTTTTTGAGAGGTATTACTCCTCTAGCACTCCTCCTCACTCCAGGACTCCTGTTCCAGGTTTTGCCTTGAGGTTAATTTCTGAAGACTTTCCCATAGATGGGTATAGCACAAGGCAGTGAAGGTTTGAGATTGGAGTTTTCTTTCTCCTACATAAATTGCCTTCCAAGGCTTCCACGGACACCATCTAACCAGTTTTTCCAATGCACACAGCTAACAAGACTTCCCATTTACACTCAATCAACAGCCACTCTCCTCTCCCCCTAGAAACAAGCAGATTCATTCATGAGGAGAGCTGGAGGACTTTCCTCCCTGCAGTCACATGATTCACTCACTCAAACAGACACTCCCCTTCCCCCTAAAAACAAGCAGATTTACCCATGAGGAGAGCTGGAGAACTTTCCTCCCTGCAGTCACATGATTCACTCACTCACTCGTTCGACAGGCTGAGGCAAAGAGGCAGTCCCGGAACCAGCAAAATCTGGGAGCTGGGCAGGGGACAGAATGTATCTGCCCTCAGTGTGGAAGGGATTGCAACTCTCAAATTGGCCTTTTTAGACACACTAGATGCTGTTTTAGGACCTCTTTCCAGAGCACAATACCATAGTCTGTTGAGACTGAAGGATGCCAATGAAGCTGCTTGGTCATGACTTCTAAAGGAGGTGGCCAATAATAAAGCTTTAAATTGCATTGGATTGGGTAAACATTTGTACTGGATATTATCTAGAAATAAAAAAGAGACTATATGGACTAAAATTTTAATTAAATAAAAGTGGAAACACTAATAAACTTTTAAACTAATAATATGGAGGCTTGGATGTGTGAGGAATTAATTGAGATGCTTAAAAATGTGTGTGATTCAATAAAGGGCAATAAAAAGTCAGAAACCTTGTTAGAGCACACAAAACAGGAAAAAGAATATAAATGAGAAAAAATGATATTGAAGGAAAAAAAATTAGCCTGATTCCTGTAAATATTTTATCATTTTAGAGTTCTTATTATTTTAAATGAATTTAGTTTTAATCTACGGCCATCTATATTGTTCTTTTATGAAATTTTAACTTTTGTGTGCTTGTTTTTAATCGGCTGTGCACCGCCCTGAGTCCGTAAGGAGAAGGGCGGTATATAAATCTAAATAAATAAATAAATATTTGAAGGCAAAATGTTAGATGATTACACTGGGATTTACAGTGGCAAAAAAAAGAATGGACAGGGGGGAACATTTTCAAAAAAAGCAATCTAAAGGAAGAGAAGGAAATGGAAAAAGATTGGGTAACAGCAGGGGGGGAATTATGTGAGTGATGGAGTCAAAAGATAGAGAAAGGATTCAGGAGAAAAGATATGATAGATAGATAGATGATAGATAGATAGATAGATAGATAGATAGATAGATAGATAGATAGATAGATAGATAGATAGATAGATAAGAAAATGGGATGAAAGGAGAAAATCACTAAGAAATGGAATTCTGGAATTCTTTAGCCAAGAGAAACTGGCTAAAAGGAGAAGAATAGTGGAAAAGAGGAAGAGAATTAAGATATTTATTAGTAGACCTAAGGGAACTATAGTAATAATAGTAATTGTGAATGTAAAAAGTAAATATGATGATGTTTATTGTGTACTTTAAAATGGAACAGCAGATGAAATATGAAGTGGTAATTAGGTTTAATTATGAAAATAATTGAAAATAAGATACAAAATTGAAATGTTAAAAAAAGTGTGATGGGGATTTTGAAATAGAATGTTGCAAATGAGGAAATAAAATAATGGATGCTATAATAGAAGTTTGGAATTAAGGGTGGAGAGTGATATTGCTTATTATGTATTAAGAAGAGATAAGATGTGGAAGATCAATTAAGTTAAAGGTTTTCAATGTAAGTATTGAATAAGATGAAGTTCATTGCTTATAACCAAAAATGTGATGGGGATTATAAGAAATATATTTTATAAATGGAGAAACAAGATAATTAATTGAAGCAATGCTAAGGAATTAGGATTTGAAGGGCAGATGTTGATACTGTTTATATATTAAGTATTAAGAAGAGATTAAGATAAGATAAAAAATAGAGAAAAAAGAATATTATGGCAGAAAATGAAATATGTAAATTGTACCTGGGCAAAAGAAGAATGGGATGACAGAGAATGAGGTGGCTGGATGGAATCACTGAAGCAGTAGGCGTGAGCTTAAATGGACTCCAGAAGATGGTAGAGGACAGGAAGGCCTGGAGGAATGTTGTCCATGGGGTCGTGATGGGTCTGACATGACTTTGCAACTAACAACAAATGTATGTATGTATGTATGTATGTATGTATGTATGTATGTATGTATGTATGTATTTATTTTGGTGTGTTGACTATTGAAAATGTTCCAAGCTTAAGGAACAAACCTCTGGAAATAAAGTCATCATTAGGTAGAAATATCTCAATTGCTCATGTCTGTAATTTTTACTTTTTTTCTTTTTGATTTATCGGCAACTGAAAATGTGAGTTCCAAACATCTGAAAAATATGTCACTGATTTTTTTTCTGAGATGTGATGTGATGTGATGTGATGTGATGTGATGTGATGTGATGTGATATAATATGATATAATATAATATAATATAATATAATATAATATAATATAATATAATATAATATAATAATATTAGGGCATGTTGAAGCGTGAATCAGCCTCGTTCTCCCCCCCACCCCCCCGGGGAAACTGTAATTAATTAGAGGTGAATGGAACTTGTTTTCCATGCTATATGCTTTCAAAGAAAGAAAACCCGAATATATTCTAAGAAACATTTTATTATAAAAGTAAAAAACTAGCTAACTACATTTTACCGGCAGTGTTATCTCATAGATGAACAAAGGAAGAATAAATCAGGAAGTTAAAAAAGAAAGAATGTGGACATGCGCAGTAGCTCAGAAATCACAAGACAGTCTTATCTCTGTGATAACATTCTCTGGGAGGCTACCGTAAGTTTTAGGATGGAAGCTCAGCTGGCAAATACAAATAACGGAGTGACAACCCCTTCTTTTGTCAGTTGAGCAGACAACAGGTAAAGCCATCAATTAAGGCACATCTTACGCAGATACTCGTGCTGAGCTACTGGAAGTGGTTTGTTGAACATATCAGCAATCTGATCATGTGTAGGCACATACTGCAATTTTACAAAACCTTGTTTCACTAATTGTTTTATATTTTTATAACAGATGTCCATGTGTCTAGACCTAGAACCCATGAAACGTGAGTCAGAAATATAAACCACAGATTCATTGTCTTCCATCACGGTGATTGGTCAAATCGGGTGTGTCCAGATATCTGTGACCAAAGCATCAAACCAAGTTAGAGAATTACATGCATCTGAAACACAAGCATATTCAGCCTCAGTAGATAAAAAAGAAACAAAATTCTGTTTTCACACATGCCAATAAACAGGACATCCATTTAAGAACATCATATAACCTGAAGTACTTTAATGTGATTTCTTATCACTCACCCAATCAGAATCTGCATAACAACATAATTCTGCATGATCAGTTTGTGTCGGTTCTAACAATAACCTCATATGTTTAGTGTGTTTTAGATATTTCAATAATTTCTTAACACATGCCCAATGAAACTTACCTATGTGTCGGGACAAGAGATTAACACTAAGTGCAATGTCGGGTCTAGTCCAACTACTAATATACAATAGTGACCCAATAACTGAATGATAAAGTGTTTGATCCTCGAATTCAGGACTTGATTCATGTGCCAAGTTGTGAAAATCTGTTTGCATGGGTATGCGTACTGTATTAGCATCTTTCATGTTGCAATGATGCAAAATTTGTTCAATTTTATCCTCTTGTGAAAGACTAAACCCCTTCTGCGTTTTGACAATCTGAACGCCTAAATAAATAAGTGTTAACATGACCTAAAGATTTCAATGTGAAATATCTCTGCAAAGCTTTAGCAAAATTCTCACTCATCTGCTTTTTTGGACCAATATAAACAATATCATCAACATAAACAAGAACTATCTCATACATATTATCAGATCTTTTTGTAAACATGCATTCATCAGTTTTGGACTTAATAAAGCCCATTGAATTTAGCTTGTCAATAAGACATAAGTACCACATTAAACCAGGCTGTTTCAGACCATAAAGACTTTTGTGTAGAAACCAGGTATCCCCTTCTTGCTGTCGGAACCCTGGAGGACCTTTTACGTAGATCTCCTCATATAGGTCAGCATGTAGATAAGCCGTGTCAACATCGAACTGGAAAGCTTCTAAACCAAAGATAGTAGTGGTGGCTAAAGCAATTTTTACACTCTCAGTCTGGACTGTCAGTGAGTAGGTATTTGTGTAGTCCTAAGGATAACATTGAGCAAAACCCTGAGCTACAAGTCTAGCCTTGTACAATGACTCACCATTTGGCTTCTTTTTGATTCTGTAGACCCATTGAATGCCAACGACTTGTTTGCTGGAGGTTTTGCAGGTGAAAGTACCTTATGTTTCTTTAGACTGTCCATTTCAGCCTGCATTGCCACATACCACTTTTCTTGCTCTGAGTCAGGAAGATGCTTGATTTGTGTGAATTTATCAGGAGGAAGTGTGACACTACGAATCAAAGGCAAGGGTGTTTATGTCAGTTGCCACAAATTTTGCTGTGGAGGGATCCCCTTTGTGGCCCCCTTGGAACACCTTGGAACAGCTGTCCATTCTTCTTCTGTTTCGTCCTCGTCTTCACCATCGTCGCTAGCATCAGCATCTGTGGCTGGCGAAGACAGAACATCAGGTTGAGAAGAACCAGTGGATGGAATATTTACCTGTGAATCTTGGTCATCAGGCTGCGCGGCATCAGCAACATCATGTCTAGGAAAATAAACTCCAGGATCATTGGAATGAATCCTGGACCAGTCAGCATCCTCTTCAAAATTGGCAGATTGGGAAATCACTATTACATGTTTGGAGTTAATAAATTTGCTCCACTTTGAGTTGTCATCAATACCCATAAATCTCATCCTCTTTGCTGCTGGACTGCCTTTCCCTCTTTGAGCTAAGGGAATGTTCATCATAGTGTATGAACCAAAAATATGGAGATTTTTGAGATCTGGCTTGTACTCATACAACATGAAGAAAGGAGTCTGATTTATTACACTACTCCAAGTACAGTTGACAATATAATTTACATATTTAATAGCTTCACACCAATATAGGTTACTGAGGTTGGTGTCTTCTAGGAGACAACGCATCATGCTTTGCAGGACTCCTTGTCGTTTTTCTACCACTCCGTTCTGAACCGGTGTATAAGGGGTTGAGGTCTGATGAAGAATTCCATTCTTACGCATCCAGTCCTGGAACCGCTGAGACATGAATTCAGCACCACAATCACTTTGAATTCTGATGATGCTTACTCCGTGTTGGGTATAAACAAGAGCGGCAAAGTCTTTAAAGATCTGAAAGGTCTCAGATTTTTCTTTCATAGGATATACATATCCATATCTAGAATAATTATCAACAATTGTTAAAAAATATTTTTTACCACCAAGTGTTGACTTTAAAGGACCTACTATGTCAGTGTGTACCAAATCAAAAATGCGAGTTGATAGGTGTGTAGCGTGTTTTGGAATGGCTGCTGCTTTGGATTTGGCCTTTTTGCAGACAGCACAATCCAAAAACACCTTACAACCCTTTAGATCCAAACCTTTTGTGAACTCCGGCATTTTCCTAAGAACACGGAAACTGGCATGCCCCAATCTTCTATGCCACTTATGGATACACCTGTAATGCAAAGGTTTACCAGTTAGTGAATTTTCAACATTAATAGTTTTATGAGGAACCTCAGGCTTGCTCTGAGCAACTTGTTTCCTAATTTTCTTTTTGTTGGCTTTAGGAGCCGTTGGAGTAGCAACAGAATCTCTCACTGGAATGTCTCTCTCTGGGCCTGTGCTCCCCTCCTTTGGGTCTGTATACTTGCCTGTGGTTGTGGTTTAGACTTTGGCTTTAAGTAATAAACACCACCAATTAACATGGGTTCAGCAACAATATCTCCATTTTAACTATATAACTTGCTTTTTCAAAGTGGTGGATCTGGAACTTTAATACTCTAGACAAGTGACTCTGACTAAGCAAACTACTATTTGCTGTTAGTATATAATAAACATCAGGGATGAATGCATCAAGCTCTTCAACATAAACAGTTCTTTTCCTCTAACCTGACAAGGATGATTGGAAAAAGAATAAAGTTCACGTAGGTCAGGTTCAAGCTCGTGCATCTCTGTAAAAAGGTTTTTTCTGTAAGTAACATGCAATGCTGCACCACTATCCAAAGTCCACAGAAGTTGTCTGTCATATTCTGGATGAGGTTGTGGATCATTGGTTAAAGCTAATGTGGTGAGTAGAGCTTACGGATCATGCCTGGGACCACAACAATCTTGTCTTTTGCCTCTGCCTCCTCTGGAGCCTGTTCCTGTGGGCTGGTACGTGACAGGAGCTGGAAATCATTGGGGACAATCCCAGGTGGCATTTCCCACATGATTACAGATGTAGAATCTTGGCATCCTTGGAATGTAGGCTCTTCCTTGGAAAGAACACCTCGCTGGAGTTCTTGATGCAGGAGTGGAGTGGCAAGCATAACTGCCTCTTCTTCAGTTAAAATTCTGCATACATGATCCACTGTGCGTTGAGCAATAGCCATTTGATTAATCTTTGTAATGGCATCTTTCCATTCATAATTCAATGAGTTAATAATAATGCTGATCATTTGAATATCATCAATATTATAGCCTCTTTCGCCCAAATCCTTTCTCATTCCTTTCATTCTAGTTAAATGTTTGCCAATATATTCACCATGTTTTAATCTCGAACCATGGAACTCAGACAACAGCAAACATGTAGATTCAATTGAAACAAGCTGGTAGCATGTTTCTAATTGGGCCCAAATTTGTTGGGTAGTTGCATCAGGTGGAAAAATAACCTGCAGTTCAGTATCCATGGACATCAATAACGTTGTGCATGCTTTAGTATCTAAATCTCTCATTGTAGGAGTCCATGGCTGGCCAGGAGAATTAAACACCAAGCAATGGGTACCTTCTCTATCGAGCAAAAGTCCAACCTCACTGATCCACACCTTATAATTTTGTTCTGAATGCTTTAATTTTGAATCACCAGCCAGTGGAACAATAGAAGATGCCTGTTGAGGAACATGCATTTGAGGTGCTGGTAAAAACACCTGTGGTACCAGTGGAACAGGCGCTGGTCCTGGCTGTGCGGGCTGTGCAGCTAAAGGCACTTGTACTTGAACCTGAGGTTGCTGTATTTGGACTTGTGGTTGTTGTGCTCCAGCTGCCGCTGGTGCTTGAGCAGCAATATTAATATGGCCCGCTGGAGGGACTGGCACTTGTCTTTTCTGCATTAAGCATTGTTGTGCCCCATCTGCACCACCAGGGGGTGCTAAAATTTGAGCCTGTGGAGGCACAGCTGCAGCCTGAAGAACTGATTGATTTAGAGACATCATTGAAAAAGTTCTCTGTACTTGTAAAAGCTCTTGCATCATGTAAAGCAATTCAGTTTTATCTTGTGAATTACTTTCACCAGTAGATGGTGCTGCAACACTAGTTTCAGGCATTGCAGAAAACTGCAGCTTTTTCAGCATCAGGTGTAATCTGAGAAGGCATAGCATCACGAGGCAATTGTGACATAGACACAGCTTTCTGTTCTGATTCGCCCGACACAAAACTCTCCTGTGGGAGTGGCTTTGGCTTCAAAAAAGAAGGCAAAATGTAGGACTCAGGAATTTGAAAAACACGAGAGTCTCTCTTATCTGGCTTGAGTATAGAAACACTTTCGCCTTGTACAGCTCATGTTCTAGCATCGCTATTTGATCACAATAACTTTTCACAGCCTTCTCATGCAGGCTTTGTTCAGGGCTCAGAAAAGAATAATGAATTTCACCTCTCTGTGGGTAAAGAAAACCTAGCCGCTTGGGGAATTTTAGGTTTGGCACCAAGCCTTTCAAATTCCTGGGCTTCTTTAGTACATTATTTAGTAATTATTGGGGGCATGAAGAATCAGAAGAGGGTGTCACTGACCTCAGCAGCACATCTTCTTCAGGATAAGCTCCCCCAACAGCACCTTCATCAATTCTTGTTGCTGAGGCAAGTGGAGTGTGAAAAGTTGAACACCCCTTTATAATTCTTTCCACTGCTTCATCAGAGAGATGTATGTCTTCAGGAGACTGTGCCCTGTATCTGGTTTTCTTTTTCTTTCTTGGCATATTTGCAGTAAATAATCAGCATTCTTCGTTCGCCAACTAAACTAACTGTTTAATAGCCTATTCGCTTATCAACTGAGCAAAGCCAAGGAAACCAACATGAATCAAACCATCCTCTGGTGCCTTTGTTGAAGCATGAATCAGCCTTGTTCCCCCCCTGAGGAAACTGTAATTAATTAGAGGTGAATGGATCTTGTTTTCCATGCTGTATGCTTTCAAAGAAAGAAAACTCAAATATATTCTAAGAAACATTTTATTATAAAAGTAAAAAATGAGCTAACTACATTTTACTAGCAGTGTTATCTCATAGACGAACAAAGGAAGAATAAATCAGGAATTTAGAAAAGAAAGAATGTGGACAAGCGCAGTAGCTCAGAAATCACAAGACAGTCTTATCTCTGTGATAACGTTCTCTGACAGGCTACCATAAGTTTTAGGATGGAAGCTCAGCTGGCAAATACAAATAACACAGTGACACATCAAGTAAGAACAGAAAAACCAATTTACTGATTCACTATTCTATTTCTGTTCTATCTGAGTAATTTCAAATGAGAGCTAAGTCACTCCATTTTAAACAAATATGGTCATCTTCAAAATTTTGTGTGTATGCCATTTGATGTCAGGGTTCCAAGTAACACCCCCAACAAAATCAAACTCCGAGGCTTGAAGTTCTTCAAATCTAACTTCAGACAAAGCGTACCCTTTCCATTGTATTAGGTATTGCAACTGACCTCTATACATTTTGGAGTTTAATATCCTCTTTATCTTGTAATGGGTCTCTCCTTCCACTACAATGGGGTGAGGAGGCGGTTGGGTCTGGAGTCTAATGTTAGATCCAATGGATCATTTCAGCAAACTACAATGAAATTGGGGTGTATTTTTCCTAATATGTGAGGGAGGCACAATTGCACTGTCACTGTCACATTATTTTTACTATAGGAAAAGGGCCTAAGAACTTTGGTCCCAATTTCCTGCTAGGCAGTCTCAATTTTATGTATTTAGTGGAGAGAAAGACTTTGTCCCACACCCGAAAGGGAGGTTGAAGCGAGTGGCGCTTATCTGTTTGTTTTTTACATTCAGCCGCTGCTTCGGAGAGCACCTTTTTTTGAAGCTACTGATATAGTTCTATAGAGGAATTATTGAGTCTGTCATTTGTCTGTCTGGTTTGGCACAGCAACCAAAGAGAACAGGTACAGAGTTCAACAGATAGTTAGAGAAAAAAATAATTGCAACCAGCCTGTCTTTCATTCCATTCCCGCCACATGCACTGTATACTACACAAGCCAGAAAGAGGGCTGAGAAAATATCTACAGACCCCACGTATCCTGTCCATAAACAGTTTCAGCTCCTTCCCTCAGGACACTGCTATAGGGCATTGCATGTCAAAACAACTAGATGCAGAGATAGGTTTTTCCCTAATGCCATCACTCTGCTGAACATCTAATTCCTACAGCTGTAGGGCTATATTATGATTATCCTTCTCATTCTTTCTATGACCTTCTATTATTGATATTTTTAATTGGAACTATAGTGCTGGAGAAGACTCTTGAAAGTCCCTTGGACTGCAAGGCGACTGACAAACCAGTCAGTCCTAGAGGAGATCAATCCTGACTGCTCTTTAGAAGGCCAGATCCTGAAGATGAAACTCAAATACTTTGGCCAGAAAATGATAAGGAAGGAGTCACTGGAGAAGAGCCTAATGCTGGGAACGATTGAGGGCAAAAGAAGAAGGAGATGACAGAGAATTATGTGGCTGGATGGAGTCACTGAAACAGTCGGCTTAAATGGACTCCAGGGGATGGTAATGGACAGGAAGGCCTGGAGGAACATTGTCCATGGGGTCATGATGGGTCGGATAGGACTTTGTGACAAACAACAACATTGGTATCTTATGATTATATTACTTTGTTGTTCACATGAACACTGAGAACTTATGCACTAGAGACAAATTCCTTGTGTGTCCAATCACACTTGGCCAACAAAAAACATTTTATTTGAAGTGATAGAAAAATTGTTAATTTTTTTCTCACCTTCTGTAGCTATGCATCTCTTTGGGGAAGAACTGAGATTCATCTATCCTCCAGGCCAAAATCTAGTCACTACTTTTTCAATGCCCCACTGGAAGGTCAACTGGACTTTGCTCCTGTTTAGGATTATAAAAAATAATAATAAAATGGCTTAATTGAAGGGATGTTTTTGGACATATATAAAGAAATAGTTCACCCAAAAAGGTGTGTGTTGATGTTAATATAATATCATAAAATCCCATCCAAGTACTTCATTGGAGTCAACTCTAATTAGTCTTTCAGACCAGGCAATGTTATACAACATATTAAAAGCTGATGGGATTATCAAGCTGCTCGCATTTCACTTTCAGTCACATGAGATTTTGAATGAAATTATGCTAAATTTGGAAGATTAGGTATGGTTTGGTTCAGGGTTTTTTTAGGGGTGGGGTCAGAAAATCAATATGCTGTGTTTTTTGGTAATCAGGTTTCTGTCACATAGTTTTCATCCAACCTTTCTTTTTGAAACCACTAAACAAGGTCATTCTCCTACTGGTCAACTGGATGGAGAGAGTTTGAGCAATGATATAGGTTCATAGTGCTCTCTTGAATGTTCTCTTATTTCAGAATGAATAATCAGGGATCAAATTCAAAGATTTGGAGGTGGAAACTTTAATGTTGTAGAAGTAGCCCTTATTGGGTAGAGAAACACCACAACTTCTTCTCAGAACTGCTGAATCAACAGAAGACTGTCACATGGTTGTCTTTAAAAAGGTTTCGAGGGATAATTATATAGAAATAATCAATGATAAAAGAAATTCAATGATAAAAGACTCAGGACAACAAAAATGCTAAAAATGCAAAATTACTTGTGATCTACCTTCATCTGTTGCCTACACTTTATTTTTTTGTACATTTGTTTTATGCTGCATTTATTATTTTTATAAATAAGTCAAGGTGGCAATCATCCCCAATAGTCCCTTTCCCTCCTATTTTCCTTACAACAACCACCCAGCAAGGGGGATTGCACTGAGAGAGAGTGAATAGCCCAAAGTAACCAGACTGCTCTAGCTGGGTGTCTTAACCACTAGATCAAACTGGCTCAGCTTCAATAACATTGCAAGGGCAAGGGGTGGATTTGATTTCCCACTGTTTTGGTAGCCTTACTGCATCCTTGGAATGACAGGAAACAAATTCTCCAAGGTCTCACATCGATATAGGCAAAAGAGAAAAGGCTTATTTATTTATCAAATATATGTAGCAACCTATCTCATCAATGGTATTCTTTTACATTGTTAATTGTTTGTTTCCTCCTCCCTCCCCAGGTCTCCTCCTCTTTCCTTTTGCAAATTACAAATCCATGGTAATTCTGCATTTTTTCTTAAGGCAAAGAGAATGGATTGCAATACAATACAAGGAAAAAAGAACTAACAATCCCTTAAACCATAATAATCTCAGAGACAAAATATACATTCTTTCAAAGAGATTGCAGAAAACATTTTCATATAAATTTCTATTATTTCATATAATTCATTTCAAAAGACAAGCAAGGGACAAACTGTAAAAGTTAACAAGTACAAAGGGGTGTTTATGTTAATTAATTTTTCTGAAAGAAATGCAGGCATTTTTATGAGTGTCAACAATATGATCCTTAGTGTGAGGCAATACCCTAAAACAGGGATCCTTTTCCAGACCAAGTGCCCAAAGCGTGCCCAAACCCCCAAAATACAATGCATGTGCACCCCCCATTCATGAGCCCCACCACACTCATGTGCATGCGGCCCCCTGCATATGCTCTGCCCCCATGCATGCCGCCTCCTGTACATGCACGACAGACATAATGACAGGTGGTTGGGGGGAGGTGTGCACACATGCGCTGTGGAGCTGAACTGGGGCAATGGCTTGCATGCCCACAGAGAGGGTGCTGTGTGCCACCTGTGACACACATGCCATACATTCGCCATCACGGGCCTAAGACCACTTCTAGATAGACCTAGTTCTGCTCATCCTACACTTTATTAAGCTTGTAGAATTAAATTACAGGTTTGGAGGAACAGAGGGAATGGTAAACCTGAGAAGAGGTGGCTAGATCAGGGATCAATTAGTAGGGCTGTGCCATGCTTCCAATTGGATTCCAAAGTGAGAGATGTTGGAAGGCAGGTCCAGGATCTCATAGTGACTCATTAAAGCATCACTGTCACCTTCCAGCATCAGGTGGCTATAATAAAAGTAGCAGAGGTCACAGGGCAACTTAGGAAAGAAACCATAGCTTTTTCTTTAAATTGCTGCATTTTTTAAAATACTACAAACTGAACCTAAAATTAAATACATACCCTCATCACACAGAAATAGAAGTGGCAAAATTCTATTATGATATGAAGAGAGTGGGACTAAAAGAAAGACTGTGTGGTCTCTATATAATTGTGTCCTCCTTAGCTTTTCAGTTATCGTGAAAGGACTGCACCTTCTCTATAGGTTTCTTACCCACAGAACAAATCCTTAGGTCTCTGTACATTTGGGCTCCATTCAGTGGTGGGTGTTAGCTCGGCGCCGGAAAGAAACACGACTCAGCTGTCCGTTCAGAACCTTTATTAAGAGTGCAAACTGAACTGCCGGCTGGGCTGCTGAGCCTCCTTATATCCTGCTCAGGCATGCCCGCTGGCCAATGACAACAGTTTAAAACTCCCGCCGGGGGAATTGACCAATCCCCCGGCAGATGTCCTTATAAGGACATAACACCCCTCCCCTCCTAGTCCATAGTCCATCAGTCAGTGTGCGCGATCACGTACTCGCGCAGGTAGGCGGGACGCCTGACAGTTCTTCCGGACCTGCGCGGCCCAGTCGGTGGGTTGGTGTTGCTCCGGACGGGTCGAGCCCCTGCGGGCTCTGGTTCCCCCGTCCGGGAACCTCCGGACTCCGTCGTCGAGTGCGCGGGGCCTTGCCTAGCGCCTCCGGCAGGAGTCGCAGCCGTCTCTGGGTGCTGTCCCCGGGTTGCGCCGCCGTTGGTCCGGTGGTCCTCCGGGCTGTTCCAGTCGCCGCAGTCGAGAGGCGGTCGTCTGAACCTCGGTAAGGTTCCCGGGTCCTCGTCCGGTGCCCAGGGTGCCCCCGGGTCAGGGGGTGCGGTGGCTGTCCCCGTGGGTTGACCCCCGGGTGGGGGTGGTTGCGACGGTCCCCTCTTGGCCTCTCCGGGTCGCCCTACCTCGCCGGGGTAGGGTAGGACTCCCTTTTGGGTTTGTTGTTGTCCTACCCTGCCGAATCGGTGCTCACCGTCTCCGTTGTGCTGGTGTCGGTCGACCTCGTCTGGGGGTTGTTGCGTGGCCCGGTCCCGCTGTTCCGTCCACCTCTCGGAGTTGTGTCGGTCTCTGGGGTTGTGCTGTCGGGTGCCACCTTGGTTGGCCGGCTGGCGCCCTCGCTGGTGGAGCAGGTCCCGGTCTACCGTGCTCGCCTTTTCGCTGGTGTCAGCATCTCTCGTGTTGGCCGGCCGAGGTCCTGCCTCGCCGGGTTGGGGCAGCCCACCTCTGCCAGGGTGTTGTAGGCCCTCACCTTCTGGGTGTGGTAGGTCTGCCCAGCGGGGTCGTGGCTGGCCTACCTCGTCGGGGTGTGGTAGGCCTACCTCGTCAGGGTGTGGTAGGCCTACCTCGTCTGGTCGGCGCAGGCCTACCTCGTCGGGGTGGTTTTCCTCGACTTCCTCGATTCCCCTCCACCTTTTCCGGAGCTGGTCGATGTGTCGCCTGCAGGTGCGGCCGTCGTCCAGCTCGACTTCGTAGGACCTCGGGCCGGTCACTCGCATGATCTGACCCTTGAGCCATTTGGGATCGCCCTGGAAGTTGAGCGCGAAAATCAAATCGCCGCACGCAAAGCTTCTTAGCGGCGGTGGTTTGTTCGGCTTGTCTTTCGGGTTGTACATCGGGTGCAGGCGATCTAGCGGTGAGCGCAGCTTCCTCCCCATTAGTAGTTCTGCCGGACTTTTCTTTGTTGTGGTGTGGGGAGTGATGTGTTGGGTCAAGAGGAACTGGTCTATTTGTTCCTGCCAGTCCCCGTTGCCCATTCTAGTCAGTGTCTCTTTTCTAAGCCTCAACATTTTCTCGGCCTGTCCGTTTCCGGCCGGTCTGTAAGGGGCGATGAGTGCGTGCCTGATGCCGTGGCCAGCCAGGAACTCTTCCATCGCCTTCGCCGTCAGCTGTGGCCCGTTGTCGGAGACGAGGGTGTCCGGGAGGCCGTGCGTGGCGAAGAGTCGTCGTAGGGCTCTGATGGTGGCTTCCGTCGTTGTGGAGGGCATGGCTATAACTTCGAGCCACTTGGAAAATGCGTCGACCACGATCAGGAGGTATTTTCCGTTCATTGGCCCGGCGAAGTCGATGTGGATTCGTGACCACGGTCCGGATGGTTGCTCCCACTCTGTCGGGTGTGCTTGCGGGGGTGCTGGTCTCGTTGCCTGGCATGGGTCACATTTGGCAATCCACGCCTCAATGTCTTTGTCTAAGGCGGGCCACCAGACGTAACTCCGCGCCAGGGCCTTCATTCTGACGATCCCCGGGTGACCGCAGTGGAGGGATTGCAAGGTCCGTTTTTGTAATGAGGGGGGGATGACCACCCGGTCGCCCCAGAGGAGGCAGCCTTGCATGGTGGTGAGTTCTTGCTGCCTTCTCTGGTATGGGGCAAGTTCTTGCTTCTGGGTTTCTTCTGGCCATCCCCGCAAAACCCAGGATACGACTTGCCTGAGAATCCTGTCTTTAGCGGTGTGCTGTGCTACCGTGGATGAGGACACCGGGCTGGACTGGTCATCGTCGATATGGTGGAGGCCGAGTGTAGGTGCTGGGTCCTCGATCTGCTCGTTCAGCGGGCACCTGCTGAGGCCGTCGGCGTTTCCGATGATTTTTCCGGGCCGGTGGACCAGGCGGTAGTTGTAGCCCGACAGGAATATGGCCCAGCGTGTCATCCTGGGTGACATGAAGGTTGGGGTGGGTTTGTCCCCCGCGAGGAGGCCCAGTAGGGGCTTGTGGTCGGTGACAATTGTAAAAGCTCTTCCATATACGTATTCATGGAATCGCTTTACGCCCGCCACCATCGCCAGCGCTTCCTTATCAATCTGGCCATAGTTTCTCTCCGCCGGGGACATCGTTTTGGAGAAGAAGGCGATGGGTGCCTCCGTCCCGTTCGGTAGTTGGTGGCTTAGGACGGCCCCGACCCCGTAGGGTGAGGCGTCGCAGGTCAAGGTTAACGGTAGCTCTCCGTTGTACTGGATGAGGAGGCTGTCGGAGGATAGAAGTCTTTTGGCTTTCTGGAAGGCTTCCTCTTCTTCGCTCCCCCACTTCCAAGGTGCCGCCTTCCCTAGGAGTCGGTGTAGTGGTTCAGCAACGGTGGCTTTCTGTTGTAAGAACACACTATAGAAATTAAGTAGTCCCAGAAAAGCCTGAAGCTCCGTTTTGTTTTTGGGGGCTGGAGCCTCGTGTATAGCCCTCACCTTGTTTTTAGTGGGGTGGATGCCCTGGCTATCAATTAAATAGCCCAGGAACTCGACTTCCCTGACTCCGATCACGCACTTGTCTCGTCGGACTCGTAGTCCCTTCGCCTGGAACCGCTGCAGGGCAAGCCTGAGCCGTTCCATTAGTTGGGATTCCGATGTCCCTGAGACTAGGACGTCATCAAAGTAGGGCACTACCCCTGGAATGCCTTGGAGAAGGCGTTCCATCATCGATTGAAAAATCCCCGGGGCGGCACTGACTCCGAACTGGAGCCTGTTGCATTTAAAGGCGCCCCGGTGCGTGACAATCGTTTGCGCCTCCGCAGTTGTCTGGTCCACTGGCAGCTGCTGGTACGCTTGCGCCAGGTCCAGTTTGGCGAAAATTGATCCTTTGCCTAGTGAGTGCAACAGATGTTGCACCACTGGCACCGGATATGCGCTCTGCTGCAACGCACGGTTGATTGTGCACTTATAATCAGCGCAGATGCACACTGATCCATCTGGCTTCATGGGGGTCACAATGGGAGTCTCCCATGCAGCGTGATCGATCGGTTCAAGGATGCCCTGGGCGATTAGTTTATCCAATTGTGCATCCACTTTTGGTCTAAGGGCAAACGGGACTCTGCGGGGCTTTAGCCGAATTGGATTGATTTGGGGGTCTAAATTTAGCGAAATGGGTTTCCCCAAGAATTTACCTAAGCTCCCGTCGAAGACGTCCTGGAAGTCTTCTAGGAGTTTGTCGAGTTGGCTAGTCCTGATTTGGTTTATTCCGCCAATTGTTAGCCCTAGTGGCCTGAACCACTCCACTCCAAGTAGGGTCGGTCGAGCGTCCTTGACGACGGCGATGGGGAGGTCTCCGTTGAAGTCTTTGTATTGCACCCTGATGTTTGTGCGTCCCAGGATGCCAATGGGGTGGCCGCCGAAGTCTACCACCTTTGCCTGGATTGGCTTCAATTGTCCCTTTGAGATGTTGGGCTGGAGTTTCTTGAGGTTATGCCAGGCCATGATGGAGAATGGCGAGCCAGAGTCTATCTCCATGGGGCATGGTGCCCCTTCCACGTGGACGGTCACGTGGAATTTTTCGGATCCCTCAGCTGCGGTGTGTGCGATGGTCGTCTTGTTGACTTGCCGGCCGTTGGATTGCCGCTCGTCGTTCCGCCTCGGCTGCTGGGATCGTCTAGATGACCTTTGGTATTCACGGTCCGCAGGTCTTTGCCGCTCAAAAGATGGTTCTGCCGCTCTGCAGGCCTCGGCGATGTGGCCTTTCCGTCCGCAGCGTCGGCAGGTTGCGTCTCGCCAGCGACATCTGGCGCGAGGGTGGTCCCCTTTGCAGCTGGCGCATCTGTCCTCCCGGCTGCCATCTTGGTGGTTTTCCCGCCTTTGGGGCCTCGTGACCTTATGGACGGCCATTTCCCCGTCTGACTCCGAGCACGTGGAGATGTCCTCGGATGACTGCGGGTGGTCTCTGTGGATCTTGTGGATCCCTTTTGATCGTCGCATCGCTGCTGCCGCTCTGTCGGACGTTTCCGCCGCGGTAGCTTCTTCGATGACGTCCTTGAGGGAGATCTTTTTCCGGCTGAGGAACTTCTTTTGGACTGAGCAGTCCCTCATGCCGAAGACGATCCGGTCTCGTAGCTGGACGTCCACGTTCTCGAACTCACAGCTGGCCGCGATCTTCCGGAGCGCCGATACGAACTCCTTGAACGTTTCCCCTTCGTGCTGATTCCGTTGATGGAATTCGAAGCGGTTGGCTAGAGGAGTGCTCGTGGGCGCGTAGTGTTCTTGGAGAACGTCTTGGAGCTCGGACCATGGCATCTGTTCTATGTCTCTGGGTGCCACGAGGTCCATCGCCATCTCCAGAACTTCGGATCCGCAGTGGGCCAGGAAGAGAGCCCTCTTCCTGTTGTCGTCCAAGTCTGTGAAGCCGCTGCCCGCCAGGAATTGTCGGAAACGCACCATGAAGGACTTCCATTTTTCCTGGCTTGGATTGAATGGAGCCAGAGTAATTTGGGGTCCCGACATGGTTCAGTGACTTGCTCAAGTGATTCAGCTCTTGGATGGCGGGTGCGGTCGTGCTGGCTGCTCGTCGGTTCTTCTTCAGTCCTTCGTCGCCAGTGTTAGCTCGGCGCCGGAAAGAAACACGACTCAGCTGTCCGTTCAGAACCTTTATTAAGAGTGCAAACTGAACTGCCGGCTGGGCTGCTGAGCCTCCTTATATCCTGCTCAGGCATGCCCGCTGGCCAATGACAACAGTTTAAAACTCCCGCCGGGGGAATTGACCAATCCCCCGGCAGATGTCCTTATAAGGACATAACAGTGGGATTCAAATTTTTTAACAACCAGTTCTGTGGGTGTGGCTGGCTGGTCATGTGATTGGGTGAGCGTGGCCAATCTGATATCACTTATGTCAAGGGGCGCTTTGCCCAGCCTCTCCCCTCTCAGCCACTCCTTGTCACCCCCAGCCTCAACCTATCTATAGTTCTGTAAAATGTTGCTCACTTTTTTGACTTTATTATCTGCATCTACATACTATAGATGCACTTTCATGTTCCACTGAAAGGAGGAAATGGCTCACATGCTTTGCCCAAGAGCCAACATGCTTTTAAGGGGCTGCCAGAAAGAAGGGGGGGCAATGTATTTTCCAAAGGAGCAGAAGGCAAAACAAGAAGCAATGGATGGAAACTGAACAAAGAGAGAAGCAACCTAAAACTAAAACTAAGGAGAAATTTCCTGACAGTGAGAACAATTAACCAATGGAACTGCTTGTCTTCAGAAGTTCTGGGTGCTCCAACGCTGGAGATTTTCAAGAAGAGACTGGACAGCCATTTCTCTGAAATGGTATAGGGTCCCCTACAAGGTCCCTTCTAAGTATTATTCTGACACCTTTCCCAAGCCCTCTATTCAGATTTGGCATCCTCAGTTTTCCTGCCTGAATAGGGGGTTGGACTAGAACAGAGGTCTTCAAACTTGGCAGCTTTAAGACTTATGGACTTCAACTCCCAGAATTCTCCAGCCAGCTATGTCAGGGGGACATGGCTTCCTCCCCAGGCCCCTGTCCCTCCGTCTGTCCCCCAACAGCCAGACAAAGCTAAGCAAAAAGCCAGCCCTCACCAGCACCCAGCTTCACCAACAGCAGGCTTTGAAAGGGCAATGTGAGCTTCTACCTGCGTCAACCTAGACTGGGGAGGGAGAGAGTGTGAGCAAGTCAGAGGCCCTTCCCTCCAGCCTTTGCCCAAAGCCCCACACTGCACCAGGAGGCTGAAGTTTGCATTTCTTCCCCATTCCAACCCATGTGTACCTTGGCAATGGGACTGTTTCTCTCCACCCCCTTTTCCAGCTGCTGGATCAGAGGTACGAACCTAGCTTTGCCGCCCATTGCAGCTAGGAATTTCAGAGCCCAGAATGAATGTTTGTGCTACAACCAGCCCCTAGATTGGCTTCCTGCAAACTCTATCTCTCAAGGAGCCCAGCCGAACTTTTGTGCGCCACTCGCTGAGATGGAGGGAGAGGCTGGAGCTAATAGGTAGCCAAACTAAGTGCCCAAAGGACCCCATCCCATCATCAGGAGTCCTGGTGCCTCAGCGAGTGAAACTTTGGCCAGGCTCCTCAGAAGACCACAGAGTTTGCAGGCTGCCTGCTTAGCTAGCGCCCAGATTGGCTAAAACAGAAACATTCATTCTCGGCTTTATTTGAGATTCCTAGCTCCAATGGATAGCAAAGCTAGGACTGACCCCGGCCAGCTTTCTCATTTAGGGAAATGCTGATTGGGAGGGCCTCACGGCAAGAGAAAAGGGTGCGCTTCAAGGTCCTGGTTACTATCTTTAAAGCGCTCCATGGCTTAGGACCTGGGTACTTGCAGGACCGCCTACTACCACCAATAGCCTCCCACCGGCCAGTACGCTCTCATAGAGAGGGTCTCCTCCGGGTGCCGTCAGCCAAACAATGTCGGCTGGCAGCCCCCAGGGGGAGAGCTTTCTCTGTGGGGGCACCTACTATCTGGAATGAGCTCCCCCCAGAGATACGGAGGATCCCGGATCTCCCCACCTTCCACCGTGCTCTTAAGACTTTTCTATTTCGCCAGGCGGGCCTGGCCTAACCACTCCCCGTTTTTAGTGTTAAATTTTAAAAAAAATTTAAATTATATTGGGGTGTTTTAATTCTGTCCGGGCCAAATTCATTTAATCTGTTTTTAGTTGGTTTTTAAATTTTGTACGTATGTATTTTTATTGTTGGCTGTACACCGCCCTGAGTCCTTCGGGAGTAGGGCAGTATATAAATCCAATAAATCCTAAAATCCTAAATCCATTACATATTAGCCTCATCTGAGGCGAGTGGCTGGGAGGGGCAAGGGGCATGGCCGAGTGTGGATAGCTACCGGTTTGGGCGAACCAGTGCAAACCGGCTGAATCCCACCACTGGCTCTATTGAATAACTATGCAAAATAATTTAGATATGATTCAGTTCAGTAAATGAGTCTTTTTTCCTGTTGAGAAGAATGAATATAACAGAATATTTGTTCACTGTGGTATATTTTGCTTACCATATAGATCGCAAACACATTTGAAAAATAGTCTTGTTAATTTTGTTTTCTGCCAAATTGGCTTTATAGAGTATTGGGGGAAGGCATGATGGCTCAGTGGCTAAAGATGCTGAGCTTGTCAGCTGAAAAACTGACTGGATGAGTTCAAGACCCCAGTGCCATGCAACAGGATGACCTTCTGTCTTGCCCCAGTTCCTGCCATCCCAGCAGTTTGAAAGCATGCAAATGAGAGTAGTACCACCTTGCTGGGAAAGTATTCTGTGCACCTTGGCATATAGTCATGTTGGCCACATGACCACAATAATGTCTTCAGTCACTGTTGGATCCCTCACCTAAGAAACAGAGATGAGCACTATCTCCTAGAGTTGGACGTGGATGGATAAGTGAAACATTTATCTTTACATAGTATTAAATATTATTGACAACTTTAAAATTGATATTGAATATCTGGAGCATACTGTGGATAGTCAAGAACAATTACTCAGACTCTATTTACAGGACAAATGCCTAGACTCAAATTATCCTACTTAGAAGGAATACATGAAGACCTAGCACTCTGGAACAGGCTCTAATTCTGGGGGAAGTTAGAAGGAAAGAGGAAAAGAGAACAACCAGCTGAAGGTTAGATGGACTTGCTTAGATGGCCATGGTGCACAGATAAAACAGCTAAAGGAATAGGTTATGTACAAATAATGGGGGGGGGGGAATCTATCAATCTGAATTTAAGAGTCAAAACTGAATTGATGGCACATAGTTAGTAAATCAATCAGGATGATCAATGTCAAGAAATAAGTACAGTCAGATGATACTGCTTGCAAAAAACAATTGTGATGAAATATGCCAAAGAGGTGGAGTGGTAGCCCCTTCACTTTGGATGGAGATAGGAATGTGCTGTACATATCAGTTTTCAATTTTTTATCTCAACTCCATTCTTTCTACAAAGAGTTACTGTTTATTCCTGGTGCAGGCTTAACTGGAAATTGCTGTTGCAATCTGTGTCCTTGAGAGATTGCAGCTTTGGATGCTACAGAAGTTTACAGAATTGCTCTGTGCTGACATAACACTGTTGTTCCAGAAAGTGAGGCAACAAACTACCTACCTATCCAAAATTAAGATGGAATGATAAAACATTGTATTGAAGATAACCTGTAGTGAGATTGGGTTCTTTTCACAGATATAATTGTCTTTCCCATTTTTCTGGATCTCTCTGGATACTATTAATCATGGCATTTTATTTTCTTCAAGAAGTGAAAGTTGCAAAGTTGAAAGTTGCAAAGGTTGTTGAGAGTGTGGTGGCACGACAACTACCTCAGTACCTGGATGAAGCTGTCTATCTGAATCCGTACCAGTCGGGCTTCAGGCCGAGGTACAGCACAGAAACGGCATTGGTCGCGTTGGTTGATGATCTCTGGAGGACTCAGGACAGGGGTTGTTCTTCTGTCCTGATCCTATTAGATCTCTCAGCAGCTTTTGATACCATCAACCATGGTATCATGCTGCAGCGGCTGGAGGGGTTAGGAATGGGGGGGCACTGTGCTGCAGTGGTTCTCCTCTTTCCTCTCTGGCCGTTCACAGTTTGTGTTGGCAGGGGGGCAGAAGTCGACCTTGAGATGCCTTGTTTGTGGGGTGCCGCAAGGGTCGGTCCTCTTGCCCATTCTGTTCAACATTTATGTGAAGCCGCTGGGTGAGATCATCTGTGGTTTCAGGGTGAGGGTCCATCTGTACATTGATGATACGCAGCTGTACATCTCCACCCTGGATCACCCCAATGATGCCCTTAACATGATGTCCCATTGCCTGGAGGCCATATGGATCTGGATGTCCTCCTGGACTCATGGCTGTCTTTAGAAGATCATATGACAGCCGTGGCCAGGGGGGCCTTTTATCAGGTTCGCCAGATCCACCAGTTGCATCCCTTTCTGGACCAGAACACCCTGCACACGGTCACTCATGCCCTCGTCACGTCCCGTCTGGACTACTGTAATGCTGTCTACATGGGGCTCCCCTTGAAGAGCACCCAGAGACTCCAACTGGTCCAGATTGCAGCCGCATTGCCAATTATGTAACACCTCTCCTGCGCGAACTGCACTGGTTCCCAGTGGTCTTCCGGGTGAGATTCAAGGTGTTGGTTACCACCTTTAAAGTGCTCCATGGCTTAGGACTTGGGTATCTACGTGATCGCCTTCTGCCACCAATAGCCTCCCACCAACCAGATGAGTCCCCCACCCCTGAGGGACTCCTCAGGGTGCCATCAGTCAAATTATGCCAACTGGTGACCCCCAGGGGGAGGGCATTCTCTGTGAAGGCTCCAGCCCTTTGGAATGAATTGCCCCTGGAGATACATAACATCCCCGACCTTCGTGCTTTCCACCGTGCCCTCAAGACCCTGATGTTCCAACAGGCCGGGCTAACCATCTAAACGATTTTTAATTTGTTATTTTAATTCTGGGTTTTTATTTATCTGGGCCAAACTGTTTAATAATTTTAAATTGCAATTTTATGATGTTTGTGTGTTTGTGTTTTTACCTTGGCTATACACCGCCCTGTGTCCTACGGGAGAAGGGAGGTATAGAAATATAATAAATAAATAATAAATAAATAAATAAAATGGAGACTTTGTCTTCTAACTAGGGAATGTTCTTGGACTCAAAGCTTCTGCTTAAATAGCAGATGGCAGCTACCATGTCCATTATAGCCTTTCCTGGACTATGAGAAGAGGACTCTTCTCATAGTCACTCATGCTTTACATACACAATGGACACTGACTATAATCACCTTTTGAAAAGTTAAGAGAATCACTATAAAATGATACCCATTATATCCGGCCACTAGAATCGGTGCAAAAGAATACAATGGTTAAAATTATCAAAGGCTGCTGAGACATGCTCCACCTCAATACAGGCTCTGCTACAGATTGCTAACAAGCAAGACCAAAAGTGGTCTTGACATCCTAAATGTCAGCATGAAATCCAGATGAAGTGAGTGTAGATAATATGGATTGTTGAAGGAAGGTTCTTTTAAGGAAGGCCATGTTGTCTGACCATGTTGTCAACAAAAAAAGGTTGGAGATAGAGAGCTAGTTCAAATGTTCTGTCTTGGTCTAAGGCTTTCTCACACTTAAGACCTATGTATCTATGGGGCTTCCGGGTTGGGACTCCGACGTCGCAGGGCGGCTTTCGCGTAGCTGCCGCCCTCCGCGCGCATTAGAGCCGCTAAACAGCTGTTCAGCGGCTCGGAAAATCCCCCTTCTTGTTTTGGGAGGGGGTAAGAGCCGGCGAAGTCTAGGTTGAGCCCCAGAGACACCCCCAGGGGATTTTTTCTAGCCTTGGAAGGTGTTCTGTGTGAGGGCTCCCTATTCCCCTCGCTGAAGCTCCGCGCACCGAGGGACCTCTGTCAGCGGCAGAGCGAGACAATCGGAATCATCCCATCCTTTTAAATAACATCTTGCAACGGCTAAGTGGTGAGGAAAACTTTCTAAAGGGGGAATTTTGCAAAAAAAAAAAAAAGGAGTTTTAAAGCTTGCTGAGGCTTAAAGGAAAAAAAGTGGCAGTTTAAAATTTGGAGCGGAAAATGGCGCTTGGCTGAAAGAGCAGAAACGAAACTAGAAAGTGAAACTGGCTGAAAGAGCAGAAACGAAACTAGAAAGTGAAACTGATAATTAACAATTTAAGCCTGCCTGGTGTTAACTTAAAAGACTTTGAATATTTTAAAGTGGAAAAGAACTTTGGCTGTTCCCCCTTCCTGCAAAACTGGGGAGAAAGACTGGATTTTTAGAGAAGGGAGGAAGATTTTCTTTTTTTAAGAAACTAAGGTGTTCTCCAGGCATGGCTTCAAAGAAAACTGGTGGGGATTCCCCTCCTCACCAGACAAAGGAATTACCAGCCAAGCCAATAGCTCAGTCTCAGAGTACGATGCAAGGAGGAGGGAATGAGGATCTGAAAGCTTTCATGGCCAACTTAACAGCATCTCTTGCTAATCAGATTAAAGATTTGAATGTGAAGATTGAAAATAATCAAAATGAAATGAAACAGTTTGTAAAGGAAAAAAGTGATAAGTTGAATCAGAATGTAACTACAGTGGTAACGGCTCTCACTGATGCTCTGGTGGTGGTTGAAAAAAAAGTGGATGACTTAAATTTAGATGTGCAAAAGAATAAAAAAGATGCAGAGGAGAAATTTTTTAAGGTGGATCTGAGAAACCAAAAGATGGAAGAGGAAATTACCATACTACAATTTCGAAATATGGAGTTTGCCATAAGACTAAGGAGTCTGAAGGAAAATAACAGACAGGATTTGAGGGCTGTTTGTGTGGATATTTTGGCTAAAATCGCAAAACTGGACCCTGAGCTAATTGAGAAAAGAATTGACAAGATTTACAGGGTTAATTCTCAAGTAGCGAGACAGAGGAATTTGCCCAGAGATGTTGTGATTTATTTTAATGACAGAACGCTGAGAAACGATATTTTGCGCAGTTCTTTTCATACCACTATTCAGGCGGAGGGCAATCAAATTGGAGTTTTTAAAGAACTACCACCTAAAATGTTGAGAGATCGGAGAGATTACGGCTTTTTGGTGAATGAATTGAAAAGGAGACAGATCCCATTCAGATGGGATGCACCTGTGGGAATTATCCTGAGATATGAGGATGTCAGATATCGTTTGAATTCGTTGGCAAAAGCACAACACTTTTTCCACAATATTCTTAAAAGATCTCCAACACCACCATGCTCATCTACATTGTTGTCAGTAGAAGGAGCCTTTCAACACAAGGATTTCGAGGAAGAGACATTAGAACCTTCAAAGGAACAAGAGCAACAGGCAATTCAAGTGTTGGCAGCGGAGGATGTTTTAGGAGCTGAAGGTGGTTTAACGGAGGATTTTTTTATCGGCCTCCCAGAGCCAAGAATAAAACATCCCAGAGCGACAAGAGAGGTGGACCCGGATCTTGAATTGATGATGCAAGAACCAAAAGATCAACGTGTAACCCGGGCAGCTGAAAAGCAGAGACAAGAGAAGCAAAAACAACAGATGTTCGAGATGCCACAAGAAGTGAAAGGTATGAATGGTACACCACAAAAATCTGAAGCAGTGGGAGGGGCAAGACCTAAGACTTCGGTTGTTGAACAAAGTCTTAGACAAGTCCTTGGCAAGCTTCGTGAATCTTCAGATGGCAGTTAGATTTTTATCGTGGAATGTGAATGGTCTGAACTCCCCACAGAAAAGAAGGAAAATATTTTATTATTTGAATCAATATAAAAATGAAATTGTTTGCCTCCAAGAAACTCATATTAGAACCCAGGACCAAAAATATTTGATAAATTCAAAATTTGGAGTACACTTTATTTCTTCTAATCTGGCAAAAAGGAATGGACTAGTGTTGTATATTTCTAAAAGAATACCAGCTAAACTTGTAGAAGCGGATGATCAAGGAAGATATATTGCGGTTGAAATAAATATACAGAATGTTCAGTTTCTTTTAATAGGAATCTATGCCCCGAATCAGCAGCAAGAAACTTTTTATAAATTACTACATAGCAAAATATTGCAATGGAATTATAAATCTTTATTGATAATGGGAGATTGGAATGGAGTTATCGATGCAAATCTTGATAAGAAGACATTGGCTAAGAAGGGGAATAAATTACCACAGACTTTTTTTGCATTGAAAGAAGAATTACAATTGAAGGATGTATGGAGAATACATTACCCGAAGCAACAGGATTTTACTTTCTTTTCTGATAGACATCAGTCTTTTTCCAGAATTGACTTTATACTGGCTTCTTCTGACTTATCTTCTAATACGACTAAGACTAAGATTTTTCCAAGAACTCTGTCTGACCATAGTCCTGTATGGATGGAAATGGATTTTGGCAAGAGGGAGAGAAGATCCTGGAGACTTAATGAGAATCTATTTAGGTATGAGAAGAATATAGAGGATCTCAAAAAACATCTGAAGGAATTTTTCCAGTTGAATTTGAATAAAGGTACACCTATTGAAGTTGTTTGGGATGCAAGTAAGGCTTACATGAGAGGTGTACTGATTTATATGAATTCTAAGCAAAGGATAATTCGACAAAAGAAAAGAATAGAATTGGAGGCTGAAATAAAGGCAAAAGAACAGCTGCATATAAAAAATCCGACTGATCAGAAACTACAGCAAACTATAAAACTTTTGAAAGAACAATTTCAAATATTGTTAGCTGATCAGACGGCGACTAATTTGCAATTTGCCAGACATAATACCTTTTGTAATGCTAATAAACCGGGCAGATGGTTAGCATATACTCTAAAAAAGAAACAAAGTTCTCATGTAATAGAATCTATTGAATACAAAGGTAAACAGGTGTTTCAACAGAAGTCAATTCATCAAGCCTTTTTAGACTATTATTCAAATTTGTATTGTAAAGATAATATTCAAGAGGACCTTATTGACAAATATCTTGGAAAGATGAGAGTTACAAAAATTTCATTGGAACAAAGGGAAAGACTTAATTGTTTAATAACCTCTGAAGAGATCTTGTTTGCAATTAAACAACTGAACACAGCTAAAGCTCCTGGGACGGATGGTTTGACAGCAGTATACTATAAGAACTTACAATCTGAGTTGGTAGAGCATCTGAAGGACTTATTTTGTAGTATACAACGGGGGGGTAAAATACCCCCCTCCTGGAAAACGGCCTTTATTTCACTTATACCAAAGGAAGACGGCTCTTCAAAACCAGAAAATTTTAGACCAATATCTCTCCTGAATACGGATTACAAAATTTTTGCTAAAGTTCTGGCCAACAGACTGATCCAGTTATCCAAGAGGTGATTCACAGTGATCAAGCAGGTTTTATTGAGGGGAGATACATGAAGGACAACGTGCGGCAAGTCATAGATTTATTGGAATATCTTGAGAAGAGTAAACAGATCCCTGCGGCGCTGGTATTTTCGGATGCGGAGAAAGCGTTTGATCGAGTCAATTGGGATTTTTTATTAAAGACTTTATATAAAATGGACTTCGGAGTTCAGTTTGTACAAGCAATTGAGGCAATCTATCAAGAACAGACAGCACAAATGGTTATTAATGGAAGTTTAACTACTAATTTTCAGATACAGAAAGGAACCAGACAAGGTTGCCCGTCATCTCCATTGTTGTTTATTCTAACTTTAGAAGTTTTGTTGAATTCTTTACGGGACTCGAATAAATTGAGTGGAATCGTTGTAAAGCAAAAAGACTATAGGACGAAAGCATTCGCAGACGATCTGGTTGTAACCCTAACACGACCTTTGGAATCAATCATCCAGATGAAAAAAATTATTGATGATTATGGTTTGGTCTCAGGTTTCAGACTAAACCAGAAAAAGACTAAGATGATAGTTAAGAATATGTCGGAACCACAAAGGATTGAACTGGAAAGGGCGGCAGGCTTTGAAATAGCTACAAAGGTGAAATATCTAGGAGTCCAGGTTGCAGTGTCTAACACTAAACTTTTTCAAAATAACTATGAGACTTTGTGGCATGAGATACAAAAGGATCTTGAGATATGGAAGAAACTGCAACTATCTTTACTTGGGAGAATAGCAGCTATTAAGATGAACGTTCTACCTAGATTTCTGTTTTTATTTCAAATGATTCCAGTGCTTCAAAGTGATAAAACATTGATTGAATGGCAGTCAGGTCTAAATAAATTTATTTGGAACCAGAAAAAGCCAAGAGTTAAGTTTAAAATCATGCAAGATGTTCGTGAAAGAGGTGGCCTCAAAGTTCCAAACCTACTTTTATATTATGAAGCTACAGTGTTGACTCAAGTGGGTGATTGGCTTGGAATAATGAAAAATGACATACTGAATTTAGAAGGCCATGATTTGGACTTTGGTTGGCATGCATACTTGTTTTACGAGGATAAGCTGGATAATGTTTTTAAAAGTCATATATTGAGACGGGCCTTGATGAGAGTTTGGAAGAAGCATCAGTTCAAGTTGGATTACAAAATACCTTTGTGGTTGGATCTTGGGCAGATTGTGCCAAATATAAAGTCACTCGGGGGGTTGTTATACAAAGAGATACTTTTCAATGATGGGGGCAGATGGAACTTGAAATCTTTTAAAACTCTGTTGGAAGATGGGAAGAATTTAACTTGGTTGCAGTATTGTCAACTTCAATTGAGATGGAGAGAAGATCAGAAAATTGGACTAATGTTACATGAAGAAGATCTGGTGATACAGATGAAACAGAAAGGACCGATGCATATTAAGAGGGTGTATAATTTACTGCTAGAAAGAGACTCAGAGAGTGAACTAGTCAAGGATTGTATGATAAAATGGGCACAGAATTTTGCAGAACCAGTGATGTTAGAAACTTGGGAAAAGATCTGGGTCCAGAATGTTAAATTTACGCAGGCACAGAATCTGAGGGAAAATTTTTATAAGATGTTTTATAGATGGCATTTAGATCCTAAGAAATTATCATGTATGTATCCAAATGTTCAACCTAAGTGTTGGAGGTGTGATTGTTTGGATGCTACATATTTTCATATCTGGTGGACTTGCAGGAAAGTGAAAGCTTTCTGGATTAAACTTTGGTGGGTTATGCAGAATGTTTTGAAAAAGAAGCTTCAATTTTCTCCGCAATTGTTTTTGTTGGGTATAGTTAAGGATTGTTCACCGAATGAAACAAGACTGATTTTATATATGATTACTGCAGCTAGATTACTGATTGGACAATATTGGAAAAAAGATAGCGTACCGACTATAGAAGAATGGACTTTGAAGATGGCTAATCTTGCGGAAATGGCAAAGATTTCTGCATATTTAAAAGATAGGACCCATGAAGTTTTTGTTCGGGATTGGAAGAATTGGGTGGATTATGTGCAGAACAAATATCAAACTAAGAAGTACCAGCTAGTATTTGATTGAGGACAACAAAAATGGGATGATTATGTTTAGAATAAGTACTAAATTAAGAATTTTTGGTTAGCTTTCTGATAGAGCTTGAAGTAATAAAGGATTACTCTTACGGTTATTATTAGGTTAAATATATATATTATATTGTTTCTTAGATATTAATTTGATACATACTTTGTTTATACTGCTGTCTTTGATAAAACGATGGGGAAAAATTTTTATACATGTGTAGTTTTAAGGGGGCATTTACAAATCTTATAAATTTTATTTGTTTAATATGTTTTTTTATTACTAGTTAGAATTTCGGATTAATTTTATTGTCAGAGTTATGATATATATTATGGATCTCACCTATATCTAAGCCTTAATAATGATTGAAATATACTTATGATTTGTATGTAACGGAAGTCAGGGGGGGAGGGTTGGGGGGAAAAGGGGGGAGGGGGGTAATTGTGGGATTAAAAATGTATTGTAAAACTTTTTCAATAAAAAAAAAGACCTATGTATCTATGGAATGGTCTTTTCCCAGAGCCCTTTGTCCTATCAAGAGATGGGGAAGGTGTTTCATATTTAGGAGTGATAGAGACATGCCTTCTCATTGTCTTTTTCCATGGCATTCATCCTCAGTTTCTGTTGCCTACAATTATATTCATTATTTCAGAAAATAATTTTAACCTGCCTTTTACAAACTATCTCAGTATATATTAGCTATGAGAGATATTGGATTTCAGAACTGTTGTTAAAACACTGTTGCTCCATTTGTTACAATAGCTGTTTATTTTAATGTTGCTTCTTCATTTTATTTCATTTATTTCAGATCTTTGCTGTAATCCATTTTGACTCTTGCTCAATTGAGCAGATTATCCTCTATATTCCAAGTTCACAAAGTGTTTATTTTCAGAGACCAAAATTATATGTATTATGCTAAATTAATTAATCAAGCTAATGTTTAACAGAAGATCAAGCAGAATAAGATGATCAAAACAAAGAAATTCATGCATTCCCATGAACAGCAAAGGGGAAGTGAACACATTTTTATATTTAGGGGCTCAAGAAATGAAAGGTCCAGAATTTCTGTCCTATACTTCTAAACTGTATCATGGGACTTCCAAAACTCCCACCACTGTTGAATCTGGCTAAGCATTATCTTTCTGTACTGCTGGAGGTAAATAATTAACCACTCATTTAAATCTTAAAGCAAAATCATAGCAGTATTTCTAAAGAGGAAAGATACCTTATGTAAGAGCAGTAAACATAACTGTTTGGAATACTTGCAAAATTTCAGTGAGGCAATGTGATGCAATCATTATAGCTCTATAAACAGAGTGTTATGTCCTCTCTCAGGAGTTAGATTTGATCCAGTACCAATTCCAACATGAAGATCTTTTATGTGCTCTTCGCATGCCTTTTCCTTGCATTACTTCTTGAATCAGGTAAAAAACTAATTTACTGATTATTTAGAAAGGACTGATAATTCTTGTTCTAAACAAATATGATCATCTTTGAAGGCAGTGTAATCTACTAAAATTTTCTTGGGTCTATCATTCAATTTAGGGCCAGAATTTGTACAAGTTTAAGGAATTTAAATTAAGTCTTCATCTTTTAGCTAGAAATATCACAACAATTAGGACCTTTTTTTGCTCTAAAAATAGTTACGAGGGTTGGCATATTGACAATCTGAACTTCCAAACATCTGAAAAATATATCATTGATTTTTCTTCTTAATTAAAATTAGATATCCAATATGTGTCAAGAAGGGACTGGAAAAAACAATTTATTGATTCACTATTCTATTGGGGGGGGGGAGTTGAGTAAAGAAGAAAACGTTTATACTATAGTAATCATCAAGTGAATTAACTTATACTTGTTATGTATATAAGTTTTGGCGGGAGATTCAAACCCAATGGGTCAATCGTGATTGGTCAGTCACCTGGCCAGCAGAGTATTTAAGGAGAGATGTTTACCTGTAACCTTTGCTGAAGTCTCACTCTACATTAAAGAGCTGTTGTCACTACCTTGCTTCTGCCTCCTCAATCGTCCAACGCAACAATACTTATTTGGAAAAGGAAATATTTTGAAACAGAGAAATTCTCTTTTTCCAAGTACTTATCATTATTTTCTTAATAGAAGAAGCAAAGTATACATGCTCCCTTAAGAAAAGCTTGACTCTCGAGGATTAAATGAACAACCCAATGTGCTTCCCTTTCAGAGCAGTTCAAAACCGGTGTGTTCTTCCCATTTTCTCTAAAGCTTTTTTGACAGCTGGGTTTTCCTGGAGTTTGTTCATGCAAGTCATAACTAGCCCACATATGTGCAGTCTTTTAGAGCAGAAAAGAGCATAAATGGAAATGTTTTCTACATTAAGCAAGAGAGGAAAATCCAGAGGAAAACCAGACCCTGAAGTTCAAAGAAAATTATCCATTTTTATCCAAAACTTCTCCATCCAAAACACTTACTAGAGACAACCATTGTGACCCAAGATTATTCATTGTAATAGTGGGAAGAGAGAGATAGTAAAAGAGATACCCTTTGTAATGAAGCCGATTGTTTCCTCTCAACTGCCTCAATAGGTACACACCTGCCAGCCAATTCTACTCTGGCCAGGGTTGAGACTTGGCTTGATTTGTGATTTATTTGGGCTATTGCAGGGAAACCAATTCATCTGGTCAGATAAAACTGCTTGAAAGAACAGGAATTCTCAACAGTGGTGGTATCATAGAAAGAGAAATGTATGTAAATATTAAAGTATCTTTACTCATCATTTACCTGACTCCTCTTTTCCTTTCCACAGTGAGTGCCGGTCCACTTTGTATTCAACAATCAGGGACATGCTATCCTCCACCCTGTCCTGCTGACGCCTACTATCTTGGACAATTGGATTGTGGGTTTCAAATTTGCTGTAGAAAGTAAGAAAATCCTTCCCTAATAGAAATGCCACAAATATATATTGGGATAATTTGCCTGATATTGTTTGCATTCACAAAGCATTGCAAGGGATTGACATCACAAAGAGAAAATATGTTTTGGAGGGGTAGAAAAAATGTTAAATTCACTTTGATTAACCTATTATTTTATATCATTGCAGTATAACAGTAACAAAATAATGACAACTCAATCTACTGCCCTGGATGTCTTCAACAACTGGCCAATGACCTGACATCACCATGTGCTATCACTTTATCTTTCTTTATATACATTGCTATCTACCAAACTCTAAAAATGCATTGAAGTAAAACCTGGCAATTTTTCTTTGAAATACAGTTAAATGAGCAATTTTAGTTGTGTGATTTTTTTTTACTCTTTCTGTGTGTGCTTGTGTGTGTGTGTGTACCTGCGTGCACATAAAGCTTTATTTACATTTCAGTGTGGAAGACATTTTCCGTTCTATACTATAAATACTATACTATACTGTAAATTCACATATTCTCATTCTTTTCCTATATTTATTTACTCAATATCTCAAGTATTAATCATAGATCACTGAAAAAAACACTTAAAATACAAATAATTAGTAATTATTTATAGTTACTAATTATTTGTATTTTAAATGTTTTTGTTTGTTTGTTTGTTTGTTTGTTTAGGGTTCACCGCTGTTATTCAAAACCTGACCAATTATGGAAGAGAATCTTCCTTATCTGATGGAACAAAGTCAGCCTAAAGTTCATCAGGCTTACCTGAATCATTTAGCATTATTAATAGGAGTACAGACAAAAGATGAGCTTTCTGCAGACAATGTTGTAAAAAGAACAATATATCAGCATATGAAATCAACCTGGGCAGTCAACACCAGGGCAGGTTTGACTGGCCATAGGATTTTTATTAAATATGTGTTGAGAGAAAACTATTAAAAGTATTGGGAATCTATAGAGAAAGCCAATAATGAGAAAGCCAACAACATCAACAAAGCTTAGTTTATGGAATAATCACAGAAGAGAGTGGGGTTTAAATATCAACCGAATAATAATAATAAATGTTTTCTCCTTTTTCTGTAAGTTTCAGAAAGTAGGCAGACATTTTACTTTTATTAATCAATTTGGGGCAGTATATTCATTAGACCACATGAATGTTTATATGTCTATGTGTGTGTACTTGCATGTATATCTTTGTTTAAATTTCAGTGTGGAAGCCTTTTCAGCCCATGTTATATCGACATATAGTGTCATTCTTTCCCTTTGTTTGCTTGCTGAATATCCGGGCTATTAATCATAGACCATAAAAAAAACATTTAAAATAGAAATAATAAAGTAATTACCAATGTAAGCCTTAGACCAATTTTTGCTTGTAAAAAATTGCTCTAAGGCTTATATTGAATAATTACTTTATTTATAACTGCTATTACACCAAACCTCACCAGTCAAATGGAATATAATTTTCTTTATTTGATGGAAGAAAGTCAGGCTAAAGTTCCTCAGGCTGACCTGAAACATGGGAGAAGAGACAAAAGAGCCTTCTACAGATATTTTTGTAAAAGTGACAATGTAACATCAGATGATGGATGAACTTAATCTGAACCCACACCATGAGGTCAGGTTTGACTGGCCATAGGAATCTCATTAAATATGTGTTGAGGGAAAGCTGTTAAAAGTATTGAGATTCCATGGAAAAAGCCAATAAATTTATGGTACATTGTTCAGTAAAAATAGAATAGAATAGAATAGAATAGAATAGAATAGAATAGAATAGAATAGAATAGAATAGAATAGAATAGAATAGAATAGAATAGAATAGAATTCTTTATTGGCCAAGTGTGATTGGACACACAAGGAATTTGTCTTGGTGCATATGCTCTCAGTGTACATAAAACATCAACAGAGCTCAATTTATGAAATAATCACATAGCAGACTAGATAGGTTTGAATATGAACCATTGATGAAATTCAAAAAATTTCCCTACTGGTTCTGTGGACGGGTCATGTGACCGGGAAAACCAACTATCACACTTTACACAAAAATAACACAAAAGTTACACAACTGACTCACACCCAATGCAAAAGCCGCTAGACTTCACACAAAATGGCCCCTGCAACCAGCAGTAACCTCACAGAGTCACAGAGAGCTCAAAAACAAACTATCACTTTACACAAAAATACCGGTTTGAGTATTTAAAAAGTAAAAAAAAAGTTCTGATGATCACGCAGCACAGTTGATTGTCACATCTGATCCTTGGAATGTTTTCAAAACTTTTTTAAAGCATTTTTTTTACTATTTATTGCCCGAATCGGTAGTAAAAAAAATGCTTTAAAAAAGTTTTTAAAAAGTTTCAAGGATCAGCAGTGCCACACAATCCTCGGAATTTTTCTTTTACTTTTTAAAGCATTTTTTTACTACAGGTTTGAACAAACCACCCTGAAAAGGTAGCATTTCACCCCTGATAAAAACCTATTGATAATTTTTGCCCATATATAGATATAGATATAGATAGATAGATGATAGATAGATAGATAGATAGATAGATAGATAGATAGATAGATACAAAACACTCTGTGTGTGTGTGTGTGTGTGTGTGTGTGTGTGTGTGTGTGTGTGTCTTTGGTTATTCGGGTCTTCTCCCGCATAAAATTGGAAGTGTCTTGGTGACGTTTCGATGAAGTCTCATTCATCATCTTCAGGCTGATGTTTTCGGCTTCGTCCTTCTAGGAGCAATGTGTGATTGCAGCTGTTTCTTCCTTTTAACTGCTAGTGGGGGTGTGAACTGATTGGGTGGGAGCTTGGCTGTGTTCTGATTGGGTGGAGGTGTGTTCTGATTGGATGGGGTGTTGGCTGTGCTCTGAATGGCTGGGGGTGTGTTCTCTTTGGGTGGGGGCTTGGTTGTGCTCAGGTTAGTCTGAATTGCAGGGGGATTAGAGCTGGTGAGCTGCAATGCTGTTGTTTGGCTTTGTGTTCATGTTCATGCCATATCTTCATGGTGGGTATCAGTCTGCTTCATGTATGGATTGGAGGGGTTTAAAGTGGCTAATGATGCAGCTGTGGTCTGGCTTCTGGTCTGTGGTCATGTCTCATCATTGATGTGGGTTTGAATCTGCTTTCTGTGTGGATGTGTGGTGATGACATCCTGTGTGACCCTCGTGAGTGTGGGTCTGGTGTCATTCCTCATGTCAGGAACTTGTTTGTCAATAAGGGCGGGTTTCCAAATGGCTGGTAGGCGGGAGGTATCATCTCATTTATTCATGCTGTGTGGGCATTTTTCTATCTCAATGGCTTCTCTGATTATTCTGTTGTCAGTTTAGGTGATAGTTCTGGTCTTTTTAAAGTCAATTTCATGCCCTGTGGCTTTAAGGTGTTGGACCAGGGAAGAAGTTGGTTCTTCTTTTCTTTTCTTCTAAAGAAAAGAAACCAATCAGAACACACCTCCACCCAATCAGAACACAGACAAACTCCCACCCAATCAGTTCACACCCCCACTAGCAGTTAAAAGGAAGAAACAGCGGTGATCACACATTGTTCCTAGAAGCACGAAGCCGAAAACACCAGCCTGAAGATGACGAATGAGACTTCGTCGAAACGTCTCCAAGACACTTCCAACTTTATGCGGGAGAAGACCCGAATAACCAAAGACCTACATACAAACACCCACGATACGAGATGTATATAAGGTTGTTTTAAAAGTCAGATATGTCAGCTCTGGAATGTTGACAAGATAAGGATCCCAAAGTTTGTGCTAATTTCAGGCCTATTTCATTAATTCAAATGCATATTAATATCTTAACTAGTACATAATAGATAGGCTACTAAACACATACATACATAGCATACTACATACACACACACATACATACATACATATATACATACATAGTACATAGATAGGCTCAAAATCCAAATGGCTCTCAACAGACTTGAACGTAACAAAATGAAATTGAGTGTAAAGAAAAGTAAAGATTTACACTTAGGAAAGAAAAAACAAATCTACAAATACAGATTAAGTGAAACCTGACTCAATAGTAGTAACTGTGAGAAGGATATTGGAGTCCTAGTGGAAAACCACTTAAATATGCAGCAGCAGCCAGAAAAGCAAATGCAATCCGAGATTGCATTAACAAAGGGATAGAATCAAGATCACATGAAGTACTAGTACCACTTTATAAAGCCTTAATAACACCATACTTAGAATACTGCATCCAGTTTTTATTATAAAAAAAGATGTGGAGACTCTGGAAAGAGTGCAGAAGAGAGCAACAAAGGTGATTGGGGGGGGGGGGATGGAGGCTAAAATATATGAAGAATGATTTCAGGAATTGGATATGTCTAGTCTAGTGAAAAGAAGGACCGCAAGGTGACATAATAACAATGTTCCAATATCTAAGGGGCTGCCACAAGCAAGAGGGGGATCAACCTATTTTCCAAAACACCAGAAGGCAAGATTAAAAAAAATGGATGGAAGCTAATCAAGGAAAGGAGCAGCCTAAAACTAAGGAGAAATTTCCTAACAGTGAGAATAATTAACCAGTGGAATGGCCTGCCTTGAGAAGATGCGGGTATTCCATCACTGGAGGCTTTTAAGAGGAGACTGGACAGCCACTTGTCTGGAATAGTATAGGGTCCTCTGCTGTCCTCACCCACGCATTTACACACATACATAATTGTGGTCTAGTGGGTTTATTAATATTCCCCAGCAATTCCCTTCACTAAAAACATTGAACTGACTTAATCAAGTCCAGCCATGAGCAAACCAATGTTAGTCCACAGTACAATATCCCAAATAGTCCACAAGGCACTTGAAAGGGCCTGGTGGCTCAGCAGACTAAAGCATTGTGATTAACATCAGCTGTCTGCAATTACTGTAAGTTCGAATCTCACCAGGCTCAAGGTTGACTCAGCCTTCCATCCTTTCTAAGGTAGGTAAAATGAGGACCCAGTTTATGGGGGCAATAAACTGACTTTGTATAAATATACAAAAGTATGAAGGCTATTGCTTAATGCATTGTAAGCCGCCCTGAGTCTCCAGAGAAGGGCGGCATATAAATCAAATTAAAAAAAACAAAAAACAAAATAACTTCCCCAGGAAAACTTAAATCCACCAGAGAAAACACAAGAGAGCTTATGGGGCAAAAAGGCTTCAGAGTCTCGAAGGCATAATTCAATTCCAAACATGGTGTCAATCCAGAGTGAAGCAGGAATCATGATGGCCAAACACACAGCTAGAAAGCAAAGAAGTTGTTCCCAGCAACTCCTCCATCTGTTTGTTGTGATAAATAGCCAGCTTCCAGTGTAGCCCATTAAGATGGGCAGGAATGTTGTACTTACCCTGAATGTTCTTTCTCATTGCGCTGCATGAGAGTCCATTGGATGGGTTATCCTCATGTGATTGGCTAGAGACTGAGTTGAAATTTGGTTAAACACACCTCTTCTTCCTGTCTAGCTCCAGTTTGTTAATGAAAATCTGGATCCAAAGAAACATAAATATGAACAGAAACAGAATTAGTAGAAATCTGGAGCCCCCAATATAGGGAAGGTATGGACTCTCATGCAGCACAACAAGAAAGAACGTTCAGGGTAAGTACAATGTTCCTTCTCCCTTGCACTGCTTAGACAGTCCATTGGATGGGATATACCCAAGCTCAATATCCCTAGGGCGGGAAGGATTAGAGTCAGATGCCGCTTCCATGTTGGAGGCCCTGGCGATCAAAGGCTGCCTCGGCTGATGTAAATTTGTGCAATTTGTAGTAATGGATGAAGGTGTTGGGGAAGCCCAAGTGGCCACCCTGCAGATTTCAAGAAGAGGTGCCTGGGTGGCCCAGGTAGCAGTGGTAGCCGTGTTCAGTGTTGAATGTGCTATGAAAAGGCCAGGAAGAGGCTTGCTCCTCTGTTTGTAGGCCATTGCTCTGCAGACTTTGATCCAGCAAGCTATGGTGGAAGATGATAGCTTTGCGCCCAGAGAGCTGGGCTGAAAGAAAATGAATAATGATTCCAATTTTTGAAATGGAGCTGTCCTGTTGATGTACTTCCTCAGGGCCTTGCGGACATCGAGGGAATGCCAGTGTCGTTCGCTGGGATGAGTAGGTTTGGGACAGAAGTCAGGTAGAAAGACTTCCTGGGCCTGTGAAACCAGGTGTTAATTTTCAGAAGGAAGGTGGGATCCATCCATAAGATTACCCAGTTGGAATGAAAGATGCACAAATCCTTGCGTATCGAAAGGGCCACCAGCTCTGATACATTACAGGTAGAAGTTATAGCAACAAGGAAGGATACCTTGAAGGCCAGAAATTTGAGACTGGTGGAGCCAAGTGGTTCAAAGGGTAAAGCAGTTAAGGCCTGAAGAACAAGGCTGAGATCACAGGAGGGATACCAGTGAACTGGGGATGGGGACAAAGGTTGGATACCCCTCTGAAAAAACAATGAACCCAGGGATGCCAGGACAGTGAGCTATGATCCTGGAAGGTGGGGACAGTTGCCAATGCAACGACCTGTCGGCAGGTATTATTGATGGCCAAACCGGCATCTAAACCCACTTGAAGTCAAGGACCTGGGGAATGGACACTTCTGTAGGAACAATCCCCATTTGGAACACCAGCAAAGGAATGAAGTCCAGGTTGCATCATATATTCGAATCGTAGATTGCCAGCAGAAGGCCAGGAGAGTAGAAATCACTCTGGGTGAGAAGTGGTCCCTTTTCAGGAGCTTTCAAGTGCCAGGCAGCCAGCTGGAACCATTAGGGGTCTGGGTGGTAAACTGCCCCCTTACATAGGAAGATCCGATCTGGAGGAATCATCCAAGGACAAGTGATGGACAGACTCATGAGGTCTGCAAACCATGCTGTTTGAGGCCAATATGGGGCAACGAGGATGATTTCGACTCTCTTCTCCAAGATCTTCTGAATTACCCTCAGTATAAGGGGTGTTGGAGGAAAGGGATACAGGAGGACCTGAGGTCATCTGTAGAGGAGGGCATTGGTCCCTTCAGTCCCTGGTGTCCAGAACCGGGTGAAGATTTGCAGAACCTGAGCATTCCATGGACTGGTGAATAGGTCAATTTGAGGGTGGCCAAATAGAGTTGTGATTTGCACAAAAAGAACAGGGTGCAGCTGCCACTCCGCCTGATCGATGGTAGTCCTGCTCAGCCAGTCCACTCGAGTGTTGGAAGTGCCTGATATGTGTTCTACTTGCAGAATAAGCAGGTGTCTCTCCACCCATAGTCCTAGTTCAGCAGCCTCTCACATCAGGATCCTCCTTGTCTGTGGGCCTTTGCTGTGACATTATCTGTTCACAGCAGTACATGGTGGCCCAACAGCTGATGTTTGAAGTGGCAGAGCGCGAGATGAACAGCGTGCAACTCCAGCCAATTGACATCATTCTGAAGGTCCTTGGGTGACCATTGACCCTGAGTGACCTGGGAGTTCAAATGAGCACCCCATCTGAACAGGCTGGAGTCTGTGGTGATGACTATGCATTGAGGCTCGTGGTAGAGGCAGCCCCTTGTTAGAGCTGTGGACATCCACCAGTTGAGAGACCTGATTACCCTTGGGGGAACCCTGATGTGGGTGCCGATGTTGCTGGTATCCACTTTTTGGCTTGGTAGAAGAAGCCACTGAAGGGGTCATGAGTGAAGCCATGCCCACAGGATGATTGTCAGGCAAAAAATCATCTGTCCCAATAATTGGGAGCGCAATAGAAGGGGCACCTTTTTGAGAGCCTTCACCTGTTGTACCATGGACTGGATGGCGGACCTTCATTCCTGTGATAGGAATACCTGGCCTGACAAGGTGTTGATGCATGACCATTTCAGCGGACAGCTTTAGATGACTCGTTTCCCAATTCACAGTGAATCCGTGTTCCTGGAGAGTACTGATCATTACTTGGAGATCGTGTTCTGCCTGTTGGAATGAGGAAGATTGAATTAAAATGTCATCCAGGTAACATTGTAATCTGATTGGTGATGCTTGAAAATGAGCCACCACCACGTCCAGAAGCTTAGTAAATGTGCGGGGGGTGGAAGAGAGTTCAAAGGATAAGGCCCTATATTGAAAATGGGCCCATTTGTAACAGAATCGGAGGAATCTCCTGTGAGATGGTCTGATGGGAATGTGGAAATAAACCTCCCAGAAATCTATGGATGTCAAATAATCTCCTTGTCTGATGCCACCCAGAATGCTGTGCAGAGAGTGCATCTTGAAGCATCTGTACCATATATGTACATTCAGACACTTCAGATCCAATATGGCTCTGCTGCCTCTTGATTTCTTTTGTACCAAGAAAAGGATCGAATAGAAGCCAGAACCCTGATGTTCTGGTGAAATTGGTTCACGGCCCTGAATGGCCAGCAGAGTTGAATTTCAGCTTCCATTAGAGCTCTCTTGGAAGGGTCTGTAGATGCAGAGCAGCGAATGAACCTCCATGGAGGATCAGAAATGAATTCCAAGGTGACCCCAAGGGAGACCGTTTGAATGGCCCAGGCATCAGTGGTCGTAAAGCGCCAGGTGGTATCAAAATTAGTGAGATGACCGCCAAAGGGCTCTTGAAGTGAGGAATCACTTATTTTTATGGTAGGGACAACAATTGGAGCCCCGGAAGGATAGCCTGGACTGAGGCTGACGTGTTCACTCTCTGAAGGGTTGCCTGTCATGGGACCTGTCAGCAGATTGATTGAATGACCACTGATAGCCAGGGATTGCAACCTGGGATCCGAAGATCGAAACGACTGCCTACGATAGGGAAAGGCAGACCACCTATCGGAGCGTCTGGAAACAAAGGGAAGAACCTTTCTCTTGTCCCTACCTTCTACAAGTATCTGTTCCAAGCCCTCTGCGAAAGGTGATCTGCCTTTGAAGGCCGCTGCAGCCAAACGCCATTTGGTCCTCATGTCCACTTGCCAATGTTGCAACCAGAGAAGACTTCTAGACGTGATGCTGGATGCCAGAGCACGCGAAGCAAATTTAGCTGAATTTAGAGTGGCATCAGTGGAAAATTCTGTGACTGTGATCAGCTTATTGATGTCCTGGTGCAGGCGAGAATCCTCTGGTGACACTTTAGCCTGCATCTGGCACAGCCAAATAAGAGACATTCTGATGAAGAAGGATGCTGCTGTAGCTGATTTTATAGCCCATGCAGCAGCTTGGCTATAAAGTTTCTGCCCTTCTGTCTTCAGTATGAAGACCTTCAGCTGCATTGGATGGAAGGATACTAGGTGAGGTCAGACTAGCCATGGGAACGTCGACTGCGGGAAGCTTGAGGAGGTCCTCGAGCTCCTGCTCCACCGTATATAGCTTCCTGTCCAGGCTGCTTGGAGTTGAAATGGAGCCTGGTTGGGTCCTGTTCTGTCCCTGTCTCCCACACACACACACAAACAGACAGTCGGGGGTTAAATAAACTGGCAGACAACCAATTAGTCCAATAAGATGCTTGGCAGCAACCCCAGCAGCAGCTGCTTGCCAAGAGCTTTTATTAACAGAGAAGAAATACACACAAATAACAATTGTCCAAGAATAAATCCGAAGCCGAGATGCAAAGTGACTCAAAGGAATTCGTTTTGTCCGTCACAGAGTCTGAATGGCTAACTCACCCCCTTTTATAGCCTGTGGGGTGTGGTCCAGTGAACCAGCTAATCACGGGCATGCCTTCCCTTTTGCTGTGCACGTTTGTCTCTGCGACGCTGACAAGGGTCCAGCCAGCACTTATCTCCTTCGTCACTGTCCACCTGTGGCTGCGGGTACATGCTTGGCTCTGGGCCTATCTCTTGCCCTTCGGTGTCCTCCGGAGGCATTGCCAGAGAGGAGGGTCCTGGAGAAGGAGGCCTTGCCAACTCCTCTCCCTCACTCTCAGTCTGCATCTGCTGATGACACAGGCTCAGGCAATGGAGCCACAACAGGTCCATTGACATTGGACTGTGTCAACAAAGAGCTTAGGTGAAGAAATGGCCTCCTGCTCAGTGACAGCTTCAGTGAAAAGCAGCTTGTTGGAGTCACGAGGATCCAAAGAGCCCTCCGAGTGTGCCATTGTGACTCCCATATTGGCTGTGGCCTTTGCCTTATGTAATAAGGTCTTAAACAATTCATGATGGAATAGACCCATGGAATGGGGTCTGTCCAATGAAGTTTCCTCCTCCCCAGAGAGGTTGAAGTCAAAGGTGTCTTCCTCATCCATAAACGACTGGTCACTGTGATGAGAAGGGGAAGGAGAATGGACAGCCTGTTATGAAACACTGTCCAAGTGGGATGAGAGGGATGTTGGTCATGAATGGATCCAATAACAGAGCCAAAATGCCTCTTTGAGTGAGAGCCACATCAATGCCTCTAGCCACGGTTTGTGCAATGAGATCACACATTTCCTGTGGTATGCCAAAACTGAGGCCCTCCTCCAGATAGAGCCCCGGTAGGAATGAAGGTGGCAGATGGTTTTGAGGCACATGGTTGTCTAGGCGGTTCTGAAATAGAAACAGGTCCTTGAGAAAAAACTTCCCTGACCATTGCCTGGTTCTCCTGCCCCTCAGTAGAAACATTGGGAGACCAGTATGAGGGAGCCTGGTGGGTCTGAGGGGAGGTGCCATGTCCCTGGGCCGAAGGGGAGTGTGGTGCCACTATAGAGGGAGAAGATTCTTTGCTGGATTCTGTCCACTTTTGGGCTTTGTCAAATTGTTTGGTCAAGCCAAATGCTTCCTCTTGGCATCCTTTTCAGCTGCAAATGAGGTAGATGCAGCAGTAGAGGCTTTGGCCCTGGTGGAGTGTTCTGTTTTAGATCTGCCTCTGTGCTTAGGAGGAGATTTAGGCCTGTGAGAAGGAGAATGACTGCAGTTGGCCATCTTGAAGTGAGTTGCACCAGCAATATTCAAAGGCTCTCAAGGCAAATCAGAAGTTAGATTAGTCTTGAAAATGATTGGTAGTAGGTAGATTTGATGCAGCAGGGCCACAGTATGGTAAAGCTCACAGAGCTGGCAGTGAAAAGTCCAATTAGAATTTAAAGGTGCCTCAAAGTGGCATGGAGCTGACAGAACTGCTTCTCGGTGTCTATAAGTGGCAACAAAATGGCATGGAACTGACAGAACAGCTCCAGAAATGCCTCCAGCAATTTGACAAAATTGCGTACAGCCAGCAGCATTGCTGTGTAAGGGACCAGAAATTAGTCACATAATGGCACAGAGCTGACAAAACAGCTCCTTCATGCCAAATCCAAAGCCCAGGGGAGCCGAGCTGATGAAACAGCTCCTAAGAAGGCATCAGCAGATGGACTAGGCAAGGGAGAGCTGAGCTCTGACAACACGGGGTTTTCCTCAATCCCTGTTGTGCGAAGCTGACAACACAGCTTCCCCCATGCTCCTGATAATTTCACGGCTTCCACAGTCTCCAATCCACGAGTCGCTGAAGGGATCATGCCAAAATGTGGCTAGAAGCGCCGCCGCTGAAGCCGCGGCTCAGCTGAGTGGCACACGGACCAGCGTGGAGTTGCAAACTGCTGCTCATCCAGCAACCTCCAATTTTAAACACAAAATTCAAGAAATAATTCTCCTACATGTTAGTTAGAGAGTCCAGTGATGGAGCTAGAAAAAATATGTCTCTAAAGGCTGGACTGAGTTAATAAACTGGAGCTAGACAGGAAGAGGAGGTGTGTTTAACCAAATTTCAACTCAGTCTCTGGCCAATCACATGAGGATAATCCATCCAAGAAGGGTCCTCTTCTCTCGAATAATCTGGCTGACCTCTGCTCTTGCCTTTTCTCTGCTCTTGCCTTTTCTCTGCCCTATGTGTTCTGGGATCAGATGTAGAAGGCAGTTTCTGCTTCTCTTCACTGCCCGTCTGCCATTGTAAGTTTTCCCCAGTTGGAGCCACCTCCAGCTGGCCATTCAGAGCCATCAATCAACTCAGTTCCTGATGTGCCAGGAATTGGCTTATCCTCCCCTGAGATGACAGCTGAGGAGGTATCTGGGGAATCATGCAATGGAGACATCATATCTGCTTGAGCAGGGGGTTGGACTAGAAGACCTTTAAGGTCCCTTCCAACTCTGTTATTTTGTTACATTGAATAGTGAGGTTGCAGAACACATAATTCACCCCTTTCAGTAGGCATTCATCACCAATAGTCAAGAATTAGGCAATCTATTTCTACTTATTGATATGTGGGCTATGGCCCAGAATTGGATAAATTGTGCTGTGTTACTATTTGAGAGCCAGAAGTAGTATTTGATTTGGTTCAAATTACATTTTTAAAACAGGTGATGAATAGATACTGCTATCCACAGTTCAATGAACTGAGAATTAATATTTCAAATCCTGCAACATAATTATTTAAAATCAAATGATTTCAGTTTCTTTTGATTTACAATGTGGCACTCAATAGGGCTACCCCTTTCACCCTTAATATTTAATTTGATCCTTGAACCTTTGGCCACCTTTCTAAAGCAAGGGACATGAAGTGTTTTACTTTGGCCATGGAGTAGATATAAACTATTTCTATAAGCTCTGATATTTTAACAATTTTGGGCAGTATTCTATCTCTCTTGCTTATTTTATAAAGGAAGTGCATATTTTTGTAATATATTCTGCTTATAATAGGGGTTTATAAGTATTGTGCAATGACAGCTTTCAGGATTTCTACTGATTTCCAATTTAATTTGGTCTTCAAAATTCACATCAGAGGCAGTATTTTCAACTAAAGCACATTTTTACAGCTCAGTATGGGACCAATACTTTACTGGCTTCAAAGACACCTGAGATACTTTCTTATAGGCAGAATCCATGAGAAAAATAAAACCTACATTGTATCACAAGCATCTTTGGAATACTAAAAAATCTCCAAATCAAGGCTAGGACTAAAATCTCCATAGTGATAATAGGGGTAATCCCAGGGCTGCTTTATAAATTCATCATTGAAACCCATAGACCTGTAAGTTTAATACCACTAATTGGATTCAGTAGGAACGGATCATGGACTACTCACTTACTATAACTCTATAGTAAAAGTGGTATTGCCCTGCTTGCCTGCAGTTTCTTAGTTTGGTCTGTCTTGAAAAGTTCACAACCAGAAAAACACTCACATCAAATGCAAGTTTGATTCAAGACCTCTTCAGAAGAAGACATGGCAGCCTAGGAGGATAGGAAAAGGGGAAAGAATACTGAGAGTTCAGGAGAACTTGGAGTTATTATTTCAAATTAGGAGTCAGCCCTGTACCAAAGATCAGATACAACATTCCCAAGCCAATGAGTAACTGCGCCCAACTGCTTCAGGTAGGGCAAATACCAAACCCTGTAGAACTTCACAAAGCAGAAGCCAAGTGCTTGATCTCAATGAATGCTGTCTGGAACTAATCTTTGAAAAAGGAAGAGAAACAACATAGTACCATGCTGGTCATTCCCAAGTTCCAGAGCCGGGCAAAAAGGATAGCATGATCAATGGCATCAAAAACATCTGATCATGCTATCCTTTAGAATATGCATCTGAGGTTGCATCTGAAGTTATCCAAGAACCCAGTGAATACCATCTGCACCCAATACCCTGGCCTGAATCCTGTCTAAAAGGGATCCAGATAATATATTTCATCCAGAGAACTTTGAGATTGCAGTATCACTATATAAGACACAATAAATTAGAAACTGGAAAAACTGTCCAGACTGGTTGAGTCAAGCAATGGCTGAATGAATTAAAAAAAATTTATGACTACTGGCAGAATACTTTTTGCTTTTTTGCTTAATGCAGATCTACCATTGGACAAGTAGGATAAAAATAATGCATTTCAACAAAAGCAGCACACAACCCTAGGAGATTGGCACCTTAACATCTCTGCCCCATTTCTTAATATTTAACTTATTTTTTTTTAATTTTAAAAAACAAACCTTTATTAAGACTTTAAAAACAAACATTTAAAATACACAAATTTCTTAGTCAAACGAAGGAAAAAAAAACAACAAAAACAAAAAACAAAAGACAAATGTATTTATACTATACTCAACTTCACATATTGACTAATTTCTATATTTTTTAATATACATATACATATATACATATACCCAATAATTTATTCCAACTATATCCATCTGACAGCACTGTTTTTAATTGCGTCAATTTCTTCTAGATTCCATCTTTACTCATTTTTCCACTTCCTCTGTTTTGTCCACTGGTACCATTTATTCCATATAATATAATAATCTGAGTCCTCCTTATCTTTTAGTTGTAAAGTTAATTTGTCCATTTCTGCGCATGCAAATATTTTCTGTATTACTTCCTGTTCTGTTGGCAAGCGATTACATTTCCACAATTGCGCTAATGATAACCTAGCTGCCGTAATTATATGCAAAATTAAATACTTAATATCTTTTCTAATATTTCCTTTGATCATGCCTAATAGGAAAACCTCAGGCTCTAATTCGATTTCGTATTTTGTTATTTCTGTTATCCATATTTTTATTTTGCTCCAAAATTTCTTAACTGCTGGGCAGAGCCACCAAACATGATAGAAAGTCCCCTGTGTTTTTTTACATTTCCAACAAGTTGGATTTACATTTGGAAACATTTTGGCTAGTCTTACAGGAGCCAGATACCACCGATACCACATTTTATAATGATTTTCTTTGTAGGCTACCGATTTTGTCATCTTATAATTGCTTTCCCATACCCTTTCCCATTCCTCTAATTGTATATTATGCCCTATATTCCTCACCCACGCTATCATCTGACCTTTAACCAATTCTTCTGCCAAATCGTATTCCAATAAATATTTGTAGATTTTTGAGATCAGTTTCGCTTTTTTAGATTCTAATAATTTGTCCAATTGATTTTGTTTTATGTCAATTCCTTCTTCCTCTTGGTCTTTTTTATATCTTATCTTTATTTGTGAATAGGGCCACCAATCGATTTTTATTCCTTGATCATTAAGTTCTTCTCTTGATTTCAATTGTCCCTGTACATCTAATATTTCTCTGTATCTTAGAATTTTATGCTTTGTTAGTGTATTAGGGTGGGTTATTGCTTCTATTGTTGATAGCCAACTGGGGATTTTCATATAGTGTTTAGATTTAATCTGTTGCCATGCATTTATTAAAGATTTTCTGATGGTATGGTTATTGAAATGTTTGTATGTTTTATTTCCGGGACTCCATATAAAGGCATGCCATCCCTTCATTAAATCATGTCCTTCCAGATTCAAAAGTCTTTGGTTATCTAGGGTTATCCACTCCTTAATCCATGATAAACATGCCGCCTTATAATATTTTTCCCATGCCAGGAACCCAAATCCACCCCTCGTTTTATCATCTTGTAATATCTTTAATTTTATTCTTGATTTTTTCCCGTCCCACACAAATTTTGTAGTTATTTTATCCAGATTGGTAAAAAATTTCTTATTTAATTTTATTGGAATCGTTTGGAATAGATAGAGGAGTCTTGGAAGTATATTCGCCGCTATTCTCCCCAACAAGGTTAAATTTAATTTCCCCCATTTATTTAAATCTTCTCTTATTTTCTGGACTAAAGGTTCATAACTGTTTTCTTTTATTGTCACAGTTTTGGCTGTCAAATTTATCCCTAAGTATTTTACTTTTTTAGTTGGCTGTAATCCTGAGTCTTTTGATAATTTATCTACTTGTTTAACTGTCATATTTTTTGTCATCATTTTTGTCTTTTCTTTATTAATTTTTAATCCTGCTACCTTTCCGAATTTCTCAATCTCTTCTATTAATTTTGGGGTTGTTTCTATTGGGTTTTCTATGAAGAAGACAAGGTCGTCTGAGAAAGCTTGGACCTTGTATTCTTCTTTTTTAATCTTTAGTCCTAATATTTCCTCATTTTCCCTAATTCTAATTAACAGGTTTTCTAAGGTTAAAATAAACAGTAAAGGCGATAATGGGCACCCCTGTCTTACTCCTTTATCTATTCCAAAAAATTTTGTTTGTTCCCCATTTACCAGGATGCATGCCTTTTGATTCTGATATATTGCTGCTATCATTTTTGTAAATTTATCTCCAAAGTTCATATTTTGAATTTGGTGAATCATAAATGTCCAATTTACTTGGTTGAAAGCTTTCTGTGCATCCAGAAAGATCAGTGCCACCTGTCTCTCTGGATGCACCTCATAATATTCTAAAACGTCTATTACCATTCTTAAATTGTTTTGAATTTGTCTGGAGGGCAAAAAACCATTTTGATCCTGGTGTATTTTATTCTGTATTACTTTTTTCATCCTATTAGCAATTATACTCATAAAAATTTTATAATCGGTATTCAACAAAGAGATTGGTCTATAGTTTTTTATTAGTGTGGTATCTGCTCCTTCTTTAGGTATCAGGGAAATGTACGCTTCTTTCCATGTGTTTGGTAGCTTAGTCTCCATCAGAGCTTTGTTGTATACTTTTAATAGAATTCCAGTTAGTGATTCATCAAATGTTTTATAAAACTCCACTGGCAACCCGTCCGTCCCAGGGGTTTTATTATTTTTTTGTCTCTTCAGGGCTTCTCTTAATTCCCCTATGGGGAATATTTAACTTATTTTATTCTTGTTTTTTTACCTGGCTTATTGATACATTATATTTAAACTGGTTTTTAGGCTTTTATGATTTGAACTGTACAGTACCCAGAGTCACAATGTGACTGAGATAATGTGAATGAGATAGGTAGTAATTAAATTTGATAAATGAATGAATAAATAAATAAATAAACAAGAAATAAATAAATTGCTACATTTAAAAGATATTGCCATGGCTACTGATAAATTGACACGTTCTTCAGTCAGCTGATTTATTATAACCAGACTCATTTTATTATTCATCAAAATATTTATTCATCAAAATTATATGACTCCCCATTTTATGAAAGAGTGACTCTGGGTGGTAAACAATCAAACCATAAAACAGTAATATATAAACCAATTATAATCCAAACCCTATGAGCAACTGAAGGCGCATTAGACCATTATGAATGAACAAGAAGAAAAATTATATCCATAAGGTCCTTCCTCCGGACTAAAAAAATGAAATGCAAATTTAAAATATGACTACTGTTTCTCTATTCTTTATATACATTTTGGACTGAGGAATGTTGATGTAGCTTTGCTAAAAAGATGAAATGGAAGGCTGGAAGAAGAGGCTTCAGAGTGGTCACCTCTACAGTTCCTTAGAAGTCTAAATTAGCAATGTAAACTTCCTATTTAAAGTGCCTTAATTAACTTTTCCTGTTCTTGTCACTGGAGGGCAACAGAAAGCAGCAGGAGACAAGTAACATTTAAAATTTAAGATTTGTTGGATGTGTAAGACAAAATAAAATAAAATTATATATATATATATATATATATATATATATATATATATATATATATATAGAGAGAGAGAGAGAGAGAGAGAGAGAGAGAGAGAGAGAGAGAGAGAGAGAGAGAGAGTAAGAAAAGTATTTTCTTACTTTTCATAGGTTTTATGTGTGTTTTTCTTTAAGCCAAGTTTTTCCTACGTAGCCAAGATCTTTCTGCAACCCTGATTGAGTGAAATCACATTCACTATTTTTGGGTCCACTATTTTTGGGTTCACTATTTTTGAACCAGCGTGGCTCCCTGGGAAGGCTCTCTGCACATGTTTAGAGGCATGATCTTCCTCATTAAATAGGGGTATAAATCTGTTCCTTTCCTCTTCTGTAAAGTTTTAGGATGAGCCCAATGAGAACTCCACTAGCCTGGCCTCCTGATGTCGAGGCGAGGCTGGGCATCACATATCGAGGCAAGCGGCGAAGGCAGGTGAGGAGAGTGGATGGCCAAGGCTCAGGCAGGTGAGAAAAGGAGTGGCTGGGAGGGGAGGGGCATCAGGCAAGGGAGCCCAGCCAGTGGGATCAGCCAGGTCACTGAACTCTACAAAAAGTTAGCTACTGGTTCTATTGAACCAGTGCAAACCAGCTGAATCCCACTACTGATCAAAAGCCACCAGAAGTTTAAGGACAGAGACGATAGATGCACTACCCACATCTGCCTCTTACCAGAGATCATCAACTAGTGCAACTAATACCATTTCTGTCCCATAACTGGACCTAACATTTTACCGAAAGGAATCTAATCTCCATTTCATCCAGGATCTCCTGGAGCTGCAGTGCAACCACTGTGAAGCACAACTGAATGAAAATTGTTCATTAAGTTTGGATCTAATGATAGCTTCTTAAAGAGGGATGAACCATGACCTCCTTAAAGGATTTTGGGAAACCTCCCTCCTTCAGTAATTACTGAATGCACCTACCCAGAAGTCACTGTCCTGGAAGTTTCAATAACCAGTAGTGACAAGGATCTAATAAGCAAGTGATTGTGCTGGCAGCCCTGAGGATCCTGTCCATTTCCCCAGGTTTAACAGATCATTCTGTTCCAAAATAATATGGCCAGTCTATTCCCAGGGCATCTCTAATGGATTTGCATTATGCTTGAGCTCCAATTTAGAGCGAATCTGAGAAATTCTAGCTATCAGGTGTACAAACTCCTCCGTGCATCTCTGAAGATAATCATCCAAGTCCTCCTTCCTGAGGAAAAGACATTGAACATGACCATTGGGTGTGACCCTCTGGGAATGTACCAAATCCAGAGAAATACTGGTGTTTCATCATTCTTAACGCCATATGGTAGGCCTTAATCACAGCTCTGACCTATGTTTTATTAGATTTGTTCTTTGTTTTCCTTCATCTGTGCCCCAGCTGTCTCGTGGCCCTTTTCAATACTCTTGGCTCCTCTGTGAACCATGGAGTGTGTCAGGGCCTATGCACCAGGAGAGGGCGCATAGGGGCAATCCTATCCAAAGCATCTGCCTCTTTCTCATTCCAAGCTGCAGGCAGAGCCTCCATAGGAATATGCAGCAGTGTCCCTGGGAACTTACTCAGCTTCCTTTGGAATCTGAGCAGGTCCATCAGTTGCCATTTGAAAAAGTAAAGAAAAGAAAAGAAAAAGAAAATGGCTTTGAAAATACTTTCAAAGCAAATAGTGAGATATAAAACAGAATTAAAGCAATTCAATGTGATCTACTTTGGTGGAGACTTTATGTTATTTTAGAATTATATTTTGGATCTGGTTATACTATGATATTACATGATATTTTTAAGTAAGCCAGTAACTGACTATATGCTTAAAAATAAGATAATATATTTTGCTTATATTTTTATATTTTTCTGAAGTAAGGATTAATTTACTTTTCTTTAAAAGTAAATCTGAAAATGCAGAAAATTTTAAAAAAATATTAAAAAGTGTTTTGAAAGACTTTAACTTTATATTTTTATAGGCATTTTAAAAGATTTACTAAGCCTGGTTATTTAAAAAAAAACCCTTTTAAATGGTGAGTTTAAATAACTTCTCTTTAAAAAAGCAGTGACCCTAAAACTTTGTGAATTTTTTTTTTATATAAGACTAATTCTACAAGAGATTCTTGTTCATGTTTACTGACACTTCAATGGATTGTTGAAAAGTTAGAAGACACTTCCTCTGTGTTTTAAAGGTAGCTTCTTGGAGATGACTTTGACATGCAATTGGAGCTTTCTCTATTCTTATCCTCTTTGGGTTTAAGGTTCTCATTATTGTTAATACGTTTTTGGGAAGAGAAATAAAGTTTAGAGACACTTAATAAAAACTATGGTCAAGTGAAAATCTTTGTGGCCAAAGTAACAGAATATACCTAAGATCTCCAGCAATGCCCGATTATATAGCTTGTAGAAACTAGGTCTCCTTCTCACTTTCAATTGACTTTCTAAAACTAGAATACAAATAAGACTGGAGGAATATTTCCAACACTAAACATAGGATCCACCTACCCGCCTGAACGCTTCTGCGCAAGCACACACACACACACACACACACACACACACACACACACGAGCGAACTGATAGCGACAGGATTTGGAACCCGCCCCTGCCACAGACACCTACCAAGGAGCAAAGCCTGCTTTTCTGCAAAGCCCACCCATCAAACTCTGTCTCCATGGACAAGAGTGAAAATCCAGAAATTCCATCACTCTGTTCTAACTGTATCACAGCTTTCCTTAAACTCTCACCACTGGTGGATATAGCCAAGCAGAAATTAAGGAAGGACATTTCTCTGCCACCTTTGACTTGGTAAGCACTGACCCTGGGATCTTTTGAAACCACACCAAGTTAGCCGTTTAATCAAGTTCCTTGCTCTTCCTAGGAGTTTTGCAACCCCCAGAAATGTTTCAATACAAGGAAGGTGCAGCAATGCCTTATGAAAGAGACATAAACGTTTCTAATTGCATTTGCAGATACTCGCCCTCTTTAAGGTGACCCATCTCCCCCTGTGGAAGAATGATGTATAGGTGCCCCTAAAGGGGCATGTTGAGGAATTTGTTGATTTTCTGGAAAACAAAATTACTTGGATTTGTTCCCTGTTAGATGTTTGCAGGTGTTTTTCTAAAAGGCAACTGGACTTTTTTGGTTTTTTCCTTGAAAACATTTCACTTCTCATCCAAAACCTTCTTCTGTTCTAACTGGATGATGGGGAATGGAAGGATTTATATTCTTTGAAGAACATACCATAATATTCTCTGTAAAAATTTATATTCTCTGCAAAGAATATAAATCCTTCCATTCCCTATCCTGAACATAGATGACTACAATGCCAAGTTAAACTCTGAAAAGAGATCCTACCAACAGCTGTAAGAAAGTCATCAATTGCCTGTAACAACTACTGAAGGACAATGCCATCGACAAGCCACAATATACTACCTATACCCTAGGGAAGCCACGCCATGAATATATGGACTCCCCAAAATCCAGAAAGGGGGAACTTAACTCAGATCAATATTCAGCAGCATCAACTCAGTCACTTACAACATTGCAAAACATCTAACGACTTTATTAGCTCCTCTGGTTGCGATATCACCCATCACATCAACAACTCATAGGACTTTTTTTGTCAGCAAGGTTTGGAAACTTAAACTAGATCCTGATGAAACAATTGTTTCTTATGATGTCATTTCACTCTTCACCTGTATTCCAGCAATGCATGCTGTCACTATAGTAAAGAAATGACTATACAAGACAGCACTAATCTTAGCTCAGATTACATATGTGCCATGCTGGATCTTGGCCTGACCACTACCTATTTTAAATACACTGAAAGTTTCCAAGACAAAAACACAGTTATGCTACAGGCTCACCTGTGCCCCAATTGTAACCAATCTCTGGTTGAAGCAGAAACTAAAGCCCTAACCTTCTTCATAGGAATTTCACCCACTAACTGGTATAAGTATGTGGATGATACTTGGCTCAATATTAAAATACAGAAAGTGGAAGATTTCACTAAACACATCAACACAGGACAGGAATATTAAGTTCACATGGAAAGGTAGTCTAGTTTTCCTGGACTGTGCAGTACACATTAAAGAAGACAGAAGCTTCAACACTGATGTATCAGAAAACCCACACAGAGATTAGTACTTACATTTTGAATCTCACCACCTGCTGGGGCACAAACTGGGAATGATGAGAATCCTATACCACTGAGCTGAAGGTTTGCCTACCAGGAAAGAGGTGGATGGGGGGGGGGATCAAGAAAGGTCTCAGAACTTGTGGATGAATCCTTCCATTCCCCACTATCCTGTCAGAGCTGAAGAAACTTCTTGGATGAGAAGCAAAATGTCTTCAAAAGGAAAAAGAGCCTCAAATAGCTCAACAGGCTAGATAGCCTGTTATTAACATCCAGCTGTCTGCAATTATTGCAAGTTCGAGGCTCAAGGGTTTCTCAGCCTTCCATCTTTTCTAAGGTAGGTGTCAACCTCGCTAGCTTTGCCTTGCTGCTTCGGCTGTCATAGAAACGGAGGGAGGGGGGTTTAGGCTCACGCGGGCTTTGTAAAATCTGGGAAACGAAACCATTTCCTAAGCTGTTATCAGACCAACGGACACTGCATTCCTGGATGCTGACATGACCAGACGTTTGCTCCCACCTGACCTCTGGGAGATCTGTGGATTGGATGATTTATGGTGCACAGGGGAGGGGATGCTTTCTAATTGTAACTTTCGCGCGTTTTGCTTCAGAATTCATATCTAGTAAAAGTACCAGTCTTTAACCTATGATGAAGTCTGGGTCTTCCTTTCCTGGATACTGAAGGAAGCATACCTGACAGTAGGTAAATTGAGGACCCAGTTTGTGGGGGCAATAAGCTGACTTTGTATAAAAATATACAAAAGTATGAAGGCTATTGCTTAATGCATTGTAAGCCGCCCTAAGTCTCCGGAGAAGGGCGGCATATAAATCTAATGAAAAAAAGAAGAAGAAGAAAGTCAAGTTGCCTCTTGAAAAAAGCACCTTTGGGACAACCCTGACCTGGACTAAGAATCTCTACAGATATATTTTGCTTATATTTTTATATTGTTCTGGATTAATTTACTTTTCTTTAATGTTAGAAGAATCTGAAAATGCAGAGAATTGAAGCAGCAGGAAACACTTATGATCTCCAGCAATGCTCTACCATACAGCTTCTAGAAACCAGCTCTCCATCTCACTTTCAGTTTTCCTTCTAAATCTAGAATACAAATAAGACTGCATCTCACTTTCAGCTGACCTTCTAAATCTGGAATGCAAATAAAACTACAAGAATATTTCCAACACTAAACATATCCTTAGTCTTTAGACAAACAGGAATCACTAAGCTATGAAATGAAAGCAAAATAGGCCTGCACTTCATCTGAGTGCCACAGATACCTACCAAGGAGCAAAGCCTGTTTTTCTCCAAGGACAAGAGTGAAAATCCAGGAATTCCATCATTTTGTTCTAACTATATCACAGCTTTACCTAATTGCTCATCACTGGTGAATATATCCAAGTATTATCATTCTGGATTCACAGAGATTCAGTAGAAATTAAGGAAGGACATTTCTTGGCCATCTTTGACTTGGTAAGTTCTGATCCTGGGAGGTTTTGAAATCACACCAGGTTAGCCATTCAACAAACTCCCTTGCTCCTCCTAAAAGGTTTGCAACCCCCAGAAATGTTTTAGAAAAAATCCTTAAATTCAAAGTAAGCTTAACTAGTCTGACTGGAGGATTTCCCATCCAAAACAACCAGAGGAAGAAGACATTGTAGCTCAGGATTTTTATACCAAGTAAGGATTGATACGAATAGTAGAGAGGAAGATAACTCAACAAAGTCTAAATTGGAGAATCAAATCATTTCCTTCCAGCTGCAGTAATAGGTATATGCATGCCAGCCAATTCTACTTTTGGTCAGGATTCAGACTTTGCTTGGTGTGTGATTCCTGCGTTTCTGCTGCAGGAAGACGGAAGAAATAGATTTGTCTAATCAGATGGAACTGCCTGAAGGACTAAAAATTCTGCTATTCTCAGAAGCAGATGGTGTCATGAAAGGAAAATGTATATGAATATCAAGATATTTTTGCTCATCATTCACCTGCTTCCTTTTTTTCTTTTCACAGGAAATGCCACCTATGTGTGTTACCACGGGGAGGCCACTGTGTTCGCTTTTACTGTCCTCCTGAACGAAATCTTGGGACTTGGGGATGTAATATGGGATTGATATGCTGTAGAAGGTGAGAAAACTCTCCTTTAATAAAGATGCCAAGATGTAGAATTGGATATTCTGCTTTCTTATGAATTTCATTTAAAAAGCATTGCAAGGCATTGGCCTGAAGAGCAAGAGATGTTTCAAAGGGAGTAAAGAGGGCAGGAGATATTGAATTTTGGGGATTCCGCTGGTAGAAAATACATTAAACTTTGTTTAATCTATTATTTTATCTCATTTATAGAATTTGAAAATAACGAAATCTCTATCTACTGCCTTGGATATCTTCAAGAGCTGACTAATGACTTGTCATCACCATTTCCCATCACTTAATCTTTATCTCAATCCAACTTGCTATCTATGCATTGAAGGAAAAAAAATAGCAAATTTCCTGAAAATATAACTAAATGAGCATTGTATTTGTTGTGTGGTTTCTTTAAAAGCGGCTTGGGACAGTACATGTGTGTGATTGCATGAGGGGGGGTGGGAAGTAGATGAACAAAAGGAAAAAAGCCAGTTCAATCTATCAAAAGCAGTACGTAAAAAAAGAATATTCCTAATTTGTCTTTCATGGTACTGCTTTTGACAGCTTGGACTGTTTTAGGAATACAAGTCAAAATAGACAAGAAAACGGTAAGAAAATATCTATCCACTTTAGACAACTTCAGATCCTCAGAACCAGACAGATTACATCCCAGAGTTCTGAAGGAGACGGCAGATGTAATCTTGGAACCACTGAACCATATCTTTCAAAGATACTGGAAACCCCTGATGATTGGAAAAGAGCTCCCATCTTTAAACTCCTGGATCAAACTCCTGGCAGTGGGCAGAGTTAGCCTGCAACAGTGCTTTCTAACCACTGCATCAAGACGCACCATTATTCTGAATATCTTTTTGTTTGAATTTGATTGTGGGAGGCATTCCTTGGTCTTCAACCACACATTATGCCACTGAGTCACAGAGTTTCCTTTTTCTCCCCATCAGTTTATTTACAAAAGTAATTATATTGCCATTAAGGTTTTTCAGTTCATGTAATTGTTTGAGCAGAAGTATTACAAACCAGAACCAAAAATATTAGCTAAAAACCCTCAATGCAACATAAAGCATGCCCCAAGCTAAATACCATGGTATACCATGATAATTAAAATAATCATGTTTTCATAAATTTGTGTATCCTTAGTCTTTAGGCAAACAGGAATCGCTAAGCTATGTAATGAAAGCTGCTACGAAGGAGCAAAGCCTGCTTTTCTGCAAAGCCCATCTGTCAAATTCTGTCTCCAAGAACAAGAGTGAAAATCCAGGAATTACATCATTTTCTTCTAACCGCATCACAGTTTTCCCTAAACTCTTATCACTGGTGAATATAGCCAAGCATTATTTTTCTGGTTTCACAGAGATTCAGTAAAAGAAGGACTTTTTTCTGCCACCTTTGACTTGGTAAGCATTGATCCTGGGATCTTTTGAAACCACACCAGGTTTGACCAAGTCCCATGCTCTTCCTTGGAGTTTTGCAACCCCCAGAAATGTTTCTATACAAGGAAGGTGCAGCAATGCCTTATGAAAGAAACATAATGTTACTCCTGAGGATAGTTGCAATATTTTATTGAGGCAGTGTGATGTAATCATTACTACTCTATAAATAGAGAAGTGTGTCCTGTTACAAGAGTAAGATTTGATCCAGAATCAAATTCAATATGAAGATCTTTTATATGGTCCTCACATTCCTTTTCCTTGCAATTCTGCCTGAGCCAGGTAAGAAACTAAATTACAAGTAATTTAGAAAGGACTGATAACTCACTCCATTCTAAACAAGTAGATCATCTTTGAAAATGGGGTAATATACTATGTCTTTGTTGGATCAACCATTTAATCCAGGTTCAGAATTTATCACAAGCAGAAGAAATAAATTTCTAGAATTCAGTATCTCAATCATTGACACCTTTTAGCTTTACTTTGATTAAATAATTTTGCGAAGTACAGTCTATTAACAATTTGAACTTCAAAATCTCTGAAAAATATGTCATTGGCTTTTCTTCTGCATTAAAACATAATAAATGGAAGGGCAGGAGAGACAGGAAAGCCAATATAATGACTCATTTTTCTGTACTGAACTGTACTTGGTTTTTTGTTGTAGCTTTCTTTCTTTCTTTCTTTCTTTCTTTCTTTCTTTCTTTCTTTCTTTCTTTCTTTCTTTCTTTCCATCTGTCCCTTCCTTCCTTCCTTCCTTCCTTCGCTTGGTTTTAGGTGTTAGGGTTTAGGATTGATTTTGGTTTACCAAATTATTATCTATTTAGTGAAAAAGAACAATCCTAATCATCTATTAAACCTATTTGTACTTGATGGAAGGGGGAGGGGGGAATAAGGAAGGAAATAAGACAAAAAAGAAATAAAAATAATTAAAAATAGAGAAATTACCTTCAATAATAACATATCTATTGTTATTTTCTTAACAGAGAAAGGAAAACTGCATATACCACTTAAAGAAAAACTTTACTCTTTGTAATTATGTGAACAATCTAATGCAGTTCTCTTTCAGAGCAGTACAGAAGTGTTGAGTCCTCCTCATCTTCTCAAAAACGTTTTTGAGGGCTCAGCTATCCTGAGAGTCCCTCAAAGAAGTCATAACTGGTTTCATAAACACAAATTTCCAAGAGGAAAGAGCAGCGATAGGAGTTTTTCCCACATTAAGCAAAGAGGGTGAAAGCTGGAGAAAATGTCCTTAAATTCAAGTAAGCTTAACTAGTCTGACTGAAGGATTTCCCATCCAAAACAACCAGAGGAAGCAAACATTGTACCTCAGGATTTTTATACCAAGTAAGGATTGATACTAATAGTGGAGAGGAAGATAACTCAACAATGTCTTAATTGGGAAGAATCAGATTGTTTCCTTCCAGCTGCATTAATAGGTATATGCATGCCAGCCAATTCTACTTTTGGTCAGGATTCAGACTTTGCTTGGTGTGTGATTCCTGCATTTCTGCTGCAGGAAGACGGAAGAAATAGATCTGTCTATCAGATGGAACTGCCTGAAGGACTAAAAATTCTGCTATTCTCAGAAGCAGATGGTGTCATGAAAGGAAAATGTATATGAATATCAAGATATCTTTGCTCATCATTCACCTGCTTCCTTTTTTTCTTTTCACAGGAAATGCCACCTATGTGTGTTACCGTCGGGGAGGCCGCTGTGTTCGCTTTTACTGTCCTCCTGAACGAAACCTTGGGACTTGGGGATGTAATATGGGATTGATATGCTGTAGAAGGTGAGAAAATTCTCCTTTAATAAAGATGCCAAGATGTAGAATTGGATATTCTGCCTTCTTATGAATTTCATTTAAAAAGCATTGCAAGGCATTGGCCTGAAGAGCAAGAGAGGTTTCAAAGGCAGAAAAGAGGGCAGGAGATATTGAATTTTGGGGATTCAGCTGATAGAAAATACATTAAACTTTGTTTAATCTATTATTTTATCTCATTTGTAGATTTTGAAAATAACGAAATCTCTATCTACTGCCTTGGATGTCTTCAAGAGCTGACTCATGACTTGTCATCACCATTTCCCATCACATTATCTTTCTTTAACTCAATCCAACTTGCTATCTATGCATTGAAGGGAAAAAAATAGCAAATTTCCCTGAAAATATAGCTAAATGAGCATTGCAGTTGTTGTGTGGTTTCTTTCAAAGCGGCTTGGGACAGTACAAGTGTGTGACTGCATGAATTTTGGGGGGGGGGGGGAAATCAATGAACAAAAGCACAAAAGCGCAAAAGGAAAAAAAGCCAGTTCAATCTATCAAAAGCAGTACGTAAAAAAGAATATTCCTAATTTGTCTTTCATGGTACTGCTTTTGACAGCTTGGACTGTTTTAGGAATACAAGTCAAAATAGGCAAGAAAATGGTAAGAAAATATCTATCCACTTTAGACAACTTCAGATCCTCAGAACCAGACAGATTACATTCCAGAGTTCTGAAAGAGACGGCAGATGTGATCTTGGAACCACTGAACCACATCTTTCAAAGATACTGGAAACACCAGATGATTGGAAAAGAGCTGATGTGGCTCCCATCTTCAAAAAAAGGGGTGGGGTGGGGTGGGACTACAGACTAATCAGTCTCACTTTTCCTGAAAAGATCCTAGCAAAGATAATCAATGGATCTGCAAACACCTAGAAACAAGCAAAGCTATCACTGGAGGCCAATATGGGTTCGTCAAAAACACATCATGCTAGACAATACTTATTGCACTCTTTGACAAAGTGTCTAAATCATGGACCAGCAGACTTAAATACCATGTGATACCATGATAATTAAAATAATCATGTTTTCGTCTACTGTATGTATGTCTCATCTATTTATCTGATTCTTTGATCATTACCCAGTCCATCCTCCTGTCTTTCCTGGTTCTTACAAACCTCTCCATGCTTTCCTCCTTGTCTTCTTCCTGATATCAGTACCAAAATCCCTGGACTTCTCAGGGCAGGATGTTCCTCCACTCCACTCCACTCCACTCCACTCCACTCCACTCCACTCCACTCCACTCCACTCCACTCCACTCCACTGTGTGAATCAGGTGATATCCTCTCCAGCACCATGTTCTACACTATCTGCATTTATAAGCAACATTTTCTCTGCTTTTTCTTCTATTCTGTAATGAAGATATGGCTGTGGCACTTTACAGGTGTCTTCTAGCTGTTTCCCCTTTTCTGCCCATCTGCTCCTGTCTTGTCACCCACTTTCCCTAAAAATGATCCTTGATTTTAATACAAATTCACAAATTCAACACAACATCCATTGTCCATTTCCACCCAGACTCAATACTTGAACCCATGAAAGACTTTTTCAATAAGTCTTTCTCTCTGCAACAATTCTTCAGAACTTGATTGTAAAGCCCAGTTTTATAAGCAGGGTACATGTTACTTTAAAAAAAAAACTATATTTGTATTAGTATTTTGACTACATTTCCTTTTTCCATTCTTTCCCTCACCCCTAACTTTTAAGGTCTTTTCTCAGAGCAATTGTATTTCAGGCAGGAGGAAAAAATTGGCTAATTTGATATATGCTCAAATATTTCTCTAGTATTTCTCATTCAGTTGAATAAAAGTCCATAGGCTCTTATAGAAGGAGCCTTGGTGGTGCAGCAGACTAAAGTACTGTTAAGTAGCACTTAGCTGCCAGCTGCCTGCAATTACTGCAAGTTCAAATCTCACCAGGCTCAAGGTTGACTTAGCCTTCCATCCTCCCAAGGTAGGTAAAATGAGGACCCGGATTGTGGGGCAATAAGCTCACTTTGTATAAAAAAGAACACCGCTAGTGGGGGCCAAAAGCACTACTAAGCAGGTATATACAAAAGTATGAAGGCTATTGCTTAACGCATTGTAAGCCGCCCTGAGTCTCTGGAGAAGGGCAGCATATAAATCGAACCAATAAATAAATAAAAAGGCATTTTCCACAAAAGTGTGACATTCTTACATGCACTGGTATAAGTCTGTTGCTACATCAGAAAAATACATACTTCCCTCAGTTGACAGCTTACAACAGGGGTGTCAAACTCAAGGCCTGGGGCCAGATCCAGCCTGCGGGGTGCTTAGATCTAGCCCACAGGGAACAGTGAAGAACTGGCCCGTGCTGCCTCTCCCAGTAAAAATGGATCTTGGGAGGGCTACCCGCAGCCTTCCTGAGCTCTGTTTTCACTGGCAGAGGGTTGCAGGAGGCCATCCCAGCCAAAAATGGAACTCAGGAGCCCATTTTCACTGACAGAGCACTTGGGCCACCATACGTGCCCCCAACACAAGTGATGTCAAACTGGCCACACCCACTCTCGCCTTGCCCACCCTGGTCCCCCAAGATCAAACACAACCCTGATGCGGCCTTCAATAAATCGAGTTGACACCCCTGACTTACAACTATAGATGTCACAAGAAAATTTTGAACAGCCATCTTTAATTTAGATCTAGGGCAGTATTGAATGCATATATAAGTCAGATTACTGTGTTGTATGAAGAGTGATATCACCAATGGTATGGGAGAAAGCCTTGTGTTTCATAATGAAATCATCTCTCCATCTTTATTAACATCCATGTTAGTTAATACTTCAGTTGCATCGCAAAGAAGGTAACATGAGGAACCAAGGGGTTTCGTGACACTTGGCAGAAGTGGGAGCAGGGCAGGGGTGAAATGTTCTCAGTTCGGACCGAATCACCTGGTCCGGTAGCGATGGTGGCGGGTGGTTCGGAGAACAGGTAGCAAAAATCATTGTGCCCATGCCCAGCTGAGCCGCGCGATCCTCAGAGGCAAATTGGCCACGCCCACCCAGTCACATTACCCCACAACCACCACCAAGCCATGCCCACAGAACTGGTAGTAACAAATTTTAGATTTCACCCCTGGACCAGGGAACTGTAGAGTGATGGAAAGCCCCAAAACCATCAGCACCACATTCCAGCCTTCCCAGAAGGAAGGGAATTTAAAAGCAACACCAGAATAATTTGAGATAAATTCTGAACCAACATGAGAGCAAAATAAAGAAATAAAAGTCCCTTATGGAGCAGAAGCAAACCTCCAAGGAAATCAGCTTTGGCTCAGAAGCAGCATCAAGATCTCTAGCCTGAGGCAACTGGACATCTTGGCCATTAGGTACGGGCCAAGCCCTGGAATTTTGAAGGCTGGTGAAAACAATCTAAGGCTTTAGTAAGAATATAAACAAGCCATCTTGCAGCAGGAGCACCTAACAATTTAGGAAAAAACTAGTGCTATACTTTCAATCCAAGAACTAAACCGAAAGCACCACTTTACAGAAATAGAAACAGGAGAAATCTATTACGATTTGAAGAGAGTGGTGTTGCCAGAAAGGCTATGTGGCCTTTATGTATCCTCCTTACCTTTTGAGGCCTGAGGAGTGAACTGCACTCTCTTCATTTTTCCTTGGCTTAACACAGAGAGAGCCCAGTCTCAACTTTCCATTCACTCAGCTCCTGTTGGCTAAGTATGCAAAATACCCAGATACTTTTCAGGTAAATGAGTGTCTTTAATGTTCTACATAGAGAAGATCTGTTCACTCAGATATATTTTGGTCACAGCATAGATCTCAAGAGTATTTCAAAATAGTCTATTGATTTTCATCTCTGTCATAAAACTAAAGTTTTTATATAAAATTGTCCACAAAACCAAAACCCATATAAGGCTTCATTATGCCAAAATCCTGAGTTTTTTCTTTTATTCTTTCAAAGTCAACAGATATCTTGTTAGGTGGCTGATAAGATTCTGTCCAGTGTGAGAACTGGATTGGTGAATTGGTGAATCCGCAACACAATCATTTGTCTGCATGAAATGGGAATTTAACAAAGCAAGTTAGGAAAAATATTGCACATTTTGAATTTGATGTTGGAGATCTGGAACATTCCATGGCAGCCAAAAATATATATAAATGGAACAATCAATTGAGAGTTCTCCACTGAAGATCAAATGCCTTGACTTAAATTATCTTATTTGGGGCATTAAATGAAGACCTAACTTTCTGGAAAAGGTTCTAATGTTAGGAAAGCTAGAAGGAAAGAGGAGATGAAACCAGCGGCAAGCTGGCTAGATTCAATTACAATGGTTAATGATGCACCATTAGAATACCTGAAGGAGCAGGTTAGGTACAAATTGCCATAAAGAAAATCTAAGTGGGTGCTAAGAGTTGACACCAATTTGAAAGCATATAATCGCCCAATCAATCAGGTTGATCAGTGTCAAGAAATTGGTACAATTGGGTGGCAGCCAAGAAATGTGGATCAAATGAGCCAAGAGAGAGAGCCCCTTCACTCTTAAAGGAGAAAGAAGTGTAGTTATGAAAATGTTACATATGCTGATTTCAAATGCATATTTCAACTGTTTTTCCCCACAAACAGTTACTCATGATTACTCAAGGACTATCAGTGGTTTTTTCTTAATGCAAGATTAAGTGTAGAAATGGTTATCGCAATCTATATCCTTGGTATCCTGAATAGGGGTATAAATCTGTTCCTTTCCTCTTCTGTAAAGTTTTAGGATGAGCCCAATGAGAACTCCACTAGCCTGGCCTCCTGATGTCGAGGCGAGGCTGGGCATCACGTATCGAGGCAAGCGGCCAAGGCAGGTGAGGAGAGTGGATGGCCAAGGCTCAGGCAGGTGAGAAAAGGAGTGGCTGGGAGGGGAGGGGCATTAGGCAAGGGAGCCCAGCCAGTGGGATCAGCCAGGTCACTGAACTCTACAAAAAGTTAGCTACTGGATCTATTGAACCAGTGCAAACCAGCTGAATCCCACTACTGATCAAAAGCCACCAGAAGTTTAAGGACAGAGACGATAGATGCACTACCCCCATCTGCCTCTTACCAGAGATCATCAACTAGTGCAACCAATACCATTTCTGTCCCATAACTGGACCTAACATTTTACCGAAAGGAATCTAGTCTCCATTTCATCCAGGATCTCCTGGAGCTGCAGTGCAACCATTGTGAAGCACAACTGAATGAAAATTGTTCATTAAGTTTGGATCTAATGATAGCTTCTTAAAGAGGGATGAACCATGACCTCCTTAAAGGATTTTGGGAAACCTCCCTCCTTCAGTAATTACTGAATGCACCTACCCAGAAGTCACTGTCCTGGAAGTTTCAATAACCAGTAGTGACAAGGATCTAATAAGCAAGTGATTGTGCTGGCAGCCCTGAGGATCCTGTCCATTTCCCCAGGTTTAACAGGATCATTCTGTTCCAAAATAATATGGCCAGTCTATTCCCAGGGCATCTCTAATGGATGTGCATTATGCTTGAGCTCCAATTTAGAGCGAATCTGAGAAATTCTAGCTATCAGGTGTACAAACTCCTCCATGCATCTCTGAAGATAATCATCCAAGTCCTCCTTCCTGAGGAAAAGGGCCACCCTCCTTTTCAGTCCACCATCCAAATACTAATCAAAGTCAACTCTAATTAGCTTTTCTAGTCAGTCAGGATTAAACAGCCAGAGTCAAAACTAAACAAATGCCTTTCTGCAAAATTATTGACATACCATTATTTCACCTTCAGATGCCACAGGATTTTTCAATTGAAGTAATACTAAGGCTTGTGGTTTGGGCTTGGCTTGGCTTGGCTTGGCTTGGCTTGGCTTGGCTTGGCTTGGCTTGGCTTGGCTTGGCTTGGCTTGGCTTGGCTTGGCTTGGCTTGGCTTGACGTAGCTTGGATTTCATTCTATGATTTTTATTTTATTTTTTATTATCCTTTATTGAGATTTTGGGTAATCAACTTGCTGTTGCATAGTTTTTCATTAAACACATTTGGGAAACTATTAAACAAATGTAGTTTCCTATTGGTCAGGTATGGACCCTTTATGGTGTTCTCTTCACATTCTTTGCATTACAATGTGAATAATAAGGGAATCAAATTCAAATAGCTTTGTGAGAGATTTGTAGGAGGAAGCACGAGACCTATAAAACTGTTATCTTCTCAAACAGAGAAGAACCACAAATTCTTCTCAGTGCCAGAAAGGAGGTTAACTTGGTTGATTTAAAAATGTTTTTTGGGTTAGGGTTAGGATAGTAGAAGTAGAGGTGGCTTTGGATTCCCTGTGTGGGGGACATATTATAAAGCAGCAAGTTTGGTTTGTGTTAGGGAATGGATAAATTTAAAGAATAAGAGAATTTTAACATTGGAAGGAGGTGACCTCCAGATGGGGTGGCATGCTTTCATATGGAATGCCAGAAACAAGAAACATTCATATTTCTACAGACATACATTGCAAGATGTGTTGATACAGACTTGGGAGGGAATCTGGAAGAAACACTATCTTAAAATACCAGGCTGGCTATCCACTATGGAGGCAATAATACACTCGAATACATTGGACATTGTTAAAATGGTAAAATATAACGAAATTTTGGATAACAGGGGAAGATTAAAATCCAACAAAGAACTAAAGGAGCAGGGAATAATGATAGGCTGGTGGCTGTATCTCCAGCTACAGTCGAGATAGACAAAAGACTTAGAGGAATTTGGATTTGAACCAAATTTAACCCAACAAGACAAATCACTAACAGGCCCGGAAGAGAAACTACTATCTAAAATGTATAATTATTTATTAAATTTTGATGTGGAAGAGGAAATCTTAAAGGGGCCAATGATATTATGGGCTAAAAATGTGGGACGTAATATTGAGCCAGAAGATTGGGAAAGAATTTGGAAGAAAAATTACATATTAACAAAATCTGCAGCATATAAAGAAAATCAGTATAAAATGTTTTATTGGTGGAACCTAGCCCCAACAAGACTTGCAAAAATGTATCTCAACCTAAACTCCAAATGCTGGAAATGTAAACAAGTGCAAGGCACCTTTTTCCATGTATGGTGACTTTGCCCAGAAATTAAAAAATATTAGACTAAAATACAAAAATGATTAAATGAAATTACACATTGCCAAATAGAATTGAAGCCTGAAATGTTTCTTCTGGGGATTATCAAAGGAAATTATCCCAAAAAGATTAAATATCCGATTATTCATATAATACAGCAGTGAGAATTGTACTCGCACAAGCTTGGAAAATGTACCCTATACCAACAGACTGTGTAATATTCCGGAAAATTTTGGAGTGTGCAGAAATGGACAAACTTACTATGGAATTAAATAATAAGGAAGACTCAGAATATTACTCAACTTGGGAGAACTGGTATCAATGGATAGAAAATAAAAATAGAAAATATATAGCTCAAAATAAGAGATAAATTGTGTGTAAATATATTTGATCAAGTAGGAATATCTGAGAATATATGAATAGTGTTAGGATTTGTGTACTGTCAGAACCATGTTGAACTGTACAATCAATATGGATGTATTTTTGTTATAGAAGTATTTGTATTTGTATTTTAATATTTTAAACTTTAATAAAGTTTTTGAAAATTAAAAAAATAAAAATGTTTTTCGGGGATTATAGATTATAGATTATGGAAGCAGGATATATGAAAATGTCCTCATGAAACTTTGCACTAAGTTCCATCTCTTGAATCATAAAAGACTCAGGATAGTAAAAATGCTAAAACTGCAAAAGTACTTGTTGAACTTTAGCTTTTGCCTATATGACATCAGTGTAATTAGCAAGCCAGATTGCCAAGAAACAATTGTAAATAAAAAATATCTGTCTCCACAGTAAAACATATGGAATCATGAGGCCCAGGACAAAGGAAAACTGTCCAAATTTCTTGTTATCTTCTGGAATAGGGGTGTCGAACTCACATCATAATGGCAGTGTAATTTATTTATTGTTTATTTATTGGTTCAATTTATATGCCGCACTTCTCCAGAGAATCAGGGCAGCTTACAATGCATTAAGCAACAGCCTTCATACTTTTGTATATACTTGCTTAATAGGGCTTTCCCCCCCCCCAAATGGTGTTCTTTTTTTATACAAAGCCAGCTTATTGCCCCCACAATCTGGGTCCTCATTTTACCTACCTCGAAAGGATGGAAGGCTGAGTCAACCTTGAGCCTGGTGAGATTCGAACTTGCAGTAATTGCAGGCAGCTGGTGTTATTTAACAGCACTTTAATCTGCTGCACCACCAAGGCTCTTCCTAATTGACGTAACGGGACTTTTTTCCCTTTTGCTAAACTGGGCAGGGCATGGCCAGCACATGACAAATCCTTCAGTAAATCAAAAAACCCCAAACCATCCCCTCAATCCTCAGTCAATCACATGCTCCAATCAACATAACTGTCCCATCTCAAAACATCACTCCGACCACTCCTTCTCCAGATGCAGGATTGCCATGACCTTGACCGACAGGAAGAATGCTGTTATGTCTAAAGACAACTCCTCTACTAAATCCCCCCTCCTACTTTCCTACACATGAGAAGGTGGCAGCATGGAAGCTTCCAGCTTAATATGGCTTCCAAAGCTGACAGGAGCCTCCCCCCTCCAGAAAAAAACACACCCTGAAAAATAAAACAGACAAAACACAAAAGAAGGGGTTAACACCTTGTACATGATCTCTTAACCCCCTCTCCCTCTCCAGGAGGACCCTTTGGTTTCTCACAGAATTTATCATGAAATTGCTTTGATACTAAAGTATCAGCATTCACATCCCAACTTTTCACCCAAGTAGTTTCAGACAATAGGTACCCTTTCCAGTGTACCGAATGCTGTAACCGACCCCTGTATAGTCTAGAGTCAAAGATCTTCTTAACTTCATAATGAGTCTCCCCTTGTACTGCTAAAGGTGTATGTCAAATGCCTTGCTGAAGTCTCAGTATATTATGTCCACAGAATTTCGCTGGTCTACTAATTTAGTCACTATGTTGAATAATGAGATAACATTGGTTTGGATGATCTGTTTCTAACAAACCTGTGCTGACTGCTAGTTATTACTTTACTCATTTCTAGGTGTTGGCAGATCTGTTTTTTTATTATCTTTTCCAGTATCTTCCCGGGTATTGATGTTAGGCTGATTGGTCTGTAGTTTATTTATTTATTTATTTGTTTGTTTGTTTGTTTGTTTGTTTGTTTAATTTTTATACCGCCCTTCTCCCGAAGGACTCAGGGCAGTGAACAGTTAAAATAATATACATATAAAATGTGAATATAAGATAATTAAGCCAGTTTGGGTCATCAGTTAAGAATCTTCAGCATAAAGATTTCGAACAATTAGAAGAGATTTATGCCAGACCGGCTTGGTGAAACAGAAAGATCTTAAATGCACAATGGAAAGTACGAAGATCTGGGATCATTCGTATCCCTGGGCGTAACATGTTCCAAAGGGTAGGTGCCCCACAGAAAAGGCTTGTAAGGTCTTGTAAGATTCCTGGGTCTGGTTTTTTCCTTTTTTGAAGATGGGAATCACATCAGCTCTTTTCCAGTCCTCTGCTAATTCCCCGGTGTTCCAGGATTTTTGAAAGATGTGGTGCAATGGTTCTGAGATGACATTTTCTAGTTCCTTTAGAACTCTGGGATGTAATCCATCAAGTCCTGGTGATTTGTATTCATATATATGGGTTTTGGTTTCTAAGACATGTAACAAATCTATTTAAAATTTGCAATTTTATGGCAGTAAAGAAAACCAACAGACTGTTTTTCAAACATTCTTGCGAGCTATGGCATAATCAAAATACTTCACATGCACTCTTCTTTTTCTGCATTAAATGTATTCATTTAGCCATGTCAACTCCATGAATATTTTGCGTGGTTACCCAATAGGTGCCAAGTATACAGGGAGCTTACATTATTATCTGTGTGTATGAAACCTGATGAGAAGAAACAGAGGGTACAATTCTTTGCTTTTGCCTGAAAAGTTAAGGAGGAGGCAAAAAATATAGAGGTCACCAAGCCTTTCTTGCAACACCATCCTATTGAAATTGCCATAGACATCTGCAATTTCTGTGGGGATGCTTTGGGTTTAGTTCTTGGATTGAGAGTGTAACACAGTACTTTGTAGTAATTTGAGAAAAGAGCCATGTGCTTTTCTAGATTGCCAGGTATTTTCTTTTGCAAGGTGGCTTGTGTTGTATCTTGTATTGTTCCTACCTGCTGGAAATAGATTTTGCCACCTTAGTGATTTACTGAATCACTGAATTTACTGAATGACCAAACAGAAAAATAACAGAATAGCAGAAGACCTTGGAGGTCTTCTTGAGCAGAGATTTCTAGTCCAAATCTCTGCTCAAGCAGAACCTATTATTTCAGACAAGTGCCTGTCCAGTATCTTTTTAAAAACCTCCAGCGATGGAGCACCCACAACTTTTGAAAGCTGGTTTATTGTTTTCAATGTCAGGACATTTCTCCTTAGTTCGACATTGTTTCTCTCCTTGACAAGTTTCCAAGCATTGCTTCTTATAGTGCTTTGGAAAAGAGGTTGATTCCTCTTTTCTGTGGCAGCCTCTCAAATATTGATATATTCCTATCATTTCCTTCTTTTTACTAGAGTAAACATAACCAATTCCTGCAACTGTTCTTTATATGTTTTAGCCTCCAGACCCCTAATTATCTTTTTTGCTATTCTTTCCAGAGTTTCTACATCTTTTTTATATTGTGGTGACCAAAACTGGATTCAGTATTCCAAGTATGGTCTTACCAAGATCTTATAAAGTGGTACTAACACTTCACATGATCTTGATTCTATCCCTCTGTTAATTCACCCTAGGACTACACTGCACTAAGAGGTGCTGGACTTTCAGACTTAAATCTTTTCTTTGAAACAGTTGAAAGCATTGCCCAACCCTGCTGATCAGCCTCTGATGCAGCCACTCTAATATGTTCATTGTTTAATTGAATTTAAATTCTTTCTATTCAACAAATTGATGGGCCTCTCTCTCTGCTCCTTCCAAACCTGGCATTTATTTCCAAATGACAAAGGAAGGATAGGAAAATAGAAATATTGGGACCAACAAAACGGTGGTTCTAGGCTACAAGCTAACAGAGAGAAAAAGAAAACTACTAGAGGAGATGGAAAGCACATTTTGAGGTATATTAGATCAGGGGTCACCAACCTTTTGGACCTCAGGGACCACTAAATTCATAATTTCAAATCCCGCAGACCACTAATATGATTTTTTTAAAAAGATAAATAGTATTTATAGTGCAATATAAAAAATGCAAGCAACTTTTCTGTGGACCACCAAAATTTTCTCACAGACCACCAGTTGGTGACCACTATATTAGATTATCCTACCTTCTTTGAACTCCATGCTGTGATAGAATTGATTTGAGAAAGGACATGAGGGATGAGGATAAAAATGGAAAAGGGAAATCCAGCTGAAGTACTAACTCAGTAATTTCTGTGTTATATCTACCCTGCCTACGTTGTAAAAATGCTGCAATAAAAAGGCAGATAAACAATGGACATGTGTAAACAATTGGTTCTAGACTGCAGGATTCTTATGACTTCAGGGAGTTTCCTTTAACCAGAGGAATCAATTTCTGCTGGTCTTCCTGCAGCAGCTCAAATAAATCTGATCTGAAACCAAATACCAAGTCTGGCTTAGAATGGTTTTAATTGATATGCTTGTATTTATTAAGATAATAAGGAGGGGGAAATGTGGTTCACTGCACACCAAGATAAGAACTTGCTGTGATATATTTCTCTCCATTATTACTATGGACCCTTATTTGCTAAAAAATAATCCAATTTAGAATGGCTGATTCTGCTGGATGTTTTAGACAGAGATCTTGTATGTGAATTTTAACTTCTTTAGACTCATGACCTGGTTTTCCTTTGGCTTTCTCCCTCTTCTCTTAATGTTTCAGTCACTGCTCTTTTCTGCTCTTGAAAAGCACTGCATTTGTGACAGTTTGCTGCCATTTCATCTCTCTTTCCTCCACCTATTTTCTCCAAAGCACCAAGAGAGAAGGTGCTTTGGAGAAAGCACCTTGAGAAGGTTTGGGGAGGGGGGGGAGGGAGGGGGAGAGGGAGGGAGGGGGGGGGTCAAAATTCAGCCAGCCAGTCGAAATTAAAAAAAATTAAAGAATTAAAATAAATAAACTGTTTTTTTCAAATCTTGTAATTGAAAAAGGAAATTGAAAAATTGCAAAAAATATTAAAATATTGAAAAAACTATTTTTGAAAAAGTGAAAAAGTTTGAAAAAGATTAAAATAGTGAAAAAAGATTTTAAAATTTTAAATTTTAAAAAAGAAATTTGGAAAAAAATTCAAAATTGATTTTGAAAAAATTAGATTTTAAAAATTTATGGAAGTTCTTGGCCCTCTATGAAGTGATATTCTTTCCTTTTGGCTGGAAATCTCTGGCTGTTTTTTACAAGACGCTTTGCTCTTAACCCTCTACTCCCTGCCTTCAAAATTTATCCCTTTGATCCCTGTCCAGTATTTTCTGTAGTTATAATTTTCCTCCCTGCCTTCTAGCCCTTTTCCTGGGTTTTTGGGTATGATGTGCTCATCTAGGCATTCTGCTCCCTTTAGTTGCTGCTCATGTGAATGATCCACTATTACTTTATGCAGACAATTCACCCATTATATCTAGAACCACAACTAGCCTTTGATATGCCCTTAACACCTTAGCATGCTAATAGGAGCAGCCAGCTTGTGGTAACTGATCAGAAAATCAAAATAAGAGACCCTGGAAGCTCTAATGGATAATAGGGAATGAAAGGATTGAGTAAGGGTTTTCCAATATTTGGGTGAGATATTTTAAGACAGAGGCCACAATTCATTGATTATGTGGTCTTGCAGGCCTGATAAAACACTTCATCCATTGTCATGTTTTTCCCACAGTAAAGATGGAGAATATATTTATGTCACTTTAAAACTAGTCACAGCTAAGTTGTTTTAAGATTCTTAGCTACATCTTTAGCCAAGTTATAAATCAATGAAATTGTGCAAAGTAGTTTGATCAGAGCACTGCTCCTTATCTGAAAATTCATATCCAATGTGACTTAGATGCTTGAGATTGGCTAAAAGCGAGTTAAGAGCTTGACCACACTATATTAAATATATGTTTCAGTATTTGCCACATTTATAGCCAGTCATCTGATGAATGGACATAAAAACCAAACAATATAAACAGTAGAAATAAATAATATGTAGATTACATGAGAGAGTGGGTAAAAACTCAGATATAATAGAGCCATCTTGAGGACTTCCTGATCCCAAGGATTCCTATTGCTGAAAATACAATGATTTCAGATCTCCAGAAGGTTGATAGGCTTGACGCCTGTCAGATGGAACCCTTAACATGTTCTTCCTGCCTGACTTGATGGATGGACAGATGTAATTGGGAAGAGGAGGTCCTCAACTAACTTGGCTCCATGCCACGTAGGGCTTTAAATGCGAACACTAGCATTTAAATGTTCAATTCTTATGTGTTAAATGTTCAATTCCAAGTGCATTTCCCCATGGATTTAATTCTTTATAACTAATTCCAAAGTATTATTTTAAATTTATCTGGATCCTTAATCAGTATATAATTTGGATGTCTACAATCATTTTTTAAATTTTACTATTTATTTGTGCTATTTTGCTATTTAATCAGTTCTGCTATTTTCTCTAGAAAAAAAATAAAATCCTTAAAGTCTATGGAGATTCTCAGTCATCCAGGCCATATTTGTCCTAAAAGTGCTTTTTCAGAAGACAACTGGGCTTTGTATCCCTGCTCCGCCTCTTGGAGACATTTCACTTCTCATCCAAGAAACTTCTTCACCTCTGACCAAATGGTGGAGGATGAAGGATTTATATTCCTTTCAGGGATCTGCTTGTCAGCATTCTTTCTTAGAGTCACTAATGCACTTGGAGGTTTCTCTGCATCCTCAGGGTCACCTGAATATTGCAAATGGGTGTGGAGCCTTCTTGGAACTGCTAAAAGGATTGTCTTTAAAAAAGGAGTTAGGTTAAATTATTATTTAAGACTTATTTCACTAAGATTTGAAATAAACTCATTCTGTGCTGTAAAACCTGAGCTGTAATCAGTTTGCCATTTGTTCCCTCACCCATGGTAGTGGATGATGTCAGCCGATGTTTATTTTGTTGTAAATTAAATATTTGTATCTCTTTCTAAATTTAGGCACTATAATAAAGAAAAATTAGAAACTAAGTGAACAAGACTTGAGAGGGAGGAAAATTAGGAAGGTTCAGACTTCTGATTATTATGTTTCTTACACTTTTGTGTACATTCTAGGTTTGCAAATTATATTTTTACTTGTGCGTTTCATTACAGTAAATCACATCCCTTTATGAGCATAGGTTTAACAGTGTCCACAGTAGTATCCCTCATTTGTTTGTGCTCTCTCCCTCTCCCCCTTCCCCTTCCTCTCCCTCTCCCCCCTCTCCTTTCCTCTATCTCCCTCTCTTCCTGTGTATGTATTTGTAAGATATTCTATCTGATGCACCCTCTGATATTTTATTTATTGTAGTCTTTCCTTTTGTTTTATGCTGGGGAATGAAATTAATAGAATACATCTTTTGGTCTCTGCACTTAACAAACAGAATGGTTCAGGAAGAGATCTCTCTCATGCAAATTTTCTCTTGCTACATTTTCCATTCTTTTACCAAGACCCAAGCCTATGCTGATACTGAGTTAACATACAAGGACATTCTTATTCTAAGTACTATCGCATGGTTTTTATCTTGAAAAAAATAATCTTAAGAGTTTCTTAAGTATCAAAATAGTCTGGGTCTTGTATATTCCATTGTGGGGTCTTAATTAATAGTTGAAATTCTGTTTTGTACTACTTCTACTCAAGCAACCACATCAGCTGAAAGAGCTCAATGGCAAAATAACTTCTTCAATAAATAAACAGATGGGGAAGAATGAGACTGTGTGACTTTATGGCATAATGTGTGGTTGAAGAGAGAACACCTTCCACACTGAAATATAGGGAAAGAGATATGACACACAAATAGACAGATACATTCACATAGTGAAATTAATATAGTGCCCCAAGATCCCTCTTAAAAAGTGCACAATATCTGCAATGCTCGTTTAGCTTTATTTGAAGGAATATTTGCCAAATTTTACTTCAATGCATAAATGTTTTCGAGTTTGATAGATAGCAATTTGATTCATATGAAGAAAGATAAAGCGATAGCAAGCGGTAATCTCAGGTCGTTAGCCATATCTTGAAGACGTCCAGGGTGGAAGATGGAGATGGCATTATTTTCCACGGAGCCTATAGAAATGAGATAAAATAATAGGTTGATCATAGTAAGTTTAAGGTAAATTCTGTTATCTGAACCTGAAAATCTCTCCTGCCCTCCTTTCTGCCTTTGAAACACCTGTTCCTCCTCAGGTCAATGCCTTGAAATGCTTTGGAGTATAAAAAAGGGTATCTATCCCAAAGTACATCTGTGGCATCTTTATTAGAGGAATGTGTCAGGGTTCCAAGTAACATCCCCAATGAAAGAAGACTCCAAGGCTTGAAGTTTCCTTACGGTCGACAGCATGTCGTTCCAAATGAACAGTCCAATTTCCCAATGGGCACGGTGTTTTCTCTGCATCGATGAAAGCAGCATCCTCCTCGATCATGACACTGGCGCTGGGCATTACCTGTGAAAAGAAAAACAGAAGAAAAGGGAAATGATAAATTAAGATACTTTTTTATTTAGGTAATTTTTTCCTTCTAAGACATCACTTTCTTCTACAGAATTGCAGGATTCCTGTGAATTCAGGAAGTTCTCTCTGACCAAGGAATCCATTTCCGCTAATCTCCCTTCAGCAGCCCCAATATATCATATACTGTATCAACCCAGTTTTTAAGCCTAACAAGCAGTTTGGTATCAGAAAAAAATTGTCCTGTAATCTGCAACTCCTACACTGCAAAAACATATGGACTACACAACTCGACCAGGGTAAAGCAATTTACTTAGACTTCTGCAAAGCCTTTGATTCAGTGGTACATGACAAACTACTGTTAAAACTAAACTCTTACAGCATTTCCAGATCCCTGCATAAGTGGATAGCTGAGTTCCTGTCAAATACTCAGCACGTTGTCAAAATAGGGAGCGCCTTATCACACCCTACATTAGTTAACAGTGGTGACCCTCCCCCAAGGCAGGATTTTAGGACCCACACACTTTATACTTTACATAATGACCTTTGTTAGCTGTTGTGGTCTTTTTGTGATGATGTAAAACTATTCAACACCACCGGCAATGTGTTTGCCGTATAAAACAACCTTGACTATGTCAGAATGGTCAAATAATTGGTAACTCCAAACCTCTACCAACAAATGCTCTTTCTTACACATTGGCAAAATTTTTTTAAAAAAATCACATTGGCAAAAATACCAGATACAAGCTGGGTGAATATAACCTCGTAGACATCCCTCACTCTGTCAAGGATGAGTACTCATCTCAAATGATCTAAGTACCAGAGCTCACTGTAACAGCTTTGCCAAGAAGGCATTAAAAATTGTCAATCGAATCTTGTGAAGCTTCTTCTCTGGTACATTGTACTGCAAATTAGGGCATACAAACCTTTGCTGGACCAATTCTTGAATACAGATCATCTGCCTGGAATCTGCACTGTATATTAGATATTAATATAATTGAGAGAGCCCAGAGGTATTTCACGAGAAAAGTCCTCCACTCTCCTTCTCACAACAGACTAACTTATGCCACCAGGCTTAAAATTTTGGGCTTGGACATCCTAGAACTATGCCACATATGGTCTGACCTAAGTATAGTACATAAAATTATCTGCTACAACATCCTACCTGTCAATGACTACTTCAGTTTCAGCCACAATAATACAGGAGCACACAATAAATACAAATAGATACAACTACTCCAAACCATTCCAAACTTGATTAGTAAACTCGATTGATAAACCACTCCAAACTCGATTTCAGAAAATACAACTGCAGTAACAGAATGGTCAATGCCTGGAATGCACTACCTGACACTGTTGTTACATCCCCAAACTTTCATAACTTTAACCTTAAACTGAATACCATGGACCTCACCCCATTCCTTAGAGGTCTGTAAGGGGCGTGCATAAGCACACTAGCACGCCTATCGTCCTTGTCCTACTGTCTTCATTTATTTGTACCCATTTACTATGTTCATATTTATGTTTATACATACTTATACCTGTTATCCAGTGGTGAAATCTAAAATTTGTTACTACTGGTTCTGTGGGCATGGCTTGGTGGGTGGGTGGGTGGGTGGGGTAATTAGACTGGATGAGCGTAGCCAATTTTTTTTTTTTACTTTTAAAACCATTTTTTCTAAAACCTCTGCGGTGAAGAGTTTGTAAAAAAAATGCTTTCAAAAGGCTCTGATGATCCCAGCTGAGTTGCCTGATCATCAGAGAGTTTTTTTAAAAACCCTCTGCCAATCAGGCAACTCAGCTTGGATCGTCAGAGCTTGGATGTCAGAGGCATTTAAAAGAAAAAAACTTTTTTTCTTTTAAATGGCTCTGACGATCCAAGCTGAGTTGCCTGATCAGCAGAGAATTTTTTAAAAACCCTTTAACGATCAGGTAACTCAACTGGGATTGTCAGAGTTTGGATCGTCAGAGGCATTTAAAAGAAAAAAAGCCTCCAATGATCGCACGACTCAGCTGGGCATGGGGGGGGGCAGGGATTTTTGCTACCAGTTCTCCAAACCACCCGCCTCCATCGCTACTGGATCAGGCGATCTGGTCCGAACCGGGAGCATTTCACCCTTGCTGTTATCTTTTACTTGTTTGACAAACTAAATAAATAAATAAATAAAATATTTCTCTCCATTTTTACTGCGGTTCCTTACTTGCTAAGAAATAATCCTGAATTATCATGTCTAGTTCTGCTGGATGTTTTGGATGGAGATGTTGAGTGAGAATGGTTAACTTCCTTTGAAGTTCAGGATCTGGTTTACCTTTAGCTTTCTTCCTCTTCTCTTAATGTTTCTGACACTGCTCTTCTCTACTCTTGAAAAGCTGTGCATTTGAGACATTTTGCTGCAATATCTTTTTTACAAATTGAATGTCAATACATCCACTAGTTAATTAATATTTAGTTTTTATTTATTTTTATCTCTTAAAATAAAATAAAGTTATTTCTTAAAATAACTCAAGGTGGCAAATGTGTCTAATACTCCTTTCTCTTCCTCTTCCTATTTCCAAGATGAAAACCACCAAGTAGAATTCATAAGACATGATGACAACTCTTTAATTTCACAACATATGGACACTTTTAACTATATTTTCAACTGAGGAACTGTGACCATCATAGATCAAGCCAAATCCAAGAACACTAGAGAATTCTTGGCAGCCTGGCACTCTGACAAATTAGCTATCAATAGACACATAGATATAAACAATATGTACTTATTGTGCAAAAGAGACAATCAACAAGCCAAAAAGGGAACAAAAAGATGAAAACATCTCCCCACCAGCAATCAACATCTAGATGTTCTTATAGACCCTAACCCTAACTCTAAGCTTAACATCAGATCAATAAACAAGAAATAAACAATACCCTAATCAAGGAAGTACCAAAAAGTTAACAATAAACAGTACAATCAAAAAATTCCCAAGAATTGAGAGCAAACTCCATTCCTTACTGATGTTACTTAGTTTGGTAATGAAACAACATCAGCCCTGTCAGGTGCTTTGCATTGAAAGAAGTCCAAATTTACCCGGACAGATTTCACACCAAAAGTGGGATTAGCAATAGCAATAGCACTTAGACCAGTAGTGGGTTGCAGATCCCGTCACTACCGGTTCACTCATGGGTGTGCTCACGCTCAGGTGTGTTGCTTGTGCACTGCATAGAAGCCTATGCGCATGTGCAGAAGTGTCTGGGCGGGTGGGCAGAGCACCCACCGCTGCTGCTACCAGTTTGCCTGATCTGGGGCGAACTGGTAGCAACAAACCACTGACTTAGACTTATATACCGCTTCGTAGTGCTTTTACAGTCCTCTCTAACTGGTTTTACAGAGTCCATGTATTGCTCCCAACAATCTTGATCCTCTAGGACTAGAACAGTGTTCTGAATTCTAGCTTGATGTTTTGACCATTAGAGCAAACTGGCTCTCTATTGTCCCGCAAACACCTCATAATGGCTTTTGTTGAGAATTTGGTAAACCAAAACTAAAATGAACCAACCAATAATTTACAATACTAAAACCTCCAGTTAAGCTTTGTAGACAATAGTGAATCAATGAATTGGTTTTTCAGTCCCTCCTTGATGCTGTATATCTCTCTGGATCTCGAGTGTTAATGCAAAAGAAAAACCAATGGCATATTTTTCCAATGTTTGAAGGTTCATGTTGTCAATAGTCAACAGTGTTCAAAGCTATTTCTTTAATATAAACTAAAAGACATTGTTGAGGGTTATCCTACTTTCAGTGATGATCATACTTGCTTAGAAAATAGTGAGTTATCAGTCATTTCTAAATTATCAATAATTTGATTTCTTACCTGGTTCAGACAGGAATGCAAGAAAAAGGAATGTGAACAGCAGATAAAGGATCTTCATGTTGGGATTAGACTGGGACCAAATTTTACTTCTGGAACAGGACAGAACTCTGTATTTATGAAGGTATAATGATTGCATCAGACTTCCTCATTGAAATATTGTAACTATTCTTAAATATTATTGGCATTGTTGTATTTCCTTCTATTGAAACACTCCTGAGGGATAACGGTTGCAAAAGTCCTTGCAAGAGCAAGAGAGTTAGTTGAATAGTTAAATGATTCTGCTTATAGCTAAAATACTTTGGAATGATAAATATTTGGCTCCATTACTGAATGGTCTGCAGAGTTGACATAACTAGTTACTTGCAAATGAATTACTTATCAGGGTAGATTAGATATGCATAGTTGTAATGAAATGTAGCTACCATCTAATAATATGCTTAGCGAGAAATTCTCTCTCTCTCTCTCTCTCTCTCTCTCTCTCTCACACACACACACACACACACACACACACACACACACACACACACAGGAGATTGAAGGTCTTCACTTACAATGGCAAAGTTCATCTGGCATAAGAAGAGATATTGGCGATGGGGAGAATGAAAATGGGATACTATATGACTGAATCTACTCTTTTGTCTATGTATCACTTCTGTACTATGTGTTAGAAGAGAAGACACACATGATGAAGTAGGTCATCCAGATGTTCTTATCAACATGAGAATAGAGGGCTGAATGTTGACTCCAAATGCAAAGAACTGGAGAATCAACATAGATCAGGGTCCTTACAAGGTATACATTTACTTGGAAAGGCAGAAGGAAAAAACTCAGGAAATCATTGCCTTAGAGCCCTGGATTACATAAAGATTTGGTTTCTGTGAAATGTGGATATAAAGTCTGCAGTTTTATGGCAGAAAAGAAAATCAACAGACTATTTTAAAAATGGTGAGCAAATTTTCTACATATGGCTTCAGTATTGCAAAGGGACACAAAAGCTGAGTCATTTCCATGAGTATTTTGCATAGTTAACTGCTGAGCATACAGAGAGTTTACATTATGCTTTGTTTGTATGAAGCTTGACCAGGAGTAACAAAGAGAATGCAGTTCTTTTCTCCTGCCAGAAAATCCATGGCAGATGAAAAATACATAGAAGGCATGCAGCCTTTCTGGCAACATTCTTGGGTAGGTTTTTCTTACACATCTTTCCATTGTTCTGAAGCCTCCCTGGGTGCCCCTCAGCCCAGTATGAAAAAGCCTCTTGGGAGGAGGCCCCTGATGTTACCTCATTTGGGATGAGAATGAAATGTCAGCTGCCATGGATGCTATAGAAATACAGAGATTATTTCAAAGTGAAACACAAAACATTCACTCATACCTTCAGTGACCTAGCAACTTGAGATCTATCACACAACACAATTTTCAGCCCTAGTTATACAGTTATATTCTTAAACCCTAACTAAATACCACTGTTCAATATTTGCTTGGGACACCTATAGCTGTGGATTATAGCCAGCTGAAGGAATATTGCGGTGAGATGGGTGACACACAGAATTAATAAATGAAAATAAAATGTATTTATTAGCTTTCTTATTCAACTACAAGAAAAATGCTCCAGAAAAGGGACAACATTTCAGGGTGTTTAAGACTAGTCCCTTTTTTTCTCTCCTCCCTATCTGTGATACAGTTGCTCTGAGAAACAAGAGTGAGGGATGAGGACAAGAATCGAAAAGAAATCTACTCAAAGATGCAACATTCTCGGGAGGTTACGCGAGACTGGCTCCAGGGGATTATAAATGCTTCTCTGAGTGAGGGTGTCTTCCCTGCCACCTTGAAAGAGGCGGTGGTGAGGCCTCTCCTCAAGAAGCCTTCCCTGGACCCAGTAGTGTTGGCAAATTATCGTCCAGTCTCCAACCTTCGCTTTGTTGCGAAGGTTGTTGAGAGTGTGGTAGCACGGCAGCTCCCTCAGTACCTGGATGAATCATCGTATCTAGATCCGTTCCAGTCAGGCTTCAGGACTGGATACAGCACGGAAACGGCATTGGTCGCATTGGTTGATGATCTCTGGAGGGCTTGGGAGAGGGGTTGCTCCTCTGTCCTGGTCCTATTAGGCCTCTCAGCAGCTTTTGATACCATCAACCATGGTATCATGCTGCACCGGCTGGAGGAGTTAGAGGTGGGGGACACCATCCTACGGTGGTTCTCCTCCTTTCTCTCTGACCGGTTGCAGTCTGTGTTGACAGGGGGGCAGAGGTCGACCCTGAGGCCCCGAGTATGTGGGGTGCCACAAAGGTCAGTCCTCTTGCCCCTTCTGTTCAACATTTATGTGAAGCCGATGGGTGAGATCATCCGTGGTTTCGGGGTGAAGTACCACCAGTATGCTGCTGACACGCAGCTGTACATCTCCACCCCGGACCACCCCAATGATGCCCTTGAAGTGATGTCCCGGTGGTGCTCCCATGTGACCCCCCCTCCTGCGCGAGCTGCACTGGCTCCCGGTGGTCTTCCGGGTGCGCTTCAAGGTTTTGGTTACCACCTTTAGAGCTCTCCATGGCATCGGACCAGGGTATTTACGAGACCACCTTCTGCCACAAATAACCTCTCACCGACCAGTATGCTCCCATAGAGAGGGGCTTCTCAGGGGCTCAGTATGCTCCCATAGGGAGGGGCCGTTGCCAAAACAATGTCGACGGGCAGCCCCCAGGGGGAGAGCCTTCTCTGTGGGGGCACCTGCTCTCTGGAATGAACTACCCCCGGAAACAAGCTCCCCCCAGAGATACGGAGGATCCTGGAACTGCATACTTTTCGATGTGCTTTCAAAACATTTTTGTTCCAACAGGCTGGCCTGGACTAATTCTCCCTTTTAAACTTTTTAAATTGCTTTTAATTTGTCTTAGAAATTGGGTGTTTTTAATTTGTCTTTGGGCCAAAACATTTAATTATTTTAATGGGTTTTCAACGTTTGTACTGTTTGTATTTTATTCTGGCTGTTCACCACCCTGAGTCCTTCGGGAGTAGGGCGGTATATAAATTTGAATAATAAATAAATAATAAATAAATAAATAAACACTTTCTGTATTACATGGACCCTGCTGATAAAACTGTACTAAGCAATCAAGATGCAAAAAAAATGCTACAGTAAAAGGCATACTGAGAGGGTCCTTCATGGAGTCAAGTATTGGGCCTGGTCATAGTGGGCAATGGGCAGGATGTGGGTTATTGATAGTTTCAACCATAATGAGTGGAACATTCAGCCACATCTCCCACACTTTGCCTTGAGAGTGGAACCCATTTCTGTGGATTATAGATGATTTCCCCCAGCATATCTTTGCTCCAAACTCTCATGAAAGATGAACATGCAAAATCAGAAGTTAATTAACAATAGATACATTAATAGAAATGTTAAAGAAAAAACAATCAACTTAATATTATAGTCAACATTTACTATTGTAGCTGTTTGATCAAGAAGGTGATTAAAAACACTGTGGAAGCCAACTTTATCTTTAAGTGCCTTGAGACCTACAAACAACATCCTTGTTGTAATCTTGCTGTAATCCAAGAAATGGCCAGTTACCTTGTGTAATGAGCGTGTGCAGCAAGGGTAATGAGGAAACCTCAGGGACAAACTGACTCGATGTTTAGAAATCACATTAAGTAAGATAATGGAAAGTGAATCCATGGTATAAGAGGCCACAATGTTTGGATCGTTTTCTTCTCTATCAGGCTTCATGATTCCACATATTTTAATGCTTTTTTAATATTAGCAATCGTTTCCTAAGGAATCTGGCTTGATAATTGTACTGATAACATAGAGGTAACAGATAAAAGTGATTCAACAAGTCATTTTTGCTTTTAACATTTTTATTATCTTGAGTTTTTAGTCATTGAAAAGATGGAACTTAGTGTAAAGTTTCATGAGGACACTTTCAGACATCCTATTTCCACCTGCAATCTCTCACGTTTCAATCCACCAAGTTATCATTTTCTCTTCACTCTCTGCAGTACTGAGAAGACATTGTTGTCCTTCTTTGTCCAAGAAGGGAGTAGTTTTACACCATTCATGTTTCCTCTTCCAAATTTCTCATAAGGCCGTTTGCTTTTGATCTTTGATTATTCATCTGCAATGCACAGAATGTAAAGTGGAGACAGTAAACCTATCAGTGCTGAAAGATTCTTCATCCTATTGGAGAGTGCAAGTCTGCACTTTTACAGTAGAAAAGAAAATCAACAGACTATTTTAAAAATGGTGAACAAATCTTCTACATATGGCTTCATTACTGTAAAGGGACACAAAAGCTGAGTCATTTCCATGAGTATTTTGCATAGTTAACTGCTGAGCATACAGGGAGTTTACATTATGCTCTGTTTCTGTGAAGCTTGACCAGGGGCAGCAAAGAGACTGCAGATCTTTCCTCCTGCCTGAAAATCCATGGAAGATGAAAAATACATAGAAGGCACACAGGCTTTCTGTCAACACTCCTGGGTAGGATTTCCTCACACATCTTTCCATTATTCTGAAGTCTCCCTGGGTGCCCCTCAGCTCAGTGTGGAAAAACCTCTTGGGAGGAGGCCCCTGATGTTACCTCATTTGGGATGAGAATAACATGTCAGCTGCCATGGATGCTATAGAGATGTAGAGATGCTTTCAACACAAGATATTCTCCCATACCTCCACTGACCTAGGAACTTGAGATCTGTCACACAACACAATTTTCAGGCTTATTTATACAGTTATACTCTTAGACCCAAAGTAAATATAGTTGTTCAATATTTTCTTGGGACACCTATAGCTGTGGACTGCCAGCTGAAAGAATATTGGTGTGAGATGGCTAACAAACAGATTTAATACATAAAAATAAAATGTATTCACCTGGCAGAGCAACAGAGTTTCACCATTCAGTGTCAGAATTTCACATTCTTTACATTACCTCTCTTATTCAACTACACTCTACTGTGCATGCGTCATGATGGCGATGCTTCCCTGAATCTGTGGCCAATCATGGGGTTGATTCGGGTGTTTTGGGGACCTTTGGGGATGTTTTTGCCAATTTAGCCCCAAATCTCCAGTGAAGGGAACTCTCTCCCAGCCTGTCGAGGGTGTTTTCGCCCTCTGAAACATCATGACTGGGGAGAATTTGTGGAGACTAAGTGCCGTGGGGTGGAAGGCACCAATGCCTGGCCACTCCAGCCTTTTTTTCTATGCCTGAGGTAGCAGCAGCCACAGGCAGTGGCAGACTGAATCAGCGGTGGCGGTAACGATGGCGACGCTGGCCTGGAGACTCTCGCCTGGCCCTGGGTTACCTTCTGGGAGCTTTGGAGGTTCCATGGGTTCTGGGGGTGCACTGGAGCCAGGTGTTTGCTGGCATCGGTGGAGGCTGCCCCACAATAATGGCGGCCACTGGGTGAAGGCTAGATGGGGGCGGAAGAGCAACTTTGGCTGAGGGGAACAGAAGGACGACTTGCCAGCATGCCCTGCAGCCCTGCAGAGATTAACAAACCCCCAGTGTGATTGGGGGATCTGGAGGCTGGAGCCATGGCAGAGGGAGTTTGTCAAGTTCTGGGAATTGGAGATGCCAGAGGATGGCCTTTGATTGGTTGCCTTGGGCGGTATCTCTCACCCCCCTCTCTAGCCTGGTCTGGGCTTTTCCTGGCTTGCTGCCTCCAGACTATATTCATCATGAACTCGTTCCCCTTTCACAGACACCCCCCTCTTGTGGGATTATCATCATCTTGTCTCCATAATTTTTGCTCTATTTCTTATGGAGCCCCTTTACTGATGTGGACTGGACAGTTATCATGTGGGTGCTGAGGGAGCCGGCTTTTATGGATACTGTTGTAACGCAGGAGACAGACTACCAAACTCTTTTAATGCCACGACCATCTGGACCACCCACCGTGAGTGGGTGGGAGGGACATTTATCCTCCAAGTGTGTTCAAGGGCATGAGACTGCTCCCACTGTTGTGAGAGGGCAGCGGAGGCCAGCTTTCCCACATTGAGTTTCCATCTTCTGTTTCAGAACTTTGTAGACCAGGTTACTGGACCCACCCGGATGTCAGCTCCATTTTGGTTTTAGTGGATGTATTCGGCAGCTGAGCTATTGGCACTGTGAGACTCCCCCCTCTTGCAGGCCTGGCCCTCCACTCTATCAAGGGCCTACCTTGATGATGGGTTTTGGAACCCCGAGAGGTGGCATGTTGCGAGGAGGGGGTTGAGGGGCTTTTTGGGGAAGTTTTAAATCAAAATTTTAAGGGGTTCAGGAGTGGGGGAGAGTTGTTTTTCAGGTGGACCTGGGGGGTCCTTGCAGATCAGGGAGTTAGCCTGTCTGACAGCATTGGCGAGGAGTGTGGAGGGGGGAGATCAGATGGGGCATGGGAGGGTGAGGATCATTTTATCACTGTGGCAGTCAGGAGATATGCTGTGGAGTGAACAGAGGATGGAAGAACAACAGAGGGATACGTTCCCACTGCTTGCAGCAAGTTCAGCGTTCCGACCCTCATGGTTCTGCTTGTGTCCTTGGGAGGTTAGGAATGGGGAACCCTGGACTCAGGCTGGTGTATGTCAATGCCAGGTCCATCGTCAATAAGGCCCCCCTTGTGCGAGATTTGATACATGAGGTGGGCGTGGACCTGGCCTGTATCACTGAGACCTGGCTTGGCCTGGAAGGAGGAGTTTCTCTCTCTGACTTATGCCCACCGGGTTTTCGTGTTCTACACCAGCCTCGACTCCAGGGGAGGGGTGGAGGGGTGGCAGTTGTTATTATGGAAAGTCTCAGACCTAGGGAGGTCACTGTCCCTCAGATAGGTGGGTGTGAATCACTTCTGTTGAAATGGGACCCTGGAGTACAGTCAGCTCTGTTGATTATGTACCTGTCTCCCAGCTGCCTGTCTTTAGTCCTGCCCACACTGCTCGAAGTCGAAGCCAAACTGACAGTTGAGCTCCCCAACCTGATGATTGTGGGAGACTTTAATCTCCCATCATCTGGTGAGACATCTATGCTGGTTCAGGAGTTCTTGGCCTCCATGAATGTCATGGACCTGACTCAAGTTGTACAGGGCCCAACTCACAGAGGTGAACACACACTTGACCTGATTTTTATCTCTGGGCACTGGATAAATGCTTGGGGAGGAGTGAATTGTCAATGCAACCCCTATCATGGACCAACCATTCCCTCCTTAAACTGGATTTTCCATCTGCCAGCCCATGCCACTGGGAGGTGGAACTGATGGTTCCATCCCAGGGGCCTGATGGACCCTGATAGGTTCCTGACAGAGCTTGGGAAATTTCCCACTGACCTTTCCCACGATTCACCAGAGGCCTTGGTGGATGCCTGAGAACAGGCGGCCACCAGGGCACTGGATTGAATCGCCCCTTTGCGGCCTCTCTGCCGACATGGATCCCATTTTGCTCCGTGGTTTTCCATGGAGCTGTGGAAGATGAAGCATCAGAAGAGATACCTAGAGGGCCGTTGGAGATCTTCCCATTCTGAATCTGACCGAACACAGCTAAGAACCCATATTAGGTGTTATCTTGTGGCGATGGAAGCGGCGAAATGGGACTATTTCGCTGCTCTCATTGTGTCTGCAGAAAATTGCCCAGTAGCCTTGTTTCGAGTGACCCACTCTCTCCTAAATCAGGGAGCAAGGAATGACCCCTTACAAGGCAGCACTGATGATTTTGTACAATTTCTGCAAGACAAAGTCGCTCAGATCCGGAGTGGATTAGACTCTGACTGGGCAGAGTCTGATGAGGAAATGGGAGCTAGTCTTGAAGGTGACATCTGGGTTGAGTTTGACCCTGTTTCCATGGATGAAGTGGACAGGATTGTGAGTAGACTGGGAGCCTCCACATGTTTGCTGTACCCATGTCCCTCCTGGCTGGTTGCGGCCACCAGAGAGGGGACTGGGGACTGGATCTGGGCGATTACCAACGCTTCTTTGAGAGATGGGGTCTTCCCTGCTGCACTTAAGGAGGTGGTAGTGCGACCTCTCCTCAAGAAGCCGATGCTGGATCCGGCCTCCCTAAGCAATTTTCATCCTGTCTCCAATGTTCGCTTGATAGCGAAGGTTGTTGAGGCTGTGGTGGCCTACCAACTCCCACAATTTCTGGAGGAAACTGATTACCTAGATCCATACCAATTGGGCTTCAGCTGCCACAGCATGGAAACGGCATTGGTCGTCCTGATGAATGATCTCTGGCAGGCCTGGGATGGGGGTTGCTCCTCCATTCTGGTGCTACTTGACCTCTCAATGAGGTTTGATACCATCAACCATGATATCCTACTGCGACGGCTTCAGGGGTTGGGAGTGGGGGGCACTGTGTTACAGTGGTTCTCCTCCTATCTCTCGGGCAATACAGTTTGTTGGGGCGGAGGGTCAGAGGTCCTACCTGAGGCCCCTCACATGTGGGGTGCCACAGGGGTCAGTTCTCTCCCCCCTGCTCTTTAACATCTACATGAAGCCGCTGGGTGAGATCATTCATAGCTTCAGGGTGAGGTATCATCAATATACTGATGATACCCAACTGTATATTCCATCCCGGAGCAATCCAGGGATGCCCTTTCTGTGATGTTGAAGCATCTGGAGGCAGTGCGGGTCTGGATGGGTAGAAACAGGCTCCGACTCAACCCCTCCAAGACCGAGTGGCTGTGGATTCCGGCATCCCCTGATCTAGCTACCACACAATTTATGATGGGAGGGGAGTTGCTGACTCCCTCTGAAAAGGTTCGCAATCTTGGTGTCCTCCTTGATTCATGGCTGTCTTTGGCAGATCATCTAATGGCCGTGACAAGGGGGGCTTTTGCACAGGTCCACCTGGTGCGCCAGTTGCAGCCTTTTCTAGGCAGGGATACCCTCCATAGAGTCACTCAAGCTCTCATTGTCTCTCAATTAGATTACTGCAAAGCCCTCTACATGGGGCTGCCCTTGGGGTGCACCCGGAGGCTCCAGCTGGTCCAAAATGCAACCGCGCGGGTTGTTACAGGAGCCTCCCATTACTCCTGGGTAACACCTCTCCTGCACGAGCTGCACTGGCTGCCAGTGACCTTCCGGATCCTCTTCAAGGTGCTGGTACTCACCTATAAAGCCCTAAATGGCATGGGCACAAGGTACTTGTAGGACCACCTCCTACCGGCCTCCCACTGCCTTGTGCGCTCTCATAGAGCTACCCTCCTCCGGGTGCTGTTGGTTAGGCAATGTCGGCTGGCAACCCCCAGGCTGAGGGCATTCTCTGTGGCCACACTGACCTTCTGGAATGGGTTACCCACCGAGCTCCGGATGGCTCCCGATCTCCGCACATTCTGCACCGGCCTTAAGACATGGGTTTTCCATCAAATTCCCTGATCAATTATGGGCTTTTAATTGGGGCTTTTAATTTTTGTACTAGATTTTAATCTTATCGTCGTCATCACTGTTCTTGTTTTTATTGTTTGAGCTGCCCCAAGTCCTCTGGGAGAAGGACGGCATATAAATTTTAATAATAAAAATAAAATAATACAAGAAAAAATGTTCTAGAAAAGGGACAGCATTTCAGAGTGTTTAAGACTAGTCCTTTTTTTCTCTCCTCCCTATCTGTGAGACAGTTGCTTTGAGAAAGGATCCTAAGGGTGAGGGATGAGGAGAAGAATGGAAAATAAATCTACTCCAAGATGAAACAATTTCTGTATTACATGGACCCTGCTGATTAAACTGGCATGAGCAATCAAGATGCAAAAAAATTGAAATCTCTTTCATCGAATCATGTATTGAGCCTGAGTCATTGCAATGGGCAGGATGTAGGTTATTGATAGTTTCACCGCAATGAGTGGAAAAGGTAGTTTTTCAGCCACATTTCCCAAACTTTGCCTTTAAGGTGGATCCTGTTTCTGTGGACTATCAATGATTTTCCCCAGCATAATCATTTGCTCCAGACCTTCATGAAATATGAAGATCCAGAATCAGAAGTTACTTAACCACAAGCACATTAGTAGATCAATCAAATAAATCAAGTAAATCAAATAAAGATAAAGATAAAGTAGATCTGTGATGCTGAAAGTGGTAAAATTGGTAGCTCTAAAAAGAAAAAATAATAATCTTAATATTATAGTCAACATTTAATATTGTAGCTGTTTGCTCAAGAACCATAGGAAGAAGGTGATTAAAAACACTGTGGAAGCCAACTTTATCTTTAAAAGTGCCTTGAGACCTACAAACAACAAGCCTGTTTTAATCTTGCTGTAATCTAAGAAACGGCCAGTTATCTAGTATAATGAGCGTGTGCGGCAAGGGTAATGAGGAAACCTCAGGGACAAACTGACTCGATGTTTAGAAATCACATTAAGTAAATAATGGAAAGTGAATCCATGGTGTAAGAGGCCACAATGTTTGGATGGTTTTCTTCTCTATCAGGCTTCATGATTCCATATATTTTAATGCTTTTTTAATATTAGCAATCGTTTCCTAAGGAATCTGGCTTGATAATTGTACTGATAACATAGAGGTAATAGATAAAAGTGATTCAACAAGTCATTTTTGCTTTTAGCATTTTTATTATCTTGAGTTTTTAATCGTTCAAAAGATGGAACTTAGTATAAAGTTTCATGAGGATATTTTCACACATTCTATTTCCACCTGCAATCCCTCACATTTCAATCCACCAAGTTATCATTTCTCTTCACTCTCTGCAGTACTGAGAAGATATTGTGGTGCTTCTTTGTCCAAGAAGGGAGCAGTTTTACACCCTTCATGTTTCCCTTTCCAAATTTCTCATAAGACTGTTTGATTTTGATCTCTGATTATTCATCTGCAATGCCGAGAACATGAATTATATTTTATTTATTTACATACCACCTTTATTATTTTTACAGATAACTCATGGCAGCAAATATACAATATCTGAAACAATTTCCTCCTATTTTCCCCACAATAACAAGCTTGTGAGATTGGGGGGTGGGGGTGGGGATAAGAAGGGGAGGTGGAGGGGGGAATTTATTCTTTGTTTGTAAAACTTTTCAATAAAAAAAACAAGCTTGTGAGATTATTGTGGGGAACAATGAGAGAGAGAGTAACTGGCCAATGGTCAACCAGCTGTCTTTTATAGTCATAGTGGGACTAGAGCTCACAGACTCTCACTTTCTAGCCTGTTGCCTTAATCGCTAGACAAATCTGGCCCTGCAGAATGAAAAGAAATCAAATTGCATAACATTATTTGAAGGGACTAAAGATCAAGATTGTTAGAAGGAAAAGGAAGAAACATAATGTTGGTTTATTTGATCAAGGTGAACATGGCAATCTTTTTTGGGCTTTTGCTGATATCAAGACTGAAATGATGACATTTTATAGATTTGTTTATAGATGAGAGATGTGGTGGTAAAAGCCCAGATTCAAAAGGTCCTAAAAACCAATACCACTCAATCTTGTCTGGTTTCTGAATGATTTCATCCTTTGTGTGCTATTACATTGCCTATTTGTAATAGTACCTGAAGAAAGTTCATTTTTCTTCTGTTCTCTTATGCTTCAGGTTGGTCTGAGGAATTATATGTTGACTTTCTTCCACCAGGAAGAGAAAGCTCTATCCAATATAACTATTTTATATGTGTGACACAGAGACAAGGACAGAGATAGAGACAGAGACAGACAGTGGGAATTAGTGATCCTGCATAGATATTGAGTCATCAATTGAGGCATACTTATTTTTAGTAGTATTCCGTGGGCTTTAGCTTAATACATTTATTTATGTATTTATCTTTTATGTTTCATTGAAAGATCTTAATATTTTAGGATTTGTTTTGTATTATTTCTTCCCAAGCAGAGATGGGCTGCTGCTGGTTTGCATCGGTTTGGGCCAACCGATAATTAAGATTCAGTGCAGTTTGGTGAACCTCCAAATTTCACCACTGGCTGGAACTGCCCCCACTCATTTTTCGGTCTGTTTTCTGGGCCATTTTTGGCTGTTTTTTGGGGCCAAAATCTGCCAGAAAATGGTCAGAAAATGCCCCCAAAACCGGCCTGAACATGGCCAACAACAACAATAACAACCGGCCAAGAAACAGACCAAAAAATCTGCAGGGTCAGGACCAACCAGTTGTGGGATTAGCCGCAACCAGCTGAATCCTACCTCTTCCTTTGAGGCAAGTGGCCAGGAGGCAGGCTGAGTGTGATGAGTGACATCACCCAACCAGTCACATGACCAACTGGCCATGGCTACCCAGCCTGGGAACCAGTTGTTAAGTTATTCAAGTCCCACCACTGGTCACGCCCCCTGGCCATGTCCATCCAGCCATGTCCACCCAGCCATGTCATGCCCCCTGGCCATGTCCACCCAGCCATGTCCACCCAGCCAATTGAGGCATGTGTTTTGGCCCAACAGCAGCCTGTGCAGTTAGTAGCTGATTCCCACAGCGAGGAGGCTGGTGTGGTGCTGTGCCAGCAACTTGTGCAGCTGGCACTCGAGTCTGACAATGAGGAGGCTGGAGGAGTTGTGGTGCCAGAGGTGGGGATTCAGCCAGGGCCTTCAGAACCTCTAGAAGCTCCCATAAGTAAAGAGGAAGAAGAGGAGGAGACTCTTCTTGATGCACAAGTGCACAGAGCTGTTAAACGGCAGGAGTGACTCCTCAGGAAGAGGTCTCCTTGAGAGTAAGGCTTGGGGCTAATTGGCCACTCCCCTAGCCTATTTAAGAAGGATGACAACTGATGCAATTTGCAGGAAACAACTTCATTCATATTCTTTCCCGTCTTGATTCCAGAAACGTTTGATTCGGCTCTTGTTTCTCTCTTGTCTTTTTTCCTGCAAATTGCTTCTGGACATTCTGTCAACCACAGTAAGATTACGGTTATCTGAAATACTGTGCTTAAGAATTGAGTTAGTATTCTTTGGATTCTTGTTGGCTGTTAATGTGGTTAAATTAACAGCCCTTGTTCAGAAAAGACTGAGTCAAACACAAGTACAGTGTTTGAACAACTACAAAGAAATCTTATTAGTAGTCCTTAATTAATAAACTAAGGTTTGTATGGACTTTGTGTGTGCTGCATTTTTTGGGGTCCGTAGCTGGGGCAGAACACCCTGACCACACCCACCCAGTTGGTCATTAGGGCAGAGAACTCTAATGGTTGTTAAATTATTTGCAGCCCACCACTGTTCCCAAGCAACCACATCAGCTGGAATACCATTTTTACTCTGTTTGTTTCTTTATATTTGTCTCAGTGCTACTCATTTTTATTTTTGGATTTTCGATTTTCTTTATCAGTTAAAAAGGAAGTATTTATTTATTTTGAAAATTCCCACAGGAAACTGGACTTCCTTGGTTTTTTTCCTTGAGAATGTTTCACCTCCCATCCAAGAAGCTTCCTCAATTCTGACTGAATGGTTGGATTCCACAATGAAGCTCAATGGCAATGTAATTACTTCAGTAAATTAACAAATAGAAAGAGAAGAGACATTCTCTTGACTTTATGGCACAATGTAGAATAGAATAGAATAGAATAGAATAGAATAGAATAGAATAGAATAGAATAGAATAGAATAGAATAGAATAGAATAGAATAGAATAGAATAGAATAGAATAGAATAGAATAGAATAGAATAGAATAGAATTCTTTATTGGCCAAGTGTGATTGGACACACAAGGAATTTGTCTTTGGTGCATATTCTCTCAATGTACATAAAAAGACAAAATACGCTCATCAAGAATCACAAGGCACAACACCCAATGACAGTCATACAGTACAATAAGCAATCAAATCATACTAGGAAACAATCAATATGAATATAAATATAAATCGCAAGGATACAAGAAACAAAGGTACAGTCATGCAATCATAAGTGGGAGGAGATGGATGATAGGAATGATGAGAAGACTAATAGCAATAGTAATGCAGCCTAATGTGAATAGTTTGACAGTGTTGAGGGAATTATTTGTTTAGCAGAGTGATGGCATTTGGGGAAAAAACATTCTTGTGTCTAGTTGTTCTGGGGTGCAATGCTCTATAGCATCATTTTGAGGGTACAAGTTGAAACAATTTATGTCCAGGATGCGAGGCATCTGTAAATATTTTCACAGCCCTCTTTTTGACTTGTGCAATACACAGGTCTGCAATGGAAGGCAGGTTGGTAGCAATTGTTTTTTCTGCAGTTCTAATTATCCTCTGAAGTCTGTGTCAGTCTTGTTGGGTTGCAGAACCAAGCTAACAGAGGTGCAGCTGACAGACTCAATAGTTCCTCTGGTATGGTTGAAGAGCAGGAAATTTCTTCCAAACTGAAATCTATTCAAAGAGATATGGATGCATGCATGCAAGCACACACATTCTTGTAGTCATGTGAATCTAATGCCCCAAGTTCCTCTTAAAGAAGTCATACAAGAACTGTGATCTTCATTTAGCTGTATTTCATGGGAAATTTGCAAAATTTTAAATGTTATTTTAAAGACAAATAAAGCAATAGCAGGAAGTGAGCTTGTCTTCAGGGGTGTTGGTTATTCCTGCCAATGTAGTGTTATCTGCAAATTTGATGAGTTCCCCTTCCATTCCCTCATCCAAGTCATCCAAGTCAGCTGGTTGACCTTCAGCCAGTTACTCTCTCTCAGACCAATCAGTTTCACATATTATATATTTGGTGCCATGAGTTACTTGTAAAAATAATAAAGGTGATATATAAATAAATAAATAAATTATAATTCAAGTTGCCTTGCCTTGCATATCTACTTCCTAGTCTGGTCTACTTTGAAGAGCTCATAACTCTTAAATGCAAGCTTGATTTAGGGCCTCTCCAGGACAAGGAATGGCACCAAGAAAAAGGGGGAGAGAGTACACAGTGTTGAGGAGAGATCATTTGGTCACATGTTTATCATCTGAGGTTCTCAGTGTGAATTCTGCCATGAACTCTCCTATAGGTTAATTGGATGAAGAACATTTCAGCAGTGATAGCTTTACAGTGTCCTCTTCATCTTCTCTGCATTGCAGATGAATAATTAGAGATCAAAATCAAATGGTCTTATGAGAAATTTGGAAGGGGAAACATGAAGGATGTAGAACTGCCCCCTTCTTGGACAAAGAAGCAGCACAATGTCTCCTCAGTATTGCAGAGAGTGAAGAGAAAATGATAACTTGGTAGATTGAAAAGTGAGGGATTGCAGGTGGAAATAGAATGTGTGAAAATGTCCTCAAGAAACTTTATACTAAATTCCATCTTTTGAACGATTAAAAACTCAAGATAATAAAAATGTTAAAAGCAAAAATGACTTGTTGAATCACTTTTATCTGTTATCTCTATGTTATCAGTACAATTATCAGGCCAAATTCCTTAGGAAAGGATTACTAGTACCAAGAAAGCAGTAAAATATATAGACTCATGAAGCCTGATACAGAAGAAAACCATCCAAACATTGTGGCCTCTTAAACTATGGATTCACTTTCCATTATCTTACTTAATGTGATTTCTAAACATCAAGTCAGTTTGTCCCTGAGGTTTCCTCATTACCCTTGCTGCACAAGGTAACCGGCCATTTCTTGGATTACAGCAAGATTACAACAAGGATGTTGTTTGTAGGTCTCAAGGCACTTTTAGAAATAAAGTCGGCTTCCACAGTTTCTTCATCATCTTCTTCCTATACTTTTTTTCTTTCTAGAGCTGCCAATTTTACCATTTTCAGCCTCACAGGTCTACTAATGTGCCTGTGGTTAATTAACTTCTGGTTTTGCTTGTTCAGCTTTCCTGAGGCCTGAAGTAAAGGTATGCTTGGGGGAAATCATCTATAATCCACAGAAATGGGCTCCACTCTCAAGGCAAAGTGTGGGAGATGTGGCTGAATAACTACCTTTTCCACTCATTGCAGTGAAACTATTAATAACCCATGTCCTGCCTATTGCCCACAATGACTAGGCTCAATACTTGACTTCATGAAGGCATCCCTCAGATGCCTTTCCACTGCAGCATTTTTTTGCATCTTGATTGCTCACACCAATTTTATCAGCAGAGTCAATGTAATAGAGAAATTGTTGCATCTGTGAGTAGATTTATTTTCCATTCTTGTCCTCATCCCTCACTCTTAGGATCCTTTCTCAGAGCAACTGTATCATAGAAGGGAGGAGAGAAAAAGAGAGATTAGTCTAATACAGCCTGAAATGTCCCTTTTCTAGAGCATTTTTCTTGTAATTGAGTAAGAGAGCCAATGTGAAGAATGTGAAACTCTGACACTGAATGGTGTAACTCTGTTGCTCTGCCAGAAAATTTTATTTTCATTTATTAAATCTGTTTGTCACCCATCTCACTACAGTATTCCTTCAGTTGGCAATCCACAGCTATAGGTGTCCCAAGCAAATATTGAACAGTATAATTGTATAACTAAGCCTGAATTTTTTTTGTTGTTGTGGCAGATCACAAATTACTAGGTCACTGGAAGTATAGGAAAATGTCTTGTGTTTCACTCTGAAATCATCTCTATATCTCTATAGCATCTATGGCAGCTGACATTTAATTTGCATCCCAAATGAGGTAACGTCAGGGTCCTCCTCCCAAGAGGCTTTTTCACACTGAGCTGAGGGGCACCCAGGGAGGCATCAGAACAATGGAAAGATGTGTGAGAAAACTTTACTTTACTTCAATTTAATTTCTATACCACCCTTCTCTCAAAGGACTCAAGGCAGTGTACAGCCAAGATAAAAACACAAACATACGAACATCGATAAAATTACAGTTTAAAACTATAACACAGTTTGGCCCACTAGAATAAAACCCAGAATTAAAATAACAAATTTAAAAATTGTTTAACTGTTTAGCCCCACCTGTTGGAAGATCAGGGTCTTGAGGCCACGGCAGAAAGTACAAAGGTCAGGGATGTTACGTATATCTGGGGGCAATTCATTCCACAGGGCTGGAGCCTTCACAGAGAAGGTTCTCCCCCTGGTGGTCGCCAGTCAACATAGTTTGACTGACGGCACCCTAAGGAGTCCCTCTCTGTGAGAGCGAACTAGTCGGTGGGAGGCTATTGGTGACAGAAGACGGTCTCGCAGTTACCCAGGTCCTAAGCCATGGAGCACTTTAAAGGTGGTGACCAACACCTTGAACCACACCTGGAAGACCACTGGGAACCAGTGCAGCTCATGCAGGAGAGGTGTCACATGGGCGCAATGAGCTGCACCCATAATCACCTGTGCGACCACATTCTGGACCAGTTGGGGCCTCCGGCTGCTCTTCAAGGGAAGCCACATGTAGAGAGCATTACAGTAGTCCAGACAGAAGGTGACAAGGGCATGAGTGACCGTGCGCAAGGTGTTCCAGTCCAGAAAGAGATGCAACTGGAGGATCAGGCGAACCTGATAAAAGGCCCCTCTGGCCATGGCCATCATATGATCTTCTAAAGACAGCTGTGAGTCCAGGAGGACACCCAGATTGTGAGCCCCCTTTGTGGGGTGCAAGATCTCATCCCTAATAGTCAGCGATGGCACCAGCTGACTATACCGGGACAGTGGGAGCCACACCCACTCAGTCTTGGACGGCTTGAGTCTGAGCTTGTTTCTCCCCATCTAGATCCATACGGCCTCCAGGCACCGGGACATCATGTTAAGGGCATCATTGGGGTGGTCCGGGGTGGAGATGTACAGCTGCGTGTTGTCAGCGTACTGATGTACCCTCATCCCAAAACCACAGATGATCTTGCCCAGCAGTTTCACATAAATGTTGAACAGAAGGGGCGAGAGGACAGACCCTTGCAGCACCCCACAAACAAGAGGCCTCGAGGTCAATCTCTGCCCTCCTGCCAACACAAACTGCGAACGGCCAGAGAGAAAGGAGGAGAACCACCACAGCAAGGTGCCCCCTATTCCGAACCCTTCTAGCTGGTGCAGCATGATACCATGGTTGATGGTATCAAAGGCTGCTGAGAGATCTAATAGGACCAGGACAGAGGAACAACCCCTGTCCCGAGCCCTCCAGAGATCATCAACCAACATGACCAATGCCGTTTCTGTGCTGTATCCCGGTCTGAAGCCCGACTGGTATGGATCCAGATAGACAGCTTCATCCAGGTACTGGGGTAGTTGTCGTGCCACCACACTCTCAACAACCTTCACAACAAAGCTCCAGCGGAACCACAAATTTTAACATTGGAAGCTTTACAGGAAGCTTTTATGACACAAGCCTCTGTTTTAGAGGAAAAAATTACTTCTGTCTTTGAAGAAAAAATGAGGAATGTAGCTTAGGACATGGCAGAAATTAAAGAAGTAATTCAAATTCAAAACAAGGAAATTAGAGAAGATATTGTTTTGGCATTTCAGGGTCTGGCAAGCCACATTGAAGGGCTGGATGAAAGAGTGGAGGAAATTAATCAATCCAATGTGAATTTGGAAAATAAAATTGGTGAGGTCCAGACAAAGATGGAGAGGGTAGACATAGAAGTGACAATAATACAATATAGGGCAATGGAGTTTGCCCTGAGAGTAAGAGGCCTGAAGGAAAATAATCAAGAGAATTTGCGAGAGATCTTTGCAGAAGCCTTTGCACAGATAATAGGAGAACAGAAGGCAGATCTTGAATGGCAAATTGACAAAATTTATCACGTTAATTCATGGGTTGCCAGACAGAAACATCTACCAAGAGATATTGTAATTTACTTCACAACAAGGAGGATACAAAATGAAATTTTATAAGCTTCCTACAAAAATAAACTTCAAATGGCAGGGCAGGAGGTTCTAATATTGAAAGAAATTCCCCCCAAAATGTTGAGAACCAGAAAGGATTATGCTTTTTTGGTGGAAGAATTAAGAAATCGTCAGATACAGTATAGATGGGAGGTTCCAGCTGGATTAGTGCTGAATTATTCAGGAGAAAGATATCGTCTCAACACAGTTTGGAAGGCAATAGATTTTTACATAAATGTACTAAAGGCTGGATGCCCACCATCTCCGGAAGCCAGAAGAAGAAAGGAAGCAGAGGAGGCAAAGAAGGGGGAGAGAGAAGAAACACAGGCACAAGCCCAAGGAGGGGTTTTGACTACTCAAAAAGATTTACTATTATTTTCAATAGAGAAAGCAAAGGATCAAAGACAGACCCGAGCGGCAACTAAGGGCAGAGAAGAATTAAAGGTGCAGCAAACTCAGACGAAAACTCAAGAAATCACAAAAACAGAAGCTGTGGGAGAAGCTAGGCCGAAGAGGAAAATGCAAGAAGATTTTCAGCTGATGCTTCAAAAGCTTCAAGGCACCAAGAATGGCAACTAGATTTTTAACTTGGAATGTCAATGATTTAAATTCACCGCAAAAGAGGAGGAAAATATTTCATTTTTTGAAACAGTATAAAAATGAAGTAATTTGTTTGCAAGAGACACATATTAGAATAAAAGATCAAAAATATTTGATAAATACAAGATTGGGAACACATTTTGTAGCATCTGCACCAGAGAAGAAAAATAGCATAGTTATATACCTAAAAAAAGACTTAATAGCTAAACTAATTGAAGCAGATGATCAAGGAAGATATTTAGCAATTGAAATTTTAATAGAGGAGGGGAAATACTTTTAATTGGCATATATGTATCTAATCAACAATAGGAAAAATTTTACAAGCTATTACATACCAAATTAATACAATGGGATTACAAATCCTGTAGATTATTGGGTGATTGGAGTGGAGTTTTCGACACCAAAAAAGATAAAAAAAGGACTTTTGCAAAATATTCAAAGACGTGCTAGATTGCCCAAATCTTTTTTTGAGATGATGGAAGATATGGAGTTGAGTGATATTTGGTGTTAATGTAATGTAGAAGAAAAAGACTTTACATTTTTTTCTGATAGACATCAATCCTTTTCTAGGATTGACTTTATATTAATTACTAATGATTTTCTTTCTAGGGTGAAGAAGACGAAGATATGTCCAAGAACATTAACAGATCATAGTCCGGTTTGAATGGAACTGGAACATGAAAAGGGACCCAGGAGGTCCTGGAGGTTAAATGAAAATCTGTTTAGATATGAGGAAAATGTGAAAGAATGTAAAAAATGTATGAAAGAATTGTTTGTCATGAATATGCATAAAGGTACATCTATGGAAGTGGTATGGGATGCAAGTAAAGCATATATGAGAAGTATTTTAATATATTTGAATAATAAACACAGATGTAGACAGGAAAAAAATGGATTGATTTAGAAGCGGAAATAAAAAAAGAAAGACCAAGTATTAACATTGAATCCAACAGACAAGAAAACAAAAGAAACAATTAATTTATTGCGAGCGCAATTTAATATGTTGATCGCAGACCAGGCTGCAACCAGGCTGCAATATGCTAAACATAATACTTTCTGTAATGCTAACAAACCAGGTCGTGCCTTTGCGGCCTCTGACCCGTCGCCGAGCTTACCTGGCTCCTTGGTTCTCCGAGGAGCTAAGGGAGATGAAGCGCCGGAAAAGACGCCTAGAGAGCAGTTGGAGGTCCAGCCGTTCCGAGTCCGACCGAACACTGGTAAGAGCTCACATTAAGACTTACCTAGTGGCGATAAAAGCGGCAAAACGTAACCATTTTTCCGCTCTTATTGCATCGGCAGATAACCGCCCAGCCGCCCAGTTCAGGGTGACCCGCTCCCTCCTTCATCCAGGAGCGTGGGAGGACCCCTTGCAGGGTCGTGCTGAGGATTTTGTTCAGTTTCTGCACGATAAAATCACTCAGATTTGGGATGATCTGGTCTCCAACTGGGTAGATACGGGTGGGATGACGGAGGCCGGTCTTGAGGATGTCATCTGGGAGGAGTTCGATCCTGTTGCTCCCGAGGACGTGGACAGAATACTGAGGCGGCTGAACGCGACCACATGTTTATTGGACCCGTGTCCCTCCTGGTTGGTGCTGGCCTCCCAGGAGGTTACACGAGGCTGGCTCCAGAGGATTATTAATGCTTCTTTGAGTGAGGGTGTCTTGCCAGTTGCCTTGAAAGAGGCGGTGGTGAGGCCTCTCCTCAAGAAGCCTTCTGTGGACCCAGCTGTTTTGGCTAATTATCGTCCAGTCTCCAACCTTCCCTTCTTGGCGAAGGTTGTTGAGAGTGTGGTGGCGCATCAACTTCCTGGGTATCTGGATGAAGCTGTCTATCTGGATCCGCTCCAGTCCAGCTTCAGGCCCGGATACAGCACGGAAACGGCATTGGTCGCGTTGGTGGATGATCTTTGGAGTGCTCGGGATAGGGGTTGCTCCTCTATCCTGGTCCTGTTAGATCTCTCAGCGGCTTTTGATACCGTCGACCATGATATCATGCTGTGCCGGCTGGAGGGGTTGGGAGTGGGGGGCACCGTTTTGCGGTGGTTCTCCTCCTATCTCTCTGACTGGTCGCAGACGGTGCTGGCAGGGGGGCAGAGGTCGACCCCGAGGCGCCTCTCTTGTGGAGTGCCGCAAGGGTCGATCCTTTCGCCCCTTCTGTTCAACATCTATGTGAAGCCGCTGGGCAAGATCATCCGTGGCTTTGGGGTGAAGTTCCATCAGTACGCTGATGATACTCAGCTGTACTTCTCCACCCCAGGCCACCCCAACGATGCCATGGAAGTGATGTCCCGATGCCTGGAGGCCATGCGGATCTGGATGGGGGGCAACAGGCTCCAACTCAACCCCTCCAAGACCGAGTGGCTGTGGCTTCCGGCGTCCCGATATGGCCAGTTGACTCCATCACTGACCATTGGGGGCGAGTCATTGGCCCCCACGGATAGGGCTCGCAACTTGGGCATCCTCCTGGATGCACGGCTGTCTTTGGAGGAGCATGTGATGGCCGTGGCCAGGGGGGCTTTTTATCAGGCTTGCCTGATACGCCAGTTGCGTCCCTATCTAGATCGGGACTCCTTACGCACAGTCACTCAGGCACTCGTCATTTCCCGCCTGGACTACTGCAATGCTCTCTACATGGGGCTCCTCTTGAGGTGCACCCGGAGGCTCCAACTAGTGCAGAATGCAGCCGCGCGGGGGATTATGGGAGCAAGGGGGCGCTCCCATGTGACACCTCTCCTGCGTGAGCTGCATTGGCTTCCGGTGGTCTTCCGGGTGCGCTTCAAGGTGTTGGTGACCACCTTTAAAGCGCTCCATGGCATAGGGCCTGGGTACTTGCGGGACCGCCTTCTGCCACCGATAGCCTCCCACCGGCCAGTTCGCTTCCACAGAGTGGGACTCCTCAGGGTGCCGTCAGCCAGACAATGTCGGCTGGCGACATCCAGGGGGAGAGCCTTCTCTGTGGCAGCACCAGCCCTCTGGAACGATTTGCCCCCGGAGATCCGTACGATACCTGATCTCCGGGCTTTCCGCCGTGCCCTAAAAACTTTTTTATTTTGTCAAGCTGGGCTGGCGTAACCCCCCCCCCTCTTTTTTAAGCTTAAAGTTTTATGGGTTTTAAATTTAATTGCCTATTGGGTTTTTAAATTTATTGGGCCAAAATTATTTAATTCTTTTATTAATATTTTAAATTTTGTATTGGAGTGCTTTTTATTTTTGGCTGTACACCGCCCTGAGTCCACTAGGAGAAGGGCGGTATATAAATTTAATAAAATAAATAAATAAATAAATAGATGGTTAGCATATTTGTTAAGGAAAAAACAAAAGCTACACATTATACAGAAAATAGAATATAAAGGTAAAGAGGTGTATCAGCAACATATGATTAAAAAAGTATTTTTAGAATTTTATACGAGGTTGTATTCTAGTGATAAAATTCAAGGTACAGATATAGATAGATACTTACAGAAGGAGAATACTTCTATAATTACAGAAGAGCAAAGGGAAGGTCTGAACCAACCGATAACCTCTGAAGAAATTGTCTTAGCAATTAAACAGTTGAAAGTGGGTAAAGCTCCTGGGACAGATGGATTGACAGATGTTTATTATAAAAGTTAGAAATGGTGGAACCACTTAAGGAATTATTTATTAAAATACAATCTGGAGGAGTGTACCCTCATCTTGGAGACCAGCATTCATTTCTTTGATTCCAAAGGAGGATCAAGATCATAATCAGCCAAAAAACTATAGACCTATATCGCTTTTAAATACAGATTACAAGATTTTTGCTAAAATATTAGCAAATAGGTTGATGTTAGTTATGCAACAAATGATCCATAATGATCAAACTGGTTTTATAAATGGGAAACAAATGAAAAGTAATGTAAGGCAAATAGTTAATATATTGGAATATTTGGGGAAGAACAACCAAGTCCCTGCGGCGCTAATGTTTTTCGGTGCAGAGAAGGCATTTGATCAATTGAATTGGAATTTTTTATTGAAAATAATAGAAAAGATGCAGTTAGGAGAATATTTTACACAATCTATTAAGGCAATATACCAGAAACAAACAACACAAATAATAATTAATAGTGGTTTAACAGAAATTTTTAATATTGAAAAAGGAACAAGACTAGGATGTCTTTTGTCTCCATTACTGTTTATTTTGACTTTGGAATTTTTGTTGAACAAAATACATGGTTCAGATAAAATAAAGGGAATCAAAATTAGGCACAATGATTATAGATTACGAGCATTTGCAGATGACTTGGTTGTTACTTTAACCCAACCAGTGCAATCGGTTATGGGCTTACTGGAGATAATTAATCAATATGGCCAAGTGTCTGGATTTAAAATAAATGCAGGGAAAACAAAGATAATAACTAAAAATATGACTATAAATCAAAAAGAAGAAATAGAAAGAGTAACAGGTTTCAAAATAGTAAAGAAGGTTAAATATTTAGGGGTTTATATTATGACTTCAAATGTGAAATTATACAAGTATAATTATGAACCGTTGTGGCAAAAAATACAGAAAGAGATGGAAAACTGGAAAAAACTACAATTGTCCTTGTTGGGCAGAATAGCAGCAATAAAAATGAATGTTTTGCCAAAGTTTTTATTTCTTTTTCAAATGATACCAATACTTTAAAAAGATGCAAATTTGAAGGAATGGCAGAAGGGTATTAGTAACTTTGTTTGGGCAGGAAAGAGACCAAGAATAAAGCAAAAAATAATGCAAGATATACGTGAAAGAGGAGGTCTTAAAATGCCCAATTTTATTATGAGGCAGCTGCCCTTTCAACAATTAGTGATTGGATTAATTCAATGAAAGAAAGAATATTGAACACTGAAGGATATGATTTGGTATATGGGTGGCATGCTTATTTATTATACGACAAGAAGGTGGATAAGAATTTTAAAAGTCATATATTAAGGAATGCTTTATTGCGTGTCTGGGAAAAGTATCAATATAAACTAAATAATAAAATACCTATATGGGCAATACCCAGACACATGATACAGAATATAAGTGTAGAACAAAAACAAGATGTGATTACCTACAAAGAGCTTCTTATTATGGAAAGAGGTATGTTGCAGTTAAAGCCTTTGAATGTACTAAAAGAAGAAGGGATCATTCGAACTTGGTTTCAGTATGGACAGCTGCAAGCTAGATGGAAAAAGGATCAGAAAATTGGTATCTTGCAAAATGAAGAAAATTTGGTAAAACAAATTAGAGATCAAAGTCAAATGCATATAAAAAGGTTGTATAATGTACTGATAGAAATAGATTCAGAAACGGAGTTAGTTAAAGACTGTATGATAAAATGGGCACAAAATATTGAGGAACCAATAATGATGGAAACTTGGGAAAAAATATGGGTTAGAAATGTGAAATTTATGCAAGCCCAAAACTTGAGAGAAAATTTTTATAATAAGTTTTATAGATGGTATTTGGATTCTAAAAAGTTAGCCTGTATGTACCTGAATCTGCAATCTAAGTGTTGGAGATGTGATTGTGATGATGCCACTTATTATCATATATGGTGGACTTGTAAAAAAATCAAAGCATTTTGGATAAAAATATGGTGGATTATTCAAAATATTTTTAAAAAGATAAGGTTTACTCCACAGTTGTTTTTATTGGGTATAATTACAGATTGTATGGTTATAGAGACTAAATCAATTTTAAACTTAATAACTGCACCAAGACTTTTGGTGGCGCACTACTGGAAGAAAGGAGACTTACCTATTATTGAAGAATGGACACTAAAAGTAGTGAATCTAGCAGAGATGGCTAAAATTTCAGCATATTTGAAGGATCATTCAAACGAAAGATATATATATATATTTAATTTTTAAATTTTTATTAATTTAAAAAACCACAAAATACATTTATAAATACAAGTAAAACAATATACAACAGGCATCATCTTAATGACATCTACCTATAATATCTGAATTTTTACAATATCAATATCCTATATTCTTCAGTATACATTATTTCTCTCACCTTATATAATGATATTATTTTATTGATATCTGGTGCCTCTTCCTTAAATTTTATTTGATGTAAAAATTTATTTTACTCTATTGATATCTTTTCTTTAATTTTTCTTTCTTTCTTCTTCTCTCTCTCTCTCTCTCTTTTTTTTTTTACTTTCCTCTAACCATTTATACCACTTTTGCCAGACCAGATAATATTCAGATTCTTCCTTTCCTTGGATCTCCTTGGTGAGTCTATCTATCTCTGCGCATTCCATAATTTTGGATATTAATTTCTCTTGAGTTGGTACCTCTTCTTGTTTCCAGTTTTGTGCGTATATTATTCTTGCTGCAGTCAAAATGTGTGTTATTAAATATATTCTTTTTCATATTTGCTTGTAGGTATTCCTAATAAGTAAGTTTCTGGTTTTAATGGAACCTTTTGAGTTATTATTTGTTCCAGTTGTGTTTTTATATTGATCCAGAATATTTTAGCTTTAGGACATGACCACCATATATGATAGTATGTCCCTTTATGCTCTTTACATTTCCAACAGAGTGGAGATGTACTTGGAAAAATTTTAGAAATTCGCGCTGGTAGTAGATGCCACCTATAGAATAATTTATAAGCATTCTCTTTGTATGGTACAGATAATGTTAATTTATTGATACTTTTCCACAATTTTTCCCACTTATTTAATTCTATTGCATACCCAAAATTCGTCGCCCATGTGATCATATTCTCTTTAACTGCTTCCTCTGCTAGTTTATATTCCAATAGAAAATTATAAATTTTGGTTATTAATTTCTCATTGGGGCCTAATAAAAAGATATATATTTGAATGGAGAAGATGGATTGACTATATTCAAAACAAATATGGGGCTAAAAAGTTTCAAATAGCTTATGAATGAATAAAGTTATTTAAGGGAATTTTTATATTTAGTTATGTAAGGGGGAGTTAAAGCGCAAGAAGGAGATAGGAGGCTTTAGATAGTTTGTATATGTTAGCTTATGTTTGTTAAACTCTATACCCTGTATTTTGCTCTGGGAAGTCAAATGGGGGGGACACTGGGTTGGAGGGGGAGAAGGGCTGGGAAAATGGTTTGTAAATTTTTTTTAAAAAAACTTTTCAATAAAAAAAGAATTAACATCCTGATTGACCCACTTCACCATGTGTGTCTTTTCTTCTAACACATAGTAAAGAAGGGATACATAGACAAAAGAGTAGATTCAATCATATAGTATACCATTTTCATTCTCCCCATCACCAATATCTCTTCTTATGCCAGATGAACTTTGCCATTGTAAGTGAAGACCTTCAATCTCGTGTGTGTGTGTGTGTGTGTGTGTGTGTGTGTGTGTGTGTGTGTGTGAGAGAGAGAGAGAGAGAGAGAGAGAGAGAGAGAGAGAGAGAGAGAGAGAGAGAGAGAGAGAGAGAGATTCTTGCTAAGCATATTATTAGTGCTCTGTTCCCCCCCTACAGAGACCCACAAAAACACAGCCAGTCGAGGGTTAAGAAGCACTTGGCACACTCCACAGTTCTTATTTCAAACTTGGCAGCGATATGCACACCGTCTGCCAAGGGCTTTAATAGTTCACAAAAAGAAAATCACCTACGTAGCTTTGCCAAAATCCATTCTTTTAGCTCCAAAGACTACTAGATTGCGTTATTGTTCGTCACAGAGATCATGAACCACCCTCCTGTCTTATATAGGCTCTGGGTGTGGTCCAGTGACTCATTGATCCTGTGACTCCAGTCCAGTGACTCAGGTCTATTCCCTCATGCGTCTCCGCAGCTGCTGTAAGCGTTTATCTCGTCTTCTTTGGCGTGCATCCAGGAATGACGTCTCTCCCTCACTCTCATCTGAGACACCTGTTTCCCCACTACTTGGCTCTCTTTCAGCTGGCACCTGAGACTGTGCCAGAGGGGGGGGCTGGGAGATCTGGCTGGCTCCTCTTCCTCCTGCTCAGAGCTTCCTTCCTCCAATGGGATAGGCTCAGAGGAGGGGGCCACAACACTATCCCCCACCGCAGGGCCCTTCCCCCGGGTCTGACGGTCGGGATGGGGTCGGGACGGGAACTGTTCGTGGAAAGCCCGCACCAGGTCAGGGGCCTGAACGGCAGACCAGTCCACCCAGGTGAAATCCTCGGCCCTGTACCCTTTCCAAGCGATGAGGTATTGGAAGCGCCCCTTCAGCCAACGGGAGTCCCGAATACTGTCCACCTCATACGTCGAGGCGTCGTCCTCGTCGGCTGTGGCTGGGGGGGCAGGCGGCGGTGGGTGGCGGAGAAGGCTCGCGGGAATCTCAGGGACCAGGAGGGACCGATGAAAAACGGGGTGGAGCCGCATGGAGCGGGGTAGAGTCAACCGATAGGCCACCGGGTTGATGACCGCCTCGATGGGGAAGGGACCGATAAAGCGGTGGGCCAGTTTCCGCACCGGCCGGTCCGTGGGGAGGTGTTTCATGGACAGCCACACCCGATCTCCAACTTCCAGCGGTGGTGTCGCCCGGCGGGCGCGATCAGCGAACCGTTTATAGTCCTCTTTCGCCCGGATCAGCTGCCGCCGCACCAGTTGCTGCACCGCCTGCAGCTCCGAGAGGAAGTCCCGGGTCTCAGGAACAGGGGAGTCCATGATGGTCAACGGAAAAAACCGTGGATGGTACCCGACGTTGGCATGGAACGGTGTCATCTGGGTGGAGGTATGTTGGGAGTTGTTAAAAGCGAACTCCGCCAGGGGAAGGTACTCGGCCCAGTTGTCCTGCTGCTGGTTGACAAAACAGCGGAGGTACTGCTCCAGTATGCCAATGACCTTCTCCGTGCCCCCATCAGTCTCCGGATGGTGCGACGACGACAGGCACACCTGCACCTCCAGTGCAGCCATCAGGCTTTTCCAGAAGCGGGCCGTGAACTGGGCCCCGCGGTCCGAAACCACCCGGTCCGGCAGGCCGTGGAGGCGGAAGATGTGTTGCAGGAACAGGCGAGCCGTGGTACGAGCCGAGGGCAGGCCGCGGCACGGGATGAAATGTGCCATCTTCGTGAGCGCATCCACCACCACGAGGACGGTTGTGAACGTAGCGGACAGGGGCAGGTCAGTCAGGAAGTCCATGGAGATGGCTCCCCACGGTCTCTCCGGTGTCGGCAGCGGCTGGAGGAGTCCAGGAGGGGGGCCGGACGCGGCTTTGGCCTGTCGGCACGGCACACAGGACGTCACGTAGGCGTGCACATCGTGCCGTACCCGAGGCTACCAAAAAGTCTGCGTCACTAGGTTCAAGGTCTTAAAGAAGCCGAAGTGCCCCGCCGCGGGGTTGTCATGGCACTGGTTCATGATGAGGGCTCGGAACGGACTTGTGGGCACGTACAACCGCCCCCGGTGCCTGAGCAAGCCTTCCTCCATGGTCCATGGGGACGCGGGGCCGACGTCCGCTCTCCGCTGCTGTGACCAGTCGTCCCGTCGCTGCGCTTCCAGCATCTGAGTCCGCAGGTCCACCGGTTCCTGGACCGCGGCCAAGGAGTCCGCTGGCAGCACTGTCTGGGGGGAAAGGGAGTCCTTGGGGCAAAAGTATTCCGGCTTATGGGAGAGTGCGTCCACCCTCTGGTTGAGGTGGCTCGGAATGTATGTGACGTGGAAGTTGAACCGGGCGAAAAACAACGACCACCGGATCTGCCGCTGGTTCAAATTCCTGGCCGTGGTGAGGTGCTCCAGGTTCCAATGGTCCGTCCACACCTCCACCTGGTGTCGGGCCCCCTCGAGGTGATGTCGCCAAGCCTCAAATGCGGCCTTGATAGCCAGCAACTCCTTTTCCCAGATGGTGTAGTTGCGCTCGGAAGGAGTGAGTTTCCGGGAGTAGTAAACGCAGGGAAAAAGAGTGCCGCCATCCACCGGAGCCTGTAGCAGCACCGCCCCAATCGCCACGTTGGACGCGTCTGTCTCAACCACGAACGGACGGTGTGGATCGGGGTGCCTCAGGACCAGCTCTGTGACAAAGGCCTGCTTGAGAACCTCGAAGGCTTGCTGCTGCGGGGACCCCCACAGGAACGGGAACTTCTTCCGAAGGAGCTGGGTCAACGGCAAGGTCAGGGTGGCAAAGCCCGGGATGAAGGTCCGATAGTAGTTGGCGAATCCCAACAGACGCTGGACGTCCTTCACCCGACGCAGGGGTTCCCAACTGCGCAAGGCCTCCACCTTGTGTGGGTCCATCGCGATGCCCTCGGGGGTGATGATGTGCCCGAGGAACTCTATGGAAGTCTGGAAGAAGTAACATTTCTCCAACTTCGCATAGAGCTGGTGCTCCTGCAGGCGCTGCAGGACCTGGCAGACATGCTGGAGGTGACTTTCCAGGGTCCGGGAATAGATCAAAATGTCATCCAGGTAGATCACCATGAACCGATCCAGCATGTCCCGGAACACGTCGTTCATCAAGTGCTGGAAGACCGCGGGGGCGTTGGTCAACCCAAACGGCATGACGGTATATTCAAAGTGTCCGTATCGGGTGCCAAATGCCGTCTTCCACTCGTCCCCCTCTCGCATCCGCACCAGGTTGTAGGCTCCCCGGAGGTCGAGCTTGGTGAAAATCGAGGCCTCCCGCAACCTCTCCATCAGCTCCGGGATCAGCGGCAGGGGATAGTGATTCCGTACCGTGATGGCATTCAAACGCCGGTAGTCGCAACACAGGCGCAAGTCCCCCGTCTTCTTTTTCACGAAGAGGACTGGGGCCGAGAGCGGGGAGGTCGAAGGCCGGATGAACCCACAGGCCAGGTTCTTGTCCAGAAAGTCCCGTAATGCGGCCAGCTCGGGCTCCGACATGGAGTACAGGCGTCCCGAGGGCAGGGGCGCGTTGGGCATCAAGTCCACCGTGCAGTCGTAGGGTCGGTGCGGGGGCAAGCGATCCACCTCCTTCTCGCTGAACACATCGGCGAAGGATGTCAGCTCCGGAGGCAAGGAGACATTCGGGGCAGAGACGTCCTGGCCGGCACAGGTGTGGCGAAGGTGGTCGACACACTGCAGGCTTGGGAACGAGATGGCATTTCTCGACCACGCCACCTGAGGGTCGTGTGCCCGAAGCCAGGCCATCCCCAGGAAGCACTTGGCACACTCCACAGTTCTTATCTCAAACTTGGCAGTCTGCCAAGGGCTTTAATAGTTAACAAAAAGAAAATCACCTACGTAGCTGTGCCAAAATCCGTTCTTTTAGCTCCAAAGACTACTAGATTGCGTTATTGTTCGTCACAGAGATCATGAACCACCCTCCTGTCTTATATAGGCTCTGGGTGTGGTCCAGTGACTCATTGATCCTGTGACTCCAGTCCAGTGACTCAGGTCTATTCCCTCATGTGTCTCCGCAGCTGCTGTAAGCGTTTATCTCGCCTTCTTTGGCGTGCGTCCAGGAATGATGTCTCTCCCTCACTCTCATCTGAGACACTTGTTTCCCCACTACTTGGCTCTCTTTCAGCTGGCACCTGAGACTGTGCCAGAGGGGGGAGCTGGGAGATCTGGCTGGCTCCTCTTCCTCCTGCTCAGAGCTTCCTTCCTCCAATGGGATAGGCTCAGAGGACGGGGCCACAACACTTAGATGGTAGCTACATTTCATTACAACTACGCATATCTAATCTACCCCAATAAGTAATTCATTTGCAAGTAAATAGTTATGTCAACTCTGCAGACCACTCAATAATGGAGCCAAACATTTATCATTCCAAAGTATTTTAGCTATAAGCAGAATCATTTAACTATTCAACTAACTCTCTTGCTCTTGCAAGGACTTTTGCAACCGTTAACCCTCAGGAATGTTTCAATAGGAGGAAATACAACAATGCCAGTAATATTTAAGAATAGTTACAATATTTCAATGAGGCAGTATGATGCAATCATTATAACTGCATAAATAGAGAGCTGTGTCCTATCCCAGGAGCAACATTTGATCCAGAACCAATCCCAACATGAAGATCCTTTATTTGCTGTTCACATTCCTTTTCCTTGCATTCCTGTCTGAATCATGTAAGAAACCAAATTATTGATAATTTAGAAATGACTGATAATTCACTACTTCCTAAGCAAGTATCATCATCACTGAAAGCAGGATAACCTTCAATGTCTTCTTTTAGTTTATGTTAAAGAAATAGTTTTGAACACTGTGGACTATTGACAACATGAACCAAACATTGGAAAAATATGCCATTGATTTTCCTTTTTCATTAAAACTTGAGATCCACTGTAATATAGGGGCATCAAGAAGGGACTGGAAAATCAATTCATTGATTTAAGTTTCTCTACAAAACTTAACTGATGGTTTTATTATTGTATATTATTTGTTGGTTCGTTTTAGTTTTGGTATACCAAATTCTCAACAAAAAACATTATGAATGATGTATTTGAGGGACAAAAGAGAGCCAGTTTGATCTAGTGGTCAAAGCACCAAGCTAGAAATCTGGAGACTGTTCTAGTCCCATCTTTGGCATGAAAGCTGGCTGGGTACATTTGGACTTCTCACAGCAGAAAGTACCTCACAGGATTGCTGTTGTGGTAAAATAGGAGAAGGCATACTTGGTATTCTCTCAGCTTGTTTTTTTTTTCCCCCTTACAGTTCTTTCATGACCAATCTAAGTAATTTCGAAAAGGAATGGAATTTGCTCTCAATTTATATTCTAGTGGTTTGCCCAGTTAGTATTGGTTAGGAGTGGTCTTGGCAGCATTTTTTCCCCCTGTTTATTGTTAACTTTTTGTCACTTCCTTGATTGAGGTTTCATTTACTTCTTGTTTATTGGTCAGATGTTAAGTTTGGTGTTAATATAAGATAATTATTATGAGCTGAGGTGGTGCAGTGGTTAAGGTGCAGTACTGCAGCTACTTCAGCTGACTCCTAGTTCAGCAGATCAGCAGATCAAATCTCACCGGCTCAAGGTTGACTCAGCCTTCCAACCTTTTGAGGTGGGTAAAATGAGGACCCAGATTGTTGGGGGCAATATGCTATTTAGTATACTGTCTTTGGTGTAAGCAGCCCAGAGTCCTCGGAGAGTGGGCTGCATAGAAATATGACTAATAAATAAATAAATAATCTGGATGTTGATTGCTGGTGGAAGATGTTTTGGTCCTTTTCTTCCCTTTTTGGCTTGTTCATGTCTCTTTTGCAAAGTAAGTACGTATTGTTTATGTCTATGTGTTTATTGATAGCTAATCTGTCAGAGTGCCAGGCTCCCAGGAATTCTCTAGTGTTTTTGGACTTGACTTGATCTAGGATGGTCACAGTTCCCCAGTTAAAAGTATATTTAAATCTGTCCATGTATTATGAAATTAAAAATTTTCATCATGTCTTATGACAGCTGCTTGGTGTTCATGGAAATAGGAGGAGGAAGGAGTATTAGATACATTTGCCACCTTGAGGTATTTTAAGAAATAAAGATGAGATAGCAATAAATAAAAAATAAATATTCATTATCTAGTGAATCTATTGATATTCAATTTGTAAAAAAGAGAAGATACTGCAGCAAAATGTCACAAATGTTCCGCTTTTCAAGAGCAGAGAAGAGCAACGTTAGAAACATTAAGAGAAGAGGAAGAAAGCCAAAGGAAAACCAGGATCTGAAGTTCAAAGGAAGTTAGCCATTCCCACTCAAGTTCTTCATCAAAAACACCCAGCATAATCAGGCACGATAATTCAGGAATATTTCCTAGCAAGCTATGATCCATAGTAATAATGATCAGAAATATAGCACAGGCCAATTCAGCTCTGGCCAGACATGAAACCTGGGATGATATAAGATATATTGGAGCTGCTGAAGGGAGATTAGCAAAAATGGATTCCCTGGTCAGAGGGAAGTTGCTGAACTGATAGGAATCCTGTAATTCTGCAGAAGAAAGTGATGTCTTAGAAGGAAATATCTATCTCAATAAAGTATCTTTACATCATTCCTCTGTCTACCCTTTTACTTTTAATAGGTAATGCCCAGTGTCAGTGTCGTAGAGAAGGAGGACGCTGCTATTATGGTCAATGTTCAATAAACTCTTTGGACATTGGGAGACAGGATTGTGGACCGAGATCGAAATGCTGTGTACGGTAAGTAAACACCCGTGTAATAAAGATGTCATAGATGTAGATTGGGATACTCTTGTTTTTACTCCAAAGCATTTCAAGCCATTCACCTGAAGAGGAACAGACATTTCAAAGGCAGAAAGAAGGGTAGGAGAGATTTTCAGGTTCAGATAACAGACTTTACCTTAAACTTTCTTTGATCAACCTATTATTTTATCTCATCTGTATAGCCACATTGGAAAATGATGCCATCTCCATCTACAACCCTGGATGCCTTCAAGATATGTCCAATGACCTGAGATTACACCTGCTATCGCTTTATCTTTCTTTACATTAATCAAATTACTATCTATCAAACTTGAAAACATTTATGCATTGAAGTAAAATTTGTCAAATTCCTTGAAATAAAGCTAAACGAGCATTGCAGATATTGTGCACCTTTTTAAGAGGGACCTGGGAGAAGTATATTTATTTAACTTTGTCAATGTGTCTGTTTGTATGTCATATCACTTTCCCTACAGTTCCCTGCTCTTCAACCACCCTTTATGCCATAAAATCACACAGTCTCATTCTTCCTCATCTGTTTATTTATTGAAGAAGTTATTTTGCCACTGAGATCTTCCAGCTGATGTGGTTGCTTGAGCAGAAGTAGAACAAAACAAAAACTATTAACTAAGACCCCGCAATGGAAAATACAAGACCCAGACTATTCTGATACTTAAGAAACTCTTAAGATTATTGTTTTCAAGATAAATACCATGTGAAAGTACTTAGGATAAGAATTTCCTTGTATGTTAACTCAGTATCAGCATAGGCTTGGGTCTTGGTAAAAGAATGGAAAATGTAGCAAGAGAAAATTTGCCTGAGAGAGATCTCTTCCTGAACCATTCTGTTTAGTGCAGAGACCAAAAGATGTATTCTATTAATTTCATTCCCCAGCATAAAACAAAAAGAAAAACTACAATAAACAAAATATCAGAGGGTGCATCAGGTAGAATCTCTTACAAACACACACACAGGAAGAGAGGGAGAGGGAGGGAAGGAGGGAGGAGAGGGAGAGGAAGGGGAAGGGGGAGCAGGACAGAGCACAACCAAATGAGGGATACTACTGTGGATACTGTTATACCTATGCTCATAAAGGGATGTGATTTACTGTAATGAAATGCACAAGTAAAAATATTTATTATTATTTATTTATTTATTATTTATTATTTCAATTTATAAACCGCCCTTCTCCTTGCGGACTCAGGGCAGTGAACAGCCAGAATAAAACATGGTATACAAAAGTTAAAAACAATTAAAAATTATTAAATATTATTCGGCCGAGAATTAAAACAACCCAATTTAAAATCAATGCCAAATTTAAAAACGGAGGATGGGATCAAGCTAGCCCAGCTAGATGGAACAAATGGGTTTTAAGGGCTCGACGAAAGGTCCGGAGATCTGGAATCCTGCGTATCTCCGGGGGTAGGTCATTCCAGAGGGCGGGCGCTGCCACAGAGAAGGCTCTCCCCCTGGGGGTCGCCAGCCGACACTGTCTGGCCGACGGCACCCGGAGGAGGCCCTCTCTGTGCGAGCGTACTGGCCGGTGGGAGGCTATTGGCGGCAGAAGGCGGTCCCGCAAGTACCCAGGTCCTAAGCCATGGAGCGCTTTAAAGGTGGTCACCAACACTTTGAAGCGCACCCAGAAGACCACCGGGAGCCAGTGCAGCTCGCGCAGGAGAGGTGTCACGTGGGAGCGCCACGTCGCTCCCATAATTCCCCGCGCGGCCGCATTCTGGACCAGTTGGAGCCTCCGGGTGCACCCCAAGGGGAGCCCCATGTAGAGAGCGTTGCAGTAGTCCAGGCGGGAAGTCACGAGAGCATGGGTGACTGTGCGTAGGGAGTCCCGATCTAGAAAGGGACGCAACTGGCGTATCAGGCGAACCTGATAAAAAGCCCCCCTGGCCACGGCCGTCATGTGTTCTTCTAAAGACAGCCGTGCGTCCAGGAGGACGCCCAAGTTGCGAGCCCTCTCCGTGGGGGCCAATGTCTCGCCCCCAATAGTCAGCGATGGCGTCAGCTGGCTATATCGGGACGCCGGCAGCCACAGCCACTCAGTCTTGGAGGGGTTTAGTCGGAGCCTGTTTCTCCCCATCCAGACCCGCACAGCTTCCAGACACCGAGACATCACTTCAACGGCATCGTTGGGGTGGCCTAGGGTGGAGATGTACAGCTGGGTTTCGTCAGCGTACTGATGGAACTCCACCCCAAAGCCACGGATGATCTCACCCAGCGGCTTTACATAAATGTTGAACAGAAGGGGCGAGAGGACCGACCCCTGCGGCACCCCACAAACAAGGCGCCTCGGAGTCGACCGCTGCCCCCCTGTCAACACAGATTGCGACCGGTCAGAGAGATAGGAGGAGAACCACCGTAAAACGGTGCCCCCCACCCCCAACCCCTCCAACCGGTGCAACATGATACCATGGTCGATGGTATCAAAAGCTGCTGAGAGATCTAATAGGACCAAGATAGAGGAGCAACCCCTATCCCGTGCCCTCCAGAGATCATCCACCAACGCGACCAATGCCGTTTCCGTGCTGTGCCCAGGCCGGAAGCCGGACTGGAGCGGATCTAGATAGACAGCTTCATCCAGGAACCGGGGAAGCTGCCGTGCAACCACACTCTCAACAACCTTCGCAACAAAGCGAAGGTTGGAGACTGGACGGTAATTAGCCAAAACAGCCGGGTCCAGAGAGGGCTTTTTGAGGAGGGGCCTCACCACCACTTCTTTCAAAGCGGCCGGCAGAACACCCTCACTCAAAGAAGCGTTAACAATCTTCTGGAGCCAGCCTCGTGTAACCTCCCGGGAGGCCAGCACCAACCAGGAGGGACACGGGTCCAATAAACATGTGGTCGCATTCAGCCGTCCCAGGATCCTGTCCATGTCCTCGGGAGCCACAGAGTCGAACTCCTCCCAAACCACACCCCCAAGACCTGCCTCGATTATCCCGTCCGGATCTACCCAGTCAGAGGCCAGACCTTCCCGGATCTGAGAGATTTTGTCATGCAGATACTGGACAAAGTCCTCAGCTCGACCCTGCAAGGGGTCATCCCAAGCTCCCGGTTGAAGGAGGGAGCGGGTCACCCTAAACAGGGCAGCTGGGCGATTATCTGATGACGCGATAAGAGCGGAAAAGTAGCTAGACTTTTCCGCTTTTATCGCCACTAGGTAGGTCTTAATATGAGACCTCACCAGTGTTCGGTCAGATTCGGAACGGCTGGCCCTCCAACCGCTCTCCAGGCGTCTTTTCCGGCGCTTCATCTCCCTCAGCTCCTCAGTAAACCAAGGAGCTGGCTGAGTTCGGCACCGGGTCAGAGGCCGCAAAGGCACGATGCGGTCCAAAGCCCCGGCGGCCGCTCTATCCCGGGCGGCCACCAGGTCTTCAGCCGAATCATGAGCCAGAGCCTCAGGAAATGGCCCAAGCTCCATCTGGAACCTATCAGGTTCCATCAGGCGCCTGGGGCGGAACCACCTAATCGGTTCCGCCTCCCTGCGGCGGGGTGTAGCGGTTAGAAAGTCTAGTCGAAGGAGAGAGTGGTCCGACCATGACAAGGGTTCGATGACTATATCCTCTATATCAAAACCACTCAACCACTGACCAGAGACAAAAACTAAGTCCAGGGTGTGTCCACCCGTGTGAGTGGGGGCGTGAATTAACTGAGTCAGGTCCATGGCCGTCATGGAAGCCATGAACTCCCGAGCCACCTCAGACGTTTCACCAGCAGATGGCAGGTTGAAATCCCCCAAGACCAAAAGTCTGGGGGTATCAACCGCCACCTCGGCTATCACTTTGAGTAGCTCAGGCAGGGCTGTTGCTACGTGGCAGGGAGCCAGGTACGTAAGCAGCAGACCCATCTGAACTCCGCGACCCCACTTCACAAGGAGGGATTCACACTCGGTTATCTGAGGTACAGTGGACTCCCTCGGATCAAGACTCTCTTTTATGACAACCGCCACCCCCCCACCCCTGCCCTGAGCTCTCGGCTGATGGAATGCATGGAAGCCTGGAGGGCACATATCCACGAGGGGGACTCCCCCCTCCTGGCCCAACCAGGTCTCCGTAATACCTGCCAGGTCCGCTCCCCCCTCCTGGACAAGATCACAGATGAGGGGGGCTTTATTTACCACGGACCTGGCATTGCACAACAACAGCCGGAGACTCGGGCCCTGAGAGTCTGCGCAACCTGGGGAGCGAGAAGGGCTTTGGGGACCAGGGCGCACCATCGCTCGGAGATAGCGAGTGCGCGCCCCCCTCACATGATATGGTCCCCTGCACTCGCCATATCTGCCCCTCCCACTCAGCGTATTGATAGAAAGGTCCTCTGCAGAGTGAACTTCAATGTACCCCTTACCCCCGGAATCTACACCCCCCGTAGCCCCACTAACAGCTGGACCCGACCCCTCCTCCTGTGGGTTAACCCCCACACCCACACAACCCTCCCACTTCCCAGAACCCCTTAAAAATTTATCTAAAAGTTTACCCAACAAACCCCTCAGACCCCTTTTTGCTCCATGCCACCTCTCGGGGCTCCAAAGCCCGTCATAAAGGTAGGCCCTCGATAGAGTGGAGGGCCACGCCTGCGAGAGGGGGGAATCTCGCAGAATCAGAAGTTCTGCTGCTGAATACATTTAATACATTTAATACTCGGGGGAAGTCCATGGCAGGGGGTTAATCAAGATGATCCAAGATTCCGGCAAAAAAGGGGTATCCACTCAGGTTCAGTCAATAAACTCCACTGCTCTCTCACCACAGTGGATAGAGTCTTAAGCCATTTCGGACCGGATGTCCACATCAGCCGCCCTCTCACGGAAGCTGGGAAGGGCCAAGAAACAGCAGACTTGGTCCGACTCCATGTTAGACTTGAAAACCAGGGTGAATCCCTCAACAGTTGGGAGCAATCCATAACAATCACCAATCCGCAGGAGACTGCTGGCCAAGAGGATGTTTCGATGACTACATTTAGGCGAGAAGGGGCTATAAAAAGTCCATGGGAGGCAGATAACACAATTCCTCCAGGGTCCAGATGATAAATAGTCATAAGGCCAGTGAGCCATATCCGCTGAAAGCAAACTGGCTAGAGATCTTTCCAGCCTATGGGGCAATAAAACAGTAATAGCTCTACTTCACCCCCCCATCAACACAAGGAGGAGGGGGGGAGCCTCTGAAACAACCAGCGCTGTCCCCTTTTCATGGCTGTTTCAGGTAATCCCAGATGATCCATATTAACGTTGGTGGTATAATTAGTATAGTGCCCCATGTTCTCAGTAATAAGGCCTCTTGCCTCTCTTCGCCCTCTCTGGCGTCCTCTCTTGCAGCCGTTTTGCAGCCTTCCTCCCCACGTCGCCTCCCCCCAGCTGCCAAAACCGCCTCCATCCACCGCTGGGATATGCAGGAACTCCTGCCATTCCTACAGCGTGCCCCCACGAAGGGGGGGGAGGGGGAGGCAGAGAAGCTGAGGTTGGGGGGAGGGGGGCAACAGCAACAAAGCCATCTCCGTCATCTCGGCTGTCCCACGGCCGCTAGAGGGCGCCGAGGTACTTTGCGAGGGCGAACTAGGCTGGCTGCAAACTTCAAAGCAGCCGCCTTCGTCCTCGCCTCAGTTACAGCGTCCTGGAGAGCATCCAGCTCTCAGAAGGTCTCAAAAGGTCTCAAAAGATTGGCGAAGAGCTCCCCTCGCCAGTCCGGGGGCTTAACAAGCTGGTCCGGCCCCCGAAAACCCCCAAAAGCCGGGGAAATTCTCCCCCACCTCACCACCGATCAGCTGGGAGCAGCCATCTTGGGCATGCGCAGAGGAGTCTCTGGGTTTGCAAATATAATTTGCAAACCCAGAATGTACACAAAAGTGTAAGAAACATAATAATCAGAAATCTGAACCTTCTTAATTTTCCTCCCTCTCAAGTCTTGTTCACTTACTTTCCAATTTTCCTTTATTATAGTGCCTAAATTTAGAAAGAGATACAAATATTCAATTTACAACAAAATAAACATTGGCTAACATCATCCACTACCATGGGTGAGGGAACAAATGGCAAACTGATCACAGCTCAGGTTTTACAGCACAGAATGAGTTTATTTCAAATCTTAGTGAAATAAGTCTTAAATAATAGTTTAACCTAACTCCTTTTTTAAAGACAAACCTTTTAGCAGTTCCAAGAAGGCTCCACACCCATTTGCAATATTCAGGTGACCCTGAGGATGCAGAGAAACCTCCAAGTGCATTAGTGACTCTAAGAAAGAATGCTGACAAGCAGATCCCTGAAAGGAATATAAATCCTTCATCCTCCACCATTTGGTCAGAGGTGAAGAAGTTTCTTGGATGAGAAGTGAAATGTCTCCAAGAGGCGGGGCAGGGATATAAAGCCCAGTTGTCTTCTGAAAGAGCACTTTTATGACAAATATGGCCTGGATGACTGAGAACCTCCATAGACTTTAAGGATTTTATTTTTTTTCTAGAGAAAATAGCAGAACTGATTAAATAGCAAAATAGCACAAATAAATAGTAAAATTTAAAAAATGATTGTAGACATCCAAATTATGTACTGATTAAGGATCCAGATAAATTTAAAATAATACTTTGGAATTAGTTATAAAGAATTAAATCCATGGGGAAATGCACTTGGAATTGAACATTTAACACATAAGAATTGAACATTTAAATGCTAGTGTTCGCATTTAAAGCCCTACGTGGCATGGAGCCAAGTTAGTTGAGGACCTCCTCTTCCCAATTACATCTGTCCATCCATCAAGTCAGGCAGGAAGAACATGTTAAGGGTTCCATCTGACAGGCGTCAAGCCTATCAATCTTCTGGAGATCTGAAATCATTGTATTTCCAGCAAGCTTAGGAATCCTTGGGATCAGGAAGTCCTCAAGATGGCTCTATTATATCTGAGTTTTTACCCACTCTCTCATGTAATCTACATATTATTTATTTCTACTGTTTATATTGTTTGGTTTTTATGTCCATTCATCAGATGACTGGCTATAAATGTGGCAAATTCTGAAACATATATTTAATATCGTGTGGTCAAGCTCTTAACTCGCTTTTAGCCAATTTCAAGCATCAAAGTCATATTGGATATAAATTTTCAGATAAGGAGCAATGCTCTGATCAAACTACTTTGCATAATTTCATTGACTTACAACTTGGCTAAAGATGTAGCTAAGAATCTTAAGACAACTTAGCTGTGACTAGTTTTAAAGTCACATAAATATATTCTCCACCTTTCCTGTGGGAAAAACATGACAATGGATGAAGTGTTTTATCAGGCCTGCAAGACCACATAATCAATGAATTGTGGCCTCTGTCTTAAAATATATCACCCAAATATTGGAAAACCTTTACTCAATCCTTTCATTCCCTATTATCCATTAGAGGTTCCAGGGTCTCTTATTTTGATTTTCTGATCAGTTACCACAAGCTGGCTGTTCCTATTAGCATCCTAAGGTGTTAAGGGCATATCAAAGGCTAGTTGTCATTCTAGATATAATGGGTGAATTGTCTGCATAAAGTAACAGTGGATCATTCACATGAGCAGCAACTAAGGGGAGCAGAATGCCCAGATGAGCACCTCATACCCCAAAACCCAGCAAAGGACTAGAAGGCAGGGAAGAAAATTATAACTACAGAAAATACTGGACAGGGATGAAAGGGATAAATTTTGAAGGCAGGGAGTAGAGGGTTAAGAGCAAAGCGTCTTATAAAAAACAGCCAGAGATTTCCAGCCAAAATGAAAGAATATCACTTCATAGAGGGCCAAGAACTTCCATAAATTTTTAAAATCTAATTTTTCCAAAATCAATTTTGAAAAAAAAATTCAAATTTCTTTTTTAAAATTTTAAATTTTAAAATCTTTTTTCACTATTTTAATCCTTTTCACTTTTTCAAAAATACTTTTTTCAATATTTTAATATTTTTTGCAATTTTTCAATTTCCTTTTTCAATTACAAGATTTGAAAAAAACCAGTTTATTTATTTTAATTCTTTAATTTTTTTTAATTTCAACTGGCTGGCTGAATATTGACCCCTCCCTCTCCCCCCTCCCTCCCTCCCCCCCTCCCCAAACCTTCTCAAGGTGCTTTCTCCAAAGCACCTTCTCACAGTCTTGGTGCTTTGGAGAAAATAGGAGGAGGAAAGAGAGATGAAATGGCAGCAAACTGTCACAAATGCAGTGCTTTTCAAGAGCAGAAAAGAGCAGTGACTGAAACATTAAGAGAAGAGGGAGAAAGCCAAAGGAAAACCAGGTCATGAGTCTAAAGAAGTTAAAATTCACATACAAGGTCTCCATCCAAAACATCCAGCAGAATCAGCCATTCTAAATTGGATTATTTTTTAGCAAATAAGGATCCATAGTAATAATGGAAAGAAGTATATCACAGCAAGTTCTTATCTTCGTGTGCAGTGAACCACATTTTCCCCTCCTTATTATCTTAATAAATACAAGCATATCAATTAAAACCATTCTAAGCCAGACGTGATATTTGGTTTCAGATCAGATTTATTTGGGCTACTGCAGGAAGACCAGCAAAAATTGATTCCTCTGGTTAGAGGAAACTCCCTGAAGAAACTCCCAGAAAAAGTGCTCTGATCAAACTACTTTGCACAATTTCATTGACTTACAGCTTGGCTAAAGATGTAGCTAGTTTTAAAATCACATAAATATATTCTCCACCTTTCCTATGGGAAAAACATGACAATGGATGAAGTGCTTTATCAGGCCTGCAAGACCACATAATCAATGTACTCTGGAAGCCTCTGTCTTAAAATAGCTCAACCAAATATTGGAAAACCCTTACTCAATCCTTTCATTCCCTATTATCCATTTGAGCTTCCAGGGTGTCTTATTCTGATTTTCTGATCATTTACCACAATCTGTTTTTTTCTATTAGCATGCTAAGGTGTTAAGGGCATATCAAAAGCTAGTTGTGCTTCCAGACATAATGGGTGAATTTTCTGCATAAAGTTATAGTGGATCATTCACATTCCCATGAGCAGCAACTAAGGGGAGCAGAATGCCCATATCAGCGCATCATACCCAAAAACCCAATACTGGACAGGGAGGAAAGGGATAAATTTTCAGGGCAGGGAGTAAAGAGCAAACCATCTCCTAAAAACCCAGAGATTTCCAGCAAAAAGAAAAGCATTTCATTTCATAGAGAGCCAAGAACTTTCATAAATTTTTGAAATCTAATTTTTTTTTAAAAAAATCATTTTTTAAAAAAGAAATTCAATTTTGAAAAAAAAATCCAATTTCTTTTTTAAAATTTAAAATGTTTAAATCTTTTTCACTATTTTAATCTTTTTCAATTTTAATTTTTTCACTTTTTTAAAAAAAACTTTTTTCAACATTTTAATATTTTTTTCAATTTGGTTGGTTTGGTTTGGTTTATTAGATTTCTATACGGTGTACAGCCATCATAAAACAATGTAAAAATACAAAATTTAGAACAATTTAAAAATAGATTACATATTTCGGCTGTTATGTTAAAACTCCCAATTTTAAAACCCACATTCTAATTTCATTACACCAGTCCAGCCTGTTGAAATAGTAGGGTCTTAAGGGCACGGCAAAAACTACACAGGTTGGGAATCATATGTATCCCAGTGGGCAGATCATTCCAGAGGGCGGGTGCCCCCACAAAGAAAGCTCTCCCCCTGAGGGTCACCTGTCTACATTGTTTAACTGACGGCACCTTGAGGAGTCCTTCTCTGTGGGAGCGTATTGGTCAGTGGGAGGCTATCAGTGGCAGAAGGTGGTCCCATAGGTGGTCCTAAGCCATGGAGTGCTTTAAAGATTATCACTAACAACTTGGACTGCACCCGGAAGACCGCTGGGAGCCAGTGCAGCTCACAGAGGAGAGGTGTCACGTGGGTACATCGAGTCACACCCATAATCATCCGCGCAGCCGCATTCTGGACCAGTTGGAACCTCCGAGAGCTCTTCAAGGGGAGCCCCATGTAGAGAGCATTACAGTAGTCCAGACGGGATATGACAAGGGCGTGAGTGACCGTGTGCAGGGCATCCCAGTCCAGAAAGGGACACAACTGGTAGATCAGGCAGACCTGATAAAAAGCCCCCCTGGCCACAGCCATCATATGATCATCTAAAGACAGCTGTGCTTCCAGGAGGACACCCAGGTTGCGAGCCCTCTCTGAGGGGGCCAGAGTTTTACCCCCAATAGCCAGCAATGGTACCAGTAGCTATACCAGGAGCTACTGGCTATACCGGGATGCCAGGAGCCGTAGCCACTCAGTCTTGGAGGGGTTGAGTCTGAGTCTGTTTCCCCCCATCCAGATTCACATGGCCTCCAGACATCAGGACATCACATCAAGGGCATCATTGGGATGGTCTGGAGTGGAGATGTACAGCTGAGTATCATCAGCGTACAGATTACACTTAACCCCAAAATCATGGATGATCTCCTCCAGTGGCTTCACATAAATGTTGAATAGAAGGGGCAAGAGGACCGACCCTTGTGGCACCCTGCAAACGAGGCGCCTCGGGGTCGATCTCTGACCCCCTGCCAACACAGACTGCATCCGATCGGAGAGGAAGGACGAGAACCACCGCAACATGGTGCCCCCCACTCCCAGCCTCTCCAGTCGGTACAGCATGATACCATGATCGACGGTATCAAAAGCCACTGAGAGGTCCAATAGGACTAGGACAGAGGAGCACCCCTTGTTCCGAGCCCTCCAGAAATCATCAACCAATGCGACCAATGTCATTTCCATGCTGTATCCCAGCCTGAAGCCTGACTGGAACGGATCCAAATAGACAGCTTCATCCAGGTACCAAGGGAGCTGTTGTGCCACCACACTCTCAAAGCGCACTCCTTCGCCACAAAGCAGAGGTTGGAGATTGGACGATAGTTCGCTAATACAGCCGGGTCCAGAGAAGGCTTCTTGAGGAGGGGCCTCACCACCACCTCTTTCAAAGTGGGGGGGAGGAAACCCTCACTCAAAGAAGCTTTAATAGTCATCTGAAGCCAGCCTTGTGTGACCATCCGGGAGGCAGGCACCAACCAGGAGGACATGGGTCCAATAAACATGTGGCAGAGCTCAACCTCCCCAGAATCCTGTCCACATCCTCAGAGTTTGACTCTGTCCACAGAGTCAAACTCCTCCCAGATAACACTCTCAAGACCCACCTCCATCACCCCCTCTGAACTCACCCAATCGGTGTCCAGATCTTCCCGAATCTGAGCAATTTTATCATGCAGGAATTGCACAAAATCCTCAGCCCTCTCCTGCAAGGGGTCTTCCCGCGCTCCCATATTGAGGAGGGAGCGGGTCACCCTAAACAGGGCAGCTGGGCGGTTCTCTGAAGACGCAATAAGAATAGAGAAATAATTAGATTTCACTGCTTTTATCACCACTAGGTAAGTCTTAATGTAGGACCTCACCAGTGTTCAGTCAGATTTGGAAGATTGTGAGAAGGTTTCTGGAGGGAGGGAAGGAGGGAGGGAGAGAGGGAGGGAGGGAGGGAGAGAAACAGATCAAAATTCAGCCGGCTGGTCAAAATTAACAATTTCTAAAGAATTAAAATAAATAATTTTTTTCAATTTTTTTCAAATTTTGTAATTGAAAAAGGAAAAGGAGTCATGACTCGACTGAAGAACTTTGGTGCTTTGGAGAAAATAGGAGGAGGAAAGGTAGTAGATACACTGACTGCACAAGTTAATTCTATTTTAAAAATAAAGGTGCAATAAAAATTAAAAAACAGGTTCTGAGTCTAAAAAAGTTAAAATTCACATACAAGGTCTCCATCCAAAACATTCAGCAGAATCACCCATTCTAACTTGGATTTTTGTTGTTAGTTGCAAAGTCATGTCCGACCCATCGTGACATCATGGATAATGTTCCTCCAAGCCTTCCTGTCCTCTACCATCCTCTGGAGTCCATTTAAGCTCACGCCTACTGCTTCAGTGACTCCATCTAGCCACTTGGTTCTCTGTCGTTCTGTTCTTCTTTTGCCCTCAATTGTTCCCAGCATTAGGCTCCTCTCCAGTGAGTCCTTCCTTCTTATTAAGTGGCCAAAGCATTTGAGTTTCATCTTTAGGACCTGGCCTTCTAAAGAGCAGTTAGGGTTGATCTCCTCTAGGACTGACCAATCACCTTGTAGTCCAAGGGATTTGTAGGAGTCTTCTCAGGCACCATAGTTCAAAGGCCTCAATTATTTGGTGCACAGCCTTTCTTATGATCCAACTTTCAAAGCCATACATTGCAACTGGGAAAACCATAGCCTTGACTATACGCACTTTTGTTGGCAGGGTGACATCTTTTTAGTATTGTTGTGGTCCACCAACAGCCTGCAGAGCTGGCAGTGGAGTTGGACAGTGAGGAGGCTGAGGAAGAATATGGGCCACTCCTGGAGGTTGGGAGGGCTCTGCGTCAGAGGCAGAGATGGGGCCAGGGCCATCTGGGACTGATGTGTGGACTCCAGAGCCTTTCTGGACTGGGACGCTTTACACTCACTCCCTTGTCACCTTTCTTAAGTTTATATTTTTCACAAGTTAAATACCAGTGGGATACTGTTTAGAATAAGAAGGACTTTGTCTCATGACTCAATATCAGCATAGGCTGAGTCTTGATAAAAGAAAGGAAGATGTAGCAAGAGGAAATATGCATGAGAGAGAGGATCTTTTCCTAGACCATTTCTCTTATTAAATAGACAGACCAACGGATATAATTAATAGATAAACCTGTGCCGCGTGATTTATATTTGCTAGAAAGCAGGAAATCCTGTTTTCTAACTAATGTAAATCACGTAGCACAGCTGTCTCCCACCCACCTACCCACCCACCCCCATGCTACTTACCTTCAAACAGCTCCTTTTTCTGGGCAAAGTGTGCATTTGATATGGACTGCACATGGGCATGCAGTGTGCATTTAATGTGTTCTCCTGTAGTGGCTACCTCAACATTATATTCAGAGTCTGAGGCCAGGGCATGGGCCAGGATCATTGCAGGAGTAGAACATGTCTGAAGGGGCACAAGGGTGGTAGGTGAGTAAAAGAGCCTCTAGGGACTTTTCACTGGATACCTGGAAGCCCTGATATTCTGTGTCTGTGTGTGTGTGTGTGTGTGAAGGAAAGCTTCTGTGGGCTAAAGTCCGGTGCTGCAGAGAAGATCAGGATTTGAGGGATCATAGCCTGTGCCTGAATATAGAAGTGTAAGCTATTGCTGCTTCTGCCTTTGGGGGCTAATCAGATATTTAAAAGGAATTCATTACTTACAACCTTGTCAAATGTTGTTATGTCTCTTCTTATGCTAGAATGTTCCCACCAATGCTGAGCTCTGCCACATGTTTATTGGACCCGTGTTCCTCTTGGTTGGTGCTGGCCTCCCAGGAGGTTGGCTCCAGAAGATTATAAATGGCTCTTTGAGTGAGGGTCTCCTCCTCCCCCCCCCCACTTTGAAAGAAGCGGTGGTGAGGCCCCTCCTCAAGAAGCCCTCTCTGGACCCAGCTGAACTAACGAATTATCATCCGGTCTCCAACCTTCGCTTTGTGGTGAAGGTTATTGAGAGTGTCATAGCACGGCAGCTCCCTCAGTACCTGGATGAATTGTCATATCTAGATCCGTTCCAGTCAGGCTTCTGGCCTGGATACAGCATGGAAACAGCATTGGTCACATTGGTTGATGATCTCTGGAGGGCTCGGGACAGGGGTTGCTCCTCTGTCCTGGTCCTATTAGACCTCTCAGCAGCTTTTGATACCATTGACCATGGTATCATGCTGTGCCAGCTGGAGGAGTTAGGAGTGGGGGGCACCGTGTTGTGGTGGTTCTCTTCCTTCCTCTCTGGTCAGATGCAGTCTGGGTTGGCAGGGGGACAGAGATCAACCCCGAGGCACCTTGTGTATGGGGTGCCACAAGGGTCGGTTCTCTCGCCCCTGTTGTTCAACACTTATGTGAAGCCGCTGGGGGAGATCATCCGTGGTTTTGGGGTGGAGTGCCATCTGTATGCTGATGATACTCAGATGTAGATCTCCATCCCAGACCACCCCAATGATGCCCTTGACGTGATGTCTCACTTTCTGGAGGCTATACAGATCTGGATGGGGAACAACAGGCTCAGGCTCAGCCCTTCCAAGACTGAGTGGCTATGGCTCCCGGTGTCTTGGTATAGCCAGCTGGTTCCATCGCTGGCTATTGGGGGTGAAATGTTACCCCCCTCGGAGAGGGCGCGCAATCTGGGTGTCCTCCTGGAGGCACAGCTGTCATTAGACAAACATTCAACAGCTGTGGCCAGGGGGGCTTTTTATCAGATTTGCCTGATGTCCTAGTTGTGTCCCTTTCTAGACCAAGACGTCCTGCACACAGTCACTCACGCACTCGTCATGTCCCGTCTGGCCTACTACAATGCTCTCTACATGGGGCTCCCCTTGAAGTGCACCCAGAGGCTCCAACTGGTCCAGAATGCGGCCACATGGGTAATTACAGGTGTGACTCGACACACCCATATAACACCTCTCATGCGTGAGTTGGTCTTCCAGGTGCGGTTCAAGGTGCTGGTTATCACCTTTAAAGTGCTCCATGGCTTAGGGTCCGGAAACCTACAGGACCGCCTTCTGCCACCAATAGCCTCAAACCAACCAACGCGCTCCCACAGAGAGGGGCTCCTCAGGGTGCCATCGGCAAAACAATGTAGGCTGGCGACCCCCAGGGCCTTCTCTTTGGGAGCACCCGCCCTCTGGAATGAACTACCCCCTTGGGATATGCATGATTCCTGATCTCCGAACTTTTCGCCAGGCACTCAAGACCTGGTTATTTTAACAGGCTGGCCTGGCTGACTAAAATAATTTGGACAGGTATTTTAAATTATGGGTTTTTAGCTAAGAAAGCCAAAATTTGTTTAATTTTGTTTTAAATGGGTTTTAAATATTGTAGGTGTTTATTGTCTTTTTATCATGGCTGTACACCACCCTGAGTCCCTCGGGAGAAGGGCGGTATATAAATTTAATAAATCAAATCAAATCAAATCTTAGAGGCAAAGATTGTCTGTGAGAGCAGAATAGGGACAAAGGGATCCTGAAAGGTTAGTTTTGGCGGTAAGATTTGGGGTGAGTATTGAAAGTAGAGGTCACTACTTCTTGGGTGGTGGAATGCTGAGGAAGCCACCCCACTTGCCTAATCATCCTGAAACTGCCCTTGAATCTTAGAAGAAAGTGATCCATTGACTCACTACTAGGCTGCCTTCAAAGGACCTAGAGATTGTTTTTCTTTGCAGGTGCACTTCTAAGAATGCCTACCATCAGATTAAATGACACTGTTTAGGATTCTACAAAACTTCTCTACAAGACAATATGTCATATCACTGTTATATCTTGATCATGCCCCTTACAGACCTCTTAGGAATGGGGTGTGGTCAACAGTAGATAGTCTAAGGTTAAAGTTTTGGGGTTTGGGGGAAGAAACCACAGAGTAAGGTAGTGCATTCCAGGCATTGATCACTTTGTTGCTGAAATTGTATTTCCTGCAATCCAGGATGGTTTACTTTAAGTTTGTATCTATTATTTGCTCATGTATTGTTGCAGTTGAAGCTGAAATAGTCATTGACAGGTAGGACATTGTAGCAGATAATTTTACTTACTATGCTTAAGTCAGACCGAAGGCACTGCAGTTCTAAATGTCTAAGCCCAAAATTTCAAGTCTGGTGGCATAAGGTATTCTGCTGTGAGCAGAGGAGTGGAGGACTCTTCTCGTGAAATATCTCTGGACTCTCTCAATTGTATTCATGTCCAATATGCAGTGCGGGTTCCAGAGAGATGATCTCTGGAGGGCTTGGGACAGAGGTTGTTCCTCTGTTCCTGTCCTATTAGACCTCTCAGCGGCTTTTGATACCATCGACCATGGTATCATGCTGCAGCGGTTGAGGGAGTTAGGAATAGGGGGCACCGTGCTCCTTCAGCTCCAACCATTTACAGTTTCTGTTGGCAGGGGGACAGAGGTTGACCTCAGGTGCCTTGCTTGGGAGGGTGCCGCAAGTGTCAGTCCTCTCGCCCCTTCTTTTCAACATTTATGTGAAGCCGCTGGGCAAGATAATACGTGGAATTGGGGTGAGGGTACACCAGTACACTGATGACATTCAGCTGTACATCTCCACCCCAGACCACCCCAATGATGTGCTTGACATGATGTCCCGCTGTCTGGAGGCCATACGGGTCTGGATCTGGAGAAATAGGCTCAAACTTAACCCTTCCAAGATCGAGTGGTTGTGGCTTCTGGCGTCCCGGTATAGTCAGCTGACACCATCGCTGTCTATTGGGGGTGAATCTCTAGCCCCCACAGAGAGGGCTCGCAATCTGGGTGTCCTCCTGGATGCATGGCTGTCCTTAGGAGAGCATATGACGGCCGTGGTCAGGGGGGTCTTTTATCAGGTTCACCTGATCTGCCAGTTGCGTCCCTTTCTAGACTGGGAAGCCTTGCACTCACGCCCTTGAAACCTCCCGGCTGGACTACTGCAATGTTCTCTACATGGGGCTCCCCTTGAAGAGCACTCAGAGGCTCCAACTGGTCCAGAATACAGCCACGCGGGTTATTATGGGCATAACCCATTGTGCCCATGTAACATCTCTCCTGCGTGAGCTGCATTGGCTCCCAGTGGTCTTCCAGGTGTGATTCAAGGTGTTGGTTGTCACCTTTAAAGCACTCCATGGCTCAGGACCTGAGTACCTACGAGACCGCCTTCTGCCATCGATAGCCTCCCACCAACAAGTTTGCTCCCACAGAGAGGGACTCCTCAGTGTGCCGTCGGCCAAATTATGTCGGCTGGCAACACCCAGGGGGAGAGCCTTCTCTGTGGGAGCCCCTGCCCTTTGGAACAAACTGCCTGTGGAAATAGGCATGATCTCCGACCTCCAAGTTTTTTGCTGTGCCCTCAAGACCCTGCTCTTCTGACAGGCGGGGCTATCTTTGTAATTGAGTTTTAAATTGGAGTTTTTAAATTGTTGGGTTTTTAATTAATTTCGGCCAAAAATGCAATAATTTTAATGATTTTTAAATTTAAATTATGATGTTTGTATATTTTGTTTTTACTTGGCTGTATACCATCCTGAGTCCTTCAGGAGAAGGGCAGTATAGAAATAAAATTATTCTATTCTATTCTATTACACAAGATAATTCACCATTTCTGGGGTAATACCCAGAACTCAACAGTTGGCTTCTACCTGCTTCCTGTGGTTCTTGAGCAAAGAACCTTATTATTATTATTAAACACTGACTTTCTTTTCAGAGCTGCCAGTTTTACCAGTTTTAGTCTCACTGGCCTACTAATATTCACTGTATGTGTTATTAATTCACTTCTGTTTTTACTTGTTCATCTTTCATGAGGGATTATGTCAAGGATGGCAGGGAGGGGAGCCCCAGAGAAGTGGGCTCCACACTCAAGGCAGAGAAACATTTCGAAGACCAAATTTTATCATAAGCAGGGAGGAGAAAGGACGTTCAATAGTTAACACACCCTGGAATGTTCTCCTATCACCTCTAGCACTTCTCACTCAGCTGAATAAAAGAGTCCAATGGAAGAGTGAGAAATTCTTATACCTACTGGATCTTCCTGATGATTCAGGTATCTAAGTCTGTTGCTACAGTAGATAAATACCATACTGGCTGCCCATAATTATGTTCCAAGCAAATGTTGAACAGCAACACCAGATTATTTTGAAAGAAAATATTTTCTCCTTAAGAAAAGTATCTTTTCTTATAGCAGAAGGAAAGACACGAGAAATTGCAAGACAGATTGTTTTAAAAAATAATGCAGCTCTCTAATCTGGTACTATCACTTGGGATTAACACTAGTCAACTGTTAGCTGCTCACTTCCTCCTCCTGTTCCAGAGTTCATAAAACAAAGAACATTCAAGGTTGACTCAGCCTTCCATCCTTTCGAGGTAGGTAAAAGGAGGACCCGGATTGTGGGGGCAATAAGCTGACTTTGTATAAAAAATGTCACTGCTTGGGGGGGCCGAAAGCCCTACTAAGCAGGTATATACAAAAGTATGAAGGCTATTGTTTAACGCATTGTAAGCCACTCTGAGTCTCCGGAGAAGGGTGGCATATAAATTGAACTAATATATAAATAGAATAATAGAGTTGAAAGAGACCTCAAAGGTCCAACTCCATGCTCGAGTTGGAGAACCTACAACATTAAAGCCAAATGCTTGTCCAATCTCTTTTGAGAACCTCTACTGATGGAACACCCATAACTTCTTAAGGCAAGCTATTCCATTGGTTGATTGCTCACACCATTAAGAAATTTCTCCTTAGTTCAAGGTTGCTACTGTCCTTCGTTAGTTTCCAATCACTGCATTATGCTAATCCACTAATTTGGTCACTTTGTCTAGGAATGAAATAAGATTTATTTGGCATGATGTTTTTGATAAATCAATTTTGGTTTCTGGTTATAGCCTTATTTGCTTCTAGGTCAGGGGTGTCAAACTGGATTTCTTGGAGGGCTGGGTCAGTATTGTACTTGTCTTCCACAGGCCAGCTGGGGTGGGTGCGGAGACAGGACAGCCTTTTGTAGCACCCTGCTGGCCAAAATGGGGTATGCGGTGCGGGCAACCCCCACGTGGCTCATTTTTGGCCTGGATGGCCTCCGGCAGCACCTGTTCATTTTAGTTTTGGTTTACCAAATTCTCAACAAAAACTTTATGAAGTATTTGAGGGACAATAGAGAGCCAGTTTGATCTAGCGGTAAAAGCACCAAGCTAGAAATCAGGAGACTGTTCTAATCCCACCTTTGGCATGAAAGCTGGCTGGGTAAGTTTGGACTTCTCTTAGCACAAAGCACCTCACAGGATTGCTGTTATGGTAAAATAGGAGAACGCATCCTTGGTATTCTCACAGCTTGTTTTTTGTTTTGTTTTTTACAGTTGTTTCATGACTAAACTAAGTAACATCAGTAAGGAATGGAGTTTCTCTCAATTTATATTCTACCAGTCTGCCCTGTTAGTATTGATAGGAGAAGTCTTGGGAGTTTTTTTGTTGTACCGTTTATTGTTAACTTTTTGGCACTTCCTTGATTGGGGTATTGTTTACTTCTTGTTTATTGGTCAGGTGTTAAGTTTGGTGTTAATATAAAATAATCAGGATGTTGAATGGTAGTAGGGAGATCTTTTGGTCTTTTTGTTATCTTTTTGGCTTGTTCATTGTCTCTTTTGCAAAGTAAGTACATATTGCTTATGTCTATGTGTCTATTGATAGCTGTCAATAGACAATAGTCTATTGATCTGTCAGAGTGCCAGGCTGCCAGGAATTCTCTAGGGTTTTGGAACTTGGCTTGATCTAGGATGGTCACAGTTCCCTAGTTGAAAGTCATAAGTCATATGTTTACTGGTCAAGCATATATAAAATAACAGGTAAAAGTATAAACATAATTTGAATACATGAAAAGAGTAAGTAAAAAGGAATATTAAGACAGGGATGATAGGTATGTATGACGGTAGGTAAGTATAGTTAAGTCTCTCCATGTGTTGTGAAATTAAAGACTTTTCATCATGTCTTATGACTGCTGCTTGGTGTTCATGGAAATAGGAGGAAGAAGTAGTATTAGATACATTTGCCACCTTGAGTTATTTTAAGAAATAAGGATGAGATAAAAATAAATAAAAAGAAATATTTATTATCTTATTGATATTCAATTTGTAAAAAAGAAAAGATACTGCAGCAAAATGTCGCAAATGCACTGCTTTTCAAGGGTGGAGAAGAGCACTGTTAGAAACATTAAGAGAAGAGGAAGAAAGCCAAAAGTAAACTAGATCCTGAACTTCAAAGGAAGTTAACCATTCTCACTAAACATCTCCATCCAAAACATCCAGCAGAACTAGACATGATAATTCAGGATTATTTCCTAGCAAGCAAGTGTCCATAGTAATAATGGAGAGAAATATAGCACAGTAAGGTCTTCTTTTGGAGTGAATCACACTTTTTCCTCAATACTACCCTAATAGATACAGGCCTACCTGCCAATTCAGCTCTGTAACTTCCTGAATTCATAGGAATCCTGCAATTCTGTAGACGAAAGTGATGTCTTAGAAGAAAATAATTATCTAAATAACGAAGTATCTTTACTTATCATTCCTTTGTCTACTCTTTTTCTTTTCATAGGTAATTCTCAGGCCGGTAGACGTCTACGGTGTCGTAGACAAGGACGAAGCTGCTTTCGTCACTGTCCAAGAGACTACAAGAATCTTGGGAGATGGAATTGTGGATATGGATACTCATGCTGCCAATTGTAAGTAAACATTCCTCTCATAAAAATGCCACAGATGTAGACTTGAAGAGGAACAGGTGTTTCAAAGGCACAAAGGAGGACAGGAGAGAGGTTTTGAGGTTCAGATAACAGAATTTATATTAACTTGCTTTTATCAACCTATTATTTTATCTCATTTGTATAGCCTGATTGGAAAATAATGCCATCACCATCTACCACCTTGGATGTCTTCAAGATATGGCCAATGACCTGAGATTACTGCCTGCTATCGCTTTATCTTTCTTTACATGAATCAAATTGCTATGTATCAAATTCAAAAACATTTATGAATTGAAGTAAAATTTGGTAAATATTCCTTCAAATAAAGCTAAATGAGCATTGCAGACATTGTGCAACTTTTTAAGACAACCTGGGAGCATTGTATTCATTTGACTTTGTGAATGTATCTGTCTGTTTGTGTGTCATATCTCTTTCCCTACATTTCAGTGTGGAAGGTGTTCCTCTTCAACCACACATTATGACATAAAGTCATGCAGTCTTATTCTTCCCCGTTTGTTTATTTATTGAAGAAGTTATTTTGCCATTGAGGTCTTCCATCTGATGTGGTTGCTTGACTAGATGTAGTACAAAACAGAATTTCAACTATTAACTAAGACCTCACAATGGAATGTACAAGACCCAGCCTATGCTGATACTTAAGAAGATTAATTTTTTCAAGATAAATACTGTGAGATACTACTTAGAATAAGAATGTCCTTGTCTGTTAACTCAGTATCAGCATAGGCTGGGTCTTGGTAAAAGAATGGAAGATGTAGCAAGAGACAATTTGCATGAGAGAGGTCTCTTCCTGAAACATACTGTTTGTTTAGTAGACAGAACAGCATGAAACAAATGGAAAAACTACAATAAAATAAAAGTATCAAAGGGTGCATCAGGTAATATCTGTTACAAACACACACAGAAACACACACACACAGAGAGAGGAAGAGAGGGGGAGGGCGAGGAAGGGGGAGAGAGAGAGCAACCAAATGAGGGGTACTATTGTGGACACTGTTATACTATGCTCATAAAGGGCATAGTACTGATACTTAAGAAGATTAATTTTTTCAAGATAAATACTGTGAGATACTACTTAGAATAAGAATGTCCTTGTCTGTTAACTCAGCATAGGCTGGGTCTTGGTAAAAGAATGGAAGATGTAGCAAGAGACAATTTGCATGAGAGAGGTCTCTTCCTGAAACATTCTGTTTGTTAAGTGGACAGAACAGAATGAAACAAATGGAAAAACTACAATAAAATAAAAGTATCAGAGTGCATCAGGTAAAATCCATTACAAACACACACAGAAACACACACACACACACAGAGGAAGAGAGGGGGAGAGGGAGGGAGGGGTGAGAGAGAGCAACCAAATGAGGGATACTATTGTGGACACTGTTATACCTATGCTCATAAAGGGATGCAATCTAATGATATGCACAAGTGAAAATATAATTTGCAAAAGCAGAATATACACAAAAGTGTAAGAAACATAATAATCAGAAATCAAGTCTGAATCTTCCTAATTTTCCTCCCTCAAAACTCTTGTACACTTACTTTCCAATTATCCTTTATTACAGTGCCTAAACTTCGAACTGGATACAAATATTCAGCTTAGCCTCATGGACACAAGCATTCCTATAAATTCTTAAAATCTGAGATATGGATCATAGATCATCAAAAAGACTTATTAAAATACAAACACTACTTAACAATATAAGTCTAAGACCAGTGGTGAAATCGTACCAGTTCGTACCGGTATGGGAGAACCTGTAGTGATAAAATCTACCAGTTCAATGAACCGGTAGTAAAAGAAAAAAGCTTTCTAGTGAATCATGCTTTCTAGTGAATCTAAATCACGTGGCACAGCTATTCCCCTCACCCTCATTGTTCTACTTACCTTCAAACAGCTCTTTTTTCTGCACGAAATGTGTGTTTGGTGTGGACTGCGCATGTGCATACAGTATGCGTTTGATGTGTACTGTGCATGCGCACACATGCAGCATGCATCTGGCATGCACCGCACATGCACAGGCAGTGAACCAGTGGTGACTCATGGAGAATTTCACCACTGCCTAAGATCAATTTTTACAAACATTTGCCTCTGTTATACAAAGCCTGGCTATTATATGGGATAGAGTTGCCTTATGTGGAAGCTCCATCTCATGTAAAAAGTCAATATAAACTTCCTCAAGCTGATCTGAAGGAAAAGGGAACAAAGGAAAGATAAATCTTCTTCAGGTATTGTAATGAAATGTACAATTTCAATTGTTTTTGTTTTTGTTTTTAGAATTACTTGCCAATAGATTATAGAGTATAGTCTTTACATTCCTTGCCATAGATTATTACTGGAAAATCATAGTTTTAACTACACAAACCTTTGTCAGCAAGGTGATGTCTGCTGTCTAGTTTTGCCATAGCTTTTCTCTCAAGGAGCAAGTATCTTTTCATTTCATGGCTCTAGTCACCACCTGCAGTGATCTTGGAGCCCAAGAAAATAAATCTGTCACTGCTTCCATTTCTTCCACTTCTATTTCCCAGGAAGTGATAAGACCAGATATGTAATAAGTGGTATCTTAGGTGTTTTTTTTAATCTTAAATTTCAAATCACCTTTTGCACTATCCTCTTTCAATCAAGAGGTTCTTTAGTTCCTCTTCACTTGCTACCATTAGAGTGGCCTCATCTGCATATCTCAGGTTGATGATATTTCTCCCGGCAATGGTAATTCCAGCTTTTGATTCATTCAGCCTGGCGTTCTGCATATTCATTAAATAATCATCATGGATAGTTCTTGACTTATGAATATATGTTCAGAAACTATAGGAAAACACTACAGCACTGAACAAAGGGACTTAATACCTCTCCCAAAATTTGAACTTACAGCTGTTGCAGCATCCCCAAAGTCACCTGATTGCAATCTGGGTTTTTGGCAACCAGTTCATACACACAAGAAGTTGCCAAGCCCTCTGTGATTACATGATTGCCATTTGTAATCTGCCCTGCCAGCTTCCTCAAAAAGTCAACAGCAAACCATGGAGGGAAGGTCTTAAGAAACAGCCACAGAATTCCCTCTGATTCCTGAGGTTTGACTGAGAAAGTTCCATCAGGAACCATTGTAGTTTAGTTGCTATCACTTGTTGATATCAGTAGCAAAACTGAGCTTAAGCCCTTGCATGAATTGCAATTAAGCTTCCAAGTGCAGTTTTCGTGTAAAAGGCCAGATTTGGTCTCACAACAGGGTATCTCAAAAGTAACTATCTGCTTGTCCTGAATGAATGATTGCAAGAATAAAAGGGTGAGATGAGGACACATGGAATAGCTTTCTACGAAGATGGATATAAGATTTCTGAAAAGACAGAATTATTTTGAGAAGGCCTTTGGTAGTTGATGGCCATACTGATGGAGCTTTTGGTTCACTGATTTGTATTGCATCCTTTTTTCTTTTTCTTTTTCTAGTTTTCCTGGATGATTTTACCATGGACATAACTTATGAGTCCCACCTGTAACATTAACTTTAAAAACATTTATAAATTGTGATGCTTGGAAATTTGTCCAAAATAATTTTTAAATGCTTGTCTTTATTGTCCCTCATCCAACCTGTTTACTACAATCAAGTGGTGCCTGGATTGAGTGGCCAGAATTCCTTTCCCATGCTTTAACTCTCTTTAATTCCCTTTTGCCTTTTAGTTGTTATACTTTGCTAATAAAATATTTAAATGTAAAAAACCATTTTCATTCTCATTTTACAGGTTGTAGTGACATTACTTCCTATTTATTCAGAGACCTTTGAAATTTGAACATAATGCTATCTCCACCTACCACCAGGGATATCTTCAAGATCTAGCCAGTGACCAGACATCACTGCCTGCTATTTTATCTTTTTTTTTAGAAATGAAATTACTATCCATCAACCAATACAACATTTATGCATCAAAGTAAAATTTGGAAAATATTTTTTGAAATAAAGCTAAATGACCATTGCAGACATTGTGCAACTTCCTTAACAGGGACCTGGGCGAATATATTCCTATGACTATGAGAGAGAGAGAGAGGGAGGGAGGGAGGGAGGGAGGGAGGGAGAGAGAAATGCATCTCTTTGCCTACATTTCAGCGTGAAAGGTGTTTCCTGCTCTTCAAGCAGATATTATGCTGTAATTTCACACTCTCATTCTTCCCCTTGTTTATTTATTGTAGCAGTTACTTTCCTGTTGAGGTCTTCCTGCTGTTGTGATTGCTTGTCCAGAAGTAGTATAAAATTAAATTTAAGCTATTAGATAAGATCTGGGATCTCATAGAACAAAGAACATTCAAAGTTGACTCAGCCTTCCATCCTTGCGAGGTAGGTAAAATGAGGACCCGGAATGTGGGGCAATAAACTGACTTTGTATTAAAAATAACACCGCTTGGGGGGTGGGGGACGAAAGCCCTACTAAGCAGGTATATACAAAAGTATGAAGGCTATTGCTTAATGCATTATAAGCTGCCCTGAGTCTCCGGAGAAGGGTGGCATATAAATTGAACTAATAAATAAATAGAATAATAGAGTTGAAAGAGACCTTAAAGGTCCAACTCCATGCTCGAGTTGGAGAACCTACAACATTAAAGCCAAATGAATGAATACGGATTATAAAATTTTTGCTAAAGTTTTGGCCAACAGACTGATGCCAGTTATTCAAGAGGTGATTCATTGTGATCAAGCAGGTTTTATTGAGGGGAGATATATGAAGGATAACGTGCGGCAAGTTATAGATTTATTGGAATATCTTGAGAAGAGTAAACAGATCCCTGCGGTGCTGGTATTTTTGGATGCGGAAAAAGCTTTTGATCGAGTCAATTGGGATTTTCTATTAAAGACTTTGTATAAAATGGACTTTGGAGATCAGTTTGTACAAGCAATTGAGGCAATCTATCAAGAACAGACAGCACAAATGGTTATTAATGGAAGTTTAACTACAAATTTTCAGATACAGAAAGGAACTAGACAAGGTTGCCCGTTATCTCCATTGTTGTTTATTCTAACCTTAGAAGTCTTGTTGAATTCTCTACGGGATTCGAACAAATTGAGTGGAATTGTTGTAAAGCAAAAAGACTATAGGACGAAAGCATTCGCAGATGATCTGGTTGTAACCCTAACACGACCTTTGGAATCAATCATCCAGATGAAAAAAATTATTGATGACTATGGTTTGGTCTCAGGTTTTAGACTAAACCAGAAAAAGACTAAGATGATAGTTAAGAATATGTCAGAACCACAAAGGATTGAACTGGAAAGGGTGGCAGGTTTTGAAATAGCTACAAAGGTGAAATATCTAGGAGTCCAGGTTGCAGCGTCTAATATAAAACTTTTTCAAAATAATTATGAGGTTTTGTGGCATAAGATACAAAAGGATCTTGAAATATGGAAGAAACTGCAACTGTCCTTACTTGGAAGAATAGCAGCTATTAAGATGAACGTTCTACCTAGATTTCTGTTTTTATTTCAAATGATTCCAGTGCTTAAAAGTGATAAAATACTGGCGGAATGGCAGTCAGGTCTAAATAAATTTATTTGGAATCAGAAAAAGCCAAGAGTTAAGTTTAAAATTATGCAAGATGTTCGTGAAAGAGGTGGCCTTAAAGTTCCAAACCTACGTCTATATTATGAAGCTACAGTGTTGACACAAGTGGGTGATTGGTTTGGAATAACGAAAAATGACATCTTGAACTTAGAAGGCCACGATTTGGATTTTGGTTGGCATGCATACTTGTTTTATGAGGATAAGTTGGATAATGTTTTTAAAAGTCACATATTGAGACGGGCCTTGATGAGAGTTTGGAAGAAGCACCAGTTTCAGTTGGATTACAAAATACTTTGTGGTTGGATCTTGGGCAGATTATGCCAAATATAAAGTCACTCGGGGGGTTGTTATATAAAGAGATACTTTTTAATGATGGGGCAGATGGAACTTGAAATTTTTTAAAACTCTGTTGGAAGATGGGAAGAACTTAACTTGGTTGCAGTACTCTCAACTTCAATCAAGATGGAGAGAAGATCAGAAAATTGGATTAATGCTACATGAAGAAGATTTGGTGATACAGATGAAACAGAAAGGACCGATGCATATTAAGAGGGTGTATAATTTACTGCTAGAAAGAGATTCAGAGAGTGAATTAGTTAAGGATTGTATGATAAAATGGGCACAGAATTTTGCAGAACCAGTGATGTTAGAAACATGGGAAAAGATCTGGGTCCAGAATGTCAAATTTACGCAGGCACAGAATTTGAGGGAAAATTTTTATAAGATGTTTTATAGATGGCATTTAGATCCTAAGAAATTATCATGTATGTATCCAAATGTTCAACCTAAATGTTGGAGGTGTGATTGTTTGGATGCTACATACTTTCATATTTGGTGGACCTGCAGGAAAGTGAAAGCTTTTTGGATTAAACTCTGGTGGGTTATGCAGAATGTTTTGAAAAAGAAGCTTCAATTTTCTCCGCAATTGTTTTTGTTGGGTATAGTTAAGGATTGCTCACCGAATGAAACAAGATTGATTTTATATATGATTACTGCAGCTAGGTTACTGATTGGACAATATTGGAAAAAAGATAGTGTACCTACCATAGAAGAATGGACTTTGAAGATGGCTAATTTTGCAGAAATGGCAAAGATTTTGGCATATTTAAAAGATAGGACCCATGAAGTTTTTGTTCGGGACTGGAAGAAATGGGTGGATTATGTGCAGAATAAATATCAAATTAAGAAGTATCAGTTAGTATTTGACTGAGGATATTTAGAAAAATGGGTTGATTATGTGTAGAATAAGTATTAAATTAAGAATTTTTAGTTAGCTTTTTGATAGAGGTTGAAGAAATAAAGGATTATTCTTATTGTTATTACTATGTTAAATATACATATTATATTGTTTCTTAGATATTAACTTGATATAAATTTATATACTTTGGTTATAATGCTGTCTTTAACAAAAAGAAGGGGGAAAATTTTATGTTTGTGTAGCTTCAAGGGGGCATTTATAAATTTTATAAACTTTATTTGTTTAACTTTAAGTTTTCTTATTACTAGTAAAGAATTTTGGATTCATCTTATTTTTGTTAAAGTTATGATACATATTGTGGATCTCATCTATATCTAATGTTTAATAATGATTGATATATACTTATGATTTGTATGTAATGGAAGTCAGGGGGGGAGGGTTGGGGGGGAAGGGGGGAGGGGGGAAAAGGTGGGGTTAAAATTGTATTGTAAAACTTTTTCAATAAAAAAAAAACATTAAAGCCAAATGCTTTTCCAATCTCTTTTGAGAACCTCTAGTGATGGAACACCCATAACCTCTTAAGGCAAGCTATTCCATTGGTTGATTGCTCACACCATTAAGAAATTTCTCCTTAGTTCAAGTTTGCTACTGTCCTTCATTAGTTTCCAATCACTGCATTATGCTAATCTACTAATTTGGTCACTTTGTCTAGGAATGAAATAAGTTTTATTTGGCATGATCTGTTTTTGATAAATCCATTTTGGTTTCTGGTTATAGACTTGTTTGCTTCTAGGTCAGGGATGTCAAACTGGATTTCTTGGAGAGCTGAGTCAGTATTGTAGTTGTCTTCCACAGGCCAGCTGGGGTGGGTGAGGAGACAGGACAGCCTTCTGTAGCACCCTGCTGGCCAAAATGGGGCGTGGGGTGCAGGCAACCCCCACATGGCTCATTTTTGGCCTGGATGGCCTCCTGAAGCACCCTGCTGGCCAAAATGGGGCGCAGATGGGCCTCAGGTGGCCCCCATGCACCCCATTTTTGGCCTGGAGAGCCTCCTGCAGCATCCTGTCAGCCAAACAGGTTTTAGTTTTCTGTTGGTTTTCTTTTTTGCCATAAAATTGCAGATTTCAAAGAGATTTGTTACATTTCTTAGAAACCAAAACCCTTATATAATTCAAGACAGTGAAATTCTGGTTTTTCTCTTGCGAAAAAAGCCAATGAAATCCTAAATTGCATTAACGGAGGCATACAATCACGATCAAGTGAAGGACTAATTCCACACTATAAAGCCCACACCTAGAATAGTACATCCAGTTTTAGTCACCACACTATAAAAAAAAAGGTTGAGATTCTAGATAGAGTGCAGAGAACATAACCAAGATGATTAGGGGACTGGAGGCTAAAACTGTTGTGGCCCCGTCCTCTGAGCCTATCCCATTGGAGGAAGGAAGCTCTGAGCAGGAGGAAGAGGAGCCAGCCAGATCTCCCAGCCCCCCCCCCTCTGGCACCGTCTCAGGTGCCAGCTGAAAGAGAGCCAAGTAGTGGGGAAACAGGTGTCTCAGATGAGAGTGAGGGAGTCACAGAATCAATGAGTCACTGGACCACACTCAGAGCCTATATAAGCCAGGACGGTGGGTCAAGATGTTTGTGACGAACAAACAAAACAAACATAGCAACCTCGTAGTCTTGGAAGCTAGATGAACGGCAAAGCTACGTAGGTGATTTTCTTTTTGTGTAAACTAATAAAGTCCTTGGCAGACGGTGTGCATATCGCTGCCAAGTTTGAGATAAGAACTGTGGAGTGTGCCAAGTGCTTCCTTAACCCTCGACTGGCTATGTTTTTGTGGGTCTCTGAAGGGGGGGACAGATCAAAAACATACAATGAATGGTTGCAGGAACTGGGCATGGCTAGTCTAGTGAAATGAAGTATCATAGGAGACATGATAGTAATGTTCCAATATTAGGGGGGCGGACACAGAGAGGAAGGGATCAAGGTATTTTTCAAAGCACCTGATGGCCAGAAAGGAATAATGGATGGAAATTGAACAAGGAGAGATTCAACCTGGAAGTAAAAGGAGAAATTTTCTGACAGTGAGAGCAATCAACCAATGGAACAGCTTGCCTTCAGAAGTTGTGGGAGAGTCATTACTGGAAGCTTTCAAGAAGAGATTGGACTGCCATCTGTCAGAATTGGTGTAGGATCTCCTGCTTGGGCAGGGATTGGACTAGATGACCTACAAGGTGCCTTCCAACTCTGTAAATCTGTTCATGTGTTACTGTCTACAGCACCTCCATCCCTTTGGACAGTTCAATTTTCCAAGGTTTTGATAGTCAGTATGACACTGAATGGAAACAATTGGTTGCAGCTGTCAATACATGCAAAACTAAATATACAGTCCAGTGGTGGGATTCAAAAATTTTTACTACCGGTTCTGTGGGCATGGCTTGGTGGGCATGGCATGGCTTGGTGCGTATGGCTTGGTGAGCGTGGCAAGGGAAGTATACTGTAAAATCTCCATTTCCACCCCACTCCAGGGGAAGATTACTGCAAAATCCCCATTCCCTCCCTATCAGCTGGGACTCAGGAGACAGAGAATAGATGAGGGTGGGGCTAGTCAGAGGTGGTATTTACCAGTTCTCCGAACTACTCAAACTTTCTGCTACCAGTTCACCAGAACTGGTCAGAACCTGCTGAATACCACCTCTGATACAATTCCTTTATCATATCCTTCATACCCAACAAATCCTTCATACCCAACAACAATATTTCTGGTTTCAAATCTATGTGTTGCTTAATCATCTTTTCCAATCATGCATGTATTTTTGTCCAATATTTTCTTACTTTCATACAAGTCCACCACATATGATAATAGGTACCCGGGGTTTGATTACACTTCCAATGTTTGGCGGACATGTTGCTAAACATTTTTACCAATCATACTGGTGTCAAATGCCAACCATAAAACATTTTATAAAGATTTTATTTATATGCAGTAGCCATTGTCAGATTATAGTTCCTATCCCACAGATTTTGCCACTAGTTCTATAGTATAACCATTTTTTTTTTGCCCACACAATCATGGTTTTTTTGACTTGTTCCTCTTCCATTTTATAACTTAGTAGATAGTTATATATTTTTAAATCAGTTTTCCATCTGTCCCTAATAATATTTTATCAAGTACAGTTGATTCTTTATAGAAACCCCATGTTTTTGCATTTTTCTCATATCTTGTTTGCATTTGCAAATGTGACTACCATGCTAAATCCACCCCTTGGTTTTGTAATTGTTGTCTAGTTTTAAGTTCATCATTCTTATTTAAAATGTCTTTATAAAGTACTTTTTTTTCAAAATTGATAAGATTTGGATGTATCAATGCTTCCATTGTGGAAACCTAGACTGGTATTTTCATGTAATTTTGTGATTTAATTTTTTCCCAAACTTGAAGTAAAAAGTTCCTCACCTGATGTCTTTGAAAATATCTATGTATCGTACTCCTTCCATACCATAAGAAAGCATGCCATCCTAATTGAAGATCATGTCTCTCCAATAGTAATAATCTTCCATGATTCAAATTTATCCATTCCTTTACCTATGAAAGTACAAATGCCTGATAGTATAACTCCCAATCTGGTAATCAAAACCCCCCATTTCTTTTGGATTCCTGTAACAATTTCAATTTTATTCTTGCCTTTTTCCCTTGCCAAATATACTTCAAAATAGTTTTGTTTAGTTCCTCAAAGTATTTTTTCTCTATTCTTATTGGAATCATTTGAAATAAAAAAGTAGTTTCAAAATTATATTCATTTTTACAGTGGCTACTCTCCATATCAAAGATATTTGTAGACAGATGATGGATAGATAGATAGATAGATAGATAGATAGATAGATAGATAGATAGATAGATGATAGATAGATAGATAGATAGATAGATAGATAGATAGATAGATAGATAGATGAGAGATGAGAGAGACAGAGACAGAGCATATTAATAGATGGTAGCTACATTTCATTACAACCACACATAACTGTTGTGTGTTCAATTGTGCAGACCACTCAATAATGGAGCCAAACATTTATCATTCCAAAGTATCTTTTAACTAATTCTCTTGTTCTTGCAAGGACTTTTGCAACAGTTAACACACAGCAGTGTTTCAATAGAAGGAAATACAACAATGCCAGTGACCGTTAAGAGTGGTTGCAATATTTCACTGAGGCAGTGTGATGCAATCATGATACCTGCATAAATAGAGAGGTGTGTCCTATCCCAGGAGTAAGATTTGATCCAGAACCAATCCCAACATGAAGATCCTTTATCTGCTGTTTGCATTCCTTTTCCTTGCATTCCTGTCTGAACCAGGTAAGAAACTAAATTATTGATAATTTAGAAATGACAGATAACTCACTACTTTCTAAGCAAGTATGATCATCACTGAAAGCAGAATATTCTACAACATTTTCTTTTAGATTATGCTAAAGAAATAGCTTTCAACACTGTGGATTATTGACAATATGAGCCTTCAAACTTTTGAAAAATATGCCGTTGATTCTTCTAATGCATCAAATTTGAGATCCAGTGTCATATAGGGCATCAAGGACAGATTGGAAAACCAATTCATTGATTCACTATTCTTTACAAAGCTTAACTCAAGCTTTTATTACTGTAGGTTATTGGTTGGTTCATTTTAGTTTTGGTTACCAAATTCTCAACAAAAACTTTATGAAGTATTTGAGGGACAATAGAGAGCCAGTTTGATCCAGCGGTCAAAGCACCAAGCTAAAAATCAGGAGACTGTTCTAATCCCACCTTTGGCATGAAAGCTGGCTGGGTAAATTTGGACTAATCTTAGCACAAAGCACCTCACAGGATTGCTGTTATGGTAAAATAGGAGAACGCATCCTTGGTATTCTCACAGCTTGTTTTTTGTTTTGTTTTTTACAGTTGTTTCATGACCAAACTAAGTAACATCAGTACGGAATGGAGTTTCTCTCAATTTATATTCTACTGGTCTGCCCTGTTAGTATTGATAGGAGAGGTCTTGGGAGTTTTTTGTTGTACTGTTTATTGTTAACTTTTTGGCACTTCCTTGATTGGGGTATTATTTACTTTTGTTTATCGGTCAGATGTTAAGTTTGGTGTTAATATAAAATAATATGGATGTTGAATGGTAGTAGGGAGATGTTTTGGTCTTTTTGTTATCTTTTTGGCTTGTTCATTGTCTCTTTTGCAAAGTAGGTACATATTGCTTATGTCTATGTGTTTATTAATAGCTGTCAATAGACAATGGTCTATTGATCTGACAGAGTGCCAGGCTGCCAGGAATTCTCTAGGGTTTTGGAACTTGGCTTGATCTAGGATGGTCACAGTTCCCCAGTTGAAAGTCATAAGTCATAGGTTTATTTGTCAAGCATATATAAAATAACAGGTAAAAGTATAAACATAATTTGAATACATGAAAAGAGTAAGTAAAAAGGAATATTAGGACAGGGATGATAGGTATGTATGACAGTAGATAAGTATGGTTAAGTCTGTCCATGTGTTGTGAAATTAAAGACTTTTCATTATGTCTTACGACTGCTGTTTGGTGTTCATGGAAATAGAAAGAAGTAGTATTAGATACATTTGCCACCTTGAATTATTTTAAGAAATAAAGATGAGATAAAAATAAATAAAAAGAAATATTTATTATCTTATTGATATTCAATTCGTAAAAAAGAAAAGATATTGCAGCAATATGTCGCAAATGCACCGCTTTTCAAGAGTGGAGAAGAGCACTGTTAGAAACATTAAGAGAAGAGGAAGAAAGCCAAAGGTAAACTAGATCCTGAACTTCAAAGGAAGTTAACCATTCTCACTCAACATCTCCATCCAAAACATCCAGCAGAACTAGACATGATAATTCAGGATTATTTCCTAGCAAGCAAGGATCCATAGTAATAATGGAGAGAAATATAGCACAGTAAGGTCTTCTTTTGGAGTGAATCAGACTTTTTCCTCCATACTACCTTAATAGATACAGGCCTAGCTGCCAATTCAACTCTGTAACTTCCTGAATTCATAGGAATCCTGCAATTTTGTAGACGAAAGTGATGTCTTAGAAGAAAATAATTATCTAAATAACAAAGTATCTTTACTTATCATTCCTTTGTCTACTCTTTTTTTTTTCATAGGTAATACTCAGCCCCAGTGTCGTAGACAAGGACGAAGCTGCTTTCGTTACTGTCCAAAAGACTACAAGAATCTTGGGAGATGGAATTGTAAACCTAGATTCACATGCTGCCAATTGTAAGTAAACATTCCTCTCATAAACATGCCACAGATGTAGACTTGGATACTCCTGTTTTTCTTCCAAAGCATTCCAAGGCATTGACTTGAAGAGGAACAGGTGTTTCAAAGGCACAAAGGAGGACAGGAAAGAGGTTCAGATAACAGAATTTATCTTAAACTTGCTTTTATCAACCTATTATTTTATCTCATTTGTATAGCCTCATTGGAAAATAATGCCGTCACCATCTACCACCCTGGATGTCTTCAAGATATGGCCAATGACTTGAGATTGCTGCCTGCTATTGCTTTATCTTTCTTTACATGAATCAAATTGCTATGTATCACATTCAAAAACATTTATGAATTGAAGTAAAATTTGGCAAATATTCCTTCAAATAAAGCTAAATGAGCATTGCAGACATTGTGCAACTTTTTAAGACAACCTGGGAGCACTTTATTCATCTGACTTTGTGAATATGTCTGTCTATTTGTGTGTCATATCCCTTTCCCTACATTTCAGTGTGGAAGGTGTTCCCTCTTCAACCACACATTATGCCATAAAGTCACAGTCTCATTCTTCCCCGTCTGTTTATTTATTGAAGCAGTTATTTTGCCATTGAGGTCTTCCATCTGATGTGGTTGCTTGGCTAGAAGTGGTAGAAAACAGAATTTCAACTATTAACTAAGACCCCACAATGGAATATACAAGCCCCAGCCTATGCTGATACTTAAGAAGATTAATTTTTTCAAGATAAATACTGTGAGATACTACTTAGAATAAGAATGTCCTTGTCTGTTAACTCAGCATAGGCTGGGTCTTGGTAAAAGAATGGAAGATGTAGCAAGAGACAATTTGCATGAGAGAGGTCTCTTCCTGAAACATTCTGTTTGTTAAGTGGACAGAACAGAATGAAACAAATGGAAAAACTACAATAAAATAAAAGTATCAGAGTGCATCAGGTAAAATCCATTACAAACACACACAGAAACACACACACACACACAGAGGAAGAGAGGGGGAGAGGGAGGGAGGGGTGAGAGAGAGCAACCAAATGAGGGATACTATTGTGGACACTGTTATACCTATGCTCATAAAGGGATGCAATCTAATGATATGCACAAGTGAAAATATAATTTGCAAAAGCAGAATATACACAAAAGTGTAAGAAACATAATAATCAGAAATCAAGTCTGAATCTTCCTAATTTTCCTCCCTCAAAACTCTTGTACACTTACTTTCCAATTATCGTTTATTACAGTGCCTAAACTTCGAACTGGATACAAATATTCAGCTTAGCCTCATGGACACAAGCATTCCTATAAATTCTTAAAATCTGAGATATGGATCATAGATCATCAAAAAGACTTATTAAAATACAAACACTACTTAACAATATAAGTCTAAGACCAGTGGTGAAATCCTATCAGTTCGCATCAGTATGAGAGAACCTGTAGTGATAAAATCTACCAGTTCAATGAACTGGTAATTATAATAATAAAAAAAAGCTTTCTAGTGAATCATGCTTTCTAGTGAATGTAAATCACGCGGCACAGCTGTTCTCCTCCCCCTCACTGTTCTACTTACCTTCAAATAGCTCTTTTTTCTGCATGAAATGTGTGTTTGGTGTGGACTGCGCATGTGCATACAGTATGCGTTTGATGTGTACTGTGCATGCGCACACATGCAGCATGCATCTGGCATGCACCGCACATGCACAGGCAGTGAACCAGTGGTGACTCATGGAGAATTTCACCACTGCCTAAGATCAATTTTTTACAAACATTTGCCTCTGTTATACAAAGCCTGGCTATTATATGGGATAGAGTTGCCTTATGTGGAAGCTCCATCTCATGTAAAAAATCAATATAAACTTCCTCAGGCTGATCTGAAGGAAAAGGGAACAAAGGAAAGATAAATCTTCTTCAGGTATTGTAATGAAATGTACAATGTAATAGCAGATAAAGGATGATATGAACCTGAGCCCTTATCACAAGGGCAAGACTGACTGGCCCTGGGAACCTAACTAAATATTCCATATACAAGTGCCGAAGGAAGGATGTTGAATCTGGCCCTGAAATAATCTGAATTAGCTAAGGGAGTTTAATGAATTGATAGAATTATCTGGTTTCCCTCAGAGATAATTAAACTGTGCTGAAATAGACAGTTGATGTCCAGACACCATTCTCTGATAGCCATCCAAGCCTGACATAATTGAAGAAATAGTAAAGACGTAAGAGAAAGGTTTTTTTTGTTTTTTTTAGAATTACTTGCCAACCTGAAGATTTAAATTTTTGAATAGGATTGAATCAGTCTGGCTAGAATATAGCTATCCTTAAACCTAAATGCAGGGTTTTGCAGGGATCAGTATTCTCTCCATTATTGTTTCACATCTATCTGAAAACATTGGATGTCATCATCCAGTGACACAAGTGGTGGAAGAAAAGGCAAACTGATCACAGCTCAGGTTTTATAACATAGCATAGCAAATTCTTGTGGAGGTGTCAAAAATGGAGTTTGTGTCAATGGCACTAACTAATCATCTCATTCTCTGCCTTCCCCTTCCCCTTTTGCTTTCCCTCTTTCCCAACCTCAGGGTCTTTTCCAATGAGTTCTCTCTTCTTATTAGGTGGCCAAAGTACTTGAGCTTCAGCTTCAGTATCTGTCCTTCCAAAGAACTGTCAGGTTTGATTTCCTTTAGGATTTACTGATTCAATCTCCTTGCAGTCGAAGGAACTCTCAAGAATCCTCTGCAACACCACAATTCAAAAGTATCAATTTTTTGGCACTCAGGCTTCGTTATGGTCCAACTCTCACAGCCATCGATTATTACTGGAAAATCATAGTTTTAACTACGCAAACCTTTGTCAGCAAGGTGATGTCTGCTGTCTAGTTTTGCCATAGCTTTTCTCTCAAGGAGCAAGTATCTTTTCATTTCATGGCTCTAGTCACCACCTGCAGTGATCTTGGAGCCCAAGAAAATAAAATCTGTCACTGCTTCCATTTCTTCCACTTCTATTTCCCGGGAAGTGATAAGACCAGATATGTAATAAGTGGTATCTTAGGTTTTTTTTTAATCTTAAATTTCAAATCACCTTTTGCACTATCCTCTTTCAATCAAGAGGTTCTTTAGTTCCTCTTCACTTGCTACCATTAGAGTGGCCTCATCTGCATATCTCAGGTTGATGATATTTCTCCCGGCAATGGTAATTCCAGCTTTTGATTCATTCAGCCTGGCATTCTGCATATTAGTTAAATAATCATCATGGATAGTCCTTGATTTATGAATATTTGTTCAGAAACTATAGGAAAACACTACAGCACTGAACAAAGGGACTTAATACCTCTCCAAAAATTTGAACTTACAGCTGTTGCAGCATCCCCAAAGTCACCTGATTGCAATCTGGGTTTTTGGCAACCAGTTCATACACACAAGAAGTTGCCAAGCCCTCTGTGATTACATGATTGCCATTTGTAATCTGCCCTGCCAGCTTCCTCAAAAAGTCAACAGCAAACCATGGAGGGAAGGTCTTAAGAAACAGCCACAGAATTCCCTCTGATTCCTGAGGTTTGACTGAGAAAGTTCCATCAGGAACCATTGTAGTTTAGTTGCTATCACTTGTTGATATCAGTAGCAAAACTGAGCTTAAGCCCTTGCATGAATTGCAATTAAGCTTCCAAGTGCAGTTTTCGTGTAAAAGGCCAGATTTGGTCTCACAACAGGGTATCTCAAAAGTAACTATCTGCTTGTCCTGAATGAATGATTGCAAGAATAAAAGGCTGAGATGAGGACACATGGAATAGCTTTCTACGAAGATGGATATAAGATTTCTGAAAAAACAGAATTATTTTGAGAAGGCCTTTGGTAGTTGATGGCCATACTGATGGAGCTTTTGGTTCACTGATTGTATTGCATCCTTTTTTCTTTTTTCTTTTTCTAGTTTTCCTGGATGATTTTACCATGGACATAACTTATGAGTCCCACCTGTAACATTAACTTTAAAAACATTTATAAATTGTGATGCTTGGAAATTTGTCCAAAATAATTTTTAAATGCTTGCCTTCATTGTCCCTCATCCAACCTGTTTACTACAATCAAGTGGTGCCTGGATTGAGTGGCCAGAATTCCTTTCCCATGCTTTAACTCTCTTTAATTCCCTTTTGCCTTTTAGTTGTTATACTTTGCTAATAAAATATTTAAATGTAAAAAACCATTTTCATTCTCATTTTACAGGTTGTAGTGACATTACTTCCTATTTATTCAGAGACCTTTGAAATTTGAAAATAATGCTATCTCCACCTACCACCAGGGATATCTTCAAGATCTAGCCAATGACCAGACATCACTGCCTGCTATTTTATCTTTTTTTTTAGAAATGAAATTACTATCCATCAACCAATACAACATTTATGCATCAAAGTAAAATTTGGAAAATATTTTTTGAAATAAAGCTAAATGACCATTGCAGACATTGTGCAACTTCCTTAACAGGGACCTGGGCGAATATATTCCTATGACTATGAGAGAGAGAGGGAGGGAGGGAGGGAGAGAGAAATGCATCTCTTTGCCTACATTTCAGCGTGAAAGGTGTTTCCTGCTCTTCAAGCAGATATTATGCTGTAATTTCACACTCTCATTCTTCCCCTTGTTTATTTATTGTAGCAGTTACCTTCCTGTTGAGGTCTTCCTGCTGTTGTGATTGCTTGTCCAGAAGTAGTATAAAATTAAATTTAAGCTATTAGCTAAGATCTGGGAAAAGAGCAGATAAGAATTTCTTAAGTTTATATTTTTCACAAGTTAAATACCAGTGGGATACTGTTTAGAATAAGAAGGACTTTGTCTCATGACTCAATATCAGCATAGGCTGAGTCTTGATAAAAGAAAGGAAGATGTAGCAAGAGGAAATATGCATGAGAGAGAGGATCTTTTCCTGGACCATTTCTCTAATTAAATAGACAGACAAACCGATATCATGAAATTGATAAACCTGTGCCGCGTGATTTATATTTGCTAGAAAGCAGGAAATCCTGTTTTCTAACTAATGTAAGTCACGTAGCACAGCTGTCTCCCACCCACCTACCCACCCACCCCCATGCTACTTATCTTCAAACAGCTCCTTTTTCTGGGCAAAGTGTGCATTTGATATGGACTGCACATGGGCATGCAGTGTGCATTTAATGTGTTCTCCTGTAGTGGCTACCTCAACATTATATTCAGAGTCTGAGGCCAGGGCATGGGCCAGGATCATTGCAGGAGTAGAACATGTCTGAAGGGGCACAAGGTAGGTGAGTAAAAGAGCCTCTAGGGACTTTTCACTGGATACCTGGAAGCCCTGATATTCTGTATCTGTGTGTGTGTGTGTGTGTGTGAAGGAAAGCTTCTGTGGGCTAAAGTCCGGATGCTGCAGAGAAGATCAGGATTTGAGGGATGATAGCCTGTGCCTGAATATAGAAGTGTAAGCTATTGCTGCTTCTGCCTTTGGGGGCTAATCAGATATTTAAAAGGAATTCATTACTTACAACCTTGTCAAATGTTGTTATGTCTCTTCTTATGCTAGAATGTTCCCACCAATGTTGAGCTCTGCCACATGTTTATTGGACCCGTGTTCCTCTTGGTTGGTGCTGGCCTCCCAGGAGGTTGGCTCCAGAAGATTATAAATGGCTCTTTGAGTGAGGGTCTCCTCCTTCCCCCCCCACTTTGAAAGAAGTGGTGGTGAGGCCCCTCCTCAAGAAGCCCTCTCTGGACCCAGCTGAACTAACGAATTATCATCCGGTCTCCAACCTTCGCTTTGTGGTGAAGGTTATTGAGAGTGTCATAGCACGGCAGCTCCCTCAGTACCTGGATGAATTGTCATATCTAGATCCGTTCCAGTCAGGCTTCTGGCCTGGATACAGCATGGAAACAGCATTGGTCACATTGGTTGATGATCTCTGGAGGGCTCGGGACAGGGGTTGCTCCTCTGTCCTGGTCCTATTAGACCTCTCAGCAGCTTTTGATACCATTGACCATGGTATCATGCTGTGCCAGCTGGAGGAGTTAGGAGTGGGGGGCACCGTGTTGTGGTGGTTCTCTTCCTTCCTCTCTGGTCAGATGCAGTCTGGGTTGGCAGGGGGACAGAGATCAACCCCGAGGCACCTTGTGTATGGGGTGCCACAAGGGTCGGTTCTCTCGCCCCTGTTGTTCAACACTTATGTGAAGCCGCTGGGGGAGATCATCCGTGGTTTTGGGGTGGAGTGCCATCTGTATGCTGATGATACTCAGATGTAGATCTCCATCCCAGACCACCCCAGTGATGCCCTTGACGTGATGTCTCACTTTCTGGAGGCTATACAGATCTGGATGGGGAACAACAGGCTCAGGCTCAGCCCTTCCAAGACTGAGTGGCTATGGCTCCCGGTGTCTTGGTATAGCCAGCTGGTTCCATCGCTGGCTATTGGGGGTGAAATTTTACCCCCCTCGGAGAGGGCGCGCAATCTGGGTGTCCTCCTGGAGGCACAGCTGTCATTAGACAAACATTCAACAGCTGTGGCCAGGGGGGCTTTTTATCAGATTTGCCTGATGTCCTAGTTGTTTCCCTTTCTAGACCAAGACGTCCTGCACACAGTCACTCACGCACTCGTCATGTCCCGTCTGGACTACTACAATGCTCTCTACATGGGGCTCCCCTTGAAGTGCACCCAGAGGCTCCAACTGGTTCAGAATGCGGCCACATGGGTAATTACAGGTGTGACTCGACACACCCATATAACACCTCTCATGCGCGAGTTGGTCTTCCAGGTGCGGTTCAAGGTGCTGGTTATCACCTTTAAAGTGCTCCATGGCTTAGGGTCCGGAAACCTACAGGACCGCCTTCTGCCACCAATAGCCTCCCACCAACCAACGCGCTCCCACAGAGAGGGGCTCCTCAGGGTGCCGTCGGCAAAACAATGTAGGCTGGCGACCCCCAGGGCCTTCTCTTTGGGAGCACCCGCCCTCTGGAATGAACTACCCCCTTGGGATATGCATGATTCCTGATCTCCGAACTTTTCGCCAGGCACTCAAGACCTGGTTATTTTAACAGGAAGGCCTGGCTGACTAAAATAATTTGGACGGGTATTTTAAATTATGGGTTTTTAGCTAAGAAAGCCAAAATTTGTTTAATTTTGTTTTAAATGGGTTTTAAATATTGTAGGTGTTTATTGTCTTTTTATCATGGCTGTACACCACCCTGAGTCCCTCGGGAGAAGGGCGGTATATAAATTTAATAAATCAAATCAAATCAAATCTTAGAGGCAAAGATTGTCTATGAGGGCAGAATAGGGACAAAGGGATCCTGAAAGGTTAGTTTTGGAGGTAAGATTTGGGGTGAGTATTGAAAGTAGAGGTCACTACTTCTTGGGTGGTGGAATGCTGAGGAAGCCACCCCACTTGCCTAATCATCCTGAAACTGCCCTTGAATCTCAGAAGAAAGTGATCCATTGACTCACTACTAGGCTGCCTTCAAAGGACCTAGAGATTGTTTTTCTTTGCAGGTGCACTTCTAAGAATGCCTACCATCAGATTAAATGACACTGTTTAGGATTCTACAAAACTTCTCTACAAGACAATATGTCATATCACTGTTATATCTTGATCATGCCCCTTACAGACCTCTTAGGAATGGGGTGTGGTCAACAGTAGATAGTCTAAGGTTAAAGTTTTGGGGTTTGGGGGAAGAAACCACAGAGTAAGGTAGTGCATTCCAGGCATTGATCACTCTGTTGCTGAAATTGTATTTCCTGCAATCCAGGATGGTTTACTTTAAGTTTGTATCTATTATTTGCTCATGTATTGTTGCAGTTGAAGCTGAAATAGTCATTGACAGGTAGGACATTGTAGCAGATAATTTTACTTACTATGCTTAAGTCAGACCGAAGGCACTGCAGTTCTAAATTGTCTAAGCCCAAAATTTCAAGTCTGGTGGCATAAGGTATTCTGCTGTGAGCAGAGGAGTGGAGGACTCTTCTCGTGAAATATCTCTGGACTCTCTCAATTGTATTCATGTCCAATATGCAGTGCGGGTTCCAGAGAGATGATCTCTGGAGGGCTTGGGACAGAGGTTGTTCCTCTGTTCCTGTCCTATTAGACCTCTCAGCGGCTTTTGATACCATCGACCATGGTATCATGCTGCAGCGGTTGAGGGAGTTAGGAATAGGGGGCACGGTGCTCCTTCAGTTCCAACCATTCACAGTTTCTGTTGGCAGGGGGACAGAGGTTGACCTCAGGTGCCTTGCTTGGGGGGGTGCCGCAAGTGTCAGTCCTCTCGCCCCTTCTTTTCAACATTTATGTGAAGCCGCTGGGCAAGATAATACGTGGTATTGGGGTGAGGGTACACCAGTACATTGATGACATTCAGCTGTACATCTCCACCCCAGACCACCCCAATGATGTGCTTGACATGATGTCCCACTGTCTGGAGGCCATACGGGTCTGGATCTGGAGAAATAGGCTCAAACTTAACCCTTCCAAGATCGAGTGGTTGTGGCTTCTGGCGTCCCGGTATAGCCAGCTGACGCCATCGCTGTCTATTGGGGGTGAATCTCTAGCCCCCACAGAGAGGGCTCGCAATCTGGGTGTCCTCCTGGATGCATGGCTGTCCTTAGGAGAGCATATGACGGGCGTGGCCAGGGGGGCCTTTTATCAGGTTCGCCTGATCTGCCAGTTGCGTCCCTTTCTGGACTGGGAAGCCTTGCACTCACACCCTTGTCACCTCCCGGCTGGACTATGGCAATGGGGCTCGGCTTGAAGAGCACTCAGAGGCTCCAACTGCTCCAGAATGCAGCCATGCAGATGATTATAGGCGCAACCCGTTGCGCCCATGTAACGCCTCTCCTGCGTGAGCTGCATTGGCTCCCAGTGGTCTTCCAGGTGTGATTCAAGGTGTTGGTTATCACCTTTAAAGCACTCCATGGCTCAGGACCTGAGTACCTACGAGACCGCCTTCTGCCATCGATAGCCTCCCACCAACCAGTTTGCTCCCACAGAGAGGGACTCCTCAGTGTGCCGTCAGCCAAATTATGTCGGCTGGCAACACCCAGGGGGAGAGCCTTCTCTGTGGGAGTCCCTGCCCTTTGGAACGAACTGCCTGCGGAAATAGGCACGATCTCCGACCTCCAAGTTTTTTGCTGTGCCCTCAAGACCCTGCTCTTACAGACAGGCGGGGCTATCTTTGTAATTGTGTTTTAAATTGGAGTTTTTAAATTGTTGGGTTTTTAATTAATTTTGGCCAAAAATGCAATAATTTTAATGATTTTTAAATTTAAATTATGATGTTTGTAAATTTTGTTTTTACTTGGCTGTACACCACCCCAAGTCCTTCGGGAGAAGGGCGATATAGAAATAAAATTATTCTATTCTTTTCTATTACACAAGATAATTCACCATTTCTGGGGTAATACCCGGAACTCAACAGTTGGCCTCTACTTGCTTCCTGTGGTTCTTGAGCAAGGAACCTTATTATTATTATTAAACACTGACTTTCTTTTCAGAGCTGCCAGTTTCACCAGTTTTAGTCTCACTGGCCTACTAATATTCACTGTATGTGTTATTAATTCACTTCTGTTTTTACTTGTTCATCTTTCCTGAGGGATTGTGTCAAGGATGGCAGAGAGGGGACGCCCAGAGAAGTGGGCTCCACACTCAAGGCACGAAGCCCTTTCAAAGACCAAATTCTATCATAAGCAGGGAGGAGAAAGGACGTTGAATAGGTAACACACCCTGGAATGTTCTCCTATCACCTCTAGCACTTCTCATTCATCTGAATAAAAGAGTCCAATGGAAAAGTGAGAAATTCTTATACCTACTGGATCTTCCTGATGGTTCAGGTATCTAAGTCTATTGCTACAGTAGATAAATATCATACTGGCTGCCCATAATTATGTTCCAATCAAATGTTGAACAGCAACACCAGATTATTTTTAAAGAAAATATTTTCTCCTTAAGAAAAGTATATTTTCTTATAGCAGAAGACCCGAAAAATTGCAAGACATATTTTTTTAAAAAAATAATGTAGCTCTCTAATCTGGTACTATCACTTGGGATTAACACTAGTCAACTATTAGCTGCTCACTTCCTCCTCCTATTCCAGATCTCATAGAACAAAAAACATTCAAGGTTGACTCAGCCCTCCATCCTTTTGAGGTAGGTAAAATGAGGACCCAGATTGTGGAAGCAATAAGCTGACTTTGTATAAAAAATAACACTGGTTGAGGGGGGCAAAGCCCTACTAAGGAGGTATATACAAAAGCATGAAGGTTACTGCTTAACGCATTGTAAGCCGCCCTTAGTCTCCGGAAAAGGGCGGCATATAAATTGAACTAATAAATAAATAGAATAATAGAGTTAAAAGAGACCTCAAAGGTCCAACTCCATGCTCGAGTTGGAGAACCTACAACATTAAAGCCAAATGCTTGTCCAATCTCTTTTGAGAACCTCTAGTGTCAGGGGTGTCAAACTGGATTTCTTGGAGGGCTGGGTCAGTATTGTAGTTTTCTTCCACAGGTCAGCTGGGGTGGGTGAGGAGACAGGACAGCCTTCTGTAGCACCCTGCTGGCCAAAATGGGGCACAGGTGGGCCACAGGTGGCCCCCATGCAGCCCGTTTTTGGCCTGGAGAGCCTCCTGTAGCACCCTGTCAGCCAAACAGGTTTTAGTTTTCTGTTGGTTTTCTTTTATGCCATAAAATTGTAGATTTCAAAGAGATTTGTTACATTTCTTAGAAACCAAAACCCTTATATACTTCAGGGTTTCAAGACAGTGAAATTCTGGTTTTTCTCTTCTTGCGAAAAAAGCCAATGAAATCCTAAATTGCATTAATGGAGGCATACAATCACGATCAAGTGAAGGACTAATTCCATGCTATAAAGCCCACACCTAGAATAGTACATCCAGTTTTAGTCACCACACTATAAAAAAAAAGGTTGAGATTCTAAATAGAGTGCAGAGAACAGCAACCAAGATGATTAGGGGACTGAAGGCTAAAACATACAATGAACGATTGCAGGAACTGGGCATGGCTAGTCTAGTGAAATGAAGTATCACAGGAGACATGATAGCAATGTTCCAATATTTATTTATATGCAGTAGCCATTGTCAGATTATAGTTCCTATCCCACAGATTTTGCCACTTGTCTAGTTCTATAGTATAACCATTTTTTTTGCCCACACAATCATGTTTTTTTACTTGTTCCTCTTCCATTTTATAACTTAGTAGATAGTTATATATTTTTAAATCAGTTTTTCATCTGTCCCTAATAATATTCTATCAAGTACAGTTGATTCTTTATAGAAACCCCATGTTTTTGCATCTTTCTCATATCTTGTTTGCATTTGCAAATGTGACCATCATGCTAAATCCACCCCTTGGTTTTGTAATTGTTGTCTAGTTTTAAGTTCATCATTCTTATTTAAAATGTCTTTATAAAGTACCTTTTTTTCCAAATTGTTAAGATTTGGATATATCAATGCTTCCATTGTGGAAAGCCAGACTGGTATTTTCATGTAATTTTGTGATTTAATTTTTTCCCAAACTTGAAGTAAAAAGTTCCTCACATGATGTCTTTGAAAATACCTATGTATTGTACTCCTTCCATACCATAAGAAAGCATGCCATCCTAATTGAAGATCATGTCTCTCCAATAGTAATAATCTTTTATGATTCAAATTTATCCATTCCTTTACCCATGAAAGTACAGATGCCTGATAGTATAACTCCCAATCTGGTAACCAAAAACCCCCATTGCTTTTCGATTCCTGTAACAATTTCAATTTTATTCTTGCCTTTTTCCCTTGCCAAATATACTTCAAAATAGTTTTGTTTAGTTCCTCAAAGTATTTTTTCTCTATTCTTGTTGGAATCATTTGAAATAAAAAAGTAGTTTCAATATTATATTCATTTTTACAGTGGCTACTCTCCCTATAAAAGATATTCGTAGAGAGATGATGGATACATAGATGATAGATAGATGATAGATAGATAGATAGATAGATAGATAGATAGATAGATAGATAGATAGATAGATAGATGAGAGAGAGCATATTAATAGATGGTAGCAACATTTCATTATAACCACACATAACTGTTGTGTGGTCAATTGTGCAGACCACTCAATAATGGAGCCAAACACTTATCATTCCAAAGTACCTTTTAACTAATTCTCTTCCTCTTGCAAGGACTTTTGCAACAGTTAACCCACAGGAGTGTTTCAATAGAAGGAAATACAACAATGCCAGTGACCGTTAAGAGTGGTTGCAATATTTCACTAAGGCAGTGTGATGCAATCATGATACCTGCATAAATAGAGAGGTGTGTCCTATCCCAGGAGTAAGATTTGATCCAGAACCAATCCCAACATGAAGATCCTTTATCTGCTGTTTGCATTCCTTTTCCTTGCATTCCTGTCTGAACCAGGTAAGAAACTAAATTATTGATAATTTAGAAATGACAGATAATTCACTACTTTCTAAGCAAGTATGATCATCACTGAAAGCAGAATATTCTACAACATCTTCTTTTAGATTATGCTAAAGAAATAGCTTTCAACATTGTGGATTATTGACAATATGAGCCTTCAAACTTTTGAAAAATATGCCGTTGATTCTTCTAATGCATCAAATTTGAGATCCAGTGTCATATAGGGCATCAAGGACAGATTGGAAAACCAATTCATTGATTCACTATTCTCTACAAAGCTTAACCCAAGGTTTTATTACTGTAGGTTATTGGTTGGTTCATTTTAGTTTTGGTTTACCAAATTCTCAACAAAAACATTATGAAGTATTTGAGGGACAATAGAGAGCCTGTTTGATCTAGCAGTCAAAGCACCAAGCTAGAAATCAGGAGACTGTTCTAATCCCACCTTTGGCATGAAAGCTGGCTGGGTAAGTTTGGACTTCTCTTAGCACAAAGCACCTCACAGGATTGCTCTTATGGTAAAATAGGAGAACGCATCCTTGGTATTCTCACAGCTTGTTTTTTGTTTTGTTTTTTACAGTTGTTTCATGACTAAACTAAGTAACATCAGTAAGGAATGGAGTTTCTCTCAATTTATATTCTACCGGTCTGCCCTGTTAGTATTGATAGGAGAGGTCTTGGGAGGTCTTGTACTGTTTATTGTTAACTTTTTGGCACTTCCTTGATTGGGGTATTGTTTATTTTTGTTTATTGGTCAGATGTTAAGTTTGGTGTTAATATAAAATAATCAGGATGTTGAATGGTAGTAGGGAGATCTTTTGGTCTTTTTGTTATCTTTTTGGCTTGTTCATTGTCTCTTTTGCAAAGTAAGTACATATTGTTTATGTCTATGTGTTTATTGATAGCTGTTAATAGACAATAGTCTATTGATCTGTCAGAGTGCCAGGCTGCCAGGAATTCTCTAGGGTTTTGGAACTTGGCTTGATCTAGGATGGTCACAGTTCCCTAGTTGAAAGTCATAAGTCATATGTTTACTGGTCAAGCATATATAAAATAACAGGTAAAAGTATAAACATAATTTGAATACATGAAAAGAGTAAGTAAAAAGGAATATTAAGACAGGGATGATAGGTATGTATGACGGTAGGTAAGTATAGTTAAGTCTCTCCATGTGTTGTGAAATTAAAGACTTTTCATCATGTCTTATGACTGCTGCTTGGTGTTCATGGAAATAGGAGGAAGAAGTAGTATTAGATACATTTGCCACCTTGAGTTATTTTAAGAAATAAGGATGAGATAAAAATAAATAAAAAGAAATATTTATTATCTTATTGATATTCAATTTGTAAAAAAGAAAAGATATTGCAGCAAAATGTCGCAAATGCACTGCTTTTCAAGGGTGGAGAAGAGCACTGTTAGAAACATTAAGAGAAGAGGAAGAAAGCCAAAAGTAAACTAGATCCTGAACTTCAAAGGAAGTTAACCATTCTCACTCAACATCTCCATCCAAAACATCCAGCAGAACTAGACATGATAATTCAGGATTATTTCCTAGCAAGCAAGTGTCCATAGTAATAATGGAGAGAAATATAGCACAGTAAGGTCTTCTTTTGGAGTGAATCAGACTTTTTCCTCAATACTACCCTAATAGATACAGGCCTACCTGCCAATTCAGCTCTGTAACTTCCTGAATTCATAGGAATCCTGCAATTCTGTAGACGAAAGTGATGTCTTAGAAGAAAATAATTATCTAAATAACAAAGTATCTTTACTTATTATTCCTTTGTCTACTCTTTTTCTTTTCATAGGTAATACTCAGCCCCAGTGTCGTAGACAAGGACGAAGCTGCTTTCGAAGGTGTCTAAAACAGTACAAGAATATTGGGAGATGGAATTGTAGACATGGATTCACATGCTGCCAATTGTAAGTAAACATTCCTCTCATAAAAATGCCACAGATGTAGACTTGAAGAGGAACAGGTGTTACAAAGGCACAAAGGAGGACAGGAGAGAGGTTTTGAGGTTCAGATAACAGAATTTTTCTTAAACTTGCTTATATCAACCTATTATTTTATCTCATTTGTATAGCCTGATTGGAAAATAATGCCGTCACCATCTACCACCCTGGATGTCTTCAAGATATGGCCAATGATTGAGATTGCTGCCTGCTATTGCTTTATCTTTCTTTACATGAATCAAATTGCTATGTATCACATTCAAAAACATTTATGAATTGAAGTAAAATTTGGTAAATATTCCTTCAAATAAAGCTAAATGAGCATTGCAAACATTGTGCAACTTTTTAAGAGGACCTGGGAGCACTATATTCATCTGACTTTGTGAATATGTCTGTCTATTTGTGTGTCATATCCCTTTCCCTACATTTCAGTGTGGAAGGTGTTCCCTCTTCAACCACACATTATGCCATAAAGTCACACAGTCTCATTCTTCCCCGTCTGTATATTTATTGAAGCAGTTATTTTGCCATTGAGATCTTCCATCTGATGTGGTTGCTTGGCTAGAAGTACTACAAAACAGAATTTCAACTATTAATTAAGATCCCACAATGGAATATACAAGACTCAGATTATGCTGATACTTAAGAAGATTAATTTTTTCAAGATAAATTCTGTGAGATACTACTTAGAATAAAAATGTCCTTGTCTGTTAACTCAGTATCAGCATAGGCTGGGTCTTGGTAAAAGAATGGAAGATGTAGCGAGAGACAATTTGCATGAGAGAGGTCTCTTCCTGAAACATACTGTTCATTAAGTGGACAGAACAGCATGAAACAAATAAAAAAACTAAATTAAATTAAAGTATCAGAGTGCATCAGGTAAAATCTTTTACAAACACACACAGAAACACACACACACAGAGGAAGAGAGGGGGAGGGGGAGGGAGGGGAGAGAGAGAGCAACCAAATGAGGGGTACTATTGTGGACACTGTTATACCTATGCTCATAAAGGGATGCAATCTAATGATATGCACAAGTGAAAATATAATTTGCAAAAGCAGAATATACACAAAAGTGTAAGAAACATAATAATCAGAAATCAAGTCTGAATCTTCCTAATTTTCCTCCCTCAAAAGTCTTGTACACTTACTTTCCAATTATCCTTTATTACAGTGCCTAAACTTCGAACTGGATACAAATATTCAGCTTAGCCTCATGGACACAAGCATTCCTATAAATTCTTAAAATCTGAGATATGGCTCATAGATCATCAAAAAGACTTATTAAAATACAAATACTACTTAACAATATAAGCCTAAGTCCAGTGGTGAAATCCTATCAGTTCGCATCAGTATGAGAGAACCTGTAGTGATAAAATCTACCAGTTCAATGAACTGGTAATTATAATAATAAAAAAAAGCTTTCTAGTGAATCATGCTTTCTAGTGAATGTAAATCACGCGGCACAGCTGTTCTCCTCCCCCTCACTGTTCTACTTACCTTCAAATAGCTCTTTTTTCTGCATGAAATGTGTGTTTGGTGTGGACTGCGCATGTGCATACAGTATGCGTTTGATGTGTACTGTGCATGCGCACACATGCAGCATGCATCTGGCATGCACCGCACATGCACAGGCAGTGAACCAGTGGTGACTCATGGAGAATTTCACCACTGCCTAAGATCAATTTTTTACAAACATTTGCCTCTGTTATACAAAGCCTGGCTATTATATGGGATAGAGTTGCCTTATGTGGAAGCTCCATCTCATGTAAAAAGTCAATATAAACTTCCTCAGGCTGATCTGAAGGAAAAGGGAACAAAGGAAAGATAAATCTTCTTCAGGTATTGTAATGAAATGTACAATGTAATAGCAGATAAAGGATGATATGAATCTGAGCCCTTATCACAAGGGCAAGACTGACTGGCCCTGGGAACCTAACTAAATATTCCATATATACAAGTGCCGAGGGAAGGATGTTGAATCTGGCCCTGAAATAATCTGAATTAGCTAAGGGAGTTTAATGAATTGATAGAATTATCTGGTTTCCCTCAGAGATAATTAAACTGTGCTGAAATAGACAGTTGATGTCCAGACACCATTCTCTGATAGCCATCCAAGCCTGACATAATTGAAGAAATAGTAAAGACGTAAGAGAAAGGTTTTTTTTGGTTTTTTTAGAATTACTTGCCAACCTGAAGATTTAAATTTTTGAATAGGATTGAATCAGTCTGGCTAGAATATAGCTATCCGTAAACCTAAATGCAGGGTTTTGCAGGGATCAGTATTCTCTCCATTATTGTTTCACATCTATCTGAAAACATTGGGTGTCATCATCCACTGACACAAGTGTTGGAAGAAAAGGCAAACTGATCACAGCTCAGGTTTTATAACATAGCATAGCAAATTCTTGTGGAGGTGTCACAAATGGAGTTTGTGTCAATGGCACTAACTAATCATCTCATTCTCTGCCTTCCCCTTCCCCTTTTGCTTTCCCTCTTTCCCAACCTCAGGGTCTTTTCCAATGAGTTCTCTCTTCTTATTAGGTGGCCAAAGTACTTGAGCTTCAGCTTCAGTATCTGTCCTTCCAAAGAACTGTCAGGTTTCATTTCCTTTAGGATTTACTGATTCAATCTCCTTGCAGTCGAAGGAACTCTCAAGAATCCTCTGCAACTCCGCAATTCAAAAGTATCAATTTTTTGGCACTCAGTTCATACACACAAGAAGTTGCCAAGCCCTCTGTGATTACATGATTGCCATTTGTAATCTGCCCTGCCAGCTTCCTCAAAAAGTCAACAGCAAACCATGGAGGGAAGGTCTTAAGAAACAGCCACAGAATTCCCTCTGATTCCTGAGGTTTGACTGAGAAAGTTCCATCAGGAACCATTGTAGTTTAGTTGCTATCACTTGTTGATATCAGTAGCAAAACTGAGCTTAAGCCCTTGCATGAATTGCAATTAAGCTTCCAAGTGCAGTTTTCGTGTAAAAGGCCAGATTTGGTCTCACAACAGGGTATCTCAAAAGTAACTATCTGCTTGTCCTGAATGAATGATTGCAAGAATAAAAGGCTGAGATGAGGACACATGGAATAGCTTTCTACGAAGATGGATATAAGATTTCTGAAAAGACAGAATTATTTTGAGAAGGCCTTTGGTAGTTGATGGCCATACTGATGGAGCTTTTGGTTCATTGATTTGTATTGCATCCTTTTTTCTTTTTCTTTTTCTAGTTTTTCTGGATGATTTTACCTTATGACATCAGTTATGAGTCCCACCTGTAACATTAACTTTAAAAACATTTATAAATTGTGATGCTTGGAAATTTGTCCAAAATAATTTTTAAATGCTTGTCTTCATTGTCCCTCATCCAACCTATTTACTACAATCAAGTGGTGCCTGGATTGAGTGGCCAGAATTCCTTTTCCATGCTTTAACTCTCTTTAATTCCCTTTTACCTTTTAGTTGTTATACTTTGCTAATAAAATATTTAAATGTAAAAAACCATTTTTATTCTCTTTTTACAGGTTATAGTGACATTACTGCCTATTTATTCAGAGACCTTTGAAATTTAACCCATGGATCCTTGCTGCCACTTGCCATTACTTCATTTTAGGAAGCAGTGCAGTGCAAATGGAGGCCAGCTGAGCACCAGTGAAACAGAACTAAGTGGCAGCAGACCAGCAGCTATGAGCAGCGCAATGGATCAGTTGTACAGCAGCAGTGCAGAGGTAAGGAGAACAGCGGACTGGAGTGCCCACAGCAGCAGCTGAGAGCAGCGTGGTAGACCAGCTGAGCAGCAACTAAGGGGAGCAGAAGGCCCAGATCAGTACATCACACCCAAAAACCCAATGAAGGGCAAGAAGGCAGGGAGGAAAATGATAAGTACAAAAAGTACTGGAGAGGGAAAAAAGGGATAAGCCAAGAACTTTCATTAATTTTTAAATTTTTAAAATCTGATTTTTTAAAAAAAAAATCTTTTTAAAAAAAATATCTTTCAAAAAAAATACAATTTCTTTTTTCAAATTTTAACTTTTAAAATCTTTTTTCACTCTTTTAATCTTTTTTGATTTTAATTTCATTTTTTCACTCTTTAAAAAAATATTTTTTTCAATATTTTATTTTATTTTATTTTATTCAATTTTATGAAATTTGAAACAAGCAGGTTATTTATTTTAATTCTTTAGAAATTTTTAATTTCAACCATCTGGCTGAATTTTGACCAGTCTCTCTCTCTCTCTCCCTCAACCCAAACCTTCTCACAGTCTTGGTGCTTTGGAGAAAATAGGAGGAGGAAAGGTGGTAGATACATTGACTACATAAATTAGTTATATTTTAAAAATAAAGATGCGATAAAACATAGAAGATAAATACTAAACATCTACATAATAGGCAGTGAATCTATTTGTACTTAATATGGGAAAAAGAGATGAAATTGTACCAAAATGTCACAAATGCACTGCTTTTCCAAAGCAGAAAAGAGCAGTGACTGAAATGTTAAGAGAAGAGGGAGAAAGTCAAAGGAAAACCAGGTCCTGAGTCTAAAGAGGTTAAAATTTACATATGTCTCTATCCAAAACATTCAGCAGAATCAAACATTCTAACTTGAATTATTTCTTAGCAAACAAGCATCCATAGTAATAATGGGGAGAAATATATCATAGTAAGGTCTCATCTTGATGTGAACCACATTTTTTCTTCCTTATTATCTTAATCAACACAGGCATACCAATTAAAACAATTCTAAGCCAGACTTGATATTGGTTTCAGGTCAGATTCATTTGGGCTGCTGCAGGGAGATCAGCAGAAAAGATTCCTATGGTTAGAGGAAACTCCCTGAAGTCGTAGGAATCCTGCAATTCTGTGGAAGAAGGTGGTGTCTTGGAAGAAAAAAAAATATAAATATCAAGGTACTTTTACTCATTATTCTCTTTTCTCCTCTTTTTCTTTTCATAGGATATGCCAAACACTGCTGTCACAGGCTGGGAAGGCAGTGAATTCAGTTTGTGAGGCTTACAATTTTCTGTTTTGGGACTGTCCAAAAGGATGGTTGTGATGTAGATGGTATGAAAAATCTCCTCTAATAGAGATACCACAGATGTATATTAAGATATTCTGTCTGATACAGGTTGCATTCACAAAGCTTTGCAAAGCATTGACATGAACAGGAAAAGAGTTCAAAAGAAATTGCTATGTAAAAAGAAGGATTGGAGAGAATAATTTTCTGGTTCATGTGGTAGAAAAATACCTTAACCCACTTGGATCAATGTATTACTTTATCTCATTTCTATAGGCTCCCTGGAAAATAATGCTATCTCCACCTACCACCAGGGATATCTTCAAGATCTAGCCAATGACCAGACATCTCTGCCTGCTATTTTATCTTTTTTTTATAAATGAAATTACTAACCATCAAACAGTATAATATTTATGCGTTGAAGTAAAATTTGGAAAATATTTTTTTGAAATAAAATATTGAGTAGACATTGTGCAACTTCCTTAACAGGGACCTGGGCGAATATATTCCTATGACTATGAGGGAGGGAGGGAGGGAGGGAGGGAGAGAGAGAGAGATTCCTCTCTTTGCCTACATTTCAGTGTGAAAGGTGTTTCCTGCTCTTCAAGCAGATATTATGCTGTAATTTCACACAGTCTCATTCTTCCCCTTGTTTATTTATTGTAGCGGTTACTTTCCTAGTGAGGTCTTCCTGCTGTTGTGATTACTTGGCCAGAAGTAGTATAAAATTAAATTTAAGCTATTAGCTAAGAGCAGATAAGAATTTCTTAAGTTTATATTTTTCACAAGTTAAATATCAGTGGGAAGATGTAGCAAGAGGAAATCTGCATGAGAGAGAGGATCTTTTCCTGGACCATTTCTCTTATTAAATAGACAGACCAATAGATATCATGAAATTGATAAACCTGTGCCGCGTGATTTAAATTCGCTAGAAAGCAGGAAATCCTGTTTTCTAACTAATGTAAATTGCGTAGCACAGCTGTCTCCCACCCACCTACCCACCCACCCACGTTCTACTTACCTTCAAACAGCTCCTTTTTCTGCGCAAAGTGTCCGTTTGGTGTGGACTGCACATGGGCATGCAGTGTGCTTTTGATGTGTTCTCCTGTAGTGGCTACCTTAACATTATATTCAGAATCTGAGGCCAAGGCATGGGCCAGGATCATTACAGGAGGTAGAACATGTCTGAAGGGGCACAAGGGTGGTAGGTGAGTAAAAGAGCCTCTAGGGACTTTTCATTGGATACCTGGAAGCCCTTATATTGTGTGTGTGTGTGTGTCTGTGTCTGTGTGTGTCTCTGTGTGTGTCTCTGTGTGTGTCTCTGTGTTGTGTGTGTGTTTGAAGAAAAGATTCTGTGGGCTAAAGTCTGGATGCTGCAGAAAAGACCAGGATTTGAGGAATCATAGCCTGTGCCTGAATATAGTAGTGTAAGCTATTGCTGCTTCTGCCTTTGGGGGCTAATCAGATATTTAAAAGGAACTCATTACTTACAACATTGTCAAATGTTGTTATGTCTCCTCTTATGCTAAATTGTTCCCACCAGTGTTGAGCTCTGTCACATGTTTATTGGACCCGTGTCCCTCTAGGTTGGTGCTGGCTTCCTAGGAGGTTGGCTCCAGAAGATTATAAATGCCTCTTTGAGTGAGGGTTTCCTCTCCCCACCACTTTGAAAGAAGCGGTGGTGAGGCCCCTCCTCAAGAAGCCCTTTCTGGATCCGACTGTACTAACAAATTATCCAATCTTCGCTTTGTGCGAAGGTTATTGAGAGTGTGGTGGAGCAACAACTTCCCTGGTGTCTGGATGAAGCAGTCTATCTAGATCCATTCCAATCAGACTTCAGGTCAGGTTACAGCATGAAAATGACATTGGTCTCATTGGTTAATGATCTCTGGAGGGCTCGGGACAGGGGTTGCTCCTCTGTCCTAGTCCTATTGGACTTTTCAGCGGCTTTTAATACCATCGGCCATGGTATCATGCTGCGCCAGCTGGAGGGGTTAGGAGTGGGGGGCACCGTGTTGTGGTGGTTCTCTTTCTTCCTCTCTGGTCAGACACAGTTTGTGTTGGCAGGGGGACAGAGATCGACCCCAAGGTGCCTTGTGTATGGGGTGCCACAAGGGTTGGTTCTCTCGCCCCTGTTGTTCAACATTTATGTGAAGCCGCTTGGGGAGATCATCCGTGGTTTTGGGATGGAGTGCCATCTGTATGCTGATGATACTCAGATGTACATCTCCACCCCAGACCACCCCAATGATGCCCTTGACGTGATGTCTCGCTGTCTGGAGGCCATACAGATCTGGATAGGGAACAATAGGCTCAGGCTCAACCCCTCCAAGACTGAGTGGCTATGGCTCCCGGCGTCTCGGTATAGCCAGCTGGTTCCATCGCTGGCTATTGGGTGTGAAATGCGGCCAGAATGCGGCCACATGGGTGATTATGGGTGTGACTCGACACACCCATATTACACTTCTCCTGCGTGAGTTGCACTGGTTCCCAGTGGTCTTCTGGGTGTGGTTCAAGGTGCTGGTTACCACTTTTAAAGTGCTCCATGGTTTAGGGTCCAGATACCTACGGGACCACCTTCTGCCACCAATAGCCTCCCACTGACAAAACAAAGTAGGCTAGCGACCCCCAGGGGGAGAGCCTTCTCTGTGGGAGCACCCACCCTCTGGAATGAACTACCCCCCTGGAATATGCACAATTCCTGATCTCTGTACTTTTCGCCAGGCACTCAAGACCTGGTTATTTTAACAGGCAGGCCTGGCTGACTAAAATAATTTGGACGGGTATTTTAAATTATGGGTTTTTAGCTAAGAAAGCCAAAATTTGTTTAATTTTGTTTTAAATGGGTTTTAAATATTGTAGGTGTTTATTGTCTTTTTATCATGGCTGTATGCTGCCCTGAGTCCCTCGGGAGAAGGGCGGTATATAAATTTAATAAATCAAATCAAATCAAATCTTAGAGGCAAATATTGTCTGTGAGAGCAGAATAGGGACAAAGGGATCCTGAAAGGTTAGTTTTGGAGGTAAAATTTGGGGTGAATATTGAAAGTAGAGGTCACTATTTCTTGGATGGTGGAATGCTGAGGTAGCCACCCCACTTGCCTAACCATCCTGAAACTGCCCTTGAATCTTAGAAGAGAGTGATCCATTGACTCAGTCCTGGGCTGCCCTCAAAGGACCTAGAGATTGTTTTTCTTTGCAGGTGCACTTCTAAGAATGCCTACCATCAGATTAAATGACACTGTTTAGAATTCTACAAAAGCTTCTCTACAAGGCAATATGTCATATCACTGTTATATCTTGATCACAATAAATTTCTCATTTATTATTTGTACTGCCTGTTCTATCATATCTAAGTATATTCTGCTAGTTAGCTTTTGGATTGGCACATCATGAAACTTACAAGGGAAAGAGCCACCCTAAACTTCTGCTGGGAAAATATTTATGGAAATTATCATAAAAGGTACAGTATATTAAAAGCTAGCATGTAAAAGGTTGTAATATGATTTTCTTGTATTTTTATGCAACAATTACAGCAGTATTCAGTCAGTAGATCTCAGTGTTTACAAATTTGGATCTATGCTATATACCATATTTTTCAGCGTATAAGATGCTCCAGAGTATAAAACATACATTAGTTTTTGGGATGGAAAACAAGAAAAAAAAATCTGCCTCTGCCTACCACCATCCATCGGTATTGATCTGGCTAGCATCCTTGCAGCAAACAGCAAACAGCCTGGTCAGCTTCAGCATGTTATTGCAGCCTGATTCAGCATGAGCAGCTGATTGGTGGTTGGATCAGCCTCCTGAAATACTGCCAATCAGCTTTTCCAGGCGGTGGGGATTGCCACAGCCCATCACCAGCTCTGTGAATCACATTTTTGGCCCCTCACCATGCCTGCCCGTCTCCTGCATTTACACAGGGTTATAACAGGTAGGCAAGTTGGTGTGTTTATGCATGCCCCTTACAGACCTCTTAGGAATGGGGTGAGGTCAAAAGTAGAAAGTCTAAGGTTAAAGTTTTGGGGTTTGGGGGAAGAAACCTGGTAGTTCAGCAGACTAAAAGCATTATGATTAACACCAACTGTCTGCAATTACTGTAAGTTTGAATCTCACCAGGCTCAAGATTGACTCAGTCTTCCATCCTTTCTAAGATAGGCAAATTGAGGACCCAGTTTGTGGGGGCAATAAGCTGACTTTGTATAAATATACAAAAGTATGAAGGCTATTGCATTGTAAGCTGTCCTGAGTCTCTGGAGAAGGGCAGCATATAAATCAAATTTTAAAAAATAAAAATAAAAATAAAAAAACCACAGAGTCAGGTAGTGCATTCCAGGCGTTGATCACTCTGTTGCTGTAATCGTATTTTCTGCAATCGAGGACGGTTTACCTTAAGTTTGTATCTATTATTTGCTCATGTATTGTTGCAGCTGAAGCTGAAATAGTCATTGACAGGTAGGACATTGTAGCAGATAATTTTACTCACTATGCTTCAAAAATTGGTTTAGCAAATGTTTAGTATGCTCTAGTTAGTAGCACAATAATACCAGAGAAGAAGGTCAAGGTCTTTTTAAAGGGTAGCAGCATTGTTGGTGGTGTTGAATCGGTGGTGTTGTAACAGTGGTGTTACATTGTCAGCGAAGAGAATGCATTGCTTTTAATATGATTGCAAAGGTCATTTATATAAAATATAAAGAGTGTTGGCCCTAAAACGCTGCTTTGGGGGCACCACTGTTAATAGGTACAGGATTTGATAGAGCGCTCCCTATTTTGACAACTTGTTGCCTGTTTGACAGGAAGGCAGGTTTCCATTTATGTAGGAGTCCAGAAGATTTTAGTTTTAGAAGTAGTTTGTTGTGTACCACTGAATCAAAGGCTTTACAGAAGTCTATGTAAATTGCATCTATTGCTTTGTCCTGATTGAGTTGTGTAGTCCATATGTTTTTGCAGTGTAGGAGTTGCAGATTACAGGATAACTTTTTTCTGAAACCAAATTATTTGTTAGAGAATAGGTTGTTTGTCTCTAAGTGGAGGGTAATGGATTGGTTAATGATTGATTCCATGACTTTGCTGGTGACACAATATAAAGAGATTGGCCTGTAATTTTCAACTAGGTTGGGGTCTCCCTTTTTGAGGATAGGGATGACTGTGGCTACTGACCATAGGTTGGGCAAGGAGCTGGTCCTGAAAGATTTTTCAAAGATTATGCTTAGAGGTTCTGCTATGGCAGTGGAAAGCTTTTTTAAGAAGTATGCACATAGTCCATCAGGTCCAATAGATAGAAATGGTTTTAGACTGTGTAGAGCCTTTTCAACATTGTCTTCTGTAAAAATGTATTAGTTCATTGTAATTATTTGTGGTATGACTAGGAAATACTGGGCATGAGCTGTTGCTGTTTACAAAGACTGAGATGAAGAATGGATTTAAGAGGTTGACTTTAACAGTTTCATCATTACAGTCTTTATCATTAGGTCCTTTTAGGGGTGCGATGGATCTCGAGTCTTTAAGTTTGTTGTTTACAAAATTATAGAAGGCACGGGTGGATTTCATGCACAGGTTTTCCTCCTGTTGATAAAACCACTACAAAAACTTATGCAAACAAATAAAGACTAAATGCTCCAACTATCACATCAAGCAAGAAGAAAACTTTCTACGCACAAAATCCATCCATGCCTTCTATAATTTTGTAAACAACAAACTTAAAGACTTGAGATCCATCCCACCCCTAAAAAGACCAACGAAGACTATTGACAAAACTGTTAAAGCCAATCTCTTTAACATGTTCTTCAGCTCAGTCTTTGTAAACACCAACAACACATACCCAATATTTCCCAGTCATACTACAGACAATTACAATGATTAGTGATCTTATACATATTGATTTTACAGAAGACAATGTTGAAAAGGCACTACACAATCTAAAACCATCTCTATCATAGCTAAGGGGGTAAGACAGGTATGTCCCTTGTCACCCCTCTTATTCATATTATCCTTGGAGATATTAATACAAATTAGAAAAAAATCAAACAATAAAAGGATTGAAAGTCAAACAGGAGGAATATAAGGTCCAAGCATTCGCGGATGAACTGGTTTTTATTATGGCAGATCCTTTAGAGGTAGGAGCCATCTTGATACACGAAGTTGAAGAATTTGGTAAAGTAGCAGGGCTTAAAATAAACAAGGAAAAAACCAAAATGTTAATGAAGAACTGTACTAAAAGGCAAGGGGAAGAATTGGAAAGGAAATTGGGGGTTCTAATTGCCAAAAAGGTGAAATACTTAGGAATTTGGCTCACAGCAAAATGTTCTATAGTAAAGGAGGATAATTATGATAAATTGATTAAACAAATACAAAAAGATGTAGGCATGTGGACCAAATTACAGCTATCTTTAGTAGATAGAATAGCCATAATAAAGATGAATGTATTACCTAAATTGTTATATTTGTTTCAATCGGTACCAATTACATTAGAGAAACTATTTTTTGAACATTTAAATAGAATGATAGGTAAATTCATTTGGCTGGGGGAAAAAGCCTGAATAAAACTTCTGCAAGACTCCAGAATCAAAGGAGGCTTTGGCCTACCCAATTGGGAACTATATTATCAGTTAACGGCAATAACGTGGTTAAAAGATTGGGTTCAATTAAGAAACAAGAGAATATTAATATTGGAAGACCATGACCTTTAATTGGGATGGCATGTGTTTTCTTTGGGAAGGAAAAATTAAGGCTCATACATATTTCCAGAGACATCTAGTGTGAAATGTTTTGATAAATACTTGAGATATTATAAGAAAAAAAACACTATATGAAAGTTCCAGGTTGGATATCAACGATGGAGGCCATAATTTACTCCAATGTGCTGGACCTAAATAAAATAGTAAAATATTCAGAATTATTAGATGAATTTGGAAATTTAAAATCAGAACAGGATCTAAAAAAACAGGGAATAAAAATTGACTGGTGGCCATATTTACAAATTAGAACAAAATATAAAAAAGACAGGGAACAATATGGTATATAGAGAGAACAATTGGAATTTGATAAGATACTATTAGGATCAGAGGGAAAATGATCACAAAAACATATAATTTCCTGTTAAAATTTAAAATGGAAGAAGAAACTGTGAAAGAAACAATGATTAGTTGGGCAAGAAATTTTGGATAAAACATTCATTTGGATCAATGAGATAAATTATGTGAGAGAAACTACAAACTAACAATGTCAGCTACTTACAAGGAGAATCTTTACAAGATGTTTTATTGATGGCATTTGCCACCAGCGAGATTGGCCAGGATGTTCTTGAACAGGTCCCTGGAATGTGGAGGTGCGGCCATAACCAAGGGACGTTCTACCACATGTGGTGGACCTGCCCTAAGATTAGGAAATTTTGGTGGAAGATAAAAAAATGGCTGGAAGAGATAACTGGGCGGAAGATAGAAAGGAAGCCAGAACTATTCCTCTTGGGTATTTTGGAAGGGAAAATGGGGAAAAAATCTACAATATATATTACATATACTAACTGCAAGCAGAATTGTCATAGCACAGAATTGGAAACAACCAGATATCACCCCCCAGACCAAATTATAATTTTAAAAATATACGAATGCACAGAAATGGACAGACTATCTATGGAAATGAAGGAGAGGGAAGACACTGAGTATTATTTAATTTGGAACAGATGGTATTCCTGGCTTGAGAGTAAATTTAAAATGTAAGGGATATTTTGTCATGAAATCGAATTGTGAATAGAAGTTATTATAATTTAGATAAAGATGTAAGTTAAGATAAAGATATACAGAAGTAGAATTTGTGTAAAGAAGATAATTAGGATAGAGATACTGATGTAGAAAAGCTGTTACTAGTGTTTACGTTTTGATGTGGTTTTTTGTTTGTTTGTTTGTTTGTTTTCATTGTGTGTTATGGAGTTTTTTCCCTCTTTTTTGTAGTGTATTTTAATGTTTGGAAATTTAATAACTGTGTTCTCTTCGCTGATGATGTTGAACTATTCAACACCACCGACAATGCAACTACCCTTCAAAAAGACCTTGACTATATGTCAGATTGGTCTAACAAGTGGCAACTTCAAATCTCAACCAACAAATGCTATGTCTTGCACATCAGCAAAAAAAATCAAAACATAAAATACAAAGTCCAATGGGATGCACATGCGCAAAGAACATGGTGACGACGGCTGATGCTTTTCCTGCCAGTACTGTTCGGCAGACTGCAGAGAAAGTGGTTGGAAAAAAAGCCTTTTTGGAGGCTTCCTGGCCAGCTGCTTTCCAGCAGCAGCAGCTGGCTGGAGGCCGCTGAAAACTCAGGTAAGCTTGTCTTCCCGACTCTGGACCAGCCACGATGGAATGTAAGCAGCCAAAAAAAGAAGCTGTGGTGGGAAAGGAAGGCAGGCAAGCGGGCCTGGTCACAGGGACCACTGGAAGGTAGGTAAGCATGTCGGGGCCGCCCAACTAGCTAGCTCGCTTTCCATGGCCCTACTATGCTTGCCTGCCTTCTGGACTGGCCAGTGGGTGGGCCTTCGGGGAGACAGAGCCGCTGTGCTAGAGGTGAGAGGGGCAGTGGTAGCGGCAGTGCAGGGGGAAGCTGACCAGATGTCACACACACACATGCCCTGCCCTGTTACCTCCACTGCCGCTTCCTTTGTGTTGGCTTCTCACCTCTCTTAAAGTTTATCATGAAGAGCTGGAAGACATTTTCTTAGATCTCCCCCAAATCATTGTTGGAGTGTCAGAGAGCTAAGAAAATGTCTTCCAGCTCTTCATGATAAACTTTAAGAGAGGTGAGAAGCCAACGCAAAAGAAGTGGCAGCAGAGCCAATAGGGGCTTGTGTGTGTGTGTGTGTGTGTTCCTCCGCTATCCTCTCCTAGGGGACAGCAAAGGCTTCACTGCCTCCTCTTTCCCTCAGAGGGACTGCCTCCAAGTCCTTGCAAAGGGAAACACAAACACACACCCTGCCCTGTCGCCTTCACTGCCGCTTCTTTTGCATTGTGTTGGATAGAGCTTTCTCTTCCTGGTGAAAGAAAGTCAACATAAAATTCCTCAGACCAACCTGAAGCACAAGAGAACAGAAGAAAAATGTACTTTCTTCAGGTACTATTACAAATAGACAATGTAATAGCACACAAAGGATGAAATCATTCAGAAACCAGACAAGATTGAGTGGTATTGGTTTTTAGGACCTTTTGAATCTGGGCTTTTACCACCACATATCTTACCTATAAACAAATCTATAAAATGTCATCATTTCAGTCTTGATATCAGCAAAAGCCCAAAAAAGATTGCCATGTTCACCTTGATCAAATAAACCAACATTATGTTTCTTCCTTTTCCTTCGAAAAATCTTGATCTTCAGTCCCTTCAAATAATATTATGCAACTTGATTGCTTTTCATTCTGAAGAGCCAGATTGGTCTTCCAGTTAAGGGACCAGACTAGAAAGTGTGAGACTAGACTAGAGTGTGAGCTCTAGTCCCACTATAACTATAAAAGACAGCTGGTTGACCTTCGGCCAGTTACACTCTCTCAGACCAACCAATCTCACAGGCTTTTTGTTGTGGGGAAAATAGGAGGAAATTGTGTCAGATATTATATACCGCATTTTTGGAGTATAAGACCCACTTTTTTGCCCTTAAAAGAGGGTGAAAAATTGGGTGCACCTTATACACTGAATGTAGCCCCTCCCACCCACCGGCCCCACCCTTTGGCCTCTGCCTCCCAGTAATTTGCCTCCTTGCAGCAAACAGCAAACAGCCCGAGTTTCAGCTTCAGCACATTCTGATTAGCAGAAGCAGCTGATTGTCGGTTGGATTGGCCTCCCAACCATCACCTGTTTCAGATGCAGGGATTGCTATTGCCTATTGCCCATTCTGATCCCACTGACTAGAATGGGCAGAAAATGGGGCGCGAAGAGGCTTAAAACAGAGATGGCAATAGGCTTTGGCAATCCCTGCAGCCTGAAACAATTGATCCTCACGAGGCCCATCCAACTGACAAACAGCTGCTTGTGCTAATCAGGCTATGTTGAAGCTGAAACTGAAACAGGCTGTTTGCTGTTTGCTGCAAGGAGGCAAATTGCTGGGACGCAGAGGTAGATTTGTTTTTCTTGATTTCCTCCCCAAAAAAGGTAGGTGCATTTTATAGTCCGAAGCATCTTACACTCCAAAAAATACGGTATTTGCTGCCATGAGTTATTTGTAAAAATAATAAAGGTGGTATATAAATAAATAAATAAATAAATTATAATTCAAGTTGTATTGCCTTGCGGGTCTGCTTCCTACTCTGATCTACTTTGAAAGGCTCATAACTTTTAATGAAAGACATTCTTAAATACTGTTAGTATTGGTAGGAGTGGTCTTGGGAGGGTTTTGTTGTTGTTGTTGTTCTACTGTTTATTGTTAACTTTCTGTCACTTCTTTGATTGGGGTATTCCTTACTTATTGTTTGTTGGTCTGATATTAAGTTTGGTGTTCATATAAGATCATTTGGGTGTTGATTGCTGGTGGGGAAATGTTTTGGTCTTTTTATTCCCTTTTTGGCTTGTTGATTCTCTTTTGCAAAGCAAGTACATATTGTTTATGTCTATTGATAGCTAGTTTGTCAAAGTGCCAGACTTCAAGGAATACTCTAGTATTTTTGGACTTGGCTTGATCTAGGATGGTCACAGTACCCAAGTTGAAAGTATAGCTAAATATGTCCATATGTTGTGAAATTAAAATGTTTTCATCATGTCTTATTACTTCTACTTGTCTTATCATGTCTTATTACTGCTACTTGGTGTTCATGGAAATAGGAGGAGGAAGGAGTACTAGATACATTTGCCACCTTGAGTTATTTTAAGAAATAAAGATGAGATAAAAATAAATAAAAATTAAATATTGTTTAGTGAATCTGTTGATATTCAATTTGTAAAAAAGAGAAGATATTGCAGCAAAATGTCACAAATTCATCGCTTTGAGGAAGAGGAAGGAGTATTAGATACATTTGCCACCTTAAGAAATTATTTTAAGAGATAAAATAAATAAAAACTAAATATTAATTAGTGGATGTATTGACATTCAATTTGTAAAAAGGATATTGCAGCAAAATGTCTCAAATGCACAGCTTTTCAAGAGCAGAGAAGAGCAGCATTAGAAACATTAAGAGAAGAGGAAGGAAGCCAAAGGTAAACCAGATTCTGAAGGTCAAAGATAGTTAACCATTCTTACTCAACATCCCCATCCAAAACACCTAGCAGATCAAGCCATGATAATTCAGGATTATTTCCTAGCAAGTGAGGATCCATAGTAATAATGGAGAGAAATATATCACAGCAAGGTCTTCCTTTGCTTTGAATTAGATTTTTTTCCCTCTGTACTACCTTAACAGATACATGCATACCTGCCAATTCAAATCTGGCCAGGCTTAAAAACTGGATTGATATATGATCTATTGGGGCTGCTGAAGGGAGATTAGCAGAAATGGATTCCTTGGTCAGAGAGAACTTCCCGAATTCATAGGAATCCTGCAATTCTGTAGAAGAAAGTGATGTCTTAGAAGGAAAAATTATCTAAATAACAAAGTTCCTTTACTTATCATTTCTCAGTCTAGTGTTTTTCTTTTCATAGCGAATTGCCAGGGCTTTTATGGTGCCATATGTCATCATCAAGGAGGACGCTGCTTTTATCACTGTCCAGGAAACTCTGTGATCATTGGGAAACAGGACTGTCTAGGGAGATAGATATGCTGTAGACTGTAAGTAAACACTCCTCTAATAAAGATGCCACAGATGTACTTTGGGATACTCTTGTTTGTACTCCAAAGCATTCCAGAGCATTGACCTGAAGAGGAACAGGTGTTTCAAAGGCAGAAAGGAGGGCAGGAGAGATTTTTCAGGTTCAGATAACAGAATTTACTTTGATCAACCTATTATTTTATTTCATTTGTATAGCCATAATGGAAAATAATACTATCTCCATCTACCACCCTGGACGTCTTCAAGATATGGCCAATGACCTGAGATTACTGCCTGCTATCACTGTATCTTTTTTTACATGTATCAAATTACTATCTATGAAAACATTTTTTTCTTTTCACAAGTAATGCCCAGAGTTGGTGTCATCATCAAAACAGAATCTGCTTACCTCGATGTGGGGGAAACACCGTGAACATTGGGAAATGGAATTGTCCATGGGGATGGATATGCTGTCAATCATAAGTAAACACTCCTCTAATAAAGATGCCACACAGATATATTTTGGGGTACTCTTGTTTGTACTCCAAGGCATTCCAAGGCATTGACTTGAAGAGGACCAGGTGTTTCAAAGAAAGAAAGAAGGGCAGGAGAGATTTTCACGTTCAGATAACAGAATTTACCTTAAACTTACTTTGATCAAACTAATATTTTATCTCATTTGTATAGAAAATAATACCATCTCCATCTACCATCCTGGATGTCTTCAAGATATGGCCAATGGCCTGAGATTACCACCTGCTATTACTTTATCAATGAATCAAATTGCTATGTATCAATCTCAATAACATGTATGCATTGAAGTAAAACTTGCAAATATTCCTTCAAATAAAGCTAAATGAGCATTGAAGATATTGTGCAACTGTTTAAGAGGGACCTGGGAGCAGTATATTCATTTAAGTATGTGAATATGTGTTTGTGTGTCATATCTCTTTGCGTACATTTCAGTGTGGAAGCTGTTCCTTGCTCTTCAAACACAAATTATGCCCTAACGTCACACAGTCTCATTCTTCCCCATCTGTTTATTTATTGAAGCGGTTATTTTTCCATTGAATTCTTCAAGCTGATGTGGTTGCTTGAGCAGAAGTAGAACAAAACAAAAGTTAAACATTAATTATTAACTAAGACCGCACAAGAAGACAGCATACAGAGAAAGGCAGCATACAAGTTGAACAAATAAATAAATAATAAGTAAATAAAATCCCTCATGCAGATTTTCTCTTGCTACATCTTCCATTCTTTTAAGAAGACCCAGCCTATACTGATACTTCTGATACTTCAGAATCTCTTAAGATTGTTTTTTTTTAAGATAAATATCATGTAAAACTACTTAGAATAAGAATGCCCTTGTCTGTTGATTCAGTATCAGCATAGGCTGGGTCTTCTTAAAAGAATGGAAGATGTAGCAAGAGAAAATCTGCATGAGGGATTTTATTTACTTATTATTTATTTATTTGTTCAACTTGTATGCTGCCTTTCTCCGAATACTCAAGGCAGCCTACAATGCATTTAAAAACCATATATAAAAACATTAAAAATTAAAACATTAAAAACAATTAAAACCAATTCATGGCCATTCATGGCCATTCATGGCCAGATCTCAACAGATCGCAGCAACGAGATCAACGGCCCCAGGCCTGCTGGAAAGCCAGGTCTTTGCCACTTTTCGGAAGGCCAATAGGGTGGGGATGGTCCGGATCTCAGGAGGTAACTGGTTCCAGAGAGCTGGGGAAGCCACAGAGAAGGCCCTCCCCCGTGAGCCCACCAGCTGGCACTGTTTAGCTGACGGGACCCAGAGGAGACCAACTCTGTGGGATCTTACCGGTCGCTGGGAGCTATGTGGTAGAAGTCGATCTCGAAGATAAGCTGGCCCTGAGCCAGGTAGGGCTTTAAAGGTAATAACTAACACCTTGAATTGTGACTGGAGACCAATAAGGAGCCAGTGCAGCTTGTGGAGAATTGGTGTAATGTGGGTGTACCTAGGTGAACCCACGACAGCTCGTACGGCTGTGTTCTGGACCAACTGTAGTCTCCAAACACTTTTCAAAGGTAGCCCCATATAGAGTGCATTGCAATAATCTAACCGTGAGGTGACAAGGGCATGAGTGACTGTGAGGAGAGCCTCCTGATCCAAGTAGGGTCGCAATTGGTGCACCAGGTGAACCTGTGCAAAGGTCCCCCTAGCCACAGCTGACAGATGTTGCTCTAATCTTAGCTGTGAGTCTAGAAGGACACCCAAATTGCAAGCCCATTCTGAGGGGAACAATTCCCCCCCCCCCAGAACCAAGGATGGACAATCAACATAGTCTTTAGGAGGCAATATCCACAGCCACTTGGTCTTGTCTGGATTAAGTCTGAGCCTGTTGATTCCCATCCAGGCCCCCATAGCCTCCAGGCACCGGCACATCACATCCACCACCTCATTGAATTGACGCAGGATAGAGATATACAGCTGGGTATTATCAGCGTATAGCTGATACCTCACCCTGTATCATCGGATGATCTCACCCAGCAGCTTCATGTAGATGTTAAATAGGAGGGGAGAGAGGACCGAGCCCTGAGGCACCCCACAAACGAGGGGCCTAGGGATCAATCTCTATCCTCCTACCAACATTAACTGTGATCGACCAGAGAGATAGGAGGAGAACCACCATAACACAGTGCTTCCCACTCCCTTTAGTCATCCCAGAAGGATATCATGGTCAATGGTATTGAAAGCCACTGAGAGGTCAAGTAGCACCAAGATGGAGGAATGAACCCTATCACGGGCTCGCCAGAGATCATCCATCAGCAGTTTCTGTGCTGTAGCCAGGCCTGAAGCCAGACTGAAAAGGGTCTAGATAATCCATTTCCTCCAATGACCGCAGGAGCTGAAGTGCCACCACTTTCTCTACAACATTTCCCACAAAGGGTAAGTTAAAGACTGGATGAAAGTTCTTTAATTCTGCTGGATCCAGGGAAGGCTTCTTGAGGAGGGGCCTTACAACCACTTCCTTTAATGGTTGCGGGAAGGCCCTTCCCTCAAGGACGTGTTAACTAAAGCCTGGAGCCAGCCTCGTGTCACCTCCCTGCTGGCCAAAACCAGCCAGGAGGGGCATGAGTCCAACAAACAAGTGGAGGAACTCATCACTCCTACAGCCTTGTCCACTTCCTCAGGAGTCACAAGATCAAATTCATCCCACACATTAGGACTAATACCTGCCCCCATCATCTCAGTCATAATTGCCCAATCAGAGTCCAGGTCCATCCGAATCTGAGCAACTTTATCCGACAGAAACTGCACAAACTCCTCAGCTCTACCCTGCAAGGGCTCCTCCACTCCCCCTGCATTAAGGAGGGAGTGAGTCACCCTAAATAGAGTGGCTGGGGGTGAATCAGTGGATGCAATAAGTGCAGAAAAATGTGAACATTTTGCCACCTATATCACCACTAAATAAGTCCTAATAAAAGCTCTTAAGAGTGTTCGGTCAGATTCGGAGTTACTGGTCCTCCAGCATCGCTCTAGACATCTCTTCTAGTGCTTCATCTTCCAGAGCTCCTCGGTAAACCAGGGAACTTTCCTGGATCCACCACCATGGAGAGGTCACAAAGACGGAATCCGGTCCAGTGCCCCAGATGCCGCCCTATTCCAGGCAGCCACCAAACTGTAGACAAGGCAGCCTATTCCAGGCAGCCAAACTGTAGACAAGGGAGTCAGGTATCTCCCCAAGCTCCTTCTGGAACCCTTCAGGGTCCATTAGGTGCCTGGGGTGGAACCACTTAATCAGCTCCGCCTCCCTGCGATGGAGGAGTAGTGTCCTGAAGTCTAACCTCAGCAGGAAATGATCTGACGACAAGGGAGAAATATCTATATCCCTTAATTCCAGATCATATATCCACTGCCCCGAGAGAAACACCAGGTCAAGTGTGTGTCCCCTCCTATGAGTCGGACCCTGAACTACTTGGGTCAGGTCCATGGTTGTATGGAAGCCATGAACTCCTGAGCCACATCTGAGGATTCACCAAGTGATGGCAAATTAAAGTCTCCCAGTACCATAAGCCTGGGGAACTCCACCGCCAGCCCAGCTACAGCCTCTAGCAGCACAGTCAGGGCTGTTACAACACAGCTGGGAAACAGGTATGTCAGCAACAAGCCCAACTGAATCCCTGAGTCCAACCTCAAGAGGAAAGATTCACACTCAACAATCGCAGGAGCAGGGATCCTGTGAGGGCAAAGACTGTTCCAGACAATAGCTGCCACTCCTCCATCCCTTCCCTGGAGTCGTGGCTGATGCAATATCTGGAACCTGACTGGGCACATCTTTGAGAGGGGCACACACCCCTCCTGGCCCAGCCAGGTCTCAGTTATTCATGACAGGTCAGGCCCCTCCTCCAGGGTTAAATCCCGAACGAGGGGGATCTTGTTGACAACAGACCTGGCATTAAACAGCAGCAGCCTGAGGCCAGGGCCCGGACATCCCGAGTCACCAGGTATATGAGGTGAGCCTGATGAACCAGAACCAGAGGGGCCGGAACAAGTAATCGCTTTGAGATAGCGAGTCCTAGTTCCCCGAGAGCGGCCTACCTCTCGGCTCCTGCCATATCTACCTCTCCCAGTCATAACCACAATGCTCTGGCTCTCTAATACCCCAGAGATCCCCTCCCCCACCTCAATGGCCCCCCTCCTCTCTGGCAAGCAAGGCACCCCATTCATACTGAGCCGGGAGTTGTATCTGAGCCCCCATCTGCTTCTGTTTGCACACTCAGCCGAAGGGGCTCCATTTCTTGCCCCCGGCTCCCTCATTCTCCCCAAATTCAGCCACTCCAAACCCACTCCTTCCATCCAATCCATCCCGACACACTCACACATACACATACATGCACCCTCCTCAAGGTAAAATTAATAAAATTAATATCTCAAGCAGAAAGGTGTCAAGTAAGTTCAGAATGAACTGCCCCCGGGGATACGTATGATTCCCGACCTACATACCTTTCATCGGCTATGTACCCTTAAGACTTTACTATTCCAACAGGCTGGGCTGGCTAGATAGGAATTTTAGGGCTGTTTTAATTGGGAGTTTTAAATTTGGCCAAACTATTTAATACATTTTAAATTGTTTTTAAATTTTGTATTATATGTTGTTTTTACTATGGCTGTACTATGGCTGTACACCGCCCTGAGTCCCTCGGGAGAAGGGCAGTATAAAAATTGAAATAATAAATAATAAATAAATAAACAAAAAATTAAAACTAAAACTGCTCTGGAGACTCCGCAGATGCCTTGTGGGGAGCCACGTATTGAGGTATCCCAGGAATCCCAGAAGATATCTCTTCCTGAACCATTCTGTTTGTTAACTGACCTGCAGATGAATTCTATTAATTTTACTCACCAGCATAAAACCAGTAGAAAGAGTACAATAAAATAAAATTATTAGGTAGTGGATCAGGTAGGATCTGTAGCAAACACATACACAGAAACAGAGGGAAAACGAAAAGGAGAAGGAGGGACTAAAAAAGAGAGAGCCCAACCAAATGAAGGATACTATTGTGGACACTGTTATACCTATGTTCATAAAGGGATGCCATCTACTGTAATGATATGCACAAGTGAAAATATAACAAAAGCAGAATATCACAAAAGTTTAAGAAACTTAATAATCAGATATCAAGTCTGAACCTTTCTAATTTTCCTCCCTCTCAAGTCTTGTTCAATTATTTTCCAGTTATCCTTTATTACAGTGCCTAAATTTAGAAAGGGATATAAATATTCAACTTACAACTAATAATTTAACCTCATGGACACAAATCATTCTATAAATTCTTAAAATCTCGAGTCATAGATCAATGAAAAGACTTATTAAAATACAAATACTAATTAACAATGTATGCCTAAGACAAATTGTTTACAAACATTTGCCTCTGTTATATAAAACCTGGCTATTATATGGGATAGAGTTTCCTTAAGTGCAAGCTCCGTTCCATCTAAGTAGAAGAAAGTCAACATAAACTTCCTCAGGCTGATCTGAAGGAAAAGGGAACAAAGCAGGGATGGGTTCTAATTTTTTTTACTACTCGTTCTATGGGTGTGGCTTATTTTGTGGGTGTGGTTTGATGGTCATGTGACTAGGTAGGCGTGGTCAACTCAATGTCACTCACGTCAAGGGGAGTCATAGTTTTTGACCACGTTCCTTGTTCCTTCCTCTCAGGTCCAGTTTCAACTCAGTCAGCCTGAGAGAAACATCTCTAGCAGATCTGGCTTTCAGCCATTGTTTGATTATCTCAGAGTCACTGTGAGTTTTTTGACCAAAAAATTCTTTAGGATTTAGCAGAGGTACTGGTCTATCAGGCTTTTAACTGCTTGCATTAAAAAGCCTACCCATTTGTTTTTGGAGCATTCCAGTCTACCTATTTCTTTTTGGACTGCACCAGTCTATTCATTTGTTTTTGGAGCGCACTGGTCTACCACCACACTGCCTTTTACCACTTATCAGCTGTAGAATAGCCCTTTGAAGCGCTGTGGCAAGAGTTTAAACAGTTTTTTGCCGCTCTGCCACCACCAAGAGCATCGGAAACTGCTTTCAGGCAGCTTGGCCTCAATTGCCAATCCACCACTACTGAGCAGTTTACAAGGAGCAGATCGGTTCTAGACAATCAGTTGGGAGGCTTCTTGGCTTCTCAATTTAAAGCTACAGTGTTTTTCTCTTCTTTGTCAAGTGAGCCCTGATTTTTTCTTTCTAGCTGATCAGCTGGGACTCGGGAGGCAGTGAATAGATTGGGGGCAGAGCCAGGCAGAGGTGGTATTCGGTTCTCCAAACTACTCAAAATTTCTACTACCAGTTCGCAAGAACCAGGGAGAACCAGTAGCAACCCACCACTGGAACAAAGGAAAGACAAATCTTCTTCAGGTATTATAGTAAAATGCACAATGTAATAGCACATGAAGGATGATATGAACCTGAACACTTACCACAAGGACAGGATTGACGGACCCTAAGAACTTAACTACATATCCCATATAGAAGTGCTGAGGGAAGGATGTTGAACCTGGCCCTGAATCAATCTGAATTAGCAAAGGGATTTTAACGAATTGATATAATTATCACCCATAATTAAATTTGCAATATTCACCTATTTGCAATGGGTGACCCTAGTGATACAGATAAACCTTCAAGTGGCATCAATGACTCTTAGAAAGAATACTGAATTCTCATATATTCCCTGCAAGGAATATAATATCAAGCCACGTCCTGGATTTCCCACAATGGGGCGGAACTGCACACGGATGATGGGGGGTTTCAGGACCACTAGCACAGTGGCTATGGAGCACCGGTGATGGGGATGTCAACTGCAGCAGCGATGGAGGGTGCCCAGAAGATGGCTGCTCTTAGCCATGATCAGCTGGGTGACTTCAGCAGCAGCAGAGACAGCAACAGAATCAACTGTGAGATGCGGAGGTGTGGCAGTGTGGGGAACAGCTTCCAGCCTAACAATCAGCTGGGCAACAGCTACTGGGGCAAGGCCAGCACTAGGAGGAGACGTGACTCATCTAAATTAAGAGTGCTGGGACTGCTAACTTTGAATCTAACATGCTGCTAACAGATTGGATTGCTGACTGTTTTGCTGCTGTTTAACTCATTGTGTGCCAGAGTCTGGCTGAATAAACCTAGTTTGTTTCCTCACCATGTGTAGTCTTCCTACTGGATCAGTCCAGAGCTTGGACAATTGAGATATAAATCCTTCATCCTCCACCATTTGGTCAGAGCTGAAAAAGCTTCTTGGATGAAAAGTGAAATGTCTCCAAGGGAAAAAATAAATAAATAAAGCCCAGTTGCCTACTGAAAAAGCACTTTTAAGACAACTATGACCTGGATGACTGAGAATCTCCATAGACTTTAAGGCTTAAGCCCGGGGTACTTGCAGGACCATCTCCTGCCATCCTCCCATTGTCCCGTGCACTCTCACAGAGCGAGCCTCCTCAGGGTGCCGTCAGTCAAACAATGTCAGCTGGCAGCCCCTGGGGGAGAGCGTTCTCTGTGGGAGCACTGACCCTCTAGAACGGTTTGCCCACCAAGCTTAGGACAGCCCCCGACCTCCTCTCCTTCTGCTGCGAACTGAAGACGTGGCTCTTTCATCAAATGGACTGACCCATTTGAGGGGTTTTACATTGTAATAATTTTAATTAATTTTAATTGGATTTTAATTCATATTTACTGATATTGTCGATTTTTTTTTATCTTGTAAGTCACCCTGAGTCCTTCGGGAGAAGGGTGGCATATAAATCACAATAATAAATAAATAAATAAATAAATAAACAAATAAACAAACAAATAAATAAATAAATACCTTATTTTTTTTCTAGAGAAAATAGCAGAATAGCAAAAATAAATAGTAAAATTAAAACTTTGATTTTATTTTTTTACCAAGTTTTTTATTTTTAAAAAATATATCAATGTGTGGCACCTGAGGACTGTACTGTAGGAAGTTAGCACCCACCCCTTTCCTGGAAGAATGAAATATTTTAGGAAGTATTAAAAAGACAGAATATTATGTTCCCCTGGTTGAGAAAAGGAGAAACATGTTTTAAAGACAAAGCACCTCCCACCTTCCTGCCTCCCGCCCCTCCTTTGTTAATGGGCCAGAGGCAGAACCTCAATCTTTGACAATAGGACCCATCTGCAACACAATAGGACAGAAACTCACCACATGGCACCTGGGAAGATTACATCAGCCAGCAAGGCTAGCTAAGACCCCACCCCCTGGGAGTCTGACAACCAATCAGGATACTCTTTTGGTGCCCCAGGAAGTTCAAAGCCAGAGAAAGCATAAAACCTGGGGACTCACTGTATCTCGCCCTTTTCTGTTCAGGAACTCAAGCCATGTGATCCTGTCCATCATTAAACCATCTTTCCAAGCAGTTTCCATGTTTCCAGTGTTTTTTTCCCCACTTGGAGCAGAACCCAGGAGGATATTTCTTCCTACAATTTGGCACCCCCACAGATAGGACTCCAAGCTAACCTAACCAATGGACCTGGTCCAGGTAAGTCTCCCTTGCTGGCAGCTGACCCATTGAGTCTGTGGGTATGTTTTTGTGGATCTTGGCCATTTGGAACTAGGTTTTAAAGGGGTTTTGAGTGTTGAGCTCAAAGGCTGCTTGGAAAGAAGGTGAATACCTCTAAATTTTAATTTTAAAGAATGGGAAAGCATGGGAAATGTGTGCATGTCTGCGTGTGTGTGAGTGAAGGTCCTTCTCTCAATCACAGCTGGATCTTGCTTCCTCTGTACGTTTCCTAACCGCAGAAAGACTAACAGTCTGGAGAGCATGGGGGTTTTGCCAGGCTCCATACTTGACTCCATGAAGGACCCTCTCAATATGCCTTTCCACTGCAGCAATTCTTTGCATCTCGCTCACCCCAGTTTTATAGGCATGGTACATGCAATACAGAAATTGTTAAGTTTTGAGTAGTTTTATTTTCTATTCTTCTCATCCCTCGTTCTTAGGATCCTTTCTCAGAGCAATTGTATTGCAGATAGGGAGAAGAGAAAAATATGGACTAGTCTCATACACCCTCCAATATTTTCCCTTTATTATAGCAGTTCTCTTGCATTTGAATAAAAGAGTCATGAATATATTTTATTTTAGTTTTCATTAAATTTGTTTGAACAGTGATATTAACTTTGTGAAACCAGGATGGCTATATAACTAAGTCTGAATACTTCGCTTTCTGAAAAGAGATTTTAAGTTACTTTGTCATTCAGGGTATGGGAAAATGGTTTGTGCTTTACTTTGAAATCATATCTCAATGTCTATAGCATCCATGGCAACTGGATGGGACACTTCAGAAGGAACAGAATTTACAGAATAAGCAAGATTCTAGTCTAATCCCCTTTTCAAGCAGGAGACCGTATACCATTCCAGACAAATCGCTTTCCAAACCATTCTTAAAAACCTCCAGTGATAGAGCACCCAAAACGTCTGGAGCCAAGCTGTTCCACTAGTTAATTGTTTGCACCCTCAGGAAATTTCTCTTTCCTTCTAGGTTGGATCTCTTTCTGATATGTTTCCATTCATCTTTCCCTCAGTTCTTTGGATGTTAGGAAGACCTTCCTCTTCTCTCTGACAGCCTCTCAAATATTGGAAGACAGCTATCATGTCACCCCTAGTCCTTCTCTTTTTTATACTGGACACAGCCAGTTTCTGCAACAATTCATCCCACGTTTTAGCTTCCAGACCCCTAATCATCTTTATTGCTCTTCATTGCACCCTTTCTAAAATTTCTATCATGGTAACCAAACTGGATACAGTATTCCCAGTTTTTAACTACCAAAGCAGTATAAAACGGAATTAACATTTCATGTGACCTTAATAAAATCTCTCTGTTGATGCATCATTTGATTTTTAGGTATTTTGGTACCTGCACATTTCTGGTTCATATGTAAGTGGCTGTTCACTAGGAGTCTGAAATCCCTCTTGCAGCTACTGCTGTTGAGCCACATATCACCCCTTCTGTACTTGTGCATTTCATTTTTCTTGCCTAAGTTTAAAGGCATATTGTTTCTCACCACTGAAATTTAGAGATAAATAATAAAAGTACAGCCCCATGAGATTCTTTGTAGCTGAAGCAGCAGGAAACATTCAATATAACAAACACTCACAGAATATGCAGCTTTTAGAACCCAGCCCTCCTTCTCAATTTCAGTTAATTTCTGTGTCCCAAAGGACTCCTAATAACTCTTGATTAAGGCTACAGGAATATTTCCAAAATTAGGCATATTCTCTGTCTCCAGGGAAATAGAAACCACCTGCCTGAGGGAGGAATACCACAATGAAAGCCAAATAAGCCTGTGCTTCATCTGGGTGCCACAAACATTCACAAAGAAGCAGAGCAGCTGTTTTCCTAAAACCCACCCATAAAAACGTGACATCCATAACAGCAGCACCAACTCCAGATTGCTACCATTTGGTTCTAAGGGCCCTCTCAGCCGTCCTAGGCTAAGCACGGCAACACCAAGAAACACACGCGCACAGGTCGGTGCTATGCTGGTTTATTATCCGGCTGGCTCCAGGAATGTACTGCACTCGTTAAACGATTTGAAATTAGTGCTACATTCCATAGGCGTGCAGCTGTTTTATAGCAAAGAGCTCATTACTGTGCCGCCCCGCCCTGTATTTAAAGCCACACCCTCCCTCCTCTTTCCAGATGCTGGGCTCGGCGTCTCAGCGTTTTTCCAGCCTCTCCTCGTGCTGGTGTCTCTGTCAGTGAGGGTGTCAGCAGTTGGTGTGTTGAAGCCCTAATACCGTCGCCCCGCCTTCCCCACCCCACACACGTCCGCCTATTCCTGAGTGCTCCCCATCACCAGTGCACCCCACTCCCCCTGTGCAGGTAACGTTGTCGAGCATGTTGCTTGGCTCGACAGGTGGCTCCTCCTTCACCACGAGTCCTTCTGTAAGGGAAAACCACAAGATTAGTAGCCTATCGCGGCTTCTGGGGATGCGTCTTATGAAACTGTTTGACTAATCGTTTAGCCTTTACGTTTGGGGCGGACACCCAGGATGCCTCCTCATGGGGATATCCCTTCCACCGAATCAAGTACCACACTTTACCCCCTTTCATTTTGGAGTCTAAGATTTCCTCCACTTCATAATGGTCCCCTGTGGTTGGGCCAGGACAGGTATGTGGGTCTGGGCCAGGGGGAACGAGCTTCAGGAGACTTATATGAAATACGGGGTGGACTTTTCCCAGCAATGGCGGCAGCTTGAGCGCTACCGTTACGGGATTTATGAGCTTAGTAATCGGGAAGGGCCCTAGGTATTTAGGCCCTAATTTACGACAGGGTACTTTCAATTTAAGGTACTTGGTTGATAGATATACCATATCCCCTATCTGTAATGGACGGCAAGGGGCCATCCTCTTTTTATCGGCTTGTGTTTTGTAGTCCTTGGTCATCCTCTCTAGTGCGTCTCTCACTTGTGGCCATACGGCTGTGAGCTTTTCTGCCCATTCTGCTGGCATCACCGCCGTCCCTGGTGCCTGGTCTAGCTCTGGGATGGCTACAAAGTCCCGCCCTGTTGTTATACAAAAGGGGGTGAACCCAGTGCTACTGTGAACCGTGTTATTATAGGCCACTTCAGCGAAGGGTAATAACGTTGCCCAATCGTGTTGTTGATAGGACACGTAGCAGCGGAGATAACGCTCTATCATCGCATTTGCCCGCTCTACTGCTCTGTTCGTGCTGGGATGGTAAGCAGAGCTAAGTCCTTGAGATGACCCTATAGCCCGTATAAAGTTGCGCCAGAATCGGCCCGTGAATTGCACCCCCCTATCAGAAATAATATGACGGGGTACACCATGTAACCTATAGATGTGTTGGATAAATAGTTTCGTCAGGCATCGAGCTGATGGTAGGCCATGACAGGGAATGAAATGGGCTTGCTTCGAGAATAAATCAACGATAGTCCAGATCATGGTATTCCCATTGCTTTCTGGTAATTCTACGATAAAGTCCATTCCTATGTCTTCCCATGGCTGGGTAGGGGTAGCGACTGGGTGTAAGAGACCGAGCGGTTTGCCAGGTCGCGCTTTCATTTTCGCGCAGACGGAACAGCCACGGGTATACTCTTCCACGTCCTGTCGCATATGCGGCCACCAGAACTGCCGTCGGACCAGATGGTATGTCTTCAGGAAACCAAAGTGTCCAGCAGCCCTGCAGTCATGACATCAGTGTAATACGCTCATCCGAGCCCCCAAAGGGACGTATATTCACTCCCCCTTCCAGAAGAGACCATCCCTTTTTGTAAGGACGTGTTGGTTGTTTTGTAACCAGTCATCTGTTGTCTCCTCCCTTTGTAGTCGATTCCTCCACTCGTTTGTGTTTTGCGCCATGAGAGCTGTTGTCTGTGGGTCAGGCTGTCCTCCTGGCACCATAGCTTGAACCACCTCGTCTCTCTGACTTTGGAATTGTGGCATGCGTGACAATGCATCCGCTAGGAAGTTCCTTCTGCCTGGTACGTGCTTCAGGGTAAAGCGGAACCGCTGAAAATACTGAGCCCACCGCACCTGTTTGGGGGACAGGCGGCGGGGTGTCTGCAACGCTATTAGATTCCGATGGTCGGTCCATACCTCAAACGGGATCTGTGCCCCCTCTAGTAAATGTCTCCACGTGAGCAGGGCCCAGCGAACAGCAAAGGCCTCCTTCTCCCAAATGGCCCAACCCCTCTCTGTGGGGTTGAACTTTTTTGACGTGTAAGCACATGGCCTGAGATGGCCCTGGGCATCCATTTGCAACAAAACAGCTCCCACGGCCACGTCGCTTGCATCCACCTGTACAACAAATGGCTTTGTTTGGTCCGGGTGCTGTAGCACGGGCGCCTTAGCAAATTGCCGTTTTAAAGTTTCGAATGCCTCCTGGCACTCGAGCGTCCAGTGCAGGTGCCGCCCGGGACGTGGTGGTGCCTCCCCCTTGGTGCGCAGCAAGTTTGTTAGTGGTAGAGCGATGTGTGCAAACGTGGGTATAAAACTGCGATAAAAATTAGCGAAGCCGAGGAAGCTTCGAGGCGTCGGGTTGTAGGTGCTTGCCATTCCAGAATGGTAGCCACTTTTTTGGGGTCCATCTCCACCCCGTCCTTCGAAATGCGATACCCGAAGTAATCCAACTGTGTATGGTGGAACTCGCATTTAGAGGCTTTCACATAAAGTTGAGCATCTAGTAGCTTCTGCAACACCCACCGGACTAGTGTAACATGTTCTTTCATGGTTTTCGTGTAAATCAGGATATCATCCAGATAAACCAGAACGCCACGGTAAAGAAACTCATGCAGCACCTCGTTAATTAGCTGCATGAAGACAGCAGGTGCGCCCTGTAAGCCGAAGGGCATCACACAGAATTTGTAGCTCCCTAGTGGGCAGTTAAAAGTGATTTTCCATTCGTCCCCATTCTTGACCGGAACTCGGTAATACGCTTCCCTCAAATCCAACTTAGTAAAATATGTTCCGGTCGCCAAGGCTGCCAGGAGATCTTTCATCAAAGGAAGAGGATAAAGAGGTTCCACACTGACGGCGTTCAAACCGTGATAGTCCACACACAGACGAAGTCTGCCATCCTTCTTCTCCCTGAAGAGGACGGGGGCGGCCAGATGCGAACGGCTTGGCTGAATGAACCCTCTTGCCAGATTTTTATCAATGTATGCCCGCAACTCCTCCACCTCCCGTGGCGTCATGGCGTACATGCATGGCTTTGGGAGTTTGACGTTTGGGATTAGTTTGATAGCGCAGTCAGTGGGTCGATGCGGTGGTAGGATATCACACTCCGTCTCGTTGAACACCGCCGACAGGTCAGCATATACCTGTGGTATGCCAGCGGCATCTAAATCGACGGCCCCTGCTCCACTTGCCCTCAACGAGCTGTCAGGCATGTGTTTCGGTTGTGGGCCAGGGTCGAGACATAGCTTCCGGAAACCCCCTTCCCACCAAATGGTAGGTTTCCATCTATCTAACCACGCTAAACCCAGGATGACAGGTTCGATCATGGTATCTATCACTATAAAGCGCAGTGTTTCATTGTGGGGCCCAATGGTCATTCATCTGGGCTCGGTTACGTACGTCGCCGGTGCCCCACCTAGGATGGTTCCATCCATCTGTTCGAAGGTTATGGAGGTTCGCAAGGGCCGCACTCGCACCTTTAATTGGGCAGCCAAGGAACGCCGCATCAAGCAGCGGGTGCACCCCGAGTCCACTAGTGCTTCATGCCGTAAGGGCCCCGATCCCCGTAGGGATGTCAAGATGATTGGGATAAGGAACAGGTGTATGGGGCCACTTACCATAGGATCATCAAGGTCCTCTTCATCCTCACTCTCCAGCACCACCACCGGAACGACCCTGGGATGGGTGGTGGGTTCCTGTGGGAATGTCCCATCTGTGGTTTGTCTAGGCTGCGAGATCCCTTTGGTCTTTTCTGGTGGCGCCCATCCTCTGTTCTTCCCGCCTGCCGCTGGGGTCGTTGGTTTGATGGGCTGGACTGGAGGTAGTGGGCACTCCATGGCTCTATGACCCACCTGATTACACCAAAAACACCGCAATGGCGGCCGGCGGGTGGGAGCTGTTGACCGTGCATCCCGTTCCCGTCCCCCTGTGCTGGGCAGTGGCCTCTCGGCCTGTCTCCGACTGATAGGTGGTCCCACAGTCCCTTTCGTTCGGAATTCCCTCAGACCAACGTCCAAATCGATGGCCACTCGACACCAGTCTGACAGCCGAGGCAGCAATCCCCTATACACACATGCCTGTCTAAGGTCTCTATCTAGGCCCAGGTGAAAATGGTGGACCAGCATGCATTCAGGCCACCCCCGCACTCTCCCTGCTAAGTGCTTAAATTCCTTTACATACTCTCTTGCGGGGCGGCCCCATTGTTTAACAGCCACAAGGTCCCCCTCCGCCTCTTGGGTCCGGGTCTCATCCTCAAACCTCCCCCAGAGCCCCTCCAGAAATAACCCAACGTCAGTGAGTTCATGGGCGTGGTCGGTATGGAGATCTGCTACCCAGTCAGCAGCCTCCCCCGTCAATGTAGTAGTGATAGCCACCACCATAGACCATTGGGATGGGTAGAGGCGACCATAAAGATTAAAATAACTTATGACCTGATTTAAGAACAGGGCCACCCGGTCTGGGTTGCCATCGAAGGAAGCTTGTAGGGGAGGTGGGCCCCACACTGGCTGTGGTCCCCACACCCCTGCACCCACCTGGCTACCACCTGGCCACCCCTGGCTAGGACCACCTGGGGGAGGGCCCCCCCAACGTCTGACAGCCTGCTCTAGACCCAGACTGAGGCTGCCCCTCAGCTGCACGCAGAGACTGGGGCTCAGGTGGCCGGGTAGCACCTGCATGAGTGCCCACCCGTAACTTGGGGCTAGCCAAGCGGAATCTAGTTCCTATCCCTGCAGGCTGTTTGTGCCTACCCCCCCCCCAGTCTCCGCCCCTGCCAGCCACGGCTGCCAGGATTGCGCATCCCTGAAGCTGGCTTCCCCAAACCATTCTCGAAGTAATTCCATTGTGGATTGGCCTATTCCAGTGGAGTAACTCCATCCTCCGTCATCCTCTTCCACCCATCGCTGTTCTCTCCACTTCAGGAACTGCTCTCTGAAAGGGGGGGAGGTGGGAGGGCCTCCCGGGACAGCCAACGCAGGGCTCTGCCACCACTCTCCAGACGCTGCCTGGGAAGCCACACCCTGCGCCCCATTTGGGTCACTCATCTGGGCGCAGCTCCGGCGTGGGCTCCGTTCTTTCGGGCGGACTGCTAGCTGGCTCGCTACCTCAGGGGTTTCTTCCCGTGGCTCATCCTGAGCTGCATTCTCTTCTGCCAACACAGTGATCTCAAGCGTGTCCTCGCTGCCCTCCACCATCCCAGAGCCGCGGGACAGGTTTTGATGAGGGAAGCGCTAATTTCCTCTCAGCCGTCCTAGGCTAAGCACGGCAACACCAAGAAACACACACGCACAGGTCGGTGCTATGCTGGTTTATTATCCGGCTGGCTCCAGAAACGTACTGCACTCGTTAAACGATTTGAAATTAGCGCTACATTCCATAGGCGTGCAGCTGTTTTATAGCAAAGAGCTCGTTACTGTGCCGCCCCACCCTGTATTTAAAGCCACACCCTCCCTCCTCTTTCCGGATGCTGGGCTCGGCGTCTCAGCGTTTTTCCAGGCTCTCCTCATGCTGGCGTCTCTGCAGTGAGGGTGTCAGCGAATACAGCAGTCGGTGTGTTGAAGCCCTAATACCGTCGCCCCGCCTTCCCCACCCCGCACATGTCCGCCTATTCCTGAGTGCTCCCCATCACCAGTGCACCCTCCCCCCCTGTGCAGGTAACGTTGTCGAGCATGTTGCTTGGCTCGACAGGCTCTTCCAAAACTCCAGCTGCTAGTGAATATGGCTGAACATTATCATCAGGGACTGGTAGAGTTTGGGCAGCAATTCAGTAAGGAATTTTCTTTGCCCCAATAGGACAAAGCAAGTCCTGAATCTCCAATCCTTTACAACCATAGCAAGTTAGCTTAGTTCAACTAAGTCTGTTGCTCTTCCAAGGACTTTTGCAACAGGAGTGTTTCAACACAAGGAAGATGCACCATTGCCTTATGTAAGAACTGTAAAAAAAAACACCTAAGAATCTTTGCAATACTTCACTGAAGTGATATGATGCAATCATTATAATTCTATAAACAGAGAGCTGTGTCTGTCCCAGGAGTAAGATTTGGTCCAGAACCCAACCCAGCATGAAGATCCTTTATCTGCTGTTCACATTTCTTTTCCTTGCATTCCTGTCTCAACCAGGTAAGAAACAAAATTAGTGATAATTTAGAAAGGATTGATAACTCACAATTTTCTAAACAAGTGTGAATATCACTGAAAGCAGGATAATTTTCAACATCTTTTTATTTTACTTTATAGAAATAGCTTTGAACTGTGTGGACTATTGACATAATGAGCCTCCAAACATTTTTCTTTTGCAATAAAATTTAAGATCCAGTAAATTATTAGACATTGAGGAGGGGCTGGAAAATTAATTCATTGATTCACTATTCTCGAAAGAACTTTATTGGAGGTTTTGTTGTTGTAGTTTATTTTTGTTGATTTGCTTCACTTTTAGTATTGGTTTACCAAATTCTCAGCAAAATAAGGTATGTTCTAAAGAGAATAAAGGGGCACAATGGAGTGGCAAATTTGGACCAGTGCCTCCCCACCTCCCCTCTTCCTCTTTCTCTTTTTCTCTCAGCCCACATCTTCTCACAGTTTTGGTGCTTTGAAGAGAATAGGAGGAGGAAGGAGTATTCGATACATTTACCACCTTAACTTATTTTTGAAAAATAAAGATGGAGAAAAATAAAAGATACATAGTAATCATTTAGTAAATTTGTTTGTACTCAATGGGGGAGAAAGAGAAGAAATTGCACCAAAATGTCACACATATTGATTTCAAACCAGAGATATTCTTATTAGGGATCATACCGGAGATATACAATAAAGAATTGCAATATTTAATCATGAATCTCTTGATAGCAGCTAGAATTGTATTTGCTAAAAATTGGAAAGGAGAAAAGTTACCTAATGATGAAGAAATTATTAAGAAAATGATGGATTGTGCTGAAATGAGCAAATTGACTTTTGAAATAAGAGAACAGGAAGATAGACAATATTATTTGATATGGGATTTATTTTATCAATGGATAGAGAATAAGAATTGGAAATAATTATGATATAAAGTGATGTTGAAACTTTTTGAAAGTAAGTTAAAATGTTTAGTGATAAATTGAAGAGAGGAGGAGCACAAAAAATGTCACCAACTGTTACACTATCTTTGATTGTATGCAGTGATAATGGTTTTTATATTGTGTTTTGTTTTGTTTCTTTTTGAAAATAAAAAAATCTATAAAAAAAAGAAAATATTAAGAGAATCATTTACACACAACGTCTCCATCCAAAACATTCAGCAGAACTAACTTATTTCCTAGCAAACAAGGATCCTTTGTAATAATGGAGGAAAATATATCACAGCAAGGACTTCCACTGGTATAAACCAGATCTTTTTATTCCCCTTACTATCTTAATGGATACAGTTATACCACCAATTCAACTCTATGCCAGACTTCAAATTCGTCTGGATATCAGATTTATTTGGGCTGCTGCAGGAAGATCAACAGAAAGGGATTCCTCTGGTTAGAGGAAACTCTCTGAACTGATAGGAGTCCTGCGACTCTGTGGAAAAAGACAGTGTCTTCAAAGAAAAAATGGATATAAATAACAAGGTCTCTTTACTCATTATTCACCTGTCTCCTCTTTTTCTTTTCACAGGGAATGCCGGCTCCCGTTGTCGCAGCCTACGAGGAGTGTGTGTTCGGTTTCCAAAGACTGGGTTTACCTGTTACGGGCAACAGGATTGTCCAAGAGGATATTGGTGCTGCCGTCAGTAAGAAAAATCTCCTCTAATAGAAATACTAAAAAATATATATTGAGACTATCTGCTTGATATTGTTTGCATTCACAAAGCTTTGCAAAGCACAGAATTTACCAATCTATTATCTTATCTCATTTGTACAGCTGGGGTGGGAAATAATGCCATCTCCATCTACCACCTGGAACGTCTTCAAGATATGGCCAATGACCTGAGATTTCCGCCTGCTGTTGCTTTATCTTTCTTTACATGAATCAAATTGCTATCTATCAAACTTGAAAACATTTATGCATTGAAGTAAAAATTGGCAAATATTCCTTGAAATAAAGCTAAATAAGCATTGCAAACATTGTGCAAATTCTTTAACTGGGACCAGGGGCATTATATTCCTATGAGAGACAGAAGGAGGGGGAGGAGGGTGGAGGGAGGGAAAGAGAGAGAGGGAGAGGGAGGGAGGCATCTCTTTGCCAACATTTCAGTGTGAAAGGTTTTATCCACATATTATGCTTTAATTTTAACCACATATTAACCACATATTATGCTTTAATTTCACACAGTCTTGTTGTTCCCCTTCTGTTTACTTATTGTAATGCTTACTTTGCCATTGAGGTTTTCCAGTTGATATGGTTGCTTGGACAGAAGTAGTATAAAATCAAATTTAAGCTATTAGCTAAGACCTCAGAAAGGAGCAAGAAAAAAAAGAATGACTTAGGTTTATACTTTTCTCAAGTTAAATACTTTGTGATACTACTTGGCATAAGAATGACTTTGTCCAATGACTCAATATCAGCATTGGCTGAGTGTTGATAAAAGAAAGGAAGATGTAGCAAGAGGAAATCTACATGAGAGAAGGGATCTTTTCCTGGACCATTCTTTTTGTTAAATAGACAGACCAACAGGTGTCCTAAAATTTATTTTAGTTACCAAGATAAACAAATAGATAGACTTCACAATAAAATCAAATGATCATGGGTCAGATAGGACCTGATGCAGAAAAACACACATAGCCAAAAAGTAAGGGATAGTATTGGGGACGCTGATCCTAATAAAGGGGTGTGATCTAAGAATATACACAGGTGAAAATATAATTTGTATAACCAACATCCGTTAAGCCTGTACCTATTTAATTTCCCCTACCCACCCACCCCCAAATTTCATTCACACACTTTCTGCTTTTCCTTTATTACAGGGTCTAAATTTATAAGTGAATGTAAATATTTAACTTGTGACACAAATCAGTCTATAAAATGTTAAAATCTCAGCTATGAATCATACTTCACTGAAAAGAATGATTAAAATACAAATAGTAATTACAAATGTAAGTCTACGACCAATAGTTTACACATATCTATTCTTTATTTGCCTTTTTACTGCACCATTTTTTACAACATAGGCAAAGTACACATAACACAGAAGTTACTGAATTACAGCTGGATTTCCCTTTTCCACTTTTATTCTCATCCCTCGTGTTTAGGGTCCTTTCTCAAATCAAATCTATTGTAGCATGAAGTTCAGAGGGGGTGGGATAGTCTAGTACACCTCAAAATGCTTTTTCCATCTCCTCTAGCAGTTCTCATTCACTTTAATAAAAGAGTTCATGGGAAGGGTGTGGAATCCCTATAACTACGGAATCTTTCTGATGATTCAGGTAACCAAGTCTGTTGTTACAACAGGTAAATACATACTTCCCTCAGGAGAAAGCCAACAATTATGTTTCAGAAAAATGTTGAAATGTCACATTTAGTATGGATCTAAGACTATGTGAACTGCATAACTGGATCATAACATGGTCATAATATGGTGAATATTATTTTACTGTTTATCTTTTTTTCACTTTATTCTAAACAAGATGTCAGTTTGTTCCTGAGATATCCTCATTGTCCTTTCTGCACACACTCATTACACAAGATCGTTTCTAGGATAACACTAGGAGCTCAAAATGATTTCTAGACTTCAAGGCACTTTTAGAAATACAGTTGGCCTCTACCTATTCCCCACGATTCTTGAGCAAAGAGCTACACTATTCAACATTGACTTTCTTTTCAGAGCTGCCAGTTTTGCCATTTTTAGTCTCAGTGATATTCATTGTGTGTTTTGTTAATTCACTTCTGTTTCTGCATGTTAATCTTTCTTGAGGGCCTGTGGCAATGTTGGCAGGGGGTAGTCCACAGAAATGGGCTCCACCCTAAAGGCAAAGAGTGCTTTGCAGGGCCAATTCTATCACAGGCAGGGAAGAGAAAGGAGGTCTAGGTCTAATAAACCCTGAAATGTTCTCTTATCTTCTCTAGCACTTCTCATTCAGCTACATAAGAGAGTCCAATGGAAGAGTGAAAAATTCTTACACCTACTGGATTTTCTTGATGATCCAAGAAACTAAGCCTGTTGCTACAGTACATAAATACATACTTCCCTCAGCTGCCAGCCCATAATTATGTTCCAGGCAAATGTTGGACAGCTTTATGTAGATTGAACCTAAGACTACATTGACTGCATAACTAACCCATAATATTCTGAAGACAGATGTTATGTTGGAATCTCACTAAGGGTATGGGGGAATATCTTGTGTTTCAAGACATTGAAATTATAATTTCTGACTCTATAAAATCTATGGCAAGTGAGATAAAATGAGGAGCAAAATCATCGAAAGATATTTAAGAGGAAGCCACAAAACCAGCAGTAATCCTCACACTAACCCACTTCCATTTCCAATCAGAAGTGTGTTTTAAACCAACACAAGAGTATTTTGAGAGAAAATATTTCATTACTTAAGAAAATGACCTCTTCTTATAGCAGAAGGGAACAACTGAGAAATTGCAAAAAAAAAAAAAACCAACAACCTTTTTATACTAATATAACTCTGGTACTATCAGTTGAGATAAACACTATTCAACTGTTAGCTGCTCACTTCTTCTCCTGCTCAAGATCTCATACAGCATAGAACATAGAATAATAGAATTGAAGGGGACCTCAGAGGTCTTCTAGTCCAACCCCCTGCTTGAGCAGGAGAACCTATACCATTTCAGACAAATGATATCTCTTTTGAGAGCCTCTAGTGATGAACATTCACAACTTCTGAAGGCAAGCTATTCCATTGGAGAGTATTGGGTCTAAAAATGGAACCTTGAGTTACCCCACTACTTACTTCCCTCCGTGAAAATGTAGTTGTACACTTTGTGTACAACTTCTCAGCCAGTTCCAAGCCCATCTGATGGTGTGGCTGTGTATGACACATTTTACTATCTTGCAAAGAAGTAGGTTGTGGTCTACTTCAACAAATGCTTTGCTGAAATCTAAGTATACTATGTCCATCACATTTTGCTGATCTACTAATTTGATCACTTTTTCAAGGAATGAAATAAGATTTTTTTTTTTTTTGGCATGATCTGTTTTTGATAAACCCATTTTGTTTTCTGGTTGTAACCTTGTTTACTTCTAGTTTTTGCCAATTTATTGCTGATTATCTTTCCCAAGGTCTTCCTAGGCACCCAAGGTCTTCCTAGGCATCAGATGACAGGCTGATTGGTCTGTTATTTCCTGAATTGTTTTTTTTTTCTTCCTTTTTTCAAAGTTTGGGACTATTTCAGCTTTTTTCCAGTCCTCAGGTAGTTCTCTGGAGATCCAAGAACTTTGAAAGATATGTTTCAGTATTCTGAAATCATGTCTCACAGTTCCGTCAGAACTCTAGGATGTAGTCCATCAGGACGTGGTAATTTAAATCCATCTAGAGTTGGCAGGCGTTCTCTTACATTCTTTTTGCATATTTTAATTTACATTCCTAACCAGTCATTTATAGTTTTGTTTTTGGTAAGTTGAGTAGTGTTTTCTTTTTGCATGAAGATAGATGTGAAGTATGAATTAAGCAGTTCTGCTTTCTCTCTACTGCCCATTACTTTTTGCCATTTTCTTGCATTAGTGGACTAATTGTTTCTTTGACTTTTTATTTTGTTTTATGTGATGAAAGAAATGTTTTTATTGTTTTTGACATTTGTTGAAAGTCTTACTCTGCTCAAAGCCTTAGCTTTCTGAACTACTTTCCATTTTTTGTGTTTGTTCTTTTCCCCCCTCAGTTGATCTGAGAATTCTTGGTGCAACCATGCTGTTTTTTTCTTAATCAGGGATCAAATTCAAACAGCTTTGTGAGAGATTTGGAGGAGGAAGCATGAGACGTATTAAACAGTCCTCTCCTCAGACAGAGAAGCACTACAATTTTTCTCAGTACCACAGAGGAGGTTAATTTGGTTGATTTAAAAATTTTAAAATCTTTGAGGGATTACAGGGTGGAAGCAGGATTTATGAAATTGACCTCATGAAACTTTGCATTAAGTTCCATCTTTTGAATGATAAAAAATTCAAGATAATAAAAAATGCTAACAGCACAGAATACCTTCATCTATTGCCTATATGACATCACTGCAATTACCAAATTCCCAAGAAACAACTGACAATACTAAAAAATCTGTCTCACAGTAAAAATTTTGTAATGATGAGTCTCAGCAGAGTAGAAAACTGTCCAAACATTATGGCATGTTGTATCCCGGCTTCACTTTCCATATGGCAAGTTAACTGAGACAACTGAAACTAAAAGGTTTCATCTCTCAAGCCTAACTATTAGTCCCAAACAACAAAATGTCATCAGCATAAATAATAAATAAAAGCCCTGGTCACTTCAAATGCTTTTCTAACAACCACTGAATAATATCAATTTCTTCACCCAGAAATGTAGGCAGCTTCTTTTCAAAGAGTGGTCCTAAATTATTTCTAAACCTAAATGTAAGTAATAGTCTCCATTTATTTTCTTATTCTTTACATGGCTTAAATTTGATTACCAAATACCAAGACAGTTTGTATCTGAGGTTTTCTCATTCCGCATCCTCTTATTACTTAAGGTAATTGCCCATTTCTTGGGTAATAGCAGGAGTTCAACATTATTTAGAGGTTTCAAGACACTTTTAGAGATGCAGCTGACTTAAACAGTTTCCCCATTAACTGCTTTCTGTGGTTTCTGAGCAAAGAACCACATTATTAAATACTGGTTTCCTTTTTCCCCAGAACTGCCAATTTTACCATTTTCAGTCTCACTTGGTCTGCTACTATTTAGTGTACAAGTGGTTAATTGATTTCTAATTTTGCATGTTCATCTTTTATGAAGTCCTGTATCAAAGCTATTTGAAGGGGATGGGATTCTCTTTAGTCCACAGAAATAAACTCCAACCCTCAAGGCAAAGCTTAAGAGATGTGGCTGGATACCAACTTTTCCATTCATTGCCAGAAATGTTTTCTTAATCCACTTCCTATCCATTGCGTGGGGTAAATGCCCTCATTTTGGGTTGGATCGTGACTTTTATCCTTCTGTATACTTTGATCAATAAAACCGGAATACATCTTCTAATTAAACTCATATTTATTGTAAGAAAATAAAGACATCTCACTATCTAAATTAGATTACATGTTGGCAAAGAATCCCCAGCCTGACCTTAGCTGGCTGGAGAACAAAGGAGAGTTTTTAGAAAAAGTGAAAGAATGCATGACATGCATAGTAGGTGCTGATAAGAGACTTGGCAAACTACGGTGAGTCTGACAGTCCAGAAATAATAGCTCTGCTGGTAAATATAAAAACGCAGTGACACCCCTTCTTTTGCCAGTTGAGCAAACATCAGGTACGTCATTAGATAAGGCACATCTTCTTACACAGATACTCTTGTTGAGCTGCTGGAAGCAGTTTGTTGAGCATGTCTGCAATCTGATCATGTGTAGATACATACTGTAATTTTACAAAAATTGTTTCACTAATTGTTTGATATTTCTATAATGGATGTCAATGTGTGTTGTGGCCCCGTCCTCTGAGCCTATCCCATTGGAGGAAGGAAGCTCTGAGCAGGAGGAAGAGGAGCCAGCCAGATCTCCCAGCCCCCCCACCTCTGGCACCGTCTCAGGTGCCAGCTGAAAGAGAGCCAAGTAGTGGGGAAACAGGTGTCTCAGATGAGAGTGAGGGAGAGACGTCATTCCTGGACGCACGCCAAAGAAGGCAAGATAAACACTTACAGCAGCTGTGGAGACGCATGAGGGAATAGACCTGAGTCACTGGACTGGAGTCACAGGATCAATGAGTCACTGGACCACACCCAGAGACTATATAATAGACAGGGGTGGTAATGATCTCTGTGATGAACAAATACTCTATCCGATAGGCATTGGAGTTAAAAAGCTGAAGCTGATCAAAGACTTTGCTGAATATTTGTGGTGCTTTTCTTTCTGTGTACTATTAAAGCCTTTGGCAGACGGCGTGCATATCGCTGCCAAGTTTGAGATAAGAACTGTGGAGTGTGCCAAGTGCTTCCTTAACCCTCGACTGGCTGTGTTTTTGTGGGTATCTGCAGAGGGGGACAGATCAATGTGTCTGGACCTAGAACCTGTGAAATGTGATTCAGAAATATAAACCACCAATTCGTTGTCTTCCAACACTGTGATTGGTCGGATCGGACGTGTCCAGATATCTGTGACCAAAGCATCAAACCACGTTAGAGAATTACATGCATCTGAAACACAAGCATATTCAGCTTCAGTAGAAGAACAAGAAACAAAATTCTGTTTACGCACTTGCCAATAAACAGGACATCCATTTAAGAACATCATATAACCAGAAGTACTTTTACGTGATTTCTTATCACTTGCCCAATCAGAATCTGCATAACAACTTAATTCTGCATAATTAGTGTGTGTTGGTTAACAATAACTTCATATGTTTAGTGTGCTTTAGGTATTTCAATAATTTCTTAATATATGACCAATGAAACTGTTTTGCCTTACCTACGTGTCGAGATAAGAGATTAACACTGAGTGCAATGTCGGGTCTAGTCCAACTACTAATGTATAACAGTGATCCAATAACTGAACGATAAAGTGTTTGATCCTTGAAATCGGGACTTGGTTCATGTGTTAAGTTGTGAAAATCTGTTTGCATGGGTGTCTTTGTTGTGTTAGCATCCTTCATGTTGCAATGATGCAAAATTTGTTCAATTTTATCTTCTTGTGAAAGACTAAACCCCTTCTGTGTTTTTTCAATCTGAACACCTAAATAAGTGCTAATATGACCTAAAGATTTCAATGTGAAGTATTTCTGCAAAGCTTTGGCAAATATCTCACTCATCTGCTTATTTGGACCAATGTAAATAATATCATCAACATAAACAAGAACTATCTCATATGCATTGTTAGATCTTTTTGTGAACACGCACTCATCAGTTTCGGATTTAATAAAGCCCATTGAATTTAGTTTGTCAGTAAGACATAAGTACCACATTAAACCAGACTGTTTCAGACCATAAAGACTTTTGTTTAGAAACCAGGTATCCCCTTCTTGCTGTCAGAATCCTGGAGAACCTCTCACATAGATCTCTTCATCTAGGTCAGCATGTAGATAAGCGGTGTCAACATCAAACTGGAAAACTTCTAAACCAAGGATAGTTGCAGTGGCTAAAGCAATTTTTACACTTTCAGTTCTGACTGTCGGTGAGTAGGTATTAGTGTAGTCCTCAGGATAACGTTGAGCGAAACCCTGAGCTACAAGTCTGGCCTTGTACAATGACTAACCATTTGGTTTCTTTTTGATTCTGTAGACCCATTGAGTGCCAATGACCTTTTTATTTGCTGGAGGTTTTGCAGGCGTAAACACCTTAAGTTTCTTTAGACTGTCCATTTCAGCCTGCATTGCATCATACCATTTCTCTTGCTCTGAATCAGGAAGATGTTTGATTTGTGTGAAGTTATCAGGAGGAAGTGTAACATTACAAATCAAAGGCAAGGGTGCTTTTGTCAGTTGCCACGAATATCGCTGTGGAGGGACTCCCTTTGTGGCCCTCTTGGAATGCCTCAGAACAGTTGTCCATTCTTCTTCCATTTCGTCCTCGTCTTCATCATCGTCGCTAGCATCAGCATCCGCGGCTTGCGAAGATGGAACATCATGTTTGGAAGAACTGGTGGATGGAACATTTGCCTGTGAATCTTGGTCATCAGGCTGTGTGGCATCAGTAACATCATCTCTAGGAAAATAAACTCCAGGATCATTGGAATGAATCCTGGACCAGTCAGCATCTTCCTCAAAATTAGCAGATTGGGAAGTCACTAGTCTACGATTAGAGTCAATAAATTTGCTCCATTTTGAATTGTCATCAAAACCCATAAATCTCAGTCTCTTTGCTGCTGGACCTCCTTTCCTTTCCTTTCCACGATCACTCTGGATTCTGGCGATGCTTACTCCATGTTGGGTAGAAACAAGGGCTGCAAAGTCTTTAAAGATCTGAAAGGTCTCAGATTTTTCTCTCATTGGATATACATATCCATATCTAGAATAATTATCAACAATTGTTAAAAAATATTTTCTACCACCAGTTGTTGGCAGAAATGGACCAACTATGTCAGTGTGTACCAAATCAAAAATGCGTGTTGACAGCCATGTAGCATGTTTTGGAATGGCTGCTGCTTTGGATTTGGCTTTCTTGCAGACAGCACAATCCAGAAACACCTTACACCCCTTTAGATCCAAACCTTTTGCGAACTCCGGCATTTTTCTAAGAACCCGGAAGCTGGCATGTCCCAATCTTCTATGCCACTTATGGATGCACCTGGAATGCAAAAGTTTACCAGTTAGTGAATTTTCAACCTTAACAGTTTTATGAGGAACCTCAGGCTTGCTCTGAGCAACCTGTTTCCCAATTTTCTTTTTGTTGGCTTTAGGAGCCTTTGGAGTAGAAACAGGATCTCTCACTGGGACATCCCTCTCTGGGCCTGTGCTCTCCTCTTTTGGAGTTTGTATACTTGCCTGTGCTTGCAGTTTAGATTTTGGTTTTAAGTAATAAACACCACCAATTAACATGGTTTCAGCAACAATATCTCCATCTTTAACTATGTAACTTGCTTTCTCGAGGTGGTGAACCTGGAACTTTAAAACTCTAGACAAGTGAGCCTGACTAAGCAAACTAAAAGTTGCTGTCGGTATGTAGCAGACATCAGGAATGAATGCATTGAGCTCTTCAACATAAACAGTTCCTTTTTCTTTGACCTGACAAGGATGATTGGAAAAAGAATAAAGTTCACGTAGTTCAGGTTCAGGCTTGTGCATCTCTGTGAAAAGTTCTTTTCTGTAAGTAACATGGAAAGCTGCACCACTGTCCAAAGTCCACAAAAGCCGTCTGTCATACTCTGGATGAGGTTGTGGATCATTGGTTAAAGCCAATGTGGCGAGTGGAGCTTGTGAATCACGCCTTGGACCACAACGACCTTGTCTACCACCTCTGCCTCTGCCTCTGGAGTCTGTTCCTCTGGGCTGGTACATGACGGGAGCTGGAACTCGTTGGGGACAATCCCGGGTTGCATGTGCCACACGGTTGAAGATGTTGCATCTTGGCATCCTTGGAGCATAGGTCCTTCCTTGGAAGGGACGCCTAGCTGGAGCTCTTGATGCGGGTGGTCCTCTCAAATGTGGTGTGGCTAACATCAATGCTTCTTCTTCAATTAAGAGTCTGCACACATTGTCCACTGTGCGTTGAGCAATAGGCACTTGGTTAATCTTTGTAATGGCATCTTTCCATTCATAGTTCAAAGAGTTAATGATAATACTGATCATTTGAATATCTTCAATAGGATAGCCCCTTTCTCTCAATTCTTTCCTCATACCTTTCAGTTTGGTCAAATGTCCTCCAATTTGTTCACTAGGTTTCAATTTCGAACCATGGAATTCAGACATGAGCAAACATGAAGACTCAATTGAGACAGGCCTGTAGCAATTTTCCAATTGGACCCAAATTTGTTGGGCTGTTGCATCAGGTGGAAAAGTAACCTGCAGTTCATGGACATCAATAATGTTGTGCAGGCTTTAGTCTCTAAGTCTCTTATTTCAGGTGTCCATGGTTGGGCAGGAGGGTTAAACACCATATGATGTGTGCCTTCTCTGCGTAGCAAAAGTCCAACCTCTTATTTCAGGTGTCCATGGTTGGGCAGGAGGGTTAAACACCATATGATGTGTGCCTTCTCTGCGTAGCAAAAGTCCAACCTCACTGACCCAGGCCTTGTAATTCTGTCCTGACATCTTTAATTTTGACTCACCAGCCAGTGGAGCAACAGAGTATGCCTGCTGGGGAATAGGCATTTGAGGTGCTGGCTGTGGGGGTAAAGGCACTTGTTGTGCTGGAGGTGGACCAGGGGCTGGCCTGGTTGTACAGCTGGAGGCACGTGTGCATGAGCTTGTAGCTGTGGCATTTAAGCTGCAATATTAAAATGACTTGCTGGAGATGCAGTCATTTGCCTTTGCTGCATTAAGTGTTGTGGTGCTCCATATAAAAAGACACCAGCACCACCAGGGGGTGCTGAAAATTGAGCCTGTGGAGACACTTGTGGCATTGCAGTCTGAATCTCTAAGTGAGTTAAGGACATATCTGACAAAGTCTGTTGCAATGCCTGTAATCGCTCTCTCTGATGCATTTCAGCTTTCTCTTGTAAATTACTTTGGCTGGCAGATAATGCTGCAACTTTAGTTGTAGGCAGCTCAGATAATCTTTCTGCCTGCATGGCATTTGTAATTTGAGAATAATGTGGCAAATGTGACGTGTGCACAACTCTCTGTTCTGATTTGCCTGACACAATATCCACCAGGGGGTGTGTCTTTGGCTCTGAGGGAGAAGAAGGCAAAATGGCATTTTTTGAGATTTCAAAAACGCAGGATTCTCTCTTATCTGGCTCAAGCCTAGATAAAGCCATTTTTGCCTCGGATAGCTCACGTTCAAAAATTTCTATCTGGTCACAATAGTTTCTTATAGCTTGCTCATGAGGAGTGACTCTGAAGGTTTGAGAGGGATAATAAAATGTTTCTCCCTCTGCGTGGGAGGAAAAAGGCTTTGCCATTTGTGAAATTTTTGGTTTGGCCCCAAGCATTTCAAAATCAGAAGGCTCTAGGAATACAGTTTGAGAGCATGCATAATTAGAAGGGAGAGTTACTGACCTCGGTCGTAGTGCTTTGCCTTCAAAAACAGCTCCTGTATTATTTTCTTTCTGAAGCTTCGTTAAGAGCATTTTTTCTGATTCTTCTGCTTCTCCCATGGTTTCTTCTTCTTCCAGCTGGATGACTGGTGCCAGTGGGTTGAAAGAGATCAAATCATTTGTAGAGAGTACTTTAAGTTTCATTTGTTATTCTCCTGCTTCTAGCTGAGTGGCAGATGCCAGAGGCTGAAATCTTGAGATCTTTCTATGTCATCCTCATCTGAAGAGGATAAAGCTTTGGGCTTCATTCTGTCCTTTTCCTTCATTTTTCCTTTTTTCTTCTTTCTCGGCATCTTAGAAGTTAATTATTTAGTGTTCTGCAGTCACTAAATCAACTATCTGTCTAATTAGCCTAGATGGTCATGATCAAAAGTAACAAACCAGGAAAAGCCATAAATCAACCATCCTCCTGCTACCATTGTCAGAGCGGCAATCAGCCCCGTTACCTTGCGTGGGGTAAATGCCCTCATTTTGGGTTGGATCGTGACTTTTATCCTTCTGTATACTTTGATCAATAAAACCAGAATACATCTTCTAATTAAACTCATATTTATTATAAGAAAATAAAGACATCTCACTATCTAAATTAGATTACATGTTGGCAAAGAATCCCCAGCCTGACCTTAGCTGGCTGGAGAACAAAGGAAAGTTTTTAGAAAAAGTGAAAGAATGCATGACATGCATAGTAGGTGCTGATAAGAGACTTGGCAAACTACGGTGAGTCTGACAGTCCAGAAATAATAGCTCTGCTGGTAAATATAAAAACGCAGTGAAGAAGGCACAGAAGAGGCTGTACTTCCTGAGAATGCTCAGGAAGATAAATCTATCTCAGCATCTACTTCTGTCCTACTATTGCAGCACCATTGAGAGTGTCCTGACATACGGCATTCTTGCATGGTATGGGAGTAGCTCTGTAGCAGACAAAAAAGCTCTACAGAGAATCATTAAAACTGCCCAGAATATTATCGGACTCCAACTACCAGCCCTGGACAACATCTTTGAATCTCGCTGTTTGAGGAAGTTGCATAACATTCTCAGAGACTCTTCCCATCCTGCTTACAATCTTTTTGGACTGTTGCCTTCTGGCAGAAGATACAGAACAATTAAAACTCAGACCACACATTTTCTGAATAGTTTTTATCCCAGAGCTATAATTGCACTCAACAATGAACTAAAGGGCCACCATCAGTGGACTGTTGGACAGTATTACTTGGTCTGTTGTGTAGATGTTTGGGTGGTTTTAGGGGTGGGGAATTGTGGGTGGGAGTGTGCTGGTGATTATGTGTGTGGGACCTGGTCTTTGGGTGTCAAGTAAATTTCGTTGTGTATACTGTGTATACACATACAATGACAATAAAGTTTATTTATTATTAATTTTAGGCACCAGCATATAACAATAAAAAGACTGTACAAAAAAAATCACATTATGAGAGGGTGAATCAGATAGGGCATGATATATACACACACAGAGCCAACAAATGAGGGTTGCTATTGTGCATACTATTATAACTATGATAATAAAGGAGGATGATCTGATAATGTTGGGTATCAATGTTCTGGCAAGCGGAGAATTTGGCATACTAGATGCTTTGAACATTCCATCACAATAGCCTGAAACTTTCTGAATCAACTCCGCTGAAAAATTTCCTCATTGGTGACATGGTTGTGCCAAGGGATTCCCAGAATGGGGGTGTAAATATTCAATTTATGACAGAATAATTTAACCCCATGGACACAAACCAATTATTTCCATTCAGTGTTCTACTCATGATCAAGACCTTGGGAAACTGGACTGTCCAAAGGGATGCAGGTGCTGTAGAAGGTAAGAAAGATCTCTTCTAATATAGATGCCCCAGATGTTTATTGAGATACTCTGCCTTATATTGTTTGCATTCACAAAGCATTGCAAAGCACTGGTGTGAACAGGAAGAGGGTTTCAAGGAAAATACTGTGAAAATAGAAGAATAGAAGAGAATAATTTTGCGGTTCATGTGGAAGAAAATACCTTATACACACTTTAATCATCCTATTATTTATCTCATTTCCATAGGTTCCCTGGAAAACAATGCTGTCTCCATCTACCACCATGGATATCTTCAAGATCTGGCCAATGACATGACATCACTTCCTGATATTGCTTTATTTTTCTTTGTTGTAGTAGTAGTTAGTTGCAACGTCATGTCTGACCAATCGTGACCCCATGGACAACGTTCCTTCAGGCCTTCCTCTCTTCTACCATCCTCTAGAGTCCATTTAAGCTCATGACTACTGCTTCAGTGACTCCATCCAGCTACCTCATTGTCTGTCATCCCTTTCTTCTTTTGCCCTCAATTTTTCCCAGCATTAGGCTCTTCTCCAGTAAGTTCTTCTTTCTCATTAGGTGGCCAAAGTATTTGAGTTTCATCTTCAGGATCTGGCCTTCTAAAGAGCAATCGGGGTTGATCTCCTCTAGGACTGACCGGTTTGATCGCCTTGCAGTCCAAGGGACTTGCGGGAGTCTTCTCCAGCACCATAGTTCAAAGACCTCAATTCTTTAGCACTCAGTCTTTCTTATGGTCCAACTTTCACAGCCATACATTGCAACTGGGAACACCATAGCTTTGACTATACGCACTTTTGTTGGCAGGATGATGTCTCTGCTTTTTAGTTTGCTGTCTAGATTTGCCATAGTTTTCCTCCCCAGGAGCAAGCATCTTTTAATTTCTTGGCTGCAGTCCCATCTGCGGTGATCTTGGAGCCCAAGAAAATAAAATCTGTCACTACCTCCATTTCTTCCCTATCTATTTGCCAGGAATTGAGAGGGCTGGATGCCATGATCTTAATTTTCTTAATGTTGAGTTTCAAGCCAACTTTTGTACTCTATTTCTTCACCCACATCAAGAGGCTGTTTAGTTCCTCTTCACTTTCTGCCATTAGAGTGGTATCACCTGCATATCTGAGGTTGTTGATATTTCTCCCAGCAATCTCAATTCCAACTTTTGATTCATCTAGCCCTGCCTTTCTCATGATGTGATCTGCATATAAGTCAAATAGGCAGGGCAACAGTATACAGTCTTGCCGGACTCCTTTCCCAATTTTGAACCAATCAGTGATTCTGTATCCAGTTCTCACTGTCGATTCTTGACCCACATATAGGTTTCTCAAAAGACAAATAAGATGGTCTGGTACTCCCAACTCTTTAAGAACTTGCCACAATTTGTTGTGATCCACACAAACAAAGGCTTTAGCATAGTCAAGGAAGCAGAAGTAGATGTTTTTCTGGAACTCCCTAGCTTTCTCCCTGATCCAGCGTATGTTGGCAATTTGATCTCTAGTTCCTCTTCCTCTTCGAAATCCCACCTGTCCTTCTGGTAGTTCTCAATCCACATACTGCTGGAGCCTAGCTTGTAGGATTTTAAACATAACCTTACTAGCATGTGAAATGAGTACAATGGTGCGATAGTTTGAACATTCTTTGGCATTGCCTTTCTTTGGAATTGGAATGTAAACTGACCTTTTCCAATTCTTTGGCCACTGTTGAGTTTTCCAAATTTGCTAGCAGATTGAGTGTAGGACTTTTACTGCATCATCTTTTAAGATTTTGAATAGCTCATCTGGAATATTGTCACCTCCACTAGCTGATTTCTGATTTGATCATCTAGTGATATCCATGTGTAGAGTCATCTCTTGGGTTGTTAGAAAACAGTGTTTGCTTTGACCATCATATTCTCTTCACAACATTCTATCAGACTGTGCCCTCTTCATTTTGTACTCCAAGGCCAAATTTACCTGTTATTCCAGTTATTATTTTGGCTTTCTACTTCAGCATTCCAATCCCCCATGATGATAAGGACATCATTTTTTGATGTTAATTCTATAAGGTGCTGTAGAAATTCATAGAACTGGTCAATTTCATCCTCTTCAGCACCCAGTAGTTGGGGCATAGACTTGGACTCTATGATATTGAATGGTTTGCCTTGGATTCGAACTGAGATCATTCTGTCATTTTGGGGATTGTATACCAGTATTGCTTTTCTCACTCTTTTATTGACTATGAAAGCTACTCCATTTCTTCTGAAGGATTCTTGTCTGCAGTAGTATGCCTGATGGTCATCTGAATTAAATTCACCCAATCCTGTCCCTTTTAGTTTGCTGATTCCTAAGATGTCAATGTTCAGTCTTGTCATCTCTTGTTTGACCACATCCAGATTGCCTTGATTCATGGATCTTACATTCCAGGTTCCTATGGAGAATAGATATTTACAGCATTGGACTTTCCTTTCACCACCAGATGCATCCACAGCTGAGCGTCCTTTCGGCTTTGGCTCAGTCGCTTCACTCTTTCTGGCACTACTAGTACTAGCCCTCTCCTCTTCCCCAGTAGCATATTGGACACCTTCTGACCTGAGGGGCTCATCTTCTGGTATCATATCTTTTTTTCTTTTTGGTATTGTCCATCGGGTTTTCCTGGCAAAGATACTGGAGTGGGTTGCCATTTCCTTTTCCAGTGGATCACGTTTTGTCAGAGCTCTTTGCTATGACCTGTCCATCTTGGGTGGCCCTGCTTCATTGAGCTATGCAAGCCCCTTTGCCATGACAAGGCAGTAATCCATGAAAGAGTTATTTTTCTTTGTACAAATTAAATTGATATCCATCAAACTGTACAGTAGTAAAATTTGAAGTAAAATTTTGCAAATTTCCGTTGAAATACAGCTAAATGAAGATTACAGTTGTTGTGTGACTTCTATACGAAGGACTTGGGGCATTATATTCACTACAAGAATGACTACAAGTAACTACAAGAATATGTGTGTGCATGCATCTGTGTGTGCATACATATGTGCGTGGGTGCATCCGTATCTCTTTGAATACATTTCAGTTTGGAAGACATTTCCTGCTCTTCAACCATACATTGCGCCATAAAGTCACATAGAATGTCTCTTCTCTTTCTATTTCTTAATTTACTTAGTAATTACATTGCCATTGACCTCCATTGTGGAATCCAACCATTCAGTCAGAACTGAGGAAGCTTCTTGGATGAGAAGTGAAACATTCTCAAGGAAAAAACCCCAAGCAAATCCAGTTGCCTGCTGGAATTTTTAAAATAAATAAATACTTCCTTTTTAATTGCCAAAGAAAATACAAAATCCAAAAAGCAAAAGGTGTAACACAAAGGCAAATACAAGAAACAAATAGTACAAAAAAAGGTATTCCAGCTGATGTGGTTGCTTGGGAAGAAGTAATACAAAACAAATCCTAAAATATTAAGACCTCTCAATGAAACATAAAAGATAAATATATAAATAAATGTATTAAGCAAAAATTCCTGGAATACTACTAAAAATAAGCATGATTCAATATCTATGGAGGAACCTGGAAAATGCACTGCAGAAATCAGCTTTGGGAATGAGATCACAAATTCTCTGTGTGTGTCTGTCTCTGTCTCTGTCCTTGTCTCTGTCTCTCACATATAAAATATTTCCATTTTTGAATGATTAAAAACTCAAGATAATAAAAATGCTAAGAGCAAAAATGACTTCTTGAATCACTTTTATCTGTTACCTCTATGTTATCAGTCCAATTATCAAGACAGATTCCTTAGGAAAGAATTATTAATACTAAAAAAGCAGTAAAATATATGGAATCATGAAGCATGATACAGAAGAAAACCATCCCAACATTGTGGCCTCTTATACTATGGATTCACTTTCCATTATCTTACTTAATGTGATTTCTAAACATTGAGTCAGTTTGTCCCTGCAGTTTCCTCATTACCCTTGCTGCACACAGTCATTACAAAAGGTAACTGGCCATTTCTTGGATTACAGCAAGATTACAACAAGCATGTTGTTTCTAGGTCTTAAGGCATTTTGAGAGATAAAGTCGGCTTCCACAGTTTCTTCATTGCCTTCTTCCTATGGTGTTTTTTTTGTTTTGTTTTGTTTCTAGAGCTGTCAATGTTACCATTTTCAGCCTCACCAGTCTACTAATGTGCATCTTCATCTTTCATGAGAGTCTGGAGCAAAGCTATGGGGGGTGGGAGTCATCTATAGTCCACAAAAATGGGCTCCATCCTCAAGGCAAAGTTTGGGTGATGTGGCTGAATAGATAGGCAGGAGAGAAAAAGAGGAACTAGTCTAATACAGTCCGAAATGTCCCTTTTCTAGAGCACTTTTCTTGTAGTTGAATAAGAGAGCCAATGTGAAGAATGTGAAATTCTGACACTGAATGGTGTAACTCTTTTGCTCTGCCAGGTGAATACATTTTATCTTCATTTATTAAATCTGTTTGTCACCCATCTCACTGCAATATTCTTTCAGCTGGCAGTCCACAGCTATAGGTGTCCCAAGCAAATATTGAACAGCTGCATTTACTTTGGGTCTAAGAGTATAAGTATATAACTAAGCCTGAAAATTGTGTTGTGTGACAGATCTCAAATTACTAGGTCAGTGGAGGTATGGGAGAATGTCTTGTGTTGAAAGCATCTCTACATCTCTATAGCATCCATGGCAGCTGACATTTCATTCTCATCCCAAATGAGGTAACATAAGGGCCCCCCTCCCAAGAGGCTTTTCACTGAGCTGAGGGACACCCATGGAGACCTCAGAATAATGGAAGATGTATGAGAAAAACCTACCCAAGAGTGTTACCAGAAAGGCTGTGTGCCTTCTATGTATTTTTCATCTTCCACAGATTTTCAGGCAGGAGGAAAGAACTGCATTCTCTTTGTTATTCCTGGTCAAGCTTTACACAAATAAAGCATAATGTAAACTCCCTGTATGCTCAGCAGTTAACTATGCAAAATACTCATAGAAATGACTCAGCTAAATGTGTCCCTTTACAATAATGAAGCCATATGTAGAAAATTTGTTCACCATTTTTAAAATAGACGGCTGATTTTCTTTTCTGCCATTAACCTACAGACTTTATATCCATGTCCACATTTCACAGAAACCAAATCTTTATATAACCCAGGGCTCTAAGGCATTGAAATCCTGAGTTTTTTTCCTTCCACTTTTCCAAGTCAACGTATACCTTGTAAGGAGCCTGATCTATGTTGATTCTCCAGTTCTTTGCATTTGGAGTGCACATTCAGCCCTCTATTCTCATGTTGATAAGAACATCTGAATGACCCACTTTACCATGTGTGTCTTCACTTGATAACATATAGTATAGAAGTGATACATAGACAAAAGAGTGGATTCAATCACATTGTATACCATTTTCATTCTCCCCATCCCAATATCTCTTCTTATGCCAGATGAACTTTGTAAAGACCTTAAATCTCCTATTTTTCATGAGATCATCTTTCCCAAAGTCATCCTCCTGAAATCTGAGTACAGCAAAAGACATATCCCATATCTAAGAATTCTTCATTAGGTCCAAATGTCACATTTGCATTCCCAGGATCCAAAGCAGACATCCACAGATTAGGTAGGTAGGTAGGTAGGTAGAGAGAGAGAGAGAGAGATTAGACAGACAGGTGTGTGTGTGTGTGTGTGTGTGTTTGTGTGTGTGTGTGTGTGTGTGTGTGTGTGTGTGAGAGAGAGAGAGAGAGAGAGAGAGAGAGAGAGAGGGAGAGAGAGAGATGACACGCACATAACACAGCGTGTTGATAACACATACTATAGAAGTGATACATATACAAAAGAGTGGATTCAATTACATAGTCACCCCATATACCATTTTCATGCCAGATGAACTTTGCCATTGGAAGTGAAGATCTTAAATGTCACTGTGTTATTTATTTGCCAGCTGAGCGTCCATTCTGAGCAGTACAGTACTCTGCCAGAAAACTTCATTATGTCTCTGTAGAAACAGAGATAAGACTGGTTCTGTGAAGTTTTAAGCTACTGTGCATGTCTATATTCTTTCTTTTCTAACTTCCTGATTTATGCTTCTTTTGTTCGTCTGTGTGATACAACTGCTGGTAAAATGTAGTTAGCTAGTTTTTTTATCTTTATAATAAAATGTTTCTTAAAATACATTCGGGTTTTCTTTCTTTAAAGTATACAGCATGGAAAAACAAGATCCATCCGTCTCTAAACAAGTGTGATTACCCCACGGGGGGGGGGGAACGGGGCTGATTTACGCTCCGACATATGGTAGCAAAAGCATGGTTGATTTACGATGTTTTTTCTTTGCCGTTGCTCTGCTGATAAAGCGAATAGGCTATTAGGCAGACAGTTAGTCCAGCAACCGAGGAACGCTGATTAATTACTGCAAATATGCCAAGAAAGAAAAAAACCAAATGAAGAGCACAGTCTGCTGAAGACATAAATCTCTTTGATGAAGCAGCGAAGAAAATTTTACAGAGGCTTTCAACTTTTCAAGCCCCACTTGCTTCAGCAACCAGGCTTGATGAAGGTGCTGTTGGGGGAGCTTATCCTGAAGATGACGTGCTACTGAGGTCAGTGACGCCCACTTCTGATTCTACACGCCCCCAATTAATTTTTAAAAAATTTACTACAGAAGTCCAGGAATTTGAAAGGCCTGGTGCCAAACTTAAAATTCCACAAGTGGTTGGGCATTCCTTACCCACAGAGAGAGGTGAAATTCATTATTCTCCTCTTAGCCCTGAACAAACCCTGCAAGACAAGGCTGTGCAAAGTTATTGTGATCAAATAGAGGTTCTAGAACATGAGCTGTACAAGGCAAAAGTGTTTGTTTCTATACTTAAGCCAGATAAGAGGGACTCTCATGTTTTTCAAATTCCTGAGTCCTCCATTTTGCCTTCTTCTTCTTCGAAGCCAAAACCTCTCCGACAGGAGGGTTTTGTGTCAGATGAATTAGAACAGAAAGCTGCGTCTAGATCACAATTACCTCATGATGTTATGACTTCTCAGATTATACATGACGCTGCTACAGCAGCAAAGTTTTCTGCAATGCCTGAAACTAGTGTTGCAACACCATCTACTGGCGAAAGTAATTCACAAGATAAAACTGAATTGCTTTACAAGTTGCAAGAGCATTTACAACAATTACACCAAATATTTTCAATGATGTCTCTAAATCAATCAGTTCTTAAGGCTGCATCACCATCTGTGCCTTCACAGGCTCAATTTTTAGGACCCCCTGGTGGTGCTGGTGACGTTTCTCCTATTTTAGATGGAGTACATCAATGCTTAATGCAGCAAATACAGGTGCCAACGGCTCTAGCAGGCCATGTCAATATTGCAGCTCAAGCACCAGTGGCAGCTGCAATACAGCAGCCTCAGGTTCAAGTACAAGCGCCTCCAGTTGCACAGCCTGCACAACCAGCACCACAAGTACTACAAGCGTTGCCTGTTCCAGCACCACAAGTACTACGAGCGTTTTTACCTGCACAACCAGCACAAATGCATGTTCCTCAACAGGCATCTTCTATTGTTCCACTGGCTGGTGATTCGAAATTAAAGCACTCAGTGTTAGGATATGATTTGGGCCTAACAGTTGTCCAGGCAATATATGTGTTCTGTGACTTTAAGTTTTAATGCTGCATCATGCTGCAATGCTGAGTCATGCTATAATTAATTGTAATTTAACAATGTATTTAAGAAGGGTACTGTAAGGTATTCAGTAAATGATAAGCTGCCATTGCGTGCGTGCGTGTGTGGGTGGATCTGCTACCATCCGGGGTTTGTGAACCAACTACTGTTTGTTTGGTAAGAGTTTGTTTGGAGTTAACCAGTAAAGACTTGGACTGTTTAGAAGACTACGAGATTGTTTATTTTCCACTATAAAGAAAACTTTTGATAACACCATTTTGTATGTATCTCTATCTCAGTGCTCTCAGCAACGTTTCTCTGTGCACTTTACTCTGCTAGTTGTTACACAACAACAATATCCTTAACATTGGTTATGGGCCCAGAGCCAACCAACCAGAACTAACTAGGATTTTTTCAGAGTTAAACTGAGAGCTTGTTTGAGTTTGTGAGTAGTACAAACTGTGTTTGTGATAAACAATCTACGTGAAGATGGCACTAGAACAAGCAGAAACTTTTTCCATGATAACCCGGCTGGACAGAACAAACTATGTATCCTGGTCTACAAAATGTGGTCTACTTTTGCGTAGAGAAGGACTGTGGGACATAGTTAATAATCCACCGGATGTAACAGCATGGGATCCTGCTGATGAGGAAGATGCCAAGAAAGTAGCCAAGTTTAACAGAGACAATGAATGAGCTCTATGTATTATTGGACTGACACTGAGTGACCAGCAGCTTGTCCATCTCCATGGCGAAGAGTCTGCTGCTAGGTGTTGGACCAAGTTGAAGAGACTATATGTTCGTGACTCTGTGGGTGCTCATATATATCTCACACGAAAATTATTTAGACAACATCTTCTTAAAGGGGGAGATATGATGGCTCATTTGGAATCCATGACCAGAATTTTCCAGGAGCTGCATGAAAAGGAACTTGTTTTCTCTGAACTACAACAAGTTTACATAATTCTTTCTTCTTTGGACGATAGTTATGACAACTTTGTTTCTTCGTTAGAGGTTTTGTCCAGAGATGAACTGACATTGGCTGGCATAACTGGTAGGTTGTTGGAAGAATCCAAAAGAAGACAAGAAAGGGATCAGTTGAGAGTGCAACAACCAAAAGAAGATAAAATGTACTCAACTGCTTATTTTGTAAAATGTTGTTATGCTTGTGGAGCTAAAGAGCATATAGCTAAATATTGTAAAAATAAGAAAATGCCTGTTAGGAACAATAATAGACCCAAGAAGGGTTGTAATTTAGCTATATCTAGTTCAACTACTGATGTTAATCAGGATTGTTGGGTTGTTGATAGTGGTGCTTCTCAATCTATTACTAGAAATAGAAAATGTTTTGTTAAAATGGAGAAGAGTAACCAACATGTTAAACTAGCAAATGGCTGGAAAGTTAAGGTAGCTGGAGAGGGTGTTGCTCGTTGGTCATTAAGTAATGAACCATTGCCTATGTTATATATTCCTGGTTTAAAATTCAATTTATTATCTGTTAAATCTTTGGTACAATTTGGGTTTACAGTAACATTTAAAAATGATAAGTGTCTTATAGAGAAAGATGGCAGGGTTGTTACTGCAAGTCTAGAAAATGATTTATTCATTTTAAGGGAGAACCCAGTATTGGTGGCTAAGTCTAAGTCTGTTTATGAGAATGTTAAACCACATGATGAATGTATTCATCTGTTACATCGGAGACTTGGGCACTTAAATTTCAGGACGTTAAAGAAGACAGTGCAATTATCGGAAGGGATAAAACTACAAGCATGTAGTAAATATCTGAACTGTAATGCCTGTAGTCAGCAAAAAAAAGTAGGGTTACACCAGCAAACCGTGTTAATGGTTTTAAAACTACAAAGCCATTAGAGGTAGTGTTTATAGACCTAATTGGACCCAAGAAACCCAGTATAGGAGGTGCGTGCTATATTCTAAGCATAGTAGACCATTATTCAAGATATGGATTCTGTTATCTTATGAAAACAAAATCTGAAACATTCCAGCATATAAACAACTGGCTGCGTTTTGTGGAAAGGAAGCAGAAATTTAAAGTTAAATGCTTAGTGACCGATAATGGTACAGAATTTACTAACCAAAGGTTAGAAAAGTTTTTGCAGGATGCAGGGATCCAGCATAAACGATCTGCTCCGTACAGACCAGAGCATAATTCCTATATTGAGAGGCGAGGTCAAACATTACAAGCCATGATTAGAACTATGTTGGCAGATTCTGGTTTGCCTGAAAATTTATGGGGCGAGGCTGTTATGTGTGCTAACCATGTGCTAAACAACGTGGTTCATTCCTCTACAGATGAAATACCATTCATCTTATGGCATGGGAGAAAACCAAATCTTAGTTATTTACACACATTTGGAGCCCCAGCTCCAAATATGGGTACATATTCCATCTAGTGTTAGGAGAAAAGATCAACAAAGAGCCAGAAAAATGTTTTTTGTTGGCTATGAATCAAATCATAGATCTTTTAGATTTTGGGCACAGGGTACTACTAGTGTTTACTGTAGTGCAAGTGCTAAATTTCTAGAGCCCGAAGGATGGGATAAACTAGAGCGTGCAGATTTCAGACATGATAATACTGTTAGTATAGAGCATCATATCCCTGATGAGAGTCCTGAGGATATAGATACTGTAAAATCCTCTATTAAGGTTGAGGAACAGGAAGTAGGTTTAGGGGAGGATGAAACTGACACATCTGAATTGAGTCCTGTATTGCCTAGAAGATCTACTAGGGAAAGGCATCCACCGGATCGATATAAGGCAACTGTAGTTTGCCAAGGTTCTGTCAAACATAAAGCATGTTGTGAAAGCTATGGATTAAGGATCTAAACTGTATGTATTGTATCTAAACTGTATATATTGTATTTAAACTGTATATATTGGCCTGTCCAAAGGGGAGCATGTTAGGATATGATTTGGGCCTAACAGTTGTCCAGGCAATATATGTGTTCTGTGACTTTAAGTTTTAATGCTGCATCATGCTGTAATGCTGAGTCATGCTATAATTAATTGTAATTTAACAATGTATTTAAGAAGGGTACTGTAAGGTATTCAGTAAATGATAAGCTGCCATTGCGTGCGTGCGTGTGTGGGTGGATCTGCTACCATCCGGGGTTTGTGAACCAACTACTGTTTGTTTGATAAGAGTTTGTTTGGAGTTAACCGGTAAAGACTTGGACTGTTTAGAAGACTACGAGATTGTTTATTTTCCACTATAAAGAAAACTTTTGATAACACCATTTTGTATGTATCTCTATCTCAGTGCTCTCAGCAATGTTTCTCTGTGCACTTTACTCTGCTAGTTGTTACACAACAACAATATCCTTAACACTCAGGACAAAACGATAAGGCATGGGTCAGTGATGTTGGACTTTTGCTCTATAGGGAAGGTACCCACTGTATGGTGTTTAATCCTCCTGACCAGCCATGGGCTCCTGAAATAAGAGACTTAGACACTAAAGCATGCACAACATTATTGATGTCCATGGATACTGAACTGCAGGTTACCTTTCCACCTCATGCAACTGCCCAACAGATTTGAACCCAATTAGAAACATGCTACCGGCCTGTTTCAATTGAATCTATATGTTTGCTCTTGTCTGAGTTCCATGATTCAAGATTAAAACCTGGTGAATATATTGGAGAACATTTAAGTAAAATGAAAGGAATGAGGAAAGATTTGGGCGAAAGAGGCTATCTTATTGATGAATTAGGAATGGAAAGATGCCATTACAAAGATTAATCAAATGCCCATTGCTCAATGCACAGTGGATCATGTATGCAGAATTTTAACTGAAGAAGAGGCATTTATGCTAGCCATGCCACATTTGAGAGGACCACTTGCATCAAGAGCTCCAGCGAGGCGTCCCTTCTGAGGAAGAGCCTCTGTTCCAAGGATGCTACATCTGTAATCATGTGGGACATGATTTCCAGCTCCCGTCATGTACCAGCTCAGAGGAACAGACTCCAGAGGAGGCAGAGATAGAGGCGGAAGACAAGGTCATCGTGGTCCCAGGCGTGACCTGCAAGCTCCACTCGCCACATTAGCTTTAACCAACTATCCACAACCTTCTCCAGAATACGACAGACAACTTCTGTGGACTTTGGATAGTGGTGCAGCATTGCATGTTAGTTACAGAAAAGAACTTTTTACAGAGATGCACGAGCCTGAACCTGAACTATGTGACCTTTATTCTTTTTATTTATTTATTTTAATTTTATCAATTTACATAATATTACAATTCTACTAGCATCGGTTAAGCAGTGTTTGTACATATATACAGGATACATACATGGTGTCTCTTAAATTACTTATTTCTTTTAGTGATCACACCATCCCTTACTCCTTCTTTTATTTTATCACCATATATATATCAGTCTGGCAGCTGTAGTAATATGTATTATTAGATACCTCTTTTCTTTCCCTTATGCCTTTTTTAATATTCCCAGGAGAAATGTTTCCGGTGCCAAATAAATATGTTCTCCAATTATTTCCGAATCTTTTTCCAGAATTTCATCGCTTCGGTGCATGTCCACCACATGTGGTAGGATTCAACAATTTGAATTTGTATTTGGGTAGATTTTTGCTAACCTTGCAGGGGCTAAATGCCACCTGTATAGCATTTTATATTGGTTTTCTTTGTACGCTACTAATCCAGTCAATTTATAGTTTTTATTCCAAATAATTTCTCAATCATTCAAATGTATACTATGCCCAATGTTCTTTGCCCATGCGATCATTTAATTTTTAACCACCTCCTCTGCCCTATCGTATTCTAATAAATAATTGTATAATTTGGCCAACATTTTTTTCTCCGATTCCATCAAAACCTTATCAAATCCATTTGATCCTATTTCTATACTGAATTCCTCCTTATCTTTTTGATATCTAGTCTTTATTTGTAAGTATGGCCACCAGTCAATATTAATACCTTGTTCTCTCAAGGAATCATTGGATTTGAGATTTCCTCTGCCATCCAGAATGTCCTTATATCTACACATTTTCTCCATTCCTGACATATTGGGATGAATCAAGGCCTCCATTGTAGAAAGCCACTTTGGGACTTTCATATATTGTCGTTTCCTAATCTCAGTCCAGGATTGTATTAGTGTGTCCCTAATTTTGTGCCTATGGAAGTATGTTTTTCCCCCTATCTTTATCCCATAAGTACGCGTGCCACCCTCTCTGCAAATCATGGCCTTCCAGAGTTAGAATCCTTTTGTTTTCTAGGGTGACCCATTCCCTTATCCACATTAAATTAGCTGCCTTATAATATATTTCCCAATCGGGGAGTCTGAACACCCTCCCACACACACACTCCTTTTTTCCTGTAAAATTCTAAGTGAGATCCTAGGTCGTCGTCCCCCCCCCCCCGATGAATTTCCTAATAGATTTATTCAATTCTGGGGAAAAAATTGTCCAAATTTCATGGTATGGTTTGAAACAAATATAGTAGTCCTCCAGGGTTCCGACAGCAAGAAGGGGATACCTGGTTTCTACACAAAAGTCTTTATGGTCTGAAACAGTCTGGTTTAATGTGGTACTTATGTCTTAGTGACAAACTAAATTCAATGGGCTTTATTAAGTCCGAAACTGATGAATGTGTGTTTACAAAAAGATCTGATAATATATATGAGATAGTTCTTGTTTATGTTGATGGTATTGTTTATATTGGTCCAAATAAGCAGATGAGTGAGAATTTTGCTAAAGCTTTGCAGAGATATTTCACATTGAAATCTTTAGGTCACGTTAACACTTATTTAGGTGTTCAGATTGTCAAAACACAGAAGGGATTTAGTCTTTCACAAGAGGATAAAATTGAACAAGTTTTGCATCATTGCAACATGAAGGATGCTAACACAACAAAGACACCCATGCAAACAGATTTTCACAACTTGGCACATGAATCAAGTCCTGAATTCGAGGATCAAACACTTTATCATTCAGTTATTGGGTCACTACTGTATATTAGTAGTTGGACTAGACCCAATTTTGCACTTAGTGTTAATCTCTTTTCCCGACACGTAGGTAAAGCAAAACAGTTTCATTGGACATGTGTTAAGAAATTATTGAAATACCTAAAGCACACTAAAAATATGAAGTTATTGTTAGAACCGACACATACTGATCATGCAGAATTATGTTGTTATGCAGATTCTGATTGGGCGAGTGATAAGAAGTCACGTAAAAGTACTTCAGGTTATATGATGTTCTTAAATGGATGTCCTGTTTACTGGCATGTGCAAAAACAGAATTTTGTTTCTTGTTCATCTACTGAGGCTGAATATGCTTGTGTTTCAGATGCATGTAATTCTCTAACGTGGTTTGATGCTTTGGTCACAGATATCTGGACACACCTGATTCGACTGATCACCATGATGGAAGACAGTGAATCTGTGGTTTATATTTCTGAATCACATTTCACGGGTTCTAGGTCCAGACACATTGACATCCGTTATAAAAATATCAAACAATTAGTGAAGCAAGTTTTCGTAAAATTGCAGTATGTGCCTACACATGATCAGATTGCTGATATGCTCAACAAACCACTTCCAGCAACTCAGCACGAGTATCTGCGTAAGAAGATGTGTCTTACTTGATGGCTATACCTGACAAAGAAGGGGTTGTCACTGCATTATGTATTTGCCAGCTGAGCGTCCATTCTGAGCAGTACGGTAGTCTGCCAGAGAACTTTATCACGTCTTTGTAGCAACAGAGATAAGACTGGTTCTGTGAAGTTTTAAGCTACTATGCATGTCTACATTCTTTCTTTTCTAACTTCCTGATTTATGCTTCTTTTGTTTGTCTGTGTGATACAACTGCCGGTAAAATGTAGTTAGCTAGTTTTTTTATCTTTATAATAAAATGTTTCTTAGAATACATTCGGGTTTTCTTTCTTTAAAGTATACAGAATGGAAAAACAAGATCCATCCATCTCTAATCAAGTGTGATTACCCCGGGGGGGAACGGGGCTGATTTACACTCCAACATTAAATCTCCTATTTTTCACGAGATCATCTTTCCCAAAGAAATCTGAGTACAAATATCCAGGTATCTCCAAATCCTAACATCCAAGTCATAGATTACAGATAGATTAGATGGATGATACATAGACACAGTTGATGAGAGAGAGAGAGAGAGGGAAGGAGGGAGGGAGAGAGAGAAAGAGAGATTAGACAGACAGATTGTGTGTGTGTGTGTGTGTATGAGAGAGAGAGAGAACCAACCTCCCGAGCAATTATTTGGGACACAATGAAAGCTTATCTGAGAGGCCTGGCGATAGCATATGGCGCATATAGGAATAAAGAAAGAAGAGAGAGGCAGAAGGCTTTGATAGATGAATTAGGGAATGCTGAGAAGGAACTGCAACAAAATCCAGACAATAAACAAGCCAAAGAAAATTGGATGGTGGTACGACATAAATTAAATATTATTGACCAGGAGGAGCTGGCATACAAAATGAAAAGAACTAAACAATATTACTTTGAAAACGCAAATAAGCCGGGCAGGTGGCTAGCTTATAGATTAAAAAAAGAAAAAGAGAAAGGGATAATATATCAACTGGAAGATCTGGATGGTCGGATTATTAACAAGGAAAAAGACAAATTAAAGCTTGCTCAGGAATATTATGCTTCTCTGTATACAGAAGAACAAGTCCCTACAGAGAAGGTGATCCAATACTTGGCAAAAGAAAACCTTCCAAAGATAGGGGAAGAGGAGAAAGAAATGCTAAATAAAGAAATAACTATGACAGAGCTGAGAATTGCAATATCTAAGATCAAAAAGAATAAGTCCCCAGGACCGGATGGATTCCCAGGAGAATTGTACAAAAATGTAGATTTGGAAGAAATCCTATTACTAAAATTATTGGAAATTTATAATGAGGCCTTAATAGAATCTAAAATACCAGAATCATGGAGAGAGGCGTATATTATGCTCCTCCAAAAAGAAGGAGAAGACCCAAATCTAATAAAAAACTATAGACCGATCTCCTTGCTCAATACGGACTATAAAATTTACATGAGTATCATAGCAGAAAGACTAAAGATAATTTTGAACAATCTAATACATAGCGATCAAAATGGATTCCTCCCTAGGAGGCATATCAGAAATAATACAAGGGCGATAATAGATGTATTGGAGTATTATGAGGAACACCCAAATAAAGAAATGGCACTGGTCTTTGTTGATGCCCAAAAGGCGTTCCAAAAAGGCGTTCAATAACTTGAATTGGCAGTTTATGAAACAACAAATTACTCAAATGGAATTTGGACCAAATTTTACCAACACTATATCTACAATATACAAGAAACAATGTGCCAACATCTTAATGAATGGAGGATTATCAGAAACATTTCAAATTAGAAAAGGGGTTAGACAAGGGTGCCCTCTATCCCCCCTTCTATTTATCCTAGCCTTAGAAGTTCTTTTGAGGAAGATTAGGAATAATAATGAAATTAAGGGACTGAGTGTTAGAAAAGAGTCGTATAAAGCCCAGGCATTTGCTGATGATGTGGCGTTAATCATGGAAGAACCATTAGAATCAGGCATTAAAATTTTGGAAGAATTGGGCAATTATGGAGAGGTAGCAGGTTTTAAATTAAATAAATCCAAAACCAAATTAGTAACCAAAAATATGACAGAGGCACGAAAGAAAATATTGGAAGAATTAATGGAGATTCAAATTGTTAAGAAGGTAAAATACCTAGGGGTTTGGATTTCAGCGAAGTGCTCAGCCCTCAAGGAGGATAATTATGTACCATTAATCAGGAATATAAAACAGGATCTGGAAAAATGGGGAAGACTGCAAATATCATTTCTAGGCAGAATTGCGGCAACAAAAATGAGTATACTACCCAAATTATTATATTTATTCCAAACAGTCCCTGTCAAATTGGACAAAAAATTCTTTTTAGAACTTAATGCAATAATTAGGAAATTCATTTGGGAGGGAAAGAAACCAAGGATAGCAATTAGAAATTTACAGGATAAGAAGGAGAGAGGGGGATTTGGATTACCCAAATGGGAGACATATCAAAAAGCTGCAAACTTAGTATGGCTGAAAGATTGGGCTACTCTGCAAAATAAAAGACTCCTAACTCTGGAAGGACATGACCTCCAGAAGGGCTGGCATGCATATCTCTGGGAACCTGGAAAAAAAACCAAAACATACTTCCATAGACATAAAATAAGGGAGACCCTGATACAAACATGGGGAGAGATAAGACAGAGGCAATACATAAAAATCCCGAGATGGCTCTCCACCATGGAGGCACTAATATACCCAAATGTACTGGAAATAGGAAAGATGTTCAGATATAAAGAGATATTGGATGGGGGAGGGAACCTTAAAACTAGGGAAGAATTGAGGGAGCAAGGCATTATTATAGACTGGTGGCCATATACTCAAATTACATCACGATATAAAAAGGACAAGGAGGAATTCGGTATAGAGACAGGTATAAATGGATTCGATAAGATTTGGATGGGTTCAGATGAGAAAATTTTAGCTAAATTATACAATTATTTATTGGAATACGACACTGTAGAGGAGGTGGTTAAGGAGCCGATGTTGGCCTGGGCTAAAAATATTGGTCAAAATATAAATCTGGACGAATGGGATACAATTTGGAATAAAAACCTTAAAATGACCAGGGCAGTGACTTACAAGGAGAACCACTATAAGATGTTTTATAGGTGGCACATGGCCCCTGCAAGGATAGCAAAGATATACCCCAACTTGAGAGCAAACTGTTGGAAATGCGCCCACCAACAGGGCACTTTTTATCACTGTTGGTGGACCTGTAACCAGGCACAAAAATATTGGAAGATGATATCAAAGTGGATTACGGAAATCATAGGAGAGGATTTTGATTTCGACCCCAAAGCACTTCTCCTGGGAATCTTAAAAACAGAGTATGTTAAAAAGAAAAAGTATCTAATTATACACATAGTGACAGCCGCAAGGATTTCTTTTGCCCAGTACTGGAAGGAAAAACAGCTACCTTCAGAAGAATTTGTTATAAAGAAAATATTGGAATGTGCAGATATGAATAAATTGTCCTAGAAATCAATGACAGAACAGATTCAGAGTATTATGGTGTGTGGGGCATGTGGTATGAGTGGCTGGAGAGAAGAAAAAAAATGAGATAGTATATAGAGGTTAATTTCTAGCCAATTAATGAAGATATATATTACTGTGTATTATTGTGTGCAATAATTATTAAGATAAAAGTTATCACTATTACGTCTACTTATAAGAAGTAATAGTATATGTATATGTATGACAAGACAAAAGTTTATGTATTTGTTTATGCACCACGGAACCGAAAATGTTTCTTATTGTACTGTTGATTCGTATAAATAAAAATTAAAAAAGAGAGAGAGAGAGAGAGAGAGAGGGAGGGAGGGGGGGAGAGTGGGAGGGAGAATATTTCTCCATAAGCATACTACTAGATGGCAGCTACATTTCTTTAAAAGCACACATAACTAATCTACGTTGATAAGTAATTCATTTGCAAGTAACTATATTAACTCTGCAGGCCACCAATAATAGAGCCAAAACTTTGTCATTCGAAAGTATTTTAGCTATAAGCAGAACCACGTAACTATTCAACTAACTTTCCTGCTCTTGCAAGGACTTTTGCAACAGTTAACCCACAGGAGTGTTTCAATAGAAGGAAATACAACAAAGCCAATTACATTTAAGAATAGTTGCAATCCTACCCTCAAAACAACGCTATAGAGCACTGCACACCAAAACAACTAGACACAAGAACAGTTTTTTCCCAAATGCCATCACTCTGCTCAACAAGTAATTCCCTCAACACTGTCAAACTATTTACTAAGTCTGTGCTACTATTAATCTTCTCATCGTTCCTATTACCCATCTCCTGCCACTATTTCTATTTCTATTTCTATTTCAGTGAGGCAATGTGATGCAATCATTATAATTGCATAAATAGAGAACTGTGTCCTATCTCAGGAATAAATTTGGTCCAGAACCAATCCCAAAAAGAAGATTCTTTATCTGCTGTTTGCATTCTTTTCCCTTGCATTCCTGTCTGAACCAGGTAGGAAACCAAATTCTTGATAATTTAGAAATGACTGATAACTCACTACTTTCTAAGCAAGTATGATCATCACTGAAAGCAGGATAATCTTCAACATCTTCTTTTAGTTTGTTAAAGAAATAGCTTTGAACACTGTGGACTATTGACAACATGTGCCTTCAAATATTTGAAAAATATGCCATTGATTATTCTTTTGGATGAAAAACCAAGATCCAGGGAGACATACAGCATCAAAGAGGGACTGGAAAACCAATTATGACTGCTATTTGGTGTTCATGCAAATAGAAGGAGGAAGGAGTATTAGATATCTTTGTCACCTTGGGTTATTTTAAGAAATAAAGATGAAATAAAAATAAATAAATACTAAATATTGATATTCATTTGTAAAAAAGAGAAGATACTGCAGCAAAATGTTGCAAATGTTCTGCTTTTCAAGAGCAGAGAAGAGCAGCATTAGAAACATTAAGAGAAGAGGAAGAAAGCCAAAGGTAAACCAGATCCTGAAGGTCAAAGGAAGTTAACCATTCTCACTTAACATCTCCATACAAAATACCCACAGAACCAGCAATGATAATTCAGGATTATTTCTTAGTAAGCAAGGATCCATAGCAGGGGTGAAATCCAGCAGGTTCTGACAGGTTCTGGAGAACCAGTAGCAGAAATTTTGAGTAGGTCAGAGAACCGACAAATACCACCTCTGGCTGGCCCCAGAGTAGGGAGAGAATGGATATTTTGCAGTATCCTTCTCCTGGAGTGGGATGGGAATGGAGGTTCTATTACGCCCACCAAGCCATGCCCACCAAGCCACGTCCACACAAACAGTAGTAAAAATATTTGGATTTCACAACTGATCCATAGTAATAATGGAGAGAAATATATCACAGTAAGGTCTTCCTTTGCTTTGAATTAGATTTTTTTCCTCTGTACTACCTTAACAGATACAGGCATACCTGCCAATTCAAATCTGGCCAGGTTTAAAAACTGGGTTGATATATGATCTATTGGGGCTGCTGAAGGGAGAGTAGCAGAAATGGATTCCTTGGTCAGAGAGAACTTCCTGAATTCATAGGAATCCTGCAATTCTGTGGAAGGAAGTGATGTTTTCGAAGGAAAAATTTATCTAAATAACAAAGTATCTTTACTTATCATTTCTCAGTCTAGTGTTTTTCTTTTCATAGCGAATGCCCAGGGCTTTTATGGTGCCATATGTCATCATCAAGGAGGACGCTGTTTTTATCGCTGTCCAGCACACTCCCTGATCATTGAGAAACAGGACTGTCTAGGGAGATAGATATGCTATAGATTGTAAGTAAACACTCCTCTAATAAAAATGCCACAGATGTACTTTGGGATACTCTTGTTTGTACTCCAAAGCATTCCAGGGCATTGACCTGAAGAGGAACAGGTGTTTCAAAGGCAGAAAGGAGGGCAGGAGAGATTTTTCAGGTTCAGATAACAGAATTTACCTTAAACTTACTTTGATCAACCTATTATTTTATCTCATTTGTATAGCCATAATGGAAAATAATACCATCTCCATCTATCACCCTAGACGTCTTCAAGATATGGCCAATGACCTGAGATTACTGCCTGCTATCACTGTATCTTTTTTTACATGTATCAAATTACTATCTATAAAAACATTTATGCATTGAAGTAAAATTTGGCAAATATTCCTTCAAGAGCCTCAGATAGCTCAACTGGCTAATAGTCTGTTATTAAGATTCAGCTGTCTGCAATTATTGCAAAGTTAGAGGCTCAAGGTTGATTCAGCCTTCCATCCTTTCTAAGGTGGGTAAATTGAGGACCCAGTTTGTGGGGGCAATAAGCTGACTTTGTATAAAAAAATATACAAAAGTATGAAGGCTGTTGCTTAACGCATTGTAAGCCGCCCTGAGTCTCCGGAGAAGGGCCGCATAAAAATCTAATTTAAAAAAATAAAAAAAATAAAGCTATATGAGCACTGCAGATATTGTGCAATTTCTTAACAGGGATCAAGAAGCAGTATATTCTTTGACTATGTAAATGTGTCTGTCTGTGTGTTATATCTCTTTGCCTACATTTCAAAGTGGAAAGTGTTTCCTGCTCTTCAACCACACATTATGTCATAAAGTCACACAGTCTCGTTCCTCCCCATCTGTTTATTTATTGAAGCAGTTATTTTGCCATTGAGGTCTTCTAGCTGATGTGGTTGCTTGAGAAGAAGTAGAACAAAACAAAAGTTAAACTATTAACTAAGACCCAAGCCTATGATGATACCTAAAAACATTTTAAGATTGTTTACAAACATTTGCCTCTGTCATACAAAACCTGGCTATTATATGGGATAGAGTTTCCTTAAGTGGAAGCTCCATTCCATCTAAGTAGAAGAAAGTCAAGATAAACTTCCTCAGGCTGACCTGAATGAAAAGGGAACAATGGGAAAACAAACTTTCTTCAGGTATTGTTATAAAATGCTCAATGTAACAGCACATGAAGGATGATATGAACCTGAACCCTTAGCACAAGAGCAGGGTTGACTGGCCCTAAGAACCTAACTAAATATCCTATATAGAACTGCTGAGGAAAGGATGTTGAATCTGGCCCTGAATCAATCTGAATTAGCAAAGGGATTTTAATGAATTGATATAATTATCCGATTTCATGTGGCATAATTAAACTGTGCTGAGATAGACAATTGATGTCCAGCAGCCATTCTCTAACAGCCATCCAAGCCTGACAAAACTGAAGAAATGGTAGACTTAAGACAAAGGGTTTTTTTAAAGAATTATTTGCCAACCTGAAGACTTAAATTTTTGGATAGGATGGAATTAGTCTAGCTGGAATGTACCTGAATGCAGGGTTTCACAAGGATCTGTATTCTCTCCATTCTAGATTCACATCTACTTGAAAACATTGATGACATCATCCACTGCCATGGGTTGAGGGAAGAAATGACAAATTGATAACAGTTCAGGTTTTACAGCATAGGGTGAGTTTCAAATCTTAGTGAAATAAGTCTTAAATAAAAGTTTAACCTAAATCCTTTTTTAAATACAATCCTTTTAGCATTTCCAAGAAGGCTCCACACCCATTTGCAATATTCAGGTAACCCTGAGGATACAGAGAAACCTATAAGTGGCATCAAACACTCTTAAAAAGAATGCTGACAAGCAGATCACTGCAAGAAATACAAATCCTTCATCCTCCACCATTTGGTCAGAGCTGAAGAAGCTTCTTGGATGAGAAGTGAAATTTCTCCAAGGGGAAAAAACTATAGCCCTACTTCCTCTTTCTCTTATCCTCACTCCTACTCTAATTTCTCTTCCCTTCCTTCTTCCCTTCCTTCCTCCCTTCTCTTCCTTCCCTCTCCTTCCTTCTTCCATCTCTCTTCTCCTTCCTTCATCCCTCCCTATTGCTGAATCCTTTTGTGCATATGGACTACTCAGAGGGCTGAAAAAGTTATTTTTGACTGGTCCTTGCACTTACAACTGTCCTCACATTTTATGTTTTTGCCCTATCTTGTCACCAAGGTGAAGAGAAGCAGTTGTGAAATGAGTGACACGGTTGTTAAGAATGCTACAATGGGCATAAATGATGACCAGTCATAAGTGCGAAGACTGGTCAAAAGTGCGAGGACCTGTCATAAATCACCTTTTTCAGCCCTCTGGATAGTCCTTTTGTGCATATGGACTACTCAGAGGGCTGAAAAAGTTATTTTTGACTGGTCCTTGCACTTTTGACCATTCCTTGAATTTACGACTGCACGGGCATAAATGTGAGGATGGTCATAAGTATGAGGACCACTCAAAAGTGCAAGGACCTGTCAGAAATGACTTTTTTCAGCCCTCTGAGTAGTCCCTATGCACATAGCCGTGGCCACCCAGTCACATGACCTCCAAGCCATGCCCACAAAATAAGCCACGCCCACAGAACTGGTAGTAAAAAAATTTAGAACCCACCCCTGGCTAATAGCATTCTTTTGCCTGCCTGTTTTCCAAAGAAAAGAATAATTCTTTTCTTTGGGAGAAAAAAATAAGATGGCTCTTCAGTAGTGGGGTGGTTATCAAATCAATTTGCCGCACTCCAGGGGACTCATCCTGAATGAAGCCATTCACACCTGCTATATACTTTAAAAATGCTTCTCCCATACTTACCTTCCCTGCATCTATAACTCTTCAATTATTGTGGATACTCAATTTCTTTTTCCTAGTCTTGGGAGCCATATAGGAAGGATAATACAAATAATAACCCTCCAAGAATTAAAAAGACAACAATCATCATAAAAAGGAAAATGCAGGAGTCATTTCTAATACAAACAAACCGTCTGGATCAATTAATAGGGAATCCTATGGGTCCACCTCTAACATGAGCTTTAAAAACATTTATAAATTGTGATGCTTGGAAATTTGATCAAAATGGTTTTTAAAAGCTTGCTTTCATTGTCCTTCCTCAAACCATTTTCCTGCATAGAACTGGTGCCTGAACTGAGGGCCAAAATTCCTTTTTTCCATCTTTTAATTCTCTTTAATTCCCTTTTATCTTTTAGTTGTTATACTTTGCTAATAAAATATTTACATGTAAAAAACCATTTTCATTCTTTTTTTACAGGTTGCAGTAACGTTACTGCCTATTTTTTCAGAAACCTTTCGAATATGGCCCATGGCTCCTTGCTGCCACTTGCCATTACATCATCTTCACTTACTCCACTTAGGAGGCAGCGGAACAGGAGGCCAGCTGAGGAGCAATGAAACAAAACTAGGTGGCAGCAGACCAGTGACTTTGAGTAGCACCGTGGACCAGTTGAGTAGCAGCGGTGCTGAGAAAAGTAAGACAGTGGATCGGAGTGCCAACAGCAGCAGCTGAGAGCAGTGTGGTGGATCAGCTGAGTAGCAACTAAGTGAACACATCTTATCCAAAACCCCAACAAAGGGCAAGAAGGTAGGGAGGAAAGTATAAAACACAACTGGACAGGGAAGAAAGGGGTAAATTTTCAAGGCAGGGAGTGGAGGGTTAAGAGCAAAGCATCTCCTAGAAATCTGCCAGAGATTTCTAGCAAAAAGAAAAGCATATCACTTCATAGAGGACCAAGAACTTCCATAAACTTTAAAATTTTTAGATTTTTAAAATCTGATTTTTTAAAAAAATCTTTTTTCACCTTTTTAATTTTTTTTAAATTTTAAAATTATTTTAAAATTATTTTTTCAATTTCTCTTTTCAATTTTCAATTTTAAAATCTTTTTCACTTTTTAAATTTTCTTCAATTTTTTCACTTTTTAAAAATACTTTTTTCAATATTTTAATTTTTTTTCAATTTTTCAATTTCTTTTTTCAATTGCAAAATTTTTTAAAAAACTGTTTATTTTCATTCTTCAGAATTTTTTTAATTCTTAACCATCCAAGAGGGGAAAAATATAAAAAATAACAGAAAAAAAAATACTGATACTTCAAAACAAGGAACATAGTGATGCATTTTCAAAGCAGAGAATAAAGGGCAAGAACTTTTATAAATATTGTAAACTGACACTTAACATCAGGGAAAATATTAATTTTTAGAAATTTTTAACTTTTTAGCGAACTAAAAAAAAATCCTGGAAATGAATCTGATGTTATAGTGACATGTAAAATATGTGATATGTTTGAGCTTATGTCCACAGAAGACCTACGAATGTATCAAATGTAATATAAATACGATTTGATACGAATGTATCAAATGTAAACTACATGAATTACTAGAAGAAACTCAGTGAACAAAGCTTAGATACCCCAACCTAAGCAAGAAGACCACCCTATAATTAGACACAACAGGAAACAAACAGTTTCCTTAAAAAAGCATCTTTTATATGAACCTAAAGAACAAAACAGAGAACAAACAAGCTTCTGTAAAAATGACTCTATATCAGGGGTGAAATGCTCCCGGTTTGGACCGGATCACCCGATCTGGTAGCAATGGAGGCGGGTGGTTTGGGGAACCAGTAGGAAAAATCCCCGCCCCCCATTGCCCAGCGCAATCATCAGAGGCTTTTTTTTTTTACTTTTAAAAGCATTTTTTCTACAATCACTTTGGCCGAAAAAATGCTTTTAAAAGTTAAAAAAAGAAAGCCTTTGATGATTGCATGGCTCAGCTGGGATCATCAGAGGCTTTTAAAAGCGATTTATATGCTGCCCTTCTCTTGAAGGACTCAGGGCGGCTTACAAGATAAAAAAATCAACAATAAAAAGCAAAATACAAGTTAAAATCCAATTAAAATTAAATTAAAATTAAATTAAAATTATTACAATGTGCAAACTACCCAATGGATCAGTCCATTTGATGAAAGAGCCATGTCTTCAGTTCGTGGCAAAAGGAGAGGAGGTCGGGGGCTATCCTGAGCTCGGTGGGCAAACCATTCCAGAGGGTCGGCGCTCCCACAGAGAATGCTCTGTGGGAGTGCTTCATACAAAGGCACAGGAGATAGTTGTCAACTGTGCAGTTCGTTTATTCTTCTTAGACACAGACTAAGGCTGTGTTCCTCCCAACTGCCTAGAGGGAAGCACCCTTTCCAGAGGGTGCAAATTGACTTTTTGGATATGCTTGCATGCAAACAGAAAAAGGCCCTCTTGGTTTTCATATGTCCCTTGAGTAATTATGTGGTTTTGCTACTAGATTTTGCTATTAGAAAAAGAAGTGAAAGTATTGGGAACCCTTCATGTAGGAGATTTTGCTACTAGAAAAAGAGGTGCCAGGAGCCCTCCATGTAGGTCAGGGGTGTCAAACTCACAGCCTGCAGGCTGGATGTGTCACACGCTGGCCACCTTCACTCCCAGTTTAGCAAAAGGGAAAAAGTTGTGATACGTTACATGATGACAATGTGTCATCGCGAGTTTGACATTCCTGATATAGGTAATGCAGACCATGATTCAGGAAACCAAATTTCTTGATGACACCAATATTTTAAGCCAGTGGTTCATTTCTAAAATCCTTTGCTTCCTTATTGGATGTTGGCCTTTTGTTGGAAGTATAGATGAAAAACCACTTGTGCTCCTAATTCTTTAACTTTCTTCCATAGCTGCTTGTAATCTGTTGTTTCATATTCATTATTAAGTCATTCTTTCTCCTTGTAGGAAAAGGAAGGGGTAGTAATCCGTGAGGTTGATTATTTTAGAAAGGTACTCAGTTACATCTTTGATTTTTGCTCCAGGGAGACAACATACCTTTCTAGATTAACTATCTGGCCTGCAAGCTATAGTTTCTGTTCCCCTAAGAATTTAATCTCCTATCACCAATATTCACCTTTTTTCCCCTAGGGAAGTCTGGGATACTTTTCTTCCTGTCACAGGAATGGTGGATTGTACCTCCTTTTTTAGATACTATTGATGACTGCTCTTTTATAGGTGTCTGCATATTTTCTTAAAGAGGGAGGCTATGAAAATAATTGTTCAGTTCCAGAGGGGTGTCTTTGGAGTGGGCTAGGGTAGATAGTAGAAGTTTAGGTTGATATATAGGACAGTGGTGAAATGTAAAATTTGTTACTACCAGTTTGTGGGCATGGCTTAGTGGTGTGTGTGTAATATGACTGAGTGGGCATGGTCAACTTTTTTAAAAAAAAACTTTTAAAACCATTTTTTCGGCTGAAGAGGTTGTAAAAAAAATGCTTTTAAAAGCCTCTGATGATCCTAGTTGAGTTGCCTGATTGGCAGAGGCTTTTTTTTTACTTTTAAAAACATTTTTTTCTATAACCTCTTCAGCCGAAGAGGTTGTAGAAAAAATGCTTTTAAAAGCCTCTGATGATCCTAGCTGAGTTGCCTGATCGGCAGAGGCTTTCTTTCTTTTTTTTTTAAGCCTTTGACGATCCCAGCTGACTTGCCTGATCGGCAAAGGCTTTTTTTTCCTTTTAAAAACATTTTTTCTATAACCTCTTCTGAAAGAAAAGAAAATAAATTCCTTCACCTGCTTAATATCATTTGAACTTTGAGTTATTGTTTCTACCCCTTCATAGACGTGGTTGTGAAGCATTCTCAGAAGTTAGAAATGTATTGTCTGCAATAACACATTTTTATTACAAAGACCTCAGATGTACAGGTAGAATAGCTTTATGGCCATGTGATATTATGTGGCCTACACATGTAACACTTTACATATATGAATATAACAGTTTGAGTAAACTGTGAAGTGTTCTGATTCACTCTGCAGCCTTCCTCAAGGCTACAGTGACTCCTTATAAACATCTTCTTTCTCAGAGTAATCACCACATCATCAGCATATTGAAAAACAGAAGTTAGCTCTGGCAGACTTGCTCTGTAAAAACTAACAAAATGTTTATAAATGTCATTCAAATTTTTTTCAAGAAAGAGAGAGTATGTGTGTGTGTCCAAATATTTTTTCTTCATATATACAGCAATAGTTTGCAGGGGCCAAGTGTACCTGTGTGTAGACTCAGATCCTGCCCAACATCCAAGTACTAATCAAAGTCAACTCTAATTAGCCTTTCTAGTCAGTCAGCTTTAACTTCATCTGTTGCTTATATGACATCAGTGCAATTACCAAGCCAGATTCCCAAGAAACAATTGTCAATACTAAAAGTCTGTCTCAGCAATAAAACCTATGGAATCATGAGACTCAGTAGAGAAGAAAACTGTGCTAACATTGTATCATGGCTTCACTTTCCATGTGGCAAGTTAACAGAGATAAATGAACCTAAAAATTCCTTCTCCCAAGCCTAACCATTAGTCCCAAATAACAAAATGCCATAAGTATGAATAATTAATAAAAGCCCTGGTCAATTCAAATGCCTTTGTAATCATTGCCAAACAGTATCAACTTCTTCAAACAAAAATTTATGCAGCTTCTTTTCAAACAGTGTTCCTCGATAATTTATTAGTCTAAATGTAAGTAATAGTCTCCACTTATTTATTAGTCTTTACGTTATTTAATTTGATTACCAAATATCAAGTCAGTTTGTGTCTTTTGGTTTCCTCATTACCATTGCTGCACCCACTCATTACATAAGGTAATTCACCATTTCTTGGATAATAGCAGTTCAATCGCAGATGAGAGGGCGGCTGCAGCTGACTTGGGATGCAAACATGGAGAAATGTGTGGCAAAGCAACTGCCTTTTCCTCTCCAACTTCTGTTAGCATAGAGAAGGAAGAAGTAGAGGTGGCAGTAGCAGTGGCAGTGGAAGGCAAGGGGCCGATCACAACCCGAGTGCTTTCCCGGCAGGATCCCTTCATGTGGCCCACTTCAGTGCCACCAAACACACACACAAGGAGGCCTCCTTCGAGAGACTTCAGAGGCTGAGGCTTTTTTCTTCTTTTCCCCCTACTGCAGCCGCCTCGAGGGCTTTGTGGCACAGAGGACGCCACCTCCTGAGATTTGGGGAGGGAAGCGGAGTGCGTTAAAGAAAGGTAAAAGGGAAGCGGGGTGGGGTGGGACTTGGTCCCCCCACTCACGATCCTCTTCCAGGCCCAGATGGTTCCTCCTTTCAACCTCAGAACAAATACCTGGTCCTGCACTTGACCTGGTGGACAGCCCCCTCCCCAGTGCCCTCCCACCTGTCCTTCCTTCTCCTGACAGGCTCCAGTGATTTGTCATGGGAGCCCTTAGAACAACTGCTCCCTTCCCGAGGTTATTTGGGCATGTTTGTGTGCTGGGAGGGCTGGGTGGTTTTCTGGACTGTGCCGCCCTGAGAGTTGGCCTTCTGACATTTCAAAAGTGTGTTGGGGGGTCCTCGCTGTGAAATCAGCCTCCAAAGTAGATGAAAGGAGTCTCGGAGAGCAGGCCGACGCAGCCCTTTGGGCGCTGGGGTTACCCAGCCACCGAGTGCTGGACTAAGGTCTGCCTTTTGCCCCTCCGGTGAGGAATGGGGTTGCCTTCCCCTGTGCTTGGCTCTCTGAGGGGGCACAGCAGTGGTCGGAGGGGCTGTTGGCTGGATCAAGTGACCTGGAGGGCTGCGGAGACCGAAGGCCGGGGTGGGGGTTGTTGCTTAGGCCAAGAAGCAACGTGGGAGAGAGAGAGAACCAGCTTTGTTGGCTGAGGATCTCTGGAGTTGAGGTCCACAAGTCTAAAAGTTGCCAAGGTTGGAGACCGCTGCCCTAGATCACTTTAGGAGAAAAGTGGTGGGTTTTGCTCAGTGGTGGGATTCAAATAATTTAACAACCAGTTCTCTGCCCTAATGATTTCTTCCAGCAACCAGTTCACCAAACTGCTCAGAAAGTTAACAACCGGTTCTCCTGAAGTGGTGCAAACTGGCTGAATCCCACCATTGGTTTTGCTGGCATTTCAGGAGGGAGGGAGGAGAGAGAGAGGGAGAGGGAGAGGGAGAGAGAGAAATATAAAAAGTGACAAAGAAAGAGACAAAGAAAGAAAGGGAAAGAAGGAAAGAAGAGGGAGAGAGAAAAGAGAGAGAGAAGAAAAAAGAAAGAGAAAGAAAGAAAGAAAGAGGAAGGGAGAGACAAGAAAGAAAGAAAGAAAGAAAGAAAGAAAGAAAGAAAGAAAGAAAGAAAGAAAGAAAGAAAGAAAGAAAGAAAGAAAGAAAGAAAGAAAGGGGAAGGGAGAGAGAAAAGAGAGAGAGAAAGAAAAAGAGAAAGACAGAAAGAAAAAAAGAAAAAAGAGGAAGGGAGAGAGAGAGAGAGAAAGAAAGAGAGAGAGAGAGAGAGAGAGAGAGAAAAGAAGAAAGAGAAAGAAAGAGGAAGGAAGGGGGGCGAGAGAGAGAGAGAGAGAAGAGAAGAGGAAGGAAGGACCACAAACCCTGGCACTAGACATGGCTTCACAAGATGCTTTGAAATAGGATAGCAATCTAGGGATGGAAGGGACCTTGGAGGCTATCTAGTACAACCCCCTGCTCCAGCAGGAAACCTTATATTATCTGGATTATTTTGGTGCCTCTAACAGAGAGGAAAATTGCCAGAAAGGAGAAGGAGTTTACTAGGACAAGCCTGCCATGCAGAGGAAGGCAGAGATAGTCCTTGATTTATGACCACAATTGAGCCCAAAATTTTGGTTCCTAAGCAAGAGCATTGTTAAGTAAGTTTCACCACATTTTACTCAATCCATGATCACTCCTAAATCTAACAGTCATATGCAAGCTAGGGAAGAACATCTGAAGGTGTGTTTAATGTTCTACATGTACAGAAGTTATAGTTAAATGTGTGGCAGAAAGTGGACTCTGGGTGTGTTTTTCCAAATGTAGGAAGTGAGTTGAATGTGTATAGTTTTAGAAGAGCTCTGTGTGTGTGTGTGTGTGTACACATACATCTCACCAGGCTCGAGGTTGACTCAGCCTTCCATCCTTTCTAAGGTAGGTAAATTGAGGACCCAGTTTGTGGGGGCAATAAGCTGACTTTGTATAAATATACAAAAGTATGAAAGCTATTGCTTAACGCATTGTAAGCTGCCCTGAGTCTCCGGAGAAGGGCAGCATATAAATCATATACATACATACATACATACATACATACATACATACATACATAGTAATTAATGTATCTTTTCATGTGCCTATACATGCGCACCGCCCTGAGTCCTTCGGTAGAAGGGCGGTATAAAAATCCAATAAACTCAAACTCTATACTATGTAATATGTATGTACACATATGGCATATATACATAGGATTAAATAGTATATTTTGGATGTTAAGTGGTAGTAAATAAATAGACATGGAAATTGTATCTCGTTGAGGTCTTTGAGGTGAGGAGAGGCCAGGCACCCTAACCCTAACTCTTGACCTGAGCAACATCAAGCTTTGCCCACCCAGTCACATGACCAACCAGCAACGTCCACCCAGTCACATGAACACAAAGCAGGGGTGAAGTGCTCCTAGTTTGAACTGGATTGCCCGATCTGGTAGCAATGGAGGCGGATAGTTCGGAGATCTGGTAGCAAAAATCCCTGCCCCACCCCCATGGCCAGCTGAGCCACGTGATCATCAGAGGCTTTTTTTAAAATTATTTTTAAAAGCATTTTTTCTCAACCTCTTTGGCTGAAAAAATGCTTTTAAAAGTAAAAAAAAAAGCCTCTGATGATCGCACAGCTCAGCTGGAATTATCAGAGGCTTTTAGAAGCATTTTTTCTAAAACCTCTTTGGCTGAAGAGGTAGAAAAAATGGTTTTAAAAGTAAAAAAAAAAAGTTGGTCACACCCACTCAGTCACATTATCCCACTACCACCAAGCCACGCCCACAGAACCGGTAGAAACAAATTTTACATTTCACCACTGACACAAAGCCACACCCACCCAGTCACATGACCATCAAGCCACGCCCACAGAACCAGTAGTAAAAAACTTTGGAACCCACCACTCGTCCTATAGCAAGGCTATTCAAAGGGGAGGGGATCATCGGTAGTCCATAGAAATAGGCTCCCACCCTCAAAGCAAAGCTTAGAAGATATGGCTGAATAACCACCTTTTCCACTCATTGCCATTAATGTATCCTTAATCCACTTCCTATCCATTGCCCATCACCAACAAGGCTCAATAACTCCATGAAGGACCCTTTCAGTACGCCTTTCCACTGTAGCAATTAGGATCCTTTCTCAGAGCAATTGTACTCCAGATAGGGAGAAGAGAAGATGGACTAACTAGTCTGAAATACTCTCAAATGTTTTCCCTTTACTATAGCCATTCTCTTACAGTTGAATCAAAGATTCAGTGGGAAGAATACATGAATATTTTTTATTTATTTTTATTTTAACTTATTGATTAAGTTTGCTTACTGTTCTTCCTGCTGCAATCTTCCTTTAGCTGGAAGCCCAAAACTATAGGTGTCCAAGGCAAATGTTGAAGAGTCATATTTAGTTTGTGAAACCAGGATAGCTATGTAACTAAGTTTGAATATGTTGCTTTGTGAAAACAGATTTTAAGTAACTATGTCTCGGGTAAGGGTAAGGGTAACGGAAAATGGCTTGTGCTTCCCTTTGAAATCATCTCTCAATTTCTATAGCATCCATGGCAACTGGGTGGGATGCTTCAGAACCAACAAAACATATAGAATAACCAAGTTGGAAGGGACCTTCTAGTCCAATCCCCTGCTCAAGCAGGAGACCCCATATCACTCCAGACAAATGGCTTTCCAAACTATTCTTAAAAACCTCAGTTGATAGAACACCCAAAACAGCCAAGCTGTTCCAGTAGTTAATTGTTCTCACCCTCAGGAAATTTCTCTTTCGTTCTAGGTTAGTTCTCTTTCTGATATGTTTCCATCCATCCTTCTCTCAGTTCTTTGGATATTAGGTTGACCCCCCCCCCCTCTCTCTCTCTCTCTCTCTCTCTCTGACAGCCTTTCAAATATTGGAAAGCTACTACCATGTCACCCCTAGTCCTTCTTTTTATTATATTGGACACACCCAATTTCTGCAACCATTCATCCTATGTTTTAGCCTCCAGCCCCCTAATCAGTAGTGGGTTGCCCCCAGTCCACACCAGTTCTATAGAACTGGTAGTAAAACCAGTGGGAGGCTCCCCCCACCGACCCCAATGTCATCAAAATGCTTCTGCACATGCCCTACTGTGAACCGGTAGTAAAGATAAGTAGAACCCACCCCTGCCCTAATCATCCTTGTTGCACTTCATTGCACCCTTCCTAAAGTTTCTATCATGGTATCCAAAGCTGGATACAGTATTCCAAGCTTTTTCTTAGCAAAGCAGTATAAAACTATTAACATTTTATGTAACATTGATGAAATCCCTCCCTTGATGTAGCCTTTGGGTTTTTGGATATTTCTGGTACCTGTACCACATTTCTGGCTCATATGTAAGTGGTGTCCACCAGGAGTCTGAAATCCCTCTCACAGCTACTGCTATTGAGCCACTTATTACCTCTTCTATACTTGTGCATTTGGGTTTTCTTGCCTAAGTGTAGAACAGGGGTGAAATCTAAAATTTCTTACTACCCGTTCTATGGGCATGGCTTGGTGGTGGTGGTGATGGTGGGATAATGTGACTAGGTGGTCGTGGCCAATTTTTTTTTTTACCTTTAAAACCATTTTTTCTACAACCTCTTCAACAAAGATCCCAGCTGAGTTCCCTGATCGGAAGAGGCTTTTTAAAAACTCAGCTGGGATCATCATAGCATTTAAAAGAAAAAAAACCTTGTTTTCTTTTAAATGCTCTGACGATCCCAGCTGAGTTCCCTGATTGGCAGAGGCTGACAATCAGGGAACTCAGCTTCGATCATCAGAGCATTTAAAAGAAAAAAGAGGTTTTTTTCTTTTAAATGCCTTTGACGAGCCGCGCGATCATCAGAGGCTTTTTTTTTTACTTTTAAAAGCATTTTTTCAGCTGTAGTTGTAGAAAAAAATGCTTTTAAAAGTAAAAAAAAGCCTCTGATGATTGTGCGGCTCAGCTGGGCATGGAGGTGGGTGGGCGGGGATTTTTGCTACCGGTTCTCTGAACCACCCGCCTCCATCACTACCGGATCGGGCAATCTGGTCCGAACCAGGAGCATTTCACTCCTGGTGTAGAGGCATATTGTTCTCAACACTGAAATCTAGAGATAAGTAATAAAAGTATGGCCCCATGAAATCCTCTATAACTGAAGCAGCAGGAAACATTCAATATAACCAACACTCACAGAATAAACAGCTTTTAGAACCCTGCTTTCCTTCTCAATTTCAGTTAATCTTCTGTGTCCCACAAACTCCTAATAACTCTTGATTAAGGCTGCAGGAATATTTCCAACACTACACATATTCTCTGTCTTCAGGTAAATAGAAATCACATGCATGAGAGAGGAAATCTACTGTCAGCATTCCAGAAAAATCCCAACTCCAAGTAAAAACTCTGAAGCAAGCATTTTTCAAAGTTTAATTTACTAGAATAGGTAAAACTCAGAAAAACCCAAATGTGCGAGGTCCAGGTTTTCCCTCAGTAAATCAAAATCCCCAAAACCATCCCTTTACTCCTCAGTTGATCACATGCTCCAATCACCATCTGTCCCATCTTGAGACATCACTCCAACCACTCCTTCTCCAGATGCAGGATCGACTTGACTGACAGGCAGAATGTTATTATGTCTAAAGATATGTCTAAATATCATCGAAGAGTTCCAGGAAGTCTTCGATGATAAGCTGGGGAAATACGTAGGGAAGCCTATCTCCTTCAATCTGGACAAGGGGGTAACCCCAATTCGGCTCAAGCCCCGCCAGGTTCCATTCGCCTTGAGGCCCAAGGTAGATGCTCAGCTGGATAAGCTGATCGCCCAAGGCGTCCTGGAAGCCATCAATCATGTTTCATGGGAGACCCCCATTGTGACCCCAATGAAGCAGGATGGATGAGTGCGCATCTGCGCTGATTATAAGGTGACAATAAACAAGGCTTTGCCGCAGAGCGCATACCCAGTGCCAGTGGTGCAGCACCTTCTGCACTCACTAGGCAAAGGTACCATTTTTGTCAAACTGGACCTAAACCAAAAGACGGCGGAGGCTCAAACTATAGTCACACACAGGGGGGCATTCAAATGCAACCGCCTCCAATTTGGAGTCAGTGCCGCCCCAGGAATATTCCAATCTATGATGGAACGTCTTCTTCAAGGCGTTCCAGGGGTAGTGCCATACTTTGACGATGTTTTGATCTCCAGAAATTCAAAAGCACAACTCCTTGAGCGGCTGAGGCTTGTCCTGCAGCGGTTCAGAGAGAAGGACTTGAGAGTTAGACGGGATAAATGCATCATCAAGGTCCAGGAGGTCAAGTTCCTGGGCTATCTCATAGATAGCACTGGCATTCACCCCACTAAATCAAAAGTTAAAGCTATCCATGAAGCTCCCAGCCCCAAAAACAAAATGGAGCTTCAGGCTTTCCTTGGATTGCTTAACTTCTACACAATATTCCTCCAACAGAAAGCCACAGTTGCTGAGCCACTCCATCGCTTGCTGGGGAAAGCGGTTTCCTGGAAGTAGACCACGAGGAGGAAACAGCTTTCCAGGCCATCAAGGGAATATTGACGTCCAAAAGCGTCCTCATCCAATACAGCGAGATGCTACCCATCCGGCTAACCTGTGACGCTTCGCCATATAGGGTCGGGGCAGTGTTCAGCCATGAGCTGCCCAATGGCTTGGAAGCCCCCATCGCCTATTTTTCAAAAACCATGTCCAGCACTAAACGCAACTACAGCCAGCTGGACAAAGAGGCGTTGGCGATCATAGCGGGGTGAAACGCTTCTATGAATACCTCTATGGAAGAAGTTTCACCAAAGTCACTGATCACAAACCGCTCCTGGGGCTAATCGCAGGCGACAAGCAAACCCCGACATTCATGTCGCCACGGATGACACAATGGGCCATCTTTCTTGCCGGCTACTCGTATAGACTTATCCACCAGCCAGGAAAGTCTATTACTAACGCCGACGCGCTGAGCAGATGCCCGTCCGCAGACGCCGTAGAAGACCCAGCTCCCATGTTCAAACTCCTTCACATCGACAAGGATAACAGCTGCCTGGTCACATCTGCAGATGTAGCAACGCACACCAAGAAGGATCCCACACTCCACCAAGTGCAGTCCTGGATCCTCAGAGGGTGGCCAGCCCAGATAACCGGGGAGGAATATAGCCCATTCAGCTGAAAACAAAAGGAGCTGTCCACCATGAAAGGCTGTCTGCTATGGGGAGACAGAGTGCTGATTCCCAGCACTCTGCAATGGAAGACGCTCGAGACATTGCACAACGGACACCCTGGCATCGTCCAGATGAAGGCCCTGTCATGGAGCTAAGTCTGGTGGCCGTCACTAGACAAGGACATTGAACAATGGGTCGTCAGATGTGGCCCGTGCCAAGAAGTTCACGCAGCACCGCCCCAAGCAGAGCCAACACCATGGGAGACACCAAGCAGCCCCTGGTCTCGGATCCAGATCGACTTCGCGGGTCCGATGCAGGGGCGCCACCTACTCATCGTGGTCGATGCCTTCTCCAAATGGCTCAAGGTGGTACCCATGGCATCGACCACATCGGAAGCTACCATCCGCACACTTCGCCGGCTCTTTGCAACCCATGGGATACTGGACGTTTTGGTTTCCGACAATGGTCCCCAACTTACGTCAGTGCCCACAGAAGCCTTTCTGGCTGGACTGGGCATCCGCCACGCCCTCTCCGCACCCTACAGGCCGGCTGGAAATGGTCAAGCTGAACGCATGGTGAGGCTCACCAAGGAGGCAATCACCAAGATGGGCCCGGGTGACTGGCAGGAGCGCATTGACACCTTCCTCCTCACCCAACACATCACCCTGCATGCCACCACAAAGAAATGCCCATCTGAGCTCCTGATGGGCAGAAGGCTCTGGTCACCTCTGGACAGACTACACCCCCAGTACGACTCAGAGGTGCCCGCAACCGCCAGCCGCCAACTCCGGTCCTTTGCCGTGGGAGACGCCGTCTTCGCAATGAACTTTCACGGCTCTCCCAAATGGCTCAAAAGCAAGATCCACAGCACAACCGGCCCGAAATCCTATCAGGTAGAGCTGGAAGATGGACTGGTCACAAGACATCACATCGACCAGCTCCGCAAAAGGTGGAAGGGATCGGATGGAAACCAACCCAACGAGGTAGGCCTACAACACCCCGAAGAGGTAGGCCTGCCTCACCCCGAAGAGGTAGGCCTGCCTCACCCCGAAGAGGTAGGCCTGCCTCACCCCGAAGAGGTAGGCATGCCACACCCCAACGGGGTAGGCCTGCCACACCCCAACGGGGTAGACTTACAACATCCCGGGGGAGAGGGACTGCCACCCCCCGTCGAGGTAGGACCACTGCCCTCCAGGGCCAGTACCAGCGATGAGACAGCACCAGTAGACCGGGGACAACGGGGAGGGAAAGAGGGAGGGGGAGGGGGGAGAGAGGGGGGTATCTCTTTGCCTACAATTCAGTGTGAAAGGTGTTACCTGCTTTTCAACCATATATTATGCTATAATTTCACACAGTGTCATTCTTCCCCTTCTGTTTACTAATTGTAATGGTTACTTTGCCACTGAGGTTTTCCAGCTGATATGGTTGCTTGGGTAGAAGTAGTATAAAATCAAATTTTGTACTACAAAATTTGGAATCCCGAGAGGTGGCATGCACCTCTCCGTAATTCCAGGATCCTCCGTAATTCCTGTGGGCGCTCGTTCCAGAGGGCAGGTGCCCCCACAGAGAAGGCTCTCCCCCTGGGGGCCACCAGCCGACATTGTTTGACTGATGGCACCCCGAGAAGCCCCTCTCTATGGGAGCATACTGGTCGGTGAGAGGTTACTGGTGGCAGAAGGCGGTCTCGTAAATACCCTGGTCCTATGCCATGGAGTGCTCTAAAGGTGGTAACCAGAATCTTGAAGCGCACCTGGAAGACCACTGGGAGCCAGTGCAGCTTGCGCAAGAGGAGAGCCACATGGGAGCGCCACGTCGCTCCCATAACCACTTGCGTGGCCGCATTCTGGACCAGTTGGGTGCTCCCCAAGGGGAGCCCCATGTAGAGAGCATTGAAGTAGTCCAGGCAGGAAGTAACAAGAGCATGAGTGACCGTACTTAACAAGCCCCGATCCAGAAAGGGATGCAACTGGTGAATCAGGCGAACCTGATAAAAAGTCCTCCTGGCCACAGCCATCAGGTGCTCTTCTAAAGACAATCGTGATTCCAGGAGGACACCTAAGTTGTGAGCCTCTGTGGGAGCCAGCAATTTGCCCCCAATAGTCAGTGATGGCACCAACTGACTATATTGGGATGTCGGAAACCACAGCCACTCGGTCTTGGAAGGGTTGAGCCTGAGTTTGTTTCTCCCCATCCAGATCCATACAGCCTCCAGGCACTAGGACATCACTTCAAGGGCATCATTGGGGTGGTCCGGGGTGGAGATGTACAGCTGAGTATCATCAGCGTACTGGTGGTACTTCACCCCAAAACCACGGATGATTCACCCAGTGGCTTCACATAAATGTTGAACAGAAGAGGCGAGAGAACCGACCCCTGTGGCACCCCACACACAAGGGGTCTCAGGGTCGACCTCTGACCCCGTCAACACAGACAGCGATCGGTCAGAGAGAAAGGAGGAGAACCACCGCAATACGGTGCCCCCACCCCTAACTCTTTCAACCAGTGCAGCATGATACCATGGTCGATGGTATCAAAAGCCGCTGAGAGATCTAATAGGACTAGGATAGAGGAGCAACCACTATCTCGAGCTCTCCAGAGATCATCAACCAATGCGACCAATGCCGTTTCTGTGCTGTGTTTGGGTCTGAAGCCCGACTGGAATGGATCTAGATAAGCCGATTCATCCAGGTATTGAGGGAGTTGTCATGCTACCACACTCTCAACAACCTTCACAACAAAGCGAAGGTTGGAGACTGGATGATAATTAGCCAACACTGCTGGGTCCAAGGAAGGCTTTTTGAGGAGAGGCCTCACCACCGCCTCCTTCAAGGTGGCAGGGAAGACACCCTCACTCAAGGAAGCATTTATAATCCCCTGGAGCCTGCCTTATGTGACCTCCCAAGAGGCCAGCACCAACCAGGAGGGACATGGATCCAATAAACATGTGGTCGCGTTTAGCCTACCCAGTATCCTGTCCACGTTATCGGGAGTCACAAAATCAAACTCTTCCCATATAATATTCTCAAGACCTGTCTCCATCATTCCCCCTGAATCTACCCCGTCCGAGTTCAGATGTTCCCTAATCTGAGTGATTTTATCATACAGATACTGTACAAAGTCCTCGGCTCTACTCTCCAAGGGGTCTTCCCGTGCTTCCTGTTGGAGTAGGGAACGGGTCACCCCCAAACAGATTGTCTGATGATGCAATAAGAGCGGAAAAATAATTACATTTTGCCACTTTTATCGCCACCAGGTAGGTCTTAATATGAGACCTTATCAGTGTTCAATCAGATTTGGAACGACTGGCCCTCCAATGACTCTCTAGGTGTCTTTTCCGGAGCTTCATCTCCCTCAGCTCCTTGGTAAACCAAGGAGCCAGGTGAGACCGGCGCCAGGTCAGAGGCCGCATAGGCACGTCCCAGTCCAAAGCTCCAGCAGCTGCCCTATCCCAGGCGGCCACTAGGTCTTCAGTCGAGGTATGAACTAGAGCCTCAGGAAATGGCCCAAGCTCCGTCCGGAACCTATCTGGATCCATCAGGCACCTGGGGCGGAACCACCTCATCGGTTCCACCTCCCTGTGGCAGGGACAGTTCGAAGGTCAAAGTGAAGGAGGGAGTGATCCAACCATGACAAGGGTTCGATCACTATATCCCCTATCTTGAGATCACTCAACCACTGGCCAGAGGCAAAAACCAGGTCCAATGTGTTTCCTCCCATGTGAGTAGGGCCATGAACTAACTGGGTCAGGTCAATGGCCATCATGGAAGCCAAAACTCCTGAACCACCTCAGACGCTTCACCAACGGATGGCAGATTAAAATCCCCCATGACTATAAGTCTGGGGGTATCACTTGCCACTGCGGCAACAACGTTGAGTAGCTCTGGCAGGGCCGCCACCACAGGCAGGGAGCCAGGTACATGATCAGTAAGCCCACCTGCACCCCATGGCCCCACTTCACAAGGAGGGACTCACATCCAGCCGTCTGAGGAACAGTGGCCTCCCTCGGATTAAGACCTTCTTTGATGACAATTGCCACTCCTCCACCCCTCCCCTATGACCTCGGCTGATGGAATGCATGAAAGTCAGGTGGGCACATCTCGACAAGGGGGACCCCCCACTTCTTGGCCCAACCAGGTTTCTTAATACCTGCCAAGTCTGCACCCCCCTCTTGAATAAGATTGCAAATGAGGGGGGCTTTATTTACCACAGATCTGGCATTGCATAGCATCAGCCGAAGGCTCAGGGCCTGAGGCTCTGAGCTACCTGGGGAATGAGAGGAACACTGGAGGCTGGAGCGTGCCACCGCTTGGAGATATCGAGCGTGCGCTCTCCTAACATGATGTGGCCTCCTGCTCCCGCCATATCTGCCCCTCCCACCTACAGTACTGATGTAATGTCTATCCATAGCACAAGCTCCAACCCCCTCCTTTTTTTTTATTGAAAAAGTTTTACAATACAATTTTTTCCCCATTTCTCCCCCATCCCCCCTCCCATCCACCCCCCCTTCCCTTCCCTTCCCTTCCCTCCCCTCCCCTCCCTTCCCTCCCTAGGCTTCCTTCACTAATAAAACATTAATCTTATATATCAATCAATATTAAACAAAAAATATAGGTGAAATCCAGATAACATATCATAAATTTTAACATTGAATAAGGTAAAGTTAATCTATCAAATATATGCTAAACATAAATCATATATACATACTTATCAGGTATTTTTAACATTATATTTTTCCCCTAAATCAAATATATACTAACCATAAGTCATATATAAAAACTTAACAGATATTCTTGAGATTTTTCTAGACAGCAGTATAACAAATATATATAAACTTATTTTTAACATTATAATTTTTCTAAGTGGTGCTCCAACCCCCTCCTTGATCCCGGGTCCTGAACTACTTGAGTCGAGCTCCTCCGCCGGGTCAGGCCTCTTCCCTCGTAGGTTCTCCCCCAAATCCACATAATCCACCCCTCTCCCGGAACCCTTTAAAATCCTATCTAAGAATTTCCCCAAAAAGCTCCACAATCCCTTCTTTGATGCATGCCATCTCTCGGGATTCCAAAATAAAAGTAGTTTTATTCCTACTAATAGGAATAAAAATTAAAATAAGCAAGAAAATGATAAGAGAACGCTTATCTGACCTAAATGAATATAAATCACTGAGATCTGACAGATTACATCCCAGAGTTCTGAAGGAATTGGCAGATATTATCTCAGAACCATTGTATCATATCTTTCAAAAATCTTGGATCACCTGGGAAGTACCTGAGGATAGGAAAAGAGCTGATGTGGTTCCCATCTTCAAGAAAGGAGACAAGCAGACCCAGGAAACTATAGACCAATTAGTTTAACATCAATATCTGGGAAGATCCTGGAAAAGATAATCAAGAAACAGATCTGTGGACAACTAATAACAAATAAAGTTATAACTAGTAGCCAGAACAGGATTGTTAAAAACAGATCAGGCCGAACCAAATCTTATTTCATTCTTTGATAAAGTGACTAAATTAGTAGAGCAGCAAAATGCTATCAGCATAGTATATTTAGATTTCAGTAAGGCATTTGATAAAGTAGACCACTTTGGTAAGCTAGAAAAATGTGGACTAGACAATATCACCACCACATGAATTTGCAGCTGGCTGACAAACTGTACTTAAGAAGTAGTCCTTAATGGTATTACATCCATCTGGAAAGAAGAAAGTGGTGGGGTACCACAAGATTTCATCTTAGGCTCAGTACTCAATATCAATACTCAATATCTTCATAAATGACTTAGATGAGGGAATAGAAGGGGAAGTCATCAAATTTGCAGATGACTTATGCTGGCAGGAATAACCAACACCCTTGAAGACAAGCTCAGGATCCAAAAAGATTTTGGCAGACTTGAAGTTTCACATTTAAGAAGGAAAAATAAAGGTATAAATACAGATTAGGTGAGACCTGGCTCAAAAACAGTAACTGTGAGAGGGACTTTGAATTCTTGGTGGATGATCACTTGGATAATCAACTTGTTATGGAGAATCTCCATATACATTCATTCATTGCTCTCACATAGTTTTTCATGAAACACATTTCGGAAACTACTAAACAAATGCAGTTTCCTATTGGTCAGAATTGAACACTTTATGGTGTTCTCTTCACATTGTCTACACTACAGTGTGAATAATCAAGGATCAAATTCAAACAGCTCTGTGAGAGATTTGGAGGAGGAAATATCAGATCCCAAATGTTAGCTTGTAGCATAGAATCACCCTTTTGTTGGTCCTGATATTTCTATTTTCCTATCCTTCCTTTGTCATTTGGAAATAAATGTCAGGTTTGGAGGGAGCAGAGAGAGAGGCCCATCAATTTGTTGAAGAGAAAGAATTTAAATGCAATTAAACAATGAGCTTATTAGAGTGGTTGCATCAGAGGTTGATCAGCAGGGTTGGGCAATCCTTTCAGTTGTGTTCCAAAGAAAAGATTTAGGTCTGAAAGTCCAGCACCTCTCAGTGCAACGCAGTCTTAGGGTGAATTAACAGAGGGATAGAATCAAGATCACGTGAAGTGTTAGTACCACTTTATAAGATCTTGGTAAGACCACACTTGGAATACTGAATCAAGTTTTGGTCACCACAATATAAAAAAGATGTAGAAACTCTGGAAAGAATAGCAAAAAAGATGATTAACGGTCTGGAGGCTAAAACATATAAAGAACAATTGCAGGAATTGATTATGTTTACCCTAGTGAAAATAAGGAGATGATGGGAGTGTACCAATATCTGAGAGGCTGCCATAGAAAAGAGGAATCAACCTATTTTCCAAAGCACCATAAGAAGCAATACTTGGAAACTAATCAAGGAGAGAAGCAATGTCTAACTAAGGAGAAATTTCCTGACAGTGAAAACAATAAACCAGAGGAAGGAATGACTAGTCCTCAAAAGTTGTGGGTGCTCCATCACTGGAAGTTTTTAAAAAGAGACTGGACAGCCACTTGTCTGAAATAATAGGTTCTGCTTGAGCAGAGATTTGGACTAGAAGACCTCCAAGGTCACTTCTAATTCTGCTATTCTGTTATTTTTCTTTTGTTCGGTCATTCAGTAAATCACTACGGTGGCAACGTCTATTTCCAGTGTCAGGTAGATACAACAGAAGCCACCTTGCAGAAGAAAACACCTGGCAATCTATAAAAATACATAGCTCTTTTGTCAAATTGCTACAAAGTACTGTATTACACTCTCAATCCAAGAACTAAACCCAAAGCATCCCCACAGAAACTGCAGATGTCTATGACAATTTCAATAGGATGGTGTTGCCAGAAAGGCTGGTGGACCTCTATAATTTTTGCATCCTCCTTAACTTTTCAGGCAAAAACAAAGAATTGTACCCTCTGTTTCTCCTCATCAGGTTTCATACACACAGATAATAATGTAAGCTCCCTGTATACTTGGTACCTATTGGATAACTATGCAAAATACTCATGGAGTTGACATGGCTAAATGAATACATTTACTGCAGAAAAATAAGAGTGCATGTGATGTATTTTGCCATAGATCTCAAGAACATTTGAAAAACAGTTTGTTGGTTTTCTTTTCTGCCATAAAATTACAGTTTTCAAAGAGATTTCTTGCAAGTCTTAGAAACCAAAACCCATATATAATTCAGGATTTCAAGACAGTGAAATTCTGGTTTTTCTCTTCCTGCCCTTCCAAGCCAATCAAATTAACTTAATTAATTAATGGCTTTGTAAGGGGCCTGATCTCTGTTGATTTAATTTCTTTAGTGCAGGAACCTCTTCACCATCTACCATTCATCTGTAGCAAATCAGACTTGGATGAAGCAAGATTGGAAGAGTGTTGAAAGCTTTCAACTTTGTGTTGTAGAGTTTGAGAATACTATGAGCAGCCATGACAAGAAACCATAGTATTATTGAACAATTTCTCATTTGAAGGAAGAGTGCACAGATGCAACTTATCCTACTTAGATATATTCTATGGAGTCCAGCTCTCCGGAGAAAGATCTAATTCTCAAAAAGGTAGAAGGAATGAGATGAAGATAACAACCAATTGCAACATAGATGGATTCAGTTACAGTAGTGATAGTACACTATTCAAGGACCAACTTAGGCACAAATTGTCATGGAGAAAATCTATCTATGAAGGTCCTAAGAATCAACATCAACTTGATAACACAAAATTAATCAGTCAGGATGATCAGTGTATAATTGCACTGCCTGCAGCCAAAAAATGTGGTGCAAATATGCCAAAAGAGACAGAATGAATAGTCACTCTGGAAGGAGACAGGAGAAAGGAAAGGATGTTTGAAGAAGTTTCAAATTTATATGCCAACTCTCTTCTTTGCACAAAAATATTACTCAAGGTTACTCAAGGACCATCAACGGTTTCATCTTAATGCAACAATGGTTTTGAAATATATTTGGCAGGGAAAGAAGGCAAGAATAAAGCTGTTAGAAGATGCCAAGATGAGAGGTGGTTTTGGCTTACCAAATTTTGAATTATATTATCATGTGGTTTCTTTAATGTGGATTAAAGAATGGGTAACATTGAAAAACACTAGATTATTGAATTTAGAGGGACATGATTTGTTGATGGGGTGGCATGCTTTTTATAGTATAAAGGAACTAAAATTCAGGGGTATTTTAGAAGATATCAGATACATGAAGCTTTGTTTTTGACTTTGGAGAGGATCAAAAAATATTATTTGAAGATTCCAGTCTGGGTATCTACAATTGAAGCTTTTTCTTACCCAATGGTATTTAAGGGGGAACAAATTGTTAGATATAGTGAATTATTGAATGAAAAGAGTGAACTGAAATTGAAACAAGATTTAGAAGATCAAGGAATTAAGATGGATTGGTTTTTATATATGCAAATATTTTCTAGATATCGAAAAGATCTCAAACAAGAAGGTTTTTATAGTGCTTTGACTAGTTTAGACAAGTTATTAATGGGTTCTGATGACCATGTAATTAAAAAATTATATGGATATTTACTGGAAGTAAAATTGGAAGAATCAAGTTAAAGAATCAATGATAGCATGGGGGGAAAAATTTGGTTATGGTATTGATTTAGAGAAATGGCAAAAAATGTGGTTATATAACTATAAAATGACAATGTCTACAGTGTATAAAGAAAATTTGTATAAGATATTTTACAGGTGGCATTTATCCCCAACAAGAATAGCCAGAATGTTCAAGAATAAATTGGAGAAATGTTGGAAGTGCCATCAGACTCCAGGATCATATTACCATATGTGGTGGACATACGTGGATGCTAGGAGATTTTGGACTAAGATACACACATTGTTGGAAAAAATGACAATGAGACATATTGACTTTAAACCAGATATATTTTTATTAGGGATCTTACCAGAGATATTTAATAAAGAACTAAAATACTTAATTGTGAACATTTTAACAGTGGCTAGAATTCTATTTGAAAGAAACTGGAAAAGAAAGAAGATAATCACCAATGAAGAAATTATTAAGAAAATGTTGGACTGTGCTGAAATGAGTAGATTGACATTTGAAATAAGATAACAGAAAGATAAACAATATTATTTGATATGGGAGATATTCTACCAATGATTTGACAATAAAGTATGGAGATGAGATAGTATATATGAAATTAAATTATGAAATGTTTAAATATCTACTTTCTGTTCGAGTGAAGAATAATTGTTGTATGATGAGATTTGGAAAATTGTAAGCAATTTTAATCAATTGAGATGCTGTCTGTAATTGCTTCTAAGGATGATAGTTTTATCTTGTTTTTATTTTTAACTAAAATAAATCTTTTCTCAAAAAAAAGAAGTTTCAAATTCATATGCCAACTGTGTTCTTTGCACAAAAAGAAGGTTACTCAAGGACCATCAACGGTTTCTCCTTAATGCAATATTAAATGTAGAAATGGTGATTGCAATTTGCGTTCTTGAGCTACTACAACTCTGAGTGCTATAGAAGTTTACAGAATTGTTCTATGGTGACATAACATAGTTGCTACAGCAAGTGAGGCAAACACTTTTCCACTTTTCAACTCAGAAAGCTCAAACTGCCCAAGGAACTGCTGATACAGTTCTACAGAGGAATTATTGAGTCTGTCCTCTGCACTTCTACAACTGTCCGGTTTTGTCCTACAACCCAACAAGACAGACACAGACTTCAGAGGATAATTAGAACTGCAGAAAAAACAATTACTACCAACCTGCCTTCCATTGAGGACCTCTATACTGCACAAGTCAAAAAGAGGGCTGTTAAAATATTTACAGACCCCTTGTATCCTGGACATAAAATGTTTCAACTCCTACCCTCAAAATGACACTATAGAGCACTGCACATCACGACAACTAGACACAAGAACAGTTTTTTCCAAACACCATCACTCTGCTAAACAAATAATTCCCTCAACACTGTCAAATTAGTTATTAAGTCTGCATTATTATTAATCTTCTCATCGTTCCTATCACCCATCTCCTTCCACTTATGACTATATGACTGTAACCTTGTTGTTGGTATCCTTATGATTTATATTGACTGTTTCCTAATATGATTTGATTGCTTACTTGTTCCCCATGACGATCATTAAGTATTGTACCTTACGATCCTTGATATCTTTTCTTTTATGTACACCAAGAGCGTATGCACCAAGACAAATTCCTTGTGTGTCCAATCACACTTGGCCAATAAAGAATTCTATTCTATTCTATTCTATTCTATTCTATTCTATTCTATTCTATTCTATTCTATTCTATTCTATTCTATTCTATTCTATTCTATTATTTTTCTTTACCTTATTTAATTTGATTACCAAATATCAAGTCAGTTAATGTCTTTGGTTTCCTCATTCCCATTGCTGCACTCACTCATTATGCTGGGTAATTCACCATTTTTTGGGTAATAGCAGGAGTTCAATATTATTTAGAGGTTTCAAGGCACTTTTAGAGATGTAACTGACTTCCAGTCTGTCTTCATTAACTGCTTTCAGTGGTTCTTAAGCAAGTAACCACATTGTTCAATACACTTTTCTTGTTTTTCCAGAGCTGCCAATTTTACTATTTTCAGTCTCACTTGATCTGCTACCATTTAGTGTACATGCGGTTAATTGATTTCTGATTTTCCATATTCATCTTTTATGAGATCCTGTAGCAGGGTTACTCGAGGGGCAGTCATTTGTAGTCCACACAAATAGGCTCCAACCCTCAAGGCAAAGTTTAGGAGATATGGCTGAGTAACCACCTTTTCCACTAATTGTCGGAATGTATCCTTAATCCACTTCCTATCCATTTTCCACCACCAACCAGGTTCCATACTTGACTCCATGAAGGACCCTCTCACTTTGCCTTTCCACTGCAGCATTTTTTGTGTCTTGATTGCATAACAATTTCTGTATTATATTTCTGCCTGTAATACAAAAAATATTAAGTGTTTGAGTGGGTTTATTTTCTATTCTTCTTCTTCTAATCCCTCACTCTTTCTGAGAGCAATTGTATTGCATAGGGAGAAGAGAAAAAGATATATGCTGTGCGATGCTCCAAGGCTCTGTTTTAGGCCCAGTATTCTTCAACATCTTCATCAATGATTTGGATGGGGGATAGATGGGGAACTCATCAAATTTACAGATGACACCAAACAAGCAGGAAAAGACAACACTCCAGAAGATAGATTTGAGATACAGAAGGATCTTGACAGACTGAAACATTGGGTGCTATCTAACACAATGAAATTCAATGGTGAAAAAAGTAAGGTTCTACATTTAGGTAAGAAAAACAAAATGCATAGGTACAGTATACTATGTGGTACCTCGCTCAATAGTAGTAACTGTGGGAAGGATTTTGGAGTCCTAATGGGGAATCATTTCAATGTGTGCAGCACATATGAACCAGCAGTGTGCTGCAGCTGCCAAAAAGCCAACACAGTTCTAGGCTGCATAAACAGATGGATAGAATCAAGATCACATAAAGTGTTAATATCACTTTATAATGCCTTGGTAAGGCCAGACTTGGAATACTGAGTTCAATTTTGGTTGCCATGATCTAAAAAAGATAATGAGACTCTAGAAAGAATGCAAAGAAGAGCAACAAAGATAATTAGGGGACTGGAGGCTAAAACAGAAGTAGAACTAAGGAGAAATTTCCTGACAGAACAATTAATCAGTGGAACTACTTGCCTCCAGAAGTTGTAAATGCTCCAACAGTGGAAGTTTTAAAGAAGAGATTGGATAACCATTTGTCTGAAATGCTATAGGGTTTCCTGCCTAAGCAGGGGTTGGACTAGAAGACCTCCAAGGTCCCTTCCAACTCTGTTATTCTACTCTATTCTAGGATGGCTATATAACTAAATCTGAATATTTTGTTTCGTGAAAACAGATTTTAAGTAATTATGTTACTCGTGGTAAGGGAAAATGGCTTGTGTTTCACTTTGAAATCATCTCTGGCAATTGGATGGGACACTTCAAAACCAACAAAACTTATTGAATAACAGAGTTGGAAGTGTTAGGGTTACCAGTGTAAACCTAGGACCAATAGTTTAAACATATTCATTCTTTATTTGCCTTTTTCTGCACCATTTTTTACAACCTAGACAGGATACATGTAACAAAGAATTACTGAATTAGTACTTTATCTAGGTTTCCTTTTTCCACTTTTATCCTTATCCCTCATGTCCTTGAAAGGGGCCTGATCTCTGTTGATTTAACAGTTTTCTTTAGTGCAGGAACCATTGGTAACACTTCACCATCTTCATTCATCTGCAGCAAAAGAAAAATAGGGTGGGTAAAGAAAAATAGGAAGAGTATTGAAAGCTCTCAACTTTGTGTTGTAGAGCTTGAGCATACTGTGGATGGCCATAATGAGAAATCATTAGGATTATTGAACAATTTCTCATTTGAGAGAAATAGCAATAGCACTTAGACTTACATGTATACTGCTTCATAGTCCCTTTACAGCCCTTTCTAAGTGGTTTAAAGAGTCAGCATATTGCCCGCAACAATCTGGATCCTTATTTTACAGACTTCAGAAGGATGGAAGGCTGAGTCAACCTTTAGCCAGTGAGATTTGAACTGCTGAACTGTAGCTAGCAGTCAGTGCAGTAGCCTGCAGTACTGCACTCTAATCACTGCGCCACCTCGGCTCTAGTGCCCAGACTCAAATTATCCAACTTGGCTATATTATATGAAGTCCAGCTCTCCAGAGAAAGCTCTAATTCTTGAAAAGGTAGAAGAAATGAGATGAAGAAGACAACCAATTGCAACAAAGATGGATTCAGTTACAGTGTTACTTGTGTTTACAGGGGGGCAGAGGTCGACCCTGAGGCCCCTTGTATGTGGGGTGCCACAAAGGTTGGTCCTCTCACCCCTTCTGTTCAACATTTATGTGAAGCCGCTGGGTGAGATCATACGTGGTTTCGGGGTGAAGTACCACCAGTACACTGATGACACTCAGCTGTAAATCTCCACCTGGACCACCCCAATGATTCCCCTGAAGTGATGTCCCGGTGCCTGGAGGCCGTGCGGATCTGGATGGGGAGAAACAGACTCAGGCTCAACCCATCCAAGACCGAGTGGTTGTGTTTTCCTATGTCCCGATATAGTCAGTTGGTGCCATCACTGACTATTGGGGGCAAGTCATTGGCCCCCATGGACAGGGCTCGCAACTTGGGTGTCCTCCTGGACTCACGGCTGTCTTTGGAAGAGCACCTGACGGCTGTGGCCAGGGGGACTTCTTATCAGGTCCGCCTGATTCACCAGTTGCGTCCCTTTCTGAATCAGGACTCGTTAACTACGGTCAGTCATGCTCTCATTATTTTCCGCCTGGACTACTGCAATGCTCTCTACATAGGGCTCCCCTTGAGGAGCACCCAGAGGCTCCAGCTGGTCCAGAATGGGGCTGCGCGGGTGGTTATAGGAGCGACGTGGTGCTCCCCTGTGACCCCCCTCCAGCACGAGCTGCACTGGCTCCCGGTGGTCTTCCAGGTGCGCTTCAAGGTTTTGGTTACCACCTTTAGAGCGCTCCATTGGTTCAGACCGGGGTATTTACAAGACCGCCTTCTCCCACCAATAACCTCTCACTAACCAGTATACTCCCATAGAGAGGGACTTCTCAGGGTGCCATCGGCCAAACAGTGTCGACTAGCGGCCCCCAGGGGGAGAGGCTTCTCTGTGGGGGCACCTACCATCTGGAACGAGCTCCCCCCGGAGATACTTTTCGTCATGCTCTCAAAACATTTTTATTCCAGCAGGCTGGCCTGGCCTAATACTTCCTTTTAAATTTTTAAATTTGTTTTAATTTGTCTTATAAATTGGATGTTTTTAAATTTGTTCTTGGGCCAAAACATTTAATAATTTTAATGGGTTTTTTAATGTTTGTATTGTCTGTCTTTTATCTTGGCTGTTCACTGCCCTGAGTCCTTCAGGAGTAGGGTGGTATATAAATTTGATAAATAAATAAATAAAATAAAATTGATTTGATAACACATGGTTAATAAATTAGGATGATCAATTGAAAGATATATGGATTCAGTAATAATTATGCACAAATGGTGATGGACTAAATCGATCTATGAAGGTCCTAACAGTCAACATTGAATTGATAACACATGATTAATCAATTAGGATGATCAATGTATAATTGCACTGCCTGAAGCCAAGAAATGTGGTGCAAATATGCCAAAAGGAACAGGATGGGATTGTCCCTTCACTCTAGAAGGAGAAACAGAGGATCTTCAAAGAAGTTTCAAATTCATATGCCAACTGTCTTCTTTACAAAAAAAAAAAATTATTCAAGGTTACTCAAGGACCATCAACGTTTTTTTGTTAATGCAAGAAATATATGTAGAAATGCTGATTGCAATTTGTGTCCTTGAAATACTTTAACTCTGGGTTCTATAGAAATTTACAGAATTGCTCTATGGTGACATAACTTTGTTGCTACAGCATGAGGCAACCACTTAACCACTCACCCAAAATGAAGATGGAAACTGAAAGGCTTGGTCTGCTTGCTATTTACATTGGAAAAAAAGTTTCTAATGGGATAAAAATAAACTATTTTCCATCCAAGGATTATTCATATGAAAAATACTTTGTCTTGTTCTGTATTTAAAAACTTTCCTTCACACAATTATTCATTCAGTCACTGACACTTTTGAAACCCAGATCTTATTACTGTCAATAATATAGGGATAATACATAATGCAGATAATATCAGAAGATAAAAATGAAGAAAAATAGCCTTAAGTCTAGGGTGGAAGCCAGAGGGGGTGTATTGGTTCATGCATAAGGCTACAAATTGGAGGTCTGGGTGTTCTTGACCTGCCTTAGGCCGGAAACCAGATGGGTGACGTTGGGTCAGTCACTCTCTTACAGCTCAAATTACTCCAAGATACTGAGGGAACTAGATGAAGAAAGGAGAAATAGGCATGTTCACCTCCATGATTTATTTATTTAAAAAAAAATACACAGAATAGAAAATACCTAAATCTTTAAAAAAAAAGTGTTTAACTCAAAACGATTGTTCACAAACTTTTACAATATTGAGTTGGTCCTAACCAATGTGAAATATTTCTCCTACTGCTTATCTTAATATTAGATTTGTTCCAAAAGCCCTGCCCGAGCTTCTCAGCGTCATTGCCGCGGTGGCGGTTGATACCCCCAGGCTTATCGTCATGGGGGATTTCAACCTGCTGTCCATGGGGGAGATGTCTGAGGTGGCTTGGGAGTTCATGGCTTCCATGACAGCTATGGACCTGACCCAGTTAATTCATGGCCCTACCCACACGGGGGGAAACACACTGGACCTGGTTTTTGTCTCTAGACAGTGGCTGAGAGATCTTGATATAGGGGATTTAGCTACTGAACCCTTGTCATGGTCAGATCACTCTCTCCTTCGTTTCGACCTTCGGACCACAACACCCCATCGCAGGGAGGCGGAGCCGGTAAGATGGTTCCGCCCCAGGTGCCTGGTGGAACTTGATAGGTTCCAGATGGGCCATTTCCTGAGGCTCTGGCACACGCCTTGACCAGAGACCTAGTGGCCACCTGGGATAGGGCGGCCGCTGGAGCTCTGGATCGGGTCGTGCCTTTGCAGCCTCTAACCTGGAGCCGATCTCACTTGGCTCCTTGGTTTACTGAGGAGCTGAGGGAGTTGAAGCACCGGAAAAGATGCCTAGAGAGTAGTTGGAGGGCCAGTCTTTCTGAATCTGATGGGACACTTTTAAGTTCTCATATTAGGACTTACCTAGTGGCGATAAAAGCAGCAAAATGTAGCTATTTTGCTGCTCTTATTGCATCATCGGATAATCGCCCAGCCACCCTGTTTAGGGTGACCCGCTCCCTGCTCCACCAGGAAGCGTGTGAGGATCTCTTGGAGGGTAGAGCCGAGGATTTTGTTCAATATCTGCATGACAAAATCATTCAGATTCAGGAAGATCTGGACTCCGACTGGGTGGTCCTGGGGGAAGGGACCGGGGCAGGTCTTGAGAATGTTATCTGGGATGAGTTTGATCCTGTGACCCCTGAGGACGTGGACAGGATTCTAGGTGGACTGAACACGACCACATGTTTATTGGACCCGTGTCCTTCCTGGTTAGTGCTGGCTTCCCGGGAAGTGACACGAGGCTGGCTCCAGGGGATTATAAAGGCTTCATTGGGTGAGGGTGTCTTCCCCGCCGCCTTGAAAGAGGCGGTAGTGAGGCCTCTCCTTAAGAAGCCTTCCCTGGACCCGGCAATGTTGGTAAATTATCGTCCGTGGCAAAGGTTGTTGAGAGCGTGATTGTGAAACAGTTCCCCCAGCACCTGGATGAAACGACATATCTAGATCCGTTCCAGTCGGGCTTCAGGCCCGGATACAGCACGGAAATGGCATTGGTCGTGTTGGTTGATGATCTCTGGAGGGCTCGGGACAGGGGGTGCTCCTCTGTCCTGGTCCTGTTAGACCTCTCAGCGGCTTTTGATACCATCGACCATGGTATCATGCTGCACTGGTTGATAGAGATGGGGGTGGGAGGCACTGTGTTGCGGTGGTTCTCCTCCTATCTCTCCGATCGGTCGCAGTCTGTGCTGGCAGGGGGGCAGAGGTCAACCCAGAGGCCCCTTATATGTGGGGTGCCACAGGGATCGGTCCTCTCGCCTCTCCTGTTCAACATTTATGTGAAGCCGCTGGGTGAGATCATCCGTGGTTTTGGGGTGAAGTACTACCAGTACGCTGATGACACCCAGCTGTACATCTCCACCCCAGACCACCCCAACGATGCCCTTGAAGTGATGTCCCGGTGCCTGGAGGCTGTGCGGATCTGGATGGGGAGGAACAGGCTCGGGCTCAACCCATCCAAGACTGAGTGGCTGTGATTTCTGACGTCCCGATATAGTCAGTTGGCGCCATCACTGACTATTGGGGGCGAATCATTGGCCCCCACAGAGAGGGTTTGGAACTTGGGTGTCCTCCTGGACTCACGGCTGTCCTTAGAAGGGCACCTGATGGCCGTGGCCGGGAGGATTTTTTATCAGGTTCACCTGATTCACCAGTTACGTCCCTTTCTGGAACGGGACTCCTTACTCACGGTCACTCACACCCTCGTCACTTCCCGCCTGGACTACTGTAATGCTCTCTACATGGGGCTCCCCTTGAGGAGCACCCGGAGGCTCCAACTGGCGCAGGGTGCGGCTGCGCGGGTGGTGATGGAAGCGACATGGCGTTCCCATGTGACACCTCTCCTGCGCAAGCTGCACTGGCTCCCAGTGGTCTTCCATGTGCACTTCAAGGTTTTGGTTACCACCTGCAAAGCGCTCCATGGCTTAGGACCTGGATACTTGCAGGACCGCCTACTACCACCAATAGCCTCCCACTGACCAGTGTGCTCTCATAGAGAGGGGCTCCTCCGGGTGCCATCAGCCAAACAGTGTTGGCTGGCAACCCCCAGGGGGAAAGCTTTCTCTGTGGGGGCACCTACTATCTGGAACGAGCTCCCCCCGGAGATACGGAGGATCTCGGATCTGCACACCTTCCGCCGTGCTCTTAAGACCTTTCTATTTCACCAGGCGGGCCTGGCCTAACCTCTCTTCTTTTAGTGTTGAATTTTAATTTGTTTTAAATTGTGTGGGGTGTTTTAATTCCGTCTGGACCAAATTTATTTAATTTGATTTAATTTGAGTTTTAAATTTTGTATATATGTATTTTTATTGTTGGCTATTCACCGCCCTGAGTCCTCCGGGAGTAGGGCGGTATATAAATCTAATAAATCTAAAACTAAAAATGGTTCTTTTTAATATTTATTGTACATTTCAGTGGATTTTTAGAACTTTTGTATTATATGTGTTTTAATTTGGTTGTTCACCGCCCTGAGTCCCCCTCCCGGGGAGAAGGGTGGTATATAAATTGAAATAATAAATAAAAATAAATAAATAAATAAATAAACTAAATTAAACTAAACTCAGGAATGCAAATCAGGTTGCACGAATATTTCCAATACTGGAACATATTTCCTCCATCTTCAGTTAGACAGGAATCACTAAGCTGAGGAAGATTCTACAAACAAAGCAAAATTGGCCAGTACTTCATTTGAATAAGTCAGACCTAAACTAAGGAGCAGATCCCACACATCAAATTCTGCTGCAAGGGCAGTAGAGAAAATGCAGGATTTCTAGCACTTGCTTCTAAACTGTATTATTGCTCCTCCAGAATTCCATCCCCTGGTGAATATGGTTGAACTTTTTCTTTCTTGACTGACAGAGGTTTGACATTAATACAGGAACATTTCTTTTCTGATCCACTATCTAAAAAGGTTTACTTAATAGACAAAACAAAACCTCATTACTGTTGCTGCCTCATTGCTTAAGGTAATTCACCATTTCTTGGATAATAGCAGGAGTTCAATATTATTTAGAGGTTTCAAGGCACTTTTAAAGATGCAACTGACTTCCAATGTATCCTCATTAACTGCTTTCAGGAGTTCTTGACCAAAGAAGCACATTATTAAATATAGATTTCTTGTCTTTCCAGAGCTGCCAATGTTACTATTTTCGGTCTCACATGGTCTGCTACTATTTAGTGTACATGCAGTTAACTGATTTCTAAATTTGCATGTTCATCTTTTATGAGGTCCTATAGCAAGGCCATTCAAAGGGGAAGGGATCATCTGTAGTCCACAGAAATAGGCTCCCACCCGCAAAGCAAAGCTTAGGAGATGTGGCCCAATAACCATCTTTTCCACTCATTGCCAGGAATGTATCCTTAATCTACTTCCTATCCATTGCCCACCACCAACCAGGCTCCATACTTGACTCCATGAAGGACCCTCTCAATATGTCTTTCACTGCAGCAATTCTTTGCATCTTGCTCACCCCAGTTTTATAGGCATGGTACATGCAATACAGAAATTGTTAAATTTTGAGTAGGTTTATTTTCTATTCTTCTCATCCCTCGTTCTTAGGAAGCTATCTCAGAGCAATTGTATTGCAGATAGGGAGAAGAGAAAAATATGGACTAGTCTGATACATCCTCCAATATTTTCCCTTTACTATAACAGTTCTCTTGCAGCTGAATAAAAGAGTCGGTGGGAAGAATACAGGAATATATTTTATTTTTATTTTCACTTATTTATTAAATTTGTTTGAACAGTGATATTAACTTTGTGAAACTAGGATGCCTATATAACAAAGTCTGAATATTTTGTTTTCTGAAAAGAGATTTTAAGTTACTATGTCACCCAGGGTAAGGGGAAATGGCTTGTGCTTCACTTTGAAATCATCTCTCAATTTCTATAGCATCCATGGCAACTGGATGGGACACTTCAGAAGCAACAGAATTTACAGAATAATCAAGTTGGAAGGGACCTTCTAGTCCAATCCCCTGGTCAAGCAGGAGACCATATACCATTCCAAACAAATCACTTTCCAAACCATTCTTAAAAACCTTCAGTGATAGAGCACCAAAAACCTTCAGTGATAGAGCCAAGTTGTTCCACTGGTTAATTCTTCTCACCCTCAGGTAATTTCTCTTTCCTTCTAGGTTGGATCTCTTTCTGATATGTTTCCATTCATCTTTCCCTCAGTTCTTTGGATGTTAGGAAGACCTTCCTCTTCTCTCTGACAGCCTCTCAAATATTGGAAGACAGCTATCATGTCACCCCTAATCCTTCTCTTTATTATACTGGACACAGTCAGTTTCTGCAACAATTCATTTTAGCCTCCAGCCCCCTAATCATTTTAGCCTCCAGCCCCCTAATCATTTTAGCTTCCAGCCCCCTAATCATCTTTATTGCTCTTCATTGCACCATTTCTAAAATTTCTATCATGGTAACCAAACTGGATACAGTATTCCAAGTTTTTAATTACCAAAGCAGTATAAAACCGAATTAACATTTCACGTGACCTTGATAAAATCTCTCTGTCGATGCAGCTTTGGGTTTTTGGGGTATTTTGGTACCTGCACCACACTTCTGGCTCATATGTAAGTGGCGAGTTTGAAATCCCCCTCACAGCTACAGCTATTGAGCCACGTATCACCCCTTCTATACTTGTGCATTTTGTTTTTCTTGCCTAAGTTTAAAGGCATATTGGTTCTCAGCACTGAAATTTAGAGATAAGTAATAAAAGTACAGTCCCATGAGATTCTCAGCACTGAAATTTAGAGATAAGTAATAAAAGTACAGTCCCATGAGATTCTCAGCACTGAAATTTAGAGATAAGTAATAAAAGTATGACCCCATGAGATTCTTTGTAGCTGAAGCAGCAGAAAACATTCAATATAATCAACACTCACAGAATATACAGCTTTTAGAACCCAGCTCTCCTTCTCAATTTCAATTAATTTCTGTGTCCCACAGGACTCCTAATAACTCGGGATTAAGGCTACTGGAATATTTCCAACTCTAGACATATTCTCTATCTCCAGGTAAATAGAAACCACCTGCATCAGGGAGGAATACCATAATGAAAGCCAAATAAGCCTGTGCTTCATCTGGGTGCCACAAACATTCAGCAAGAGGCAGAGCAGCTGTTTTCCCATAACCCATCCATAAAAATGTGTCACCCATGACAGCAGTGCCAACTCCAGATTTCTACAATTTAGTTTAAATGGCTCTTCCCAAACTCTAGCTGCTAGTGAATATGGCTGAACATTATCACCATGGATTGGTAGAGTTTGGGCAGCAACTCAGTAAGGAATTTTCTTTGTCCCAATAGGACATGGCAACTCCTGAACCTCCAATCTTTTACAACCATAAAACTTTTCTTAGTTCAACTAAGTCTGTTGCTCTTCCAAGGACTTTTGCAACAGGAGTGTTTCAACACAATAAAGATTCACCATTGCCTTATGTAAGAACTATTAAAAAAAAAAAAACACCTAAGAATCTTTGCAATAGTTCACTGAGGTGATATGATGCAATCATTATATTTCTATAAATAGAGAGCTGTGTCTGTCCTGTGAGTAAGATTTGGTCCAGAACCAAAGCCAGCATGAAGATCCTTTATCTGCTGTTCACATTTCTTTTTCTTGCATTCCTGTCTCAACCAGGTAAGAAAGAAAATTAGCGATAATTTAGAAAGGATTGATAGCTCATTACTTTCTAAACAAGTGTGACTATCACTGAAAGCAGGGTAATCTTCAACATCTTTTTATTTTACTTTATAGAAATAGCTTTGAACTGTGTGGAATATTGACATAATGAGCCTCCAAACATTTTTCTTTTGCAATAAAACTCCAGATCCAGTAAATTATTAGAAATTGAGGAGGGGCTGGAAAATTAATTCATTGATTCACTATTCTTGAAAGAACTTTATTGAGGGTTTTGTTATTGTAGTTTATTTTTGTTGATTTGCTTCATTTTTAGCATTAGTTTACCAAATTCTCAGCAAAATAAGGTATGTTCTATTTGAATAAAGAGGCACAATGGAGCCTCAAATTTGGACCAGTGCCTCTCCCCCCCCCCCTCCCCTCTTTCTCTTTTTCTCTCAGCCCACATCGTCTCACAGTCTAGGTGCTTTGGAGAAAATAGGAGGAGGAAAGGGTATTTGATACATTTACCACCTTAACTTATTTTTGAAAAAAAAAGGTGGAGAAAAATAAAAGATACGTAGTAATCATTTAGTAGACCCATTTGGACTTAATGTGGGAAAAAGAGAAGAAATTGCAACAAAATGTCAAATATGCACAGCTTTTCAAGAGCAAGAAAGATCATCCTTGAAAACATTAAGAGAATCATTTCCACACAACATCTCCATTCAAAACATTCAGCAGAACTAACTTATTTCCTAGCAAACAAGGATCCATTGTAATAATGGAGGAAAATATATCACAGCAAGGTATAACCCACTGGTATAACCCAGATTTTTTATTCCCCTTACTATCTTAATGGATACAGCTATACCAGCCAATTCAACTCTACGCCAGACTTCAGTTTCGTCTAGATATTAGATGTATTTGGGCTGCAGCAGGGAGATCAACAGAAATGGATTCCTCTGGTTAGAGGAAACTCTCTGAACTGATAGAAGTCCTGCGACTCTGTGGAAGAAGATGGTGTCTTTGAAGAAAAAATGGATATAAATAACAAGGTCTCTTTACTCATTATTCTCCTGTCTCCTCTTTTTCTTTTCACAGGGAATGCTGGCCCCCGCTGTCGCAGGCTAGGAGGAATGTGTGTTCGGTTTAGGAGTTCCGGGTTTACCTGTTATGGGCAACAGGATTGTCCAAGAGGATATTGGTGCTGCCGTCGGTAAGAAAAATCTCCTCTAATAGAAATATTACAAATATATATTGAGACTATCTGCTTGATATTGTTTGCATTCACAAAGCTTTGCAAAGCACAGAATTTACCAATCTATTATCTTATCTCATTTGTACAGCTGGAGTGGGAAATAATGCCATCTCCATCTACCACCTGGAACGTCTTCAAGATATGGCCAATGACCTGAGATTACCATCTGCTATCGCTTTATCTTTCTTTACATGAATCAAATTGCTATCTATCAAACTTGAAAACATTTATGCATTAAAGTAAAAATTGGCAAATATTCCTTGAAATAAAGCTAAATGCAGAAATTGTGCAACTTCTTTAACTGGGACCAGGGGCATTATATTCCTATGAGAGACAGAAGAAGGGAGAGGGGGGGGGTGGGAGGGAAAGAGAGAGGGGGGAGGGAGGGAGGGAGGTGGGCGGGAGGCTTCCCTTCTGTTTACTTATTGTAATGGTTACTTTGCCACTGAGGTTTTCCAGTTGATATGGCTGCTTGGGCAGAAGTAGTATAAAATCAAATTTATTAGCTAAGACCTCAGAAAGGAGGGGGGGGGAAAGAATTACTTAAGTTTATATTTTTCTCAAGTTAATTTTTTTCTCAAGATACTACTTGGCATAAGAATGACTTTGTCCAATGGCTCAATATCAGCATTGGCTGAGTGTTGATAAAAGAAAGGAAGATGTAGCAAGAGGAAATCTGCATGAGAGAAAGGATCTTTTCCTTTCTGGACCTGGACCATTCTTTTTGTTAAATAGACAGATCAACAGATGTTATAAAATTTATTTTAGTTACCAGGATAAAGAAATAGATAGACTCCACAATAAAATCAAATGATCAGGGGTGAGTCTGATAGGACCTAATGCAGACAAACACACACAGGTAACAAGTGAGGGAATGCTGATCCTAATAAAGGGGTGTGATCTAAGAATATACACAGGTAAAAATATAATTTGTATAACCAATATCCATTAAGCCTGAACCTATTTAATTTCTCCTGCTCCCCCTATGTTTCATTCACACACTTTCTGCTTTTCCTTTATTACAGGATCTAAATTTATAAGGGAATGTAAATATTTAACTTCTGACACAAATCATCCTATAAAATGTTAAAATCTCAGCTATGAATCATACTTCACTGAAAAGAATGATTAAAATACAAATAGTAATTACCACTGTAAGTCTAGGACCAATAGTTTACACATATCCATTCTTTATTTGCCTTTTTACTGCACCATTTTTTACAACATAGGCAGGGTACACATAACATAGAAGTTACTGAGTTACAGCTGGATTTCCCTTTTTTATTGAAAAAGTTTTACAAATACAAATTTTTCCACCCGGTTTTCCCCCCTCCCCCCTAACCCTTACCTACCTCTCCCCTCCCCACGACTTCCCTAGGTGGAATCCAAATCATACCATATCATATATTACCCTCCTACAACTCTAACCCCTGACTACACTATAAATTTCTACATCTTAACATTCAACTAAAAGCTATCTGAAACTTCCTTGTTTGGTATTTGTTCTGCACATAATCTATCCATTTCTGCCACTCCAGCATGTAAGTTTCTTGGATCTGATCTTTTAAGTATGCTGATATCTTTGCCATTTCTGCAAAACTGGCCACCTTCAAAGTCCATTCTTCTATAGTAGGCATAGAGTCTTTTTTCCAGTATTGGCCAATCAGTAATCTAGCTGCTGTGATCATATATAATATAATATATAATATCATTTTTGTCACTGAAAAATCCTTAACTATGCCTAATAAAAACAATTGAGAAGAAAATTTCAGTTTTTTCTTCAAAACATTTTGCATAATCCACCATATTTTAATCCAAAAAGCCTTCACTTTCTTGCAGGTCCACCATATATGATAGTATGTAGCATCTAAGCATTTGCATCTCCAACATTTTGCCTGAACATTAGGATACATACACGATAATTTCTTGGGATTTAAATGCCAATAAAAATTTTCCCTCAAGTTTTGTGACTGTGTAAATTTAATATTCTGAACCCATATTTTTTCCCCATGTTTCCATCATGACTGGTTCTGCAAAATTCTGTGCCCACTTTATCATGCAGTCTTTAACCAACTCATTTTCAGAATCTCTTTCTAACAAAACGTTATAAACCCTTTTGATATTTGACCTTTATCTTTTATCTGTTGTACCAAATCTTCTTCATGCAACATTAAACCAGTTTTTTGATCTTCCCTCCATCTCAATTGAAGTTCATTATACTGTAACCAAGTTAAGATTATCCCTTCTTCCAACCGTGTATTTAATGTCTTTAATTGTAATCTGCCCCCATCACTAAAAAATACCTCTTTATATAAAATCCCCCCGAATGACTTTATGTTTATATTCCGTGTAATATGACCAAGATTCAATCACAATGGTATTTTGTAATCCATTTTGAGCTGGTGCTTCTTCCATACTCTCATTAAAGAATTTCTGAATATATGTTACTTGAATACTTTATTAACTTTACTTTCATAAAATAGATATGCATGCCACCCATGCTCTAGGTCATGGCCTTCTATATTCAATATTCCAGTCTCTGTCATTCCAAACCGATCACTCGCTTGCGTCAAAGCTGCTGCTTCATAATATAGTCATAGGTTTGGGACTTTAAGGCCACCTCTTTCACGAACATCTTGCAAAATTTTCAGTTTAACTCCCCTTTTCCACCTTTATCCTCATCCCTCGTGTTTAGGATCCTTTCTCAAATCAAATCTATTGCAGCATGAAGTTCAAAGCGGGTGGGATAGTCTAGTACACCTCAAAATGTTTTTTCCATCTCCTCTAGCACTTCTCATTCACTTGAATAAATTAGTTCATGGGAATACTGTGGAATTCCTATAACTACAGAATCTTTCTGATGATTCAGGTAACCAAGTCTGTTGCTACAACAGGTAAATACATACTTCCCTCAGCAGAAAGCCAACAATTATGGCTCAGGTAAATGTTGAAATGTCATATTTAGTATGGATCTAAGATTAGGTGAACTGCATAACTGGATCATAATATGGTTGTAATATGGCAAATATTATTTTATTCTTTACCTTTTTTCACTTTATTCTAAACAAGATGTCAGTTTGTTCCTGAGATATCCTCATTGTCCTTTCTGCACACACTCACTACAGAAGATCATTTCTGGGGTAATACCAGGAGCTCAAAATGATTTCTAGACTTCAAGGCACTTTTATAAATACAGTTGGCCTCTTCCTATTTCCTGTGATTCTTGAGCAAAGAACTACACGATTCAACATTGACTTTCTTTTCAGAGCTGCCAGTTTTGCCATTTTTAATAATATTCATTGTGCATGTTGTTAATTTATTTATGTTTATTTATTGGTTCGATTTATATGCCACCCTTCTCCGGAGACTCAGGGCGGCTTACAATGTGTTAAGCAATAGCCTTCATACTTTTGTATATACCTGCGTAGGTATATATTCTTTTTTATACAAAGTCACCTTATTGTCCCCATAATCCGGGTCCTCATTTTACCTATCTCAGAAATGTTAGTACTGCTTTATAAGATCTTGGTAAGACCATACTTGGAATACTGAATCCAGTTTTGGTCACCACAATATAAAAAAGATGTTGAGACTCTGGATACAGTGTGGAGAATAGCAAAAAAAGTTGATTAGGGGCCTGGAGGCTAAAACATATAAAGAACGGTTACAGGAATTGGGTATGTTTAGTCCAGTGAAAAAAAGGAAATGATAGGAGTATATCAATATCTGAGAAGCTGCCACAGAAAAAAGGAATCAACCTGTTTTCCAAAGCATCATAAGAAGCAATGCTTGGAAACTAATCAAGGAGAGAAGCAATGTCAAACTAAGGAGAAATTTCCTGACAGTGAAAAGAATAAACCAGTGAAAGGAATGACTAGTCTTCAAAAGTTGTGGGTGCTCCATCACTGAGGTTTTAAAAAAGAGATCTGGACAGCCATTTGTCTGAAATAATAGGTTCTGCTTGAGCAGGGATTTGGAATAGAAGACCTCCAAGGTCGCTTCTAATTCTGCTATTCTGTTATTTTTCTGTTGTTCGGTCATTCAGTAAACCACTAAGGTGGCAACGTCTGTTTTCAGCATCAGGTAGATACAACAGAAGCCACCTTGGTGACTTCCGGTTTGGCATCATGGCAGGACAGTCGGGGAATTAGCAGGTTCTGATGAGCTCCATGAAAACCCCGGCTGACAAACCATCTTCGGACCAGAACTGTCCTGTAGGGATGGGGAAGAAAGAGAGGCACCTCAGATGACCAAGAGGAATAGGCAAGTTCCTCAGAGGTCAGAGGGAACTCTCTGTGAGTAGGCGGCAGGGGATGGCAGCCATGGTGGCTATCACAAAGCTGGGACAACAGGACTAAGTATAGAGCTGGAGAGAAGAGAGTAATGGAACGGAGCCTTTTTGAAGCTGGGTGAGTGACAGCCAACCCAGACTTGAAATAACAACAAGAGAAACATCTTACAATTATAAGACCCCTAATGAGGTAACAGCGGCTAAGGAGCATGGGGGCAAAGAAGATTTTAAAATGCAACTTTAAAGAGACAAAAACCCAATAGAAAATTAATTTCTGAATAAACTATTTGGGAATTTTAAACAATTAGATATGGTTAAATGATTGGAAAGAAATAAAGAGACTCTTTTTCCCCTTTCTTTTTTAAATTGCAAGAAAAACAAAAAGAATGGATAACAAGCTTTAAAAAGAAAAGTGATGTATAAATAAAAGAGGGGGGAAAAGAAATGAGAAGAGCTACTTAAATTTGGACTGGACTTTAAATATGACTTGATATTTTTAAACTGAAAAAGGAAAAAAGAAGTTAAGTAAGATTGTGATGTAATTGAAACAAAATGGATGCTTGTTAAGCAATTAGAATTGTGGATTGCAGAGAGACACCATCTGGAGTAAAAAGGAACATTGCAACTTGGTTTTTTGTTTTGGAAAATTGTGAACTTCACAGATAACAACCATGAGAATTTGCAGAGGAGGATTTTCTTGTCTACAAGCAGTTTGACTTTTGGAAGAATAAAAAAATAAAAAGAAGGGAACACAATGGAACTCTTATAATTGGAATAATATTAACCTAAAAAGAAAAAGGGCATAGGAATCAGAGAAGGAACAAATTTATTTATTTGGCCTGGAGAATGGAAATAAGAGGAATAACTATAATATTGCATAGAGGACAAAAATTTGAGGATATAAAAATTGAAATGGAGTATATACGAGTGGACAAGAAAATGAAGATGGAGAAATAAGACATAGAAGTGGAAAATAAAGAAGATAAAGATGTTGTGATTAAATATGAATAAATAACTGAATATGTGAATAGTAATAATAAAAAGGAGGTCTCTACAGATTATATTGAGATTAACAATAATATAATCATGATTATATTGAGATTAACAATAATATAATGATGATTATATTGGGATTAACAGTGAATGATAAAAGAATAAAAAGTTGGAAAATATTAAGGGAAATAAAAAAGTCCAGGATTTGGATTTATAAAATGACTATATTGAGATCAACAAATGTGAGAAGAAATTTGTTACAGATATTTAGAAATGAAATATGGATTGAAGCTAAAATATATGGAAAATAGACTATGTTAAAAGAAAATACAGCAATACACATAATGAATTAATTTTATATAAAGATGTTAGAGAAAATTGGAGAAATATTGGAGAAAATTGATGGCTATAATAATTGGGATATTATTTAAATACCTATAACAATTGTAATAGTTTGAATATGTTTGAATAATATATTTACAAAAGTAAAAGATGATTATGCTGGGATTAACAGTAGAATGATAAAAGAAGGTTCCTAGAGATTACACTGGGATTATCAGTGGAAAAAATAAAGATGACTATGATGGGACTAATAGTAAGAAAATAGTAAGAATAGTACGAAAAAAATAAAGATAATTACACTGGGATTAACAGTGAAATAAAGATGATTGCACTGGGATTAACAGTGAGAAAAATAAAGATGATTACACTGGGATTAACGGTGGAACAAAGATGATTACACTGGGATTAACAGTGGAAGAATAAAAGAAAAGGTAAAATTAAATGATGTAAAAGAAAATATATAAATGGACATAATGAATAAATTTTTATTAAGATATTGGCAGGTATTGTTTGAGAAAATTGATAGCTATAATAATTGGGATATATGGGACCAAAACCCATATATAATTCAGAGTTTCAAGACAGTGAAATTCTGGTTTCTCTCTTCCTGCCCTTCCAAGCCAATCAAATTAATTTATTTAATTAATGGCATTGTAAGGGGCCTGATCTCTGTTGATTTAATTTCTTTAGTGCAGAAACTATTAGTACCTCTTCACCATCTACCATTCATCTGTAGCAAATCAGACTTGGATGAAGCAAGATAGGAAGAGTATTGAAAGCTTTCAACTTTGTGTTGTAGAGCTTGAGAATATTATGGGCAGCCATGACAAGAAACCATAGGATTATTGAACAATTTCTCATTTGAGGGAAAAGTTCAGAGATGCAACTTATCCTACTTGGATATATTCTATGGAGTCCAGCTCTCCGGAGAAAGATCTAATTCTCAAAAAGGTAGAAGAAATGAGATGAAGAGAACAACCACTTGCAACATAGATGGATTCAGTTACAGTAGTGATAGTACACTATTCAAGGACCAATTTAGGCATAAATTGTCATGAAGAAAATCTATCTATGAAGGTCCTAAGAATCAACATCAACTTGATAACACAAAATTAATCAATCAGGATGATCAGTGTATAATTGCACTGCCTGCAGCCAAAAAATGTGGTGCAAATATGCCAAAAGAAACAGAATGAATAGTCACTTTGGAAGGAGAAAGGAGAAAGGAAAGGATGTTTGAAGAAGTTTCAAATTCATACGCCAACTGTGTTCTTTGCACAAAAAGATTACTCAAGGTTACTCAAGGACCATCAATGGTTTCTTCTTAATGCAACATTAAATATAGAAATGGTGATTGCAATTTGCATTCCTGAGCTACTGCAACTCTGGGTGCTACAGAAGTTTACAGAATTGTTCTATGGTGACATAACATAGTTGCTACTGCAAGTGAGGCAAACACTTATCCACTCGTCCAAAATGAAGATGGTAACCAAATCACTAATTTAGTCATTAGAACTTTATTGAAATTCAGACTTTATTCCTGTATAAAGCAGGAATAATACATAACGGAGATAATATCAGAAGATAAAAAGAAAGTGTGTTCTCTTCATATTCTCTGCACTACAGTGTGAATAATCAGGGATCAAACAGCTTTGTGAAAGATTTGGAGGAGGAAGCATGAGACATATTAAACTGCCCTCTTCTCAGACAGAAAAGCACTACAAATTTTTCTCAGAACCACAGAGGAGATTAATTTGGTTGATTTAAAATGTTTTTGAGGGATAACAGAGTGGAAACAGGATTTATGAAAATGTCCTCATGAAACTTTGCACTTTCAAAAGTTCCATCTTTTGAACAACAAAAAACTCAAGATAATAAAAAATTAAAAAATCTAAAAGGTTCCTTCTCTCAAGCCTAATCATTAGTCTCAAACAACAAAATGTCATCAGCGTAAGTAATAAATAAAAGCCATAACTCATGGTACCATAACTTCATTTTCCATGGGGCATGTGAGCTGAGATAAATGAACCTAAAAATTCCTTTCCCCAAGCCTAATCATTAGTCCTAAAGAACAAAATGTCATAAGTATGAATAATTAATAAAAGCCCTAGTAAATTCAAATGCCTTTCTAACCATTTCAAACAGTATCAACTTCTTCAAACAACAATTTACGCAGATTCTTTTTGAATGGTGATGGACTGTAGGAGAAAACCTCCCATACTACCACCTCTTACAATACTAGGCAACATGGTATCAACAGCAGAGACCTTCAAATTTCTAGGTTCAACCATATCTCATGTCCTAAAATGGACACCCAACATCAAAAAGGTCATCAAAAAAGCACAACAAAGAATGTTCTTTCTGCGCCAACTCAGAAAGCTCAAACTGCCCAAGGAGCTGCTGATCCAGTTCTACAGAAGAATTATTGAGTCTGTCCTCTGCACCTCTATAACTGTCTGGTTTGGTTCTGCAACCCAACAAGACAGACACAGACTTCAGAGGATAATTAGAACTACAGAAAAAACAATTACTACCAACCTGCCTTCCATTGAGGACCTGTATACTGCACAAGTCAAAAAGAGGGCTGTTAAAATATTTACAGACCCCTCGCATCCTGGACATAAACTATTTCAACTCCTACCCTCAAAATGACACTATAGAGCACTGCACACCAAGACAACTAGACACAAGAACAGTTTTTTTCCAAACATCATCACTCTGCTAAAGAAATAATGCCCTCAATACTGTCAAACTAGTTATTAAGTCTGCATTACTATTAATCTTCTCATTGTTCCTATCACCCATCTCCTGCCACTTATGACTGTAACCTTGTTGCTGGTATCCTTATGATTTATATTGACTGTTTCCTAATATGATTTGATTGCTTATTTGTTTCCTATGACTATCATCAAGTGTTGTACCTTAAGATTCTTGATGAATGTATCTTTTCTTTTATGTACAACGAGAGCAAATGCACCAAGACAGATTCCTTGTGTGTCCAATCACACTTGGCCAATAAAGAATTCTATTCTATTCTATTCTATTCTATTCTATTCTATTCTATTCTATTCTATTCTATTCTATTCTATTCTATTCTATTCTATTCTATTCTATCAGAGCTCCTCAATGATTTCTTAGTCTAAATGTAAGTAATAGTCTCCACTTATTTTATTATTCTTTACCTTACTTAATTTGATTGCCAAATATCAAGTCAGTTTATATCTTTGGTTTCCTCATTACCATTGCTGCATCCACTCATTATGTTAGGTAATGTTAGGTAATTCACCATTTTTTGGGTAATAGCAGGAGTTCAATTTTTTTTTTGAAAAACCTTTATTAACACTTAAAATCCAAAAATACAAGTTAAAATATCTCTATAACAAAAATACATCTGTAATAATTATACAATATAACGTCTTTCTGACAGTACTTAATTCTTAACTTTCTTCATCTATTCCCACATGTTCCTACTTAATCGACATATTTAATCACATTTTATATCTTATTTTGTTCTATACATTCCTTATTTTTAATTTCTATCCATTGATATCAATTATCCCAAGTTAAGTAATATTCTGAGTCTTCCTTATTGTCTAATTCTAAAGTAAGTTTGTCCATTTCTGCACATTCAAAAATTTTCCAGATTATTGCACAGTCTGTTGGAATAGTGGACATTTTCCAAGCTTGCGCAAGTACGATTCTAGCTGCTATAGTTATATGAATAAATAAATATTTTATCCTTTTAGGATAATTTTCTTTAATAATCCCCAGAAGAAACAGTTCAGGTTTAAATTCTATTTTATAGTGTGTATTTTCTTTTAGCCATTTTTGTATTTTAATCCAGAATTTTTTAACTTCTGGGCAAAGCCACCATACATGGAAGTAGGTGTCTTGTACTTGATTGCATTTCCAGCAATTAAGTTTTAAGTTGGGGTACATTTTTGCAAGTCTTGTTGGAGCCAAGTGCCACCGATAGAATATTTTATATTGGTTCTCTTTATATGCAACGGATTTTGTTAATGTATAGTTTTTCTCCCATATTTTCCCCATTCTTCTAACTCAATGTTTTGCCCAATGTTTTTTGCCCATGCTATCATTGGTCCCTTTACAATTTCTTCTTCTAAGTCAAAATTTAATAAATAATTATATATTTTAGATAATAATTTCTCTTCCAAGCCTGTCAATAATTTATCTATCTAATTGTGTAAATTTCGGTTCAAATCCAAATTCCTCTAAATCTTTTTTATATCTAGATTGCAATTGAAGATACAGCCACCAATCTATGGTTATTCCCTGTTCCTTTAATTCTTGGTTAGTTTTTAATCTTCCTCCATTGTCCAAAATTTCATTGTATTTTACCATTTTACCAATATCTAATGTGTTGGGGTAGATCAATGCCTCCGTAGTGGATAACCAGCCAGGTATTTTGAAATAATGTTTCTTCCTAATTCCCTCCCCAGTCTGTATCAGTGAATCTCAAATTGTATGTCTATAAAAATAAGAATGTGAATGTTTCTTATTTCCAGTGTTCCATATGAAGGCATTCCACCCCATCTGAAGATCATGTCCTTTCAATTTTAAAATTCTCCTATTCTTTAAATTAATCCATTCCCTAACCCAGACCAAACTCACTGCTTTGTAATAAGTTTCTCATGCAGTGAGTCCAATGCCACCTCTGCTTCTTCTATCCTGAAGTGAGATTGTTTTTAACCTCACCGTTTTTCCTGCCCATACAAACTTCATAATCATTTTGTTTAACTCTTTAAAAAACTTTTTATCTAATTTTATAGGAATCGTTTAGAATAAATAGAGTAGTTTTGGCACACAAATAGGCTCCAACCCTCAAGGCAAAGCTTAGGAGATATGGCTGAGTAACCACCTTTTCCACTAATTGTTGGAATGTATCCTTAATCCACTTCCTATCCATTTCCCACCACTAACCAGGCTCCGTACTTGACTCCATGAAGGACCCTCTCAGTATGCCTTTCCACTGCAGCATTTTTTGTGTCTTGATTGCATAACAATTTCTCTATTATATTTCTGAAAATACAGAAAATATTAAGTGTTTGAGTGGGTTTATTTTCTATTCTTCTTCTCATCCCTCACTCTTTCTGAGAGCAATTGTATTGCATAGGGAGAAGAGAAAAAGTTGTATGCTATGCGGTGCCCCAAGGCTCTGTTTTAGGCCGAGAACTCCTCAACATCTTCATCAATGATTTGGATGAGGGGTTAGATGGGGAACTCATCAAATTTACAGATGACACCAAACAAGCAGGACTAGCCAACTCTCCAGAAGATATATTTAAATATTTTAAAGGATCTTGACAGACTGAAACATTGGGTGCTATCTAACAACATGAAATTCAATGGTGAAAAAAGTAAGGTTCTACATTTAGGTAAGAAAAACAAAATGCACAGGTACAGTATACTATGTGGTATCTCCCTCAATAGTAGTAACTGTGGGAGGAATCTTGGAGTCCTAATGGGCAATCATTTCAATATGAGCCAGCAATATGGGCAGTATGAGACAGAGACATAATGGACAATCATTTAAATATGTGCAGCATATATGAGCCAATATGTGCTGAGCTGCCAAAACACAGTTCTAAACTGCATAAACAGAGGGATAGATCAAAATCACATGAAGTGTTAATACCACTTTATAATGTCTTGGTAAGGCCACACTTGGAATACTGCATTCAATTTTGGTTGCCATGATCTAAAAAAGATATTGAGGCTCTAGAAAGAATGCAAAGAAGAGCAACAAAGATGATTACAGGACTGGAAGTTAAAACCTATAAAGAATGGTTACTGGAACTGGGTATGTCTAGTTTGATGAAAGGAAGGACTAGGGTGACATAATAGCAGTGTTCCCATATCTCAGGGGCTGCCACAAAGAAGAGGGAGTCAAGCTATTCTCCAAAGCACCTGAGGGTAGGACAAAAAGCAATAGGTGGAAACTAATCAAGGAGAGAAGCAACTTAGAACTAAGGAGAAATTTCCTGACAGAACAATTAATCAGTGGAACTACTTGCCTCCAGAAGTTGTAAATGCTCCAACAGTGGAAGTTTTAAAGAAGAGATTGGATAACCATTTGTCTGAAATGTTATAGGGTTTCCTGCCTAAGCAGGGGGTTGGACTAGAAGATCTCCAAGGTCCCTTCCAACTCTGTTATTCTATTCTATTCTAGGATGGCTATATAACTAAATCTGAATATTTTGTTTTGTGAAAACAGATTTTAAGTTACTACCTTACCCATGGTAAGGGAAAATGGCTTGTGTTTCACTTTGAAATCATATCTGGCAATTGGATGGGACACTTCAGAACCAACAAAACTTACTGAATAACAGAGTTGGAAGAGTTAGGGTTACTAGTAGTGTAAGCCTAGCACCAATAGTTTACACACATTCATTCTTTATTTGCCTTTTTCTGCACCATTTTTTACAACCTAGGCAGGGTACATGTAACAAAGAATTACTGAGTTAGTACTTCATCCAGGTTTCCCTTTTCCACTTTTATCCTCATCCCTCATGTCCTTGCTCAAATCAATTCTATCACAGCATGGAGTTCAAGAAAAGTGGGATAATCTAAAACACCTCAAAATGTGTTTTCATTCTCCTCTATCATTTCCTATTCATTTAGATAAAAGAGCCCATGTCAAATTCCTATAGCTCCTGAAACTTTCTGATGATTCAAGTAATCTAGTCTGTTTCCACAACAGATAAATACATAATTCCCTCAGCTGGAAGTCCACAATTATGTTTTGAGATAAATGATGAATTTAGTTTGGATCTAAGACTAGGTGAACTGCATAACTGTATAAACAAGTCATAATATGATGAGTATTATTTTATTATTTGTCATATTTCAGTTTATTGCTAAATAACATGTCAGTTTGTCCCTGAGGTGTCCTCATTTCCCTCCCTGCACACACTCATTATACAACATAATTCACCATTTCTGGGGTAATACCAGAGCTCAACATTTTTTCTAGCCTTCAAGGTACTATTAGAAATACATTTGGCCTCTAACCTGTTTCCTGTGGTTCTTGAAAAGAGAACTGCATTATTAAACACTGACTTTTTTTGCCCTATCTTGTCACCATGGTGAAGAGAAGCAGTTGTGAAATGAGTGACATGGTTGTTAAGAATGCTACAATGGGCAACCATGCTGTTTTTTTCTCGGTTTTCTTGGTTATCTTTTTTAAAAGTATTGAACTGGACTAGGCTTCTATCATCATAAAGGTTACCCAAGCCTCTTGAGTTGATTTGCCCTTTACAATTATCATCCATGGGATGAAAATCTCAAGATCTCTCTCAGTGTATTTGAGATCCCTTTCTGTGCCATTCTTACAACCACTTTCCTTTTGCAAATTATAAGGCAGAATACTCCACAAGAAAATGGAGTATTATACAAGGAAAGAGGGGGGAACCAAATTACCTCTGAAACCATGAATAACTTAGACCGAAAACAAAAATTCTTTCAGAAAATTGCAGAATAAACTTTCATATAATTCCTCACTTCATATGATTACTTTCATTTCAGAAAGCAAGCAGGAGATGGACGATAGAAGAAAAACAAATACAAAAGAAAGTATTCATTTCAGTTTAAAAGTTTTGAAAGAAATGCAAGTATTGGTTTATGTTTTAATTAAGCATGTGTTACAGTTTTTAAAATGCTTTTATTAGGAGTTGCCCAAAGTTGTCTGAGACATGGATAGCTGTATACATATTCTAAATAAATAATTTTTTGTGGAACCAAAAAATTATTTGTGTTAGCTTATAGCCTAGAACCACTCTTTTGTTGTTCCTGATATTTCTATTTTCCTATCCTTCCTTTGTCATTTGGAAATAAATGTCAGTTTTAGAGGGAGCAGAGAGAGATCCATCAATTCATTGAATAGAAAGAATTGAAATTCAGTTAAACAATGCAGCCACTCTTATAAGACTGGCTGCATCAGAGGTTGATCAGCAGGATTGGGCAATGCTTTCAATTGTGTTCCAAAGAAAAGATTTAGATCCAGCACTTCTCAGTGCAATGAAATACTAGGGGGCATTAACAGGGGGATAGAACCAAGATCACGTGAAATGTTACTACCATTTTATAAAATGTTGAAAACACCACACTTGGAATACTGCATCTAGTATTGGTCATCAGACTATAAAAAGTACTTTGAGACCCTGAAAAGAGTTCAGAGAAGAGCATAAAAAGATTATTAGGGGCCTGGAAGTTAAAACAGATAAAGAACGGTTGCAAGAATTGTTATGTTTAGTCTAATGAAAAGAAGGACATGATAGGACAGTTTCAATATTTGAGGGGTTGCTACAAAAAAAGAGGGGATCAACCTATTTTCCAAAGCATCAGAAGGCAAGGGAAGAAGGAATGATTAGAAACTAGTCAAGGAGAGAAGCAATGTCAAACTAAGAAGAAATTTCATGATAGTGAGAATCATTGGAGACCTGTTTGAAATAATAGGTTCTGCTTGGGCAGAGATTTGGACTAGAATTCCTCCAAGGTCACTTCCAACTTTGCTATTCTGTTATTCCATTATTTTTCTGTTATTGTAATTCACTAAGTCATTCAAAGGGCAGCATCTGTTTCCAACATCAGGTAGATACAACACAGGCCACCTTGCAGCAGACAACACCTGGCAACCTAGAAATAACACATGGCTCTTTTGTCAAATTTCTACAAAGTACCATGTTAACATTCTGAACCCAACAACTAACAAAAAGCATTCCCATAGAAACTGCAGACATCTATGGCGATTTCAATAGGATGGTGTTGCAAGAAAGGCTGGGTGACCTCTATGTTTTTTGCATCCTCCGTATCTTTTCAGACAAAAAGGAAGAATTGGACTCTCTCCTTCTCCTGATCAGCCTCATCAACATAGAGAGAATCATTTAAGCTCCCCATATACTTGGCACCTATTGCCTAACTATGCAAAATACTCATGGAGTTGACATGGCTAAATGAATACCTTTACCGCAGAAAAAAATGATTGCATGTCCCGAAGAGTAGTTCCCTGTGATATATATTGATTATTTTAAAAATCTCAAGAATATTTGAAAAATAGTCTGTTAGTTTTCTTTTCGGTTGTAAAACTGCAGATTTCAAAGAGATTTGTTTCATTTCTTAGAAACCAAAACCTTTATTTAATTCAGGGTTTCAAAGCACGGGAATTCTGGTTTTTCTCTTCCTGTCTTTCCAAGCAAATCAAATAAATGGATGAATGGATGGATGGATGGATGGATGGATGGATGGATGGATGGATGTCTTTGAAAGGGGCCTGATCTCTGTTGATTTAACAGTTTTCTTTAGTGCAGGAACTATTGGTAACACTTCACTATCTTCATTCATCTGCAGCAAAACAGACTTGGGTGAAGAAAAATAGGAAGAGTATTGAAAGCTTTCAACTTTGTGTTGTAGAGCTTGAGCATACTGTGGGTGGCCACAATGAGAAATCATTAGAATTATTGAACAATTTCTCATTTCAGAGAAATAGCAATAGCAATAGCACTTAGACTTATATGTATACTGCTTCATAGTACCTTTACAGCCCTCTCTAAGCAGTTTACAGAGTCGGCATATTACCCCCAACAATCTGGGTCCTCATTTTACCCACCTTGGAAGGCTGAGTCAACCTTGAGCCAGTGAGATTTGAACTGCTGAACTGCAGTTAGCAATCAGCTGCAGTAGCCTGCAGTACTGCACTCTAACCACTGCGCCACCTCGGCTCTAGTGCCCAGACTCAAATTATCCTACTTGGCTATATTATATGAAGTCCAGCTCTCCGGAGAAAGCTCTAATTCTCGAAAAAGTAGAAGAAATGAGATGAAGAAAACAACCAATTGCAACATAGATGGATTCAGTTACAGTAGTGATATTACTCTATTGGAAGTGCACAAGGACCAGGTTGGGCACAAATTGTCATGCAGAAAATTTATCTAAGAAGGTCCTAAGAGTCAACATTGACTTGATAACACATGATTAATAAATCAGGATGATCAATTGCAAGATATATGGATTCAGTAATGATTACACACTATTGGAAGAACTCAAGGACCAGGTTAGGCACAAATTGTGATGGAGAAAATCTATCTATGAAGGCCCTAACAGTCAACATTGACTTGACAACACATGATTAATCAATTAGGATGATCAATGTATAATTGCACCACCTGAAGCCAAGAAATGTGGTGCAAATATGCCAAAAGGGACAGGATGGGATTGTCCCTTCACTCTGGAAGGAGAAAGAGCGGATCTTTGAAGAAGTTTCAAATTCATATGCCAACTGTTTTCTTTACAAAAAAAAGTTATTCAAGGTTACTCAAGGACCATCAATGGTTTCTTGTTAATGCAAGAAATATATGTAGAAATGGTGATTGCAATTTGTGTCCTTGAAATACTTTAACTCTGGGTGCTATAGAAATTTACAGAATTGCTCTATGGTGACATAACTTTGTTGCTACAAGCACTGACTGTACGCACAGCTTGTAGAACCAATTCTCCTTCTCAGTTTCAGTTTGACCTCCAATTTAGGAATGCAAATCAGGTTGCACGAATATTTCCAATACTGGTACATATTTCCTCCATCTTCAGTTAGACAGGAATCACTAAGCTGAGGAAGATACTGCAAACAAAGCAAAATTGGCCAGTACTTCATTTGAGTAACTCAGACCTAAACCAAGGAGCAGATCCCACACATCAAATTCTGCTGCAAGGGCAGTAGAGAAAATGCAGGATTTCTAGCACTTGCTTCTAAACTGTATCATTGCTCCTCCAGAATTCCATCCCCTGGTGAATATGGTTGAACTTTTTCTTTCTTGACTGACAGGTTTGACATTAATTCAGGAACATTTCTTTTCTGATCCACTATCTAAAAAGGTTTACTTAATAGACAAAACAAAACCACATGTACCCCATCCAAAAAACTTTGATGTCATTATGTGAACAACCCAATGAAGTTGACTTTCAGAGCCGTACATGAGTGGAGTGTCTTTGTCATCAGATCTAAAACTTTTTTGAAGTCTGGGGTGCCCCGAGGGTCCCTCATGCAAACTCAAACTGAGGACCATATCCATAGCTTTTCAAGAGTAAAGAAGAGCAGTAACGTACAAAAACATTAACATTAATAGAAGAGAGAAATAAAGAGCAAAATCAGAATTCAAAGTTCAAAGGAGTTAACCATTCACACTCAAGGTCTCTATCCAAAACAACCCAGTAGAGCCAGCCATTCTAATTCCAGGTTATTTCCAAGCAAGAATCCATGGTAATAATGGAGATAAATATATCACAGCAAGATCTGTTGTATAAACCAGATTTTTTTCCTCCTTACTGTCTTAATGGATAGTAATGGATGTACGAATACCAGCCAATTAAACTCTAAGTCAGGCTTCAAATTTAGTTTCATATCCGGTTTATTTGGGCTGCTGTAGAGAGATCAGCAGAAATAGATTCCTCTGGTTAGAGAGAACTCCCTGAAGTTGCAGGAATCCTGCAATTCTGGGGGGGGGGGGGGGGGGGAGATAGTGTCTTGGAAGAAAACAAATAGATCTAAATATCAAGGTATCTTTACTCTTTATTCACCTGTCTCCTCTTTTTCTTACGATACAGAAATTTTTCCATTTTCACCCCCCTCCCCAGTCCCCCTACCCAACCCCTCCCATCCTCCCTCAACCCCAGCCCCTTCCCTCCCTATCCCCCCCCCTGACTTCCGCTACAAGTTAAAAAAAACAAAATTTAGAACAAGGGAAAAAGAAAAAGATTATTAAATATTCAAATTCTAAATTAAACAAATTTCGAAAGAGGAAGAAAAAGAGAAAGAAGGAAAGAGGGAGAAAAAGTAAAAAAAAAACAAAACAAAAAACCAGACATTAATATATTTAAACAATATTATAATTTAAAAAAAACCATTGATAATCATTATAATTAAGAACACCATTATAATTCTATCCTAACTACACCCCTTAACTAAAGAAAAAACCCCAAAAACATAAAACATAAGAAATATATATGCATATATAGTTATAATTATACAGTTATATCATAAAGAAAATTATCTCTTATTTAATTCATTTCTCAGTCTCTATAATCCAAATTTCAATCTTCTCTTCAACTTGATTGATGTCAAACATATTTCCACACATAAATCCTGCTTCAATAATCTTCATCTTGCCGCTGCCCCCATCAGCAAAGTAAAACATTTCTCCACACAACCCCCCGAGTGACTTTATATGAATAAAATCCAACCACGAAGATATTCACACCTCTAGGAAAATTCATTCAAGCTAACTTATACTATACCTAAAAATAGGCTTTTGCAGCCTTAACATTCAAGCCTTGAGAAAAAAAAAAGAGAGGAGAAAAAACCAACTAAGAGCTGCATTCCCAGATGTTCCTTTAAAATTATTTCAAATCCTGCCACCCTTTGCAATTCAATCCTTCGGGTTATAAGATATTTTCAATTTCATAGTCTTCTCCTAGAAGATAAGTTCCACAAAAAATATATACTTGGGTAACCAGTGATCGCTGCTAATTTTGCAGCAATCTATCAGAACTCAGGATATCATGTCCAATCCAGGATAAACTTCATAGTAAAAATTTTTATAATCCATTTTAATATAGGAATTTAAAGTTAGTCCAACTCAGAATGAACTTTTAACAAATTGTTGTACTTCTTAAAAGAATTTTTATAATCCATTTTTTCCAAATCTTTCAATGCTTTCTGATTCAGTATCAAACAATTCACGATGCTCTTTAAATTTATCACCTGTGGTTTCCAGTCGGATTTCTTCGTTGACTTCTAGTTCCTGTCGATTAGCATCACCCCCCATGTCTTGAAGAGTATTGGACCTCTGCTGCTGGTCATCTCGAAGTAAAACTTTGTTTTTTGAATCTTCCTCCAGCAGTTCAAGGTCCTGTAATCCCCCAAGGACACTGAGGTGTTCAGTTTTCTCATCAGAAAAATCCATAATAGAATCCTCTGGACAACCACCAAATTCTCCTTTTACTTTTAACACACTTTGATTTTCTTCTTTCTGTTCACATTTTGTAAACTCTGTTTTTGACTTTTTATTCTTGAGATATTTCGGTGCTCCCTTAAAGATATTTTGATAAAAATATTCTGCTTTTTCAATAGTATTCAGACAATGTCTCACACCTTGATATCTAAAAATTATACCAACTGGAAAATCCCATCTAAATGGGATATTACTTCTCTTCAGTTCCTTGACCAAAAAATCAAAATCTTTCCTGTCCTTTAAGACCTTCGATGGTAGCTCTTTGAAAATCCTGATTTGTGTACCTGCTACCTGCACTCTATCAGAATAAGACTTTTGTAAAATATCATCTCTCAGTCTTTTATCAGTGAAGTAAACAACGACATCTCTAGGCAGATTCCTTTGTTTAGCCAAACGTGAGTTAACTCTGTAAACTTTCGCTATAGAACCCAAAATTAATTCATCTTGTAGCTTTAATAATTCTGCAAAGGCCTTTGCACAAGTTGTTCTTAAGTTTTCTCTGTTGTTTTCTTTTATCCCTCTTAGTCTAATGGCAGATTCCATAGCCTTAATTTGAAGCATAATAACATCATTCTGAATATTATGGTTTTTGGCCTCTGCTTCCAGAAGTTTCGCTTGTAACTGTTGTATCTGAGATTCAAATTTACTACTCATCTCAATCACTTTCTTCCCCATTGCAGCCACCGCAGTTGAAAAATCTGAAGCTACTTGAGCAATAATTTGATTTAATTGGTCATATTTCCCAGAAACCAGTTCCTCAAGATCCTTCTGTGAACCTTTTATCTTATCTACCACACTCTCTAAGGACCTTGTAATTAACTCTTTTAACTCCTGTTCTGTAAGTCTCTGCAAATGAGACATTTCAACTTTATTCATCTGATTCAAGGGGGAGCCCCCCCTTCCTTTAAGTTTAGGCATCTTTACTTTTAAAAAGGACCAAGAAAAAGAATCCTTCTTACTTCAATAGAGAAAAGAAAAGAAAAAAAAGCAGGAGAAACCTGTTTAAATCAGCCTCTGTTCCTTTAAGTTGTTTGTCTGTGACAAAATATTCCTTTCAAAGTCTTTCAGGACTAAACTCTGCACTCCATTTCCGCTATCACTTTCCTTTCAAGCAGAGCCAGTCGCCATCTTAAAAACTTTCAGTTTTCTTCCACTCCTTCCCCCTTCCCCCCCTCCTCTTCCAAAAAAATCTGTTGAAAAAAATCCATACTTGCTTAAATTTTCCTTCTCTCTTTTCCAGCTTGCTCCAATTGTCATTTCAATTGTGGTGTTGCTCCCAGCGTCTGGCTCCGCTAATTAGGTAATTAGCGGAGGATCCTCTCGGCGCGGAGCATACCCTGGGGGTATGGAGGGAGCCATCCCTCTGAGCCCTCCCCAGGACAAAGAAAAATTCCTGGGGGGCTCAAGGAGGCTCAACCTCACCCCCAGAAGCTCTCCCTGCTCCTCCTGTCAAGGAGCAGGTTTTTCGAGCCGCCTGCCAGCTGTAAGGCGGCTCTAACGCGCCGAGAGACCGGCGGGCATGGAAAGCCCGCCGCCAACGAGGAAGGCGCCACCAGAAGTCTCCTCTTTTTCTTTTCATAGGGAATGCCTGTGTCATCTTCAAATTTGACACCAAACTAAACAAGATAGACACAGACTTCAGAGGATAATTAGAACTGCAGAAAAAACAATTGCTACCAATCTACCTTTCATTGAGGACCTGTTATACTGCACGAGTCAAAAAGAGGGCTGTGAAAATATCTACAGACCCCTCTCATTCTGGACATAAATTGTTTCAACTTCTACCCTCAAAATGATGTTATAGGGCAATGCACACCAGAACAACGAGACACAAGGACAATTTTTTTCCGAATGCCATCACTCTGCTAAACAATTAATTCCCACAACACTGTCAAATTATTTAGTAAGAGTGTATTACTATTACTCTTTTCATCCTTCCTAGTACCTATTTCTTCCCACTTTTGCCTATAACCATACTGCTTGTATCTTTACAATTTATATTGTTTCCTAATATGATTTGATTGCTTATTAGTAATCTATGACTATCACTAAGTGTTGTATCTTATGAATCTTGGTGTATGTATTTTATTTTTCTTTATGTACACTGAGAGCATATGCACCAAAGACAAATTCCTTGTGTGTCCAATCACACTTGGCCAATAAAGAATTCTATTCTATTCTATTCTATTCTATTCTATTCTATTCTATTCTATTCTATTCTATTCTATTCTATATAAATTGGGATACTCTGCCTGATCTTGTTTATGTTCAGAAAGCATTGCAAGGCTTTGAAATGAACAGGCAGAGCATTTCCAGGGAAATACAGTGTAGAAAGGAGGGCAGGAGATAAAAGGGTTTGGGTCAGGTGGCGGGAAAGACCTTATACCCACTTTGAACAATTTGTTATTTTACATCATTTCTGTACCATTGGAGAAACTAATGCTATCTCCATCTACCACCATTGACCAGATCTGGTCAATGGCCTGACATCACTGCTTGGTTTTGCTATTTTTCTTTGTATAAATCAAATGGCTATCTATCAAATTCCACATTTATGAATTGAAGTAAAATTTGGCAAATATTCCTCGAAATATTCATGGGACCAAATGAAGATGTGTGTGTGAGAGAGAGAAAGAATGTGTGTGTGTGTGTGTGCGCGCGCGCACGTGCATGCGTGCATGCGTGTGTGCACATATGTCTTTACTTATATCTCAGTATGGAAGGTATTCCCAGTTCTTCAAAAACCAAACTAAACGGTTCCTTCTCTCAAGCCTAACCATTAGTCCCAAACAACAAAATGCCATAAGCATGAATAATAAATAAAAATCCTGGTCACTTCAAATGCCTTTCTAATAATGGCTGAACAATATCAACTTCTTCACAACGAAAGTTAGGCAGCTTCTTTTCAAAGAGTGCTCCTCAATTCTTTCTAAACCTAAATGTAAGTAACAGGCTCCACTAATTTTACTATTCTTTACCTTAGTTAACTTGATTACCAAATACCAAGTCAGTTTGAATCTGTGGTTTCCTCATTACTATTGCTGCCTCATTACATAAGGTAATTCACCATTTCTTGGATAATAGCAGGAGTTCAATATTATTTAGAGGTTTCAAGGCACTTTTAAAGATGCAACTGACTTCCAATGTATCCTCATTAACTGCTTTCAGGAGTTCTTGACCAAAGAAGCACATTATTAAATATAGATTTCTTGTCTTTCCAGAGCTGCCAATGTTACTATTTTCAGTCTCACATGGTCTGCTACTATTTAGTGTACATGCAGTTAACTGATTTCTAAATTTGCATGTTCATCTTTTATGAGGTCTTATAGCAAGGCCATTCAAAGGGGAAGGGATCATCTGTAGTCCACAGAAATAGGCTCCCACCCGCAAGGCAAAACTTAGGAGATGTGGCCCAATAACCATCTTTTCCACTCATTGCCAGGAATGTATCCTTAATCTACTTCCTATCCATTGCCCACCACCAACCAGGCTCCATACTTGACTCCATGAAGGACCCTCTCAATATGTCTTTCCACTGCAGCAATTCTTTGCATCTCGCTCACCCCAGATTTATAGGCATGGTACATGCAATACAGAAATTGTTAAGTTTTGAGTAGTTTTATTTTCTATTCTTCTCATCCCTCGTTCTTAGGATCCTTTCTCAGAGCAATTGTATTGCAGATAGGGAGAAGAGAAAACTATGGACTAGTCTCATACACCCTCCAATATTTTCCCTTTACTATAGCAGTTCTCTTGCAGCTGAATAAAAGAGTCGGTGGGAAGAATACATGAATATATTTTATTTTAGTTTTCACTTATTTATTAAATTTGTTTGAACAGTGATATTAACTTTGTGAAACTAGGATGCCTAAGTCTGGATATTTTGTTTTCTGAAAAGAGATTTTAAGTAACTATGTCACCCAGGATAAGGGGAAATGGCTTGTGCTTCACTTTGAAATCATCTCTCAATTTCTATAGCATCCATGGCAACTGGACGGGACACTTCAGAAGCAACAGAATTTACAGAATAACCAAGTTGGAAGGGACCTTCTAGTCCAATCTCCTGTTCAGTTGGGAGATCCTGTACCATTCCAGACAAATCGCTTTCCAAACCATTCTTAAAAACCTCCAGTGATAGAGCACCCAAAACGTCTGGAGCCAAGCTGTTCCACTAGTTAATTGTTTGCACCCTCAGGAAATTTCTCTTTCCTTCTAGGTTGGATCTCTTTCTGATATGTTTCTCTCACTTCTCTCAGTTCTTTGGATGTTAGGAAGACCTTCCTCTTCTCTCTGACAGCCTCTCAAATATTGGAAGACAGCTATCATGTCACCCCTAGTCCTTCTCTTTATTATACTGGACACAGTCAGTTTCTGCAACAATTCATCCCACATTTTAGCCTCCAGCTCCCTAATCATCTTTATTGCTCTTCATTGCACCATTTCTAAAATTTCTATCATGGTAACCAAACTGGATACAGAATTCCAGGTTTTTAATTACCAAAGCAGTATAAAACCAAATTAACATTTCATGTGACCTTGATGAAATCTCTGTCGATGCAGCTTTGGGTTTTGGGGGTATTTTGGTACCTGCACCACACTTCTGGCTCATATGTAAGTGGTGAGTTTGAAATCCCTCTCACAGCTACAGCTATTGAGCCACGTATCACCCCTTCTATACTTGTGCATTTTGTTTTTCTTGCCTAAGTTTAAAGGCATATTCTTTCTCACCACTGAAATTTAGAGATAAGTAATAAAAGTACAGCCCCATGAGATTCTTTGTAGCTGAAGCAGCAGAAAACATTCAATATAACCAACACTCACAGAAAATACAGCTTTTAGAACCCAGCTCTCCTTCTCAATTTCAATTAATTTCTGTGTCCCACAGGACTCCTGATAACTCTGGATTAAGGCTACTGGAATATTTCCAACTCTAGACATATTCTCTGTCTCCAGGTAAATAGAAACCACCTGCCTGAGGGAGGAATATCATAATGAAAGCCAAATAAGCCTGTGCTTCATCTGGGTGCCACAAACATTCCCCAAGAAGTAGAGCAGCTATTTTCCCATAACCCACCCATAAAAATGTGTCATTTTTCTATAAATAGAAAGCTGTGTCAGTCCCAGGAGTAAGATTTGGTCCAGAACCCAACTCAGCATGAAGATCCTTTATCTGCTGTTCACATTTCTTTTCCTTGCATTCCTGTCTCAACCAGGTAAGAAACAAAATTAGTGATAATTTAGAAAGGATTGATAACTCACTACTTTCTAAATAAGTGTGACTATCACTGAAAGCAGGATAATCTTCAACATCTTTTTATTTTACTTTATAGAAGTAGCTTTGAACTGTATGGACTATTGACATAATGAGCCTCCAAACATTTGAAAAACATGCCATTGATTTTCCTTTTGCAATAAAATTTAAGATCCAGTAAATTATTAGACATTCAGGAGGGGCTGTAAAATTAATCCATTGATTCTCTATTCTTGAAAGAACTTTATTGAGGGTTTTGTTCTTGTAGTTTATTTTTGTTGATTTGCTTCACTTTTAGTATTGGTTTACCAAATTCTCAGCAAAATAAGGTATGTTCTATTTAATAAAGAGGCACAATGGAGTCTCAAATTTGGACCAGTTTCCCCCCCCCCCCCCCCACTTTCTCTTTCTCTTTTTCTCTCAGCCCACATCTTCTCACAGTCTAGGTGCTTTGGAGAAAATAGGAGGAGGAAGGAGTATTTGATACATTTAACTTATTTTGGGGGGGGGGGGGGAAAGGTGGAGAAAAATAAAAGATACATAGTAATCATTTAGTAGATTCATTTGGACTTAATGTGGGAAAAAGAGAAGAAATTGCAACAAAATGTCATATATGCACAGCTTTGCAAGAGCAAAGAAGACCATCCTTGAAAACATTAAGAGAATCATTTACACACATCTCCATTCAAAACATTTAGCAGAACTAACTTATTTCCTAGCAAACAAGGATCCTTTGTAATAATGGAGGAAAATATATCACAGCAAGGACTTCCACTGGTATAACCCAGATTTTTTATTCCCCTTACTATCTTAATGGATACAGGTATACCAGCCAATTCAACCCTACGCCAGACTTCAATTTCGTCTAGATATTAGATGTATTTGGGCTGCAGCAGGGAGATCAACAGAAATGGATTCCTCTGGTTAGAGGAAACTCTCTGAACTGATAGGAGTCCTGCGACTCTGTGGAAGAAGATGGTGTCTTCGAAGAAAAAATGGATATAAATAACAAGGTCTCTTTACTCATTATTCGCCTGTCTCTTCTTTTTCTTTTCACAGGGAATGCTGCCCCCCGCTGTCGCAGGCTAGGAGGAGTGTGTGTTCCGAGTTGGAGCAGTGGGACTGTCTGTTATGGGCAACAGGATTGTCGAAGAGGACAGTTGTGCTGCCGTCGGTAAGAAAAATCTCCTCTAATAGAAATACTAAAAAATATATATTGAGACTATCTGCTTGATATTGTTTGCATTCACAAAGGTTTGCAAAGCACAGAATTTATCTATCTATTATCTTATCTCATTTGTACAGTTGGGGTGGGAAATAATGCCATCTCCATCTACCACCCGGAATGTCTTCAAGATATGGCCAATGACCTGAGATTTCCGCCTGCTATCGCTTTATCTTTCTTTACATGAATCAAATTGCTATCTATCAAACTTGAAAACATTTATGCATTAAAGTAAAAATTGGCAAATATTCCTTGAAATAAAGCTAAATGAGCACTGCAGAAATTGTGCAACTTCATTAACTGGGACCAGGAGCATTATATTCCTATGAGAGACAGAAGGCGGGAGAGGGGGGGTGGGAGGGAAAGAGAGGGAGGGTGGGTGGGATGCATCTCTTTGCCTACAGTTCAGTGTGAAAGATGTTATCTGCTTTAACCACATATTATGCTTTAATTTCACACAGTCTCGTTCTTTCCCTACTGTTTACTTATTGTAATGGTTACTTCGCTACTGAGGTTTTCCAGTTGATATGGTTGCTTGGGCAAAAGTAGTATAAAATCAAATTTAAGCTATTAGCTAATACCTCAGAAAGCAGAAAAAAAAAAGAATTGCTTAAGATTATATTTTTCTTAAGTTAAATACTTTGGGACACTACTTACCATAATAATGACTTTGTCCATTGACTCAATATCACCTTAGGCTGTGTGTTAATAAAAGAAAGGAAGATGTAGCAAGAGGAAATCTGCATGAGAGAAAGGATCTTTTGCTTGGCCATTCTTTTTATTGAATAGACAGACCAACAGGTGTCATAAAATTTATTTTAGTTACCAGGATAAACAAATAGATAGACTCCATAATAAAATCAAATGATCAGGGGGTGAGTTAGATAGGACCTGATGCAGACAAACACACAGAGCCAAGAAGTGAGGGATAGTATTGGGGATGCTGATCCTGATAAAGGGGTATGATCTAAGAATAGACATAGGTGAAAGTATAATTTTTACAACCAATATCCATATAAGCCTGAACCTATTTAATTTCCCCTACTCCCCCCATGTTTCATTCACACACTTTCTGATTTTCCTTTATTACAGGGTCTAAATTTATAAGGGAATGTAAATATTTAACTTCTGACACAAATCATCCTATAAAATGTTAAAATCTCAGCTATGAAACATACTTCACTAAAAGAATGATTAAAATACAAATAGTAATTACAAATGTAAGTCTAGGACTAATAGTTTACACATATCCATTCTTTATTTGCCTTTTTACCGCACCATTTTTATAACATAGGCAGGGTACACATAACACAGAAGTTACTGAGTTACAGCTGGATTTTCCTTTTCCATTTTTATCCTCATCCCTCATGTTTAGGGTCCTTTCTCAAATCAAATCTATTGCAGCATGATGTTCAAAGGGGATGGGATAGTCTAGTACACCTCAAAATGTTTTTTCCATCTCCTCTAGCAGTTCTCATTCACTTGAATAAAAGAGTCCATGGGAAGAGTGTGGAATTCCTATAACTACGGAATCTTTCTGATGATTAAATATTGTAGAACAAGAAGAATTAGCACAAAAACTAAAAAGAACAAAACAATACTATTTTGAGAATTCCAATAAGACAGGCAGGTGGTTGGCCTACAAATTAAAAAAGGAAAACGAAAAAGGGACGATTCAAACTCTAGAAGATTCAGAGGGTAACCTCCTAAACGAAGAAGATGACAAATTAGAAAGAGCGAGGGAGTACTATGAAACCTTATACAAAGCAGAGGAGGTCCCAGAAGAAGAAATAGAGCAAAATTTGATAAATGCAGAGCTTCCACAAATAGCCGAGGAAGAGAGGGAGATGCTTAACAGGGAAATAACAATTGATGAACTTAAAACAGCCCTTTCAAAACTTAAGAATAACAAATCGCCATGTCCTGATGGGTTCCCAGGGGAAATATACAAAAAACTTGAAGAAATTTTACATCCAAAGCTACTTGAAATTTTTAATGAGGCACTGAGGGGATCAAAAATCCTGGATTCGTGGAGGGAAGCGCATGTTACACTCCTGCCGAAAGAAGGTGCTGACCAAAAACAAATTCAGAATTATAGGCCAATTTCCCTTCTGAACACCGACTATAAATTATTCATGACTATAATGGCAGAAAGAACCAAAAAAATACTAAATGCTTGGATATATAAAGATCAAAATGGGTTCCTCCCAGGGAGACAAATAAGGGATAATTTGAGAACAATATTAGATACATTAGAGTACTATGAGGAACACTCAGAAAAACAGATGGCCTTAATATTTTTGGATGCCCAAAAGGCATTTGATAATCTAAATTGGAATTTTATGATTAAACAAATTAGAATAATGGGATTTGGGATAAATTATGAAAAAATGATTAAAACTATATATGACAAACAAAGGGCGAGCATCCTGGTAAACGGAGATAGGACAAGAACATTTCAGATTAGGAAGGGGGTAAAACAGGGATGCCCCCTATCTCCGTTATTATTTATCTTGGCATTAGAAGTCTTGTTACGGAAAATTAGGAAAAACAGGGAGATCAAAGGTTTAAAGATTAGGAAAGAGGTTTATAAAACACAAGCATTTGCAGACGATGTGGCTTTAATATTAGAAGACCCATTAGAATCTGGTCTAAAAGTATTAGAGGAATTGGACAAATATGGAGTAGTGGCAGGTTTTAAATTGAATAAAACCAAAACTAAAATATTAACCAAGAATGTAACTGAGACACAGAAACAGGAGATAGAAGGAAAGCTGGGGTTACAGGTTGTCAAGAAAATAAAATACCTCAGGATTTGGATAACTGCAAGGTGCTCATCCCTGAAAGATGATAATTATACCCCCCTACTTCAAAAAATAAAACAAGATTTGAACAGATGGAAGAGAATCAAATTGTCATTTATAGGTAAGATAGCTGCGATCAAAATGAACATCCTCCCCAAAATTTTATTTTTATATCAAAATATACCAGTGAATTTGGATAAAAAAATTTTCTTAGAATTAAACAAAACCATTAGGGAATTTGTATGGGTGGGCAAAAAGTCGAGGATTTCTCTTAAAGTGCTACAGGGGAAAAGAAATATGGGAGGATTTGGTCTCCCGGATTGGGAAGCATATTTTAAGGCCGCCAAGTTAGTATGGATAAGGGAGTGGGCCACCTTGGAAAATAAGAGATATCCTCATTTTCCTTTCTGCACACACTCATTACACAAGATCATTTCTGGGGTAATACCAGGAGCTCAAAATGATTTCTAGACTTCAAGGCACTTTTAGAAATACAGTTGTCCTCTACCTATTTCCTGCGATTCTTTAGCAAAGAACTACACTATTCAACATTGACTTTCTTTTCAGAGCTGCCAGTTTTGCCATTTTTAGTCTCAGTGATATTCATTTTGTGTGTTGTTAATTCACTTCTGTTTCTGCATGTTCATCTTTCATGAGGGCCTGTGGCAATGTTGGCAGGGGGTAGTCCACAGAAATGGGCTCCACCCTAAAGGCAAAGAGTGCTTTGCAGGGCCAATTCTATCACAGGCAGGGAAGAGAAAGGAGGTCTAGGTCTAATAAACCCTGAAATGTTCTCTTATCTTCTCTAGCACTTCTCATTCAGCTACATAAGAGAGTCCAATGGAAGAGTGAAAAATTCTTACACCTACTGGATTTTCTTGATGATCCAAGAAACTAAGCCTGTTGCTACAGTACATAAATACATACTTCCCTCAGCTGCCAGCCCATAATTATGTTCCAGGCAAATGTTGGACAGCTTTATGTAGATTGAATCTAAGACTACCTTGACTGCATAACTAACCATAATATTCTGAAGACAGTCGTTATGTTGGAAGCTCACTAAGGGTATGGGGGAATATCTTGTGTTTCAAGACATTGAAATTATCTTTCTGACTCTATAAAATCCATGGCAAGTGAGATAAAATGAGGGACCTCCTCCCAAGGGGCTTTTCCACACTGGGCAAAAGGGCGCCTAGGGAGGCAAAATCATTGAAAGGTATTTAAGAGAAAGCCACAAAACCAGCAGTAATCCTCACCCTAACCCACTGCCATTTCCAATCAGAAGGTCGTTTTAAACCAACACAAGAGTATTTTGAGAGAAAATATTTCATTTCTTAAGAAAATGACCTCTTCTTTTAACAGAAGGGAACAACTGAGAAATTGCAAGAAAAAAAATTGTTTTAATAATGTAACTCTGGTACTATCAGTTGAGATAAACGCTATTCAACTGTTAGCTGCTCACTTCCTTCTCCTGCTCAAGATCTCATACAGCATAGAACATAGCATAATAGAGTTGAAGGGGACCTCAGAGGTCTTCTAGTTTAACCCCCAGCTTGAGCAAGAGAACCTATACCATTTCAGGCAAATGATTGTCCAATCTCTTTTGAGAGCCTCTAGTGATGAACACTCACAACTTCTGAAGGCAAGCTATTCCATTGGAGAGTACTGGGCCTAAAACGGAATGTTGAATTACCCCATTACTTACTTCCCTCCCTGAAAATGTAGTTCCACTGAGGACTACACTTTGTGTACAACTTGTCAGCCAGTTCCAAACCCATCTGCTGGTGCAGCTGTCTATCCCACATATTACTAGCTTGCAAAGAAGTAGGTTGTGGTCTACCTCATCAAATGCTTTGCTAAAATCTAAGTATACTATGTCCACCACATTTTGCTGATCTACTAATTTGGTCACTTTTTCAAGGAATAAAATAAGATTTGTTTGGCATGATCTGTTTTTGATAAACCCATTTTGGTTTCTGATTATAACCTTGTTTGCTTCTAGGTTTTTGCCAATTTATTGCTGATTATCTTTCCCAAGGTCTTCCTAAGGTACAGATGACAGGCTGATTGGTCTGTTATTTCCTAGATCGGGTTTTTTTTTTCTTTTCCTTTTTCAAAGTTTGGGACCATATCAGCTCTTTTCCAGTCCTCAGGTAGTTCCCTGGAGATCCAAGAACTTTGAAATATAGGTCCTGAAATCATGTCTCACAGTTCCATCAGAACTCTAGGGTGTAGTCCATCAGGACTTGGTAATTTAAATCCATCCAGAGCTGGCAGGTGTTCTCTTACCTTATTTCTAAGTGCAGTGCCTGCACAGAGGCTCTGGGAGGGTGAAAAATGGGCCTCCCGGAAGTTTGGAAAGTCCAGAAAAGAGCCTGTTTCCAGCCTCCAGAGAGCCTCCAGAACCAAGGGGAGGCCATTTTCGCTGTCCCAGAGGCTCAAGGAAAACCCCCAGAGCCTGGGGAGGGCAAAAAATGGGCCTACCAGAAGCACCAGAAATCCAGAAACAGGCACTCTGGCCTCCAGAGGGCTTCCGGAGCCCGGCGGAGACAGTTTTTGCCATCCTAGAGGCTCAAGGAAAGCCTCCAAAGCCTGGGGAGGGCAAAAACACCCCACCCACCCCCCATGGTGCAGGAGGCCAAGTAGGCCACACCCACCATGGACATGCCCGCTCAGCAACTGGGCAGAGAACTGGTTGCTAAAAGTTTTGAATCCCACCCCTGCTTACTTCATATAATTAATTTCATTTCAGAAAGCAAGCAGGAATCAAACTATGAAAAAAAAAAACACAAAAGGAATGTATTCGTTTCAGTTAATTTTTTAAAAGAAGTGCAGGTATTGGTTTATGTTTTAATTGAATACGTTTTACAGTTTTTTAAATGATTTTATTAGGAATTGACCAGAGTTGTGTGAGAGATGGATACCTATATATATATTTTAATTAAATATTTTTTGTGGGATCCCAACTGTTAGTTTCTAGCCTAGCACCACCCTTTAGTTGGTCCCAATATTTCTATTTTCCTATCCTTCCTTTGTCATTTGGAAATAAATGTCAGGTTTGGAAGGAGCAGAGAGAGAGGCCCATCAATTTGTTGAAGAGAAAGAATTTAAATGCAATTAAACAATGAGCTTATTAGAATGGCTGCATCAGAGGTTGATCAGCAGGGTTGGGCAATGCTTTCAACTGTGTTCCAAAGAAAAGTTTTAGGTCAGAAAGCCCAGCACCTCTCAGTGCAATGCAATCCTAGGGTGAATTAAAAGAGGGATAGAATCAAGATCATGTGAAGTGTTAGTACCACTTTATAAGATCTTGGTAAGACCACACTTGGAATACTGCATCCAGTTTTGGTCACCACTGTTAGGAAATGATTATTACCTGCTTTGTTGGGTTGGCAATATATAAACTCTCGATATAGCTTTAAGACTGCTGTATTGCATCATACTGTGTCCTGATTGGTTAGCTCTGTAGCCAATGTCCTTAAGAGGGAGCTAGAAACATGGTTTGTTTTTTTCTTTTTCTTTGCTGTTCTTGCTCGCAGATATCTCTGTATGCTACTGTTTGCAAATCCAGAAGAACTGTTTATTGTGAATGCCTATGACGACTGGTAAGAAGACTTTGCTACTGGATTATCCCTGGACTGTCATTTTGCTATCTCCTGCTTTAAATGTGTAGGACCTGGACTGTTTATTGGACTGTGCCTTACTATTTCCTGAAAGTAAACACAACTCAGTGTATCTGTGTTTTGGCTGTGTTTATTCGTAATTACTCTCAACCGCTTTCATGTATACACCCTTGCTACTCAAGGGTTACTTTGCACATTCCTTAACAACCACAATATAAAAAAAAGTTGAGACTCTGGAAAGAGTGCAGAAAAGAGTAAAAATGATAATTAGGAGCCTGGAGGTTAAAACATAAGAACGGTTACAGGAATTGGGTATGTTTAGTCTAGTGAAAAGAAAGACATGATAGCAGTGTTTCAATATTTGAGGAGCTGCTACAAAAAAGAGGGGATCAGCCTGTTTTCCAAAGCACCAGAAGACAAGGCAAGAAGCAATGACTGGAAACTAATCAAGAAGAGAAGCAATGTTGAACTAAGGAGAAATTTCTGGACAGTGAAAACAATAAACCAGAGGAACGACTAGCCTTCAAAAGTTGTGGGTGCTCCATCACTGGAGGTTTTTAAAAAGAGACTGGATAGGCACCTGACTGAAATAATAGGTTCCGCTTGAGCAGAGATTTATACTAGAAGACCTCCAAGGTCACTTCTAATTCTGCTATTCTGTTTTCTGTTATTTTTCTGTTGTTCGGTCATTCGGTAAATCACTAAGGCAGCAGCATCTGTTTCCAGCATCAGGTAGATACAACACAAGCCACCTTGCAGAAGAAAACACCTTGCAATATAGAAAAACACATGGCTCTTTTGTCAAGCTGCTACAAAGTACTGTGTTACACTCTCAGTCCAAGAATTAAACCCAAAGCATCCCCATAGAAACTGCAGATGTCTTAGAGAGCAGCATTTTGCTTGCTAAGTGGTTACAGGAATAATATTTCTCACAGAGGGACTTCTTTGCTCAGCCGCATGGAGAGTAAAAGAGCTCCCTGATGGAGAGACTGACAAGCAACAGTTTGCTCTCAAAGAGGTTAGGACTCAGGGGTCAGCAACCTTAAGCACTCAAAGAGCCATTTGGATCTGTTTCCCACAGAAAAGAAAACACTGGAGCCACAAAACCCTTTTGACATCTAAAATGAAGATAACACTGCATATATCATTTTTTACATTGATGCTATGTATAAAAATACTACAGTGTTGCATTTATGAAATCAATGGACTGCTACAGAGAAAACAAATTTTTATTTCTGCATGCATCAATAACATTTTGAACTCTGAAAAAAAGGATGGGTCGAAAAGCTCAAGAAATCACGTGCCAGTGGGTGTCGCACATTGGTGGTTGTGACACATATTTTGAGCGACAGGAAGCCACAGCAGAGGGATGGAAGAGCCACATGTGGCTCCAGAGCTGTGGGTTGAAGACCCCTGGGTTAGGTAAAAATGATCCCTTATGGAGGGATCCAGTCTCTCTTTCTCCAGTTCAATGAGCTGGTTCAGACAATTGGGGGGGGGGGGCTGTTTGACTTCTTTTAGCAGCCAGCTCTTGTTCTCCATTTGTAAAGTGACCATATATGGGAAACAACCATTGTTGAGCTAGGCAATCATGTGGATGCCTCACTTAATAATTGCAAGTACTTTTGGCAGGCTCCATTATGGTCATATGTGGGAGAATACCTGTATACGAGACTGCCTTTGCACCATTTAGCTGGTGCATACCTGAGCTGTTGTCAGATCCCTAAAAGTGATACTGCCATTCAATTGAAAGAAGGGGGAGACTTGGATTTGATTTAATAGCATTGCCTGTGTCAATAGATATTTTACAATCTATATCCTGGCGCCAAAGAGCCCTGAGATCCTCTTAACGTAGAGGAATGTTTATGATAGCCATGTGGGTTGTTTCACTTTAAAGGATGACAGTGTGAATGCATGGTTGCTCGGGTTCTCAGGGAAACTAGTAAAGAAAACATCTTCACACTTGTGTATTGCCTAAAATCTACATTCTGACTTAAAGGGAGGGGTCTCTACTATTTTAATCCTACTTGTCTTGACTAAGGGTATCCAAATCTTGCTTCAAACTGGGTTGCTATCACTTCTGCTTAATAAAAGGATCCTTTTAAACTATTACATTTCAAGAGTTTTTACTTTCTTAAGTTGGAAGGAGAGGCAATCCTTATAGCTGTAGCTTAGTTGCTATCACGTTGACTATCGGCAGCAAAACTGAGCTTCAGTTGCCAAGTGCAGTTTTCATCTAAAAGGCCAGATGTGATTTCACAACAGGGTATCTTGAAAATAACTACCTGCTTGTCCTGAATGGTTGCAAGATTCAAAAGCCTGAGATGAGGACAAAGAGCTTTTTGGAAATGAAACAAGTTTTGCAGAATAGCTTTCTACAAAGATGGATATAAGATTTCCATAGTTGATGGCCATGCTGATGGAGCTTTTGCTTCACTGATTTGTATTGCCATTTATTTATTTTTTTAGCTTTTGGGATTTTACCATGGAGATAACTTATGTGTCCCACCTGTAACATGAACTTTAAAAACATTTATAAATTGTGATGCTTGGAAATTTAACCAAAATAGTTTTTAAATGTTTGCCTTCATTGTCCCTCATCAAACCAATTTCCTGCATACAACTGGTGCCTGGACTGAGTGGCCAAAATTCCTTTTCCATGCTTTAACTTCCTTTAATTCCTTTTTACCTTTCAGTTGTTATACTTTGCTAATAAAATATTTACATGTAAAAAGCCATTTTCATTCTCTTTTTACAGGTTGTAGTAACATTGCTGCCTATTTATTCAGAGACCTTTGAAATTTGGCCCATGGATCCTTGCTGCCACTTGCCATTATGTCATCTTCACTTACTCTACTTAGGAGGCAGTGCAATGCAAATGGAGGCCAGCTGAGCAGCAGTGAAACAGAACTAAGTGGCAGCAGACCAGCAGCTATGAGCAGCGCAATGGACCAATTGTGCAGCAGTAGAGCAGAGCTAAGGAGAACAGTGGACTGGAGTGCCCACAGCAGTGGCTGAGAGCAGTGTGGTGGATCAGCTGAGCAGCAACTAAGGGGAGCAGAAGGCCCAGATCAGCACATCACACCCAAAAATCCAAAGAAGGGCAAGAAGGCAGGGAGAAAAATGATAAGTACAAAAAATACTGGACAGGGAGGAATGGGATAAACTTTCAAGACAGGGAGTAGGGGGTTAAGCAAAAAACATCTCCTAAAAAAGAAGTCACTTCATAGAGAGCCCAGAAGTTTCATAATATTTTTTTAATTTAAATTTGAATTTTGGAAGAAAAAAATCCAATTTCTTTTTTCAAATTTCAAATTTAATTTTTTTTCATGATTTTAATCTCTTTTCATTTCAATTTTTTCATTTTTAAAAAAATACTTTTTTCAGTATTTTAATTTTTTTCAATTTTTCAATTTCCTTTTTCAATTACAAAATTTAAAAATCCAGTTTTTTTAATTTTAATTAAATTAAATTTTAATTTCAATTATTTAGAAATTTTAAAATTCTTAAACATCGAAGAGGGAAACAAAATAAAAAATCACAGAAAAAAGTCACAAATACTTCAAAATGGAACATAGTGATGCATTTTTAAGGCAGAGAATAAAGGGCCAAGAACATATGGAAATATTATAAACTGACACTTCACATTAGGGAAAGTATTAATTTTTAGAATTTTTTAATTTTTTTTTAGGGAACAAAAAAAGTCATGGAAAAGAGATTGACATTATAGTGACATGCAAAATGTGTCATATGTTTGAGCTTATGCCCACAGAAGATGCAAACTATGAGTGTATCAAATGTAAATTAGATGAATTACTAGAAGGAAAAGTAAAACGTTCTACAGGCAACTTTAGCCACTCTGAAATTTAGTGAACAAAGCGAGATACCCCAACCTAAGCAAGAAAACCATACCATAATTAGACACAATAGGAAACAGTTTCTTAAAAAACCAACCCCTTATATTAGGGGTGTCAAATTCAAGGCCCATGGACCAGATTCACAAAGTGGTCAGAACTGGCCCATGGGGCCATCCTGGAAAATGTAAGGGGCCGGCCTGCATTGCTTTGGCCCGGTCTACCCAATGCAAATAGGAAACATCGGACCAGCAGTTTGGGGAGTGGCATCAAGCTGGCCATGCCCACCCAGTTGGTCACACCCACCCAGTTGGCCAAGTCACTGTGTTATTTATTTGCCAGCTGAGGTTCCATCCTAAGACTTACGGTAGCCTGCCAGAGAACTTTATCACAGCGATAAGACTGTCTTGTGATTTCTGAGCTACTGCGCATGTCCAAATTCTTTTCTTTTCTAACTTCCTTTGTTTATGTCTATGTGATAGACTGCCGGTAAAATGTAGTTATCTAGTTTCTTTTTACTTTTCTAATAAAATGTTTCTTAGAATATATTCGGGTTTTCTTTCTTTGAAAATATACAGCATGGAAAACAAGATCCATCCGACTCTAATTTGGTGCACTTATTTATTTATTTATTTATTTATTTACTTTTAAATTTGTATACTGCCCTTCTCCCTGAGGACTCAGAGCAGTGAACAGCCAACAGTTCCCTCCAACTTACCCCAGGGAGGGAACAGGGCTGATTCATGCTTCGACATATGATAGCAGAGGATGGTTTGATTTACAATGTTTTTCTTTGCCGTTGCTCTGCTGATAAGCAAATAGGCTGTTAAAGCAGTTAGTTTAGTCGGTGACTGAAGAATGCTGATTATTTCCTGCAAATATGCCAAGAAAGAAAAAGAAAACCAGGTACAGGGCACAGGCTGCTGAAGACATACATCTCTCTGATGAAGCAGTGGAAAGAATTATAAAGAGGCTTTCAACTTTCCAAACCCCACTTGCCTCAGTGACCAGAATTGATGAAGGTGCTGATGGGGGAACTTATCCTGAAGAAGACGTGCTGCTGAGGTCAGTGACACACTCTTCTGATTCTTCATGCCCCCAGGTAATTACTAAAAAATGTAGTAAAGAAGCCCAGGAATTTGAAAGGCTTGGTGCCAAACCGAAAATTCCACAAGCAGCTGGGTTTTCTTTACCCACAGAGAGAGGTGAAATTCATTATTCTCCTCTGAGCCCTGAACCAATCCTGCATGAGAAGGCTGTGAAAAGTTATTGTGATCAAATAGAGGTTTTAAAACATGAGCTGTACAAGGCGAAAGCATTTGTTTCTATACTTAAGCCAGATAAGAGGGACTCTAGTGTTTTTCAAATTCCTGAGTCCTCCATTTTGCCTACTTCTTCAAAGCCAAAGTCACTCCCACAAGAGGGTGTCGCGTCAGGCGAATCAGAACAGAAAGCTGTGCCTATGTCACAATTGACTCGTGATGCTATGCCTTCTCAGATTACACCTGACGCTGAAAAAGCTGCAGAGTTTTCTGCGATGCCTGAAACTACTGTTGCAGCACCATCTGCTGTTGGAAGTAATTTACAAGATAAAGCTGAATTATTATATCAGCTACAAGAGCAGTTACAAGAATTACAACAATGGTTAATGCAGCAAAGACAAGTGCCAGTCCATCCAGCAGGACATATTAATATTGCAGCTCAAGCACCAGCGGCAGCTGGAGCACAACAACCACAAGTCCAAATACAGCAGCCTCAGGTTCAAGTACATGTGCCTTTAGCTGGACAGACCACCCAGCCAGGACCAGTGCCTGTTCCACTGATACCACAGGTATTTTTACCAGCACCTCAAATGCATGTTCCACAACAGGCATCTTCTATTGTTCCACTGGCTGGTGATTCAAAATTAAAGTGTTCAGGGCAAAATTATAAAGCATGGGTCAGTGAGGTTGGACTTTTACTCCACAGAGAAGGTACCCATTGCATGATGTTTAATCCTCCTGGCCAGCCATGGACTCCTGGAATAAGAGACTTACAGTCAGGTCCAGAAATATTGGGACATCGTCACAATTCTAACATCTTTGGCTCTATACATCACCACAATGGAGTTGGAATGAAACAAACACAATGTGCTTTAACTGCAGACTGTCAGCTTTAATTTGAGGGTATGTACATCCAACTCAGGTGAACGGTGTACGACTTACAGCAGTTTGCATATGTACCTCCCACTTGTTAAGGGACCAAAGGTAATGGGACAGAATAATAATCATAAATCAAACTTTCCCTTCTTAATACTTGGTTGCAAATTCCTTGCAGACAATCACAGCCTGAAGTCTGGAACACATAGACATCTCAGACGCTGGGTTTCATCCCTGGTGATGCTCTGCCAGGCCTCTACTGCAACTGTCTTCAGTTCCTGCTTGTTCTTGGGGTATTTTCTCTTCAGTTTTGTCTTCAGCAAGTGAAATCATGCTCAATGGGATTCAGGTCAGGTGATTGACTTGGCCATTGCATAACATTCCACTTCTGTCCCTTCAAAAACTCTTTGGTTGCTTTTGCAGTATACTTTGGGTCATTGCCCATCTGCACTGTGAAGCGCCGTCCAATGAGTTCTGCAGCATTTGGCTGAATGTGAGCAGATAATATTGCCCGAAACACTTCAGAATTCATCCTGCTGCTTTTGTCAGCAGTCACATCATCAATAAATACAAGAGAATCAGTTCCATTGGCAGCCATACCTGCCCACGCCATGACACTACTACCACCATGCTTCACTGATGAGGTGGTATGCTTAGGATCATAAGCAGTTCCTTTCCTTCTCCATACTCTTCTCTTCCCATCACTCTGGTACAAGTTGATCTTGGTCTCATCTGTCCATAGGACCTTGTTCCAGAACTGTGAAGGCTTTGTTAGATGTTGTTTGGCCTTCCTGTTTTTGAGGCTCACCAATGGTTTACATCTTGTGGTGAACCCTCTGTATTCACTCTGATGAAGTCTTCTCTTGATTGTTGACTTTGACACACATACACCTACCTCATGGAGAGTATTCTTGATCTGGCCAACTGTTGTGAAGGGTGTTTTCTTTACCAGGGAAAGAATTCTTCGGTCATCCACCACAGTTGTTTTCTATGGTCTCCTGGGTCTTTTGGTGTTGCTGAACTCACTGGTGCATTCCTTCTTTTTGAGAATGTTTCAAACAGTTGCTTTGGCCACGCCTAATGTTCTTGCTATCTCTCTGATGGGTTTGTTTTGTTTCTTCAGCCTAATGATGGCTTGCTTCATGATAGTGACAGCTCTTTGGATATCATCTTGAGAGTTGACAGCAACAGATTCCAAATGCAAATAGCACACTTGAAATAAACTCTGGGCCTTTTATCTGCACATTGAAATTGGGGTAATGAGGGAATATCACACACCTGGCCATGGAATAGCTGAGAAGCCAATTGTCCCATTACCTTTGGTCCCTTAACAAGTGGGAGGTACATATGCAAACTGCTGTAAGTCCTACACCGTTCACCTGAGTTGGATGTTCATACCCTCAAATAAAAGCTGACAGTCTGCAGTTAAAGCACATTGTGTTTGTTTCATTCCAACTCCATTGTGGTGGTGTATAGAGCCAAAGATGTTAGAATTGTGTGGATGTCCCAATATTTCTGGACCTGACTGTAGATACTAAAGCATGCACAACATTACTGATGTCCATGGATACTGAACTGCAGGTTACTTTTCCACCTGATGCAACTGCTCAACAAATTTGGGCCCAATTAGAAACATGCTACTGGCCTGTTTCAATTGAATCCACATGTTTACTCTTGTCTGAGTTCCATGGTTCAAGATTAAAATCTGGTGAACATATTGGAGAACATTTAACTAAAATGAAAGGAATGAGGAAGGATTTGGGCGAAAGAGGCTATTTTATTAATAATTTTCAAATGATCAGCTTTATTATTAACTCATTGAATTACGAATGGAAAGATGCCATTACAAAGATTAATCAAGTGCCCATTGCCCAATGCACAGTGGATCATGTATGCAGAATTTTAACCGAAGAAGAGGCATTTATGCTAGCCACGCCACATTTGAGAGAACCACCCGCATCAAGAGCTCCAGCAAGGCGTCCCTTCCGAGGAAGAGCCTACGTTCCAAGGATGCCAAGATGCTACATCTGTAATCGTGTGGGACTTGCCACTCGGGATTGTCCTCAACAATTTCCAGCTCTTGTCACATACCAACCCAGAGGAACAGACTCCAGAGGAGGCAGAGGCAGAGGTGGAAGACAAGGTTGTTGTGGTCCCAGGAGTGATCTGCAAGCTCCACTTGCCACAATGGCTTTAACCAACAATCCACAAACTTGTCCGGAATATGACAGACAACTCCTGTGGACTTTGGATAGTGGTGCAGCATTGCATGTTAGTTACAGAAAAGAACTTTTTACAGAGATGCACGAGCCTGAACCTGAACTACATGAACTTTATTCTTTTTCCAATCATCCTTATCAGGTCATGGGAAAAGGAACTGTTTATGTTGAAGAGCTTGATGCATTCATCCCTGTTTATTATATACCAACAGCAAATAGTAGTTTGCTTAGTCAGAGTCACTTGTCTAGAGTATTAAAGTTCCAGGTCCACCACCTCAAAAAAGCAAGTTATATAGTTAAAAATGGAGATATTGTTGCTGAAACCATGTTAATTGGTGGTGTTTATTACATAAAGCCAAAGTCTAAACTGCAAGCACAGGCAAGTATATAGACTCCAAAAGAGGGGAGCACAGGCCCAGAGAGAGATATTCCAGAGAGAGATCCTGTTGCTACTCCAAAGGCTCCTAAAGACAACAAAAAGAAATTTGGGAAACAGGCTGCTCAGAGCGAGCCTAAGGTTCCTGACAAAACTGTTAATGTCGAAAATTCACTAACTGGTAAACCTTTGTATTACAGATGTATCCATAAGTGGCATAGAAGAGTGGGGCATGCCAGTTTCCGTGTTCTTAGGAAAATGCCGGAGTTCGCAAGAGGTCTGGTTCAAAAGGGGTGTAAGGTGTTTTTGGATTGTGCTGTCTGCAAAAAAGCCAAATCCAAAGCAGCAGCCATTCCAAAACGTGATACATGCCTGTCAACACGCATTTTTGATTTGGTACACACTGACATAGTAGGTCCTTTCAAGCCAACACTTGGTGGTAAAAAATATTTTTTAACAATTGTTGATAATTACTCTAGATATGGGTATGTATTTCCTATGGAAGAAAAATCTGAGACCTTTCCGATCTTTAAAGACTTTGCCGCTCTTGTTTATACCCAACAAGGAGTAAGCATTGCCAGAATTCAAAGTGATTGTGGTGTTGAATTCATGTCTCAGCGATTCCAGGACTGGATGCGTAAGAATGGAATTCTTCATCAGACCTCGACCCCTTATACACTGACTCAGAACAAGGTGGCAGAAAGATGACAAGGGGTCCTGCAAACCATGATGCGTTGTCTCCTAGAAGACGCCAACCTCAGTAAACCATACTGGGGTGAAGCTATTAAATATGCAAATTATATTGTCAACCGTACTTGGAGTAGTGTAATAAATCAGACTCCTTTCTTCATGTTGTATGGGTACAAGCCCGACCTCAAACACCTCCATATTTTTGGTTCATACACTATAGTGAACATTCCCATAGCTCAAAGAAGGAAAGGAGGTCCAGCAGCAAAAAGGATGAGATTTATGGGTATTGATCATAATTCAATACCATATTGACTCTAAACATGTAATAGTGATTTCCCAATCCGCCAATTTTGAAGAAGATACTGACTGGTCCAGGATTCATTCCAATGATCCTGGAGTTTATTTTCCTAGAGATGATGTTGCTGATGTCTCACAGCCTGATGACCAAGATTCTCAAGCAAATGTTCCATCCACTGGTTCTTCTCAACCTGATGTTCCGTCTTCGCAAGCCGCGGATGCTGATGCTAGTGACGATGGTGAAGACGAGGACGAAACGGAAGAAGAATGGACAGCTGTTCCGAGGCATTCCAAGAGGGCCACAAAGGGGATCCCTCCACAGCGATATTCGTGGCAACTGACAAAAGCATCCTTGTCTTTGGTTTGTACTGTTACACTTCCTCATGATAAGTTCACCCAAATCAAGCATCTTCCTGACTCAGAGCAAGAGAAGTGGTAAGACAATGCAGGCTGAAATGGACAGTCTAAAGAAACTTAAGGTGTTTACACCTGCAAACCCTCTAGCAAACAAAAAAGTCATTGGCACTAGATAGGTCTACAGAATCAAAAAGAAGCCAAATGGTGAGTCATAGTACAAGGCCAGACTTGTAGCTCAGGGTTTCGCTCAACGTTATCCTGAGGACTACACAAATACCTACTCACCGACAGTCTGGACTGAAAGTGTAAAAATTGCTTTAGCCACCACCACTATCCTTGGTTTAGAAACTTTCCAGTTCAATGTTGACACGGCTTATCTACATGCTGACCTAGATGAGGAGATCTACATAAAAGTCCTCCAGGGTTCCGACAGCAAGAAGGGGATACCTGGTTTCTGCACAAAAGTCTTTTTTTTTCAATTTTTATTTATATATACAGACTAAACAAAACAATAAAACAGTAAAACAAACTAAACAGTAAAACATACAGAACATAAACATATAGACACAAAATCAAATATTTATCCAAATTATCGCAACTGTAGTCTGTAATCTTATTTCATGATTTAGCTCCTCCTTATTTGGTCTTTCCCTTCTATCTATCTTTCTGGTTTATTATTGACTTGTATGTGTACTATGTTTTCCTCTTTCTGTATTTGGTAGTTCAATTTACTTCCTGACCCTTTTTCTTTTTTCTATTTTCCAACCAACAATACCACCTTTTCCATACTAGATAGTAATCATGTTCCTCCCTATTTTGTAGTTCCTTAGTGAGTTTATCTAATTCTGCACATTCCATGGTTTTGCTAATTACCGTATCTTCTGTCAGTATCTCACTACTCTTCAGTATTGTGCGTATAGTATTCGTGCTGCTGTTATCATATGTATAATTAAATATGTTATTTCTTTTTCATATTGTCCGTTTAGTATTCCAAGTAGAAAGGTTTCTGGTCTTATTTCTATCTTTTGCTGTATGGTTTCTTCTATCTGGGATCTAATCATTTGCCAGTATTGTTTTGCCATTGGGCAGCTCCACCACATATGATAGTAAGTGCCTTTATGGAGTTTGCATTTCCAGCATGTTGATGGTGTATTGGGGAACATTCTTGCTAATCTGGCTGGTGGCAGATGCCACCTATAGAACATTTTGTAGAGATTTTCTTTGTATGATACAGACATTGTCAATTTATAGTTTATTGTCCATAATTTTTGCCATTTGTCTAGTTCGATACTGTAGCCGAAATTTTTTATGGTCTGAAACAGTCTGGTTTAATGTGGTACTTACGTCTTACTGAGAAGCTAAATTCAATGGGCTTTATTAAGTCCAAAACTGATGAATGCATGTTTACAAAAAGATCTGATAATATATATGAGATAGTTCTTTTTTATGTTGATGATATTGTTTATATTGGTCCAAATAAGCAGATGAGTGAGAATTTTGCTAAAGCTTTGCAGAGATATTTCACATTGAAATCTTTAGGTCATGTTAACACTTATTTAGGTGTTCAGATTGTGAAAACGCAGAAGGGGTTAGTCTTTCACAAGAGGATAAAATTGAGCAAATTTTGCCAACATAGTATATTTAGATTTCAGTAAGACATTTGACAAAGTAGACCACAACCTATTTCTTAGTAAGCTAGAAAAAATGTGGAATAAACAATGCCACCACCAGATGAATTTGCAGCTGGCTGACAAACTGTACTCAATGAGTAGTCCTTAATGGTACTACATCCATCTGAAGAGAAGTAAGCAGTGGGGTACCTCAGGGTTCCATCTTAGGCTCAGTACTCTTCAATATCTTCATAAATGACTGAGATGAGGAAATAAAGGGGAAATTTGCAGATGACATTATATTGGCAGGAATAGCTAACACCCCTGAAGACAAGCTCAGGATCCAAAAAGATCTTGACAGACTTGAAGTTTTACATTTAGGCAGGAAAAATAAAGGTATAAATACAGATTAGGTGAGACCTGGCTCAAAAACGGTAACTGTGAGAGGGACCTTGGACTCTTGGGAGATGATCACTTGTGTAATCAACTTGCTATGGAGAATCTCCTTATACATTCATTCATTGCTGTCACATAGTTTTTCAGGAAACACATTTGGGAAACTACTAAACAAAGGCAGTTTCCTATTGGTCAGGTTTGAACACTTTATGGTATTCTCTGCACATTCTCTGCACTACAGTATGAATAATCACGGATCAAATTCAAACAGCTTTATGAGAGATTTGGAGGAGGAAGCATGAGATATAATAAACTGCCCTCTCCTCAGACAGAAAAGCACCACAAATTTTTCTCAGTATCACAGAGGAGGTTAATTTGGTTGATTTAAAATGTCTTCGAGGGACACAGGGTCGGAACAGGATTTATGAAAATGTACACATGAAACTTTGCACTAAGTTCCATCTTTTGAATGATAAAAATCTCAAGATAATAAAAAATGCTAACACCACAAAATACTTCTTGAATTACCAGCTATTGCCAAATTCCCAAGAGACAATTGACAGTACTAAAAAATCTGTCTCAGCAGTAAAATTTATGGAATTATGAGTCTCAGTACAGAAGAAAACTGTGCAAACATTATGGCAGTTGTATCATGGCTTCACTTTCCATGTGGCAAGTTAACTGAGAAAACTGAAACTAAAAGGTTCCTTCTCTCAAGCCCAACCATTAGTCCCAAACAACAAAATGTCATCAGCATAAATAATAAATAAAAGCCCTGGTCACTTCAAATGCCTTTCTAACAACTGCTGAATAATATCTATTTCTTCACACAGAAATGTAGGCAGCTTCTTTTCAAACAGGCTCCTAAATTATTTCTAAACCTAAATGTAAGTAATAGTCTCCATTTATTTTCTTATTCTTTACATGGCTTAACTTGATTACCAAATACCAAGACAGTTTGTATCTGAGTTTCCTCATTCCACACCATCTCATTACTTAAGGCAATTGTTCATTTCTTGGGTAATAGCAGGACTTCAACATTATTTAGAGGTTTCAAGACACTTTTAGAGAGGCAGCTGACTTAAACAATTTCCCCATTAACTGCTTTCTGTGGTTTTTGAGCAAAGAACCACATTATTAAATACTGATTTCCTTTTTCCCCAGAACTGCCAATTTTACCATTTTCAGTCTCACTTGATCTGCTACTATTTAGTGTACATGTGGTTAATTGATTTCTAAGTTTGCATGTTCATCTTTTATGAAGTCCTGTATCAAGGCTATTTGAAGGGGAGAGGATCATCTGTAGTCCACAGAAATGAACTCCAATCCTCAAGGCAAAGCTTAAGAGATGTGGCTTAATCCACTTCCTACCCATTGCCTACCACCACCCAAGCTCCATACCTGACTCCCTAAAGGATCCTCTCAATATGCCTTTGGAAGTGTTACCTGCTCTACAAGCACGTATTATACTTTAATTTCACACAGCCTCATTATTCCCCCTCTGTTTATTTACAATAATGGTTACTTGGGACATGATATAGACACATACACAGAGCCAACAAATGAGGGATGCTATTCTGCATACTATTATACCTATGATAATAAAGGAGGATGATCTAATAATATTAGATATCTATGTTCTTGCAATCAAAGAATTTGGCCTGCTAGATGCATGGAACATTCCATCACAATGGCCTCCAACTTTCTGAATCAACTCTGCTGCAAAATTTCCTCATTGGAGACATGGTTGTGCCAAGGGACTCCCAGAATGGGGGTGTAAATATTCAATTTATGACAGAATAATTTAACCCCATTGACACAAATCAATTCTTTCCATTCAGTGTTCTACTCACTTATCAAGCCCTTGGGAAATTGGACTGTCCAAAGGGATGGAGGTGCTGTAGACAATAAGAAATATCTCTTCTAGTATAGATGCCACAGATGTTTATTGAGATACTCTGCCTGATATTGTTTGCGTTCACAAAGCATTGCAAAGCACTGATGTGAACAGGTAAAACGTTTCAAGGAAAATACTGTGAAAATAAGAAGGGTACAAGAGAATAATTTTGTGGTTCATTTGGAAGAAAATATTTTATACCAACTGTAATCATCCTTTAATTTTTCTCATTTCCATAGGTTCCTGTTGTGGCCCTGTCCTCTGAGCCTATCCCATTGGAGGAAGGAAGCTCTGAGCAGGAGGAAGAGGAGCCAGCCAGATCTCCCAGCCCCCCCATCTGGCACCGTCTCAGGTGCCAGCTGAAAGAGAGCCAAGTAGTGGGGAAACAGGTGTCTCAGATGAGAGTGAGGGAGAGACGTCATTCCTGGACGCACGCCAAAGAAGGCGAGAGAAAAGATTACTGCAGCTGCGGCGACGTATGAGGAAATAGACCTGAGTCACTGGATTGGAGTCACAGGATCAATGAGTCACTGGACCACACCTAGAGCCTATATAAGACAGGACGGTGGGTCAAGATGTTTGTGACGAACAAACAAAACAAACATAGCAACCTCGTAGTCTTGGAAGCTAGATGAACGGCAAAGCTACGTAGGTGATTTTCTTTTTGTGTAAACTAATAAAGTCCTTGGCAGACGGTGTGCATATCGCTGCCAAGTTTGAGATAAGAACTGTGGAGTGTGCCAAGTGATTCTTAACCCTCGACTGGCTGTGTTTTTTGGGTCTCTGAAGGGGGGGACAGATCAGTTCCCTAGAAAACAATGCTATTTCCATCTAGCCCCATGGATATCTTCAAGATCTGACCAATAACATGACATCACCTACTGCTATTGCTTTATTTTTTTATATATATAAATTAAATTCCTATCTATCAGATTCTAACATATTTATGCATTAAATTGAAATTTTGCAAATTTCCCTTGAAATACAGCTAAATGAAGATCACAGTTGGTGTGTGACTTCTTCAGGGCATCATATTCAGGTGACTACAAGAACGTGTGTGCATGCATGTGTGCATACGTGCATCCATATCTCTTTGAATACATTTCAATTTGGAAGAATTTTCATGCACTTCAACCATATATTGTGCCATAAAGTCACACAGAATGTATCTTCTCTTTCTATTTGTTAATTTACTGAAGTAAATACATTGCCATTGACCTCCATTGTGGAATCCAACCATTCAGTCAGAACTGAGGAAGCTTCTTGGATGAGAAGTGAAACATTCTCAAGGAAAAACCCCCAAGAAAGTCCAGTTGCCTGTTGGAATTTTTAAAATAAATAAATACTTTCTTTTAATTACCAAACAAAATCCAAAAATAAAAATAAAAAGGAGTAGCACAAAGAGAAAGAAATAGAAAGAAATAGAACCAAAAAAAAAGGTATTCCAGCTGATGTCGTTGCTTGGAAAGAAGTAATACAAAACAAATCCTAAAATATTAAGACCTTTCAATAAAACATAGAAAACATATAAATAAATGTATTAAGCAAAAATTCCTGGAATACTACTAAAAATAAGCATGCCTACATCTGATGACTCAATATCTATGGAGGACCCTGGAAAATGCACTTCAGGAATCAGCTTTGGGAATGAGATCACAAATTCTCTCTATGTGTGTCTGTCTCTGTCTCTATCTGTCTCTATCTTTGTCTCTATCTTTGTCCTTGTTTATGTCTCTCACATATAAAATAGTTATATTGGATAGAGCTTTCTCTTCCTGGTGGAAGAAAGTCAACATAAAATTCCTCAGACCAACCTGAAGCACAAGAGAACAGAAGAAAAATGAACTTTCTTCATGTATTATTACAAATCGGCTGTGTAATAGCACATAAAGGATGAAATCATTCAGAAACCAGACAAGATTGAATGGTTTTTGTTTTTAAGAGCTTTTGATTCTGGGCTTTTACCACCACATCTCTCATCTATAAACAGATCTATAAAATGTCATCATTTCAGTCTTGATATCAGCAAAAGCACATAAAGGGTTGCCATGTTCACTTTGATCAAATAAACCAACTTTATGTTTCTTTCTTTTACTTCTAAAGATCTTGATCTTCAGTCCCTTCAAATAATGTTATGCAACTTGATTACTTTTCATTCTGGAGAGCCAGATTGGTCTAGTGATTAAGAGACCAGACTAGAAAGTTTGAGAATAGACTAGAGTGTGAGCTCTAGTCCCACTATAACTATAAAAGCCAGCTGGTTGACCTTCAACCAGTTACTCTCTCTCAGACCAACCAATCTCACAGGCTTTTTGTTGTGAGGAAAATAGGAGGAAATTGTGTCAGATATTATATATTTGCCGCCATGAGTTATTTGTAAAAATAATAAAGGTGGTATGTAAATAAATAAATTATAATTCAAGTTGTATTGCCTTGCGTGTCTGCTTCCTACTCTGGTCTACTTTGAAGGGCTCATAACTCTTAATGAAAGACACTTTTAAATACAAGTTTGATTTAGGGCCTCTCAAGCACAAGGAATGGCACACAGAAAAGGGGGGGAAAAATACACAGTGTTGAGGAGAGATCAATTAGTCACATGTTTGCCTTCTGAGGTTCTCAGTGTGAGTTCTGCCATGAACTCTCCGATAGATTAATTGGATGAAGAACATTTCAGCAGTGATAGCTTTACAGTATCCTCTTCGTGTTCTCTGCATTGCAGATGAATAATCAGAGATCAAAATCAAATGGGCTTATGAGAAATTTGGAAGGGGAAACATGAAGGGTGTTAAACTGCCTCCTTCTTGGACAAAGAAGCACCACAACATCTTCTCAGTACTGCAGAGAGTGAAGAAAAAATGATAACTTGGTGGATTGAAATGTGAGGGGTTGCAGGTGGAAATAGAATGTGTGAAAATGTCCTCATGAAACTTTATACTAAGTTCCATCTTTTGAATGATTAAAAACTCAAGATAATAAAAATGCTAAAAGCAAAAATGACTTGTTGAATCACTTTTATCTATTACCTCTATGTTATCAGTCCAATTATCAAGCCAGATTCTTTAAGAAAGGATTACTAATACTAAGAAAGCAGTAAAATATATGGAATCATGAAGCCTGATTCAGAAGAAACCATCCAAACATTGTGGCCTCTTATACCATTTCCATTATCTTATTTAATGTGATTTCTAAACATCGAGTCAGTTTGTCCCTGAGGTTTCCTCATTACCCTTGCTGCACACGCTCATTACACAAGGTAACTGGCCATTTCTTGGATTACAGCAAGATTACAACAAGGATGTTGTTTGTAGGTCTCAAGGCACTTTTAGAAATAAAGTCGGCTTCCACAGTTTCTTCATCGCCTTCTTCCTATGGTTTTTTTTTCTTTCTAGAGCTGCCAATTTTACCATTTTCAGCCTCACAGGTCTACTAATGTGCCTGTGGTTAAGTAACTTCTGATTTTGCATGTTCATCTTTCATGAGGGTCTGGGGCAAAGCTATGGGGGAGGGATCATCTCTAGTCCACAGAAATGGGCTCCACCCTCAAGGCAAAGTTTGGGAGATGTGGCTGAATAACTACCTTTTCCACTCGTTGCGGTGAAACTATCAATAACCCATATTCTGCCCATTGTCCACTATGACCAGGCTCAATACATGATTCCATGTATTCTCAATATGCTTTTTCACTGCAGCAATCTTTGCATCTTGATTGCTCACCCCAGTTTAATCAGCAGAGTCTATGTAATACACAAATTGTTGCATCTTGGAGTAGATTTATTTTCCATTCTTGTCCTCATCCCTCATTCTTAGAATCCTTTCTCAGAGCAACTGTAGGGAGGAGAGAAAAAGAGGGACTAGTCTTATACACCCTGAAATGCTATTCCTTTTCTAGAGCACTTTTCTTGTACTTGAATAAGAGAGCCAATGTGAAGAATGTGAAATTCTGACACTAAATGGTGTAACTCTGTTGCTCTAGCAGGTGAAGACATTTTATTTTTATATATTAAATCTGTTTGTTAGCCATCTCACCACAATATTCCTTCAGCTGGCAGTCCACAGCTATAGGTGTCCCAAGCAAATATGGAACAGCTGTATTTACTTTGGGTCTAAGAGTATTACTGTATAACTAAGCCTGAAATTGTGTTGTGTGACAGATCTCAAGTTACTAGGTCAGTGGTATGGGAGAATGTCTTGTGTTGAAAGTGTTAGATCGGCACCGGAAAGAAACGTGACTCAGCTGCTGTCCATTCAGAACCTTTATTAGCGTGCAAACTCAACTGCCGGCTGAGGCTGCCGAGCCTCCTTATACCTTGCTCGGGCATGCCCGCCAGCCAATGACATTGATTTAAACTTCCCGCTGGTGGAATCAACCAATCCCCCGGCGGATGTCCTTATAAGGACATAACAGAAAGCATCTCTACATCTCTACAGAATCTCTACATCTTTCCCAAAGAAATCTGAGTACAGATATCCAGGTCTCTCCAAATCCTAACATTCAAGTCAGACAGATTAGATAGTTGAAACATAGAGAGAGAGAGAGAGAGAGAGAGAGAGAGAGAGAGAGAGAGAGAGAGAGAGAGGTGTGTGTGTGTGTGTGTGTGTGTGTGTGTGTGTGTGTGTGTGTTCTGTGAGAGAGTGTCAGACCTGGAAGCCATCTTTCTACTTTTGTGTCTTCTGGCTTCAGGCCTGCCACAAATTCTACTGTGGGAAAATGGGAGGGAGGATTGTATAGAGTGAAGAGGATATGTAGTCAAAATGAAATTATTTATAGAAAGTCAAGGCCACTGTGCTCTGCAGCTGTGCTGAGAAGAATGAGGAGGTATCTTCTGTTCCGGAGGGTACTTGATTGGCAGTATGGTGGACAAGTGGGTGAGGGGCAAGGTCTTGAACTTTCTTTTGGGTGGGGAAAACCTGGAAGCTTTTAGATTCGGATTTTCCCAGATGTGCCAATATAACATCTCTAATTAAAGTTGCTTTGAGGAATTTCAAGCTCAAAGTTTGATTTCATTGGGGGTGTTACTTGGAAGAGAGACGGAGAGAGAGAGAAGGAGAGAGGGGTGAGGAATTAATTTCTTGGTAAGCATATTATTAGATGGTAGCTACATTTCATTAAAACCACACATAACTAATCTACCCTGATAAGCAACTGATTTGCAAGTAACTAGTTATGCCAGCTCTGCAGACCTCTCAATAATGGAGCCAAATATTTATCATTCCAAAGTATTTTACCTATAAGGAAAACTTTTTAACTATTCAACAAACTTTCTTGCTCTTGCAAGGACTTTTGCAAATTAACCCTCAGGAGTGTTACAATAGAAGGAAATACAACATGGCCAATTACATTTAAGCATTTAAGAGTAGTTACAATGTTTCACAAGGTGATGCAATCATTATACCTGCATAAATAGAGAGCTGTGTCCTATCCCAGGAGTAAGATTTGTCCGAGAACCAATCCCAACATGAAGATCATTTATCTGCTGTTCGCATTCCTTTTCCTTGCATTCCTGTCTGAACCAGGTAAGAAACCAAATTATTGATAATTTAAAAATGACTGATAACTCACTACCTTCTAAGCAAGTATGATCATCACTGAAAGCAGGATAATCCTCAACATCTTCTTTTAGTTTATGTTAAAAAAATAGATTTGAACATTGTGGACTATTGACAACATGAGCCTTCAAAGATTGGAAAAATATGCAAAAGATTTTTCTTTTGCATTAACACTCAAGATCCAGGGAAACATAGGCATCAAGGAGGGACTGGAAAACCAATTCATTATTCACTATTCTCTACAAAGCTTAATTGGAGGTTTTATTGTTGTAGGTTATTGGATGGTTCATTTTAGTTTTGGTTTACCAAATTCTCAATGAAAAACATTATGAAGTATTTGAGGGACAATGAAGAGCCAGTTTGGTCTACTGGTCAAAGCACCAAGCTAGAAATCAGGACAGTGTTCTAGTCCCACCTTTGGCGTGAAAGCTGGTTGGGTAAGTTTGGACTTTTCTCAGCACAAAGAAATTGACAGGGCTGATGTGGTAAAATAGGAGAAGGTGTCCTTGGTATTCTCTCAGCTTCTCCTTTTTCTTACAGTTGTTTCATTGCCAAACTAAGTAACATTGGTAAGGAATGGAATTTGCTCTCAATTTATATTTTCATGGTCTGCCCTGTTAGTATTGGTAGGAGAGGTCTTGGGAGTTTTTTGGTTGTACTGTTTATTTACTGTTTTGGCACTTCCTTGATTGGGGTATTGTTTACTTCTTGTTTGTTGGTCTGATGTTAAGCTTGGTGTTAATGTAAGATCACCTGGATGTTGGTTGCTGGTGGGAAGATGTTTTGCTCCTTTTGTTCCCTGTTTGGCTTGTGGATACGACAGGATACGACAGGATATGACAGGATACGACAGGATAGGATAGGATAGGATAGGATAGGATAGGATAGGATAGAATAGAATAGAATAGAATAGAATAGAATAGAATAGAATAGAATAGAATAGAATAGAATAGAATAGAATAGAATAGAATTTTTTATTGGCCAAGTGTGACTGGACACACAAGGAATTTGTTTTTGGTGTATATGCTTTCAGTGTACATAAGGAGAATAAAATACATTCATCAAGAATAAAAAGATACAACACTTAGTCAAGGGTAAGCTATCAAATCGTACTAGGAAACAAAAACAATATAAATTGAAAGATACAAGAAACAGTTATAGTAATAAATGGAAAGAGATAGATAATAGTAAGGAAGAAAAAAATAATAGTAATACAGTCTTAGTAAATTATTTGACAGTGCGAATTAATTGTTAAGCAGAGTGATGGCATTCAGGGAAAAGCTGCTGAATGGAGATTAGCAGAAATGGATTCCTTGGTCAGAGAGAATTTCCTGAATTCATAGGAATCCTGCAATTCTGTGGAAGGAAGTGATGTCTTAGAAGGAAATATCTATCTAAATAGCGAAGTATTTTTACTTATCATTCCCGTCTACTCTTTTTCTTTTCATAGGTAATGCCCAGCCCGTGTGTCGTAGGCGAGGAGGACACTGCCTTCGTGTCTGTCCACCCCCCAACATAGACGCTCATAGATTGGACTGTAGACATGGATGGACATGCTGTGTACGGTAAGTAGTACTCCTCTAATAAAGATGCCATAGATGTACTTTGGGATACTCTTGTTTTGTACTCCAAAGCATTTCAAGGCATTGACCTGAAGAGGAGCAGGTGTTTCAAAGGCAGAAAGGAGGGCAGGAGAGATTTTCAGATTCAGATAACAGAATTTACCTTAAACTTATTATGATCAAACTATTATTTTATCTCATTTGTATAGCCGCTATGGAAAATAATGCCATCTCCATCTACCATCCTGGACATCTTCAAGATATGGCTAACAACCTGAGATTACCGCCTGCTATTGCTTTATCTTTCTTGAAAACTTTTATGCATTAAAGTAAAATTTGGCAGATATTCCTTCAAATAAAGCTAAATGAGCATTGCAGATATTGTGCAACTGTTTAAGAGGGACCTGGGAGCAGTATACTCATTTGAATACATGTGAATGTGTCTGTCTGATTGTGTGTCATATCTCTTTGCCTACATTTCAGCATGGAAGGTGTTCCCCCTTCAAACACAAATTATGCCCTAACGTCACACAGTCTCATTCTGCCCCATCTGTTTATTTATTTAAGCGGTTATTTTTCCATTGAGGTCTTCCAGCTGATGTGATTGCTTGAACAGAAGTAGAACAAAACAAAAGTCAAACATTATTAACTAAGACCCCACAATGGAAAATGCAAGACCCAGCCTATACTGATACCTAAGAATCTCTTAAGATTGTTTTTTTTCCAAGCTAAATACCATGTGAAACTACTTAGAATAAGAATGCCCTTGTCTGTTGACTCAGTATCAGCATAGGCTGGGTCTTCTTAAAAGAATGGAAGATGTAGCAAGAGAAAATATGCATGATAAATATCTCTTCCTAAACCATTCTGTTTGTTAAGTGGACAGACCTGCAGATTAATTTTACTCACCAGCATAAAACAAATAGAAAGAATACAATAAAATAAAATTATCAGGTAGTGCATCAGGTAGGATCTGTAACAAAAACACACACAAACACAAACACAGAAATAGATGGAGAGGGAGAGCGAAAGAGGGAGGGAGGGAGAAAGAAAGAGCCCAACCAAATGAGGACACCAAAGAACACAGCACACACAAAGTCTGTTCAAACCTTAGTTTACTGAATAAACCAGTCTTTTACAACAACGGCTGTTAATTCATTGCATTAACAGCCACCAAGAATTCAAAGAATAATAACTGAAAACTTACTATGATTGGCAGAATGCCCAGAAGCAATTTGCAGAAAGCTGATAAGATAAGCAAGACAAGACACGAAGGTATGTGAACTAAGTTGTTCCCTGCAAATTGCTTCAGTCGGCATTCCTCCTTAAATAGATTGACTGGCTCTAGGAACCTACTGTAACTAAATATCCTATATAGAAGTGCTGAGGGAAGGATGTTGAATCTGGTCCAGAATCAATCTGAATTAGCAAAGGAATTTTAATGAATTGATTTAATTATCTGATTTCATCTGGAATAATTAAACTGTGCTGAGATAGACAGTTGATGTCCAGCAGCCATTCTCTAAAACCACCTAGGCCTGACTAAACTGAAGAAGTGATAAAGACTTAAGACAATTACTTGTCAAACTGAAGATTTAATTTTTTGGATAGGATGGAATCAGTCTTACTGGAATATAGCAATCCTCAACCTAAATGCAGGGTTTCGCAGGGATCGGTATTCTCTCAATTCTAGATTCACATCTACTTGAAAACATTGATGACATCATCCACTGCCATGGGTGAGGGAAGAAATGACAAACTGATCACAGCTCAGGTTTTACAGCAGAGGGTGAGTTTCAAATCTTAGTGAAATAAGTTTTAAATAGAAGTTTAAGGACACCACCTATCTCCTGTTTATAGTGCAATACAATCCTTTTAGCAATGCCAAGAAGGCTCCACACCCATTTGCAATATTCAAGTGACCCTGAGGATACAGAGAAACCCCCAAGTGGCATCAAATACACTTAGAAAGAATGTTGACAAGCAGATCACTGCAGGGAATATAAATCCTTTCATCCTCCACCATTTGGTCAGAGTTGAAGAAGCTTCTTGGATGAGAAGTGAAATGTCTCCAAGGGGAAAAAAAAAATAAAGCCCAGGTGCCTTTTGAAAAAGCACTTTTAGGACAGCTATGAACTGGATGATTGAGAATCTCCATAGATTTTAAGGACTTAATTTTTTTCTAGAGAAAATAGCAGAACTGAATAAATAGCAAAATAGCAAAAATATGTACTGATTAAGGATTAAGATAAATTTAAAATAACACTCTGGAATTAGTTAGAAAGAATTATTTCCATGGGAAAATGCTTTTCTTTTGAATTTATAAAAATAATAAAACACATAAAAATCGAACATTTAGGGTGCTAGTGTTCAACTTTAAAGCCCTACAGGGTATGGAGCCCAGTTATTTGAGGGACCACCTCTTCCTGATTACATCTGTTCATCCATCAAGTCGGATAGAAAAGACAATATTGATTCCATCTGACAGGCATCAACCCTATCAACCTTCTGGAGATGTCTGAAGTCATTGTATTTCCAGCAAGCGTAGGAATCCTTGGGATCAGGAAACCCTCAAGATGGCTCCATTATGTCTGAGTTTTTAGCCACTCTCTTGTGATATCTACATGTTATTTATTTCTACTGTTTTTATTGTTTGGTTTTTATGGCCATTCATTAGATGAGTGGCTATAAATGTGAAAATACCTAAATATAGATTTAACATAGTGTAGCCAAACTCTTAACTCTGTTTTGGCCAATATCAAGCCTCAAGATCACATTGGATATGCACTTTTAGGTAAGGAGCAGTACTCTGATCAAACCACTTTGTACAATTCCATTGACTTATAACTTGGCTAGACATGTTGCTGAGAATCTTAAAACAACTTAGCTGGGACTAGTTTTGAAATCACAGAAATACTGTATATTCTCCTGTATCTTTCCTGTGGGAAATACTGTATCTTTCTTACGGGAAAAACATGACAATGGATGAAGTGCTTTACCAGGCCTGTAAAACCACATAATCAATGTACTCCATGCATTAAAATATCTCACCCAAATATTGAAAAACCCTCACTTACTCAATCCTTTCATTCTCTATTACCCATTGGAGCTTCCAGGATAACTTAGCAAAATCAGTATTTTGATTTTCTGATCATTTATCACAAGCTGGTTTTAGCATGCTAAGGTGTTAAGGGCATATCTAACACTTGTTGTGGTTCCAGATATAATAGGTGAATTGTCTGCATAAAGTAATCGTGGATCATTCACATTTGGACTTTGGAGTAGGGGAATTAAAAATTGTGTCTGAAATAGGAGAGGAACATTTTTGTCTAAATTCCCTATGCACAAGAAGTCTTTGTCTTTGAAAGTGCACCACACCATCCCTGTTCTCCACTGTCTCGTGGAGCTTGCACAAATGGAGTTTATGTCAATGGCACTAACTTGTCATCTCGTTCTCTGTGATCTTCTTTTATGATCATATTTTTCAGAATTTCCCATGCTTCTTGTTTTTCCCTTTTGGATTTTTATCCATGGAATTTTTCTCAGGCTCTCTCTGAGTTTGTCAAAATCAGCTGTTTTTAAATTTTAAGACACTGGCTGTATTATGTTATATTGCTTGCATTTGCATTATATTGAATTACAATATGATGTGGTCATCTTGCCCAATATTCTGGCAATTTCAACTCTCTATATCACTTTTTCTTTTTTAGTAAGAGTTAGGTCTAGTATAGCTTTTCCCCTAGTTCCATCCTCTACCTTTTAGTTGACAAAGTTGTCAGTTGGTTAGGAATCTGTTTGATCTCCCAATTGCTGCAGAGTTTGTCTCCCAGTTGATATCGGGATAGTTAAAGTCTCCCATTGCTACTATTCCCATTACATTTGTTAGTTATTTAGCAAAAAGTTTGTCTATTTCTTCTGCTTAGTTGCGTGGCCTGTTGCATACGGCTATAGCAATGTCATCCTTTTTTTCCTTTTATATTGACCAATATGGATTCTAGAAGGTTTTCATCCTCGGTGTTGTGGATTTCTGTAGAGATGTAGTGAACTTTCATATATAATGCAACTCTACCTCCTCTTTTGTTAGGTAAGTTTCTTCTGAATAGTACATTCCAGTCATGAGTTTCATTCCACCATGTTTCAGTAATGGCAACTATGTCAAAATTACCTTCATGTTCTAGTACTTCAGGTTCATCTTGTTGTTCCCTAAACAACATGTATAGGCATTTGAGTCGCTTATGGATCTTGGGTATGTTTCCTATATCTCGTATTTTTTATCTGGGTTTTCGAACCTTTCCATCACTCTCTATTTCACTAAGTTTTTCCTTCTTCTCCTTCTCCTTCTCCTTCTCCTTCTCCTTCTCCTTCTCCTTCCTCTTTCTCTTTATTCCCTACCTCCTTATACGATTGGTTATTTAGTGGTTTTTGCTTGAAATCAGATTCTAAAGGTCTTGAATATTAGCCCCCCTCCCACCTCAATTTTAGTTTAAAGCTCTTCTAGTAAAATGAGCCAATCGTTTTCCGAATATATTCTTTCCAGTTCTTGTGAGGTTGACTCCTTTCCTTGCCAGTAGCCCTTTATGTAGGCAATTCAGACCATGGTCTAGGAAACCAAAGTTCTCTTGATGACACCAGTTTTTAAGCCAGTGGTTTGTTTCTAAAATCCTTTGCTTATTGGATGTTGGCCTTTTGTTGGAAGTATAAATTAAAACACCACTTGATATCATAATTCTTTAATTTTCTTCCAAAGTTGTTTGCAATCTCTTATTATTTTTAGATTCAGTGTTGTGTCATTGGTCTCCATATGTAGAAGAAAGGGATAGTAATCCATGGGGTTGATTATTTTAATAAGTTTCTCAGTTAAATCTTTGATTTTTGTTCCAGGGAGACAATATTCCTCCTTTTGTCAGCATCAGGGTCTTTTCCAATGAGTTCTCTCTTCTCATTAGGTGACCAAAGTACTTGAGCCTCAGCTTCAGTATCTGTCTTTCCAAAGAACTATCCTTGATTTTGATTTCCTTTAGGATTGACTGATTTGATCTCCTTGCAGTCCAAGGGACTCTCAAAAGTCTTCTCCAACACCACAATTCAAAAGAATTAAGTTTTTGGCACTCAGTCAAATTGTCCAACTCTCACAGCCATACATTACTACTGGAAAATCATAGAGTTAACTATACAGACCTTTGTCAGCAAGATGATGTCTGCTTTTTAATATCCTGTCTAGGTTTGCCATAGCATTTCTCTCAAGGAGCAAGCATCTTTTCATTTCGTGGCTCTAATCACCGCTGGCAGTGATTTTGGAGCCCAAGAAAATAAAATCTGTCACTGCTTCCACTTCTATTTGCCAGGAAGTGAATGGACCAGATATGCAATAAGTGATATCTTAATCTTTTAAATGTTGAGTTTCAAGTCAACTTTTGCACTCTTCTCTTTCACCCTCATCAAGAGGCTCTTTAGTTCTTCTTTGATTTCTGTCATTAGAGTGGTATCATTTACATATCTGAGATTGTTGCTATTTCTCCTGGCAATCTTAATTCCAGTTTGTGACTCATCCAGCCCAGCATTTTACATATGTGCACTGCATATAAGTTAAATAAGCATTATAGATAGTATTTGACTAATTACTATTTGTTCAGCAACCACATGAAAATACAACAGCACTGAACAAAGATACTTAACCCACATGCACACATCTGAACTTGCAGCATCCCCAAAATCACCTGATTGCAGACTAGATTCTGGGGAACCTATTCTCACATACAACAAATTGCCAAGCCCTCTGTGATCAAGTGATTGCCATTTGTAATCTTCTTTGCCAGCTTCCTCAAAAAGTTAACAGGGAAGCCAGGACGGAAGTTCTTAAGCAACTGCCACAGAATTCCCTCTGATTCCTGATTTTGACTGAAAAAGGTCCATCAGAAACCAATGGGCAACAAACCACTTTCAGCTAATCTCTTTGAGAGTGAATGGGCTGCCTGCCAAATTGATTTTGCCCTAAGCATGGGACACAGTCTCTCCTCCAAGGAGCTCTATCAGTCTCTGACCACACTGGCTAGAAAAAAGCCTTTTCACTTTTCAAAAATATAGCATTGAATAGCTTTCCAGGCAGAAAGTTTGAAAATGCAGAGCTAGGTCATGCAGGGCAGGGAAATTCCTGTCTGTGCTTGAGAATTGGGAATTTGGGAAATTGGGGTCCAAAGCTCTCTCTGGCAGGCCACATTTTGTTCTCAAAGAAGCTGCAGGAAAAATATATCTCACAGAGGGAAAATGGTCCCTTGTGGAGGGATCCAGTCTCTCTTCCTCCAGCCCTGGAAGCTGGTTCAGACCATTGGGGGGAGCTGTCTGACTGCTTTTAGCAGACAGCTCTTGTACTCCATTTGTACAATAACTACACCTGAGAGGGTTGTGACAGTGGTTGTTGAGTGTGGCAATCATGTGGATGCCTCACTTAATAATTGCAAGTACATTTGGCTTAATGGGCAGACTCCATTATGGTTGAAGACTACCTGTATATGAGACTGCCTTTGGACCCTTCAGTTGGTGCACAATTAAGCTGTAGCAATTCAGTTGTTATCACCTATTGACTATCAGCAGCAAAATTGAGCTTAAACTCTTACATGAATTGCAATTAAGCTGCCAAGTGCAATTTTCACCTAAAAGGCCAGATGTGGTTTCACAACAGGGTATCTTCAAAGCAGCAACCTGATTGTCCTGAATGATTGCAAGATTCAAAAAGCTGAGAGGAGGACATGGAGCTTTTTGGAAATGAAACAGAATAGCTTTCCAGAAAGATGGATATAGGATTTCTGGAAAGTAGTAAAGACAGAATTATTTTAAAAGGCCTTTGGTAAGGATAAGGATAAGGATAATTTTATTTCTATACCGCCTTTCTCCCGAAGGACTCAGGGCAGTGTACAGCCAGGTAAAAAACACAATACAAATATCACAATTTAAATTTAAAAATTATTAAAAGTATTACATTTAAGGCCAAAATTAGCTTTAAAAACCCAAAAATTTAAGAACTCCAAATTTAAAACTCAATTATGAAGCTAGCCCTGCCTGTCAGAAGAGCAGGATCTTAAGAGCACAGCAAAAAACTCAGAGGTCAGAGATCATGCATATGTCGGGGGCAGTTCATTCCAAAGGGCTCTCACAGAGAAGGCTCTCCCCCTGGGTATTGCCAGCTGACATAATTTGGCCGACTGTTCCCTCTCTGTGGGAGCGAACTGGTCAGTGGGAGGCTATCGGTGGCAGAAGGCAGTCTCATAGGTACCCAGGTCCTGAGCCATGGAGCGCTTCAAAGGTGGTAACCAACACCTTGAATTGCACCCGGAAGACCACTGGGAGCCAGTGCAACTTGCAAAGGAGAGGTGTTACATGGGCGCAACAAGTTGCACCCATAATCACCCACACGGCCACATTCTGGACCAGTTGGAGCCTCCAAGTGCTCTTCAAGCACTCTCCCCATGTAGAGAGCATTACAGTAGTCCAGCTGGGAGGTAACAAGGGCATGAGTGACCGTGCGCAAGGGGTCCCGGTCCAGAAAGGGACGCAACTGGTGAATCAGGCAAACCTGATAGAAAGCCCCCCTGGCCACGGCCGTCATATGCTCTTCTAAAGACAGCCATGCATCCAGGAGGATTCCCAGATTGAGAGCCCTCTCTGTGGGGGGGTAGAGATTCACCCCCTATAGATAGCGATGGCATCAGCTGACTATACCAGGACGCCGGTAGCCACACTCGGTCTTGGAAGGGTTGAATCTGAGCCTATTTCTCCCCATCCAGACCTGTACAGCCTCCAGGCAGCGGGACATCACGTCAAGGGCATCATTGGGGTGGTCGGGGGTGGAGATGTACAGCTTAGTATCATCAGCATACTGATATACCCTCACCCCAAAACCACGGATGATCTCACCCAGAGGCTTCACCTAAATGTTGAACAGAGGGGCGGGAGGACCGACACTTGCAGCACCCCCTAAGCGAGGCGCCTCGAGGTCAACTTCTGGTCCCCTGCCAACACAAACTGCAAGCAGTTGGAGAGGAAGGATGAGAACCACCGCAACACAGTGCCTCCTATTCCTAATCCCCTTAACCCCTGCAGCATGATACCATGGCTTTTGATGGTATCAAAAGCCGCTGAGAGATCTAATAGGACCAGAACAGAGGAACAACCTCTGTCCCGAGCCCTCCAGAGATCATCCACCAATGCAACCAAGTTGATGTAGTTGATGGCCATAACTGATGGAGCTTTTGCTTCACTGATTTGTATTGAAGTTTTTTTTTCTTTTAACTTTTCTGGATGAATTTACCATGGACATCATTTTCATTGGAATTATGATTGCATTGCTCCTTCTGCATCTCTTATCTAAGTATCCTCTTGATCCTCCTGTTTGATTCTAAGCTGCTGGGAATCAGTGGCATATGCATTTGATACATTATAAAAATCATTTAAACTGCATCATCTTCCTAGCCTTTCTTCTAAAATTCTACATACAGCATAACCCATCAGACAAAACCCTTCCCACTTTATGGAATATATGCCAGCTCACTGCTTTCCTTGAAGATAAAATCTTGCATAAGAGTGTTTCATCAGCAGTTTGGATGGCATTAAACACAGAGCCAATTCTTTTTATATATATAAAAGTGTTTTTTTATATATTATACACAAACAAACATTTAATACATCATCCCTTCCGTGCAACATCTCGGTGTTTTCTCCGTGACGACTTCTTCTTCTTCTTCTTCTTCTTCTTCTTCTTCTTCTTCTTCTTCTTCTTCTTCTTCTTCTTCTTCTTCTTCTTCTTCTTCTTTTTGTTGCTTCTTCTGTCGTTTTTACCAAATCTATTACAACATTTCTCCAAAAGTACACTATTCTAATTATACCATTTTCTTACATAGCTATTACATAGCTTGTCTGTATTTCTTTTCTAACCATTGGTAAATTTAATCCCATATCTTAAAGTATTCTGAATCCTCTCTTTCTTTAATCATCAAAGTTAATCTATTCATTTCTGCACGGTCTAAAATTTTTTTAATTACTTCTCCTTCCAAAGGTATTGTCTCTGCTTTTCTATTTGGTGCAAAAACAATCCTTGCAGCTATTACTTGTATAATCAAATAAGTATTTTCTTTGCTAGTTTTCTCTGGTAGAAAACCCAGTAGGACCAGCTCTGGTTTTAAATCAATACGTTGTTGTGTCTTAATTTTATTCCAATAGTTTTTAGCTTCTGGGTACGTCCATTACATATGATAATAAGATCCTGATAGCTGGTGACATTTCCAACATTTAGCTGATTTATCTTTAAACATTTTAGCCAGTTTCTCAGGAGGCATATGCCATCTGTAAAACATTTTATATTGATTTTCTTTATATGCAGAGGACATTGTTAGTTTGTAATTCCTTTCCCATAACTGTTGCCATTTGTCTAAATCAATTGAATATCCAAAATTCTTTGCCCAAGCTATCATTGCTTTCTTTACTTCTTCTTCCTTTAACTCAATGCTAAGTAAAAAATTATATTTTTTAAAAATTAATTTATCCTTTGTTCCTGTGAGTATCCTATCCAACTCTGTCTTTTCTAAGTAAAAACCATGTAATTTAGCATCTTTTTCATATCTTGTTTGTATTTGCATGTACATATACCAGCCATCTCAATACCCTGTTCTTCCAATTCTCGTTTCCCTTTCAATTCTCCCTTATCTGTTAATAACTCCTTGTATTTAACAATATTTCAAAAATTAAAAATATTTGGGTGTTATTAATGCTTTCATTGTTGATAACCATACTGGTATTTTCACATAATATTTGTCTCTAACCTTCTCCCATGCCAATAACAATGTGTTCCTTATATAATGTCTATGAAAGTACGTACGTATCTTGCTTCTACCATACCATAGGAATGCATGCCATCCCAATTGTAAATTGTGACCTTCCAGTGTTAATAGTCTTATATTTCTTAATTCAACCCATTCCTTCATCCAAGTCAATGCTATGGCCTGGTAATATAATTCCCAGTTTGGCAGTCCCTCCATTAGTCTCGTATCCTGTAACATTTTTATACTTATTCTTGCTTTTTTCCCTTGCCATATAAATTTCTTTGTTATTGTATTAAGATGTTGAAGATAAGTCTTCTCAATTTTTATCGTTATTGTCTGAATAAAAATAATAGTCTTGGTAAAATGTTAATCTTTATTATTGCAACTCTTCCCATAAATGACTGTTGAAGATTTTTCCATTTCTCCAAAACTTTCTCAATTTGTTCTTTTAATTTATAATAATTATCCTCTTTTATTGTTGCACATCTTGATGTTAACTAGACTCCCAAATATTTTACTTTTTTCACAATTTGTATTTCTAATTTGTCTTTTATCTCTTTTTTATTTTTCTGTAATATTTTTTACCAAAATTTTCACTTTTTTCTTTATTTATTTTCAGACCAGAGACCTTCCCATAACTTTCTATTTGTTCTAATAATTTAGGGCCTGTTGTTTGAGGTTCTTCTAATATGAATACTAAATCATCAGCAAAAGCTTGTAATTTGTACTCTTCTTTTTTAATTTTAATCCCTTTTATCTCTTCATTTCACCTAATATTTCTGTTTAGGACTTCTAAAGTCAAAATAAACAGCAACGGGGATAAGGGACATCCTTGTCTTGTACCCTTAGTAATAGTAATATTTTCTTTCATTTCTCCATTTATCATTATTTTAGAAAATTGTCTGTCATAAATTGTTTTTATAGTATATATAAATCTCTCCCCAAAATCCATGATCTGCAATTGTTCTATCATGAATTGCCAGTACACAGAGCTGATTCTAAGCCTTGTCTTTCTAGGTGCTTCAAGCTACTGTAGCTTCTTGATTGTGGAAGAGAGTGGAGTTCAAGACAATAAAGTAGAATAGACTTTCCCATGGATATTCCAATAATATTTTTTCCAGAAAAGTTACTAAACAGTTGATCAACAGTTTATTCCAATATTAGATGTAGAAATGAATACTGCAATCACACGCAAACATCACACATATAGACACAAAACCAAATTCACAAATTCAGATAGAAACTGCGGCACTGTTTTTTGGGTTGTTGTTTTTTATTGTTTTGCTAGTTTTATGGGAGAATAGCATTCTTTTGCCTCCCTGTTTTCCAAAGCAAAGAATAATTACAAACTAAGATGGCTCTTCAGTAGTGGGGTGGTTATCAGATCAATTTGCCACATTCCAGGGGACTCATCCTGAATGAAGCCATTCACTCCTGCTATATACTTTAAAAATGCTTCTCCCATACTTACCTTCCCTGCATCAATAACTCTTCAATTATTGTGGATACTCAATTTCTCTTTCCTAGTCTTGTGAGCCATATAGGAAGGATAATACAAATGATAACACTCCAAGAATTAAAAAGACAACAATCATCATAAGAAGGAAAATACAAGTCATTTCTAATATGGACATGGATAAACTCTGGATAAATTAACAGAGAACCCTATGGGCCCGACCTCTAATATGAGCTTTAAAAGCATTTATAAGTTGTGATGCTTGGAAAGTTGACCAAAATGGTTTTTAAAAGTTTGCCTTCATTGTCCCTCTTCAAACCACTCTCCTGCATAGAACTGGTGCCTGGACTGAGTGGCCAAAATTCCTTTTTTCCATCCTTTAATTCTCTTTCATTCCCTTTTATCTTTTAGTCGTTATACTTTGCTAATAAAATATTTACATGTAAAAAACCATTTTCATTCTTTTTTTTTACAGGTTGCAGTAACGCTGCTGCCCATTTTTTCAGAGACTTTTGGAATTTGGCCCATGGCTCCTTGCTGCCACTTGTCATTACTTCATCGTCACTTACTCCACTTAGGAGGCAGTGCAGTGAAAACAGAGGCTAGCTGAGGAGCAGTGAAACAAAACTAGGTGGCAGCAGACCAGCGACTGTGAGTAGCACAGTTAGCTCAGTAGTGGACCAGTTGAGTAGCAGCGGTGCTGAGAAAAGTAGGACAGTGGATCAGAGTGCCCACAGCAGCAGCTGAGAGCAGCGTGGTGGATCAGCTGAGCAGCAACTAAGTGAGCAGAATGCCCAGATCAGCACATCTTATCCATAACCCCAACAAAGGGCAGGAAGGCACGGAGGAAAGTACAAAACACTACTGGACAGGGAAGAAAGGGATAAATTTTCAAGGCAGAGAGTGGAGGGTTAAGAGCAAAGCATCTCCTAGAAATCTGCCAGAGATTTCTAGCAAAAAGAAAAGCATATAACTTCACAGAGGGCCAAGAACTTTCATAAACTTTAAAATTTTTAGATTTTTAAAATCTGATTTTTTTAAAAAAATCTTTTTTCTCCTTTTTAATTTTTTTAATTTTAAAATTATTTTTTCAATTTCTCTTTTCAATTTTAAAATCTTTTTCACTTTTTAAATCTTCAATTTTTTAATATTTTATTTAAAGAAATATTTAAGAAATTTTTCAATTTCTTTTTTCAATTTCAAAATTTGAAAAAAAACCTGTTTACTTTAATTCTTTAGAATTTTTTAAACTCTTAAACATCCAAGAGGGGAAAATATATAAAAAATAACAGAAAAAAATACCGATACTTCAAAACAGGGAACATAGTGCTGCATTTTCAAGGAAGAGAATAAAGTGCCAAGAACTTTTGTAAATATTGTAAACTGACACTTAACATCAGGGAAAATATTAATTTTTAGAAATTTTTAATTTTTCAGTGAACTAAAAAAAAGTCATGGAAAAGAATCTGATGTTATAGTGACATGTAAAATATGTGATATATTTGAGCTTATGCCCACAGAAGACCTAAACTACGAATGTATCAAATGTAAACTACATGAAGTACTAGAAGAAACTCAGTGAACAAAGCAAGGTACCCCAACTTAAGCAAGAAGACCACACCATAATTAGACACAACAGGAAACAGTCAGTTTCTTTTAAAAACCACCCTGTATATGAACCTAAAGAACAAAATTGATACACCTAAATTGAAGACAACAGAGAACAGAGAGCTTCTGTAAAAATAACTCTATATGTGATCCTAAGGAGGAAGAGCAATGGAAACATGTCACTTTTAGAAGCAAACAACAACCAAGAGGAAAACTCTGCTCTAGCTCACTCCAAAGAAGCTTCTCTGGAACTGGAAGAAAACATGCAGACACCTATAAAAGAGCAGTCATCAATCGTTTCTTTAAAAAGAGGCACAACCCAGCATTCCTGTGACAGGAAGAAAAGTATCGCAGACTTCCCTAGGGAAAAAATGGTAAATATTGATGATAGGAGATTAAATTCTTAGAGGAACGAAAACTATAGCCTGCAGACCAGATAGTTAATCTAGAAAGGTATGTTGTCTCCCTGGAGCAAAAATAAAAGATGTAACTGAGTACCTTTCTAAAATAATCAGCCTCATGGATTACTACCCCTTGAGTAATTCTTCTTGAGGAAGAATGACTCAACAATGAATATGAAACAATTGATTACAAGCAGCTATGGAAGAAAGTTAAACAATTAGGAGCAGAAGTGGTGTTTCATCTATATTTCCAACAAAAGGCCAACATCCAATGAGGGACCAAAGGATTTTAGAAATGAACCACTGGCTTCAAATACTGAAATTTGGTTTCCTAGATCATGGTGTGCATTACCTACATCAGGGGTGTCAAATTCATGATAACATGTTGTCATCATGTGACATATCACAACTTTTTTTCCCTTTTACTAAACTGGGGGTGGAGCTGGCCAGCATGTGACGCATCCAGCCTGCAGGCTGTGAGATTGACACCCCAACCTACCTGAAGGGCTCCTGGCACCTCTTTTTCTAGTAGCAAAACCTCCCACATAATTACTCAAGGGGCATATGAAAACCAAGAGATGCTTTTTCTGTTTGCATGCAGGAATGTCCAAAAGGTTAATTTGCACCCCCTGGAAAGGGTTCTTCCCTCTAGGCAGTTGGGAGGGACACAGTCTTAATCCTCTTCCCTTGAAGAAGGATAAACAAACTGCACAGTTGACAACTGTCTCCTGTGCCTCTGTATGAATTCCTTTGCCTGCTTAATATTATTTGAACTCTGTATTAGTGTTTCTACCCCTTCATAGAATGATTGTGAAGCATTCTTAGAAGTTAGAAAATGTATTGTCTGCAATAACTCATTTTTATTACAAATATTTCAGATGTACAGGAAGAATAGCTTTATGGCCATGTGATATTATGTACACTATACGTGTAACACTTTACATATATAAATATAACAGTTTGAGTAAACTGTGAAGTGTTCTGATTCAGTCTGCAGTTTCCTCAAGGCTACAATGACTCCTTATAAACATCTTCTTTCTCAGAGTAATCACCACATCATCAGCATATTGAAAAACAGGAGTTAGCTCTGGCAAACCTGCTCTGTAAAAACTAAGAAAAAGTTTATGAATGTCATTCAAAAATGTTTGGAGTGTGTGTGTATGTGTGTCCCCAAATATTTTTCTTCATTTATACAGCAATAGTTTGCAGGGGTCAATTGTACCTGTGTGTAGACTAAGTTCCTGCCCAACATCCAAGTAGTTATCAAAGTCAATTCTAATTAGCCTTTCTAGTCAGTCAGCTTTAACTTCACCTGTTGCTTATATGACATCAATGCAATTACCAAGTCAGATTCCCAATAAATAATTGTCAATACTTAGTACTGAGACTCAGTCTCTATGGAATCATGAGACTCAGTAGAGAAGAAAACTGTGCTAACATTGTATCATGGCTTCACTTTCCATGTGGCAAGTTAACTGAGATAAATGAACCTAAACATTCCTTTTCCCAAGCCTAACCATTAGTCCCAAATAACAAAATGCCATAAGTATGAATAACAAATAAAAGCCCTGGTCAGTTCAAATGCCTTTCTAATAATGGCTGAACAATGTCAACTTCTTAACAACGAAATTTAGACAGCTTCTTTTCAAAGAATGCTCCTCAATTCCGAACACTGGTGAGGTCTCATATTAAGACCTACCTAGTGGCGATAAAAGCGGCAAAGTCTAGCTACTTTTCCGCTCTTATCGCGTCATCAGATAATCGCCTAGCCGCCCTGTTTAGGGTGACCCGCTCCCTCCTTCAACCGGGAGCTTGGGATGACCCCTTGCAGGGTCGAGCTGAGGACTTTGTCCAGTATCTGCATGACAAAATCGCTCAGATCTGGGAAGGTCTGGCCTCTGACTGGGTAGATCCGGACGGGATAATCGAGGCAGGTCTTGGGGGTGTGGTTTGGGAGGAGTTCGACTCTGTGGCTCCCGAGGACATGGACAGGATCCTGGGATGGCTGAATGCGACCACATGTTTATTGGACCCGTGTCCCTCCTGGTTGGTGCTGGCCTCCCGGGAGGTTACACGAGGCTGGCTCCAGAAGATTGTTAACGCTTCTTTGAGTGAGGGTGTTCTGCCGGCCGCTTTGAAAGAAGCGGTGGTGAGACCCCTCCTCAAAAAGCCCTCTCTGGACCCGGCTGTTTTGGCTAATTACCGTCCAGTCTCCAACCTTCGCTTTGTTGCGAAGGTTGTTGAGAGTGTGGTTGCACGGCAGCTTCCCCGGTTCCTGGATGAAGCTGTCTATCTAGATCCGCTCCAGTCCAGCTTCCGGCCTGGGCACAGCACGGAAACGGCATTGGTCGCGTTGGTGGATGATCTCTGGAGGGCACGGGATAGGGGTTGTTCCTCTATCCTGGTCCTATTAGATCTCTCAGCGGCTTTTGATACCATCGACCATGGTATCATGTTGCGCCGGTTGGAGGGGTTGGGGGTGGGGGGCACCGTTCTACGGTGGTTCTCCTCCTATCTCTCTGACCGGTCGCAATCTGTGTTGACAGGGGGGCAGCGGTCGACTCCGAGGCGCCTTGTTTGTGGGGTGCCGCAGGGGTCGGTCCTCTCGCCCCTTCTGTTCAACATTTATGTAAAGCCGCTGGGTGAGATCATCCGTGGCTTTGGGGTGGAATTCCATCAGTACGCTGACGACACCCAGCTGTACATCTCCACCCCAGGCCACCCCAACGATGCCGTTGAAGTGATGTCCCAGTGCCTTGAAGCTGTGCGGGTCTGGATGGGGAGAAACAGGCTCCGACTAAACCCCTCCAAGACTGAGTGGCTGTGGCTGCCGGCATCCCGATATAGCCAGCTGACGCCATCGCTGACTATTGGGGGCGAGACATTGGCCCCCACGGAGAGGGCTCACAACTTGGGCGTCCTCCTGGACGCACGGCTGTCTTTAGAAGAACACATGACGGCCGTGGCCAGGGTGGCTTTTTATCAGGTTCGCCTGATACGCCAGTTGCGTCCCTTTCTAGATCGGGACTCCCTACGCACAGTCACCCATGCTCTCGTGACTTCCCGCCTGGACTACTGCAATGCTCTCTACATGGGGCTCCCCTTGGGGTGCACCCGGAGGCTCCAACTGGTCCAGAATGTGGCCGCGCGGGGAATTATGGGAGCGACGTGGCGCTCCCACGTGACACCTCTCCTGCGCGAGCTGCACTGGCTCCCGGTGGTCTTCCGGGTGCGCTTCAAAGTGTTGGTGACCACCTTTAAAGCGCTCCATGGCTTAGGACCTGGGTACTTGCAGGACCGCCTTCTGCCGCCAATAGCCTCCCACCGGCCAGTACGCTCGCACAGAGAGGGCCTCCTCCGGGTGCCGTCGGCCAGACAGTGTCGGCTGGCGACTCCCAGGGGGAGAGCCTTCTCTGTGGCAGCGCCCGCCCTCTGGAATGACCTACCCCCGGAGATACGCAGGATTCCAGATCTCCGGACCTTTCGTTGGGCCCTTAAAACCCATTTGTTCCATCTAGCTGGGCTAGCTTGATCCCATCCTCCGTTTTTAAATTTGACATTGATTTTAAATTGGGTTGTTTTAATTCTCGGCCGAATAATATTTAATAATTTTTAATTGTTTTTAACTTTTGTATACCATGTTTTATTCTGGCTGTTCACCGCCCTGAGTCCGCAAGGAGAAGGGCGGTTTATAAATTGAAATAATAAATAAATAAATAAAAATTCTTTCTAAACCTAAATGTAAGTAACAGGCTCCACTTATTTTACTATTCTTTACCTTACTTAACTTGATTACCAAATACCAAGTCAGTTTGAATCTGTGGTTTCCTCATTACTATTGCTGCCTCATTACATAAGGTAATTCACCATTTCTTGGATAATAGCAGGAGTTCATTATTTAGAGGTTTCAAGGCACTTTTAGAGATGCAATTGACTTCCAGTGTGTCTTTATTAACTGTTTTCTGTGGTTCTTAAGCAAGCAACCACATTGTTAAATACAGTTTTCCTGTCTTTCCAGAGCTGCCAATTTTACTATTTTCAGTCTCTCATGGTCTGCTACTATTTAGTGTACATGCAGTTAATTGATTTATAATTTTGCATGTTCATCTTTTATGAGGTCCTGTAGCAAGGCCATTCAAAGGGGGAGGGGATCATCTGTAATCCACAGAAATAGGCTCCTACCCTCCGGGCAAAGCTTAGGAGATGTGGCTGAATAACCACCTTTTCCACTCATTGCCATTAATGTATCCTTAATCTACTTCCTATTCTTTTCCCACCACCAACCAGGCTCCATACTTGACTCCATGAAGAACCTTCTAGTATGCCTTTTCCCTGCAGCAATTCTTTGTGTCTTGGTTACTTAACAATTTCTGTATTATATTTCTCCATGTAATATCAAATATATTAAGTCTTTAAGTAGGTTTATTTTCTATTCTTCTTCTCATCCCTCATTCTTAGGATCCTTTCTCAGAACAATTGTATCACAGATAGGGAGAAGAGAAGAAGAGGAACTAGTCTACTACACACTCAAATACTTTCCCTTTACTATAGCAGTTCTCTTGCAGTTGAATAAAAGACTCCGTGGGAAGAATACATGAATATATTTTATTTATTTTTATTTTCACTTATTTATTAAGTTCGTTTGCTGCAATCTTCCTTTTGCTGGTATCCCAAAACTATAGGTGTTCCAGAAAAATGTTGAAAAGCAATATGCAATTAGTATGCAGTGGGGTGCCCCAAGGCTATGTTTTAGGCCCAGTATTCTTCAACATCTTCATCAATGATTTGGACAAGGGGATAGATGGGGAACTCATCCAATTTGCAGATGACACTAAGCTAGCAGGAATAGCCAACACTCCAGAAGATAGGCTTAAGATACAGAAGGATCTTGATAGACTTGAACATTGGGCGCTATCTAACAAAATGAAATTCAACTGTGAAAAAAGTAAGGTTCTACATTTAGGTAAGAAAAACAAAATGCACAGGTACAGTTTTGGACAAATGGTTGTTCAGTATGATATCTCTTTGGATATCTCTTTGATAATCTTCCACCCATTATTTCTTGTTCTGCCCTAATTAGGCATTGGAAGATAACTCAACCCCTCTTCTCTGTGTCAGCCACTCAATTATTAGAAGGCAGCTATCATGTCACCACTAAAATTTCTCTTCAATAAGCTAGACATACCTAGTTGTCTTAAATGTCCATCATAAATTTTAGCCTCCAAACCTCTTATCCTCTTTGTTGTTCTTCTTTGGACTCTTTCTTAGTATATATGAGCTGTATTCCAAGCAGCAGAGCCACTACTTTTAGACATTCCAATTGTATTTGGTATTCTGGAAGTTCATCAACAGCAGTTCAGAGGTGGGTTTCAGCAGATTATAAAAAGTTCTGGAGAACCAGTAGTGGAAATTTTGAGTAGTTCGGAGACACCACCACTGACTGACACCACCCCCATCTATTCTCTGCCTCCAGGGTCCCTGCTGATTGGAAGGAAATGGGGATTTTGCAGTATCCTTCCCCTGGATTGGGATGGGAATGGAGATTTGACAGCATCCTTCCCCTGCCACGCCCACCAAGCCATGCCCACCAAGCCATGCCATGCCCGCCAAGCCACACCCACAGAACTGGTAGTAAAAATAGTAAAAAAAAAAACCACTGCAACAGTTCCTTGTTTTATATGTTTCTCTTGTTTGTTTGTGTGTTTGTGTGAAGGGAAGGTTATGTAGACTAAAGGCTGGATGCTGCAGAGAAGACCAGGATTTGAGGAATCATAGCCTGTGCCTGAATGTAGAAGTGCAAGCTATTACTGCTTCTGCCCTTTGGGGCTAATCAGACATTTTAAAAGGAATTCATTCTGCTGTCAAATGTTGTTATGTCTCCTCTTCTGTTAGAATGTTCCCACCAGAGAGGGACTCTTAGAGACAAAGATTGTGAGGACAGAATAGGGACAAGGTGAACACGGATCCTGAAATGTTAGTTTTGGGAGTAAAATTTAGGGTGAGGATTTAAAGTGGAGGTCACATTTCCTTGGGTGGTGGAATGCTAAGGAAGCCATCCCACTTGCCTAACCTGAAACTGCCCTGAAATCTTAGAAGAGAGTGATCTATTGACTCAGTACTGGGCTGCCCTCAAAGGCAGTTGTACTGTCCCTTCTATCGTCTCCAGGTATATTTTGCTAGCTAATTTTTGTACATCATGAGATTTACAAGAGAAAGAGCCTCCCTAAAACTCTGCTGGGAACTAACTAAATATTGCAAAAGATATAGTATATTAAAAGATAGCATGTAAAGCAATCAGATAAAAAGCAGCATTAATCAATGAGAATTATTATTGTCTACTTCAAGGAAGGAAAAGCAAACAGCTGAAGTGTAGCCTCTGTGTTTTTCTGTACTATTACCTGCATACAGATTTTCATAAAATGTTGCTAATGGACTCGATGCAAAATATTGTGAATACCCCAAATGATGTTTATGCTATATTTTTAAAGATAGAGATTTCTCAATTTACTTGATCTGGTAGCCAGGAGAGGCATTTATTCAGATGAGAGAAATTACAAATGTGATTGTTGGGTAGAATTTTGGTAATTAAGATTAATGTGTTACTTTGTTGTTATTTTATTTCAGACAATACTGATATTGACAACTGATGTACCATATAAACAATGGCAGAAAGAAATTTGCAAGTTTGTGTGGCAAAGATCCATACCAAAAAACAAAGAATCAAATATAAATGATTGCAAGATGCTAAAGAAAGATAGACCTAAGGATTAGGCCTAAGAAAAGTTAATTTGAGATTTGGGTACCATGGTTGTTTATGTTAAAGTTAAGGTTAATAACATAACCTCAGAAGACCCACCCACCCACCCAGAAGAATTAAATATTTGGGGGGCTATTAAAAAGGCAGCAAATAATATTTCCCCTAAAGGACAAATGAAAAAAATAACCTTAAGGAAGGGAGAAACTGGTCCCAGTTTCCCTGCCCCTAGCAGAAACTGAAGAGGCCAGCTTTTAGAAATGTAGATTTGGTAATACATTCAGAAAGTCTGGGTCAGGCAGAAACTAAGATAAGCAACAAGCAAAAAGTTGACAAATTAGCTAAGACAAATACCTAGAATTTGCATTTCCCCTTTTGCTTATAAAGCCAGCCATGACTCCTACATAACCCGAAAGTATAAAACCTACCCACTCTAAACTTCATTTTGTCAGCTGTCCCAGAATCCATGTGGTTGGTGGTTCTGCTTCAATAAAGGGAACATTTCTTTCCAATCAGCCTCCATGTTGTTCTGCTTCAATAAAGGGAAGATTTCTTTACAATCAGCCTCCATGTTGTTTCCAGCATCTTTCTCCCAGCTTGGAAATGAACCAAATGGATTTTCAATAATCATTTCATTAGCCATGCTATGTTGAGGGTATGGAATAGGTATAAACTGAACCTCAAAGTTCCTACATGTTTAGCACCCCAAGAAACTCTTTTTTTTAAGAACACATCCAAATAGTTTTTCATCATATATATACAGCAATACTTTGCAGGGACCAAGTATACCTGTGTGTGCACAAAGGTCCAGTCCACCATCCAAGTACTAATCAAAGTCAATGCTAATTAGCCTCTCTAGAAAGTCAGATTTATGCAGCCATGGTGGAAGTTAAAGAAGTGCCTTTCCACAAAATTATCCACATACTATAATTTCACCTTCAGAAACTACAGGATTTGTAATTGGAAATAATGCTAAAGCTTGAGGTTTGGGAGTGGCTTGGCTTGGCTTGGCTTGGCTTGGCTTGGCTTGGCTTGGCTTGGCTTGGCTTGGCTTGGCTTGGCTTGGCTTGGCTTGGCTTGGCTTGGCTTGGCTTGCGTTGTGTTGTGTTGCACTGCGCTGTGTTGCTTTGCATCGTGTCGCGTCGCGTCGCTTTGCATTGTATTGCTTTTTTTTTTAAGGTTCTGGGTAATCAACTTGCTCTCACATAGTTTTTCATGAAACCCATTTGAGAAACCACTAAACAAATGCAGTTTCCTATTGGTCAGGTTTGAATACTTTTTGGTGTTCTCTTCACATTCTCTGCACTACAGTCTGAATAATCAGAGATCGAATTCAAACAGATTTGTGAGACATTTGGAGAAGGAAGCATGGGACATATAAAACTGCCATCTTCTCAGACAGAGAAGAACCACCAATTCTTCTCAGTATTGCAGAGGAGATTAACTTGCTTCATTTAAAAGTATCTTTCAGGGATTACAGATTGGAAGCAGCATATGTGAAATGTCCTCATGAAAATCTGCACTGTTTTGAATGATAAAAGACACAAGATAATAAAAATGCTAGACACAAAATACTTCTTGAATTACCTTCATCTATTTCCTATATGACATCAGTGTGGTTACCAAGCCAAATTCCCAAGAAATAATTGCCAATACTAAAATATATATCTCAGCAGGAAAATGTATGGAATCATGAGGCTCAGTACAGAAGAAAACAGTCCACACATTTGGGCAGGTTGTATCATGGCTTCACTTTCCATGTAGCAAGTTAACTAAGATAACTGAAATAAAAACTTCTCTCAAACCTCACCATTAATCCCAAACAACAAAAAGCCATCAGCATGATTAATAAATAAAAGTCCAGGTCAATTCAAATGCCTTTCTAACAGCAGCCGAACAATACCAACTTCTTCACACAGAAATGTATGCAGGTTCTTTTCAAACACTGCTCAATTATTTCTATTCAATGTAAGTAATAATCCCATTTATTTATTCTTTACCTTACCTAACTTGATTACCAAATACCAAGTCAGTTTGTATCTGAGGTTTCATTACCCTTGTTGCACCCACTCATTACACAATGAGTAATGAGCAGGGTAATGGCAGGAGTTCAACATTATTTTGAGGTTTCAAGGCAGTTTTAGAGATGCAACTGACTTCCAGAGTGTCCTCATTAACTACTTTCTGTGGTACTTGAGCAAAAACCTACATTATTAAATATTGATTTCCTTTCTTTCCAGAGCTGCCAATTTTACCATTTTCAGTCTCACTTGGTGTGCTTACTATTTAGTGTACCTGTGGTTGATTTCTAATTTTGCATGTTCATCTTTTATGAGGTCCCTTAACCCTTTATGAGGCTATTCAAAAGGGAGGGGATCATCTGTAGTGGACAGAAATAAACTCTCACGTTCAAGGCAAAGTTTAGGAGATGTGGCCCACCTTTTCGACTCATTGCTGGGAATGTATCCTTAATCCACTTCCTATCCAGATAGGGAGAAGAAAAGATGGTCTAAAACACCCTCAAATGTTTTCCCTTTACTATAGCCGTTCTCTTGCAGTTGAATCAAAGAGTCAGTGGGAAAAATACATGAATATATCCTATTTATTTTTATTTTAACTTATTTAAGTTTGTTTACTGTTTTTCTTGCTGCAATTTTCCTTTAGCTGGAAGCCCAAAACTATATGTGACCGAGGCAAATGTTGAAGAGTCATATTTAGTTTGTGAAACCAGGATAGCTATGTAACTAAGTTTGAATATGTTGCTTTGTGAAAACAGATTTTAAGTAACTATGTCACCCAAGGTAAGGGGAAATGGCTTGTGCTTCCCTTTGAAATCATCTCTCAATTTCTATAGCATCCATGGCAACTGGATGGGACACTTCAGAAGGAACAGAATTTACAGAATAAGCAAGATTCTAGTCCAATCCCCTGCTCAAGCAGGAGACCGTATACCATTCCAGACAAATCGCTTTCCAAACCATTCTTAAAAACCTCCAGTAATAGAGCACCCAAAACATCTGGAGCCAAGCTGTTCCACTAATTAATTGTTTGCACCCTCAGGAAATTTCTCTTTCCTTCTAGGTTGGATCTCTTTCTGATATGTTTCCATTCATCCTTCTCTCAGTTCTTTGGATATTAGGTTGACAACAGCCCCCCCCCACACACACACACACCTTTTTTTCCCTCTTTGACAGCTTTTCAAATTGGAAGGTTACTAGTATGTCATCCCTAATCCTTCTCTTTATTATATTGCACACCCAATTTCTGCAACCATTCAACCTATGTTTTAGGCTCCATCCCCTTAATCCCCCTTTTTGCACTTTATTGCACCCTTCCTAAAGTTTTTATCATGGTATCCAAAGCTGGATACATATTCCAAGCTTCTAATTACCAAAGCAATATAAAACGGAATTAACATTTCATGTGACCTTGATAAAATCTCTCTGTTGATGCAGCATTGGGTTTTCGGGGTATTTGGTACCTGCACCATGCTGCTGGCTCATATGTAAGTGGCTGTTCACTAGGAGTTTGAAATCCCTCTCGCAGCTACTGCTATTGAGCCACATATCACCCCTTCTGTACTTATGCATTTGGTTTTTCTTGCCTAAGTGTAAAGGCATATAGGTTCTCACCACTGAAATCTAGAGATAAGTAATAAAAGTATGGCCCCATGAGATCCTCTATAGCTAAAGCAGCAGAAAACATTCAATATAACCAACATTCACAGAATACACAGCTTTTAGAACCCAGCTTTCCTTCTCAGTTTCAGTTAATCTACTGTGTCCCACAGAACTCCTAATAACTCTTGATTAAGGCTACAGGAATATTTCCAACACTAGACATATTCTCTGTCTTCGGAGAAATAGAAACCACCTGCATGAGAGAGGGAAGCTACAATGAAAGCCAAAAAAGCCTGTGCTTCATCTGAATACCATAAACACCCACCAAAAAGCACAGTATCTGTTTCCCCAAAACCCACCCATAAAAATGTGTCAGACCCAGATTTCTACCATTTGGTTCTAAGGGCTCTTCCAAAACTCCAGCTGCTAGCAAATATGGCTGAGCATTGTCATTTTAGACTGGAAGAGTTTGGGCAGCAATTCAGTAAGGAATTTTCTTTACTCCATTAGGACATTGCAAGTCCTGAACCTCCAATCTTTTGCAACCATAGCAGGTTAGCTGTTCAGCTAAGTCTGTTGCTCTTTCAAGGACTTTTGCAACATCAAACCCACAGGAGTTTTTTAATACAAGGAAGTGGCACTATTACTTTATGTAATAACTGTAAAAATAACACCTAAAAAAAATATTGCCACTGAGGTGATATGATGCAATCATTATAATTCTATAAATAGAAAGCTGTCTCTGTCCCAGGAGTAAGATTTGGTCCAGAACCAAACCCAGCATGAAGATCCTTTATCTGCTGTTCACATTTCTTTTCCTTGCATTCCTGACTGAACCAGGTAAGAAACAAAATTAGCGATAATTTAGAAAGGATTAATAACTCACTACTTTCTATTAGATGAAACCCGGCTGGATCTTTCTCGATGAGTCTCTGTCTGTCTGTCTCTCTCTCTCTCTCTCTCTCTCAGACCAAAGCTCTGCATGGTGTTCCTGTTGAGAGAAAAGGAGGAGGAAGAAGTACTAGATACATTCACCACCTTGAGTTATTTTTTAAAAAATAAAGTTGGAAAAAAATAAAAGATAGATATTAATCATCCAGTGAATATATTTGTACGTAATGTGGGAAAAAGAGAAGAAATTGCAGCAAAATAGCATTTTTGAAACAGCATTTCAAGAGCAGAAAAGAGCAGTGACAGAAACATTAAGAGAAGAGGGAGAAAGCCAAAGAAAAACCGGGCCCTGAAGTTTAAAGGAAGTTAACATTTCCCACTCAAGGTTTTCACCCAGCAGAGCTGGCCACTGTAACTCAGAATTATTTTCTACCAAGCATGGATCCATGTAATACTGGAGAGAAATATATCACAGCAAGGGCTCCCCTTCTAATGAACCAGATTATTTCTTCCCTCCTACCTTAATAGATGTAGATTTACCAACGAATTCATCTCTGAACCAGATTTCATACCTGGGTTAATAGCTGATGTATTTGAGCTGCTGCAGGGAGATCAGCAGAAATGGATTCCTGTGGTCAGAGAAAACTTGCTGTAGTCCTAGGAATCCTGCAATTCTGAGGAGAAGGAAAGGAAGGGAAAATGTATTTAAATATTAAAGAAACTTTACTCATTGTTTACCTGTCTCCTCTTTTTCTTTTCATAGGGAATGCCCACCACCTCTGTGCTCGTCGAGGAGGACGCTGCATTCGCAGACGGTGTCGTCCTGGTGACACATGCCTTGGGCAAGTGGACTGTCGGTTAGGATGGAAATGCTGCGTACCGTAAGAAAATTCTCCTCTAATAGAGATACTACATTGAGATTATCTGCCTCAAATTGTTGGCATTGACTAAGCTTTGCAAAAAACTGAAATTACCTTAAACTCACTTTGATCAATCTATTATTTTATCTCATTTGTATAGCGGGACGGGAAAATGATACCATTTCCATCTACCACCTGGAACATCTTCAAGAAATGGCCAATGACCTGAGATTTCCGCCTGCTATCGCTTTATCTTTCTTTATATGAATCAAATTGCTATCTATCAAAGTCAAAACCATTTATGCACTGAAGTAAAATTTGGCAAATATTCCTTGAAATAAAGCTAAATGAGCATTGCAGACATTGTGCAAGTTCTTTAACAGAGACCTGGGGCATTATATTCCTATGAGAGACAGAAGGAGGGAGAGTGGGGGTGGAGGGAGCAAAAGAGGGGAGAAAGGGGGAGAGAGGGGGCATCTCTTTGCCTACATTTCAGCGTGAAAGGTGTGAAAGGAAATTATATTATGCTATAATTTCACACCGTCTCATTCTTCCCCTTCTGATTACTTATTGTAATGGTTACTTTGCCACTGAGGTTTTCCAGTTGATATGGTTGCTTGGGCAGAAGTAGTGTAAAATAAAATTTAAGCTATTAGCTAAGACTTCAGAAAGGAACAAGAAAAAAAGAATTGCTTAAGATTATATTTTTCTCAAGTTAAATACTTTGGGACACTACTTACCATAATAATGACTTTGTCCATTGACTCAATATCACCTTAGGCTATGTGTTGATAAAAGAAAGGAAGATGTAGCAAGAGGAAATCTGCATGAGAGAAAGGATCTTTTGCTTGGCCATTCTTTTTATTAAATAGACAGACCAATGGGTGTCATAAAATTTATTTTAGTTACCAAGATAAACAAATAGATAGACTATACAATAAAATCAAATGATCAGAGGGTGAGTCAGATAGGACCTGATACAAACACACACAGCCAACAAGTGAGGGATAGTATTGTGGACACTGATCTTAAGAAAGGGGAGTGTTCCAACAATATACACAGGTGAAAATATAATTTTTACAACCAATATCCACAGAAACCTGAACCTATTTAATTTTCCCTAATCCCCCCAAGTTTCATTAACACACTTTCTGCTTCTCCTTTATTACAGGGTCTAAATTTATAACGGAATATAAATATTTAATTTGTGACATGAATCATCTATACAATGTCAGCTCTGAATCATACTTCACTGAAAAAAATTATTAAAATACAAATAGTAATTACTAGTGTAAGTTTAGGACCAATAGTTTACACATAACCATTCTTTATTTGCCTTTTTAATGCACCATTTTTTACAACATAGACAGGGTATACATAATGCAGAAGTTACTGAATTATAGCTGGATTATTCCATTCCACTTTTATCCTCATCCCTCATGTTTAGGGTCCTTTCTCAAATCAAATCTATTGTAGTATGAAGTTCAAATGGGATGGGATATCTAATACACCTCAAACAGTTTTTTTCCATCTCCTCTAGTAGTTCTCATTTATTTGAATAAAAGAGACCATGGGTGGAGTGTGGAATTCCTATAATTACTGAATCTTTCTGATGATTCAGGCAGTGGTGGGATTCAAGTAATTTGACAACTGATCCTCTGCCCTAATGATTTCTTCCAACAACCAGTTGCCAAACTGCTCAGAAAGTTTAACAATTGGTTCTCCCAAACTGGTGCGAATAGGCTGAATCCCACCACTGGATTCAGGTAACCAAGTCTGTTGCTACAAGAGGTAAATACATACTTCGCTCAGCTGAAAACCGACAATTATGGTTTAGGTAAATGTTGAAATGTCACATTTAGTATGGATCGAAGACTAGGTGAATTGCATAACTGAATCAAAACATGGTTGTAATATGGTGAATATTATTTTATTCTTCAACTTTATTTTCATTTTACTCTAAACATGTCAGTTTGTCCCTGAGATATCCTCATTGTCCTTTCTGCACATTCGTTACAGAAGATCATTTCTAAGTGATCATTGCAGACATTGTACAACTTCTTTAACAGTGACCTGGGGCATTATATTCCTAGGAGGGAAGGACCGAGGGAGGGAGGGAGAGTGGGAGAGAGGGAGATTTCTCCAAATATCTTTTTATTTTTGCTATATAAAGAAAGAGCAACAGTTTCAATATCTATATAAACAGCATGTGGTCTGGTTACAGTCAATTTGAGCAATGATATCATCATAATAGTAATAATGTTCATTAGTACTGGACATATAATAAAAGTGTTTTCACAAACTTGGGACATATTACCACATGTGGAGAATTTGCCCTAAGGTGAGGAAATTTTGGTATAAAATTAAAGGGTGGCTGGAAGAGATTACACTCCAAAAGATGGATTTTAAACAAGAGATGTTCCTCCTAGGAATGATTGATAGAAAAATGGGGAAAAAGTCTATTATATTGTATTGCATATTCTAACGGCAACCAGAATTACTCTAGTGCAAATGTGGAAGTCGACCAATATATCATCGGAAGAAACAATAATAAAGAAAATCCTTGAATGTGCCGAAATGGATAAATTAACAATGGAGATCAAAGAAAGAGAAGACTCAGATTATTATAATGTGAGGAATAGGTTTTATACATGGTTGGAAAACAGAAATCAAATTAAGAAATAAGAATATAAAGTGAAATTTGACATTAACATACTGTATATAAATGTAAATAATGATCCTGCTAACAAAACAGTTAAATTATGAATATTTAAAAATAAAGAGAAGAAGCGGGAGGATAAAAGATAAGAGTAAAGACAAGAGTCGATGCAGAAAGTTGTAAAATTGTATATATCTTTTGTTAGTATTGTATTTTAATGTCTGATGTTTGTGTGTTTTTGTTTTTGTCTTTGAACTTCTTTTGCTATTGTGTGTTTGGTTTTAAAATGTAAAATACTCAATTAAAAATTCATATTATAATAAACATCATACTCAACCCTCATAGTAAAATTAACCCTTTTCTTATAATTTTAAATATTCTAACTTCTGTTTCTATTAGTTAACCATTGATAAAACAAATCCCACATTTCAAAATATTCCGTATCTTCCTTCTCTTTAATTTCAAGTGTAAATCTATCCTTGGAGTATTCATTTCTAAAGATCTAAGTGCCCGAGCCCACTGTAACAACTTTGCCAAAAAGGCATTAAGAGTTGTTAACCTAATCTTGCATATCTTCTTCTCTGGTAATGTTGTACCACTAATTAGAGCATACAAAACATTTGCTAGACTAATTCTTGAATACAACTCATCTGTCTGGAACCTGCACTGCATATCGGACATAAATACAATCAAGAGAGTCCAGAGATATTTTACAAGAAGAATCCTCCATTCCTCTAACCGCAATAAAATACCTTATGTCACCAGACTTCAAATTTTGGGCTTAGACAACTTAGAACTACGCCAACTTCAGTCTAAACTAAGCATAGTACATAAAATTATCTGCCACAATGCCCTTCCTGTCAATAACTACTTGTCAGTATTCCAGAAAACCTCCAACTCCCAGTAAAGATGCAGAAGCAGGCATTTCCCAAAGTTCTCTTTATTATTAATAAGAAATATGGCAAATCTGGGCCCTCTCAATCTTAGGTACTTGGTTGACAAATACACCTTATCACCTATTAGGAAAGGTAGTTGGAGACCCCAATGTTTGTCAGCTTGAGCCTTATATTTTTCTGCTGACTCCGCTAAAGCTTTTTTTGTATTCTCCCAACCCCTTTTCAATGAGGACATCCAATCTGTTAAGGACATGGAAGTAGGCGGCTCTCTAGGCAATTCAGGCATTGGCACAAAATCCATGCCCGTAGTTATTTGAAAAGGGGTCAACTCAGTACTACTTTGTACTGCATTACTATAAGCAACCTCTGTGAATGGTAGCAAATCTGCCCAGTTGTCCTGTTGATAATTCACATAACACCTATGTACTGTTCCACCATTGAGTTTAATTTTTCAGCCAATCCATTAGTCAATGGGTGAAAAGCCGAGCTAAGCCCCTGGGATGACCCAATGGATCGTAGAAATTCCCTCCAGAACTTAGCAGTAAACTGGACCCCACGGTCCAATATTCTTCTTCTCAGGACTCCATGTAGCCTGTAGATACATTTCACAATCAGCTTTGCCAGTTTTTTAGCCAAGGGTAGTCCACTGCAGGCAATGAAGGGCTTGCTTGAAGAATAAATCAATGATGGTCCAAATTACTCAGCCTCCCCCACTGTTGAGGAGCTCAACTATGAAGTCCATCGCAATCTCCTCCCAGAGCTTGGTGGGTTCAGCCACAGTCTGGAGGAGGCCAGGGGGCTTCCCTGGTCAGTATTTCATGGTGGCCCAGGTGGCACAGCTCCTCACATAATCTTCCACTTCAGTTTTCATTTTTGGCCACCAAAATTGCCTCCTAGTCAAACAGAGGGTTTTTAAATACCCAAAGTGGCCCCTGAGATAAGAATCATGACTTCTCTTCAGTACCAGGAGCCGTAGGCTGCAGGGAACGTAAAGTTTATTCCCCTTCCACGCCAACCCGTCCCTTAGGGTAAGGTTCGCCTGGTGTTCTTTGAATCAGGAATCATCAGAAAGTGCCGCTTTTAGCTCCACTGTCAACTTGTCTTTGGGGAGGTTGGAACCCTGGAGCATTTGCGCTCTGGTGCGGGCTTGGGCAGCTGGCTGAGACTCTAAAATCATGGCGTGAACTATCTCTTCCCATTGGCTGTCAAATTGGGGTTTGCAGGAGAGAGCGTCAGCCAGAATTTTCTTAACCACCACCACCGGGATATATTTCAGGTTAAAGTTAAAGCATTTGAAATATTGGGCCCAACGAACCTGCTTTGGAGAAAGCTTCCTCGGGGTCTTCAGTGCCTCGAGGTTCTTGTGGTCAGTCCAAACCTCAGAAGGCTCCTCCATCCACTCCAGGAAATGTCTCCAGGACAGGAGAGCCCATCGCACCGCAAACGTCTCTTTTTCCCATACCATCCATCTGCGCTTAGTGTCAGTTAACTTCCTTGATGCATAAGCACACGGCATTAGATTGTTACAGGGGTCCGTTTGTAGTAGGACAGCCGCCACATCACTTGCATCAGCCTGAACCACGAAGGGCTTATTCGGGTCAGGATGCTGTAGGATTGGCTCCACTGCAAATAGACATTTTAACCATTCAAAGGATTTTTGGCAGTCCATTGTCCAAGCTAAAGGTTGGCTAGGTTTTGGCCTGATGGAGACAGGCTGGTTTTTAGCAGTTCTGTCAAGGGGAGTGCGACCTTAGCGAAGGAAGGGATGAATTGTCTGTAAAAGTTTGCAAACCCTAGGAAGCTTTGGAGTTGCTGCGGAGGCTGCCAATCCAGTATTGCCCTCACCTTCTCTGGGTCCATTTCAATCCCCTTATTCAACATTCTGTATCCCAAGTAGTCAAGAGCTTCCTTATGGAACTCATATTTGGACAATTTTGCATAAAGTTTGGCTGCTAGGAGTTTTTTCAGCACTTGTCTGACCAATCTGACGTGGTCTTCCATATTTTCGCTTAATATAAGAATGTCATCGAGATAAACAAGAACCCCCTGATATAAATGCTCATGCAAAACTTCATTGATCTCTGCAATGCTGTCGAGGGTCCAGCCAAGACTCATCTTCATCATTGTCCAACTGCAGCTGCTTGGAAGTGCTTGGTCCCTGGCCTATCTCTTGGCCTTCAGAGGACACCTGAGGCATTGCCAGAGAGGAGGGTCCTGGAGAGGGAGGCCTTGCCAACTCCTCTCTTTCATTTTCAGAGTCTTCTCCCTCTGATAATACAGGCTCGAGAGTCAGAGTCACAAAACCACTGCTGTGTCTGGCTGCTGGTTATTTTGGGTAGGTTGGTATTTGGGGGGAGGGGCTGGGGGTCTTGGGCCAACTTCTATCCTGATTTTTTGGTATCCATCTTCCCAAGTGATGGTGGAGCCCCATTAATCTAGCTAAACCAGGCCTAGTATGATAGATTCTGACATCTTTGGGGTTACTATAAATCGTATGAGTTCATGATGTTTCTCCATCTCTAATTTAAGCAGTTCAGTAATGTGAGTGCCATCCACCTGGTAAAATTAAGGGTTGTTTTAAGGGTGTTTTTTGATGCCCAGCTGTTCTACAATTTTAAGGCCAATTAGACATCTGGTACAGCCGGTATCTACTACTGCTGGGAGTTCTGTTTCTTTCCATGTTTCTGGCAGGACTAGTTTTACTTTAAGTGAGAAAGGGGTGATGGGCGCACTCACCATTGGGTCTTCATCCCCATTGGGCTGGTCAGGAAGTGCTCCTGTAGCTGGAGGGTCCCCCCTCTCTTCAGTGAGGAGGGGAATCTCCATGGCTTGTTTAGCAAATCGGCTGGTGTTTGGGGTTTTCTTTGGAGCCATTCTCCCTCGTGCAGCTATGGTGAGTCGTTGTTGTGGAACTGGGGCAGGCGCCAGGCACTCAAAAGCTCGATGTCCTGTCTGTCCACAGCAATAGCACTTGATTGCCCCCTCCCCCAGTTGAGGGGGGGTGAGATTCGTAGCTTTTGAAGTGGGGTTTCTAGATAACGTGTTTTGAGGCGGCGGCTGTGCTGGGGATTGGCTGGGGGGGTGGACTTCTCTGTCTAGAGCAATGGACATGGTATATCAGTCGTGGAGACACTCAGGCTGTCAGCATTTCACGCTGCACTTACTCTAATGCTGACATAAGAAGGAGAAGCAGAGGCATCTGGAAAGGGACGTTTGACTCTTCACCTACTTATTTTCTCTGGAGAGAATATCACCTAGGAGATGGGATGGGAGGGGGGAAATTCCTTTGAGTGGGAGCAGTAGATTAGGGGCAAAGTGACTGGGAAGATGGCCAATGAGTGCAGAGGAGTGGGGAGAAGAAAAGGAGGGTTTTGGCTCAGGAAGCCAGAGTTGGCTGCGATGAGTCGAAGTTAGAATGTTCGTGCTTAATAAATAAGAGCTTTTTTTCATCAAAGACTTTGTTTGAAATTCAATTTATTTCAGACAACTTTGCAACCTGATAGACAGCCAACTCATCTTTCTGAAGCCAAGCTGGCTGGCCTCCAGATCTCCAGCTCCCTCCCAGATCTATGGAGTGAGTGGAGGAGCAGTCCGGATGTCATGGCAGATAAGAAGCGGTCCAAAGACTGGAGGCAACTGGAGGAGAGCCAGTTGTGATTCCAGCCAGCTTGGATGTTTTGGTGCCTCAACCCTCCCCCCCCCCTCCGGCAAAGCTGCAAAATGGCAAAGGTCAGACGATCGTGCCACAAGCCCAGAAAAAAAGAGATGAGTATTGATGGGCTTTGCCAAAATCTGCAGAGGCTGAGTTCCCCTTCCTGAACGCTCAAGGGAGGGGGAAACCCCTGCATGAATTGGGGAGGGCAGACTGGCTATGTGACTGGCAGCAAGCCAAGCACCCAAAAGCTTCAGGGAAGCCATTCAAGAGCCCCATAGATGAATTGAAAGAGAAATTTGACCGTGCCATTATTCGGGAGGAGGGGCCATCATGCAGACCAAAGGAGAAGGGGGAGCCTGCTGAACTAAGAGGCTGTAGACCAAAGCACAGCCCACCCACCCCCCCAAAGCAGAAGGAGAGGAAGCCCAAAAATGCATCCATGAGTCCCCCCTCCACTCCACATCAAGCAGAGCAGCCTAGAGTGGACATCACCTCCCTGCACTCAAATAAGAGATGAGGAAGAGCACCGGGGGCAGACTCATAGAGCCCCACAGTGGGAGGAGAGAGCAGTGAGGGAGGACCTAGCATGGTTCAGAGGGAAGTTTGATGGCAATCCAGATCAGTTAGCTCAATTCCTCGATACAGCTGAGATCTACATCGAGTGCTATGGACACCTCTACCCGTTCCCCAGAGCCCTAGTCGGTGCCATTTCAGAAGGGTTGGAGGGAGAAGCAAAGAGGTGGTCAGCAGCCCTCTACAAGAACAGGGCCCCCCAACTGCAAGACGCAGATGGGTTCTTACAACTGCTACGAGCCCAGTTTGAGGAGGCAGAGGAGGACCCCTATTCTACCCTCATTGTCTGTGTATCTTAAATTTAATTTTCTTTTTTCCTTGACATATATGGCAATACCGTCTTTCTTTTGATCTGCTAAAGTTGTGTATAATGTTCCTAATTTTCTATTTTCTAATAATTTTCTATATCCTTTTTGTATATGAACCTCTTGGAGGCATATCACTTCAGCTACCAATTTTCTTAGTTTATTAAATGTTAGTGTCCTTTTCTTTGGAATATTTAGTCCATTGATATTTACCGAGAAAAACTTAATTGCTTCTCCCATTCTCTACTTAATCTGTCTTCTTGTGTTTCTAGTATCTCTTACTACCCTTCCTTTTGCTCCTTCTCTTTCTATCCTTTCTTTTTCTTGTTTCTTTTGTAGGTCTTTCTCTCTTTCTACTTCTTCCAATTTCCCCCTCCTGACTTCTAGTCTCTAATTCTTCCCTGCTCTCTTGGTCATCCCCCTGCACAAAATGATGTTCATAAAATTATTTTGCTTTCTTCAGTGTATCAATTCTATATTTTTTCTCTTGCCATGTCATAAGTAAACCCTCAGGTGTCAACCATCAGTACATTACTTTATATTTAATTAGTTGAGTTGATAAAAATTGATATTGACGTCTTTGACCTCTTATTCTTTGTGGTACCTGTTTCAATACTATGATTAACGTTTCCTCTCTTGTTTTTTTTTAACTCTGAAAAAATAGTTTATTGTAAATGTTTATGGAGATTCTCAATAATCCCAATCATGGTTGTTCCAAAAGTGCTTTCTTTTTTTCAAAAGGCAACTGGACTTTCTTGTTGTTGTTTTTTTCTTTTCTTTCTTTGGAAACCTTTTGCTTCTCTTTTTTTTTATTGAAAAGTTTTACAAAAAAGAAACAACATTCCCCCCCAGAATCCCCCCACCCCCATTCCCTCCTTCCCCCCAACCCCCCAACTCTTACCCCCACCCCCACTCCCAGAACAAATACAGGATAAAACATTTAGCAAAGCTTAAGAAAAAAAACCCCACAACCTAACTATCTATAGAGTTATCTATCACTTGGACTTTAACTCTCCTTATTCAAAACTAAACTTTTCTTGCTTGAAGGTAATTAATCCCAACTGATTAGATTTAAGTTACACATAGATTCATCCATCTTGTTCCTCCACAAAGTAACATTAGTGTAAAACAAAATATACAATTTAATAATATCCTTCTTAAAACCCTTAAAAATATATTAAAGAATCTATAACCTTAAATTTAACATCTAAAAGAAAATTTCTTTTTAATCCATTACTTAAAATAACTTTTAAATATATATTGAGAGATCTATTAATCTAATGTCTTTCTTAAAAGCATTAAGTATATCCATTACTTAAAGTAACACTACAAATATAATCATAAAAATCTATTTTTATAATCCATCCAGTCGTAAGTAAAAATTTTCAAGACCAAACAAATCATATCCTAAATAAAAATACAATCATTCTTTTTCACTCATTTTTATAAAAATCCCAACTTCTCCTAACACTTTTCATTTCATCTGCATCTACCAAAAGAAGAATTCTTTTTAATCTTATCTTGAATACCAATACAATCCTAAAAATCCATTTTTTATATAACAGTTGAGCCATAACATTACTTAAAATAACTTCCCAAAGTAGATCATTTCCTTCTGATTTTCACCATGTTTCCTGCTTAACAAAAAGGGGTAAAGTTCTTCCACTTCTATTTCCCCCTGGGTTTTTTTTTCCGAGCCTTCTTCTTCCACTTTATTCCTCCATCTTTTATTTTTACAAGCTCTAGCATATTCAGCTGTACAAGCTCTTGTGTATTCAACTGTAGTTTTATCTTCCAGTCTTGTGCAGATCGCAAAGTAATTCCTTTCAGGAAACACACCTCTTTAATTAAGATTAAAAGTCCATTTTTGTAAAGAAATTGTAATGTTCCATTTCTGATCCTTCTTGATATCTTAAAAATCCCAACTTCTCTTAGCACCTTTCCTTCTATCTGCATCAAAACCTCTGGATAGATCTCTCTCCATATCTCCTATTTAACCTCCTTCAAGCCTGTTGAGTTCTTCATAATTTGAGAAACATCCTTTCCATTTTTCTCAGGCGCTTTTATTTGGATTACTTCTTCCTCCTCCTCTTTCAACATTGCATCTTTATTGCCAATTTGAATAAAAATCTCAAAAATCTCATCCAGTCCTTCCATAAATAATTCAAGCCTTCCTCTCAAAGAATCCAGTGTCAGTATTTGTACACTTGTTGAAGTATGTGCTGGGAGACCTCCATTCTCTTCAAAAATCTTTGCCTCTGCCTTTTTCACAAAAGAACACTTTCCAGGAGCTTCTCAGCAAAAACAGCAAAAAAATTCTATTTCTCAGTCAATAAACAATAATAGTCAAAAAAAGGCCCTTTTCTTAAGCTACAAATTTAAATTCCCACTTCATTCAGCAAGCCTTCAAGGTACTGACAGCTATAACGACTTTAACAAGCGCAAACAAGCTTTAACAATCACTTTCTTCTTAAGCTTCCGTTCTCTATCAGCACCATTTTGAGTCTCTTTTAAACTTTCACACGAATCTGAAAGGACTCATTAAGTTCTCCTGTTTTGTTCTGCCTGTGTAGAGATCAATCCTTGAAATCATTTATCTCGCAGGGATGGTTGCGGCACCTTGTTCCATCAGAACGGAATCCTCCCACTTCTGGAGCTACTTTCCAGGCATTTGGGGAGCCCTCACCCTCTGCACCTCCAGGTTTAATCCTGGAGGTATCGGGGAGCTCTACCCTTTTACACCCGAGCACTCATCCCTCCTCTTTGCCCGAGGGGGAAGTTCCAGCCGCCAAAACAGCTGATTTATGCTGTTTTGGCGGTTTTACAGATCCCGGGAGTAAGAGCTCACAAAGGAGCTGCAGCAGCGCTGGCAGTGCCAGCGGAAGTCCTATTTCCTCTCTTGTCCTCTTATACACTTCGTCTATTATTGTTCGTTTCATAAATGTAATATGTACCTCCCTTGCCAACCTATGCCTTCATGAGTAGTTTGTATATACTCGATAAATTTCATCAATGTCTCGCCTTATTTCCTGTTTACCTTTTCCAAATATTTCTCCACCAAGACTTCTGCCATTTTCCTCTCCTAAATCCTCTTCTTTCTCTTCAACAATATTTTGAAATCTAAGGAAATAAGAAGCTTTCTCCATTTCCAAAAATACAATCGATTTGGCCAGCTTTCTATTTATTTGCATAGATTTCTGTTCCCACATTTCCATTTGGTTATCAATCTGGTCTATTTTTGTTTCCACTTTTTGAATTCTCTGTTCATTTTCTACCATTGTTTGTTGTATGTTCCCTATCTTATCGTTCATGTTTTTATCTCACTTTTCATTCCAATTTCATCTTTAATTTCTTTGTGGTATACTCTCATCTCCTCAGGGTTATCCACTATTGCCTCCTGAGTCTTCCTCATTGTTTCCTGTATCAATTGTAATGCTATCTGCATATTTTGTGAACTCATTGCCTGTTCTATTTTTTCTTTATCTATCATGATCACTATCAATCTTTGGCTTCTGGGGGAGTCTGTTGGTGCAAGGTTTGTGGCTGCTTTTTTGCTTGTTTTAGTTATTGTCACTGTACTTGACATCTTTATTGCCTGTACAATATTTTTCCACATTAACATATATCAATATACCAGTATTAGGATTTGGGTTCAAGCTGAAGTTTTCATTTACAAACTTTAACAGCAATATTTTCCTATTTTCTATCCCACACTTATATGCTATATTTTATGATATTCTTATCACTTTTATAACTCTACTGTAATACTTATAAATATATAATTTTCTAAATATATATCATCTCTCTTATTTAAATAAGTATATTTCTTTACAATACAATAATATTATTCTCCAATCAGTTCACTTATTCAGTTATATACCTATACCTTCATTCAATTCATTCAAACCATTTCATTTAAAACCATATCTATAATCACTTTCCTTCTTGTCACTTATTGTCCACTCATGCCTGTCTGTTGCAATATTACATCAGCCTTCTCTCCAGATATTTTTTGCCTTCAATATATCCACAGCTCCACCAGATGGCACCTCTTCTTGTCTTCTTTCCAATATATTCAATGTGTCCAAAATATTCAATAAACACCATCCCCTTCTTTGTGTCAGTAATTTATTGATTGTAGTTATCTTTTCCTTCCTCAAAGTTGAGGAATGGAGCCCCGTCCCCTCACCTGCTCCATGCTGTCATCACTGCCAGAAGTTAGTTTCTCATCAGTTCCTGTTAGAATCTAGTCCAGCTCTGTTGATTCTTTATTTAAAAAACATATATTTTAACATCTTTTTCATATCTTGACTGTATTTGTACCAGCGGCCACCATGCTAAATCTATCCCTTGAGTATTCCGTTCTTGTTTGCTTTTCAATTCCCCTTTCTCATTCAAAATGTATTTATATAACATAATAACAGAGTTGGAAGGGACCTTGGAGGTCTTCTAGTCCCTGCTCAAGTAGGAAATCCTGTATCATTTCAGACAAACAGTTGTCCAAATTGTTCACTGATTAGTTGTTCTCCTAGATTGGTTATTTCGTTGATTAGTTTCCACCTGTTGGTTTGTATCTTATGAATTTTTCCATATCTAACACATTTGGATTTATCTTTTTTTTTCTTCTTTTTATTCATGAACATTTTGAATACAGTGTATTGTCAGGGCATATCATTTACAAAAAAAGCAAAGAAAGAACAAAAAGAAATATTAATACATATACTAATAATGATAATAATAATAGTGTAACAAAATAATTTTAACTAGATTTCTCTTTATATTGACTTGTTTGTAATTTTGTTAATTATATTAGCATATTTATAATTATAAATATCTTTATATTTAATTCGTACATAACAATAATCTTTCTTCATCTAATTTCTACCTCTTATCTCTAACCACTTGTAAAATCTATTTCATGTTAAGTAATATTCTGTGTCTTCTTTGTCCTTTATTTTTAATGTCAATCTGTCCATCTCTGCACAGTCTAGTATTTTCCAAATTACATCCTCATCTAATGGAGTGCTCTCATTTTTCCAATATTGTGCAAATACAATCCTTGCTGCTGTCAATACATGCAAAACTAAATATATAGTCCCTTTATCATAGCCCTCTGGCATTATACCCAACAGAAATATTTCTATGTCTTTCTTGATCATCTTTTCCAACCAAGTATGTATTTTTGTCCAATATTTTCTTGCTTTCATACAAGTTCACCACATATGATAATAAGTGCCTGGAGTCTGATTACACTTCCAACATTTGGCGGATATATTGCTAAACATTTTTGCCAATCTTGCTGGTGGCAAGTGCCACCTATAAAATATTTTATAAAGATTTTCCTTATACACAGTAGCCATTGTCAATTTAGAGTTCCTATCCCAAAGTTTTTGGCATTTATATAATTCTATAGTATACCCAAAAAATTTTGCCCATACAGTCATTGTTTCTTTGACTTGTTCCTCTTCCATTTTATAACTTAAGAAATAGTTACATTTTTTATCAGTTTTTCATCTATCCCTAATAATATCTTATCAAGTGTTGTTGGTTCTTTGTAAAAATCCCATGTTTTTGCATCTTTCTTGGATCTTAATTGTATTTGCAAATGCGACCACCAAGCTAAATCCACCCCTTGGTTTTTATTTATTTTTTTATTTAATCAAACTTATATACCGCCCTACTCCCAGAAGGGACTCAGGGTAGTGAACAGCTGAATAAAATACAATGACATACAAAAGTTAAAAATATTTAAAATAAATTAAATAATTAGGCTGAAACAATTTAAAATCCAATTTTACAAGACATTTAAAACCCATTATAAAGGGGAGGTTTAAGCCAGACCAGCCTGTTGAAATAAGAACGTTTTTAGGGCGCGGCGGAAGGTACGTAGGTCCTGTATCCTCCTTATCTCAGGGGAGAGCTCGTTCCAGATGGCAGTTGCCCCCACAGAGAAGGCTCTCCCCCTGGGGGCCACCAGTCAACACTGTTTGGCTGATGGCACCCTGAGGACTCCCTCTCTGTAGGAACAGACTGGTCGGTGAGAGGATATTGGTGGCAGAAAGCAATCCCAGTTTTGTAGTTGTTGTCTAGTTTTAAGTTCACCATTCTCATTTAAAATGTCTTTATAAAATACATTGTTTTCCAAATTAATAAGATTTGGATGTATCAATGCTTCCATTGTCAAAAGCCAGACTGGTATTTTCATATAGTTTTGTAATTTACTTTTTTCCCATACCTGAAGCAAAGCATTCCTCACATAGTGTCTTTGAAACTATCTATGTATTGTACTCCTTGCATACCATAAAAAAGTGTGCCATCCTAGTTGAAGACCAGCATGAAGAGCTCTCACGGCCACAAACACGAAGCCAAACAACAACAACACAGCTCACCAGCTCAAATCCCCCTGCAACTCAGACTAAGCCAAGCACAACCAAGCCCCCACCCAAACCATTCCCCAGCCATTCAGAGCACAACCAGCCCCCCATCCAATTAGAGCACAGCCAAGCCAATCAGAACACACCTCCACCTAATCAGAACACAGCCAAGCTCCCACCCAATCAGCTCACACCCCCACTAGCAGTTAAAAGGAAGAGACAGCTGTGATCTCACATTGCTCCTGGAAGCACGAAGCCGAGAACACCAGCCTGAACACCAGCCTGAAGATGACGAATGAGACTTCGTCGAAACGTTGCCAAGACACTTCCAATTTTACGCGAGAGAAGACCCGAATAACCAAAGACCTACATACAAAGAGCCGCGAAAACCTCAGAAAACAAATATATATATATATATATATATATATATATATATATATATATATATATATATATATATATATATATATATGTCTTTGGTTATTCGGGTCTTCTCCCGCGTAGAATTGGAAGTACCAAAGATGCTTTGGCGATGTTTCGATGAAGTCTCATTCGTCATCTTCAGGCTACCATGAGACCCCAAGATTAAACACAACCATAGTGCAGCCCTCAAAAATTGAGTTTGACACCCCTGCTGTAGACCATAAGTAAACACTTCTCTAATAAAAATGCAATAGATGTACATTGGGGTACTGTGCCTGATGATGTTTGCATTCCAAAGCATTCCAAGGCATTGACTTGAAGAGGAACAGATGTTTTGAAGGCAGAAAGGAAGGCAGGAGAATTCATGTTCAGATAACAGAATTTACCTTAAACTTACTATGATCAAACTATTATTTTATTTCATTTGTATAGTCTCAGTGGAAAACAATATCATCTCCATCTACCACCTGGATGTCTTCAAGATATGGCTGATGATCTGAGATTACGGCCTGCTATCACTTTATCTTTCTTGACATGAATCAAATTGCTATCAAACTCAAAGGCATTTATGCAGTGAAGTAAAATTGGGGAAATATTCCATGAAATCATGTTAAGGGAGCGCGCGCCCGCTGAGTCCAAGCGGTAGCGCGCTCCAGTCCCCAAGGCTCCACTCGTTCTCCAGGTAGCACAGACCTTCAGGGCCTGGGCCTCCAGCTGATGTTATGCAACACCAGGTCTGCAGTAAACAAAGCCCCACTCATTGGTGATCTTATTCAGGAGGGGGGAGCAGACCTGGCGGGTATTACAGAGACCTGGTTGGGCCTGGAGGGAGGGGTTCCTCTGGTATAAATGTGCCCACCAGGCTTCCACGCATTCCATCAGCCGAGGTCTCAGGGGAGGGGTGGGGGAGTAGTGGTTGTTATAAGAGAAGGCCTTAGGCCGAGGGAGGCCACTGTTCCTCAGACAGCCGGCTGTGAGTCCCTCCTTGTGAAGTGGGGCCATGGGGTTCAGATGGGCTTGCTGATCACATACCTGGCTCCCTGCCACGTGGCAACAACCCTGCTCGAGCTGCTCAACATTATCGCCACGGTGGCAGTTGATACCCCCAGGCTTATGGTCATGGGGGATTTCAACTTGCTGTCCATGGGTGAGACGTCTGAAGTGGCTTGAGAGTTCATGGCTTCCATGACGGCTATGGACCTGACCCAGTTAATTCATGGCCCTACACACGTGGGGGGCAACACGCTGGACCTGGTTTTTGTCTCTGGACAGTGGCTGAGTGGTCTTGAGATAGGGGATATAGTCACTGAGCCCTTGTCATGGTCGGATCACTCTCTCCTTCACCTTGACCTTCGAACCACTGTACCCCACCGCAGGGAGGCGGAACCGACAAGATGGTACCTCCCCAGGCGCCCGATGGAACCTGATAGGTTCCAGATGGAGCTTGGGCCAATTCCTGACGTTCTGGCTCATGCCTCGACTGGAGACCTAGTGGTCGCCTGGGATAGGGCAACCGCTGGAGCTCTGGATCGAGTCGTGCCTTTGCGGCCACTGACCCAGCGCCGATCTTACCTGGCTCCTTGGTCCCAGCCTATGCTGATACTTAAAAATCTCTTAAGATGTTTTTTTCCAAGCTAAATATTGTAGGATACTGCTTAGAATAAGAATGTCCTTGTCTGTTGACAAAGTATCAGCATAGGCTGGGTCTTGGTAAAAGAATGGAAGATGTAGCAAGACAAAATCTGCATGAGAGAGGTCTCTTTCTGAACCATTTTGTTTGTTAAGTGGACAGACCTGCAGATGTATTCTATTAATTTTACTCACCAGCATAAAACAGATGGAAAGACTGCAATAAAATAAAAGGGTGGATCAGGTGGGGTCTGTTACAAACACACACACAGGAAGAGAGGGAGAGGAAGAGGGAGGGAGCAACTAAATGAGGGATACTATTTGGAAAGTATTATACCTATGCACATAAAGGGATGTGAACTACTGTAATGATATGCACAAATGAATGTAATTATTAAACAAAGTAAAAAATATAATTTGCAAAACCAAAATATACATAAAAGTGTAAGGAACATGATCAGAAATCAAGTCTTGTCCACTTATTTTCCAATTCTCCTTTATCACAGAGCACAAATTGAAAAAGGGATATATATGCCTAAAATTGTTTACAAACCAATTGTTTACAAACATTCGCCACCGTTATACAAAACCTGACTACGACATGGGATAGTGTTTCCTTATATGGAAGCTCCATCCCATATAACAAAGTCAACATACTGTAAATTATCTCAGGCTGATCTGAAGGAAAAGGGGACAAAGGAAAGATAAAGAAAAGATAAACCTTCTTCTGGTATTGTAATAAAATGTTCAATGTAACAGCACATGAAGGATGATATGAACCTGAACCCTTACCCCAAAGGCAGGGCTGACTGGCCCTAGGAACCTCACAAAATATCCCATATGGAAGTGCTGAGAGAAGGATGTTGAATCTGTCCTTGAAACAATCTGAATTAGCAAAGGGAGTTAAATGAATTGATATAATTATATGGTTTCCATCTGGTATAATTAAACTGTGCTGAAGTAAACAGTTGATGTCCAGGAGCCGTTCTCTAACAGCCATCCAAGTCTGACTAAATTGAAGAAATGGTAAAGACTTAAGAGAAAGGATTTAATTTTTTGGATAGGATGGGATCAATCTGGTTGGAATATGGCAATCCTTGAAGCAAAATGCAGGGTTTTGCAAGGATCAGTATTCTCTCCATTCTTTTTTCACATCTACCTGAAAACATTGGGTGACATCATCTACTGCCATGAGGGAAGACATAGTATATTGACCACAATGTTTTTGAATTAGTTATAAAGAATTATTTTCATGGGAAAATGTTTTTTCTTTTGAATTCTAAAAAAAAACAACCCTTCTGGATATGTCTGAAATCATTGTATTTCCAGCAAGTTTAGGAATCCTTGGGATCAGGAATTAGCCACCTCAAGATGGCTCTATTATATCTGAATTTTTAACCACTCTCTTGTATTATCTACATATTCTTGTTCATTATTTGAGGAACCATCTCTTGCCGGTCACATCTACTCAATCCCCTACAGCGGGGAGGCAAAGAATGTTGCAGGTTCCATCCCCTAAGGAGATACATCTGGCAGGACCTAGAAGAAGGCCATTCTCCATGGTGGCTCCCTCCAGTGGTGGGATTCAGCCACTTCACACCACTTCAGGAGAAATGGTTGTTAACTTTCTGAGCAGTTTGGCAAACTGGTTGTTGGAAGAAATCATTAGGGCAGAGAACCGGTTGTTAAATTACTTGAATCCCACAACTGGCTCCCTCTCTCGGGAACAGAGATTAGACTGGCTCCCACTCTAACACTCTTTTGGAATCCACCGAAGATGTGGTTCTGTCAGTGGGCCTGGGGAACCCAGAGCAGGATGGAGCCCATTAAATGTTTAGTAGGAATGTGTATTGCCGCACACATTTTTCTTTTTATTTATTTCATTATTTTTTATTATTATTATTTTTCTTTTATATGTTGATTTATATGCCTTGAGTCACCATGTCCGAGTAGGCAGCAATATAAATTTTATAAATAAATCAATAAATATTATTTATTTCTACTGTTTTTATTGTTTAATTTTTATGCCCATTCATCAGATGAGATGTGACAAATACCTAAATATATATTTAAGCCAAGGTCTTAACTAAACTCTCTTTTGGGTAATCTCAAGCCTCAAGGTCACACTGGATATGTACTTTCATGTCAGGAGGAATGCTCTGATCAAATTACTTTGCACAATTCCATTGACTTATAACTTGGCTAGGGATGTAGCTGACAATCTTAAAACAACTTAACAGGGACTAGTTTTAAATTCACAGGAATAAATTCTCCATCTTTCTGGTAGGAAAAACATGACAATGGATGAAGTGTTTTATTAGGCCTGCAAGACCACATAGTCCAAGGGTATCAAACTGATGGTGTCACGTTGCCGTCACGTGACGTTTCACGACATTTTTCCCACTCACAGATCGGCATGGCCTGTGCATGATGAATCCAGCCCACAGGCTGCCAGTTTGACACCCTTGACATAAAGTAATAGTGGACTATTCACATTTGGACATTGGAGGTAGGAGGAATTAAAGTTTGTTTTTGAAATAGGGAAGGAACAATTTTGCCTAAATTCCCTATGCACAAGAAGGCTTTGTCTTTGAAAAAACACCACACCCCTCTGTCCTCCACTGCCTCGTGGAGCTTGCACAAATTCATGTGCATTGTGTCAATGGCATTAACTAATCATCTCATCAGTGGTGAAATTCAATTTTTTTTACTACTGGTTCGGTGGGCGTGGCTTGGTGGACATGGTATGTGGCTTGGTGGGCGTGGCTTGGTGGACATGGCAGGGGAAGGATACTGTAAAATCTCCATTCCTACCCCAATCTGGAACCAGCCAGAGGTGGTATTTGCCAGTTCTCTGAACTTTGAATGAGCTTTAACAAATTCATGTGCATTGTGTCAATGGCATTAACTAATCATCTCATTCTTTGCCATCCCCTTCTCTTTTTGCCTTCCATCTTTCCCAACCTCAGGGTCTTTTCCAATGAGTTCTCTCTTCTTATTAGGTGGCCAAAGTTCACCACAATTTCAGCTTCAGTATCTGTTCTTCCAGAGAACTGTCAGGTTTGATTTCCTTCAGGATTCACTGATTCGGTCTCCTTGCAGTCTAATGGACTCTCAAGAATCTTCTCCAACACCACAATTCAAAAGCATCAAATTTTTGGCACTCAGCCTTCAATATGGTCCAACTGTCACAGCCATACATTACTACTGGAAAATCATAGCTTTAACTATGATATGCTAAGTTTGTCAGCAAGGTGATGTCTGCTTTTTAATACACTGTCTAGGTTTGCCATAGCTTTTCTCTCAAACAGTAAGCATCTTTTAATTTCATGGCTGTAGTCACTGCCTGGAGTGATCTTGGAGACCATTAAATAAAATCTGTCACTGCTTTCATTTTTTCTACATCTATTTGCCAGGAGGTGATGGGACCAGATATGCGATAAGTGATATCTTAGGGTTTTTTTTAATCCTGAGTTTCAAGTTAACTTTTACACTCTTCTTTCACTCTCATCAAGAGGCTTTTTACTTCTTCTCTGCTTTCTCTTATTATAGTGATATCATCTGCATATCTGAGGTTGTTGATATTTCTCCCAGCAACCTTAATTCTGGCTTGTGTTTCATTCAACCTAGCATTTTACATATGTACTCTGCATATACCTTAAACATCATAGATAGTCCTTGACTAATGCAGTGGTGGGATTCTGCCGGTTCTAGGGGGTTCGGCCGAACCCTTTGTTAAATTGCTGGCTTGTCCTGCCCCTTGTCCCGCCCCTCCGCACCACTATTTATTGCCAATAAATAGTGGTGGGCGAGGGGTGGGCGAGCCAGCAATTTAACAAAGAGTTCTGTGTTTTTTTTGTAATTTTATTGGCCCACGGAGCTTCAGCATAGGCTAATTAGGCTTTGCGGAAGCTCTGCGGGCCAATAAAATTACAAAAAAACACCGAACCCTTTGTTAAATTGCTGGCTCACCCCGCCCCTTGCCCCGCCCCTCCGCACCACTATTTATTGCCAATAAATAGTGGTGGGCGAGGGGTGGGCAAGCCAGCAATTTAACAAAGGGTTTGGTGGGTTTTTTTGTAATTTTATTGGCCCTCGGAGCTTCCGCATAGGCTAATTAGCCCTTGATTAGATCGGTCCCAACTCTCAGCTGATTTGCTGTCAGCTGTTTTGCGCAGGCTCTTTTGCAAGCTCTTGTTTTGCTTGCTGCAGCATGCTGGAGAAGGTTTTTTTTTGCCTAGCTGAAACAAAACTGAAAGTAAAGCGGGCTCTGCTGCAACGTGACAGAATGAGGCAGGGAGAGAGATTTCTTTTACTTTTTGCTCACCAAAAAAGATAGGTGCAAAAAATGGGAAATTAGGGCAAAGAGGAGAGTTCAAGATTTTAAAACACAAAAGAAAAAGGGTCTATTTATTGTATATTGTGTTGAAAGCAGAAATGGTTAAATTATGGTTTGGAGGAATATATGGGGAAAATTATTTGGTTTATTATTATTGGTAAATATAATTAATTGATTTGTAAGGAATTGGATTGCATGGAAATAATTGGAATATTGATGTTCATATTGATTAATATACAAAAAAGATAGTTATAACTGGTTTATATAAAAATGTTGAATTTGTATTAAACAATGGTAATATTAAATAATTAACCAATGTGAGGATGGATATAAAAATAGATGACAACGGGAAGGGGTATAATATAGAATAGAAGGGAAAAATTGAATTTGATTAAGATTAGAGATGAGGATAAAGGGTGATATTGGTTTTTTACAAAAATAGATGAGGAATAAATATGACAAAAAGGAAATATAGAAATTGTAAATTTAATTGAAATGACTAAACACTGTTTAAATTTGTGAACCGGCCAAACACTCTGTTCAAAGAAAATACATTGTATGTTTGTATGTGTGTTTCTAATTATTGTTATTTATTCATATTTGTTCTCTTTTATTCTTTAAAGTTTAACAATTCATTCTTTATCTTAATATCTTTATATTTGTTTGGGGTTGGCTTTCTTCCCTTTCATCTTTTTTTATTGTACAGCAATCTTTCTCCTCAAACCTACCACCTCTCTCTTTTCTTTCCTTCTTACTTTCTCTTCCTCCCCCTCTTCTTCTCCTCCCTACTTCCTCTTCCTTTCTCCTTCTCCTCCTCTCTTCCTCCCTCTCTTACCCTCACTCCTACTCTAATTTCCCTTCCCTTCCTTCATCCCTCTCTATTGCATATGGACTACTCAGAGGGCTGAAAATGTTATTTTTGACTGGTCCTCGCACTTTTGACCAGTCCTCAAACTTACGAGTGTCCTCACATTTTACGTTTTTTGCCCTATCTTGTCACCATGGTGTAGAGAAGCAGTTGTGAAATGACTGACACAGTTGTTAAGAATGCCGCAACGGGCATAAATGTAAGGATGGTTATAAGTGCGAGGACTGGTCAAAAGTGTGAGGACTAGTCAGAAATGACTTTTTTCAGCCCTCTGAGTAGTCCCTATGCACATAGCCATGCCCACCCGGTCATGACCAACTAGCCACGCCTACACAGTCACATGACCAGCTAGCCATGCCCACCCAGTCACATGATTACAAGCCAAACCCCCAACTAAGCCACGCCCACAGAACCTGTTGTTTAAAAAATTGAATCCCACCACTGGACTAATACTATTTGTTCAGCAACCATATGAAAGTTCTACAGCAATAGACAAAGGGACTTAACCCGCACATATCTGAACATAGGACTGTTGTAGCATCCCCAAAGCAGTGGTGAAATGTACTGAAGTCTTCTACCAGTTCGCTTTGCTTCGTGCACACATCCACAGTATGTGCCAAATGCGTGCTTCATACGCATTCGCACTGCAGGCACTACCGCGCAGCACTGAAAAAGGAATTTAAAAGCCTTTTCTGAATGTAAGCAAAACAGCGAGGGGTGGGGACAGTTTTCCTGCTTTCTAGCGAATAAAAATCCCGTAGCACTGCTGATCATCAGATATACCGGTTAACTCAAACTTGTAGCAATTTTTTTACTATTGGTTCAGCCGAACTGCATTTTTACTACCAGTTCAGGAGAACCAGTCTCAACTGGTAGCATTTCACCTCTGTCCCAAAGTCACCGAATTGCAATATGGGTTCTTGGGAAAAATTTTACAAATTTTCAAGCCCTCCGTGATCGCCATTTGTAATCTTCCCTGCCGGCCTCCTCAAAAAAGTCAATAGGGAAACCAGGACCAAAGTTCTTAAGCAACCACCACAAAATTCCCTCTGATTCCTGGGGTTTGATTGAGAAAGGTCCATCAGGAGCCATTGGGGCACAAACCTTTTTCAGCTAACCTCTTTGAGAATGAAAGGGCTGCCTGCCAGATTGATTTTGCCCTAAGTAGACTCCCTTCTCCAACGAGGCCTGCCGTTCTCAAAGACACTGGCTGGAAAAAAAGCCTTTCTCCTTTTCAGAAATGTAACATTGAATGGCTTTCTGTGCAGAAAGTTAGCAAATGCAGGGCTAGATAATGCGGGGCAGGGAAGGGAACTTGTTGTCTGTGCTTGAGAATGGAAATTAGGATCCCAAAGCTCTCTCTGACAAGCAGTGTTTGGCTCTCAAAGAGGCTAAGTAAAAATGGTCCCTTGTGGAGGGATCCAGTCTCTCTTTTTCCAGCCCTGTGAGCTGGTTCAGACCATGGGGGGGAGTCACAGGGTGCCACAGGGGTCGGTCCTCTCGCCCCTTCTGTTCAACATTTATGTGAAGCTTCTGGGCAAGATTATCCATGGTTTTGGGATGAAGTACCATCAGTATGCTGACGACACTCAGCTGTACATCTACACCCCGGACCACAAATGATGCCCTTAAGTGATGTCCCGGTGCCTGGAGGCTGTGTGGATCTGGATGGGGAGAAACAGACTCAGACTCAACCATCCAAGACTGAGTGGCTGTGGTTTCCGACGTCCCGATATAGTCAGTTGGTGCCATCACTGACTATTGGGGGCGAGTCGTTGGCCCCCACGGAGAGGGCTTCCAACTTGAGTGTCCTCCTGGACTCACAGCTGTTCAGGAGGACAAAGCATATGCCGGCTATGGCCAGGAGAACTTCTTATCAGGTCCACTTGATCCACCAGTTGCACCCTTATCTGGATCGGGACTTGTTACGTACGGTCCCTTATGCCCTCATCACTTCCAGCTGGTCCAGAATGCGGCCACGCGGGTGGTTATGGGAGTGATGTGGTGCTCCCATGTGACTCCCCTCCTGCGTGAGCTGCACTGGCTCCCAGTGGTCTTCTGAGTGCACTTCAAGGTTTTGGTTACCACCTTTAGAGCGCTCCATGGCTTAGGACCAGGGTACTTATGAGACCGCCTTCTGCCACCGGTAGCCTCTCACCAACCAGTATGCTCCTCAGGGTGCCACCAGTCAAACAGTGTCAACTGGCAACCCCCAGGGGGACAGCCTCCTCTGTGGGGGCACCTGCCATGTAGAACGAGCTCCCCCCAGAGATACGGAAGATCCCAGATTTGTGCACTTTTCACCGCGCCCTCAAAACATTTCTATTCCAGCAGGCTGGTCTGGCCTAACATTCCCTTTTAAATTGTCATTTTAAATTTTGTTTTACAGATAGGGGTATTTTAAATTTGTCTTGGGCCAAAATATTTAATGTACTTAAAATAGCTTTTTAACGTTTGTATTATGTATTTTTAACTTGTGGCTGTTCACCGCCCTGAGTCCTTTGGGAGTAGGGCGGTATATAAATTAAATCAAATTAATTAATTAATTAATTAAGTATACAGTATTTTACTTCCTAATCAACTATGCACATATTTAATAAACCAATATTACATTCACAAGTTCAATATACATTGATATATTAATATAAATTGATATATATATTTCCAGACATTCGTTATCCCTTGTTTTTGGCATTCTTCCACTTATGTAACCAATTATAAAATTTATTCCAGACTTCATACTATGTTGATTCACTTTTGTCTTTGAGTTCTAAAGTAAGTCTGTCGATCTCTGCACAGCTGTAAATTTTGTGTATTACTTCTTCTTCTGAGGGTATTTCTTTACACTTCCATTTCTGAGCAAATGCTAGTCTTGCTGCGGTAAGTATATGCAATATTAAATAGGTTACATTTTTGTCATATTTGCCATCTGTCATACCCAGTAAGAAAAATTCCAGCTTAATTTCTATTTTAAACATTAACATCTCTTCTAAAATTTTATCCAGTTCTGATGATTCTAATTTTATATCCCACTCTTTTTTATCATTCATAAATTTGAAATTGTATTTGTAGCAGGGGTGAAATGCTCCTGGTTCGGACTGGATCATCCGATCTGGTAGCGATGGTGGCAGATGGTTCAGAGAACTGGTAGCAAAAATCCCTGTGTCCCGTCCCCCCCCCCCCACATGCCCAGATGAGCCGCACGATCATCAGAGTCTTTTTTTTTTACTTTTAAAAGCATTTTTTCCACAACATCTTCCGTTGAAAAAATGCTTTTAAAAGTAAATAAAAAGCCTCTGATGATCGCGAGATTCAGCTGGGATCGTCAGAGAGACTTTTAAAGCATTTTTTTCTGCAACCTCTTCAGCAGAAGAGGTTGTCAAAAAATGCTTTGAAAAGGCTCTGACAATTCCAGCTGTGTTCCTGATCAGCAGATGCTTTTCAAAGCATTTTTTTGCTTTTGCAAAAAAAAGGCTTTGAAAAGTTAAAATAAAAAAAAGTTGGCCATGCCCACCCAGTCACATTACCCCACCCCAAGCCACACCCACAGAACCAGTAGTAACAAATTTTACATTTCACCCCTGATTTGTCACCATTCTAATTCAATTCCTTCTTCCTTTAACTTCTTCCTTGATTTTAATTCCCCTTTCCCGTTTAATAATTCTTTATATGTAATAGCCCCTCCCGTTTTGAGAAAATTAGGATGTGTGAGCATTTCTACTGTCGATATCCAATTGGGGATGTCTATATAGTTAATTCTTTTGGTCTTAATCCAAATATCTAAAAGTGCCCTCCAAATATAATGCCTTTGGAAGTACTGGTGAACCTTACACTTCTCTTCCCAGATGATAGTGTGGCACCCTATTTGAAGTTCATGTCCTTCTAGTGTCAACAGTCTTCTATTTCTGAGGTGTAGCCAATCACTTACCCAAACCAGGGCTGCAGCTTGCTGATATTTTTCCCAATTTGGAAGACCAAATCCTCCTCTTTCTTTTGCATCTTGTAATAATTTCAATTTAATTCTTGGCTTTTTGCCCTGCCACATAAATTTCGCTATAATTCTATTTAAATCTGTAAAGAAATCTTTTTTGAGCCAAATTGGTATACATTGAATAAATATAAAATTTTGGATAGCACATTCATCTTAATCATAACATATGGTAGAACCTTCAAATGTCTAGGTTCTACCATATCTCAAACCTAAAATGGACAGCTAACATCAAAAATGTCATCAAAAAAGCAAAGAATGTTCTTTCTGCACCAACTCAGAAAACTCAAACTGCCCAAGGAGCTGCTGATACAATTCTACAGAGGAATTATTGAATCTGTCATCTGTACCTCTATAACTGTCTGGTTTGGTTCTGCAACCCAACAAGACAGACAGTCGTCAGAGGATAATTAGATTTGCAGAAAAAGCAATTGCTACCAACCTGCCTTCCATTATACATTCCTGTATACTGCACGAGTCAAAAAGAGGGCTGTGAAAATATTGACAGACCCCTTGTATCCTGGACATAAACTATTTCAACTCCTACCCTCAAAATGACGCTATAGAGCACTGCACACCAGAACATTAGACACAAGAACAGTTTTCCCCCCAACGCCATCACTCTGCTAAACAAAGAATTCCCTCAGCACTGTCAAACTATGTACTAAATCTGCACTACTATTGATCTTCTCATCATTCCCATCACCCATCTCCTCCCACTTATGACTGTATGACTGTAACTTTGTTGCTTGTATCCTTACGATTTATACTGATATTGATTGTTTCCTGATTGCTTATTTGTACCCTATGACTATCATTAAGTGTTGTACCTTATGATTCTTGATGAAAGTATCTTTTCTTTTATGTACACTGAGAGTGTATGCACCAAGACAAATTTCTTGTGGGTCCAATCACACTTGGCCAATAAAAAATTCTATTCTATTCTGTTCTGTTCTGTTCTGTTCTGTTCTGTTCCGTTCCGTTCCGTTCCGTTCCGTTCCATTCTACTCTACTCTACTCTACTCTACTCTACTCTACTCTACTCTACTCCATTCCATAAGCCTTAATAATAAGTAAAAGTCCTGGTCAATTCAACTGCCTTTCTAACAATATGAACTTCTTCACACAGAAATGTAGGCAGCTTCTGTTCAAACACTGCTCAATTATTTCTATTCAATGTAAGTAATAGTCCCCATTTATTTTATTATTCCCTACCTTACTTAACTTGATTACTAAATACCAAGTCAGTTTGTATCTGAGGTTTCCTCATTACTGTTGCTGCACCCACTCATTACACAAGGTACTTTTCTTGGGTAATGGCAGGAGTTCAACATTATTTTGAGGTTTCAAGGCAGTTTTAGAGATGCAATTGACTTCCAGAGTGTCCTCATTACTTTCTGTGGTACTTGAGCAAAAACCTATATTATTAGATATTGATTTCCTTTCTTTCCAGAGCTGCCTATTTTACCATTTTTAGTCTCACTTGGTGTGCTTACTATTTAGTGTACCTGTGGTTGATCTCTAATTTTGCATGTTCATTTTTTATGAGGTCCCTTAGCAAGGCTATTCAAAAGGGAGAAGATCATCTGTAGTAAACAGAAATAAACTCCCACCCTCGAGGCAAAGTTTAGGAGATGTGGCCCAATAACCACCTTTTCCACTCACTGCCATTAATGTATCCTTAATCCACTTCCTATCCGTTGTCCACCACCAACAGGGCTCAATAACTGACTCCATGAAGGACCTTTCAGTATGCCTTTCCACTGCAGCAATTAGGATCCTTTCTCATAGCAATTGTACTCCAGATAGGGAGAAGAGAAGATGGTCTAAAACACCCTCAAGTGTTTTCCCTTTACTATAGCAGTTCTCTTGCAGTTAAATCAATAAGTCAGTGGGAAGAATACTTGAATATATTTTATTTATTTTTATTTTAACTTATTTAAGTTTGTTTACCGTTCTTCCTGCTGCAATCTTCCTTTAGCTGGATGCCCAAAACTATAGGTATCCTAGGCAAATGTTGAACAGTCATATTTCATTTTAGAAACTAGGATGGCTATATAACTAAGTCTGAATATTTTGTTTTATGAAAACAGTTTTTAATTTACTATGTGTATGGGAAAATGATTAGTGCTTCACTTTGAAATGATCTCTAAATTTATACATGGCAACTGGATGAGACACTTCAGAATAACCAAGTTGGAAGGGACCTTCTAGTCCAATCCCCTGCTCAAGTGGGACATCCTGTACCGTTCCAGACAAATTGCTTTCCAAACTATTCTTGAAAACCTCCAGTGATAGAGCACCCAAAACCTCTGGAGCCAAGCTGTTCTTCCACGTAATTGTCCGCACCCTCTGAAAATTTCTCTTTTGTTATAGGTTGGATCTCTTTCAGATATGTTTCAATCCATTACTTCTTGTATTTACCTCAGTTCTTTGGATATAAGGCTGACCGCCTCTTCGCTGTGACAGTGTCTCTAATATTGGAAGACTGCTGTCATGTTACCCCTAGTCCTTCTCTTTATTATACTGGACAAATTCATTTTTTGCAGCCATTCATCCTATGTTTTAGCCTCCAGCCCCCTAATCATCTTTACTGCTCCCTTCTAAAGTTTCTATCATGGTAACCAAAATGATCAAGTATTCCAAGGATTATTTTAGCAAAGCAGTATAAAGTGGTACTGACATTTCATGTGACCTTGATAAAAATCTCTCTCTTGATGCAGCGTTGGCTTTTGGGGATAGGATAGGATAGGATAGGATAGGATAGGATAGGATAGGATAGGATAGGATAGGATAGGATAGGATAGGATAGGATAGGATAGAATTCTTTATTGTCCATGCGTAATTGGACACACCTGGAATTTGTCTTGCTGCATGCTCTCAGTGTATATAAAAGAAAAGATACATTCGTCAAGAATCATAAGGTACAACACTTAATTATAGTCATAGCATACAAATAAGTAATCAAATCATATTAGCAAACAGTCAAGATAAATCTTAAGGATACCAGCAACAAGTCATAGAGCCATAAGTGGGAGGAGATGGGTGATAGGAACGATGAGAAGATTAATAGCAGTTCAGACTTAGTAAATAGTTTGACAGGTGGAGGGAATTATTTGTTTAGCAGAGTGATGGCATTAAGGGAAAAAATGTTCTTGTTTCTAGTTGTTCTGGTGTGCAGTGCTCTATAGCGTCATTTTTTAAAAAAATTTTATTTATATGCCGCCCTTCTCCAGAGACTCAGGGCGGCTTACAATGCATTAAGCAAAAGCCTTCATACTTTTTTGTATATATTTATACAAAGTCAGCTTACTGCCCCCACAAACTGGGTCCTCAATTTACCCATCTTAGAAAGGATGGAAGGCTGAGTTGACCTTGAGCCTGGCTAGGATTGAACTCCCAGAATTACAGGCGGCTGGATGTTAATTGCTGCCTTTAGTAGGAGGCATTAGCCCCCTATGCTACTCAGCCTCCTTTATTTTGAGGGTAGGAGTTGAAACAGTTTCTGTCCAGGATGTGAGGGATCTGTAAATATTTTCACAGATTTCCTCTTTTTGACTCATGTAGTATACAGGTCCTCAATGGAAGGCAGGTTGGTTGTAATTGTTTTTTCTACAGTTCTAATTATCCTCTGAAGTCTATGCCTGTCTTGTTGAGTTGCAGAACCAAACCAGACAGTTGTAGAGGTGCAGAGGACAGACTCAATAATTCCTCTGTAGAACTGTATCAGCAGCTCCTTGGGCAGTTTGATGGTTTTTTGGTAGCTATACCACACTTCTGGCTCATATATAAGTGGTGTCCACTAGGAGTATGAGATCCCTCTCACAGTTACTGCTATTGAGCCACGAATCACCTATTCTGTACCTGTGCATTTGGTTTTTCTTGCCTAAATGTAAAACCATATTTTTCTCACCACTGAAATCTAGAGATAAGTAATAAAAGGATGGCCCCATGAGATCCTTTGTAGATGAAGCAGCAGGAAACATTCAATATAACCAACACTCACAGTATACACAGCTTTTAGGACCCAGCTTTCCTTTTCAATTTCAGTTAATCTTCTGTGCCCCACAGGACTCCTAATAACTCTTGATTAAGGTTGCAGGAATATTTCCAACATTACACATATTCTCTGTCTTCAGGGAAATAGAAATCACCTGCATGAGGAAGGAATACTACCAAAAAAGCCTTTGCTTCATCTGAGTGCAACAAACACCCACCAAGAAGCAGAGCAGCTGTTTTCCCAAAACCCACCCATAAAAATGTGTCGCCAATGACAGCAGTACCAATTCCAGATTTCTACAATTTAGTTGAAATGACTCTTCCCAAACTCCAGCCACTAGTGAATATGACTGAGCATAATCATTGTAGACTGGAAGAGTTTGGGCAGCAATTCAGTAAGGAATTTTCTTTGCTCTATTAGGACATTGCAAGTCCTGAACCTCCAATCTTTTACAACCATAGCAGATAACTGTTCAACTAAGTCTGTTGCTCTTTTGAGGACTTTTGCAACATCAAACCCACAGGAGTGTTTCAATATAAGGAAGAGGCACCATTGCTTTATGTAATTACTGTAAAAATAACACCTAAGAATATTTGCGGTAATTTACTGAGGTGATATGATGCAATCATAATAATTCTATAAATAGAGAGCTGTGTCTGCCCAAGGAGTAAGATCTGGTCCAGACCAATCCCAGCATGAAGATCCTTTATCTACTCTTCGCATGTGTTTTCCTTGTATTCCTATCTGAACCAGGTAAGAAACAAAATTAGTGATAATTTAACAAGGATTGATAACTCACTATTTTCTAAACAAACATGAATATCATTGAAAGCAGGATTATCTTCAACATCTTCTTTTTGTTTTACTTTATAGAAATAGCTTTGAACTCTGTGGGCTATCGACAACATGAGCATCCAAATATTTGAAAAACATGACATTGATTTTTCTTTTGCGTTAAAACTCAAGATTCAGAAAATTATCAGGCATCGAGGAGAGGCTGGAAAATTAATTCATTGATTCACTATTTTTGAAAGAACTTTGTTAGGGGTTTTGTTTATTTTTGTTGATTTCCTTAACTTTGATATTGGTTTACCAAATTCTCAGCAAAATATGTTCTGTTAGAATAAAGAGGCACAATAGAGAAACATTTAATAGTGATTAAAGCAAAAGACTACAAATCTGAAAACTGAATTCCAGTCCCACCCTTAGACATGAAAGCTGACTAGGTGAATTTGGACCAGTCTCTCCTTCATAAATCGAACCTCCTCACAGTCTTGGTGCTTTGCAGAAAATAAGAGGATAAAAAATTATTAAATGAAACCCGGCTGGTCTGTCTGTCTGCCTTTCTGTGTCTGTCTGCCTGCCTGCCTCTCTCCCTCCCTCCCTCCCCCTCCCCCTCCCCCTCCTTCCCTCTCTTAAATTATCTTTTTAAAATAAAGATGGGAAAAAATAAAAGATTGCTATTAATCATCTAGTGAATATATTTGTACTTAATGTGGAAAAAAGAGAAGAAATTGCAGCAAAATAACACAAATGCACAGCATTTCAAGAGCAGAAAAGAACAGTGATAGAAACATTAAGAGAAGAAGGAGAAAGCCAAAGGAAAATCAGGCCCTGAAGTTTAAAGGATGTTAACCCTTCCCACTCAAGGTTTTCACCCAGCAGAGCTGGCCACTGTAACTCAGCATTATTTTCCAGCAAGCAGGGATCCACAGTAATACTGGAGAGAAATATATCACAGCAAGGGCTCCCCTTCTAATGAACCAGATTATTTCTTCCCTCCTACCTTCATAGATTTAGGTTTACCAGCTAATTCATCTCTGAATCAGATTTCATACCTGGGTTAATAGCTGATGTATTTGAGCTGCTGCAGGGAGATCAGCAGAAATGGATTCCTGTGGTCAGAGAAAACTTGCTGTAGTCCTAGGAATCCTGCAATTCCATAGGAGAAGGTAGTGTCTTGGAAGGAAAAATGTATTTAAATATTAAGGAATCTTTACTCATCATTTACCTGCCTCCTCTTTTTCTTTTCATAGGAAATGCCCAGCCCCGCTGTCGTCGTCAAGGAGGACGCTGCTTTCTCAATCTGTGTCATATTGGCGACCAAAACCTTGGGAAACTGGACTGTCCAAATGGATGGACGTGCTGCAAACGGTAAGAAAACTCTCCTCTAATAGAGATATTACAGTTACAATAAATATTTATATTCTTTGCCTGATATTGTTTGCACTCACAAAGCTTTCCAAAGCATAGAATGTACTTTAACTCACTTTGATCAACCTATTATTTTATCTCATTTGTATAGCCGGAATGGAAAATGATGCCATCTCCATCTACCACCCTGGATGTCTTCAAGATATGGCCAATAACCTGAGGTTACCACCTGCTATCGCTTTATCTTCCTTTATATAAATCAGATTGCTACCCATCAAACTCTTAAAACATTTATGCATTGAAGTAAAATTTGGCAAATATTTCTTGAAATAAAGCAACGTGAGCATTGCAGGCATTGTGCAACTTCTTTAAAAGGGACCTGGAACAATATATTCCTATGGGGGAGAGAGTGGGAGGCATCTCTTTGCCTACACTTCAATGTGAAAGTTGTTACCTGCTTTTCAACCACATATTATGCTATAATTACACACAGTCTTGTTCTTCCCTTTCTATTTATTTATTGTAATGGTTAGTTTGCCACTGAGGTTTTCCAGCTGATATAGTTCTTAGAAAAACACAAAGCCCTTTTTTCAAAGTGCTACAAAGTACTGTGTTACACTCTCAGCTCAAAGACTAAACCCAAAGCATCCTCATAGAGAAATAAAGACTGCAGAAGTCTATTGTGATTTGAAGAGAGTTTCCAGAAAAGCTGTCTGCCTTCTATGTATCTTTCATCTTTCATGATTCCATGATTCTCAGGCAGGAGGAAAGAACTGCACCCTTTGTTCCTCCCAGTCAGGCTTTATACAAATAGAGGATAATGTAACCTCCCTGTATGCTCAGCAGTTAACTATGCAAAATACTTGTGGAAATGACTCAGCTAAATGTGTCCCTTTATAATGATGAAGCCATATGTACTAGTTTTGTTCACCATTTTTAAAATAGTCTGTTGATTTTCTTTTCTGCCATAAAACTGCAAACTTTTATGCACCTGTCCACATTTCACAGAAACCAAATCTTTATATAATCCAGGGCTCTAAGACATTGAATTCCTGATTTTTTTTCCTTCTGCTTTTCCAAGTCAATGTATACCTTGTAAGGAACCTGATCCAGTTCTTTGCATTTGGAGTGGACATTCAGCCCTCCATTCTTATGTTGATAAGAACTAACATCCTGATTGACCCGCTTCACCATATGTGTCTTCTCTTGTTAACACATAGTACAGAAGCGGTACATAGACAAAAGAATGGATTCAATCACATAGTCACCCCATATACCATTTTCATTCTCCCTATCCCCAATATCTCTTCTTATGTCAGATGAACTTTGCCATAATAAGTGAAGCTCTTAAATCTCCTATTTTTCACCAGATCATCTTTCCCAAAGAAATCTAAGTACAGCAAAAGAATTCCCATATTAGTGTGTGTGTGAGAGAGAGAGAGAGAGATGATGCATATTTCTTGGTAATCATATTAATAGATTTCATTACAACCATACACAATGAATAGAATAGAATAGAATAGAATAGAATAGAATAGAATAGAATAGAATAGAATAGAATAGAATAGAATAGAATAGAATAGAATAGAATAGAATAGAATTTTTTTTATTGTCCGAGTGTGATTGGACACACCAGGAATTGTCTTGGTGCATATGTTTTCAGTGTACGTAAAAGAACTACCCCCCCTATAAGTAATTCCCAGTTATGTCAACTCTGCAGGCTACTCAATAATGGAGCCAAACATTTATTATTCCAAACTATTTTAGCTATAAGCAGGATTCTTTAACTATTCATCTAACTCTGTTGATCTTCAAGGACTTTTGCAACAGTGAACCCACAGGAGCATTTCAATAGAAGAAAATACAACAATGGCAGTAATCGTTAAGAGTGGTTGCAATATTTCACTGAGACAGTGTGATGCAATCATTACACCTGCATAAATAGAGAGCTATGTCTGTCCCAGGAGTAACATTTGTCTGAAAACCAATCCCAACATGAAGATCCTTTATCTGCTGTTCGCATTCCTTTTCCTTGCATTCCTGTCTGAACCAGGTAAAAAAACAAATTATTGATAATTTAGGAATGATTGATAACTCACTACTTTCTAAGCAAGTATGATCATCACTAAAAGCAGGATAAAGCTCAACAACTTCTTTTAGTTTATGTTAAACAAATAGCTTTGGTTGTGCAGCAAGCAACCAGAGGAAATGGCAGGACTGGCTGCGCATGCATGTAAGTACTTGGTGGGTGGGCTTATTTTGCGGGGGTGGCTTATATTATCATATATGCTGAAAAACCCAATTGGATTTATTATCCGGACATGTCTTATTTTCGGGGAAATACAGTAATACCATCTCCATCTACCACCTGAATGTCTTCAAGATATGGCCAATGCTATATCTTAATATCAATTAATATCAATACTAACATGAGCAGCCTCCTGCCCACACCCTCTTATCTTTCTTGGTGAAATCTACCTCTTATTAATTGGACCCTAAATGAATGTACAACTGAACCCATACATGCAACCCTGTACAATTCTGTAACTAATCTGGGACTTGATCAACTAATAACTCATCTCAAATGATCTATGTTAAGTTGGGCAATTGAGGAGGCAGAAGCAAGGTAGTGACAACAGCTCTTTAATGTATAGTGAGACTTCAGCAAAAGTTACAGGCAAACAGCTCTCCTTAAATACCCAGCCGACCAGGGAGCTGACCAATCACAAGTAACCTATTGTAGTTTAAAACTCCCTCCAAATCTAAATACATAACAATCTAAGTGCCAGAGCTCACTTTAACAGCATTGCTAAAAAAGCATTAAGAGTTGTTAACCTAATCTTGCATAGCTTCTTCTCCAATAATATTGAACTGCAAACTAGGACATACAAAACTTTTGCCAGACCAATTCTTGAATACAGCTCATCTATCTGGAACCTGCACTGCATATCGGACATTAATACAATTGAAAGAGTCCACAGATATTTCACAAATAGAGTCCTCCATTCCTCTGCTCCCAACAAAATACCTTATGCCGCCAGACTTGAAATTTTGGGTTTAGACAATGTAGAACTTCGCCATCTTCAGTCTGACCTAAGCATAGTACATAAAATCATCTGCTACAATGTCCTATCAGTCAATGAATATTTCAGCTTCAACCAAAACAATACAAGAGCACACAATAGATGCAAACTCACGGTAAACAGGTCCACACTAGACTGCCCAAACCCCCAAAACTTTAATCTTAGACTGCCTACTGTAGACCTCACCCCGTTCCCAAGAAGTCTTTAAGGGGCATGCTTAAGCGCACGAGTGTGCCTACTGTCCCTGTCACAATGTTTCCTTTAATTCATGTCCATTTCATGTATTTATAATTATGTTTACACTTGTATCTGTCATAAAATACATGCTTGATGAAATACAATTTTTTAAAAAATGACCTGAGATTATGGCCTGCTATCACTTTATCTTTCTTGACATGAATCAAATTGCTATCAAACTCAAAAGCATTTATGCAGTGAAGTAAAATTTGGCAAATATTCCTTGAAATAAAGCTAAATGAGCATTACAGATATTGTGCAACTTCTTTAAGAGGGACCTGGGAGAAATATATGTATTTAACTACATGAATATGTATGTGTGTTTGTGTGTCTGCCTACATTTCAGTGTGGAAGGTGTTTCCTGCTCTTCAACCACACATTATGCTGTAAAGTCACACTGTTTTCATTCTTCCCCATCTGCTAATTTATTTTGTCACTGAGGTCTTCCAGCTGAATTGGTTGGTTGAGCAAAAGTAGAACAAAACAAAAGTTAAGCTATTAACTAAAACACCAGTCTATGCTGATACTTAAAAATCTCTTAAGATTTCTTTCCCCAAGCTAAATATTGTGGGATACTGCTTAGAATAAGAATGTCCTTGTCTGTTGACAAAGTGTCAGCATAGGCTGGGTCTTGGTAAAAGAATGGAAGATGTAGCAAGACAAAATCTGCATGAGAGAGATCTCTTCCTGAACCATTTTGTTTGTTAAGTGGACAGACCTGCAGATGTATTCTATTAATTTTACTCACCAGCTTAAAACAGATGGAAAGACTGCAATAAAATAAAAGGGTGGATCAGGTGGGGTCTGTTACAAACACACACACAGGAAGAGAGGGAGAGGAAGAGGGAGGGAGCAACTAAATGAGGGATACTATTTGGAAAGTATTATACCTATGCACATAAAGGGATGTGAACTACTGTAATGATATGCACAAATGAATATAATTATTAAACAAAATGAAAAGTATATTTTGCAAAACCAGAAAGTACACAAAAGTGTAAGAAAGATAATCAGAAATCAAGTCTGAACCTTCCTAATTTTCCTTTCACTCTAGTCTTGTTCACTTACTTTCCAATTCTCCTTTACCACAGCACCCAAATTGAGAAAGGGATATAAATATTCAACTTACAACAAAATAATTTATTATAAAAATACAAATACTAATTAATAATGTATGCCTAAAACCAATGGTTTACAAACATTCGCCACCATTATACAAAACCTGACTACGACATGGGATAGAGTTTCCTTATGTGGAACCTCCATCCCTTATAAGAAAGTTAACATACTGTAAACTTCCTCAGGCTGACCTGAAGGAAAAGGGGACAAAGGAAAGATAAAGAAAAGATAAACCTACTTCCAGTATTGTAATAAAATGTTCAATGTAACAGCACATGAAGGATGATATGAACCTGAACCCTTACCCCAAAGGCAGGGCTGACTGGCCCTAGGAACCTCACAAAATATCCCATATAGAAGTGCTGAGAGAAGGATGTTGAATCTGTCCTTGAAACAATCTGAATTAGCAAAGGGAGTTAAATGAATTGATATAATTATATGGTTTCCATCTGGTATAATTAAACTGTGCTGAAGTAAACAGTTGATGTCCAGGAGCTCTAACAGCCATCCAAGTCTGACTAAATTGAAGAAATGGTAAAGACTTAAGAGAAAGGATTTAATTTTTTGGATAGGATGGGATCAATCTGGTTGGAATATGGCAATCCTTGAAGCAAAATGCAGGGTTTTGCAAGGATCAGTATTCTCTCCATTCTTTTTTCACATCTACCTGAAAACATTGGGTGACATCATCTACTGCCATGAGGGAAGACATAGTATATTGACCACAATGTTTTTGAATTAGTTATAAAGAATTAGTTATAAAGAATTATTTTCATGGGAAAATGCTTTTTCTTTTGAATTCTAAAAAAAAAAAAAAAACCCTTCTGGATATGTCTGAAATCATTGTATTTCCAGCAAGTTTAGGAATCCTTGGGATCAGGAATTAGCCACCTCAAGATGGCTCTATTATATCTGAGTTTTTAACCACTCTCTTGTATTATGTACATGTTCTTGTTCATTATTTGAGGAACCGTCTCTTGCCGGTCACATCTACCCAACCCTCTACAGCGGGGAGGCAAAGAATGTTGCAGGTTCCGTCCCCTAAGGAGATACATCTGGCAGGACCTAGAAGAAGGAGCCATGGTGGCTCCCTCCAGTGGTGGGATTCAGCCACTTTGCACCACTTTGGGAGAAACAGTTGTTAACTTTCTGAGCAGTTTGGCAAACTGGTTGTTGGAAGAAATCATTAGGGCAGAGAACCGGTTGTTAAATTGTGAATCCCACCACTGGCTCCCTCTCTCGGGAACAGAGATTAGACTGACTCCCACTCTAACACTCTTTTGGAATCCACTGAAGACGTGGTTATGTCAGTGGGCCTGGGGAACCCAGGGCAGGATGGAGCCCATTAAACTTTTAGTATGAATGTGTGTTGTCGCACACATTTTTCTTTTTATTTATTTCATTATTTTTCTTTTTATTATTTTTTTATATGTTTTATATGTTGATTTATATGCCTGTAAGCTGCCTTGAGTCACCATGTCCGAGTAGGCGGCAATATAAATTTTATAAATAAATAAATAAATATTATTTATTTTTACTGTTTTTATTGTTTAATTTTTATGCCCATTCATCAGATGAGATGTGACAAATATCTAAACATATATTTAATATGGTGCAGCCAAGATCTTAATTAAACTCTCTTTTGGGTAATCTCAAGCCTCAAGGTCACACTGGATATGTACTTTCAGCTGCCTGTAAGCTGCCTTGAGTCACCATGTCCGAGTAGCGGCTCTGATCAAACTACTTTGCACAATTCCATTGACTTATAACTTGGCTAGGGATGTAGCTGACCATTCTCCATCTTTCTTGTAGGAAAAACATGACAATGGATGAAGTGTTTTATCAGGTCTGCAAGACCACATAGTCCAAGGGTATCAAACTGATGGTGTCACATTGCTGTCACATGATGTTTCATGACAGTTTTCCCAGAGCTAGGGTCCGCATGGCCTTTGCATGATGCATCCGGCCCACAGGCTGCCAGTTTGACACCCTTGACATAAAGTAATAGTGGACTCTTCACATTTGGACTTTGGGGATGGGAGGAATTAAAGTTTGTTTTTGAAATAGGGAAGGAAGAATTTTGCCTCTCAAGAGTCTTCTCCAACACCACAATTCAAAAGCATCAAATTTTTGGCACTCAGCCTTCAGTATGGTCCAACTCTCACAGCCATACATTATTACTGTAAGTAGAACAGCGAGGGGTGGGGACAAATTTCCTGCTTTCTAGCACATATAAATCCCGCAGTACAGCTGATCAGTGGAAGTACCGGTTAACCCAAACTGGTAGCAATTTTTTTACTACCGGTTCACCCGAACTGCATTTTTACTACCGGTTCAGGAGAACCAGTCTCAACTGGTAGCATTTCACCCCATCCCAAAGTCATCGAATTGCAATATGGGTTCTTGGGAACCTGCTTGCATATACAAGTTTTCAAGCCCTCCGTGATCACCATTTGTTATCTTCCCTGCCGGCCTCCTCAAAAAAGTCAATAGGGAAACCAGGACCAAAGTTCTTAAGCAATCACCACAAAATTCCCTCTGATTCCTGGGGTTTGATTGAGAAAGGTCCATCAGGAGCCATTGGGGTACAAACCTTTTTCAGCTAATCTCTTTGAGAATGAAAGGGCTGCCTGCCAGATTGATTTTGCCCTAAGTAGACTCCCTTCTCCAATGAGGCCTGCCATTCTCAAAGACACTTGCTGGAAAAAAAGCCTTTCCCCTTTTCAGAACTGTAGCATTGAATGGCTTTCTGTGCAGAAAGTTAGCAAATGCAGGGCTAGATAATGCGGGGCAGGGAAGGGAACTTGTTGTCTGTGTTTGAGAATGGAAATTAGGATCCCAAAGCTCTCTCTGACAAGCAATGTTTGGCTCTGAAAGAGGCTAAGTAAAAATGGTCCCTTGTGGAGGGATCCAGTCTCTCTTTTTCCATCCCTGTGAGCTGGTTCAGACCATGGTGGGGGGAGCTGTCTGACTTCTTTCAGCAGGCAGCTCCTGTAATCCATTTGTAAAGGGACCACACGTGGGAGGGTTGTGACAATGGTTGTTGGGTGAGGCAATCATGTGGATGCCTCACAATAATTGCAAATTACTTTTGGCTATAATGGGCAAGCTCCATTCTGGTCATAGGTTGAGGACCACCTGTATATAATATAGAACGGAACAGAACAGAACAGAACAGAACAGAACAGAATTTTTTATTGGCCAAGTGTGATTGGACACACAAGGAATTTGTCTTGGTGCATATGCTTTCAGTGTACATAAAAGAAAAGATCAAAAGAATCAAAGGGTACAATACTTAATGATAGTCATAGGGTACAAATAAGCAATCAGGAAACAATCAATATAAATCATAAGGATACAAGCAACAAAGTTACAGTCATGCAGTCATAAGTGGGAAGAGATGGGTGATAGGAACAATGAGAAGACTAATAGTAATAGTAATGCAGCCTTAGTGAATAGTTTGACAGTGTTGAGGGAAATATTTGTTTAGCAGAGTGATAGCATTCTTGTGTCTAGTTGTCTTCAACAGTTTAAGAGATGAATCATTTGAGATGCAGTCAATGGTAAAGAGAGAGAAGTGGAGAGAGCACACAGCTCTGGGGGGTTCCTGTGCTAATTGTACAGTTATCTGATGTGATTTTGCCTAGCTTCACCTGCTGCTTCCTGTCTATTAGGAAGCTTGTGATCCACTTACAAGTGTGTTCAGATACTGCTAGCTGATTTAGTTTAGTTAGAAGAATGTTTGCTATGATGGAATTGAATGATGAACTAGTCTACAAAGAGGACCCTTGTGTAGGTCTTTGGAGATTCAAGATATTGTAGGATGTAGTGCAGAGCCATATTAACAGCATCATCTGGACATGTAAAAAGGTTAAAGCATTTTGGATAAAAATATGGTGGATTATACAGAATGTTTTGAAAAAATGGATAAAATTTACTGTTTTTGTTAGGTATTGTACAAAACTGTATGGTAATAGAAACTAATTTGATTTTGAATTTAATAACCGCAGCAAGACTTTTGGTGGCACAGTACTGGAAGAAGGAGGATCTACCATCTATTGAAGAATGGACATTAAAAGTAACAAACTTAGCAGAAATGGCAAAAATTTCAGCATATCTAAAAGACTATTCAAACAAAAAATTTAGGCTGGACTGGAAAAGATGGATAGAATATATTCAAGGCAAACACAAGACTAAAAAATTACAAATAGCTTTTGAATAGAGAAGGGGTTAAGAGAGTTTTATAATGCATTTTAGATTAGTAAAAGGGAGTTAAAAGTTCAAGAGGGTGATAGGAGACTATAGATTACTAGCTTATATTAGTTTATGATTGTTAAATGTGATACCCTGTATTTTGCGTACACTGAGAGTGTATGCACCAAGACAAATTTCTTGTGTGCCCAATCACACTTGGCCAATAAAAAATTCTATTCTATTCTATTCCATTCCATTCCACTCCACTCCACTCCACTCCACTCCACTCCACTCGACTCCACTCTATTCTATTCCATAAGCATTAATAATAAGTAAAGGTCCTGGTCAATTCAACTGCCTTTCTAACAATATGAACTTCTTCACACAGAAATGTAGGCAGCTTCTTTTCAAACACTGCTCAATTATTTCTATTCAAGATAAGTAATAGTCCCCATTTATTTTATTACTCTTTACCTTACTTAACTTGATTACCAAATACCAAGTCAGTTTGTATCTGAGGTTTCCTCATTACCGTTGCTGCACCCACTCATTACACAAGGTACTTTTCTTGGGTAATGGCAGGAGTTCAACATTATTTTGAGGTTTCAAGGCAGTTTTAGAGATGCAACTGACTTCCAGAGTGTCCTCATTACTTTCTGTGGTACTTGAGCAAAAACCTACATTATTAGATATTGATTTCCTTTCTTTCCAGAGTTGCCAATTTTACCATTTTCAGTCTCACTTGGTGTGCTTACTATTTACCTGTGGTTGATTTCTAATTTTTCATGTTCATCTTTTATGAGGTCCCTTAGCAAGGCTACTCAAAAGGAAGGCAATCATCTGTAGTGCACAGAAATAAACTCCCATCCTCAAGGCAAAGTTTAGGAGATGTGGCTCAATAACCACCTTTTCTACTCATTGCCATTAATGTATCCTTAATCCACTTCCTATCCATTGCCCACCACCAACAGGGCTCAATAATTGACTCCATGAAGGACCCTTTCAGTACACCTTTCCACTGCAAAACGTATAGAATAACCAAGTTGGAAGGGACCTTCTAGTCCAATCCCCTGTTCAAGCAGGAGACCCCATATCATTCCAGACAAATGGCTTTCCAAACCATTCTTAAAAACCTCCAGTGATAGAGCACCCAAAACATCTGGAGCCAAGCTGGTTAATTCTTCTCACCCTCAGGTAATTTCTCTTTCGTTCTTGGTTGGATCTCTTTCTGATATGTTTCCATTCATCCTTCTCTCAGTTCTTTGGATATTAGGTTGACAACGACTCCCCCCCTTTTTTCCCCCCTCTGTGACAGCCTTTCAAATTGGAAGGTTACTAGTATGTCATCCCTAATCCTTCTCTTTATTATATTGGACACCCAATTTCTGCAACCATTCAACCTATGTTTTAGCCTCCATCCCCTTAATCACTTTTCTTGCACTTTATTGCACCCTTCCTAAAGTTTCTATCATAGTATCTGAAGCTGGATACATATGCCAAGCTTTTAATTACCAAAGCAGTATAAAATGGAATTAACATTTCATGTGACCTTGATAAAATCGCTCTGTTGATGATTTATATTGATATTGATTGTTTCCTGATTGCTTATTTGTACTCTATGACTATCAAGTGTTGTACCTTATGATTCTTGATGAAAGTATCTTTTCTTTTACGTACACTAAGCGTGTATGCACCAAGACAAATTTCTTGTGTGTCAAATCACACTTGGCCAATAAAAAATTCTATTCTGTTCTGTTCTGTTCTGTTCCGTTCCGTTCCGTTCCGTTCCGTTCCGTTCCGTTCCATTCCATTCCATTCTAATCTACTCTGCTCTATTCTACTCTATTCTATTCTATAAGCATTAATAATAAGTAAAAGTCCTGATCAATTCAACTGCCTTTCTAACAATATGAACTTCTTCACACAGAAATGTAGGCAGCTTCTTTTCAAACACTGCTCAATTATTTCTATTCAATGTAAGTAATAGTCCCCATTTATTTCATTACTCTTTACCTTACTTAACTTGATTACCAAATATCAAGTCAGTTTGAATCTGAGGTTTCCTCATTACCGTTATTGCACCCACTCATTACTTTTCTTGGGTAATGGCAGGAGTTCAACATTATTTTACTTGAGCAAAAATCCACATTATTAAATATTGGTTTCCTTTTTTTTCTAGAGTTGCCATTTTCAGTCTCACTTGGTCTGCTTACTATTTAGTGTAATAATAAAAACTTGCTGTAATCTTCCTTTAGCTGGATGCCCAAAACTATAGGTATCCTAGGCAAATGTTGAACTGTCATATTTCGTTTTAGAAATTAGGATGACTATATAACTAAGTCTGAATATTTTGTTTTATGAAAACAGTTTTTAATTTACTATGTGTATGGGGAAATGATTAGTGCTTCACTTTGAAATGATCTCTAAATCTATACATGGCAACTGGATGAGACACTTCAGAATAACCAAGTTGGAAGGGACCTTCTAGTCCAATCCCCTGCTCAAGTGGGAGATCCTGTACTGTTCCAGACAAATCGCTTTCCAAACTATTCTTGAAAACCTCCAGTGATAGAGCACCCAAAACGTCTGGAGCCAAGCTGTTCTACTAGTTAATTGTTTGCACCCTCTGGAAATTTCTCTTTTGTTATAGGTTGGATCTCTTTCAACCTATATGATACGTTTCAATCCATTACTTCTTGTCTTTACCTCAGTTCTTTGTATATAAGGCTGACCTGACTGCCTTTTTGCTGTGACAGGGTCTCTAATATTGGAAGGCTGCTATCATGTTACCCCCTAGTCCTTCTTGTAATTATACTGGACAAATCCATTTTTTGCAGCCATTCATCCTGTTTTAGCCTCCAGCCCCCTAATCAGCTTTATTGCTCCTTTCTAAAGTTTCTATCATGGTAACCAAAATGATAAAAGTATTCCAAGGTATAGCAAAGCAGTATAAAGTGGTACTAACATTTCATGTGACCTTGATAAAAATCTCTCTCTTGATGCAGCGTTGGCTTTTGGGGATAGGGTAGGATAGGATAGGATAGGATAGGATAGGATAGGATAGGATAGGATAGGATAGGATAGGATAGGATAGGATAGGATAGGACAGGACAGGACAGGATAGGACAGGATAGAATTCTTTATTGTCCATGCATAATTGGACACACAAGGAATTTGTCTTGCTGCATGCTCTCAATGTATATAAAAGAAAAGATACATTCCTCAAGAATCATAAGGTACAACACTTAATGATAGTCATAGTGTACAAATAAGCAATCAAATCATATTAGCAAACAGTCAAGATAAATCTTAAGGATACCAGCAACAAGGTTACAGTCATACAGTCATAAGTGGGAGGAGATGGGTGATAGGAACGATGAGAAGATTAATAGTAGTTCAGACTTAGTAAATAGTTTGACAGGTGGAGGGAATTATTTGTTTAGCAGAGTGATGGCATTAAGGAAAAAAATGTTCTTGTTTCTAGTTGTTCTGGTGTGCAGTGCTCTATAGCGTCATTTTGAGGGTAGGAGTTGAAACAGTTTCTGTCCAGGATGTGAGGGGTCTGTAAATATTTTCATAGTCCTCTTTTTGAGTCGTGCAATATACAGGTCCTCAATGGAAGGCAGGTTGGTAGTAATTGTTTTTTCTGCAGTTCTAATTATCCTCTGAAGTCTGTGTCTGTCTTGTTGGGTTGCAGAACCAAACCAGACAGTTGTAGAGGTGCAGAGGACAGACTCATTACTTCCTCTGTAGAACTGGATCAGCAGCTCCTTGGGCAGTTTGATGGTTTTTTGATAGTTGTACCACACGTCTGGCTCATATATAAGTGGTGTCCACTAGGAGTATGAGATCCCTCTCATAGTTACTGCTACTGAGCCAAAAATCACCTATTCTATACCTGTGTATTTGGTTTTCCTTGCCTAAATGTACCACCAAATTTTTCTCATCACTGAAATCTAGAGATAAGTAATAAAAGGATGGCCCCATGAGATCCTTTGTAGATGAAGCAGCAGGAAACATTCAATATAATCAACACTCACAGAATACACAGCTTTTAGGACCCAGCTTTCCTTCTCAATTTCAGTTAATTTCAGTCCCACAGGATTCCTAATAACTCTTGATTAAGGCTGCAGGAATATTTCTAACATTACACATATTCTCTGTCTTCAGGAAAATAGAAATCACCTGCATGAGGAAGGAATACTACCAAAAAAGCCAAAAAAAGCCTTTGCTTCATCTAAACACCCACCAAGAAGCAGAGCAGCTGTTTCCCCAAAACCCACCCATAAAAATGTGTCGTCCATGACAGCAGTGCCATTTCCAGTTTTCTACAATTTAGTTGAAATGACTCTTCCCAAACTCCAGCCACTACTGAATATGGCTGAGCATTATCATTGTAGATTGGAAGAGTTTGGGCAGCAATTCAGAAGGAATTTTCTTTACCCTATTAGGACATTGCAAGTCCTGAACCTCCAATCTTTTACAAAAATAGCAGGTTAGCTGTTCAACTAAATCTGTTGCTCTTTTGAGGAGGACTTTTGTTTGTTTGTTTGTTTGTTTGTTTGTTTGTTTGTTTATTGGATTTATATACCCGAAGAACTCAGGGCGGTGAACAGCCACAAAATAAAACACATATATACAAAATTTAAAAACAGAATAAAACCAAATTAAACAGTTTGGCCCCAGACAGATTTAAAACACCCCAATAATTTAAAACAAATTAAAATTTACATTATTAAAAAAGGGGGGGAAAGATTAGGCCAGGCCTGCTTGGTGGAATAAAAAGGTCTTGAGAGCGCAGCGGAAGGTGCGCAGATCTGGGATCCTCCATATCTCCAGGGGGGGCTCATTCCAGATAGTGGATGCCGCCACAGAGAAGGCCCTCCCCCTAGGGGCCACCAGTTGACACTGTTTGGCCGACGGCACCCGGAGGTGCCCCTCTCTATGAGAGCGTACCGGCCAGTGGGAGGCTATTGGTGGTAGCAGGCAGTCCCGTAAATAACCAGGTCCTAAGCCATAGAGCACTCTAAAGGTAGTAACCAAAACCTTGAAGTGCACCTGGAAGACCACCGAGAGCCAGTGCAGCTCATGCAGGAGAGGTGTTACATGGGAGCGCCATATTGCTCCCATAACCACCCGCGCAGCCGCACTCTGCACCAGTTGGAGCCTCCAGGTGCTCCTCAAAGGGAGCCCCATGTAAAGAGCATTGCAATAGTCCAGGCAGAAAGTGACAAGGGCATGGGTGACTGTGTGTAAGGAGTCCTGATCCAGAAAGGGATGCAACTGGTGAATCGGGCGAACCTGATGGAAAATCCTCTCAGTCACGGACGTCAAATGCTCTTCTAAAGACAGCCGTGAATCCAGGAGGACACCTAAGTTGTGAGCCCTCTCCATGGGGGTCAACAATTTGCCCCCAATAGTCAGCGATGGTGTCAACTGACTATATCAGGACGTCAGAAACCACAGCCACTCTGTCTTGGATGGGTTGAGTCTGAGCCTGTTTCTCCCCATCCAGATCCGCACAGCCTCCAGGCACTGGAACATCACTTCAAGGGTATCATTGGGGTGGTCTGGGGTAGAGATGTACATCTGAGTGTCATCAGCGTACTGGTGGTACTTCACCCCGAAACCATGGATGATCTCGCCCAGCGGCTTTACATAAATGTTGAATAAAAGAGGCGAGAGAACTGACCCTTGTGTCACCCCACATATGAGTCAATCTCTGCCCCCCTGCCAACATAGACTGCAACCTGTCAGAAAGAAAGGAGGAGAACCACCGAAACACAGTGCCCCCACCTCTAACTCTTCCAATCGGTACAGCAGGATACCATGGTCGATAGTATCAAAAGCCGCTGCGAGATCTAATAGGACCAGGACAGAGGAGCAACCCCTATCCCAAGCCCTCCAGAGATCATCAACCAATGCAACCAATACCGTTTCTGTGCTGTACCCAGGCCTGAAGCCTGACTGGAATGGATCCAGATACGTCATTTCATGGGGGAGCTGTCACACAACCACACTCTCGACAATCTTCGCCACAAAGCGAAGGTTTGAGATAGGACAATAATTAGCCAACACTGCCGGGTCCAAGGAAGGCTTCTTGAGGAGAGGCCTCACCACCGCCTCTTTCAAGGTGGGGAAGGCGGGGAAGTCACCCTCACCCAATGAAGCATTTATAATCCCCTGGAGCCAGCCTCGCGTCACCTCCCGAGAAGCCGGCACTAACCAGGAGGGACATGGGTCCAACAAACATGTGGTCGCGTTCAGTCTACCCAGAATCCTGTCCACATCATCAGGAGTCACAGGATCAGACTCATCCCAGTCTCAAAGCCTGCCTCAGTCATCCCTCCTGAAACTACCCAGTCGGAGTCCAAGTCTTCCCGAATCTGAGTGATTTTGTCATGCAGATACTGAACAAAGTCCTCAGCTCTACCCTCCAAGGGTTCCTCCCGTGCTTCCTAGTGGAGCAGGGAGCAGATCACCCTAAACAGGGTGGCTGGGCGATTATCTGATAATGCAATAAGAGCAGCAATATAAGTACATTTTGCTGCTTTTATTGCCACTAGGTAATTCTTAATGTGAGATCTTACCAATGTCCGGTCGGATTCAGAAAGACTGGCCCTTCCACTACTCTCTAGGCATCTTTTCCAGTGCTTCATCTCCCTTAGCTCCTCAGTAAACCAAGGAGCCAGATGAGATTGGCACCAGGTCAGAGGCTGCAAAGGCACAACCTGATCCAGAGCTCCAGCGGCCGCTCTATCCCAGGTGGCCACTAGGTCTCCAGTCGAGGCATGTGCCAGAGCCTCAGAAAATGGCCCAAGCTCCATCTGGAACCTATCTGGCTCCATCAGGTGCCTGGGGCAGAACCATCTTACTGGCTTCACCTCCCTGCAGTAGGATGCAGTGGTTCGAAGGTCAAGGCAAAGGAGAGTGATCCAACCATGACAAGGGCTCGATGACTATATCCCCTATCTCAAGATCACTCAAGCACTGTCCAGAGACAAAAAACAGGTCCAGCATGTTTTCCCCTGTGTGGGTAGAGCCGTGAATTAACTGGGTCAGGTCCATAGCTGTCATGGAAGCCATAAACTCCTGAGCCACATCAGACGTCTCACCCATGGACGGCAGGTTGAAATCCCCCATGACTATAAGTCTGGGGGTGTCCACCGCCACCACTGCGATGACGTTGAGTAGCTCAGGCAGGGCTGTTGCCACGTGGCAGGGAGCCAGGTATGTGATCAGCAAACCCATCTGTACCCCATGACCCCACTTCACAAGGAGGGACTCACAGCCGGCCGTCTGAGGAACAGTGGCCTCCCTCGGTCTCAGACCTTCTTTAATAATAACCGCTACCCCCCCCCGCCCTCCCCAGTGACCTCGGCAGATGGAATGTGTGGAAACCTGGTGGGCACATTTCAACGAGGGAAACCCCCCCTCCTGGCCCAACCAGGTCTCCGTAATACCTGCCAAGTCCACTCCCCCCTCTTGCACAAGGTCACAAATGAGGGGGGCTTTATTTACTGCAGACCTGGCACTGCACAACATCAGCCAAAGGCCCGGGTCCTGAGGGTCTGTGCAACCTGGGAAATGGGTGGAGCCTTGGGGGCCGGAGAGTGCCACCGCATGTAGACAGCGAGTGCACCCTCTCCTAACACAATATGGTCCCCTGCTCCGACAGTATCTACCCCTCCCACCCACAGTATTGATGTTCAAAACACTATCCGGATAAGCTCTAGTCCCCCCCCTCAACCCCGGTTCCCCCAACCCAACACCACACTTCCCAGCCAGACCCGACTCTCCCCTTGGTGGGTTATCCCCCATACCCACAGCTCGAATTCCAATCTGACCCTCCCCCTTCCTGGAACCCCTTAAAAGTTTAATTAAAAATTTGGATAAAAAACCCCTCAACCCTCTGGTTTTCACATGCCACCTCTCTGGGTCCCAAAACCCATCTTTGAGGTGGGCCCTCGATAGTGAGAAGGGTCACATCTGTTAGAGGGGGGAATCTCACAGTGCAAAAAGATCCACTGTCGTATACATCTCCGAGTGCAGCAGTGGAGGCACAGAGCATAATCAGGGGTCTCAAAAAGGATGTAACATACAGCCATTGTTCAATGATACACCACTGGTATCTCCACTGTCCTCCCATGACAGTAGGAGGAGCCATGATGATTTCATCCAATGGGAGCGACATCCAACCCGTCCTCTCATGGGCTGGATGTCGCTCCCATTGCAACATCAAACCCACAGGAGTATTTCAATATAAGGAAGAGGCACCATTGCTTTATGTAATAACTGTAAAAATAACACCTAAGAATATTTGCAAAAGTTCACTGAGATGATATGATGCAATCAATATAATTCTATAAATAGAGAGCTATGTCTGCCCAAGGAGTAAAATCTGGTCCAGGCCAATCCCAGCATGAAGATCCTTTATCAAAGTGATAGACTGAATCAACCTATAACATGTGAAGAGATTTTATTTGACTTCCGGTGGCGTCCTCGTCGTCACTGGGCGGCTTGTTTGTATGGCCGCCGCCTTCGCCGCTTGTAGAGCCACTTTGCGATCGGCAAAGCGGCTTGGAAATCTTCCCTTCAGATTGGAAGGGAAGATAGAGTGGGTGGCTTCAGGTTGAGCCCCCAGAACTGCTGCCAGGGTTCCTTCCTTGCCCTGGTAAGCGTTCTGTGTGTGGGCTCCCTTCCCAGGCTACTGGAGCTCCGAGCGGCGAGGGACCTCTGTTTTGAACGGAGCGAGACGACGAGAGCAACTCCACTTACAATAATTCACAGTCTTTCAACATTTAAAGGATTTGGTGAGATCTGGACTATTTTTTAAAAAATTTTAATTATATTTAAGGGATTTTTTCTTTAAAAGAAGAAACTGAGCTGTCTCTGAGTGAAAGTGTCTGGAAAATGGCGGCTGGCTAAAGCGGAGCAAGTGAAAGGGAAAAGGGAAAGTGTTAATTATCAGTTTGCCTGCCAGTAATTGAAACTAATGTATCTGCAAGATTTTTAACTGAAAAATACAAGTGATTTGATTCCTTTTCTGTAAAACTGGGGAAGACAGGAAAAGGAGGAAGATTTTCTTCTTTCCAGAGACTTAAATCCTGTTCTGGCATGGCTTCAAAAAAAGCAGGGGGAGATTCCCCCACACACCAGACAAAGGAGAAGTCAGCCAAGTTACCAGCGCCAGCTCAGAGTCAGACACAGGACAGTGGGACTGAGGATTTGAAAGTTTTCATACTTAATATACATAAGTCCCTAGGAGAGCTTTCTGGAAAAATGAGTAAAATGGATGAAAGGATGGAAAAAAATCAAAAGGAAATGATGGAGTTGGTTGCGGAAAAAACTGACAAGTTAAGTCAGAATGTGGCCACTGTAGCTACTGCTTTTACTGATGCTTTGTTGGTGGTAGAGAAAAAAGTGGATGATTTAAATCTTGAAGTGGAATCTAATAAGAAGGAAGTAAATGAAAAAATCTTTAAAGTGGAGGTCAAAAATCAAAGGCTAGAAGATGAAATCACGATGATGCAATTTCGGAATATGGAGTTCGCTATAAGACTGAGAGGTTTAAGAGAAAACAGCAGAGAGAATCTGAGGGCAGCTTGTGTGGATATATTGGCTAAGATTTTAAAAATTGAACCAGATGTGATTGCTAATAGAGTTGACAAGCTTTACAGAGTTAATTCACGTGTGGCGAGACAAAGGAATTTGCCAAGAGATGTAGTGATTTATTTCACTGACAGAAGACTGAGAAATGACATTTTGTAAAGTTCTTTCCACACCTCTGTTCAAAATGAGGGTAGCCAAATTGGTGTTTTTAAAGAGCTGCCACCTAAGATGTTAAGAGACCGGAAAGATTTTGGTTTTTTGGTAAATGAATTGAAAAAGCGCCAGATTCCATTCAGATGGGATGCTCCTGTTGGCATTATCCTGAGACATGAGGATGTAAGATATCGTATCAACTCGGTGGAAAAAGCAGAATATTTTTACAACAACGTTCTTAAAAAAATTTCAACACCCCCACGTTCATCTACACTTTTATCTGTAGAAGAAATTTCTAAAGAGAAGGATCTTGAAGAGGGGACTCAAGAATTGATTCAGCAAAAAGAACCACAGGCAATTCGAGAAACAGTAAGGGAGGAAACTCTAGGAGCAGTAGGTGGTCTCTCAGAGGATTTTTTTACAGATTTTTTAGCGCCTAAACCAAAGCAGTCTAGAGCCACAAGAGAGGTGGAGCTGGACCTCGATTTGTTGTTGCAAGAACCGTAAAATCAACGTATAACGTGCAGCAGAGAAGCAAAGATTAGAGAAACAAAATCAACAGAGGTCCAGGATGCCACAAGAAGAGAATGGTGCAAATGGGAAGAAACAGTACTCTGAAGCAGTGGGAGGAGCGAGACCAAAGACATCTGCTGTGGAACAGAGTCTTAGGCAAATGCTCGAATCGCTTCAGTCATCCCCAAAATGACAGTTAGATTTTTTTTTTAATAAATATTTTATTGAATTTTTATAAATACAAAAAGTTTTCATTTCTATTTACATCAGATTTGCAGTGTTTATACATATATACAAATAAGTATTTGGTGTCACCTTTACCATTTATTATTATTTATTTAACACACCTTTTACTCCTGTTTTTGCTTTTCTTTCGTTCATCCATTCGTACCACCTTTCCCACACATTATAATAGTCTGAGTTTTCGTCATTATTTAATTCGTAAGTTAATTTGCTCATCTCTGCACACTCTAATACCTTCCTAACTATAAGTTCTTCTGGTGGCAGGGTTTTTTCCTTCCAATATTGGGCATAAGCCAACCTAGCAGCTGTAATTATGTGTTTGTCAGGTATGCTTCCTTCAGTATCCAGGAAAGGAGGACCCAGACTCCATTTGATAGGTAACTGGTACTTTTACTAGATATGAATTGAACGCAACCATAGAAAGCAGGATTCTGAAGCAAAACGCGCGAAAGTTACAATTAGAAAGCATCCCCCTCCCTTGTGCACCATAAATCACCCAATCCACAGGTCTTCCAGAGGTCAGGTGGGAGCAGACGTCTGGCCATGTCAGCATCCAGGAATGCAGTGTCCGTTGGACTGATAACAGCTTAAGGGAAGGTTTCGTTTCTCAGAAAGTTTCTAGAAAGCCCGCGTGAGCATAAACCCGCCTCCCCCCGATTCTATGGCAACCGAAGCGGCAAAGCAGAACTAGCGAGGTTGACATTCGGCCCCCCTTCAGAAGAGACAGCTTCTAATCCTGAAACAGAGAAAAGAAAAGGCAATATCACAACAATTAACACTCATCATGATTCAAGGTTTATCAGGGTATTTGGTGTGGAACAGCTGCACTTTTCTAGGTGCCCTAACATCACGTTTATTCACCCACTCAGCTTGTGATAATGGGAAGTGCTTCCAGGCTACGAGATACTGTACTTTCCCATGATGTTTTCTAGAGTCCAAAATCTCTTTTACTTCAAAGTGTTGTTCCCCTTCAATGAGGATGGGAACAGGAGGAGATTCCTTGGACGGACGTAGAGAGGATGATTGTTCCAGTTTCAGTAAACTAACATGAAACACTGGATGAATTCGTCACAAGTTCTTGGGTAAATCTAATTCAACCGTGACTGGGTTAATGATCCGTGTAACAGGAAAAGGGCCCACATACTTAGGACCAAGCTTTTTTGATTTCTGCGGAGTTTGTAAATACTTGGTAGACAGATACACCATGTCCCCCACTTGATAGGTATGTGCAGGGCATCTCCTTTTGTCGGCTTGGGTTTTATGGGCTTGGTGGGCATCATCTAACGCTTTACGAGTCACTGCCCAAGTCGCTCGTAGTTGATCGATCCACTCAATCAGAGAAGGGTTTTGTGGGTCATCATGAGGTAACTCTGGGATTGGCACAAACTCTTGTCCAGAAGCCACCTTGAAAGGAGTGAAACCTGTGCTGCTATGTACGGAATTGTTATATGCCACTTCAGCGAATGGCAGTAATTCCACCCAGTTGTCCTGTTGGTAGTTTATATAACATCTTAAATATTGTTCTAACACGCCATTGGTTCTTTCACAGGCCCCATTGGTCTGGGGGTGGTGGGCGGAGCTTAGTCCTTGGGCGGAGCCTATCAACATTAGGAACTCTTTCCAAAAGCTGGAGGTGAACTGTACTCCCCTGTCTGAAATTATACGTTTTGGCGATCCATGTAGCCTATATACATGTTGAATGAACATCTTAGCAAGGGTTTTTGCTGATGGGATCTTAGTGCATGGGATAAAATGCACCTGTTTGGAAAATAGATCAGTTACTACCCATATAACGGTGCAACCCCCACTCTCGGGAAGGTCTACAATGAAGTCCATGGATATTTCTTTCCAAGGAGCAGTGGGCCTGGCCACACTTTGGAGAAGACCAGGTGCCTTCCCGGGAGGTCTCTTAGCCGAGGCACACACTGGACAGCTCGCTACATATGCCTCTGTGTCCTTTTTGAGCGCGGGCCACCAAAACTGTCTTTTGACGAGGTGTAAGGACTTGACAAATCCAAAGTGTCCCGCCACCTTGGAATCATGGGCGTGTTGCAAAACAGTTGCTCGTAAAGTAGCTGGGACATACAATTTGGCTCCAACCCAAGCTAGTCCATCACGAAGTGTACATTCATTTGAGTGGGCTTGGAACCACTCATCGGTTTTTAAAGTCTCTTTTAGTTGCTGGAGCAACTCACCCGACAGACTTGGGTCACGTTTCGATTGTGCTCGGGTAGTCACTGGTGCCGCCAGTTGGGCTGACGGGACAATTGGACGGACAACTTCCTCCCTGGTGCTGTTGTACTGAGGCAATCTGGACAAAGCATCTGCCATGAAATTCTTCCCGCCAGGAAGGTAGCGCAAAGTGAAGTTAAAACGGTTGAAATGTTGGGCCCAGCGCACTTGTTTAGGCGACAGCTTACGTGGGGTTTTCAAAGCCTCGAGATTTTTATGATCAGTCCAAACTTCAAAAGGATGTTTAGCTCCTTCGAGAAAGTGTCTCCAGGTTAGGAGTGCCCAACGTACGGCGAAAGCCTCCTTTTCCCATATGGCCCATCTCCTTTCGGTTTCGGATAGTTTCCGGGATGTGTAGGCGCAGGGCTGTAATTTTCCATCCGCATTCTTCTGCAGAAGTACGGCCCCTACTGCAACATCACTGGCATCTGCCTGTACCACAAAAGGTTCGTCCATATCTGGGTGTTTAAGAACTGGTTCAGCAGCAAATAGCCGTTTCAGTTTTTCGAATGCTGCCTGACAGTCCATAGTCCATTCAAGAGGTTTGGAGGGTTTTGGTTTTCCTTCACCCTTGGTTTTCAGGAGATTAGTTATTGGCAATGCGATTTTGGCAAACGAGGGGATGAATTGTCGGTAAAAGTTAGCAAATCCCAAAAAACTCTGTAACTGCTTGCGGGTGCGTGGCGCTGCCCATTCTAACACCGCCTGAACCTTCGCAGGGTCCATTTCTATTCCCTCCGGGGAGATGCGATAGCCAAGATAGTCAATTTTGGTTTGGTGGAACTCACATTTAGAAAGCTTTGCATACAGTTCAGCAACCCTAAGTTTTTTCAGGACGGTGCGTACTAATCTCACATGGTCGGTCATGTTGTCAGAGTAGATAAGAATGTCATCCAAATAAACGAGCACCCCCTTATACAAATGCTCATGCAAAATTTCATTGATTAATTGCATGAATACCGCAGGAGCCCCTTGTAGTCCAAACGGGAGTACTCGGAACTGGAAGCACCCCAGCGGACAGTTAAATGCAGTTTTCCATTCATCCCCTTCCTTGATGCGCACCCTGTAATAAGCCTCCCGTAAATCCAACTTGGTAAAAATCTTCCCCTTCCCTAGGTGAGCCAACATGTCCTTCATGAGGGGTAAGGGGTAGACGTTTTCCACGCAAATCGCGTTTAGGTTCCTATAGTCAACCACCAGACGAAAGGAACCATCTTTCTTTTCTCTGAATAAAACTGGTGCGGCCACTCGTGGTCTGGCTGGTTGGATGAAGCCCCGTTCTAGGTTTTTGTCAATAAAATTTCGTAGTTCCCCCAGTTCACGAGGGGTCATAGGATAAATCTTAGGCTTAGGGAGCTTCACTCCCGGGAGTATCTCAATAGCACAGTCTGTAGCCCTGTGGGGGGGCAGCACATCCGAGGCCTTCTCGCTAAAAACTTCACGGAGGTCCCAATACTCTTTTGGAATTTTCTCCTCCCCCTCTATGTGGTCTATTGCCATCTCCGCTTCTTCAGGGGCCCCTCTGTCTTTGGGGGGGGCTCCTTCCCTTCAGATGGTGGTTTACTAGTACGAATGCGCAGAACCCCCGTTTTCCAGTTAATTCGTGGGTTCCATTTCCGTAGCCAGGGCAAGCCAAGAATGAGGGGTCGTTCCATGCTAGGGGCCACCACAAAACTGAGAGTCTCTACGTGGTCCCCTAATTTCATTTCAATGGGTTCCGTTATGAAACTAGTCGGGGCCCCGCCTGCCATCGACCCATCTAGCTGGCAGAATGCAATAGGCCTTTTCAGCTCCCTCAGTCCCAGGCCCATCTTTTCTACTACTTTCGGGCTGATAATGCACCTGGTGCACCCAGAGTCTAATAAGGCCGGCATCTGTGCATGGGTCCCTGTGGACGGCACTTTAAGTTCTATGGGGACGAGTAGGGGCCCCTCAGTGTGACTCACCAGATCATCGGAGTCGGTCTCGCTGTCGTCCGCGTGGGTCGGAGTTCCCAACTCCCCTTTGGCCCGGGGAGCGAACTCTACGACTTCCCCCTCCAGCGCGACTTCACGAACTTTTGCGGGTGTTTTGCCCATCTTCTTTGGCGTTCTGCTGGCAGGTTTTGGCACTGGCCTGGACAAGCACTCAGCGGCCCGGTGTCCTTCCATGCCGCACTTAAAACAAGTGAAAGGCTTCGGTTTGGGTTTGGCTTCCGGCCTTCCCCCAGTCATTTTTGGGGCTTCTTTGCGGTGGTAGGAGAATGAGGGTTCCCCGGCACGCCCCCTCCTTAGTCGGCTACGGCTTATCTCAATTTCTGCATCCTCAGCTGCTATGTACCAACTGTCCAGATCATCGGGAACCCCCCGTGCTCTACAGTCGTGGTAGATTTCATCATTCAGCCCGTCTTTGAAACCTTCCAGCAAAGCTACCTCTGACCACCCTGTCATGTATGGCGCTAGCTCCCGGAATTCTTGGGTGTATTCCGCTACCGATCTCCGGCCTTGCTGGATACTTTTCATACGGAGCCTCGCCTTCCGCTCAGCTAGGTGGTCCTCGAAACGTCTCCTAAGGGCCGCCATAAACTGGTTGTAATTCCGCAGCAGGGGGGAATTGTTATTGTGGAGTACCACCATCCACTCGGCTGCCACCCCCTCTAAAGCACTGGTGACACATCTCACTCGGGCGGCATCTGACAAATAGTCCTCGCCCCAGTCTTGCATGTGATTCCACACTTGGGTTAAAAAGAATCCCAAAGTTTTTGGGTTCCCATCATACTTTCCAGCAAGGGGGGGAATTTTAGGGTTTTTCCGTCTGCGGGGTCGGGCCTGTAAGGCTGGGGGTCCCTGGACTGCTGCATCCCTCATTTGACCCCCCAATGCCTGGGATATATCTTCGTCAGCTCTCTCTTCCTCTCCCCCACAACCTCCTTCCTCAGGATCTATTTTAGAGTCTTCTTCTTCCCCCCCCCCCAGGGTATGCATAAGACTCACGGGCTTTTCGGTCTTCATCAATCTCACGAATGAGTTGAAGGGCTTGCTCCATTTTGAGGCGTTCCTTCTGCTCCTGCAGCCACACGCCTTCTCCTTTTCGGGGTCTGGAGGTTGTTACTCCACGGGGGGTCTTTCTCAGATCCGGCAACCTTCCGACCCCTGTCGACCATCGGGCTGGCTCTTCCCTCGGTTCCTTCAGTCGTAAATTCTCCATCCATTTCTCAGCCTCTTCGGGTTGCTGGTATGAAGACATTTCCGAGCCATATGCTCCCATCTGTTCTGTATCACTTCCCTGATCAGACATTCTGTAAAGTTTTCAGCCCCCTCGGTGTGATCCGGGATGGCTGTGATGAGAATCCTGCTTATTGTCAGGTATGCTTCCTTCAGTATCCAGGAAAGGAGGACCCAGACTCCATTTGATAGGTAACTGGTACTTTTACTAGATATGAATTGAACGCAACCATAGAAAGCAGGATTCTGAAGCAAAACGCGCGAAAGTTACAATTAGAAAGCATCCCCCTCCCTTGTGCACCATAAATCACCCAATCCACAGGTCTTCCAGAGGTCAGGTGGGAGCAGACGTCTGGCCATGTCAGCATCCAGGAATGCAGTGTCCGTTGGACTGATAACAGCTTAAGGGAAGGTTTCGTTTCTCAGAAAGTTTCTAGAAAGCCCGCGTGAGCATAAACCCGCCTCCCCCCGATTCTATGGCAACCGAAGCGGCAAAGCAGAACTAGCGAGGTTGACAGTGTATTATTAAGTGGTTCTTTGTTTTCCCAAATCTCTTCTTCACCATTCCCAAGAGAAATAATTCTGGTATCCCCTCTACTTCTTCTCTAATTATCTCTTGTAACCATCTCCCAATTATGATCCAATATTTTTTCGCTTCGGGGCATGTCCACCACATATGAAAAAAGGTGCCCTGACCATGGCCACATTTCCAACAATTTGGGGACATATTTGGGAACATTTTTGATAATCTAGCAGGCACTAAATACCATCTATGAAACATTTTATAGTGATTTTCCTTATAAGATGCAGCTCTAGTCAACTTATAATTTTTATTCCATGATTTTTCCCATTCATCGAAGTTTAAGTTGTGTCCAATATTTTTTTCCCAAGCGCTTAATTGGTTTTGGGCTATGACCTCGGGTCTATCTTGATCTAATAAATAATTATAGAGTTTGGCTAGGGCTTTTTTTCCGCTTCCCATCAAAATTTTATCCAACCCATTGTATCTTAATTCTAAACCAAATTTATCCTTATCCTGCTGATATCTTGATTTTATTTGTAAATATGTCCACCAGTCTAAGTTTATGCCTTGGTCTTTCAGATCTTCATTAGGTTTAAGGTTTCCTCCTCCATCTAAAATATCACTGTATCTGCATATTTTCTCCATGCCCCATCTGTTTGGGTGGATCAAAGCCTCCATCGTAGAGAGCCATTTTGGCACTTTATTGTAGCATCTCTGTCTAATTTCGGTCCATGTTTGTAATAATGAGTCTCTAATTTTATGTCTGCGGAAATGTGTTTTTTTTGTGTGTGTGTGTCTACGTCCCATAAATATGAATGCCACCCTTTCTGTAGGTCATGACCTTCTAACGTTAAAATTCTTTTATTTTCCAAAGTGACCCACTCCTTTATCCAAACTAACTTGGCGGCCTTAGAATATGCTTCCCAATCAGGGAGACCAAATCCTCCCATATTTCTTTTCCCCTGTAGTACTTTAAAAGAAATCCTCGACTTTTTGCCTCCCATACAAATTTCCGAATGTTTTTATTCAATTCTAAAAAAAAATTTTTATCCAAATTCACTGGTATATTTTGATATAAAAATAACATTTTTGGGAGAATGTTCATTTTAATCGCAGCTATCTTGCCTATAAGTGACAATTTAATTTTCTTCCATCTATTCAAATCTTGTTTTATTTTTTGGAGTAGGGGACTATAATTATCATCTTTCAAGGATGAGCACCTTGCCGTTATCCAAATTCCGAGGTATTTTATTTTCTTGACAACCTGTAACCCCAGCTTTCCTTCTATCTCCTGTTTCTGTGTCTCCGTTACATTCTTGGTTAATATTTTAGTTTTTATTTTATTCAATTTAAAGCCTGCCACTACTCCATATTTGTCCAATTCCTCTAATACTTTTAGACCAGATTCTAATGGGTCTTCTAATATTAGAGCCACGTCGTCTGCAAATGCTTGAGTTTTATAGACCTCTTTCCTAATCTTTAAACCTTTGATCTCCTCATTTTTCCTAATTTTTCGCAGTAGGACTTCTAGAGCCAAGATAAATAATAACGGAGATAGGGGGCATCCCTGCCTTACCCCCTTCCTGATCTGAAATGTTCTTGTCCTGTCTCTGTTTACTAAGATGCTCGCCCTTTGTTTGTCATATATAGTTTTGATCCTTTTTTCATAGTTTGACCCAAATCCCATTATTCTAATTAGTTTAATCATAAAATTCCAATTCAGGTTATCGAATGCCTTTTGGACATCCAAAAATATTAAGGCCATCTGTTTTTCCAAATGTTCCTCATAGTACTCTAATGTATCTAATATTGTTCTCAAATTATCCCTTATTTGTCTCCCTGGGAGGAATCCATTTTGGTCTTTATATATCCAAGCATTAAGTATTTTTTTAGTTCTTTCTGCCATTATGGTCATGAATAATTTATAGTCGGTGTTCAGAAGGGAAATTGGCCTGTAATTCTGAATTTGTTTATGGTCAGCACCTTCTTTCGGCAGGAGTGTAACATGCGCTTCCCTCCACGAATCCGGGATTTTTGATCCCCTCAGTGCCTCATTAAAGATTTCCAGTAGCTTTGGATGTAGAATTTCTTCAAGTTTTTTGTATATTTCCCCTGGGAATCCATCTGGACCTGGCGATTTGTTATTCTTAAGTTTTGAAAGGGCTGTTTTAAGTTCATCAATTGTTATTTCCCTGTTAAGCATCTCCCTCTCTTCTTCGGCTATTTGTGGAAGCTCTGCATTTATCAAATATTGCTCTATTTCTTCTTTCGGGACTTCCTCTGCTTTGTATAAGGTTTCATAGTACTCCCTCGCTCTTTCTAATTTATCATCTTCTTCGTTTAGAAGGTTACCCTCTGAATCTTCTAAAATTTGAATCGTCCCTTTTTCGTTTTCCTTTTTTAATTTGTAGGCCAACCACCTGCCTGTCTTGCTTGCATTCTCAAAATAGTATTGTTTTGTTCTTTTTAGTTTTTGTGCTAATTCTTCTTGTTCTACAATATTTAGTTTATGCCTCCACATCAGCCAATTTTCTTTTATAGCTTTATCTCCAGGTTTCTCTTGGAGCTTTTTTTCTGCTTCTCCTAACTGTTTTAAGAGCTCATCCAGGGATTTTCTTTTTTCTTTATTTTTATATGCGCTATATGATATCACAACCCCTCTTAAATACGCTTTCATCGCATCCCATACAATTTCAGGGGATGTTCCTTGATTCCCATTTTCCTTAAAGAAGAGCCTTACTTCTTCTTTCATTTTATCCATACACTCCTTATCATTCAATAAATTCACATTAAATCTCCATCTCTGATGTTTCCTTCTTTTTATATTTTTCCATTTTATCTCCAAAGGGTTGTGATCCGCCCACATATTTGGATTAATCTCTGCTGATGCTATTTCAGCTCCAAGCTTCGTGGTGACCCAGGCCATATCAATTCTCGACCAAGACTTCTGTGGGTTGGAATAAAATGTATACTGTCTATCGTTTGGATGTAGAGTTCTCCATATATCAATCAGATTCAATTCTTCAACTAAATCAAAAAACGCTTTTGGTAACTTTGCTCTTTTATTTTTATTTATTTTATTACTTTTATAATCTTTGTCTGGGTCCACAATTCCATTGAAGTCACCTAATAAACAAATTTCATTATATTCCATTTTTCCCAATTGCTCGTGGAGTTTTTTAAAATATTCTCCCTGTTTCTTGTTCAGAACATAAATGCCCACTAATAGTATTTTAGAATTACCTCTCATTATTTCAATCATAAGTGTTCTTCCCTTTGTAGATTTTTATCATGGAACGTGAATGGTCTGAATTCACCACAGAAAAGAAGGAAAATATTTCATTATTTGAAGCAATATAAAAATGATGTTGTTTGCAAGAAACTCATATTAGAACCCAGGACCAAAAATTTTTGACAAATTCAAAACTTGGGTCACATTTTATATCTTCTAGCTCTGTGAAAAGGAATGGATTAGTTTTGTATATTTCTAAAAGAATACCAGCTAAATTGATAGAAACGGATGATGAAGGAAGATATATCGCAGTTGAAATAAATATACAGAATGTTTCGATGCTTCTTATTGGGATTTATGCCCCAAATCAACAGCAGGAAATTTTTTTATAAATTATTGAACACTAAAATATTGCAGTGGAATTATAAGTCTTTTTTGATTATGGGCGACTGGAATGGAGTGATTGACACAAATCTTGATAAGAAGACTTTGGCCAAGAAGGGGAATAAATTACCACAGACATTCTTTGCATTGAAAGAAGAATTGGAACTGAAGGATGTATGGAGAATTCATCATCCAAAGGAATTGGACTTTACTTTTTTTTCTGATAGACATAAATCCTTTTCTAGGATTGATTTCATGCTGGTTACTTCTGATTTACTAACCAAAGTGGTTAAGACTAAAATATTTCCTAGAACTTTAACGGATCATAGTTTGGTATGGATGGAGATGGATTTTGGTAAGAGGGAGAGAAGATCGTGGAGAATGAATGAGAATTTATTTAGATATGAAAAGAATATTATGGATCTTAAAAACACATTAATGAATTTTTTCATATTAACTTGAACAAGGGTACACCTATTGAGGCTGTTTGGGATGCAAGTAAGGTTTATATGAGAGGTGTACTGATTTATATGAATTCTAAATATAGATCAACACGACAAAAGTCTAGAATAGAATTGGAGTCAGAAATAAAGGAAAAAGAACAACTGCTTATTAAAAATCCGACTGATGAGAAACTACAGCTAACTATAAAACTCTTGAAAGATCAATTTCAAATATTGATGGCTGATCAGACGGCAATTAATTTGCAATATGCCAAACATAATACTTTTTGTAATGCTAATAAACCTGGTAGATGGCTGGCTTATACCTTGAGAAAGCAACAAAGTTCTCGTATTATAAATACTATTGAGTATAAAGGGAAACAAGTTTTTCAACAGAGCTTAATACATCAAACTTTTTTAGATTATTATTCTAAATTATACCATGCTGATAATATTAAAAAGGACTTTATTGATGAATATCTTGAGAAGAAGAGGGTTACAAAAATTTCAAGTATACAAAGTGATAGGCTGAATCAACCTATAACATGTGAAGAGATTCTATTTGCAATAAAACAACTGAAATTATCCAAAGCTCCTGGGACGGACGGTTTGACAGCAGTATATTATAAGACTTTACAATCAGAATTGGTTGAGCATCTTAAGGACTTGTTCTGTAATATTCAGCAGGGGGGTAAAATACCCCCCTCATGGAAGACGGCTTTTATTTCATTGATACCAAAGGAAGAGGGATCTACAAAACCAGAAAATTTTAGACCAATATCTCTCCTGAATACGGATTATAAAATTTATGCAAAAGTATTAGCCAACAGACTGATGCCAGTTATTCAAGATGTGATTCATGAGGATCAAGCAGGTTTTATAGAAGGTAGACATATGAAGGACAATGTCAGGCAACTCATAGACTTATTGGAATATCTTGGAAAAAATAAACAGATCTCTGCGGTGCTGGTGTTTTTGGATGCGGAAAAGGCCTTTGATCGAGTCAGCTGGGATTTTCTAAAAAAGACTTTGCATAAAATGGATTTCGGGGATCAGTTTATACAAGCGATTTCAGCAATTTATCAAGAACAGACTGCACAAATTATTATTAATGGGAGTTTAACTACTAATTTTAATATACCAAAAGGAACTAGACAAGGTTGTCCGTTATCCCCATTGTTGTTTATCTTAACTCTAGAAGTGTTGTTGAATGCTCTACGGGACTCTGACAATTTGAATGGAATAGTTGTAAGGCAAAAAGATTACAGAACAAAAGCATTCGCAGATGATCTGGTTGTTACCCTAACACGACCTTTGGAATCAATTATACAGATGAAAAACATTATAGAGGAATATGGTCTGGTTTCAGGTTTTAGTCTGAACCAGAAAAAGACTAAGATGATAGTTAAAAATATGTTGGAACCACAAAGGAGTGAACTGGAAAGGTTGGCAGGCTTTGAAATAGTTACAAAGCTGAAATATCTAGGAGTTCAGGTTGCAGCTTCTAATATAAAACTCTTTCAAAATAATTATGAGGAATTGTGGCATAAGATTCAAAAGGATCTTGAAACTTGGAAGAAACTGCAACTATCTTTACTTGGCAGAATAGCAGCTATTAAGATGAACGTTCTATCTAGATTTCTGTTTTTGTTTCAAATGATTCCAGTGCTTAAAAGTGATAAAACCTTGATGGAATGGCAAGCAGGTCTAAATAAATTTATTTGGAATGGGAAAAAACCAAGAGTTAAACTTAAAATCATGCAAGTTGTTCGTGAAAGAGGTGGCCTCAAAGTTCCAAACCTACGTTTATACTATGAGGCAGCGGTGTTGACACAAGTGGGTGACTGGTTTGGAAAAACGAAAACAGAAATTTTGAATATAGAAGGCCATGATCTGGAATTTGGTTGGCATGCATATTTATTCTATGAAGATAAGTTGGACAGAGTATTCAACAGTCACATTTTGAGACATGCTTTGATGAGAGTTTGGAAGAAGCACCAGCTTCAATTGGATTACAAAATACCTTTGTGGTTGGAAATTGGGCAGATTATGCCAAATATAAAGTCACTCGGGGGGATTTTATATAAGGAGATGCTTTTTAATTATGGGGGCAAATGGATTTTGAAATCTTTGAATATGCTGTTGGAAGAAGGGACGAATTTAACTTGGTTGCAGTACCTTCAACTTCAAGCGAGATGGAGAGAAGATCAGAAAATTGGACTAATGTCGCATGAAGAAGATTTGGTGACTCAGATAAAATGTAAAGGGCCGATGCATATTAAGCGAGTGTATAATTTATTGCTAGAAAGAGATTCAGAGGGTGAATTAGTTAAAGATTGTATGATAAAATGGGCACAAAATTTTGCAGAACCAGTAATGGAAACATGGGAAAAGATTTGGGTCCAGAATGTTAAGTTTACACAAGCACAGAATGTGAGGGAAAACTTTTATAAGATGTTTATACAGATGGCATTTAGATCCAAAAAAATTATCATGTATGTATCCAAATGTTCAACCTAAATGTTGGAGGTGTGATTTTTTGGATGCAACATATTTTCATATTTGGTGGACTTGCAGAAAATTGAAAACATTTTGGATTAAACTTTGGTGGGTTATGCAGAACATTTTGAAGAAGAAGCTTGAATTTTCTCCTCAGTTTTTTTTGCTGGGGATAGTTAAGGATTGTTCACTGGCTGAAACGAGATTGATCTTATATATGACTACTGCAGCTAGGCTACTGATTGGTCAATACTGGAAAAAAGATAGTGTACCTACCATAGAGGAATGGATATTGAAGATGTCTAATTTTGCAGAAATGGCTAAGATTACTGCATACCTAAAAGACAGGACCCATGCAGTTTTTGCTAAGGAGTGGAAGAAATGGGTAGAGTATATGCAGAATAAATATCAAAGTAAGAAGTTTCAATTAGCATTTGACTCATAATTATATCTATTAATTATTTTATTATATATTTGATATATTTTTATTATGTTATATATTTATATTAACATTTATACATTATAATGTCAAAAATAAGTTTATATACTTGATAGATTAGCCTTATTTTATCTAATTTTTTAAAAAAAGAAATTTATGATGTATTGTTTGAATTTTATATACTTTTTTAAATAACATTACTAAGATTGAATATTGAGAATTATATTTAATGTTTAACATTTATATGAAATTTTTTTCTAAAATTTATGATGCTCAAAATTAGTTTTTTTTTATATATTTGTCATATTTGTAATATTTGTTAGATTGCCATAAGTTTTTACAAATGATTTATGGTTATTATATATTTGATTAGGGGGGTAAAAGATGTTAGAAGTCTGGATTAATTTTTTATTACTTAAGGTTAAACTTGTTATATTTTTAGCTAGATCTCACTTAATTTTTTTTTCTTTTGTTGTTTGATGTTGATTGATACATATGATTGGTTAATAGTGGAAGTCAGGGGGGGAAGGGGGGAGGGATAGGGGGAAAGGGAGGGGGTGGTAGTTGGGTGGGGGGATTGGGGCGGGAAAGGGGTATAAAAATTGTATTGTAAAACTTTTTCAATAAAAAAAAAGATCCTTTATCTACTGTTCGCATGTATTTTCCTTGTATTCCTGTCTGAACCAGGTAAGAAACAAAATTAGTGATAATTTAACAAAGATTGATAACTCACTATTTTCTAAACAAACATGAATATCATTGAAAGCAGGATTATCTTCAACATCTTTTTGTTTTACTTTATAGAAATAGCTTTGAACTCTGTGGGCTATCGACAACATGAGCATCCAAATATTTGAAAAACATGACATTGATTTTTCTTTTGCGTTAAAACTCGAGATTCAGGAAATTATCAGGCATCGAGGAGGGGCTGGAAAATTAATTCATTGATTCACTATTTTCGAAAGAACTTTGTTAGGGGTTTTGTTTATTTTTGTTGATTTGCTTGACTTTGATATTGGTTTACCAAATTCTCAGCAAAATATGTTCTATTTGAATAAAGAGGCACAATAGAGAAACAGTTTGGTCTAGTGATTAAAGCAAAAAGACTACAAATCTGAAAACTGAATTCCAGTCCCACCCTTAGACATGAAAGCTGACTAGGTGAATTTGGACCAGTCTCTCCTTCATAAATCAAACCTCCTCACAGTCTTGGTGCTTTGCAGAATATGAGAGGATGAAAGACTATTAAATGAAACCTGGCTGGTCTGTCTGTCTGCCTTTCTGTGTCTGCCTGTCTGCCCGCCTCTCTCTCTCTCTCTCTCTCCCCCTTAAATTATTTTTTTTAAAATGAAGATGGAAAAAATAAAAGATAGATATTAATCATCTAGTTAATATATTTGTACTTAATGTGGGAAAAAGAGAAGAAATTGCAGCAAAATAACACAAATGCACAGCATTTCAAGGGCAGAAAAGAACAGTGATAGAAACATTAAGAGAAGGGGGACAATGCCAGGCTCTGAAGTTTAAAGGAAGTTAACCCTTCTCTCTCAAGATTTTCACCCAGCAGAACTGACCACTGTAACTCAGTATTGTTTTCTACCAAGCAAGGATCCACAGTAATACTGGAGAGAAATATATCACAGCAAGGGCTTCCCTTCAAGTGAACCAGATTATTTCTTCCCTCCTACCTTAATAGATTTAGGTTTACCAGCTAATTCATCTCTGAACCAGATTTCATACCTGGGTTAATAGCTGATGTATTTGAGCTGCTGCAGGGAGATCAGCAGAAATGGATTCCTGTGGTCAGAGAAAACTTGCTGTAGTCCTGGGAATCCTGCAATTCTGTAGAAGAAGGAAGTGTCTTGGAAGGAAAAATGTATTTAAATATTAAGGAATCTTTACTCATTGTTTACATGTTTCCTCTTTTTATTTTCATAGGGAATGCCCACCACCTCTGTGCTCGTCAAGGAGGACTCTGCTATCGCATACGGTGTCCTCCTAGCCACATAAGCCTTGGGCAAGTGGACTGTCGATATGGATGGAAATGCTGCAAACCGTAAGAAAATTCTCCTCTAATAGAGATACTACATTGAGATTATCTGCCTGAAATTATTGGCATTGACTAAACTTTGCAAAAAACTGAAATTACCTTAAACTCACTTTGATCAATCTATTATTTTATCTCATTTGTATAGCCTGAATGGAAAATGATGCCATCTCCATCTACCACCCTGGATGTCTTCAAGATATGGCCAATAACCTGAGGTTACCACCTGCTATCGCTTTATCTTCCTTTATATAAATCAGATGACTACCCATCAAACTCTTAAAATATTTATGCATTGAAGTAAAATTTGGCAAATATTTCTTGAAATAAAGCAACATGAGCATTGCAGGCATTGTGCAACTTCTTTAAAAGGGACCTGGAGCAATATATTCCTATGGGGGAGAGAGAGGGAGGCATCTCTTTGCCTACACTTCATGTGAAAGTTGTTACCTGCTTTTCAACCACATATTATGCTATAATTACACACAGTCTCATTCTTCCCCTTCTGTTTATTTATTGTAATGGTTAGTTTGCGACTGAGGTTTTCCAGCTGATATAGTTCTTAGCAATTTAAAAAAACACAAAGCCCTTATTTCAAAGTGCTACAAAGTATTGTGTTACACTCTCAGCTCAAAGACTAAACCCAAAGCATCCTCATAGAGAAATAAAGACTGCAGAAGAGAGTTTCTGTTGTGGCTCCATTGCCTGAGCCTGGGCTATCGACAGATGCAGACTCTGAGAGTGAGGGAGAGGAGTTGGCAAGGCCTCCCTCTCCAGGACCCTCCTCTCTGGCAATGCCTCCGGAGGACACTGAAGGCCAAGAGATAGGCCCAGAGCCAAGCACGTTCCCGCAGCCACAGGTGGACAGCGACGAAGGAGATAAGTGCTGGCTGGATCCTCGACAGCAGCGCAGGGAGAAGCATGCGCAGCAGAGGAAGAGGCGTGCCAGAGATTAGCTGAGTCACTGGACCATTCCTCACAGGGTATAAATGTGGGTGTGGTGGCCGGCTCAGTTTGTGATGAGCAAAAAACTAGAAACTATCCATAGTCTCTGTGTTACTGGAACTCTGCCTGCCTTATTAGACTGCATTCAGAATAATCATTGTATTGCTGGGACTTTGCCTGCCTTATCGGAATGCTTTCAGTCTAATCTTTGTTTTGTGTGAGTAAAGTCTGAATTGGCAGCCAGCCACTGGGTTGCTGCCAGCTTTATCTTCAAAGACTTTGTCATGTGGCTTATTAACTCCGGCCCGTCTGTGGGGGTGCATGTGTGAGACAGGGACAGAACAGTTTCCAGAAAAGCTGTGTGCCTTCTATGTATCTTTCATCTTCCATAGATTCTCAGGCAGGAAGAATAGCCCCCAAGATGACAGATTGCACCCTTTGTTCCTCCCAGTCAGACTTTATACAAATAGAGGATAATGTAACCTCCCTGTATGCTCAGCAGTTAACTATGCTAAATACTCATGGAAATGACTCAGCTAAATGTGTCCCTTTACAATGATGAAGCCATATGTACAAGTTTTGTTCACCATTTTTAAAATAGTCTGTTGATTTTCTTTTCTGCCATAAAACTGCAGACTTTATATTCTGTGTATGTGTGTGTTAGGACATGATTTGAGCCTAACAGATTATCCAGGCAATATATGTGTTCTGTGACTTTAAGGTTTAATGCTGCATCATGCTGTAATGCTGAGTCATGCTGTAATTAGTTGTAAACGTATTTAAGAAAGGTACTGTAATGTATTCAGATGATGATAAGCTGCCATTGTGCTATAAAGCAACCATGGTGGTTGCCATGTTAACATAGAACCTTCAAGTCATGATGATATCAGGCTTTATCCTGAAAAGGAGCAGAAGGCTTGGAAGAAGGCAATGAGTAAGGAAATTAATTCATTGACTGAACTAGATGTTTATGAGAATGTAAAATTGCCACCTGGTGAGAAATTAATAGGTTGTAGATGGGTTTACAAAATTAAGAAAAGTATAGATGGGACAGTAACCCATAAAGCTCGCCTTGTAGCTCAAGGTTTTTCTCAGACTGAAAAAGATTTCGATGAGGTTTTTGCTCCTAGTTTACATGCTAGTACTTTAAGAACAATGCTGGTATGGACGGCTAAGAACAAATATAGTATTAACCATATAGATGTGGAGACGGCATACTTGCATGCTCCATTAAGGCACACCATCTATATGAGGAAGCCTTTAGGATTTGAAACACAAAACCAAACTGATTGTTGGAAGCTAAAGAAAAGCCTTTATGGTTTGAAACAATCAGGGTTTGAGTGGAACCAATGTATAGTTACAGAGCTAAATAAGATCGGTTTTCATGAAGGTGTAGCGGATAAATATCTCTTTAAAAGAGAAAATAATGGGTTAGTTTCATTTTTGTTATTGTTTACAGATGACATAGCTATAATAACTAAAACTGACAAGGAAGCCATAGATATTGTTAAACAGTTATAAACTAAATTTAAGATCAGAAATTTAGGAAATATCAGGCATTATTTGGGACTAGATATTAGTCAAATAGCTAGAGGTTATAAAATATCTCAATCTAGCAAAATTAGCCAAATGTTGAAGCGTTATGGCATGGAACTATGTAAGCCAGCCAAGATGCCTATGGCACAGGATTTTCAACAGGAAGAAGGAGCCTGAGTAGCGTAGGGGAGTAATGCCTCCTACAAAGGCAGCATTTAAGATCCAGCTGCTGCAATTACTTGCGAGTTCAATCCCAGGCAGGCTCAAGGTCGACTCAGCCTTCCATCCTTTATAAAGTGGGTAAATTGAGGACCCAGTTTGTTGGGGGCAATAAGCTGACTTTGTATAAATATAAATATACAAAAGTATGAAGGCTATTACTTAACGCATTGTAAGCCGCCCTGAGTTTCCGGAGAAGGGTGGCATATAAATCAAATTTTTTAAAAAAGAAAAGAAATCCAAAGTCCTAAATTTAGTAAGAAGATCTACCAGTCTCTTATAGGTAGTCTATCTTATATAAGCAATTGGTCGAGACCTGATATATCATTTGGAGTAAACCAATTAGCGAGGTATAATGCAGAGCCAACTGATAGGCATTGGCAGGCCGCAAAGTGTATACTAAGATATCTGAAAATGACGATGCATTATGCATTGTATTTAGAACCTAACCAAGATTTAATACTGAGCACATATGCTGATGCCAGTTTCGCTACTGATGTGACCACTAGAAAGTCTACATTGGGTATAGCTATAATGTTAGGCAATTGTTTGATTGGCTGGAAATCAATTTGTCAAAAACATATTAGTCTATCTACTATGGAGGCAGAATTTTCATGTTTATCACTGGTATGCACAGATCTGATTTATTACAAACAACTAATGATGGATATTGGTTTAAAGATGGATTATCCAATTGTAATACATGAGGACAACCAAGCTGCTATAAAAATGGCAACTGATTTAGCAGTTAAAACAAGATCTAAATATACTGACATTCGGTATCTGAATGTTTGCCAAAGTATCCAAAGCAACATGGTTAAACTGGAATATTGTATGTCGGAAGATAATATTGCTGATAATTTTACCAAAGCTCCAGGCGCTGTCAAACATAAAGCGTGTTGTGAAAGCTATGGATTGAGGATCTAAACTGTATATATTGGCCTGTCCAAAGGGGAGAATGTCAGGACATGATTTGAGCCTAACAGATTGTCCAGGCAATATATGTGTGCTGTGACTTTAAGGTTTAATGCTGCATCATGCTGTAATGCTGAGTCATGCTGTAATTAGTTGTAAATGTATTTAGGAAAGGTACTGTAATGTATTCAGATGATTATAAGCTGCCATTGTGCTATCATCGTGGGTGGGTGGGTGGGTGGATCTGCTACCATCCGGGTCTGTGAACCAGAATGGGCTTGTCATTCTACCAACTACTGTTTGTGTGGTGAGAAGCTTTTTGTGATTTAACTGGCAAGGACTTGGACTGTTTGAAAGACTATGACATTGTTTATTTCCATTATAAAGAAAACTTTTGATAAATCAGTTTGCACGTATCTCTTATTCCATTGCTCTCAGCAACATTTCTCTGTGCACTATACTGCGTTGGTTGCTAACACAACAACAATATCCTTAACAATGTGCACATGTGAGCGAAGCGAGCACGCGCACGCAGCCCCGTTGCAAACTGGTAGTAAAGGTAAATAGAACCCACCCCTGCCTGGGAGCAGTATATTCATTTGACTATGTGAATGTGTCTGTCTGTTTGTCTGTCATATATCTTTGCCTACATTTCAATGTGGAAGCTGTTTCCTGCTCTCCAACCACACATTTTGCCACAAAATGACACAGTCTTGTTCTTCCTCATTTGTTTATTTATTGAAGTGGTTATTTTGCCACTGAGGTCTTCCAGCTGATTTGGTTGCTTGAGCAGCAGTAGTGCAAAATCAAATTTAAAAAATTAACTAAGACCCCACAATGGAGCATAAAAACCCAGCCTATGCTGATACTTTAGAATCTATTAAAATTCTTTTTTCAAGCTAAATATCATGGGATAGTACTTAGAAAAAGAATGCCTTTGTCTGATGACTCAGTATCAGCATAAGCTGGGGCTTGGTAAAAGAATGGAAAATGTAGCAAGAGGAAATCTGCATGAGATAGAGGTTCTTTTCTTTGACCATTCTTTTTGTTAAATGGATAGACCAGCAGATGTATGCTATTAATTTTACTCACCAGCGTAAAACAAATGAAAACACTGCAGTGCAATAAAAGTACCAGAGAGTAGTTCGGGTAGGATATATTATAAAACACATACAGAGAGACACAGAAGGAGGGAGGGAGAGGGGGAAGGGAGAGAAGGAGAGAGCATGCAACCAAATGAGGGACACTATTGTGGACACTATAATTTATTTATTTATTTATTTGTTTGTTTGTTTGTTTAGATTTGTATACCGCCCTTCTCCTTGCGGACTCAGGGCGGTGAACAGCCAAATAAAAATAGTACACAAAAGTTAAAAAATTTCTTAAAAAAGCATATAACTTTGGCTAAAAATTTAAAACCATTAACCCTTAAATATTTAAAATACCCAACCCTATAATACAGATCTTAAAAATTCAGCGGGGTCAGGCTAGACCAGAAAGCTGAAAGAGATGAGTTTTCAGGGCCCGACGAAAAGTCCGGAGGTCAGCAATTGTTCTCAGTTCTGGAGGAAGGGTAGGGGCTGCCACAGAGAAGGCCCTCCCCCTGGGGGTCGCCAGCCGGCATTGTCTGGCTGACGGCACCCTGAGGAGACCCTCTCTGTGGGAACGCACCGGCCGGTGGGAGGCTATTGGCGGCAGAAGGCGGTCCCGTAAGTACCCTGGTCCTAAGCCATGGAGCGCTTTAAAGGTGGTCACCAACACCTTGAAACGCACCCAGAAGTCCACCGGTAGCCAATGCAGCTCGCGCAGGAGAGGTGTCACATGGGAGCGTCCCATCGCTCCCATAATCCCCCGCGCGGCCGCATTCTGCACTAGTTGGAGCCTCCGGGTGCACCCCAAGGGGAGCCTCATGTAGAGAGCATTGCAGTAGTCCAGGTGAGAGGTGACGAGTGCCTGAGTGACTGTGCGTAGGGAGTCCCGATCTAGAAAGGGCCGCAACTGGCGTATCAGGCGAACCTGATAGAAAGCTCCCCTGGCCACAGCTGTCGTGTGATCCTCCAAAGACAGCCGTGGGTCCAGGAGGACGCCCAAGTTGTGCACCCTTTCCATGGGGGCCAATGATTCGCCCCCAATAACCAGCGATGGTGTCAGCTGGCTATATCGGGACGCCGGCAGCCACAGCCACTCGGTCTTGGTTTATATAATATAATTTATATAATTTTATATAATATATATATATAATATATATATAATTTATATATAATATAATATAATATAATTATATATAATATTATATAATTTATATAATACCTATGCTGATAAAGGGATGTGATCTAATGATATGCACAAGTGAAAATATAATTTGCAAAAGCAGAATGTACACAAAAGTGTAAGAAACATAATCAGAAATCAAGTCTGAACCCACCTAATTTTCCTTCCATTCAAGTCTTGTTCACTTACTTTCCAATTCTCCTTTATTACAGTGACTAAATTTAAAAAGGGATACAAATATTCAACTTACAACAAAATAATTTAACCGCATGTACTCAAGTATGCCTATAAATTCTTAAAATCCGAACTATGAATCATAGATCACCGAAAAGACTTATTAAAATACAAATAGTAATTAACATGTGTGCCTAAGACTAATTGTTTACAAATATTCACCGCCATTATACAAAACCTGGCTATCATATGGGATAGAGTCTCCTTATTTGGAAGCTCTATCTCATATAAATAGAAGAAAGCTAATATAAATTTCCTCAAGCTGACCTGAAGGAAAAGGGGACAAAGGAAAGATAAAGAAAAGATAAACCTTCTTCAGGGCTGCCACACATAGTGGATGGGCATGCTTTGGGAAATGGGAGGGTGGTTGGATGGAGACAGGGTGAGATGTATAGCCATAGCAACATTCTTTTCCCTGGGAGTCAAGGACGTTCAGCCTGCACCTGGAAAGGAATGACTAGGAAACAACTTCAGTTGGGACGGTGACCTGATTAGTCCATGTGATGGGCATGTGAGTGCATGGGAAGGGTCTTTGATTTTACTTTGGGTGGGGAAAACCCGGGGACTTTCAGATTCAGGTTTTCCCAGATGTGCCAATATGACATCTCTACTAAAATGGAACTTTGAGGAAAATGCCTGCCTTGGAGTTTTACTTTTGCTGGGGGTGTTACTTGGAACCCCGACAAAGGCTCCACACCCATTTTGCAATATTCAGGTGACCCTGAGGATATAGATAAACCTTCAAGTAGCCTCAATCACTCTTAAAAGAATGCTAACAAGCAGGTCACTGCAAGGAATATAAATCCTTCTATCCTCCATCATTTGGTCAGAGATGAAAAGGCTTCTTGAATGAGAAGTGAAATGTCTCCGGGGGGGGAGGGGGGACGACAAAGTCTAGTTGCCTTTTGAAAAAGCACTTTTAGGACAACCATGACCTGAATGACTGAGAATCTCCAGAGACTTTAAGGACTTTATTTTTTTCTAGAGAAAATAGAACTGAATAAATAGCAAAATAGCAACACTAAATAGTAAAAATCATGGAACCAGGTTATTTGAGGGACCACCTCTTCCTGATTTTATATATATACAGGAATCTGCTGAGGGGAAGATGTTGATGTGATTGCTTGAATAGAAGTAGTACAAAACCAAACTTAAAACTATTAGCTAAGACCACACAATGGGACATAACTAATTCTGGGATAATATCAGGAGCTCGACATTATTTCTGATTTACTTGAGATTATTTTTTTTCAAGCTAAATACCATGGGGTACTAACTTAGAATAATAAATTCTTCGTCTGATCACTCACTATCAGCATTGACTGGGTCTTGGTAAAAGAAAGGAAGATGTAGCAATAGGAAATCTCCATGAGAGAAAGGATCTTTTTCTGGACTATTCTTTTTGTTAAATAGACAGACTAACAGATGCATGTTATTCATTTTAGTGACCCGCATAAAACAAATATAAAAAACTACACAATAAAATTAAATTATTGGATGTTGAGTCAGATATAACCTGATAAAGGTAAAGGTAAAGGTTCCCCTCGCATATATGTGTCAGTCGTTCCTGACTCTAGGGGGCAGCACTGTCCGAAGATGTCTCCAAGGTCATGTGGCCGGCATGACTAAACACCAAAGGTGCACAGAACGCTGTTACCTTCTCACCAAAAATTGTTTCTATTTTTTTCTACTTGCATTTTTTACGTGCTTTCGGACTGCTAGGTTGGCAGAAGCTGGGACAAGTAATGGGAGCTCACCCCATTACCCGGCATTGGGGATTTGAACTGCTGAACTGCCGACCTTTCAATCGACAAGCTCAGTGTCTTAGCCACTGAGCCACCACATCCCTATAACCTGATACAGACACACAAATAGGAGGGATATTATTGTGGACACTATTATAACTGCTAATAAAGGGGTGTAATCTAACAATGTACACAGATAAAAATATAATTTGCCAAACCAATTTGCACACAACCCTAAACCTACTTAATCCCCCCCCCTTAAATTTCTTCATTCACTTACCACTCCTCCTTTTTTACAGTGTCTAAATTTATAAGGAGATGTAAATATTCAACTTGTGACAAAATAATTTAAGCCATGGACACTAATCTTCCTATAAAATATTAAAATTTGAACTATGAATCTGAGTTCACTGAAAAGAATTATTGAAATACAAATAGTCATTACCAATGTAAGCCTAGGACCAATTGTTTACACATGTTTGCTGCTGTTTATCTGCCTTTTTACTGCAGCAATTCTTGATAACATGGGAAGGGTACATGTCACACAAAAATCACTGAGTTAATTTTTCATCTACAGTAGATTTCCCTTTTCCATTTTTATCCATATCTATCACATTTAGGGACATTTTTCAGTTCAATTCTATCACAGTAGGAAGGGCAAAGGAGGTGGGATAGTCTAATATACCCCAAATTGTTTTTCTATTTCCTCTAGCAGTTTTCGTTCAATAGAATAAAGGGAGTCCATGGGAACAGTGTGGAATTCCTATACCTACTAAATCTTTCTGATGATTAAGTAACAAAGCCTATTTCTATAACAGGTAAATACAGACTTTCCTCAAGTAGGAAGCCCATAATTATGTTTCAGGTAAATATTGAACTGCCATATTTAGAATAAAATAACAGAGTTGGAAAGTCTTCAAGTCCAACCCCCTGCTTAGGCAGGAAACTCTACATAATTTCAGACAAATTATTGTCCATTCTTTTCTTAAAAACTTCCAGTGTTAGAGCATTCACAACTTCTGGAGGCAAGTTGTTCTACTGATTAATTATTCTAACTGTCAGGACATTTCTCCTTAGTTCTAAAATCCATTTCGTTTGGATCTAAGACTAGGTAGACTATATAACTGCATAATCAGGTCATGAGATATCCTCATTTCCCTCTCTGCACACACTCATTACAAAAGACAATTGGCTAATTCTAGGATAATATCAGGAGCTCAACATTATTTCTAGATCTCAAGGCACTTTTAGAGATACGGTTGGATTCCACCTGCTTCCTGTGGTTCTGAAGCAAAGAACTGCATTATTAAGCATTGAAAGAACTGATTAGCTGCCAGTTTTACCATTTTCAGTCTCTCTTTCTTTACTGTCTAAGGTGTGACAAGTCTGACATTAAGCCAGATCTGCAGTAGTGATCCTTGTTTGATATGGTGACTGTGCATGGTATGTCTAACCATGAGAATGAGCAGGAGGAGATGGAGTCCTGGTGTTAGCTCGGCGCCGGAAAGAAACGCGACTCAGCTGTTCATTCAGAACCTTTATTAAGAGTGCAAACTGAACTGCCGGCTGGGCTGCTGAGCCTCCTTATATCCTGCTCAGGCATGCCCACCGGCCAATGACAACAGTTTAAACCTCCCGCCGGTGGGATCGACCAATCCCCCGGCAGATGTCCTTATAAGGACATAACACCCCTCCCCTCCTAGTCCTTAGTCCATCAGTCCGTGTGCGCGATCACGTACTCGCGCAGGTAGGCGGGACGCCTGACAGTTCTGCCGGACCTGCGCGGCCCCGTCGGTGGGTTGATGTTGCTCCGGACGGGTCGAGCCCCTGCTGGCTCCGGCTCCCCCGTTCGGGAATCTCCGGACTCCGCGTGCTGTCCCCGGGTTGCGCCGCCGTCAGTCCGGTGGCCCTCCGGGCTGTTCCAGTTGCCGCAGTCGGGAGACGGTCGTCTGAACCTCGGTACGGTTCCCGGGTCCTCGTCCGGTGTCCAGGGTGCCCCCAGGTCAGGGGGTGCGGCGGCTGTCCCCGTGGGTTGACCCCCGGGTGGGGGTGGTTGCGACGGTCCCATCTTGGTCTCTCCGGGTCGGTCTGCCTTGCCGGGGTAGGGTAGGACTCCCTTTTGGGGTTGTTGTTGTCCTACCCTGCCGGGGTGGCGGCGTCCTTCCAGGCTGGGGTGTAGTCGGCCCTCGTCTTCTGGGTGCGGTAGGTCTACCCCGCGGGGTCGTGGCTGGCCTACCTCATCGGGGTGGGGTAGGCCTACCTCGTCAGTCGGTGGCTGGCCTACCCTGTCTGGTCAGTGCGGGCCTACCTCGTCGGGGTGGGGCAGGCCTACCTCATCGGGGTGGTTTTCCTCGACCTCCTCGATTCCCCTCCACCTTTTCCGGAGCTGGTCGATGTGTCGCCGGCAGGTGCGGCCGTCGTCCAGCTCGACCTCGTAGGACCTTGGGCCTGTCACCCTCACGATCTGACCCTTGAGCCACTTCGGATCGGCCTGAAAGTTTAGCGCGAAAATCAAATCTCCGCAGGCGAAGCTTCTTGACGGCTGTGGTTTGTTCGGCTTGTCTTTCGGGTTGTACATCGGGTGCAGGCGATCTAGCGGTGAGCGCAGCTTCCTCCCCATCAGTAGCTCTGCCGGGCTTTTCTTTGTTGTGGTGTGGGGAGTGATGTGTTGGGTCAAGAGGAACTGGTCGATTTGTTCCTGCCAGTCCCCATTTCCCATTCTGGTCAGTGTCTCTTTAGTTAGCCTCACCATTTTCTCGGCCTGTCCATTTCCGGCCGGTCTGTAAGGGGCGATGAGGGCGTGCCTGATTCCGTGGCCGGCCAGGAACTCTTCCATCGCCTTCGCCGTCAGCTGTGGCCCATTGTCGGAGACGAGGGTGTCCGGAAGGCCGTGCGTGGCGAAGAGTCGTCGTAGGGCTCTGATGGTGGCTTCCGTCGTTGTGGAGGGCATGGCTATAACTTCGAGCCACTTCGAGAATGCGTCGACCACGATCAGGAGGGATTTCCCATTCATCGGCCCGGCGAAATCGATGTGGATTCGTGACCACGGTCCGGATGGTTGTTCCCACTCAGTTGGCTGTGCTTGCGGGGGTGCTGGTCTCGTTGCCTGGCACGGGTCACATCTGGCAATCCACGCCTCAATGTCTTTGTCTAAGGCGGGCCACCAGACGTAACTCCGTGCTAGGGCCTTCATTCTGACGATCCCCGGGTGGCCGCAGTGGAGGGTTTGCAAAGTCCGTGTTTGTAATGAGGGGGGGATGACCACTCGGTCGCCCCAGAGGAGGCAGCCCTGCATTGTGGTGAGTTCTTGTTGCCTTCTCTGGTATGGGGCAAGTTCTTTCTTCTGGGCTTCTTCTGGCCAGCCCCGCAGAACCCAGGATAAAACTTGCCTGAGGATCCTGTCTTTTGCGGTGTGCTGTGCCACCGTGGATGAGGACACCGGGCTGGACTGGTCATCGTCGATGTGGTGGAGGCCGAGTGTGGGTGCTGGATCCTCGATCTGCTCTTTCAGCGGGCACCTGCTGAGGCCGTCGGCGTTTCCGATGACTTTTCCGGGCCGGTGGACCAGGCGGTAGTTGTAGCCCGACAGGAAGATGGCCCAGCGTGTCATCCTGGGTGACATGAAGGTTGGGGTGGGTTTGTCCCCCGCGAGGAGGCCTAGCAAGGGTTTGTGGTCGGTGACGATTGTAAACGTTCTTCCGTATACGTATTCATGGAATCGCTTTACGCCTGCCACCATCACTAGCGCCTCCTTGTCGATCTGGCCATAGTTCCTCTCGGCTGGTGACATTGTCTTGGAGAAGAATGCAATTGGTGCTTCTGTTCCATTCGGTAGTTGGTGGCTTAGGACGGCCCCGACCCCGTAGGGTGAGGCGTCGCAGGTCAAGGTTAACGGTAGCTCTCCGTTGTACTGGATGAGGAGGCTGTCGGAGGATAGGAGTCTTTTGGCTTTCTGGAAAGCTTCCTCTTCTTCGCTCCCCCACTTCCAAGGTGCCGCCTTTCCTAGGAGTCGGTGTAGTGGTTCAGCAACGGTGGCTTTCTGTCGTAAGAACACACTATAGAAATTAAGTAGTCCCAGAAAAGCCTGAAGCTCCGTTTTATTTTGGGGGGGCTGGAGCCTCGTGTATAGCCCTCACCTTGTTTTTAGTGGGGTGGATGCCCTGGCTATCAATTAAATAGCCCAGGAACTCGACTTCCCTGACTCCGATCACGCACTTGTCCCGTCGGACCCGTAGTCCCTTCGCCTGGAACCGCTGCAGGGCAAGCCTGAGCCGTTCCATTAGTTGGGATTCCGATGACCCTGAGACTAGGACGTCATCAAAGTAGGGCACTACCCCTGGAATGCCTTGGAGAAGGCGTTCCATCATCGATTGAAAAATCCCCGGGGCGGCACTGACTCCGAATTGGAGCCTGTTGCATTTAAAGGCGCACCGGTGCGTGACAATCGTTTGCGCCTCCGCAGTTGTCTGGTCCACTGGCAGCTGCTGATACGTCTGTGCCAGGTCCAGTTTGGCGAAAATTGATCCTTTGCCTAGTGAGTGCAACAGATGTTGCACCACTGGCACCGGATATGCGCTCTGCTGCAACGCATGGTTGATTGTGCACTTATAATCAGCGCAGATGCGCACTGATCCATCTGGCTTCATGGGGGTCACAATGGGGGTCTCCCATGCAGCGTGATCGATCGGTTCGAGGATGCCCTGGGTGATTAGTTTATCCAATTGTGCATCCACTTTTGGTCTAAGGGCAAACGGGACTCTGCGGGGCTTTAGCCGAATTGGGTTGATTTGGGGGTCTAAATTTAGTGAAATGGGTTTCCCCAAGAATTTACCTAAGCTCCCGTCGAAGACGTCCTGGAAGTCTTCTAGGAGTTTGTCGAGTTGGCTAGTCCTGATTTGGTTTATTCCGCCAATTGTGAGCCCTAGTGGCCTGAACCACTCCACTCCAAGTAGGGTCGGTCGGGTGTCCTTGACGACGGCGATGGGGAGGTCTCCGTTGAAGTCTTTGTATTGCACCCTGATGTTTGTGCGTCCCAGGATGCCAATGGGGTGGCCACCGAAATCTACCAGCTTCGCCTGGATTGGCTTCAATTGTCCCTTTGCGATGTTGGGCTGGAGTTTCTTGAGGTTATGCCAGGCAATGATGGAGAATGGCGAGCCAGAGTCTATTTCCATGGGGCATGGTGCCCCTTCCACGTGGACGGTCACGTGGAATTTTTCGGATCCCTCAGCTGCGGTGTGTGCGATGGTCGTCTTGTTGACTTGCCGGCCGTTGGATTGCCGCTCGTCGTTCCGCCTCGGCTGCTGGGATCGTCTAGATGACCTTTGGTATTTGCGGTCCACAGGTCTTTGCCGCTCAAATGTTGGTTCTGCCGCTCTGCAGGCCTCGGCGATGTGGCCTTTCCGTCCGCAGCGTCGGCAGGTTGCGTCTCGCCAGCGACATCTGGCGCGAGGGTGGTCCCCCTTGCAGCTGGCGCATCTGTCCTCCCGGCTGCCATCTTGGTGGTTTTCCCGCCTTTGGGGCCTCGTGACCTTGTGGACGGCCATTTCCCCATCTGACTCCGAGCACGTGGAGATGTCCTCGGATGACTGCGGGTGGTCTCTGTGGATCTTGTGGATCCCTTTTGATCGTCGCATCGCTGCTGCCGCTCTGTCAGACGTTTCCGCCGTGGTAGCTTCTTCGATGACGTCCTTGAGGGAGATCTTTTTCCGGCTGAGGAACTTCTTTTGGACTGAGCAGTCCCTCATGCCGAAGACGATCCAGTCTTGCAGCTGGACGTCCACGTTTTCGAACTCACAGCTGGCCGTGATCTTCCGGAGCGCCGATACGAACTCCTTGAAAGTTTCCCCTTCGCGCTGATTCTGTTGATGGAATTCGAAGCGGTTGGCTAGAGGAGTGCTCGTGGGCGCGTAGTGTTCTTGGAGGACGTCTTGGAGCTCGGACCATGGCATCTGTTTGATGTCTCTGGGTGCCACGAGGTCCATCGCCATCTCCAGAACTTCGGATCCGCAGTGGGCCAGGAAGAGAGCCCTCTTCCTGTTGTCATCCAAGTCTGTGAAGCCGCTGCCCACCAGGAATTGTCGGAATCGCACCATGAAGGACTTCCATTTTTCTTGGCTTGGGTTGAATGGAGCCAGAGAAATTTAGGGTCCCGACATGGTTCAGTGACTTGCTCAAGTGATTCAGCTCTTGGATGGCGGTTGTGGTCGTGCTGCTGCTCATCGGTTCTTCTTCAGTCCTTTGTCGCCAGTGTTAGCTCGGCGCCGGAAAGAAACGCGACTCAGCTGTTCATTCAGAACCTTTATTAAGAGTGCAAACTGAACTGCCGGCTGGGCTGCTGAGCCTCCTTATATCCTGCTCAGGCATGCCCACCGGCCAATGACAACAGTTTAAACCTCCCGCCGGTGGGATCGACCAATCCCCCGGCGGATGTCCTTATAAGGACATAACACCTGGGAAGAAGACATTTCAAGCCCCAGGAGCAGTGAGGGCTACCCCAAACTCAGGAAAACTTTGACGTGGGTGTTATGTGAACAACCTCATGGAGTTGTATTTCAGAGCTGAATATGAGTGCAGTGACCTTGTCATCTTCTCTAAAGCTTTTTCAAAGTGTGGGATATCCTGAGGGTCCCTTATGCAAGCTCTAATTGAGCTTCATGTGCTTTTCAAGAGGAAAGAAGAGCAGTAACAGACAAAGAAATTAACATAAAGAAAAGAGAGAAATACAGAGCAAAATCAGATACCAAAGTTTAAAGGAATTAATCATTCACAGTAAAAGTCTCCATCCAAAGCACCCAGGAGAAATCAGTCATTCTAACTCCAGGTTATTTCTTAGCAAACAAGAAATAATAATGGAAATAAATATATCACAAATATATATAAACCAGATTTTCCCTCCTTACTATCTTAATAGATACAGACATAACAGCCAATTCAATTCTAAGCCATGTTTCAAATTTGTCTTCAGATCAAATTTATTTGGGCCGCTGCAGGAAGATCAGGAGAAATGGATTCTTCTGGTTAAAGGAAACTGCCTGAAGTTGTAAGAATCCTGCAGTTCTGTAGAAGATGATATTTTGGAAGAGAAAAGGGATCTAACTACCAAGGTATTTTTAGTCATTCACATTTCTCCTCTTTTTCTTTTTATAGGGATTGCCAGCCAATTCTGTTTCAGTCAAAATGAAACCAAGGACTAAAGTTAAACTTTTACAAGAAACAAAAGAAAGAGGAGGGTTTGGCATACCAGATTGGGAATTATACCACCAAGCAGCAATGCTTACTTGGGTAGTTGAATGGATAAATTTTAAAAATAAAAGATTGTTAATGCTAGAGGGCCACAACCTCCAACTAGGATGGCACACATTTTTGTGGTATGGGTATGAGACAGGCTTTACTGGAGACATGGAATAAATTTACAATAAAGCAGAACTACATGAAGGTTCCAATTCGGTTATCTACATTAGAAGCGCTAGTCCATCCAAATTTAATTAATCAGGGAAAATGTGTCACCTATAAGGATATTATAAACAAAGAAGGGGGACTGAAATCGAGGCAAGAATTAAAAAAACAAGGGTAGAATTGGAGTGGTGGTCCTATTTACAAATACAAACATGTTATTTGAAAGACATGAAACAGTGGGGCATTAATAGGAAATTAGTGACAGTAGATACTATTTTCTGGGGACAAATGATAAATTGGTAAAGAAAATCTATAAATTCCTATTGGATTATAAAATGGAAGAAGAGCAGGGGAAGGAAACGACGGTGGCATAGGCAATAAATTTTGGATATAATATACAATTGGAAAAATGGCAAGAATTATAGGAGGGAAACAGGAAAATAACATTTATTTATTTATTTATTTATTTATTTACTTACTTACTTACTTACTTACTTACTTACTTACTTACTTACTTACTTATTTATTTATTTCTTGGTTCAATTTATATGCTGCCCTTCTCCAGAGACTCAGGGCGGCTTACAATGTGTTAAGAAATAGCCTTCATACTTTTGTATATACCTGCTTAGTAGGGCTTTCGCCCCACCCCAAGCGGTGTTCTTTTTATACAAAGTCAGCTTATTGCCCCCCAATCCGGGTCCTCATTTTACCTATCTCAAAATGATGGAAGGCTGAGTCAACCTTGACCCTGGTGAGATTTGAACTTGCAGTAATTGCAGGCATCTGGTGCTACTTAACAGCACTTTAATCTGCTGTGCCACCAAGGCCCTTTGGCAATACTGTACAAAGAAAATGTATACAGGATGTTCTATAGGTGGCACTTTCCGCCAGCGAGATTGGCAAAAATGTTTAGAACTTTATCACCAAAATGTTAGAAATGCAACCATGAATTGGGCACATACTATCATATGTGGTGGTTATGTAAAAGGGCAAAGGAGTATTGACAGAAGATTTATTTATGGTTGGTGGAAATAACTGGAGAAGAAATAGAATATAAACTAGAACTATTCCTATTGGGAATTATAAATGCGAAATACAGTAAAGGGCTAACTTACTTAATAATACATATTATAACAACAGCAAGGATGAGTTTTGCCCAAAATTGGAAAAATAAGGAAACTCCTCTAGAAGATGAAGTGATTTTAAAAAATTTGATATGTGAGGAAATGAACAAATTAACCCTGGAATTGAAAAATAAAGGCGAGTCAGAATACTGTGAGATATGGAATAAATTTTATCAATGGTTGGAACAGAAAAGAGGGCAAAAAAAACAAAAACTGACTAGAATTCATAAAATGGAAAATTAAAGTTATGTATGCAACTACAATAGAATGATAATGGATAAAACAAATGTATATGTAATATAGATAGAAGAAGGATGTCTTTATATATGTAAATACTGAACAGACTAATTGTATATAAGCAATAAGGCAGGGTGAAATGCTCCCGGTTTGGACCGGATTGCCTGATCTGGTAGCAATGGAGGCGGGTGGTTCGGAGAACCGGTAGCAAAATTCCCCCCCCCCCCCATGCCTAGCTGAGCTGCACAATCATCGGAGGCTTTTTTTTTTAAAGCATTTTTTCTGCAAACTCTTCGGCCAAGCTGAGTTGCCTGATCGTCAGAGGCATTTAATGAAAAAAAGCCTCTGCCAATCAGGCAATTCAACTGGGATTGTCAGAGCCTTTTGAAAGCATATTTTTACAACCTTTTCGCCAAAAAGGTTATAGAAAAAATGGTTTTAAAAGTAAAAAAAAATTGGCCATGCCCACCCAGTTACCCCCACACCAAGACACGCACACAGAACCACTAGTAATAAATTTTAGATTTCACCAATGCAATAAGGTATATATGATACTTTCATTTTAGTATATGTGGCAAAGAGAATGCCAGGACGGTTACACCATTTCCAATGTTTTAATATGTGTGTAATAAAACTTTACACACAAAAACAGTGTCTGTATTTGCAAAACATACTAAGCTAATACAAATAAAGAGTAATAGCTGTGATTCTTTTTTAAAAATGCATCCTGCTTTCCCCAGCATACAGTATGCCTGGCTGTTTAAAGGATTGGGATTGTCCAGTAGGTTGGTGGTGCTGGGTAAGGTAAGGACAATCTCTTGTAATAGAGATGCAAGAAAAGTATTTTGAGCTATTTTGCCTGATATTGTTTGTATTCATAAAACATTGCAAAGCATTAATGTAAACAGGAAGAGGCTCTCAAGGAAAATACTGTGTAAAAAGAAAGGTGGAAGAGAAAAAGTTTGTGGTTCATGTGGCAGAAAATACCTTAAATCCATTTGATCAACTATTATTTTATCTCACAGCTATAGACTCCATTGTGGAAAATAACACCGTCTCTGTCTACCACCATGGATCTCTTCAGGATAGTGAGCCAAGAGGCAGCCAACATAAGCAACTTCTTCCTTACAGGTTGACTACAAGCAGAAATATGAGTGCAGAGACAAGATTTCTCCTTCAAAATATGTCAAATACTGAATTCAGCATGTTTTAAAGTAGTCAAGTGCTGCGGTATGACTGTATTAGGCTTTTTTATTATTATGTATTTATTTTGTCGAGTACATATTAGATAATATATATAAGTATAAGCATGAATTGAATACATAAAATGAATACAATTAACGGAAACATTAGGACAGGGACAGTAGGTACTCTGGTGCTCTTATGCGTGCCCCTTACAGACCTCTTAGATCACCTCCATGAGTTATTTAGAAAAAAATATAAAGATAGAATAAAAAAATTTAAGCCAAACATAAATTGTTCACAAAGCCCTTACACTATTGATCTGGTCCAAAACAAAAGTGAAATATTTTCCTACTCTATTGATATAAAACTAATTCAAAAAAGATTATTTTCATATTTATTGCACATGTCAGTGGATTTTCAGAAAAGTTGGAAATCATTGCAGTGTCACTTCTTTAAAGGGACTCTGACATGCACTATATAATTTCTCTGGTTTTGTCCTGTTTAGTTTAAGGTCCTAATTAATGGGCTTATTGATATGTTACATTATAAAATAAAATCTTAATATGTTTTGGAGAAGGGAAATAAAGTTTAGAGATGTTTAATAAAAGGTATGGCCTCTTCAGATACCTCATAGTTGAAACAGCAGCAGGAGACATCTATTGTACCAAGCACTGACTGACTATGCAACTGGTAGAATCCAGCTTTCCTTCTCAGTTTCAGTTCAGCACTCTGGGTGGCTAAGAATCTCCATAGACAGTTTGAGTTATTTTTAAAAAGTAAAGATGGGATGAAAATAAATAGTAATCATCTAGTGAATCTATTTATGTTGAATTTATAAAAAAGAGAAGAGATTGGAATATTAATTCATTGATTCACTATTCTCAATAGAACTTCACTGGGAGTTTTGTTGTAGCTTGTTTTCATTGGTTTGTTTTAGTTTTGGTTTATTTATTTATTTATTTATTTATTAAGCTTGTATGCCACCCTCTCTTTGACAAGGACTCAGGGCGGCTCACAGGTATAATGCTGGGACATGGTGGCTCAGTGGCTAAGACGCTGAGCTTGTCGATCGAAAGGTCGGCAGTTCAGCGATTCAAATCCCTAGTGCCACATAATGGATAATGGGACAATGTTACTTGTCCCAGCTACTGCGAACCTAGTAGTTCAAAAGCACATAAAAAATGCAAGTAGAAAAATAGGGACCACCTTTGATGGGAAGGTAACAGCATTTAGTCATGCTGGCCACATGACCACAGAGACATCTTCGGACAGTGCTGGCTCTTCGGCTTTGAAACGGAGATGAGCATCACCCTCTAGAGTTGGGAATGACTAGCACATATGTGTGGGGGGAACCTTTACCTTTACCTATAATGCTGGGAAAGATAGAAGAAAAGAAAGGAAGAGAACATCCAGCTACCATATAAATGGATTCAGTTGCATTACTGATGATGCACCATTGGTAGAACCAAAAAAATTAAATCATGGATTTAATCTATCCATGTGGGTGCTAACCGTCAACACTGACTTGATGAAACATAATCAGTCAGGATGACCAGTGTATGATGGTACTGCCTGCATCCAAACTTATAGTGTAAATATGCCACAAGAGTTAGAATAAACAGCCTTTTCACTCTGGAAGGAGAAAAGACATTACTCTTTCAGCTATGTTCTTTCCACAAACAGTTATTCCATGTTACTCAAGGACTGTCAACAGTCTCGGCTTAATGCAATATTAACCATAGAAATAGCTGTTGCAATCTGCATTCTTGAGATCCTGCAACTTTGGGTGTTAGAGGATTTCACAGAACTTCTCTGTGGTGATCTAACATTGTTGCTATAGCAAGTGAGACAACTTTTTTCTCTGTTGTTCTTACAACCCTTTCCTTTTGCAAATTAGAAGCCAGGATATTTCTGAATTTGTCTACAACAGAATGAGAATTATACAAGGAAAGGAAAAATGAATCAATTATATCTTTATCAATGATCCCCTTAGGCAGAAAGCAATAATATTTCAGAAAACTGCAGATAAAGTTTCATATAATTCCTTACTTATATTACTTCATGATTACTTTCATTTCTGAAAGCAAGTAGGAGACAAATTATAAAAAAAAAAGAAAAATACAGTGGGGTATATTTATTTCAGTTCAAATTTTTGAAAGAAATACTGGTAGTGTTTTATGTTTTATTGAATATGTTTTACAGTTTTTAAAATGATTTTATTGAGAGCATCCTAGAGTTGTCTGAGACGTAAGTGGCTATATAAATGCTTTAAATAAATATTTTTCTTTGTAGGACCCCAGTTGTTAGTGAGTAGCCTAGGATCACCCCTTTTTTCATCCCAATATTTCTATTCTCTAAACTTTCTTAGCCATTTGGAAGTAAATGTCAGGCTTGGAGGAAGCAGAGAAAGACCCATCAATTGGATGAGTAGATAGATTCAAGTGCCAATATACAATGAGCTTATTAGAGTTGTTGCATCAGAGTGTGATCATTAGGGCTGAGCAATGCTTTTAATTGCATTCCAAAGAAAGGCTTTAGGACTGCAAGACCAGCACCTCTCAATGAGTTGCCCTAACCATAACCCATCTTAGTAAAACACATAGCTCTCATTCAAATTGCTACAAAGTACTGTGTCACACTCTCAACCCAAGAACTAAACCCAAAGCATCTCCATAGAAACTGCAGAGGTCTATCGCAATTTCAACAGGATAGTGTGCCAGAAAGGCTTGGGGCCTCTATACATTTTGCATCCTGATCAGGCTTCATACACACATAGCATAACATAAGCTCCCCATATACTTGGCACCTATTGGCTAACTATGCAAAATAGTCATGGAGTTGACATGACTAAATGAGTACCTTTATTGCAAAAAAGAACAATGCCACCATAGTATGTTATAAATCTCAGGAACGTTTGAAAAATAGTCTATTGGTTTTCTTTTCTGCCATAAAACTTTGAGAGAGAGAGAGAGAGAGGGGGGGGGGAGCATAAAGGTTTCTGTTGACTTAACAGTTCTCTCTAGTGCACAAACCATTGGTGACTCCCTCACCATCTTTATTCATCTGCAGGAAATCAGACTTGGATGAAGCAAGATAGGAAGAGTATTGACAGCTTTCACTTTTGCTGTTGTAGAGCTTGAAGTTTATCATGGAAAGCCACAAAACAAATCATTGGATAATGAGAACAATTTCTCACTTGAGGGACAAGTGCACAGACTCAAATTATCCTACTTGGAAATATTACCTGCAGCCTAGCTCTCTAGAGAAAGCTCTAATGCTGGGAAAGGTAGAAAGAATGAGATGAAGTGGACAACCAATTGCAGCATTGATGGATTCAAATACTGGAGTGATGATGCACTATTCGAAGAGCTCAAAGATCAAGTTAGGCACAAATTGTCATGGAGAAAATTTATCTATGCAAGTGCTAAGAGTCAACATCAACTTTATGACACATAATTAATCAATCAGGATGATCAGTGTATGATTGGATGGCACTTCCTTCAGCCAAGAAATGTGGTGCAAATATGTCAAAAAAGACAGAATACAGAGCCCCTTCATACTGGAAGGAGAAAGAAAAGCTACAAATAAGTTTCAGCTATGTTCTTTCCACAAACATTTATTAAATGTTACTCAACGACCATCAAAAGTTTCATCTTAATGCAAGACTAAATGTAGAAATGGCTATTGCAAACTGTGTTCTTGAGATACTGCAATTTTGTGTGCTATAGAGGTTTACAGAAATGCTCTATGGTTACATAACTTTGTTGCTACAACAAGTGAGGCAACCACCAAGACACTCACCCAAAATGAACATGGAAATTGAAATGCTTGGTCTGCTTGCTACTTATACTGGAAGAAAAGCATGAGACTCTGGCATGAGATTAAACTATTTTCCAACAATGTAATGATCACAGCTTCTTTTCTATTAGTATTAGTGACACTAATAAAACACCTTCTCTTGCCCTGAATTAAACATTACCCTGTGATAAGATGGGTGGCCAATAAATTTGATAAGTAGGTAAATACAGATAGATGTGAGAGAGAGAAAAAGAGAGAGAGAGATTGAAATTTTTCCTTCACACAATCATTCATTCAGTCACTAGCACTTTGTTGAGATTCAAACCTTATTCAAGTTTTGGTGTATTCGGGTCTTTTCCCGAGTAAGATTGAGAGTATCTTGATGACATTTTGACGAGGTCCCACTCGAAACGTTGCCAAGATACTCTCAATCTTACATGGGAAAAGACCCGAATACACCAAAGCTTGCATACCTCTACCCATAAAAATCTATGAAATCAAACCTTATTCCTGTCAATAATGCAGGAATAATGCATAATGCAGATAATATAAGAAGATAAGAATGAAAAAAATGTAACTTTAAGTCTGGGGAGAGAGTCAGATTGATGTTGTGTTTAGTGCACCTGCCTTAGGCCAGAAACCAGCTGAATGACTTTGGGTCAGCCACTTCTTTCAGCCCAAATCACTGGAATCTATTGAGGAAAATATGTGCTGAAAGGAATACAATGGTACCTCAGTCCTCGTTGCTGCAATTTGTTCTTGAAGATGCAATGAATACTAAAATGGATGGGTTTTAGAGCAGAGAAGGGCAGCATTAGAAACATTAAGAGAAGAGGGAGAAAGCCAAAAGAAAAGCAGGTTCTGAAGTTCAAAGGAAGTTAATTAATCTCATTCAGCATCTTCATCCAAAAGACCCAGGAGAACCACCCACTGTAACTCAACATTATTTCCCAGCAAGCAAGGATCCATGGGAATACTGGAGAAAAATATATCACAGCAAGGTCTTTCTTTGATGTGGACCAGATTTTTTTCCTTCCTTGATAGATTCAGGCATGCCAGCCAATTCAACTCTGGCCCACATTTCAAACCTGTGTTGATATATATTTGGGCTGCTGCAGGGAAATCAGCAGAAATGGATTCCTCTGGTCAGAGGGAACTTCCTGAATCCATAGGAATCCTGCAGTTCTGCAGAAGAAGGTTGGAAGGAAAAATGGATCTAAATATCAAGGTATCTTTACTCATCATTCACCTGTCTCCTCTTTTTCTTTTCATAGGGAATACCACCCATTGCTGTCATAGTAGAAGACAGTGCTTTTGCATTTTGTTGCCTGTTACCAGTTAAGGGCAAAAGGACTGTCCAAGGGGATGGATATGCTGTATACAGCAAGAAAAATGTCCTCTAATAGAGATACCACAGACAGGTATTTTGAGATATTCTGCCTGATATTGTTTGCATTCATAAAGTATTGCAAAGCATTGACATGAACAGGAAAAGGGTTTCAAGGAAAATACTGTGTAAAAAAGTAAGGCAGAACAGAATAGATTGTGGTTCACATGGCAGAAAATACCTTAAATCCATGTTGATCAACGTATTATTTTATCTCATTTCTATGGCACCAGTGGGAAGTAATGCCATCTCTATATAGCACCATGAATATCGTCAAGATCTGGACAACGACCTGACATCATTGCCTGCTATTGCTTTATCTTTCTTTATGTAAAATAGATTGCTATCTATCAAACTCTGAAACATTTATGCATGAAGTAAAATTTGCAAATATTTCTTGAAATAAATAAATAAATAAAACCAAAGGAACATTGCAAACTTCTTTAAGAGAGACTGGGGGCAGCATGTTCACATCACTATCTCTGTGTGTGAGAGAGAGAAAGAGAGAGAAGTATATCTCTTTGCTACATTTCAGTGTGGAAGGCATTCATTGTTCTTCAACAACTTAGTATGACATAACGTCACATTGTCTTGTTCTTCCCCATTTGTGTATTTATTCATGCAGTTATTTTGCCATTGAGGTCTTCCAGTTGACATGGTTGCTTGAACAGAAGTACTACAAAAGGAAACTTAAACCTATCAGCTAAGACCACACAATGAAACATAAAAGAATCTCTTAAGATTATTTTTTTTCAAGCTAAATACCATGGGATACTACTTAGAACCATGATGGCGAACCTATGGCACGGATGCCACAGGTGGCACGTGGAGCCATATTGGTGGGCACATGAGCTCAGCTCCAGCACCCATGTGTGCACCAGCCAGCTGATTTTCGGGCCTTCTGGGCCCGACAGAAGTCAGGAAACACACTGTTTCCAGCCTCCGGAGGGCTTCTGTGGGGGTGGGGAAGGCCTAGAAAGGCTCTGTAGCCTGGGTCAAGCGAAAAATGGGCCTACTGGGCCCACCATGCCATTGTGTGCCAAAAGAAGGGGCAGCACAGGGGGGCAGGGCGCATAGAATTATGGATGTGGGCACGCGTGTGTGTGACCCCATCATACTCCCCCTGCTTTTGGCACACAGTGGCAAAAAGGTTAGCCATCACTGCCTTAGTATAACAGTGTCTTTGTCTGATGACTCAGTATCAGTATAGACTGGAGCTTGATAAAAGAATGAAAACGCAGCAATAGGAAATCTGCATGAGAAAGAGTGCTTGTCCCTGGACTATTCTTTTTGTTAAATGGACAGATTGACAGATGTATGTTATTCATTTTAGTGATCAGCATAAAACAGATTGAAAGGCTACACAGTAAAATGAAATTATCAAAGGGTGAGTAAGATAGGGTGGGAGGGAGGGAGAGAGGGAGAGAGCGGCAACAACTAAGGGATACTATTTTGGGCACTAACTATGATAATAAAGGGGTGTGATCTAACAATATACACAGATTAAAATATAATTTGCAAAACCAGTATTCACACAAGCCTCAACCTACTTAATTCCCTCCTCCCTAAGTTTTGTTCACTCACTTTCAACTTCTCCTTTATTGCAGTGTCTAAATTTATAAGAGCATTTAAATATTTAACTTCTGACAAAATAATTTAACCTCATTGACACAAATCTTCTGATAAAATTTTAACATCTGAGGTGTGAAACAGACTTCACTGAAAAGAATTATTAAAATAGAAATAGTTATTTACCAATATAAACCGAGGATTTGTTCTTCATGTCAGCCCTGGAGCCATCTTTAACTTGGTATCTTCAGGGCTGCCACAATGGTGGATGGGCAAGCTGTAGGAACAGGAGGGGGTGGAGACAGTGTGGGGTGTATAGCCATAACAACATTTTCCCTTGGGAATCAAGGATGTTCAGCCTGCACCTGGAGAGGCATGACTGGAAGTCAACTACAGTTGGGACAGTGACATGATTGGACCATGTGATGCCCATGTGAATCAGGGAAAGGAACTTTGATTTACTTTGGGTGGGGAAAACCCGGGGGCTTTAGATTCGGGTTTTCCCAGATGGGTCAATATGACATCTCTAATAAATTCAAGCTTTGAAGAAAATGCCTGCCAAGACTGCCATCTGCCTCCTCTCTATGGGGCCCAAGGGGACATAGATGCCCTCATACACACCGGCTGCACCAGGTGCCTAATCAGCCTCCCAGCCATCCAAAAGCTGGGATAGACATGAAATCCCTGGGTCGCCCCGTACGCTTTGAGCAAGTTGATGGGACACTAGTAAGTAGAGCCCCAGCCACTCTAGTCTTGGAGCTCCAGTTAGACTGGAGATGGGATGCCATTAGGAACTCATACGCTTCATGGTAACCCTGAAGATGACTGAATCACTCATCCTGGCTAGACAAACGAGGCCAAGCCATTACGTGGGAAGATAGCTACTGAAAGCTAAAAATAGACATTGGCCCACTGCCACCACTCCCTCAGGCCAAAGCTCAACAGGTTCTGCCCCCTGAAAGCCCTGGCTGGGGAGAGAGCACTGCAACCATGACGAATTACCCACCAGGATGCTCCCAGGTGTCCAAAGAGTATAGAGACCTGGCGGATGCTTTCAGTGAGCACAAAGGTAACTTCTTCCCTCCACACCACCCTACCAATTGCACAACAGAATTTGTGCCAGGAGCCAAGCTGCCAAAGCCCAAGATCAGGGGGGTATTCACTTAACTTCGCTACCAGTTTGCAAATGTGAGTGTGCTACTCATACATCCAAATGAAGATGGAAATAGAAACTCTTGCTATTTACACTGGAACAAAAGCTTGTATTTGGCACGAAGATAAAGTGTTTTCCAACCAAGTAATAGTTGCAACTCCACCATCTCAGTGAAACCAATATTCCCTTGCTCTGTATTTAAAAACTAGTAGATTGTGGTCTACTTTGTTCAATGCCTTACTATGCTTGGACTTATGTAGTCCGAGTAATCCTCTAATTTTGTCATTTTGTCAAAGAATGAAGTAAGGTTTGTCTATCAAGATTTGTTTTTGATACATACAGTGGACATGTTGATTTCTAGTTTTAGCTTTGTGAGCTTTATTTTATTTTACTTTATTATTTTATTTATTTATGCTCCATCTTGCTCCATCAAGATGTCATTCTGAATCCTAAACCTAAACCTAATTCACAAAAATAAAATATTTTTTTTTTGTCTCTTTGATTTTAAGCAGGGTCTTAGAGGGAAGAAAGAAATTGTTTTGCTCTCTCTCCCCACTACTACCCTTTCTGAATTACTGGCTCCCATTGCCAACTGTGGAGATTTCTCTCAAGCATTCCATCCCACAGATAATAGATGAGCAGCAGCTGGATAGAAAGCTGAGGAGGGCAGTGGGCTGTCAACTTTTCCCCTTTCTACTCCCTTATGGGGTAAAACATTTTCCTTTGACAGTCAAACACTAACATAGTCAGCCCAATTAGGATGGTGAGGAAGGATGTCCCAATTAAAATTCCGGGATGGGAGCCTAAAGAATAACTTTCTGGCTCAAACCTCAAACAAGGATATTCAAAGAAGGGGAATCATCCACAGAAATAGCCTCAACCCTATTGAAGACGTTTCTATTTCAGCAAGATTGGCTGGCTTTAAAAGATTTTAATGGGTTTATTTTAGTGAGGGGTTTTAAATTTGGGGGAAGCGAAACATTGATTTAATTATGTTTTAAATTATTTTAACTTTCATATTCCATGTATTTTAATTTTTGGCTGTTTACCGCCCTGAGTCCATCAGAAGAAGGGCGGTATACAAATTTAATAAATGAAATGAAATAAAATCCTCAAGGCAAAGCTTAGGAAATGTGGCTGAATAACCACCTCCTCCACTCATTGCCAGGAATGTATCCTGAACCCAATCCTTTCCATCCATTGCTCATCAACAACCAGGCTCAATACCTGACTCCATTGTGGACTGTATCAGAATGCCTTTTCACTGCAACAATTCTTTGCATCTTGATTGTTCACCACAGTTTACAGGCTGCAAAGAATTTGTTGACTCTCTGTGTAGGTATATGTTCTATTTCTTCTTCTCATCCCTCACTTTTACAATCTTTTCTCAAACCAATTGTATCGTGTATAGGGAGGAGAAACAAAACTTGTGTAATATATACTGGAAAGTTTTCTCTTTTCCATAGCAGTTCTCTTGAATCTGAATAAAACGTCTGTGGGATGGATGTTTAATTCTTACACTTAAATCTGTTGCTGTGCCAGATAAATACATTTTATATTTTTTTATTTTCACATTTATTAAATTTGTTTTCTGGTCTTCTTGCTGCAATCTTCCTTCAGTTGGTAGACCACAACCATTGGTGTCCCAGGCAAATGTTGAACAGTCATATTTAGTTTGGGTCTAAGACTAGGTTGACTCTTTAATTAAGGCTGAGTATTGAGGTGTACGGTGGCCTAGTGATGAAGACGCTGACCTCAAACTCAGAAGGTTGAGAGTTCGATTCCATTCTCTCCTTCTAGATTTCAGTTAAGCTTCTGTGTTCTACAGGACTCTTCATAACTCGAGAATACGTTTGTCTGAGAAGGAAAAGAAAAAATATCTGCTGTGAACTTGGCCTGGGGTCAGGAAGGGTATCCAGCCAGTAAATGTTCAGCTCCACCTAGTCGCCCCAACTCTACCACAAATTAAGGAATTAAAAAATAGATTTTAAGTAACTAGGTCAACAGGCTCATGGACTTGTATTTCACTTCGAAACCATTTTTAAATTTCTATAGCATTCAAGGCAACTGGATGCAACGCTTCAGAACCAGCAAAAGTTATAGAATAACTGTATTGGAAGGGACCTTCAAGGTCTTCTAGTCCAACCCTGCTCAAGCAGGAGACCGAATGCCATTCCAGACAAATGGCTGTCCAAACTCTTCTTAAAGGTCTCCTTCATTCTAGGTTGGATATCTCTTTGATAAGTTCCATCCATTACTTCTTGTCCTACTTTCAGGTGTTTTGGAGTTTGGTTGACCCCCCCCCCCTTTCTGTGATAGTCCCTCAAATATTGGAAATCTACTACCTAGTCCTTCTGTTCATTAGACTGGACATGTCCAGTTTCTGCAAACATTCATTGTATGTTTTAGTCTCCAGCCACCTAATGATCTTTGTTCTTCTTCTCTGCAACCTTCCTAAACTCTAAACATCTTTTTTCTATCATGTTAACTAAAACTGGATACAGTGTTCCAGGTGTTTTCTTAGCAAAGCAGTATAAAGCTGCACTAATGCTTCACATGTCCTTGATACGATCCCTCTGTTGAAGCAGTTTAAAATTGCATCAGCCATTTTGGCAGCTGTCACAGGCTGTTGGTTCATATGTAAGTGGCTGTCCGCTAATAAGAAGTATGACCCCATGGAATTCTTTGTGGCTGAAGCAGCAAAAAATATCTAATATACCTAATACTGAAAGAATACACAGCTTGTAGAACTCAGCTCTCTTTCCTGATTTCAGTTAAGCTTCTGTGTCCTGCACGACTCCTCATAATTCTAGCTTCTACTTCTGAGTGCTACAAACACCCACCAAGAAGCACATCCAGCTGTTTTACCAAAAATTATGTCTCCCATGACTGCAGTGGCAATAGCAGATTTCTAATATTTGGTTCTAAGAGATCTTCCCATACTCCAACCATTAGAGAATACGACTGAGCATTATCTTTCTTGCCTGAGTTTGGGAAGTATTTCAGCAAAGACTTTTATTTTTCCCATTGGGACGTGGCAAGTTCTGAGGCTCCAAACTTTTACAACCATAGCAGGTTAGCTGTTAAACTCATTCCCCTGCTCTTCCAAGGCCTTTTGCAACAGCAAAGCCACAGGAACGTTTCAATATAAAGACGATGCACCGATGCCTTTTGTAAGAACAGTAAAAATAATACCTAAGAGTATTTGCAATATTTCACTGACATGACATGATGCAATTATCAACACTCTATAAATAGAGAGCTGTGTTCACTCCCAGGAGTAAGATTTGGTCCAGAACCAAACCGAGCATGAAGATCCTTAATTTGCTGTTCGCAATCCTTTTTGTTGCATTCCTGTATGAACCAGGTAAGAAATAAAATTACTCATAATTTAGAGAGATTGATAACTCACTACTTTCTATGCAAGTATGATCATCACTGAAAGCAGGGTAATCTTCAACCTATTCTTTTTGTTTTACTTTTAAGAAATAGATTGAACAGTATAGAATATTGAAAACATGAGCCTCCAAATATTTGAAAAATATGCCATTAATTTTTCTTTTGCATTAAAACTCAAGATCCTATAAATGATCAGGCATCAAGGAGGGGCTGGAAAATTAATTCATTGATTCACTATTCTCAACAAAACCTCACTGGGGCTTTTGCTGTTGTAGCTTTTCATTGGTTTCGTTCCTTTTAGTTTTGTTTTACCAAATTCTCAACAAAATGTGGCCTATTTGAATAAAGAGGCACAAAAGAGAGCCAGTTTGGTCTAGTGATTAAAGCCAAAGGCTAGAAACCTCGTGACTGAGGTCTAATCCCACTTTAGGCATGAAAGCTGGCTGGTTGAATGTGGACCAGTCTCTCTCTCAATCCGAACGTCTACACAGGGTTGATCTTGTGGAGAGAAAAGGAGGAGGAAGGAGTACTAGATGCATTCACCATCTAGAGTTATATTTTTAAAAGATAGAGATGGGATAAAAATAATAAATAAATATTAATCATCTACTGAATTTGTCTGTACTTAATATGGAGAAAAAGAGAAGAAATTGAAGCAAAGTGCCACAAATGCATAGCTTTTCAAGAGCAGAAAAGAGCAGTGATAGAAACATTAAGAGGAGAGAGAGAAAGCCAAAGGAAAACCAGGTCCTGAAGTTTAAAGGAAGTTAACTCTTCTCACTCAAGGTTTTCATCCAGAAGAACCAGCCACTGTCACTCAGCATTATTTCCTAGCAAGCCAGGATCCGTTGTAATAATGGAGAGAAATACAGGCTACCACAGCAAGGTCTTCCCTTGGTATGAAGCAGATTTTTTCCCCGTACTATCTTAACACTGTAGATACAGATACCAGGCAAATCAAAATTAAGCAAGACTTCAAACTTGGGTTCATACTGGATTTATGTGGGCTACTATAGGGAGATGAGCAGAAATGGATTTTTCCATTTAAAGGGAACTCATAGGAATCCTGCAATTCTGCAGAAGAAGGTGGTGGAAGAAAAAAGCATATAAATTGCAAGGTATCTTTACTCATCATTTACATTTCTCCTCTTTTTTGTTATAGGGATTGCCGGCCAAAACTGCCGTGTAGGAGTAGTGAGGGGATTTTGCACTTTCCGTTGGCGCAACGGCTGTATTAGGAGTGTTAATTGTCAAAGAAATTGGTGGTGCTGTCCAGGGTGAGAAAAATCTCTAATACAGATATACAGATATTCTGGTATTGTTTGCATTCAAAAAGCATTGCAAAGCACTGATGTTTTGAGGAAAAGGGTTTCGAGGAAAATACCATGTAAAAATAAGGGCAGAAGAGAATCATTTTATGATTCATGTGGCAGAAAATACCTTAAATCCACTTTGAACAACTGTTATTTTATTTCATTTGTACAGATATGGAAAATAATGCCATCTCCATGGATGGATACCATGGATGTCTTGAAGATCTGGCCAATGACCCAACATCACTGCCTGCTACTGCTTTATTTTTCTTTATATAAATAAAATTGCTATCTAGCAAACTCTAAAACATTTATGCATTTAAGAAAAAAATGTCAAATATTTCTTGAAATAAAGCTTTATGAGCATTGCAGATATTGTGCAATTTCTTTAAGAGGGACTGAGGGCGGAAGATTCATATGAGTATGAGAGAGAGAGAGAGAGAGAGAGAGAGAGAGAGAGAGAGAGAGAGAGAGAGAGAGAGACCTACATTTCTATACCTACACTTTCAGTGTAGAAGGTGTTCCCCTTTCTTCAGCAATACATTATTAAACATTAAGTTTCTTTCCAGAGCTGCCTGTTTTATTATTTTCAGTCTCACTAAAATTCAGTGTATCTGTTGTGAATTCACTTCTGTTTTAGATGTTCATCTTTCATGAGGGCCTGTGGAAAGGATACCGAGATAGGGAACTATCTGTAGTCCACAAAAATTGGCTCCACCCTCAAGACAAAGGGTTTTTTCTATCACAGGCAGGGAGAAGAAAGGAGGTTGGATACTCTAATACACCTTGAAGTCTTCTCCTATCTCTTCTAGCACTTCTCATTCAGGTGAATAAGGGAATCCATGGAAAGAGCGAGAAATTCCTATACGTATTTCCAGACAAATGTGGACAATGTATTTGGTTTGAATCTAAAACTAGGTTCTCTGCATTACTAAGTCATAATATTGGGAAGACAGACAGTATAATAGAAGGTGACTAGTGCATCCCTCCGTCTCTATAACATCCATGGCAGCTGACAAGTGAGATCACATGAGAGACCTCATCCCAAGGGCTTTTTCCACACTGGCCAGAAATATCACCCAGGAAGTCTCCTGAATTATGGAAAAGTACATAAGAAAAAGCCACAAAACCAGCAGCACCCTCTGTCATTTCCAATGGGAAGGGTATTTAAAAGCAGCATCAGACTATTTTGACAGAAATTATTTCTCCAATTAAGAAAAATATCTCTCTTTATAGCAGAAGGGAATACCCGAGACAGACTTTTCTTACTAATGCGACTCTCTAATCTGGTACTGCCACTTGGGATAAATGTTGATTGATGGTTAGCTGTTTGTTTCCACCTCCTTCTCCAGATTGTGTTCTCTGCTGTTCTTAAAATGGAGCTGTTAGCCAGTAGCCTAGGACTACCCCTTTGTTGGTCCAGATATTTCTACTCTCCTAAACTTCCTTTGTCCTTTGGAAATAAATGTCAGGTTTGAAAGAGCACAGAGGGACCCATCAATCTGATAAACAGAAAGAATAAAATGCAGTTATACAATGAGCTTATACCACCTGCAACATAGATGGATTTGGTTACATTACTGATGATATACCATTGGTAAAACTCAAGGACTGGATGAGGCAAAAATTGTCATGGAGAAAATACATCTACAGTATGTGTAGAGACTGACTTAATCACACATAATTAATCAATCAGGATGATCAGTCTATGATGACACTGCCCACAGCCAAAAAATGTGGTGAAAATATGCCACAAGAGACAGAATAGATAGCTCCTTCATACTGGAAGGAAAAAGAAGAGTAGTTATGAAGAAGTTTCACATTCATCTTTCAGCTAGGTTCTTTCCACAAATAGTTATTCAAGGTTATTCAAGTAATATCAACGGTTTCTTCTTCATGCAAGATTAAGTGTAGAAATAGCTATTGCATTATATGTCCTTGAGATACCGCCACTCTGGGTGCTATAGAGGTGACAATGTTGCTACAGCAAGTGTTGCTACAGCAAGTGAGGCAACCATCTACTCATACATCCAAATGAAAATGGAAATGGAAACTCTTGCTATTTACATTGGAAGAAAAGCTTGTATTTGGCATGAAGATAGACTGTTTTCCAACCAAGAAATAGTTGCAACTCTACCATCTCAGTGAAACCAATATAATTATATTCCCTTGCTCTGTAGTTGCTGTTGTGGAGAGTAAAGGAGGAGGAAAATAACCTCACTACCTTAAGTTATTTTTAAAAAAATAAAAATGGGATAAAAGTAAAAAAAAAACAATGGATTGTGTCGCAGCGACCGAAAAGGGACTTCCGGTTTCGATCTCTTCGGCGCTGGGCGGTTCGTTTGATCGTCCGCCGCCCCCGCCGCCTGTAGAGCCGCTTTTTTACCTCAAAAGCGGCTTGGAACGCTCCCCCTTTTGCAGTGGGGGGGAGCGAGAGTGGGCAGCAAAGGTTGAGCCCCAGAAGTGCTGCCAGGGTGGTTTCTAAGCCCTGGTAAGCGCTTTTGTTGGGGCTCCCTATTTAAGCTGCTGAAGCTCCGAGCGGCGTGGGACTTCTGCCTGTCAGAACAAGCTGGAGAGGAACCGAAACGAACGAAGCTAATTCCCAAGTGAAAAACAACTAGCTTGGTGAGATCCTCTGATGAATATAAAGTTTTTAATGAGTTCTCTTTAAAATTTGGAAAGCAAGCTGTTTGAAGTTAAAGTGTGTGAAAATGGCGGCTGATTAAAGCAGAGTCAGTGAAAGCGGAAGGAGAAAGTGTAACAAGAAAGCGAAAGTGTGTTTGGCTGTAATTGGACTTTGTTTATTCACAAGTTTTACAAGTTTTTTACAATAATAGTTCTTTAAAGTATCTTTTCTACATAAAAGTTAATGGAACTTGCTCCTCTTTTGTAAACCTGGGGAGATCAGGAAAAGGAGGAAGATTTTTTTCTTTTCTGCCTGGATTTAAGCTCTGTTCAGGCATGACTTCAAAGAGAGCAGGGGGGGATTCCCCCACACACCAAACAAAGGAAAAGCCAGTGTCAGCTTCAAAGCAGTTAAAACAGACACAGGATTGTGATATAGAAGATTTGAAAACATTTATACATAAATATATGGGAGAACTCTCTGGCCAAATGAGTAAATTGGATGAAAGGTTGACTAAAAATCAAAAAGAAATGAAAACAGTGGTGGGGGAAGTTAAGGAGCTGGTGGAAGAAAAAACTGAAGGATTACAGCAGAGTGTAACCAAAGTAGCCACGGTTCTTACTGATGCTCTACTGGTGATTGAGAAAAAAGTGGAGGATTTAAATCTTGAAGTTGAAGCAAACAAAAAGGAAGTAAAAGAACAGATGTTTAAGGTGGGGGTGCAGAGCCAGAGGTTCGAAGAAGAGATTACCATGCTACAATTTCGAAATATGGAATATGCTTTAAGATTAAGAGGCTTAAGAGAAAGTAATCGTGAAAACTTGAGGGCAACCTGTGTGGAAGTGTTGGCGAAGATCCTGAAAGTTGAACCAGAGGTGGTGGATAATAGAATAGACAAGCTGTACAGAGCCAACTCACGTATTGCAAAACAGAGAAATTTGCCAAGAGATGTGGTAATTTACTTTACTGAGAGGAAATTGAGAAATGACATCTTGCAATACTCTTTTCAATCTACGCTTCTACATGGTGGCAATCAAATTGGGGTTTTCAAAGAATTACCACCAAAGATGTTAAGAGACCGGAAAGACTTTGGTTTCCTTGTGAATGAGTTGAAGCGGCGTCAGATTCCATTTAGATGGGATGTCCCTGTTGGTATTGTTTTAAGATTTGAAGATGTGAGATATCGTATCAACTCGGTGGAGAAGGCGGAACAGTTCTATAACAATGTGTTGAAAAAAATTCCTTCACCTCGTTCTTCTACACTTATACCTATTGAAGACATCTCAGTAGAGCAGGTTTTTCAACAGGGACTGCTAAAGGAAGGTCAAGAAGCCCCAAGGGAGGAAATTCTAGGTGCAGCAGGAGGTGTATTAGAAGATTCACTAATAGATATCCCCGAGGTGAAACCAAAGCAATCCAGAGCTACAAGAGAGGTGGAACCGGATTTGGATTTACTGATGCAAGAACCCAAGGATCAACGTATAACCAGAGCGGCAGGGAAGCAACGATTGGAAACATACCAGGAGAAGACACCACAGGAGGAGAAGGAAGCGAATGGGAAAAAGTTATATTCAGAAGCTGTGGGAGGAGCAAGACCGAAGACGTCGGCGGTTGCGGGAACTCTTCGTGAATTGCTTCGAGAGCTTCAGCCATCATCAAAATGATACTTAAAATTTTATCTTGGAATGTGAATGGTTTGAATTCACCGCAGAAGAGAAGAAAAATATTTCACTATTTAAAACAATACAATAATGATGTTGTCTGCTTACAGGAAACTCATATAAGAACCCAGGACCAGAAACTTTTAATCTCAAAAATTGGATTACAATTTATATCTTCTAGTAAGGCCAAAAGAAATGGACTTGTATTTTATATTGCCAAAAGAATACCAGCTAAACTTATAGAAGCGGATGATGAGGGGAGATATGTTGCTGTCGTAATAACTGTACAGAATGTTGAAGTGCTTCTAATTGGCATCTACGCCCCGAACCAGCAACAGGAAAGTTTTTATAAAATGCTGAATGAGAAAATTTTGCAGTGGAATTACAAATCTCTTTTGATCATGGGAGATTGGAACGGGGTGATTGATGTAACATTGGATAAAAAGACATCTGCCAAGAAAGGGAATAAGTTACCACAGACTTTTTTTGCTATGAAAGAGGAATTAGAGTTGAAGGATGTTTGGAGAATTCATCATCCAGATGAATTGGATTTTACTTTTTTCTCAGATAGACATAAATCTTTCTCGAGAATTGATTTTATGTTGGCTACTACTGATTTACTTAATGTAGTGACAAAAACAAAAATTCTTCCTAGAACTTTAACAGATCACAGTCCAGTCTGGATTGAAATGAACCCAGGTAAGAGAGAAAGGAGATCTTGGCGTATGAATGAGAATATCTTCAGATATGAAAAGTATATTAAGGAGTTAAAGGAACAAATTAAAGAATTTTTTTATATTAATTTGAATAAAGGTACACCCATTGAGATAGTTTGGGATGCATGCAAGGCCTATATGAGGGGAGTACTGATACATATGAACTCTAGACATAAAATAACTCGACAGAAGTCGAGGTTGGACTTGGAGACGGAGATAAAGGATAAAGAACAATTGCTTATTAAGAATCCGACTGATGAAAAGGTATTGTTAACTATAAAACTCCTGAAAGATCAATTTCAAATGCTGATGGCTGAACAAACAGCAACTAATCTGCAGTATGCTAAACATAATACTTTTTGTAATGCTAATAAACCTGGCAGATGGTTGGCTTATATTTTGAGGAAACAGCAAAATTCTCGTATGATAAATGCTATTGAGTATAAAGGGAAACGAATACATCAGCAAAACTTAATACACCAAGCCTTTTTAACTTATTATTCGAAATTGTATCAAGCTGATAAAGTTAAAGAAGATCTTATCGATGAATATTTGCAGAAGAAGAGAGTTACAAAAATCTCCAGTGTACAAAGTGACAGACTGGAACGACCTATAACATTGGAAGAGATTATATATGCAATAAAACAATTGAAATTATCTAAAGCTCCTGGGACAGATGGTTTGACAGCAGTTTTTTATAAGACCTTGCAAGAGGAACTGATGGAGCCTCTTAAAGACTTGTTTTGTAATATTCAACAGGGGGGAAAAATACCTCCCTCGTGGAAGACGGCTTTTATATCATTGATACCTAAAGAAGAAGACTCTGCTAAACCTGAAAATTTTAGACCAATATCTCTCCTGAATACGGACTATAAAATTTTTGCTAAAGTATTAGCCAACAGATTGATGCCAGTTATTCAAGATGTGATTCATGAAGACCAAGCTGGTTTTATAGAAGGCAGATACATGAAAGACAATGTCAGGCAACTCATAGATTTGTTGGAATATCTTGATGAAAAGAAACAGATCTCTGCGGTGCTGGTGTTTTTGGATGCGGAGAAAGCCTTTGATCGAGTCAACTGGGATTTTCTAAAAAAGATTTTGCATAAGATGAACTTTGGAGAGCAGTTTACACAAGCAATCTCGGCAATTTATCAAGAACAGACAGCACAGATCATTATTAATGGCAGTTTGACTACTAATTTTAATATACAGAAAGGGACAAGACAAGGCTGCCCATTATCTCCACTATTGTTTATTTTGACGCTAGAAGTGCTGCTGAATGCTCTACGGGACTCGGACAAAATGAGTGGAATAGTTGTAAGGCAAATAGATTACAGAACAAAGGCATTTGCAGATGATCTGATTGTTACCCTAACACGACCTTTGGAATCTATCATACAGATGAAGAACATTATAGAGGAATACGGTCTGGTTTCAGGTTTCAGCCTGAACCAGAAAAAGACTAAGATGATAGTTAAAAATATGTTGGAACCACAAAGGAAAGAGCTTGAAAGGGTGGCAGGCTTTGAAATAGCTACAAAGGTGAAATATTTAGGGGTCCAAGTTGCAGCATCTAATAAAAAACTTTTTCAAAATAACTACGAAGAACTTTGGCATAAGATTCAAAAAGATCTTGATACATGGAAAAAACTGCAACTTTCTCTGCTTGGTAGAATTGCAGCTGTTAAGATGAATGTTCTACCTAGATTTCTGTTTCTGTTTCAAATGATTCCGGTGCTTAAAAATGATAAATATCTGATGGACTGGCAAGCAGGCTTAAACAAATTTATTTGGAGTGGGAAAAAACCAAGAGTTAAATTTAAGATCATGCAAGATATACGTGAACGTGGTGGCCTTAAAGTTCCAAATCTACGTTTATATTATGAAGCAGTAGCATTGATACAGGTCGGAGATTGGATTGGAAAAACCAAAAGAGAGATTTTGAATATAGAAGGCTATGACTTGCAATTTGGATGGCATGCATATCTACTTTATGAAGATAAGAGAGACAGTGTATTTAACAGGCATATTTTAAGACATGCTTTGCTGAGAGTTTGGAAGAAGCACCAGCTTCAATTGGATTACAAAATACCAAAATACCAGTGAGCACAAAGGTAACTTCTTCCCTCCACACCACCCTACCAATTGCACAACAGAATTTGTGCCAGGAGCCAAGCTGCCAAAGCCCAAGATCAGGGGGGTATTCACTTAACTTCGCTACCAGTTTGCAAATGTAAGTGTGCTACTCATACATCCAAATGAAGATGGAAATAGAAACTCTTGCTATTTACACTGGAACAAAAGCTTGTATTTGGCACGAAGATAAAGTGTTTTCCAACCAAGTAATAGTTGCAACTCCACCATCTCAGTGAAACCAATATTCCCTTGCTCTGTATTTAAAAACTAGTAGATTGTGGTCTACTTTGTTCAATGCCTTACTATGCTTGGACTTATGTAGTCTGAGTAATCCTCTAATTTTGTCATTTTGTCAAAGAATGAAGTAAGGTTTGTCTATCAAGATTTGTTTTTGATACATACAGTGGACATGTTGATTTCTAGTTTTAGCTTTGTGAGCTTTATTTTATTTTACTTTATTATTTTATTTATTTATGCTCCATTGGTCCATTGCTCCATCAAGATGTCATTCTGAATCCTAAACCTAAACCTAATTCACAAAAATAAAATATTTTTTTTTGTCTCTTTGATTTTAAGCAGGGTCTTAGAGGGAAGAAAGAAATTGTTTTGCTCTCTCTCCCCACTACTACCCTTTCTGAATTACTGGCTCCCATTGCCAACTGTGGAGATTTCTCTCAAGCATTCCATCCCACAGATAATAGATGAGCAGCAGCTGGATAGAAAGCTGAGGAGGGCAGTGGGCTGTCAACTTTTCCCCTTTCTACTCCCTTATGGGGTAAAACATTTTCCTTTGACAGTCAAACACTAACATAGTCAGCCCAATTAGGATGGTGAGGAAGGATGTCCCAATTAAAATTCCGGGATGGGAGCCTAAAGAATAACTTTCTGGCTCAAACCTCAAACAAGGATATTCAAAGAAGGGGAATCATCCACAGAAATAGCCTCAACCCTATTGAAGACGTTTCTATTTCAGCAAGATTGGCTGGCTTTAAAAGATTTTAATGGGTTTATTTTAGTGAGGGGTTTTAAATTTGGGGGAAGCGAAACATTGATTTAATTATGTTTTAAATTATTTTAACTTTCATATTCCATGTATTTTAATTTTTGGCTGTTTACCGCCCTGAGTCCATCAGAAGAAGGGCGGTATACAAATTTAATAAATGAAATGAAATGAAATCCTCAAGGCAAAGCTTAGGAAATGTGGCTGAATAACCACCTCCTCCACTCATTGCCAGGAATGTATCCTGAACCCAATCCTTTTCATCCATTGCTCATCAACAACCAGGCTCAATACCTGACTCCATTGTGGACTGTATCAGAATGCCTTTTCACTGCAACAATTCTTTGCATCTTGATTGTTCACCACAGTTTACAGGCTGCAAAGAATTTGTTGACTCTCTGCGTAGGTATATGTTCTATTTCTTCTTCTCATCCCTCACTTTTACAATCTTTTCTCAAACCAATTGTATCGTGTATAGGGAGGAGAAACAAAACTTGTGTAATATATACTGGAATGTTTTCTCTTTTCCACAGCAGTTCTCTTGAATCTGAATAAAACGTCTGTGGGACGGAGTTAAGTCTGTTGCTGTGCCAGGTAAATAATTTTATATTTTTTTATTTTCACATTTATTAAATTTGTTTTCTGGTCTTCTTGCTGCAATCTTCCTTTAGTTGGTAGACCACAACCATAGGTGTCCCAGGCAAATGTTGAACAGCCATATTTCGTTTGGGTCTAAGACTAGGTTGACTCTTTAATTAAGGCTGAGTATTGAGGGGCACAGTGGCCTAGTGATGAAGATGCTGACCTCAAACTCAGAAGGTTGAGAGTTCGATTCCATTCTCTCCTTCTAGATTTCAGTTAAGCTTCTGTATCCTACAGGACTCTTCATAACTCGAGAATACGTTTGTCTGAGAAGGAAAAGAAAAAATATCTGCTGTGAACTTGGCCTGGGGTCAGAAAGGGTATCCAGCCAGTAAAAGTTCAGCTCCACCTAGTCGCCCCAACTCTACCCCAAAGTAAGGAATTAAAAAAATAGATTTTAAGTAACTAGGTCAGCAGGCTCATGGACTTGTATTTCACTTTGAAAGCATTTTTAAATTTCTATAGCATTCAAGGCAACTGGATGCAACACTTCACAACCAACAAAAGTTATTGAATAACTGTATTAGAAGGGATTTTTAAGGTCTTCTAGTCCAACCCTGCTCAAGCAGGAAACCGAATGCTATTCCAGACAAATGGCTGTCCAAACTCTTCTTAAAAACCTCCATTGATGGAAGAGCCCAAAACATCTGGAGCCAAATGGTTTCACTGGTGAATTGTTCTCATTCTCAAGAAATGTCTCCTTCATTCGAGGTTGGATATCTTTTTGATAAGTTCCATCCATTACTTCTTGTCCTGCTCTCAGGTGTTTTGGAGTTTGGTTGATCCCCTTTTTTTCTGTGATAGCCCCTCAAATATTGGAAGTCTACTACCATGTCACCCCTAGTCCTTCTATTCATTAGACTGGACATGTGCAGTTTCTGCAAACATTCATTGTATGTTTTAGTCTCCATCCGCCTAATGATCTTTTTTGTTCCTCTCTGTACCCTTCCTAAAGTCTCAACATCTTTTTTTTATCATGTTAACTAAAACTGGATACAGTGTTCCAGGTGTTTTCTTAGCAAAGCAGTATAAAGCTCCACTAACACTTCACATGTCCTTGATACGATCCCTCTGTTGAAGCAACTTAAAATTGCATCAGCCTTTTTGGCAGCTGTCACAGGCTGTTGGTTCATATGTAAGAAGCTGTCCACTAGAAGTCCTAGATCCCTCTCACAGTTGCTGCTATTGAGCCACATATCACCTATTTTGTACCTCTGCAATTGACTTTCCTTGCCTAAGTGTAAAACCATATTTTTCTCATCACAGAAGAAAAGTAAAGTTTAATGCTTTCTATTTTTTTTAAATTTTTTATTGAATTAAAAACATACACACAGAGAAAAAAAAGAACATGAACAGGTACAAGTGAAACAATACACAACATATACAACATTTGAACATGATATCTTATTTCTTAAGAAAATACATCAGTAAATTGTATTTCTCAGTGTATATTCCCACATCTTATATAACGATACTTTTTGAAGTTTTGTTGTAACTCTACTGTATCTCATTTGGTACACAATTTGATTCAAATCTTTTAGAATCATCTTTTTATTTCATTTTCCTTTCCAGCCATTGATACCACTTTGCCAAACCAGGTAGTATTCAGAATCTTCCTTTTCTTGGATTTCTTTAGTGAGTTTGTCCATCTCGGCACATTCCATTACTTTCGATATTATTTTATCTTGTGATGGGATTTCTTCCGATTTCCCTTTTTGTGCGAAAATGATTCTTCTGTGGTCAAAATATGTATAATTAAATATACTGTTTCTTTTTCATAACTATTTGTGAATTTATCTAATAAATATGTTTCCAGTTTTAATGGTATTATTTTGTGTTGTTTTTTCTTCCAGTTGGATTTTAATTTTATGCCAAAATTGTTTTGCTTTTGAACATAAGCACCACATGTGGTAGTATGTCCCATTTTGTATTTTGCATTTCCAGCAAAGTGGGGAAGTGTTGGGAAACATTTTTGAAATCTGTACTGCAGGAAGATGCATCTGTAAAATATCTTATAAGCATTTTCTTTATATGATAATGTCAATTTGCTATTAATTTTCCATAGTTTTTCCCATTTGCTTAGTTCAATGTTATATCCAAAGTTCTTCATCCATGTAATCATATTCTCTTTTACTATTTCCTCTTTTAATTTATATGCAAGTAAAAAATTGTAAATTTTAGTTATTAATTTCTCAATTGGGCCCAGTAATATTTTGTCCAGTTTATAACTTTGGATATAACTTTGGATATGAAATCCATAATTTTCCATGTCCGTTTTGTATCTGGATTTTAATTGTAGTTATGGTCACCAGTCAATTTCTACACCTTGTTCTTTTAATTCTTCTCTTGTTTTTAATTTTCATTCATCATTTAAGAGTTCTTGATATGTTTTCATTTTATTTGTGTCCGTTGTATTTGGGTATATTTGTGCTTCCATTGTTGAAATCCACTGTGGGATTCTATTGTAGTGGTTCTTCCTAATTTCAGTCCAAATCTTTGTCAATGTATCTCTCACAATATGTCTTCAGAATTGTTCATGTTTTTTAGGTTTCTCTTCCCATAGATATCTCCCATAGGTTTCTCTTCCCATCCTTTCGCCAAATCAAAGCCTTCTAGTGTTAATATACGTTTGTTTCTGAGCTCGATCCACTCTTTAATCCATGTTAGTGATGATGCTTTGTGATAAGTTTGCCATTCTGGAAGCCGCAGTCCTCCTCTTTCTCGTTTATCCTGTAGGTGTTTTAGTTTAATTCTTGCCTTTTTCCCCTGCCAAATATACTTTATTATCATCTTGTCAAAATCTTTGAAGTAAGGTTTTCCTGGATTTATTGGTATCACCTGGAATAGATACAGCATCCTTGGCAGAATGTTCATTTTAATGGAGGCGATTTTACCTAGAAATGATAACTGTAATTTAGTCCAAAATTCTAAATCTTTCCCTATTTGTTTGGCCAATTTATTATAATTATCTTCTTTGAGTGTTGATATTCTATTGGTGAGCCAGATCCCTAGGCATTTTACTTTCTTTACTATTTGTATTCCTAATATATTTTCCAATTCTTTCCCTTGATTTTTGGTGAGGTTCTTTGTTAGCATTTTTGTTTTTTGTTTATGGATTTTCAGACCCACTACTTCCCCATATTGTTCTATTTTTGTCAATAATTTAGATCCTGATTGTAATGATTGTTCTAGGACCATGATGACGAACCTATGGCACGGGTGCCACAGGTGGCACATGGAGCCATATCTGTGGGCAAGCAAGCGCATGTGCACACTGGCCAACTGATTTTCAGGCCTTCAGGACCCACCAAAAGTTGGGGAACGGGCTGCTTCTGGGCCTCTGGAGGGCCTTCGGGGGGGGTGGGGAAGGCCATTATTGCCCTCCCCAGGCTCCTAGAAAGTCTCTGGAGCCTGGGGAGGGCAAAAAATGGACTTACCGGGCCCATTGTGTCATCACGTGCCAAAAGCAGGGGAGAGCGGGGGGGTCACGCATACATGCATGGGGGGACAGGACACATTGAATTATGGGTGTGGGCACACGCGTACACAATCCCCCCCACTCCGCCTGCTTTTGGCACATGACGGCAAAAAGGTTAGCCATCACTGTTCTAGGATAAGTACTATATCATCTGCAAATGCTTGCAGTTTGTATTCCTGGCTCTTTATCCTTAATCCCATTATTTCTTTATCTTCCCTTATTTATTTCAATAATATTTCCAATGTTAATATAAACAATATGGGGAATAGGGGACATCCTTGCCTCATTCCTTTCTTTATATCAAATTGTTCTGTTGTCTCTCCATTAATCAATATTTTTGCTGTTTGGGTATTGTATATCCTTTTAATCATATTTAGGAATCTTTCTCCAAATTTCATGATTTCCAATTGTGTTATTAAGAATGTCCAATTAAGATTATCAAATGCTTTTTGTGCGTCCAGGAAAATTAATGTTACTTGCTTATCTGGTTGTTGTTCATAGTATTCAAGAGTATGGATAATTGTCCTTATATTATTTTTGATTTGTCATCCAGGAATAAAGCCGTTTTGGTCTGGAAGTATGTAGTGATTAATTAAATTTTTCAGTCTTTATGTTATAATAGATATAAATAGTTTGTAATCTACATTAAGAAGAGATATTGGTCTATAATTCTTAATTTCAGCGGGATCCGAATCTTGTTTTGGTATTAATGTAATGATTGTTTCATTCCATTACTGTGAAATTTCAGCTTCTAGAAGTGCGTCATTAAATACCTGTATTAGAATATCATCTAGTGATTGCTGGAATGTGTTATAAAATTTGGATGGTATGCCATTTGGTCCTGGTGTTTTGTTGTTTTTTTTGTTTCTTCCTTGCTTCTGTTAGCTCTAAAATGGAAATCGGTCTATTCAATAATTTGGTATGGTTTTCTTTTAATTCCTGAATATTTATTTTGCTTAAATATTCTATAGTGTCTTCCTCTCAAATTTCTTCTTTTGCATATAGGTTTTGAAAGAAGTCCCTTGCGATTCATTTTTTATCCTGATTATTATGGTATATTTGTCTGTCTTCGTCTTTTAATTGTTGTATCATTTTCTTCTTTTTTTCTTTTTTCAGTTTATAGGCCAGCCACTGACCAGTTTTATTTGCGTATTCAAATTGGTTTTGTTTAGCCATTTTAATTTTCCTTGCTATCTCCGTTGTTGTAATTAGATTTATTTTGTGTCTTGTAAGGTTAATTCTCTCTTTAATTTCTTTATTATATGACTCTTCTTGTAAGTCTAATTCATATTGTTGCAGGTGTGTCAATAGATTCTCTTTTGTTTGTTGTTTGTCTTTATTTTATTTTTTTGCTATGTAGGCAATTGTTAGGCCTCTTATATAAGCTTTTGTTGTATCCCATAAATTTTGGAGACTAGTATGTTCTTTTACATTAATTTGGAAAAACATTTTCAATTCTCTTTGAATCATTTCCACATATTGTTTATCCTTTATGATGTCTTTATCTACCATCCATCTTCTCCGTGCTTGATGACTCTTCCATGTTATTATAATCAGACTATGATCTGCCCATGTATTTGTTGCAATTTCTATTTGTTTGATGTCTAACTTGAGCTCTGCTGTCATCCAGGCCATGTTGATAGTCCTTCTCTATATCTACAATTGCATTATAGTCTCCAATGAGACATATATTTTCATAGCCGGTGTCTGGAGGCCATGCAGATCTGGATGGGGAGAAATAGGCTCAGACTCAACCCCTCCAAGACTGAGTGGCTGTGGTTCCCAACGTCCTGGTATAGCCAGCTGGCTCCAATGCTGATTATTGGGGGTGAGACCTTGGCCCCCACAGAGAGGTCAGCAACTTGGGTGTCCTCCTGGATGTGTGGCTGTCGCTAGAAGAGCATGTGACGGCTGTGGCCAGGGGGGCTTTTTATCAGGTTCGCCTGATTCACCAGTTGCGCCTCTTTCTGGACCGGGACTCCTTGCGCACGGTCACTCATGCCCTCGTCACTTCCCATCTGGACTACTGTAATGCTCTCTACATGGGGCTCCCCTTGAAGAGCACTTGCAGGCTCCAACTGGTCCAGAATGTGGCCCCGCGGGGGATTATGGGAGCGACTCTGTGCACCCATGTAACACCCTTCCTGCGCGAGCTGCACTGGCTTCCGGTGGTCTTCCGGGTGCGATTCAAGGTGGTGGTGACCATCTTCAAAGCGCTCCATGGCTTAGGACCCGGGTACTTACGAGACTGCTTTCTGCTGCCGATAGCCTCCCACTGGCCAATACGCTCCCACAGAGAGGGACTCCTCAGGGTGCTGTCAGTCAAACAGTGTCGACTGGCGGCCCCCAGGGGGAGAGCCTTCTCTATGGGACACCTGCCCTCTGGAAGGAATTGGCCCCGGAGATACGGATGATCCCTAACCTACGCACCTTTCACTGTGCCCTCAAGACGCTATTGTTCCAACAAACTGGGCTGGCCTAAACATGATTTTTAATTGGGGTTTATTTTTTAATGATTAGGGCCAAATTGTTTAATATGTTTTTAAAATTGCTTTTAAATTTTGTATTGGGTTTGTTTTACTGTTGGCTGTGCACTGCCCTGAGTCCTTCAGGAGAAGGGCGGTATAGAAATTAAATAATAATAATAATAATAATAATAATAATAATAATAATAATAATAATAATAATCCAATTCTTTGATTATATTATGTATCTTTTTGAAATAATCAGTTTGGCTTCCATTCAGTGGATAGAGTGGCACTAATAGTATGGTTTCTGTTCCTGTTTTAATCTCAATCATCAGGGTCCCACCCTCCTCATCTGCAAATATTTGTTTTGCTTGTATGTGGTTTTTGATGTATATTGCAATGCCTTTCTTTCTTTGTCCTGTTAATGCAGTATAGATTTTAATAATTTTTGAGTATTAATGCAGTATAGATTCTAATAATTTTTGATGTTGTTTTTTAATATGGACTTCTTGTAATATTATGATATCTGTCTTCAATTTCTGTAAGTTTTTAAATAAACAAGTTCCCTTAGATGGGATATTTAAACCATTTATATTAATTAATATCAGCTTTAGTTCCTTCTCCATACCAATCCTCTATTTCTTTACTGCCCTAAGTCTTCTTGTGTTTTTTGTAATAATTTGTGTTTTTTCCCTTGCTCCCTCTCTTTCCATCTTCTCTTTCTCCATTCTTGTTTTTCCATCTCGTTCTCTCTGTACTTCATCTGTTAGGCCCTCCTTGTTGATAAAATCTTGTTGAACTTTGGTTGACCCCCTCTTTTCTGTGATAGCCCCTCAAAAATTGGAAGTCTGCTATCATGTCACCCCTAGTCCTTCTATTCATTAGACTGGACATGCCCAGTTTCTGCAAACAATCATTGCATGTTTTAGTCTCCAGCTGCCGAATGATCTTTGTTCTTCTTCTCTGCCCCCTTCCTAAAGTCTCAACATCTTTTTTCTATCATGTTAACTAAAACTGGATACAGTGTTCCAGGTGTTTTCTTAGCAAAGCAGTATAAAGCTACACTAACACATCACATGTCCTTGATACAATCCCTCTGTTGAAGCAACTTAAAATTGCATCAGCCTTGTTGGCAGCTGTCACAGGCTGTTGGTTGATATGTAAATGGCTGTCCACTAGGAGTCCTAGATCCCTCTCACAGTTACTGTTATTGAGCCACGGATCACCTATTTTGTACCTCTGCAATTGGCTTTCCTTGCCTAAGTGTTAAACCATATTTTTCTCATCACAGAAGAAAAGTAAAGTTTAATGCTTTCTAGTAAGTGTGAGCCCATGGAATCCTTTGTGGCTGAAGCAGCAAAAAAAAAAAAATCTAATATACCTAATACTCAAAGAATACACAGCTTTTAGAACTCAGCTCTCTTTCTTGATTTCAGTTAAACTTCTGTGCCCTGCAGGATTCCTCGTAATTCTAGCTTGTGCTTCTGAGTGCCACAAACACCCAACAAGAAGCAGATCCAGCTGTTTTACCAAAAATTATGTCTCCCATGACTGCAGTGGCAATAGCAGACTTCTAATATTTGGTTCTAAGAGATCTTCCTATATTCCAACCATTAGAGAATAAGACTGAGCATTATCTTTCTTGCCTGAGCTTGGGAAGTATTTCAGTAAGAACTTTTATTTTTCCCATTGGGACATGGCAAGTTCTGAGGCTCCAATCTTTTACAACCATAGCAGGTTAGCTGTTAAACTCACTCCCCTGCTCTTCCAAGGCCTTTTGCAACAGCAAAGCCACAGGAACGTTTCAATATAAGGAAGATGCACGAATGCCTTATGTAAGAACAGTAAAAATAATACCTAAGAGTATTTGCAATATCTCACTGGCATGACATGATGCAATCATCAACACTCTATAAATAGAGAGCTGTGTTCAGTCCCAGGAGTAAGATTTGGTCCAGAACCAAACCAAGCATGAAGATCCTTAATTTGCTGTTCGCAATCCTTTTTGTTGCATTCCTGTATGAACCAGGTAAGAAACAAAATACTCATAATTTAGAGAGATTGATAACTCACTACTTTCTATGCAAGTATGATCATCACAGGGTAATCTTCAACCTATTCTTTTTGTTTTACTTTTAAGAAATAGATTGAACAGTATAGAATACTGAAAACATGAGCCTCCAAATATTTGAAATATATGCCATTAATTTTTCTTTTGCATTAAAACTCGAGATCCTATAAATGATCAGGCATCAAGGAGGGGCTGGAAAATTAATTCATTGATTCACTATTCTCAACAAAACCTTACTGGGGTTTTTGTTGTAGCTCATTTTCATTGGTTTCGTTCCTTTTAATTTTGTGTTACCAAATTCTCAACAAAATACAGCCTGAAGTTTAAAGGAAGCTAACTCTTCTCACTCAAGATTTTCACCCAGCAGAACCGGCCACTGTAAGTCAGCATTATTTCCTAGCAAGCCAGGATCCATTGTAATAATGGAGAGAAATACAGGATATCACAGCAAGGTCTTCTCTTGGTATGAAGCAGATTTTTTCTCCATAATACCATAATACTGTAGATACAGATACCAGGCAAATCAAAACTAAGCAAGACTTCAAACCTGGGTTCATACTGGATTTATTTGGGCTACTATAGAGAGATGAGCAGAAATGGATTTTATGATTTACAGGGAACTCATAGGAATCCAGAAATTCTGCAGAAGAAGGTGGTGGAAGAAAAAAGCATCTAAATTGCAAGTTATCTTAACTCATCGTTTACATTTCTCCTCTTTTCTGTCATAGGGATTGCCAGCCAACGCTGTCGTGCAGGACCAAAAGTAGGATTTTGCGTTTCCCATTACCATCGGGGCTGTAATAGGGATGCTGCTTGTGTACGAAACCCATGGTGCTGTCCAATGTGAGAAAAATTTCCTCTAATACTCTGTGTGATATTGTTTACATTCACAAAGAATTGCAAAGCATTGATGTGAACAGGAAAATGGTTTTGAGGAAAATATCATGTAAAAATATGGGCAGAAGAGAATCATTTTGTGATTCATGTGGCAGAAAATACCTTAAATCCACTTTGAACAACTATTATTTTATCTCATTTGTACAGATAACTCTGGAAAATATGCTATCTCCATCTTCCACCATGGATATCTTGAAGATCTGGCCAATGACCCAACATCACTGCCTGCTACTGCTTTGTCTTTCTTTATATAAATAAAATTGCTATCTTACAAACTTTGAAACATTTATGCATTTAGGAAAAAATTGGCAAATATTTCTTGAAATAAAGCTATATGAGCATTGCAGATATTGTGCAATTCTTTAAGAGGGATTGGGGCAGAAGATTCAAATGACTATGAGAGAGAGAGACAGAGAGAGAGAGAGAGAGACCTACATTTCTTTACCTACACTTTCAGTGTAGAAGGTGTTTCCCTTTCTTCAACAATACATTATTAACATTAAGTTTCTTTCCAGAGCTGCCTGTTTTATTATTTTCAGTCTCAATAAAATTCAGTGTATCTGTCGTGAATTCACTTCTGTTTTAGATGTTCATCTTTCATGAGGGCCTGTGGAAAGAATACCGGGATAGGGAACTATCTGTAGTCCACAAAAATTGGCTCCACCGTCAAGGCAAAAGGTTTTTTCTATCACAGACAGGGAGGAGAAAGGAGGTTGGATACGCTAATACACCTTGAAGTCTTCTCCTATCTCTTCTAGCATTTCTCATTCAGTAGCCTAGGACTACCCCTTTGTTGGTCCAGATATTTCTACTCTCCTAAACTTCCTTTGTCCTTTGGAAATAAAATAATAAATGTCAGGTTTGAAGGAGCACAGAGGGACCCATCAATCTGATAAAGAGAAAGAATAAAGTCCAGTTATACAATGAGTTTATTAGAGCGTTTGCATCAGAGGCCAATCAGCAGGACTGGGCAATGCTTCCAAAACCATTACGTAATTTGGGACTTCAAGACAAAAAAATCCAGTTTTTTCTCTTCCCATCTTTCCAAGCCAAAAGACTAATTCAAGAAATAAATAAAATAGATTGTAAGAGGATTAATCTTTGTTCTGCCTATAGCAGGAACCATTGGTGGCTCCTCCCCACCTTATTCATCTGCAGGAAGTAGAACCCAGATGAAGCAAGGGGCAGAGTATTGACGGCTTTCAACTTTGTAGAAGTTTGATTTGATTACACATAATTACTCAGTCAGGATGATCAGAATATGAAGGTCCTGCCTGCAACCAAGAAAGCTAGTAAAGCTATTAACTGGTGCCCTAGGATCATACTTTCGTTAGTACCAATATTTCTACTCTCCTAAAGTTCCATTTCTCAATTGGAAATAGATATCAGGTCTGGAGGCAGCCATCAATTTGTTGAATAGAAAGAATTTATCCTTGCAATTAAATAATAAGCTTATTTCAGTGGTTGCATCAGAGGTTGATCAGCAAGTCTGAGCAATGTTTCCAGAATTAAACCTTGATTTTGGGTTTCACTGATCAGAAACATTTGTTGTTATAAAAATGACTAGAATCTATTATTATATAAAAGAAAAAGATTGAGGTGCCAGCTGCAACGTAAAGAGATTCAGTTACATTACTGATGATGCACCATTGGTAAAGCTGAAGAACTAAGTTAGGCAAAAATTGTTATGGAGAAAATCTATCTATGTGGATGATGTGTGGAAGCCATGGATTAAGATTTGGAGGCTATGGCTATTTATGGTATGATAAGGTTAAAGGAAATGTTGATTTCAATAATCACTTTGTTAGACGTGCCATCCTAAGAGTTTGGAATAAGTATAAAATAAAGTTCTCTGAAAAGATGCCTCTTTGGGTGTAACCCCAGAATACTTATTTTTAGAAAAGTAATGGTGGCGAGGCCAGACTGGTGGACTTATGGTCAAATAATATTTTTCAGTTATGATGGACCTATCCTCAAATCTAAAGAGGAGTTGGAATCAGAAGGATGTGTTTGCCATTGGTTTACATATTTACAACTGAAAGAAAGATTTAAGTTAGATTTCAAAAAAGCTATGGACTTGATTTTGTAAAAAATGAATTGGAAATTGTTGTGTATAAGTTCCACTCTGATCCATTCCTAGGCGGCGCTATCCTATTTCCTGATTGGTTGAAGAGTTTGACAGGTGGGTATAAATAGCTGGCTGCCGCAAACTTAGTTGTTGTTGACAGCTGAGCGGGATTTCTGTTAGCTTCCACTCCAACAACCATTGTTAGCCAACTTGTTAGAATAAACTTACTGTTAGCCTTGTTATCTCCATCTCGCCTCCATTCTTGCCCATCATACGCTGAGCACAGCAGAAATCCTCTTCTGTAATAATGCTGAATATATTATTGCAGAGGTTTATAGATAGTTATTGAAATTGAATTTAGAGAATGAGTATATAAAGCTGTTAGGAAGTGTTTTCAGGATTGCTGTGGCCACTTGATCAGCTACAAACTGTATGGACTTAATCAAGCCATCTCCGGTCTGCAATTAACTGCAAGCCTTCCCCGCCCTAGTTAATTGCAGGTTAGCTTACATATAAGCATGGACCTTTCTCCTTGCTAGTTGGGCCTAGACGCTGTTTAGACCTAGATGCAGAGCTGGTGTTGAGGCACCTGGATGCAGACCTGAAAGAAGGGAGGAGAACTCTACTGGGAAGCCCCGACACCTGCAGCAGAGATAGCAGCGGAGAAGAAGCCGAAAAGCTGTGTTACTCCCACGTAGCTATCTTGCAGCTGTGTGCTGAGATAGCCGGGAGCCTTTTGAAATGTCTACCTTCAGCTTGCCTTTTGCTTTTGTTGAAGCACGCAAGCCAACATTTGAACATTTGCTGCTATGATCGGAGGGATACGCTGGACAGTTTCCCTGCCAGGAGCTTCAAGCCACGTTTGCTGTTTGGATTGTTTTTACAGGTGACTTTTACTCTGAAGCCCACGCTGCTGCCCTTCTACTATCTCGATGATGTATCGACACCGAAGCTGTTTAATGTCTTGTTAGTCTTTCCCAAGGACTGGTTTCGGTATTGTGGAGAGGAATTTAGGGAGACGGCCTGGCTTCATTTAACTACGATAAGACTTTGTTATTAATATGCTTTTTTAAAGATACAGTGTTTTTTAAAAGTTTTGTAGTAAAGTATATTTTTATACAAGACTCCTCTGCTAGTTTTATTTCAGTCCTGGTGTGTTTGCTTGTGTGCTGGTTCACGATTCGGGGGCAAACCTCCCCCCATCCCAACAATTCTTAGCAGAGGATGGTTAGTGAACCCATGTGCACATGGCAATACACTAGACTGAAATGTCTGCAATAGAATTGAGTCAGGAAAAACAGATGTTGACTAGGGCTGCAGTGACAAGCATGGAGTCTGTTAGGTTGCACTTTGTAGCTTAATCCTAACTTGTTGGTCAGGCAATATATCTGTTCCTTTAAGAACAACTGAGCCATGTAATCAGGGCTTGCTGAACCATGTAATTAGGCTATAGTGTTTAAATAGCAGCACAGAGAAGTGTTCTTTCTTCCTGCTGATTCTCTCTTGTTTCTCTGTTGTGCTGTGTACTACTTTGATTGTTAGATAATCCGTGGAGGCGTTGGACTGGACTGTTATTGGACTCCACGTTACCTGGTACTGTATACCAAAAGCTTACTGAAGTCTGTTAAGAGAAGATAGTATTGCTGGACTGATATTACTGGTTATGACCCTGGACTGATTTAACTAAACCGAGACTGTTTATCACTTTGTATATAAACTATTTTTCACCCGAGTTGCACGTTACTCTCCTTCCCTGTGTGTTTATGCTCTTCTCGTTGCAAAAGCAACACACACTTGCACACACACCCTAACAGAGTCACAAAGTGGACTGTCTGGGGTTCAGGCCAAAACAGTTTTGGCTGAAAAACCCCAAACTCTAATTGACCAAGAGTGTAGTGGAGCTATAGGTTTTGGAGCAGAAGCCTTAGTTTTTGAAATGCCTAAGGCAGTGAGTAAGCCATCATCGCCTGAGGAAGTAGAGACCAGAAGAACGCCACTTCAGGCCTTGAAAACAAACTTAGAGGTGGATGATGAACTCAGGAAGGCAATCCTTCAAGCTTTAGGTTTGCCAGTAACAAGTGAGAACCGGATTGCTGATTTTAGCAAGTCGCTGATGAATCCAGCCTTGATGACAGCTAAAGGAAATAGGATTGAAGTTCCAGAAAACACCGGACCAGTAAGAGACTTTCAATCCTTTTCCAAAACCCCTACTTCGGACTATAAGTGGAGAGTGAGGGATAATAGACTGCCTGATTTGAATGTCCCTGCTTCTTCGTTAGACCAACATGGCCAAGTTGATATAGCGCCACCTGCTGTCAAAACCATTATAGATCAGCCTATAAAAATTCTAGCTCCCTTGATGATGTCAATGACTCCAGCTAAAAACTTGAGAGACTCTTATGTTGAGCGTAAGGTTGCAAATGTGATAGAAATGCTGACAATCATTTTAGGTGATAGTTCGCAGGCGCCATCGGCTCAACAAACAGTAGCTGCACGTGCCAATACACCCCTGATGTCTGTGACCAATTCAGTGCACGTCACAAGCGGGACGTACCCATCCATGACAACACTGACATCCAGGGCGATTCCAGAGGCTGCCTCAACTGGAGACGGGAACCTAGGAGCACGTCCAAAACATCCTAGAGAGGAGCACCTGAGAGGACCCTTGAACCTTTGTAATCAAACCAGAAAAAGCTTTGCATCTGCACAACGCGAGGTTCTAATCCCTCTCATTGGGGAGGAACATGATCTGTCCCCCCCCTTCAGAGACCCACAAAAACACAGCCAGCCGAGGGTTAAGAATCACTTGGCACACTCCGCAGTTCTTATCTCAACCTTGGCAGCGATATGCACACCGTCTGCCAAGGACTTTATTGGTTTACACAAACAAGAAAATCACCTACGTAGCTTTGCCGTTCATCCAGCTTCCAAGACTACGAGGTTGCTCCGTTTGTTTAGCTTTGTTCGTCACGAACTTCGTGACCCACCATACTGTCTTAAATAGATATGCTTCTGGGTGTGGTCCAGTGAGTCATGGATCCTGTGACTCCAATCCAATGACTCAGGATTTCCTCATACGCCGCAGCTGCAGTACCCTTTTCTCTCGCCTTCTTTGGCGTGCGTCCAGGAATGACGTCTCTCCCTCACTCTCATCTGAGACACCTGTTTCCCCACTACTTGGCTCTCTTTCAGCTGGCACCTGAGCCGGTGCCAGAGGGGGAGGGCTGGGAGATCTGGCTGGCTCCTCTTCCTCCTGCTCAGAGCTGCCTTCCTCCAAAGGGATAGGCCCAGAGGACGGGGCCACAACAGAACAATTGTTGGAATGCCAGTTGGAAGACACTGTGTTGTGTGCTTCCATTCCAATGTCGTATTGCCCGTTCCAGGACGGACCACACCTTGAACATCAATTAATGTCTGTTTCTATGTTTAACAATGTATAGGTTCTTTCTCCTAATTTTAAAAGTTTAAGTGTGGGTGGAGGAAATTTTAAGGAATGGGTTAAGAGTATTCAAGTCATTTTAATGAAAGAAAATATTTTATCGTTGTTGTTGAAACCCCCACCTAAACCATGGTCTTTGGAAGTTGACCTTTTACATCATAAGGCCTTTTGTATCCTATTGATGTCAATTGACCCTGCTTTATATCCCATCATACCTCATAACCTGACTGTTACAGAAGTTTGGTCAAAACGGCATAAGTTATTTTGTTCTAAAAGCTCCCATGCCACTAACAGAATTTACAGAGAGTTTTATTCTGCAAGATTGAAGGCAGGAGTAGATATTAATGAACATTTATGTGAGTTAAACAGGTTAAGGGAGGAGTTGATGTTGAGAGGGGAAACAGTGTCTGAACAAACCCTCATTACTGTTATAATCAATTCCCTTGATCCTACCTGGGATAACTTTATATCTCAATTGGATAATGTAAACTACAACAATTTACCTCTAGAAGTGCTATCTGGTAAATTAATAGCAGAAGACAACTTGTGAAAATATAGGCCATCTTTCCACAGGAAAGAAAAACCCTTGAGAAAGCCCGATAGTTCAGATAGAGCATATGCTGTCAGAGAATGTTTCATCTGTGGTTCCAGAGAACATTATAGAAGGGACTGCCCGCAAAATGTAAATGTCAGGGCATGTTTAAAGACACCTTCTGGTAATAAATGTAAAAGGAGGTCATTCCCTCCAGGCAGAAAACCAAGCGGAGATGTTCCTAACCAGAGAAGGGGTAAATGGCAAAGTAGAGGCAACAAAAGGAACAATCTTAGGTTTAATGATGGTTTTCTAGGTATAGTAGAAACCAGTGAGTCGGAACTCACAAGGGAACAGCGTGAGCAACTATGGTTAATGGATAGTGGGGCTAGTAACCATGTTGTGAGTGACCGAAGATTGTTTGTTAATTTGAGAAGGCATAAATCCATGGTTAAGGTTGCTAATGGTAAAAGGGTGAATGTTGTTGGCATTGGAGATGTTTATATTCCTGTGATAGGAGAAATTAATGATGCATTGTATGTACCTGAGATAGACCATAATTTGCTAAGCATAATGAGGATATGTGAGAATCCTAGAATAGAGATTCTGTTTTCTGAAGGAACAGCTGTAATCACGAATAACAAATGTGTGATTGGGGAGGTGTTGAAGATAGGTGGATTGCCTTACTATTCCCCCAATGCAAATCCTCAGGCATGTAGTGCTAGCAATTACACTATCTCAGCTGGTAGTAACAACGAACCCCAGCTAGAACTGGGTGGTGAGCATCAAGACTTTCAACAGAGGAAGTCCTGTAATGATAGTTGTAGAGTTAATAGTAAAAATAAAAAGTTTGTGAGTTTTAATTTAGAGTCAAATAATAGGAAACCTGAAAAAGCCAATGCAATTTCTGTAGGTGAACCGTTGCACAATGAATGTGCTCACCTAATGCATCGCAGGTTAGGTCATGTGAGTTTTCCTGTAGTGAAAAAGGTAGCCGAACACTCTATTGATACCAAGATCAATGACTGTAACACATTCTTAGATTGTTCAATTTGCAGGAGTGCAAAGTCGAAAGTGAGACCTGCGCCCAAGGAACCTCAGCGGTACTCCGAACGCGCGTTCCAGCTTGTCCATATAGATGTGGTAGGTCCACTCGCACCCTCCATTGGTAAGAGACGATACTTCCTTACCATAGTTGACGACCATACCAGGTTTGGGTTCGTTTTTCTCTTAACGTCTAAAAACGAAACACTGGCTAGGTTTAAAGAGTTTTGTAGCCTGGTCAAAAACCGGTACAGAGTCAGGGTTACGAAGATCTTAACCAACAGGGGGACTGAATTTAATTCTAGTCAGTTCTCCAACTGGTTGAGGAGTAAGGGCATAATACATTCACGCACCATGCCTCACTCTGCGTTTCGAAGTAATGTTGTAGAGCATCGTAGCGGCGTACTGCAGACAATGGTGTGGTGCGCCCTAGAGGACGCCGAACTAGATTTCGCATACTGGGCAGAAGCAGTTAATTATGCAAACTACACCCTTAATCGAGTTTGGTCTAGCATGGTGCAGAAGACCCCATACAAGGTGCTATACGGTCATAAGCCTAGGTTGGCACACCTCCACATTTTTGGGGTGATGGCTGATGTTTATGTCCCGAAGGAGCTCAGGAGGAAAGGAGATCAAATCTCAGTCAGGCTGAGATTCGTCGGTTACGAGTAGGGCTCCAAGGCATATAGGTTTGCGTACCCAAATGGGAAGATGGTTATATCGAGGTCTGCCACCTTTCATGAAGGGGCTAATTGGAGCAAGATCCATGCAAATGAGATCCTCACTCAGAACCCTTCCCATAGTTTTGACAGCCAAGCGGAGGATGTATCAGAGGACCTAATGGATGATAGAGATACATCCAGTGGTGGGATTCAATTTTTTAACAACCGGTTCTGTGGGCGTGGCTTAGTTGGGGTGTGGCTTGGTGAACATGTGACCGGGTGGGCATGGTTTGCTGGTCATGTGACCGGGTGGGCGTGGCTAGCTGGTCATGTGACCGGGTGGGCATGGCTATGTGCATAGGGACTACTCAGAGGGCTGAAAAAAGTCATTTCTGACTGGTCCTCGCACTTTGGACCGGTCCTCGCACTTATGACCATCCTCACATTTATGCCCGTTGCGGCATTCTTAACAACCATGTCATTCATTTCATAACTGCTTCTCTACACTATGGTGATAAGATAGGGCAAAAAACGTAAAAAGTGAGGACAGTCGTAAGTTCGAGGACTGGTCAAAAGTGCGAGAACCAGTCAGAAATAACTTTTTCAGCCCTCTGAGTAGTCCATATGCATAAAAGGATACAGCAATAGAGAGGGATGAAGGAAGGGAAGGGAAATTAGAGTAGGAGTGAGGGTAAGAGAGGGAAGAAGAGAGGAGGAGAAGGAGAAAGGAAAAGGAAGTAGGGAGGAGAAGAAGAGAGGGAGGATGAGAAAGTAAGAAGAAAAGAAAAGAGAGAGGTGGTAGGTTTGAGGAGAAAGATTGCTGTACAATAAAAAAGATGAAAGGGAAGAAAGCCAACCCCAAACTAATATAAAGATATTAAGATAAGGAATGAATTGTTAAACTTTAAAGAATAAAAGAGAACCAATATGAATAAATACCAATAATTAGAAACACACATACAAACATACAATGTATTTTCTTTGAACAGAGTATTTGGCCAGTTCACAAATTTAAACAGTGTTTAGTCATTTCAATTAAATTTACAATTTCTATATTTCCTTTTTGTCATATTTAGTCCTCATTTATTTTTGTAAAAAAACCAATATTACCCTTCATCCTCATCTCTAATCTTAATCAAATTCAATTTTTCCCTTCTATTCTATATTATACCCCTTCCCATTGTCATCTATTTTTATATCCATCCTCACATTGGTTAATTATGTAATATTACAGTTCTTTAATATAAATTCAACATTTTAATAGAAATTAATTAGTTATATAACTACCTTTTTTGTATATTAATCAATATGAACATGAATATTCCAATTATTTCCATGCAATCCAATTTCTTACAAATCAATTAATTATATTTACCAATAATAATAAACCAAATAATTTCCCCCATATATTCCTCCAAACCACAATTTAACCATTTCTGCTTTCAACACAATATACAATTAATAGTATCTCAATTATTACAATTCCCTAGTTAAATAAAGCTTTTTTTCTTTTGTGTTTAAAATATTGAACTCTCCTCTTTTGCCCTAAATTTCCCATTGTTTGCACCTACCATTTTTGGTGAGGAGAAAGAAAAGCAATCTGCCTGCCTAATTTTCCAACGTTGCAGCAACAGCAAAGCCAATTTACTTTCAGTTTCCTTTTTCAGCGAACCTAGCTCCAGCAAGCAGCAGAGCTCTGCTCCAGCAAGCAGCAGAGCCCTGAGCAAAACAGCTGACAGTCAGGAGCCAATCTAATCAAGAGCTAATTAGCCTATGCTGAAGCTCCGCAGGCCAATAAAATTACAAAAAAGCACCAAACCCTTTGTTAAATTGCTGGCTCGCCTGCCCCTCGCCCACCACTATTTATTGGCAATAAATAGTGGTGCGGAGGGGTGGGGCAAGAGGTGGGGCGAGCCAGCAATTTAACAAAGGGTTTGGTGTTTTTTTGTAATTTTAATGGCCTGCAGAGCTTCAGCATAGGCTAATTAGCCTAATTAGCCTATGCTGAAGCTCCACGGGCCAATAAAATTACAAAAACCACTGAACTTTTGTTAAATTGCTGGCTCGCCCGCCCCTCGTCCACCACTATTTATTGGCAATAAATAGTGGTGCAGAGGGGCGGGGCAAGGGGCGGGGCAAGCCAGCAATTTAACAAAGGGTTCAGCCGAACCCCCTAGAACCGGCAGAATCCCACCACTGGATACATCTAGTTCTGAGGAGCGTGCATCCCATGCACCCTTGAGAGGGATACTAAAGTGTAAGATGGGGGTGGCCTGGAAGGATAAGCACCCAGTTTTAGTGACGCGCAATGTAGATCATGAGAAAGGTGACCCATCAGAGAATTCTGATGTGGATGACGCACCTAGAGACAGACCAGTTAGATCTACCAGAGGCAACAAACCTAGGAGGTATGATGATTTCATCACCTCGGTCAACCAAGTTTCGGCCACACCTCAGAAATATGAGGATATGCTGCCCTTGCCTAATTACGAACGGCAGAAATGGCTTGCCGCCATGGATACGGAATTAGACAGCCTTAAGAAGCTACACGTATTTGTACCAACAAGGTTGCCCAAGGATAAGAGGGTGATCAGCACCAGGTGGCTTTATAAAAGGAAGACTATTGAGAATGGTGGTTTCAAGGCGAGATTAGTTGCGCAGGGATTCTCTCAGAGATTCCCTGACGATTATGAGGATACCTTCTCGCCTACAGTGCGCCCTGAGAGCGTAAAAACGGCTCTCACTATTGCTACCATGCAGGGTGAAAAAGTGTATCAATTTGATATACAGACTGCTTATTTGCACTCCCAATTAGACAAAGAGCTGTATGTGAGGATTCCTCAGGGAGTAAGCCATCGGGAAGACGATGTTTGGTTGTTGAACAAGAGCCTATATGGCTTAAAACAATCTGGTAAGCATTGGTATGAGTGTCTCACAAAAAGTTTAAGACAGATGGGTTTTACACCATCATCGGCTGATGAATGTGTGTTCGTTAAGGACCATCAGGGCATTAAGGAAACCATCTTGTTGTACGTAGATGACATTTTGTACATCTGCAAGTCTGAGGACAGGTACAAGGAGTTCTCAGATAGCCTAGGCAAGAATTTTGCGTTAAAACCACTAGGCCAGATCAGCAAATTCTTAGGGGTGCAATTTGTTAAAACTGAGAAGGGGTTTCGACTTCTCAGCAAGGCAAGATCCTAGAGTTACTTAAAAAATGCAACATGGTCGAAGCGAAACCATGTCTCACCCCTATGGCAACAGATTTCCTTAAGAGCATGTACACTGAGAGTACGGAGTTTGAGAATAAGACCCTTTATAAATCCGTGATTGGGTCGCTGTTGTACATTGCGAATTGGACTAGACCAGATATTAGTCTGACCGGGAACGTGTTGTCTAGACATTCGGAACATCCCACACAGTACCATTGGACTGGAGTCAAAAGAGTCCTGAGATACTTAAAAGGTACTGTGCATTACTCATTGTTGTTGGAGCCAGAGATATCTGGAGAACTAAAGTTGTGTTGTTATTCGGATGCCGATTGGGCAGGGGATGTTAGATTTAGAAAAAGTACCTCGGGATACATTGTATATCTGAATGGTAGTCCCGTGTATTGGTACTCTGGCAAGAAGAAGCTAATTGCAACTTCTACAGCAGAAGCTGAGTATGTGAGTTTATCTAAAGCCTCCAATAACCGAGTTTGGTTTGATGATCTTTTGGTGAGCTTGTGGAGGGAGCCCATGTATCGTATAAATATCTATGAGGATAACATGGCTGCCGTTAACATATCTGAGGCCGATGCTGTAGGACAGAAATCGTGCCATATTGACATCAAGCATGTCAGACAATTTGTGAAAACAGGTTTCATTAAAACCGTTTATTGTGAAACTAGGGAACAGGTGGAGGATGTGTTCACTAAACCGCTGCCTCATGAACAACATCATTATCTCCTAGGCCAAATATTGATGGCTATGTAAAGCGTACTAACCATTGACATCTATATGTACCCATGATATATGCATGATTGTTATCTACTCAAATAGCCACAGAGAAGGGGATTGTCAGGAAGTGTTTTCAGGATTGCTGTGGCCACTTGATCAGCTACAAACTGTATGGACTTAATCAAGCCATCTCCTGTCTGCAATTAATTGCAAGCCTTCCCCACCCTAGTTAATTGCAGGTTAGCTTACCATATAAGCACGGACCTTTCTCCTTGCTAGTTGCAGAGCCGGTGTTGAGGCACCTGGACGCAGACCTGAAAGAAGGGAGGAGAACTCTGCTGGAAAGCCCCAACGCCTGCAGCAGAGATAGCAGTGGAGAAGAAGCTGAGAAGCTGTGTTACTCCCATGTAGCTATCTTGCAGTTGTGTGCTGAGATAGCCGGGAGCCTTTTGAAGTTTCTACCTTCGGCTTGCCTTTTGCTTTTGTTGAAGCACGCAAGCCAACATTTGAACATTTGCCGCTACGATCAGATGGATACGCTGGACAGTTTCCCTGCCAGGAACTTCAAGCCACGTTTGCTGTTTGGATTGTTTTTACAGGTGACTTTTACTCTGAAGCCCACGCTGCTGCCCTTCTACTATCTCAATGATGTATCGACACCGAAGCTGTTTAATGTCTTGTTAGTCTTTCCCAAGGACTGGTTTCGGTATTGTGGAGAGGAATTTAGGGAGATGGCCTGGCTTCATTTAACCAAGATAAGACTTTGTTATTAATGTGCTTTTTTAAAGATACAGTGTTTTTTTAAAGTTTTGTAGTAAAGTATATTTTTATATAAGACTCCTCTGCTAGTTTTATTTCAGTCCTGGTGTGTTTGCTTGTGTGCTGGTTCACGATCTGGGGGCAAACCTCAACCCCATCCCAACAAAAGCATTGTATGAATCAGTGGGCAAAAAACTTTGGATATAATATAATATTAGAACAATGAAAGGACATTAGGCAAAAAGATATAAAATTCACATTAAATTATAATTTAAAAGAAAATTTTTACAAGATGATGTACCATTGATATTTAACACCAGACAAATTGTCAAGAATAAAGTTACCTCACTTCCGATGGAACCCCCACCTTTGATGGCAAGGGAATTTTTAACTCTCCACAATTCAAGGCTTAGAGTATTTTCTAAGACAGAAGAAACCCACCCCACCACCAAGATAGGAGAAATCTTCAGAAATTGACCCCTTTGTTTCCCTGGGTGCTCTCAGACTAATTCTTGAAAAAAAAGAAGTAATTGGGTGAGACAGTGGTGGGATTCAAAATTCTTTACTACCAGTTCAGTGGGCATGGCTTGGTGGGCATGGCATGGCTTCGTGGGCGAGGCAGGGGAAGTAAAATCTCCATTCCCATCCCACTCCAGGGAAAGGTTACTGCAAAATCACCATTTCCTCCCAATCAGCTGGTACTCAGGAGGCAGAGAATAAATGGGGACGGGCCACTCAGAGATGGTATTTACCGGTTCTCCCAACTACTCAAAATTTCTGCTACCAGTTCTCCAGAACCGGTCAGAACATGCTGAATACCACATCTGGAGTGAGTCGCCACCTGGGGTGAGGCAACCAAGCAAGGTCTTTTCAGATAATAGTGCTGATTCCCCACAAGAGAGAGCCAAAAGTCTGTAATATTTCTGATTCTCCTCAAGAATACTTTGTTTTATTAAATCCAGTGAAATACAGTTTCAAGCCTATAAACTTGTAACTTATAATTTTAAACTTTAAGTTTTTTTAATGTTTTCCATTTTAAACCCAAAAAGATGACCACAAGGAAGAAGATGACAGAAAAATTGCACAAAGACACCGATGGATCCTAAAATTTTACACCGTATTAAATTGTTACGGCAACAATTATCTATGTTAACTGTAAAGGAAATAGAAACAAAATTGAACTACGCAAAACAAAGACATTTTGAATTTGCAAAAACCCAGTCAGATGGTTGGCATATAAATTAAAAGAAAGAGAAAAGACAATGATCAGGAAAATCTGTGAAGGCAATAATAAAGGCAATGAATTTATTTAAAAGTCCTTTCATAATTTTTATTCAAATTTATATAAAAGACAGGAGATTGATATATTAAAAATAGATGAATACCTTTTAAGACAGCAGTTACCTAAACTATTACAAATCCAGAGACAACTTATGAATGATCCAATAACAGCTGTTGAGATATCAGAAGTTACTTTTAAAAAACGAGGCCAGGCAAAGCTCCAGGTCCAGATGGTCTCAAAAGCCAATACTATAAGTGCTTCGATCATTAAAGGACACAATTAATGATATTCTACAGGGGGAAATATACCTCAGATGTGGAAAGAAGCCAATATTGTGTTGCTCCTAAACAAGTGTAAATATGTTACAAAGACAAAGAATTATATACCAATTTCACTATTAAATAAAGATTACAAAATGGTGGAAAAACTAAAAAAGTTTTTACAGATATATATATATATGAAGACCAAGCAGGCTTTTTGCCGAAAAGACAGCTAAAAGATAATGTGAGGACTGTCTTAAATATTATTGAATACTTATAATATCATAATGAGAAACAGGCTGCTTTAATATTTTTAGATGCAGGAAACGCCTTCAACCACGTAAACTTCATGCTTAACATGCTGAAAGAAATGGAGTGAATTTTATTCAAGGAATTAATCTACATGTGACAGAATGCAAAAATTGTTATAAATGGTGACTTAACTAAGTCCTGTGAAATTCAAAAGGGTACAAGACAAGGATGCCCTTTGTCCTCTTGTGTTGCTTATTTTGGCTTTAGAAGTCCTGAATAGAGGTATTAGACAAGATGATAAAATAAGGGGTATAAATATCAAGAAAGAAGTTTATAAATTAAAGGCCTTCGTCAATGATCTGGTTATTTTTTGTCAGAGCGGCAATCAGCCCCGTTACCTTGCGTGGGGTAATTGCCCTCATTTTGAGTTGGATCGTGGCTTTTATCCTGTTGCATACTTTGATCAATAAGACCGAAGAAACATCTAATTAAACTCATATTTATTGTAAGAAAATAAAAACATCTCACTATCTAAAACAGATTACATGTTGGCAAAGAATCTCCAGCCTGACCTTAGCTGGCTGGAGAACAAAGGAAAGTTTCTAGAAGAAGTACAAAAGAATGCAATGACATGCGTAGTAGGTGCTGTAGGTGCTGATAAGGAGTATGACTACGGTCAGTCTGATAGTCCAGAAATATTAGCTCTGCTGGTAAATATAAAAACGCAGTGACACCCCTTCTTTTGCCAGTTGAGCGAACATCAGGTATATCATCAGATAAGGCACATCTTCTTACGCAGATACTCGTGTTGAGCTGCTGGAAGCGGTTTGTTGAGCATGTCTGCAATCTGATCATGTGTAGATACATACTGCAATTTTACAAAACCTTGTTTCACTAATTGTTTGATATTTCTATAACGGATGTCAATGTGTCTGGACCTAGAACCTGTGAAATGTGATTCAGAAATATAAACCACCGATTCATTGTCTTCCATCACTGTGATTGGTCGGATCGGATGTGTCCAGATATCTGTTACCAAAGCATCAAACCACGTTAAAGAATTACATGCATCTGAAACACAAGCATATTCAGCTTCAGTAGAAGAACAAGAAACAAAATTCTGTTTTCGCACTTGCCAATAAACAGGACATCCATTTAAGAACATTATATAACCTGAAGTACTTTTACGTCATTTCTTATCACTTGCCCAATCAGAATCTGCATAACAACTTAATTCTGCATAATCAGTGTGTGTTGGTTCTAACAATAACTTCATGTGTTTAGTGTGCTTTAGGTATTTCAATAATTTCTTAATACATGACCAATGAAACTGTTTTGCCTTACCTACGTGTCGAGACAAGAGATTAACACTGAGTGCAATGTCTGGTCTTGTCCAACTACTAATGTATAACAGTGATCCAATAACTGAACGATAAAGTGTTTGATCCTCGAACTCAGGACTTGGTTCATGTGTCAAGTTGTGAAAATCTGTTTGCATGGGTGTCTTTGTTGTGTTAGCATCCTTCATGTTGCAATGATGTAAAACTTGTTCAATTTTATCTTCTTGTGAAAGACTAAACCCCTTCTGTGTTTTTTCAATGTGAACACCTAAATAAGTGCTAATATGACCTAAGGATTTCAATGTGAAGTATTTCTGCAAAGCTTTGGCAAAATTCTCACTCATCTGCTTATTTGGACCAATGTAAACAATGTCATCAACATAAACAAGAACTATCTCATATGCATTGTTAGATCTTTTTGTGAACACGCACTCATCAGTTTCGGACTTAATAAAGCCCATTGAATTTAGTTTGTCAGTAAGACATAAGTACCACATTAAACCAGACTGTTTCAGACCATAAAGACTTTTGTTCAGGAACCAGGTATCCCCTTCTTGCTGTCGGAATCCTGGAGGACCTCTCACGTAGATTTCTTCATCTAGGTCAGCATGTAGATAAGCGGTGTCAACATCAAACTGAAAAACTTCTAAACCAAGGATAGTTGCAGTGGCTAAAGCAATTTTTACACTTTCAGTTCTGACTGTCGGTGAGTAGGTATTTGTGTAGTCCTCAGGATAACGTTGAGCGAAACCCTGAGCTACCAAGTCTGGCCTTGTACAATGACTCACCATTTGGCTTCTTTTTGATTCTATAGACCCATCGAGTGCCAATGACCTTTTTCTTTGCTGGAGATTTTGCAGGTGTAAACACCTTAAGTTTCTTTAGACTGTCCATTTCAGCTTGCATTGCATCATACCACTTCTCTTGCTCTGAATCAGGAAGATGTTTGATTTGTGTGAAGTTATCGGGAGGAAGTGTAACATTACAAATCAAAGGCAACGGTGCTTTTGTCAGTTGCCACGAATATCGCTGTGGAGGGATTCCCTTTGTGGCTCTCTTGGAACGCCTCGGAACAGTCGTCCATTCTTCTTCCGTTTCGTCCTCGTCTTCATCATCGTCGCTAGCATCAGCATCCGCGGCTTGCGAAGACGGAACATCATGTTGGGAAGAACTGGTGGGTGGAACGTTTGCCTGTGAATCTTGGTCATCAGGCTGCGTGGCATCAGTAACTTCATCTTTAGGAAAATAAACTCCAGGATCATTGGAATGAATCCTGGACCAGTCAGCATCTTCCTCAAAATCAGCAGATTGGGAAGTCACTAGTCTACAATTAGAGTCAATAAATTTGCTCCATTTTGAATTGTCATCAAAACCCATAAATCTCAGTCTCTTTGCTGCTGGACCTCCTTTCCTTCTTTGATCTAAGGGAATGTTCACCATGGCGTATGAACCAAAAATACGGAGGTTCTTGAGATCTGGCTTGTAGCCATACATCATGAAGAAAGGAGTTTGATTTATCGCACTGCTCCAAGTACGGTTGATGATGTAATTTGCATATTTAAGAGCTTCACCCCAGTATGGGTTACTGAGGTTGGCATCTTCTAAAAGACAACGCATCATGGTTTGCAGAACCCCCTGTCTTCTCTCTACAACTCCGTTATGAGGGGGAGTATAAGGAGCCGAAGTCTGATGAAGAATTCCATTCTTACGCATCCAGTCCTGGAAACGCTGAGACATGAACTCGGCACCACGATCACTCTGGATTCTGGCGATGTTTACTCCATGTTGGGTAGAGACGAGGGCTGCAAAGTCTTTAAAGATCTGAAAGGTCTCAGATTTTTCTCTCATAGGATATACATATCCATATCTAGAATAATTATCAACAATTGTTAAAAAATATTTTCTACCACCAATTGTTGGCGGAAATGGACCAACTATGTCAGTGTGTACCAAATCAAAAATGCGTGTTGACAGGCGTGTAGCGCGTTTTGGAATGGCTGCTGCTTTGGATTTGGCTTTCTTGCAGACAGCACAATCCAGAAACACCTTACACCCCTTTAGATCCAAACCTTTTGCGAACTCCGGCATTTTTCTAAGAACCCGGAAGCTGGCATGTCCCAATCTTCTATGCCACTTATGGATGCACCTGGAATGCAAAGGTTTACCAGTTAGTGAATTTGCAACATTAACAGTTTTATGAGGAACCTCAGGCTTGCTCTGAGCAACCTGTTTCTCAATTTTCTTTTTGTTGGCTTTAGGAGCCTTCGGAGTAGCAACAGGATCTCTCACTGGGACATCTCTCTCTGGGCCTGTGCTCTCCTCTTTTGGAGTTTTTATACTTGCCTGTGCTTGCGGTTTAGATTTTGGTTTTAAGTAATAAACACCACCAATTAACATGGTTTCAGCAACAATATCTCCATCTTTAACTATGTAACTTGCTTTCTCGAGGTGGTGAACCTGGAACTTTAAAACTCTAGACAAGTGAGCCTGACTAAGCAAACTAAAAGTTGCTGTTGGTATGTAGCAGACATCAGGAATGAATGCATTGAGCTCTTCAACATAAACAGTTCCTTTTCCTTTGACCTGACAAGGATGATTGGAAAAAGAATAAAGTTCACGTAGTTCAGGTTCAGGCTCGTGCATCTCTGTGAAAAGTTCTTTTCTATAAGTAACATGGAAAGCTGCACCACTGTCCAAAGTCCACAAAAGCCGTCTGTCGTACTCTGGATGAGGTTGTGGATCATTGGTTAAAGCCAATGTGGCGAGTGGAGCTTGCGAATCACGCCTTGGACCATGACGACCTTGTCTACCACCTCTGCCTCTGCCTCTGGAGTCTGTTCCTCTGGGCTGGTACGTGACGGGAGCTGGAACTCGTTGGGGACAATCCCGGGTTGCATGTCCCACACGGTTGCAGATGTTGCATCTTGGCATCCTTGGAGCATAGGTCCTTCCTCGGAAGGGACGCCTAGCTGGAGCTCTTGATGCGGGTGGTCCTCTCAAATGTGGTGTGGCTAACATCAGTGATTCTTCTTCAATTAAGAGTCTGCACACATTGTCCGTTGAGCAATAGGCACTTGGTTAATCTTTGTAATGGCATCTTTCCATTCATAGTTCAAAGAGTTAATGATAATGCTGATCATTTGAATATCTTCAATACGATAGCCCCTTTCTCTCAATTCTTTCCTCATACCTTTCAGTTTGGTCAAATGTCCTCCAATTTGTTCACCAGGTTTCAATTTCGAACCATGGAATTCAGACATGAGCAAACATGAAGACTCAATTGAGACAGGCCTGTAGCAATTTTCTAATTGGACCCAAATTTGTTGGGCTGTTGCATCAGGCGGAAAAGTAACCTGCAGTTCAGTATCCATGGACATCAATAATGTTGTGCAGGCTTTAGTCTCTAAGTCTCTTATTTCAGGTGTCCATGGTTGGACAGGAGGGTTAAACACCATACGATGTGTGCCTTCTCTGCGTAGCAAAAGTCCAACCTCACTGACCCAGGCCTTGTAATTCTGCCCTGACATCTTTAATTTTGACTCACCAGCCAGTGGAGCAATAGAGTATGCCTGTTGAGGAATAGGCATTTGAGGTGCTGGCTGTGGGGGCAAAGGCACTTGTTGTGCTGGAGGTGGACCAGGGGCTGGCCCTGGTTGCACAGCTGGAGACACATGTGCATGAGCTTGTACTTGTGGCATCTGAGCTGCAATATTAAAATGACCTGCTGGAGATGCAGTCATTTGCCTTTGCTGCATTAAGTGTTGTGTTCCATCTAAAAAGACCCCAGCACCACCAGGGGGTGTTGAAAATTGAGCCTGTGGAGACACTTGTGGCATTGCAGCTTGCAGGCTTGATTCAGTTAGTTTTACTTCTCTATCTACATCATGTGAAATCTGAGAAGAGACAACTTTACTAGGCACATGTGACGTGTACACAACTCTCTGTTCTGATTTGCCTGACACAATATCCACCAGGGGGTGTGTCTTTGGCTCTGAGAGAGAAGAAGGCAATATGGCGGCTTTTGAGATTTCATGAACGTGGGATTCTCTCTTATCTAGCTCAAGCCTAGATAAAGCCATTTTTGCCTCGGATAGCTCACGTTCAAAAATTTCTATCTGGTCACGATAGTTTCTTATAGCTTGCTCATGAGGAGAGACTTTGAAGGTTTGAGAGGAATAATAAAATGTTTCTCCCTCTGCGTGGGAGGAAAAAGGCTTTGCCGTTTGTGGAAATTTTGGCTTGGCCCCAAGCATTTCAAAATCAGAAGTTTGAGAGCTTGCATAAGTAGAAGGTTGAGTTACTGACCTCGGTCGTAGTACTTCACCTTCAAAAGCAGCTTTTCTGTTATTTTCCTCCTGAAGCTTTGTTAAGAGTATCTTCTCTGAGTCTTCTGCTTCTCCCACGGTTTCTTTTTCTTCCAGCTGAATGACTGGTGCCAGTGGATCGAAAGAGATCAAATCATTTGTAGAGAGAACTCTAAGTTTCGTTTGTTCTTCTCCTGCTTCTAACTGAGTGGCAGATGCCAGAGGATGAAATCTGGAAGATCTTTCCATATCATCCTCATCTGAAGAAAATAAGAAGGGCTTCATTTTGCCCTTTTCCTTCATTTTTCCTTTTTTCTTCTTTCTCGGCATCTTAGACGTTAATTGTTTAGTGTTCCGCAGTCACTAAATCAACTATCTGTCTAATTAGTCTAGACGGTCATGATCAAAAGTAACAAGTCAGGAATAGCCATAAATCAACCATCCTCCTGCTGCCATTGTCAGAGCGGCAATCAGCCTCGTTACCTTGCGTGGGGTAATTGCCCTCATTTTGAGTTGGATCGTGGCTTTTATCCTGTTGCATACTTTGATCAATAAGACCGAAGAAACATCTAATTAAACTCATATTTATTGTAAGAAAATAAAAACATCTCACTATCTAAAACAGATTACATGTTGGCAAAGAATCTCCAGCCTGACCTTAGCTGGCTGGAGAACAAAGGAAAGTTTCTAGAAGAAGTACAAAAGAATGCAATGACATGCGTAGTAGGTGCTGTAGGTGCTGATAAGGAGTATGACTACGGTCAGTCTGATAGTCCAGAAATATTAGCTCTGCTGGTAAATATAAAAACGCAGTGACATTTTTTTACAGGACCCAAAAATAATATAGAATACTTGATGAGAAAACTGAATGAGATTGGGGCTTTGGCAGGTTTCAAAATAAATAAACAGAAACAATAATACTGATCAAGAATATGTCTTCTCAGGAAAGAGATACATTGAATAAAAAGTCAGGTTTTAGGGTTGAGAAAAAGGTAAATAGAATAACAGAGTTGGAAGGGACCTTGGAGGTCTTCTAGTCCGACCCCCTGACTAGGCAGGAAACCCTACACCACTTCAGATAAATGGCTATCCAACATCTTCTTAAAAACTCCCAGTGTTGGAGCATTCACAACTTCTGGAGGCAAGTTATTCCACTGATAAATTGTTCTAACAGTCAGGAAATTTCTCCTTAATTCTAAATTGCTTCTCTCCTTGATTAGTTTCCACCCATTGTTTCTTGTCCTATCCTCAGGTGCTTTGGAGAATAGCAAGACTCCCTCTTCTTAGTGGCAAAATAACTATCTCCCTCTTTTGAGGAATATTAAACAGGATTTACAAAGATGGAATAAGTTGGAATAAGATTCTTTTTTTTTATTTAAAAAATAAACTTTATTTAATTTTCAAATGTATACAAAAACAATTAAAACCATGTTAAAATGTCCATATCTATAAATCATATCCTATGATGAAATTCGTTTCTATTCTTTTAAATATCTATATATGGTTACTATATATATACACATATATATACATACACATTATATCATTCATTACTTAGTCCCGCTTATATCCTCATGACGGTGAAGTCATCGTAGGTACTTATATAAAGTAAACATGCAAATATCTTTCCAATTATCCATCCTTAATTTAAAACTCACTAAAAACAAGGTAACATTTACTACTCATCTAAACTATCTTTTATATTCTATTAAGAGTATCCTTATCCATTTTATCTTGCTTGATCCAGTCGTACCACCTGTCCCATACCATAAAATATTTTGAGCTTTCCTCATCTTTTAATTTCTGCATTAATTGATCTGATTCCGCACATGAATATATTTTTCGTATTACCTGTTGGTCATTTGGCAAATAATCCTTCTTCCAAACTTGTGCACTTACTATTCTGGCCACCATAATTATATGGTGTATCAGATATATCGTTTCTTTTCTAAAATTTTGTTTGTATATTCCTAATAAAAATATCTTTGGGTCTAATTCAATTTCTTCTCCTACAATTTGTGATATCCACGTTCTAATTTTCTCCCAGTATGCCTTGATTTTGGGGCATAGCCACCACATGTGATAAAAAGTTCCTCTAGCCTGTTTGCACTTCCAGCATTTCAGATCTAAATTGGGATACATTTGTGGTAGCCTCGAGGGGGGTAAATGCCATCTATCCCATACCTTATATTGGTTTTCTTTATAGCTTACCGATTTTGTTATCTTGATATTATTTTCCCAAATCCTTCCCCACTCTTCTAATTGGATATTTTCATCTATATTTCTATTCCAGGCAGGCATCTGTCCTTTAATTATATTCTTGCTCAGTTCCAATTCTAATAAATATTTATATATTTTAGATATCAACTTCCTTTCTTTCATTTCTATAAGTTTCTCTAGTCTATTTGGGTTCAGCTCAATTCCTCTTTCCTCCCTATCTTTTCTATATCTATTTTGTAGTTGGAGGTAGGGCCACCAATCTAGTTCTATTCCCGCATTTCTAAGTTCCTGATGTGTTCTTAATATCCCGTTTGAGTCTAATATGTCCCGATATCGTATAATTCTTTGAAAGGATATGGTATTTGGGTGCATGGCCGCCTCCACTGTGGAAAGCCACCTGGGAGCTTTCTTATAACACTTTTTTTAAAAATTTCCAACCAGGTATCAATTAAGGCTCCTCTGATTATATGATTCTTGAAATGTTGATATATTTTGTTCCCGGAAGTCCACAGGAAGGCCACCCCATCATTAGATCATGCCCTTCCAATTTTAGTAAGCGTTGATTATCTAAGTTGACCCATTCCTTTATCCATAACAGGCTTGCTGCTTTATAATATTAGTCCCACGCAGGGAAGCCAAACCCTCCTCTAAATTTATCATCTTGTAACGTGCTCAAACTTATTCTGGGCTTTTTGCCTTCCCATAAAAATTTAGTCGTGATTTTATTTAAATTAATAAAAAAAAATTCTCTAATTTCACTGGAATAGTTTGGAATAGGTAGAGGAGCTTCGGCAGGATGTTCATCTTCAGAGCCGCTATCCTTCCTAAAAATGAAATATTTAAACCTCCCCACCTTTCTAAATCATTTTTAATTTGGTACATCAATCCATCATAATTGTTCTTCTTTATGTCTATATTTTTGTTTGTCAAATTTACTCCTAGATATTTTATTTTCTTAACTACTTTTAGACCAGATTGTTTCTCTAATTCCTCTATCTGTTTTGTTGTTAAGTTTTTAGTTATCATTTTTGTCTTATCCTTGTTGATTTTCAGACCTGCTACTTTTCCAAATTTTTCAATTTCTTTCATTAGGTAGGGTTCAGTTACTAAAGGATCCTCCAGGAAGAACACAAGGTCGTCCGCGAAGGCTTGGACCTTGTATTCTTCTCCTTTTATTTTAAGCCCCTTTATATCTCCGTTTGCTCTTATCCTTTGAAGCAGATTTTCTAAAGTTAAGATAAATAGTAGTGGCGAAAGAGGACACCCTTGCCTTACTCCTCTACCTATTCCAAAAAAATTAGTTGCTTCTCTGTTAATTAATATTCTCGCCTTTTGATTAGTATAGATCGACGAAATTAATTCTTCGAAGTTCTTACCAAATTTCATATTTTTAATTTGTTTGGTCATAAAGTTCCAATTAACTCAGTCGAATGCCTTCTGTGCATCTAGGAAGAACAGGGCTGCCTGTTTTTCTGGATGTTTATCATAGTATTCAATTATATTTATAACTGTCCTCAAATTATCTTTTATTTGCCGGCCTGGTAAAAATCCATTCTGATCTACATGTATTTTTTGATTTAATATTGTCTTTATCCTATTGGATAGGATAGACTCATAAAAATTTTACAATCTGAATTCAATAGCGAGATCGGTCTATAATTTTTAATATGGGTAGTATCTGTCTCTTCTTTAGGGATCAATGAAATCTAAGCTTCTCTCCAAGTATCTGGTATTTTTGCTTCCTTCAAGGCTTCGTTGTATACTTCCAGGAGAATTGAATTCAAGGTCTCAGCTAAATTTTTATATAATTCTACTGGGATCCCATCCGTTCCTGGTGTCTTATTGTTTTTCTGTCTTTTAATTACCTCCTGTAATTCTTCTTTAGTAATCTCTCTGTTTAGCATCTCTCTATCCTCTTCCATAATTGCTGGGATCCCTTTTTCTTCCAAATACTGTTTTATTTTCCCGTCTGATATCTCCTCTTGGCTGTATAGTTCCTGAAAATATTGGGTCGCTATCTCCTTTTTCTGTTCAATATTTTTCTGTAAATTGCCTTGTTTATCTTGTAATTGGTGTATAATCCTTTTCTCTTTTTCTTTTCTTAATTTGTAAGTCATCCATCTCCCTGGTTTATTTGCATGCTCAAAATAATTTTGTTTTATATATTTCAAAGAGTTAATAGTTTTTTCCTGTTCTAACAGGTTCAGTTTGTGTTTAGCTGTTATCCAATTAATTTTTATTTTATCATCTCCTGGGTGGATACCTAATTTTTCTTCCCAAGTTCTAATTTCCTCTTGTATCTTATTATACTCCCTTTCCCTTTCTTTTTTCCTTTTACTATTATAAGCAATAGTTATGCCCCTAATATAGGCCTTTGTGGTATCCCATAGAATCTGTAGGGATGTTTGCTCTTTACTATTATCTTTAAAAAACCCTTTAAGTTCTTTTTCTAATGTTCTGATATACTCCTCCTCTTTAATTATCCGTACATTCATCATCCATTTTCTTTTTTTTTGGTATCTGCCCTTTTCATTCTATCAATATGGGATTATGGTCCGCCCACTCATTTATTCCAATCTCTACAGCTTCAACTTCCTGGACTAAGATCTTGGAAATCCATATCATATCAATCCTTGACCGGGATTTGTGTGGGCTAGAATAATAAGTAAATTTCTGCTCCCTTGGGTTTTGAAATCTCCAAATATCTATCAAATTTAATTCTTCTGTCAAGTTGAAGAATGTCTTGGGCAATAACTTTTTCTTCTTTTTATTTTTTTGGTTACTTTTATAGACTTTTCTCCAGTCTACTATTGCATTCAAATCCCCCAGTAAACAAATTGAGTCAATATTTTGTTCAATTATTTTCTCATGTACTTTTCGGAAAAATTCTCTTTGACCGTTACTTGGCACATATAATACTACCAACAGTACTTTTCTGTTCTTAATATTTATTTCTATTAACAAAATTCTTCCATCCAAATGGGCATATATAAATTTACTTTCTACCTTCTCCTTCACATTCACTACTACCCCTCTCTTTTTTTCTTCAGCCGAAGATGTATAGATCTTTCCTAATTTTTTGCATTGTAGGTACCTTTCATCCTGCCTTCTTATATGTGTTTCTTGTATGCAAATTATGTCTAATTTTTGTCTGATTAATTTTTTGAATATCTGATGTCTTTTAATTGGCGAATTAAGTCCGTTAATGTTTAATGAGATGATTTTTATATTAGAATCCATTACCTATTTTAAATGTACTTCCTATTACCTCTTGTCTTTTTTTTCCGCTTCATTCATTGCTCTCATTGTTACTCCTTCGTCTTCCAATTTTTCACTTTCTTCCTGTGTCTCTTTTCTACTATTCTTCCCCTCGAGCAATCTATCTTGCTGTTCTGTGGCTTTCCTAGATCTAACATTCCCTTCTAGTTCTTCTCTTCCACCATTGGATCTTTCTGTCTCAATCACCTGCTCATACAAGTTTTGCGCTTTCTCTATTGTATCTACCTTTATCCTTTTTCCTTGCCACGCTACCAGCACCCCTTCTGGATTAATCCATCTAAACAAGATTTGCTTCCTATTTAATATCGATGTGAGAAATCCATATTCTCTTCTCCATTCTCTCACCCGTCTCGGAATCTGTCTCAATGTTATTATTTCCTTTTGCTCATAGTATATCGATTGATCTTTTGTTATTTTATAAATTGTATCTCTCACTTTCTTTCTTGCAAATCTTACGTGGACTTCTCGGGGGAATTTATGTTGTCAGGCATAATTGGTGTGCACACGGTATACCTCTTCGAGTTCCTTCATTATCTCCTTCTTAGCCCATTGTAGTATATGTGCCAATATTTCTGCCATTACATTACTTAAATCTTCATCCCTCTCTTCTTTAATATTTTGGAACCTCAAATACAAGTCCGCTTTTTCCATTTTGAGTTGTGCCACCATATACTCCAATTCTTTATTAAGACTGCTCATTTTTCTGTCTATTAACTTTATTTTCTCCTCTACCTGTTCTGTTTTCCCCCCATCACTGAAATCCGTTGTTCATTTTTTAGAATTAACTCTTGGAATAGATCTACCTTTCCATCCAATTTTTGAATGTCATCTTTAACTGCATTTTTAACATCGTCCATATCTTTTCTAGTCTGTTCATAGTTCTTTACCATGCATTCCTGCATTTTTAGCATTGTTTCCTGTATTGATACTAAGGTTGTCTGTACAGTCTGCATTGTCATCGTAGTGGTTTGCTTTTCTGTTGGAAACATTGTATCTAGAGTTTTCTGTGCTATTGGGGAAGCTGTCGTTCCACTTGCTATTGAGATAGTTTTTTTTCCAGTTTTCCCTGTTGTTGTTATGGTTGATGTCATCTCTTTCAGGATTTTATGCTGTTTTTCTAATATATTGTCTATTCTTTCCCAAGTCAGCATCCACTATATTCTATATTATTAGTATGTATAAGTATCCGTTTCTACTCCAATATCATAAGACTAGTACTAATTTATAATCCTTTATAGATCTTGTTTAACTCTAAACTTTGTAGTTTAAAAATATCAGTATGTTGTAAATATAAGATATAAGATATAAATATTAAGTATTAAATATAGATATTAAAGATATAAGCTTTAATATAAATCTAATCAACTAGTCCTAAAAATTTAATTACTTCAAAAACTATTAAAATTGCTATATAAATAAATCTAGTCAGGTAGTCCTAATAATTAATTACTTCGAAATTACTAAAATTGCTAAAAGTTATAACGAACTTACTTAATCTTTTAAACAATAGCTAATGGGAAAGCTAAAAAGGAAGGAGAACAAGAGAGCAATACAATCTAGTCAATCAATCAATTCATTGGTATAAGTTAATATTCTTAATCCTCTACAATTAATCCATCAATCAATTTATTAAGATTATATATAAATTTATAAAGTTTTTAACGTATGCAACTTATATAGTTATCTAAGAATAAAATATAAAGTTGTAAGTTATTTCACTTGTATAGTTATTAAATATGATTCTGTTGTCTATGTTTCAAGCAATAAGTTGTTGTCTATAAATCTAATCACTGGTTTCAAGTGTCACTCTCCAGTCAGGTCTTACTCAAAATATCTCCTTTTATTCTTTTAAATTTTCAAAGTCTAAAACGGAATTCTTCTTTTATCTTTGTGTTTTCTGATAGACCAATAGTCCAAGATGGCTGGCACAGTCACAATGATGATCTATTTCTTCTTATCTATCACTTTGCACTTTGTCTTGCTCACTAATCCTCTCCTTCAGCGCAGTTTTCTGTTCTCACTTAGTCAATCAGACCCTCTTTCCAATATTTTTTCCCTCTTCCTGCAAAAGGGAGAGACTTTAAACTTACTGTCACAAATCGTAAGAGTCCAATTCTGCTGAATCACTCTGGCCGATCTTACTGTTGCCGCTTTCTCTCTCATTGTGCCAATTCTTCTTTCCACTACGCTTCTGGACTTTAAATCCTGTCCTCTTTTCGTCGGCTCCTCGATGTTAAACAAAAAATCCCTTTGTAATGCTCAATCTCCGCTCTTGCCGCCGATTTTCACCGCACTCACTTCCTTGTCTTCCTGGTCTTATACACACGGGACGTCAAGTCTCTGGATCGGCCGTATAGGCTTTTTTCTTCTATGTCTGAAATAAGGGCTCTCCCTGGTCCGATGGAAGATCGCACCTCTCCACAATGGACCTCCGAAGTCGCCCTCCTTCTCCCGGTCCTCACCCGGACCGATCGCCCTTTTTATGGGCACCAAAACACAGAAAATCGCCACGAGAAAGCGGAGCTCTCCTTTCTCGTGCCGCTACGACCTGCGCGTCAGCCGGAAGTCCCCTGGAATAAGATTCTTAAAGTGAATATAAAGATAAAACCAGAGACTTTTCTCTTAGGCTTAATGGTTAAAGAATTTGGAGAAAAAATAGAACTTTGAGGCTATATATGCAAAGGCAGCAAGAATTCTTTACGCACAAAAATGGAAGGATGCTTTCCCCCAATGATTCCCACAGTGAACAAATGGCTGCAAAAATTGATGGTGGTATCAGAGATGGCTAAATTGAATGCTTTGATTAAAGACAAAAACACAATTAATGTTGTTTCTATTTGGAAACCGCTTTTGGACTTTGTGCTTCAGCTAGAAAAACATGAAACTTTGATTTTGATTTTGAGTTTTCCTGATTAGATAGGTTTGTTGTTATAGAAATGGCTAGTATATATTATTATATAAAAGTAAACAGTTGAGGTTCTACCTTACTACCTTATTCTACTGCACCAAAAGAAGTCAGGAGTCAATGCTTTTCTTTTTCTTTTTCCCTTTACAGTATCTTTTTTTCTTCCATTTTCCCTCCCTTATTTTCCCATTATTTTCATTTTTCTTTCTACTTCTGTATTTTATATTTTGATAAACTAATAAATATTTGAATCATAGAAAGGGAGAAGGAAAGAGAGGACATCCAGTTGCAACACAGATGGATTCAGTGACATTGCTGATAATGCACCATTGGCTATACTATAGTAAACCAATTACTATTGGTTATAGTAAAGAACTATATTTGGCAAAAATTGTTACCAAGAAAATCTATCTATGCAGACAATAAGTTAGACACTAACTTGATGACACATAATTAATCAATCACTCTGATCAATGTATGATGGTGCTGCTTGCAGCCAAGAAATGTGGTGCAAATATGCCACAAGAGACACAGTGGATAGCCTCTTTACTCTAGATGGAGAAAGAAGAGAAGCTATGAAGAAGTTTCACATTCATCGTTCAGCTATGTTCTTTCCACAGTTACTCATGGTTACTCAAGGACCATCAACCGTTTCTTCTTAATGCAAGATTAAGTGTAGAAATGGTGATTGCAATCCATGTCCTTGGAGATACTTTAACTCTGGGTGCTAAAGAACATTACAGAATTGCTCTATGGTGACATAACATTATTCTACAGCAAGTGAGGCAACCACCTGCTCATCTACCCGATGTCAGTGTTCCAATACTGACATAAAAGCAATGAGGAAAAAAGTTTTCCATTTCACCTAGAAAAGCTTTCGGTGAATTCAGTCTCCTGGGAGATGTATGGGAGGGGTGACATTCCTGTGTGCTGAAGAGACAGATAAGAGAGAGTGATCTGGAAGACAGCCAATGGGGACCAGTGAATGGGGAAGGAATAGGAGGGGTTTTGGATAGAGGGGCCAGTACTGTCTGCATGGTTGTCGGGCACGGCTGCATCACTCAATAAAGAGAATATTTCCTAAAGTTTGATGCTTGGAAATTAACTTTATTTTGAGGATGAAACCAAAACTTTGACAGAAAAGGACTAACCCCATTCAAGGTAGTGAGCGGTATGGATTTTGTCCCCATGCCAGAGTATCCCAGGGAACCCCCTTCTTCAGTCAGCTTGAACGATTGGATGGCGATGTTAAGAGAATCCTGGGAGAACATCAAGAAGGCATTAGACAAGGCGGCACAGGCTTATAAGAAGCAAGCAGATAAGCACCGGGCCCCTCAAAGACTGTTCTGAGTAGGAGAGAAGGTCTACCTCTCCACCAAGTATTTGAGACTCAAGTTTCCAACTAGGAAATTGGGCCCAAAATTCATAGGACCATTTCCTATAGTAAAAATAATCAACCCGGTCATGGTACAATTGCAGTTGCCCCGCTTACTGGGAAAGATACACTCAGTTTTTCACAGTAGTCTTCTGAAGCCTGTGGTGGGGTCAACTTTAAGGCCGGTGCCATGTGATCCCCCAGGGCCCTTGATCATCATAGGCCAAACTCACTATGAAGTACAGCGAATTCTTGATTCGAGGTGGCTCAGAGGCTGCCTCCAATACTTAGTTAAGTGGAAGGGTTACCCTTTGTCAGAAGCTTCCTGGGTGAAGAGCACCAACATCCAAGCTGACCGGCTTATAGCTAAGTTCCATGCAGATCACCCGGGCAAGGCGGGAGGGGGTGGAACACCTCCTCAGATGGGGTGACAGCACTAACCCTGTTGTTTCTCTTGCACAGTCCTCGCTGAGAGAATGAAGGGAGAGGGGCCGGATGTCAGTGTTCCAATACTGACATAGAAGCAATGAGGAAAAAAGTTTGCCATTTCACCTAGAAAAGCTTTCGGTGAATTCAGTCTCCTGGGAGATGTATGGGAGGGATGACATTCCTGTGTGCTGAAGAGACAGATAAGAGAGAGTGATCTGGAAGACAGCCAATGGGGAGCAGTGAATGGGGAAGGAATAGGAGGGGTTTTGGATAGAGGGGCCAGTACTGTCTGCATGGTTGTCAGGCACGGCTGCATCGCTCAATAAAGAGAATATTTCCTAAAGTTTGATGCTTGGAAATTAACTTTATTTTGAGGATGAAACCGAAACTTTGACACCCAAAATGAAGATGGAAATTGAAACACTTGATCTGCTTGCTACTTGAACCAGAAGAAAAGCTTGTATTTGACATGAAAATAAATTTTAAAAGTGAAGATTGTAAAAATGATGCTGTTAAAGCTAATCTTTTCAACACTTTTTTCAGTTCAGTCTTTGTCAACAGCAATGGCATCTCCCCCTCTTTTCCTAGTCATACATCATTCAATTGCAATGATCTAATCCACATTGATTTTACTGAAGATACCGTTATACGGGCACTACACAAACTAAAGCCATCTCTATCTATTGGTCCAGATGGAATATGTGCCTTCTTTCTTAAAAAGCTTTCCTCCGCCATAGCTGAACCTCTAAGCACCATCTATGAAGTATCTTTTAGAACGAGCTCCTTGCCTGACATATGGTCATTAGCAGCAGTCATACCTATCTTCAAAAAAAGTGACCCTGGCCTTGTTGAGAATTATAGACCAATCTCTCTTTGTTGTGTCACGTGTAAAGTCATGGAATCCATCATAAACCAATCCATCACCCTCCACTTAGCAACAAATAACCTACTCTCTGATAAGCAATTTGGTTTCAGGAAAATTTTTTCATGTAATCTACAACTCATGCATTGCAAAAACATCTGGACCTCTCAGCTCGACCATGACAAAGCAATAGATGCAATTTACATAGACTTCTGTAAAGCCTTTGATTCGGTAGTGCACGACAAACTACTTCTGAAACTAAAATCTTACGGCACTTCTGGACCCCTGCATAATTGGTTAGCTGCATTCCTGTCATACAGGCAACAAGTGGTAAAAATAGGCAGTGCCCTATCAAATCCTGCACCTGTTAACAGCAACGCTTCCCCCAAGGCAGCGTTCTAGGTCCAACACTCTTTCTGCTTTATTTCAACAACCTTTGTGATCAAATTATAAGCAGCTGTGTCCTCTTTCCCGATGATGTTAAACTGTTCAACACCACAGACAACTATACTACCACTCAAAATGGCCTAGACTATGTATCTGAATGATCAAACAATTGGCAACTCCAAATCTCTGCTAACAAAAGCTCAGTCCTGCACATTGGCAATAGAAATAAAAACATCAAATATTTGCTGGCTGGTAACAATTTTTAAGTTGACCCACACTTTGTCAAGGACCTGGGAGTACTCATTTCAAAAGATCTAGGTCCCAGAGCTCACTGTAACACCACTGTAATACCTTTTATCTTAAACTGTCTACCGTGGACCTTTCATGTTTCTTAAGAGGTCCCTAAGGGGGCGTGCATAAGCGCACCAATGTGCCCTCCATCCCTGTCCTACTGTCCCCATTTATATGTAATCATTCTATGTGTTTATGGCTATCTTTAGCCTATTTATATCCTTTTATTTGTGCCATTTTTTTTTGTCATGTATCCATGTCTATGTCTATATTGTTACTTGTTTCTTTATACCTCTTATTGTTGATAGATAGATAGATTCTCCACAGACGTTTACAATACTGAGTTGATCCTAAATAAATGTGAAATGCTTTTCCTACTATTTATCTTGATAGGAGACTACTTCAAAAATATCCTTTTATATATTTATTGCACACTTCAGTGTGTTTTTAGAAATGTTGGCAATCAATTCAAACGGTGCTTTTTGAAAATTGCTTCTTGATTTACACTGTGTAAATGGGGCTTCATCTATACCTGTCTTGCTTTGGTTTACGGTCCTAATTAGGGGCATATTTATTATGTTATAATATATATCTTAATATGTTGACGGGAAGAGGAAATGAAGTTTAGATATGCTTAATAAAAAATGTGGCCTCATGAAATCCTTTGTGGCTGAGGAGCAGGAAACATCTAATGTACTATGCATGCCTTCTCATTTTAAATTCACCTTCTAACTCTGGAATACAACTAAGGCTGCAGGAATATTTCCACTACTGAATATTTTCTCCATCTTCAGATAAAGAAGAATTGCTAGAATAAGGAACATACTGCGATGAAAGCAAACTTGGCCTATACTTCCTCTGAGTAGCACAGACACCTACAAGGAATAGAACCTGCTGCTTTTCCAAAGCCCACCCATCTAATTCTGTTCCAAGAACAGTAGCGAAAATCCAGGATTTTTAGCATTTGCTTCCAAATTGTATCATGGCTCTTCCAGAATTCCAACCCCTGGGGAATATGGGCAAGCATTATCTTTCTTCACTGATAGAAGTTCGCGGTAATACAGGAAAGTCTCTTCTCTGACCTACCTGGACATGGCATGTGTTGAAGCTGGGACTTTTGAAAGTAGGTAAATCATTTAATTAAATCCCTTGCTCTTCCAAGAACATTACATTACAAAAAAAAAATTAAACTTCATCCTGTTACTTCATTTTAACCAGGAGCGTGAAGGGGAGATAGGAATTGTTTTCCTCCCTTTCTCCTCCACCTCCCTTTCTGAATCACTGGCATCCATTGCCATCTGGGAGAATTACTCTTGGAGGCTCCATCCCACTGAGAGTAGAAGAGAAGCAGCTGGATAGAGAACTGAGTAGGAGTGGAGCAGTGGGCTGTCACCTCCCCCCTGCATAACATTCTCTTCCCTTCTGGTGTAAAACATTTTCCTTTGAGGAGGTCAAAAACTAACACTGTCAACCCAAGTAGGGTAGAGTCCCTTGGGAGTTGGGCAGCATAGAAATGTGATAAATAATTAAATTAAATTAAATTAAATTAAATTAAATTAAATTAAATTAAATTAAATTAAATTAAATTAATGAAAGTGTCCTGATTAAAATATTTATTCCAGGATGGGAACCTAAAGTCCACCTACCAGAATATCTTCCTGGCTCAAAACTCCAATGGAGATTGGGAGGGGAGAAAGCATTATTAACAGTCCTACTCATTACCCACTTTCCCCTTCATTCTTAACAGATAGGCAGTGACCAATTCATCGTGGGCACGGGGTATGCAGGCTGCTTGTTAAAACTCCATCTCTCAATTATTTACAAACTTAGATGTCAGCACTAATCTCCAAGTATTTCATTTTACTTACTTTACTTAACCAATTATTAAAACCAAGTCAGTTTGTCCCTGAAGTTTCCTCACCTACTAACCTTACTTCACCTGTTTATTACACAAGGTGGTACATACATTCTTAGATAATCACAGGGGCTCAACATTATTACTAGGCTTCAAGGCAGTTTAAGAGCTGCAATTGGCATCCAGAGTTTCCTCATCATTTCCTCATCGGTTAATTTGTTAATGCAATAAATATTATCCACCACTGTTTCTTTGACATTATTTACATTGACCAAAATGGATATAATGTCAAAGAAACAGTTGCATTAAAGAGTCAGTGGGAAGAATATGTCATTCTTACACGTAAACCTGTTGTTGTGTACATTTTATTTGTTTTAATTTTCACATTTATTAAATTTGTTTGAAGATCTTCTTCCTGCAATATTCCTTCAGATGGCAGACCAAATCTATAGGGTCCCTAGCAAATGTTGAACAGCCTTGTAAAGACAGAATATATAGTCCCTATACTCTGGAAAGAGAGAGTAGCTATGAAGAGGTTTCAAATTCAAATGCCAACTGTGTTCTTTCCCCAAAAAGTTACTCAAGGTTACTTAAGGACTATCAACGGTTTCTTCTTAATGCAAGATTAAGTGTAGAAATGGCTATTGCAATTTGGGTCCTTGGGATACTGCAACTTTGTTACTACAACAAGTGAAGCAACCACTTATCCACTCACCCAAAATGAAGATAGAAATTGAAACAATTAGTCTGCTTGCTACTTAGGCTGGGAGAAAAGCTTGCATTTGGCAGGAAAATAAACTGTGTTCCAACCAAGGAATATTCACAACTCCACCACCTCAGTGACACTAATAAAACCTACCTTCTCTTAGTCCTGTATTTAAAAGCTTTCCTTCACACAATCACTCATTCAGTCACTAGCACTTTGTTTAGACTCAAACATTATTGCTGTCAATAATGCAGGAATAATACATAAGGCAGATAATACCGGAAGATAAAAATGAAGAAAAAAGTAGCCTTAAGTCTGGGGAGAGAGCCAGATGGATGTAGTAGTTCATGCATCAGGCTACAAATTTGGATCATTGGGTGTTTTTGACCTGTCTTAGGCCAGCTGGTGGCTTTGGATCAGTCATTCTTTTTCAGCCCCAATCAATGGCAGTGACTGAGGAAAATAGGAAGAGAAAAGAATATTGGATTTGTTTGGCTCTGTGAGTTATTTATAGTAATAATAAAGAGAATTTTTAAAAATACCTAAATCTAAAAAAAATTTGTGAGTGATTATTCACAAACTTTATAACATTGAATTGGTCCCAACGAATATGAGATGTTTTTTCCTACTGTTTATCTTAACATAAGACTAATTCAAAAAAAGATTCCCCCCCCCCCATATTTACTGCACACTTTGATGGGTTTCCAGAAAAGTTGCAAATCAATTCCAGAAGTTGATTTTTGAAGCCTGCTTCTTGACATGCACTATATAAGTCAAGCTTCCCCTATTCTTCTCCTGTTTTGGTTTAAGGCCCTAATTACTGGGATAATTAATATATTTTAATATAATACATTAGCATGTTTTTGGGGAGATAAATTAAAATCCACCAAGGAGCAGAGCCCACCCATCAAATGCTACTCCAAGGACAGCAATGAAAATTCAGGATTTCTAGCATTTGCTTCTTTTTTTATTTTTATTTTATTTTATTTTATTTTATTTTATTTTATTCAAAACAAAATTAAAACTCCCCAAAAAAATCCAAAAAGAAAAAAGACAAAAAACAATCAAAACATTAAAAAAATAAAAAGATACATAAAAAAGACCTACACATATACATATATTACCCCTCCCCAGTTGAATACTGATTAATACATTATATGACATTAGTTCCCGTCCTTTAAAAAACAGCCCCTCCCCAAAATTTTAAACTATTAAATCTATTTGCAAATTATTAACCTGCGTTCTATATATTATATTAGCGGCAAAGCAGTTAACAAGAAGAAAAATACTAAAACAAAACAAAATTGAAGTTTCAAATCTCTCTGTTAACAAACTGCTATTCTAATCCACTCATAGGAAATTTACTACGGCAGCTTATCTATCTGAACTCATCCCAAAAGTTATAGATAATTCATCCTGGATGAAATATCCACATTTTCTTCTTAATACCATCTCTTACCAACTATTGTTTAATTAAATATAATAAATTCAGTCTCCAGACTAAGTCAATCTCCAATCAAAGTACAAATAGAAGTGGCTAATAGTTGACTACAAAAAATCAATCAGTCTCCTTCAACCGTCATAGAAAAAAAGAATTTGCCCCTTCCCCTTTCAGTCAGAGTCCTAATATTGTAGGAATAAGCAGACTTAAACTTTGGAACAGATGAAATCCAAAGTCTTACTTTTGGGGCAATATGGTAGTATATACCATATATGTTCTGCAACCACCAGGCCGGCCCTCCAAGCAGCAGGCAGTGGCAGAAGTGCAGGGGGTGGCATCTGATCCAGCCCCCAGATATGTTGTGTGGGCATTTGTGCCGTCACAGCCACGAGCAAGCAAAGATAGACATGGTGTTTCCAGGAGGCTGGATCGTGTGCTTCCCCCACACACACACACACACACACACACCCATGCACCTCTGCCTGTTGCTTGGAGAGCCAGACCAACAATTGCAGCACTCGGACTCACCTGCGCTGCACAAGCTGTGCCACCCCAGAATGTGCTGGCCAAGGGGCCACTGGGCTGCTGCTGCTTCCAGACACGATAGGCCCCCACCTGCTCACTGCCTCCAGTGCTGGCCATGCCCACCCATCACCCAAGGACTGATTATCTTAACCTGGGGCTTATTTTTGTGGTAAGGCTTATATTATGAGCATCCTGAAAAATCAGGGCTTCTTTTCTGGTTGGGTCTTATTTTCAGGGAAACATGGTATGTCCCAGAGGACTCCTGATAACTCTTGATTACAAATAAGACTGCAAGATTATTTCCACAACCACAGACATTCTCTTTTGTCATGGAAATAGAAATCATTTGAATATGGGTGAATATACCTTAAATTCACTTTGAACCACTATTATTTTATCTCATTTGTATATTCCAGGCCCTGGAATATAATGCCATCTCCATCTTCCACCATGGATATCTTGAAGATCTGGCCAATGACCCGGCATCACTGCCTGCTACTGCTTTATCTTTCTTTATATAAATAAAATTGCTATCTAGAAAACTCTAAAACATTTATGCGTTTAAGAAAAAATTGGCAAATATTTCTTTTTTTTATTGAAAAAGTTTTACAATACAAATTTTATCATTCCCCCCCCCATTTCCCCCCTTCCCCCAACCCCCCCCCTCCCCTCCCTTCCCACCCTTGGCTTCCCTTACAAAAAAAAATATTATTCTTATATGTCTACCAACATTAAACAGAAATAAAGGTGAAATCCAAATAACATATCAAATATTTTTAACACTGAAATTTTTCTAAATATCAATATAATAAATACAGTAAAACTAATTATCTATGTTAATTAATCCCTCTTAATAAAATCCAAAAATAATTTTCCCCCATTTATTTATCCCCAAACATTAACTAATCCCTATATAACATAAACATTATAATATTCCAGTATCATCATGTATATAAAATAAAATCATTCTATCAATTATATGCTGTATTAATAATTTAACAATTCTAATATGTCATGTATATAGAATAAAATTATTCTCCCAAATATATGCTGTAATTTAACAGTTCTACTGTATCAATCACAATTCCATATCTTGTTTTACCTCCTTCTTCAGTCAAACATGTATATAAATATATCAAATATTTTTTAACATTAACATTTAACATTAAAATTTTTCTAAATATCAATATAGTAAATATAGTAAAACTAATTATCTATATTAATTAATCCCCCTTAATACGTCCCTCAAATGCCTATCCCCAAACATTAACTAATCCCTATATCTTCAATCAAATACTAACTGATACTTCTTAATTTGATATTTATTCTGCACATACTCCACCCATTTCTTCCATTCCCGAACAAAAGCTTCTTTTGTCCTATCTTTTAAATATGCAGAAATCTTTGCCATTTCTGCAAAATTAGCCATCTTCAAAGTCCATTCTTCTATAGTAGGTACACTATCTTTTTTCCAATATTGTCCAATCAATAACCTAGCTGCAGTAGTCATGTATAAAATCAATCTTGTTTCACTCGGTGAACAATCCTTAACTATACCCAACAAAAACAATTGCGGAGAAAATTGAAGCTTCTTTTTCAAAACATTCTGCATAACCCACCATAGCTTAATCCAAAAAGCTTTCACTTTTCTGCAAGTCCACCAAATATGAAAGTATGTAGCATCTAAACAATCACACCTCCAACATTTAGGTTGAACATTAGGATACATACATGACAGTTTCTTAGGATCTAAGTGCCACCTATAAAGCATTTTGTAAGTTTTCCCTCAATTTCTGTGCCTGAGTAAATTTAACATTCTGGACCCAAATCTTTTCCCATGTTTCCAACATAACTGGTTCTGTGAAATTTTGTGCCTACTTTATCATACAATCTTTAACCAATTCGCTTTCAGAGTCTCTTTCTAACAATATATTATAAACCCTTTTGATATGTATCGGCCCTTTCCGTTTTATCTGTAACACCAAATCTTCTTCATATGACATTAAACCAATTTTTTGATCTTCTCTCTATCTTGATTGAAGTTGAGTATACTGTAACCAGGTTAAATTAATCCCTTCTTCCAACAGAGTTTTTAAAGATTTCAAGTTCCAGCTGCCCCCATCATTAAAAAGCACCTCTTTATATAAAATCCCCCCGAGTGACTTTATATTCCCCATGGTATGCCCAAGATCCAACCACAAAGGTATTTTGTAGTCCAATTTAGACTGGTGCTTCTTCCAGACTCTCATCAAAGAATTTCTCAGTATATGACTTCTGAATACGTTGTCCACTTTATTTTCATAAAATAAATATGCATGCCAACCAAATTCCAAATCATGACCTTCTATATTCAAAATTTCAGTCCTTGTTGTTCCAAACCAATCACTCACTTGTGTTAACGCTGCTGCTTCATAATATAACCGTAGGTTTGGAACCTTAAGGCCACCTCTTTCTGGAACATCTTGAATAATTTTCAGTTTTACTCTTGGCTTCTTCTCATTCCAGATAAATTTATTCAATCCTGATTGCCATTCAGCCAAATTTTTATCACTTTTAAGCACCGGAATCATTTGAAACAAAAACAGAAATCTAGGTAAAACATTCATCTTAACTGCTGCTATTCTTCCAAGTAAAGATAGTTGCAGTTTTTTCCAAGTTTCCAGATCTTTTTGGACCTTACGGCACAAAACTTCATAATTATTTTGAAAAAGCTTTATATTGAAAGCTGCAATCTGGACTCCTAGATATTTCACCTTTGAAACTATTTCAAAACCTGCCAACCTTTCCAGTTCACTCTTTTGTGGTTCCAACATATTTTTAACTATCATCTTAGTTTTTTTCTGGTTTAGTCTAAATCCTGAAACCAAACCATATTCTTCTATAATATGTTTCATCTGGATGATTGATTCCAAAGGTCATGTTAGGGTAACCACCAGATCGTCTGCAAATGCCCTTGTTCTGTAGTCCTTTTGCCTTATAACTATTCCATTCAAAATATTCGAATCCCGTATTGAATTCAACAAGACTTCTAAAGTTAAAATAAACAGCAGTGGGGATAACGGACAATCTTGTCTTGTTCCTTTTTGTATATTGAAATTAGTTGTTAAACTCCCATTGATAACAATTTGTGTTGTCTATTCTTGATAAATTGCTGATATCGCCTGAACAAACTGATCCCCAAAGTTCATTTTAAACAAAGTCTTTTTTAGAAAATCCCAATTGACTCGATCAAAGGCCTTTTCCGCATCCAAAAACACTAGCACTGCAGGGATCTGTTTACTTTTCTCAAGATATTCCAATAAATCTATGAGTTGCCTTACCTTATCCTTCATGTATCTGCCCTCTATAAATCCCGCTTGGTCGTGATGAATCACCTCTTGGATAACTGGCATCAATCTGTTGGCTAATACTTTTGCAAAAATTTTATAATCCGTATTCAAGAGAGATATTGGTCTAAAATTTTCTGGTTTTGTAGAGCCTTCCTCTTTTGGTATCAGTGAAATAAAGGCCGTCTTCCACAAAGGGGGTATTTTTCCCCCTTGTTGTATACTGCAAAATAAGTCTTTAAGATGTTCAATCATTTCTGTTTGTAAGGTTTTGTAATACACTGCTGTCAAACTGTCCGTCCCTGGAGCTTTTGCTGTTTTCAATTGTTTTATTGCAAGTACAATCTCTTCAGACGTTATCCCTTCTGTTCAACATTTATGTAAAGCCGCTGGGTGAGATCATCCGTGGTTTTGGGGTGGAATTCCATCAGTACGCTGATGACACCCAGCTGTACATTTCCACCCCAGACCACCCCAACGATGCCGTGGAAGTGATGTCCCAGTGCCTTGAAGCTGTGCGGGTCTGGATGGGGAGAAACAGGCTTCGACTCAACCCCTCCAAGACCGAGTGGCTGTGGCTGCCGGCGTCCCGATATAGCCAACTGACTCCATCGTTGGCTATTGGGGGCGAATCATTGGCCCCCACGGAGAGGGTGCGCAACTTGGGCGTCCTCCTGGACCCACGGCTGTCTTTAGAGGATCATACGACAGCCGTGGCCAGGGGGGCTTTCTATCAGGTTCGCCTGATACGCCAGTTGCGGCCCTTTCTAGATCGGGACTCCCTACGCACAGTCACTCAGGTGCTCGTCACGTCTCGCTTGGACTACTGTAATGCTCTCTACATGGGGCTCCCCTTGGGATGCACCCGGAGGCTTCAGCTGGTGCAGAATGCGGCCGCGCGGGGGATTATGGGAGCGACAGGGCGCTCCCATGTGACACCTCTCCTGCGTGAGCTGCATTGGTTGCCGGTTGACTTCCGGGTGCGTTTCAAGGTGTTGGTAATCACCTTTAAAGCGCTCCATGGCTTAGGACCAGGGTACTTACGGGACCGCCTTCTGCCACCAATTGCCTCCCACCGGCCGGTTCGCTCCCACAGAGAGGGCCTCCTCAGGGTGCCGTCAGCCAGACAATGCCGGCTGGCGACCCCCAGGGGGAGAGCGTTCTCTGTGGTAGCCCCCACCCTCTGGAACGATCTTCCTCCAGAACTGAGAACAATTGCTGACCTCTGGACTTTCCGTCGGGCTCTGAAGACTCATCTTTTTCAACTCGCCGGACTTGCCTGATCCCTTTTATTTTTTAAATATTTTTAAATTTTAACTTTTTAGAGTTTTTATTTGGTCTTATATTTCAGCCTAATTTATATTGGTTTTAGTATGTTTTAACGTTTGTATACTGGTTTTTTAATTGGCTGTTCACCGCCCTGAGTCCGCTGGGAGAAGGGCGGTATAGAAATCTAATAAATAAATAAATAAATAAATAATTCCATAAGTCATTCTCTCCTTTTGTTCTCTAGAAATTTTTGTAATTCTAGTCCCCTCCAAATATTCATCTATAAACTCGTTCTTTATGTTATCTTTATGATATAATTTAGAATAGTAATCTAGAAAAGCTTGTTTTATTAAGTTTTGTTAAAAAACTTCTTTGCCTCCATATTCAATGGTATCAATTATACGAGAACATCGCTGTTTTCTCAAAGTATAAGCCAACCATCTGCCCGGTTTATTAGCGTTACAAAAGGTATTATGTTTTGCAAATTGTAAGTTAGTTGCCGTTTGTTTAGCTATAAGCATTTGAAATTGGTCTTTCAAAAGTTTTATGGTTTCCTGTAATTTATTATCAAACGGGTTCTTAATATGTAATTGTTCCTTTTTCTTTATTTCTAATTCCAATTCTATTCTTTTCTTTTGTTGAATTGACTTGTGTTTAGAATTCATATAAATCAGTACACCTCTCATGTATGCCTTGCTTGCATCCCAAACAATTTCAATAGGTGTACCTTTATTCAAATTCATTTGAAAAAATTCCTTCACATGTTTTTTTTAAGTTCAGATATATTCTTTTCATATCTAAACAAGTTCTCATTCAATCTCCAGGACCTTCTCTCCTTCTTCCCAAATTCAATTTCGATCCATATCGGGCTATGATCCGTTAAAGTCCTGGGAAATATCTTAGTCTTTGTCATTTTAGTAAGTAAATCAGATGTGACCAACATAAAATCAATCCTAGAAAAAGATCTATGTCGATCTGAAAAAAATGTAAAATCCAGTTCCTTTGGATGCTGAACTCTCCAAACATCTTTCAGTTCCAAATCCTCTTTCATCGCAAAGAAAGTCTGTGGCAATTTAACCCCTGTTTTAGCCAATGTCTTTTTATCCATTGTTGTATCAATCACGCCATTCCAATCTCTCATAATCAAAATTGATTTATAATTCCATTGCAATATTTTAGCATATAATAATTTATAAAAGTTTTCCTGCTGCTGATTGGGCGCATAAATTCCTATCAGAAGCAGTGGGTCATTCTGTATGTTTACCTCAATTTTTCTTGAAATATTTTTTGAAATAAACCGATATTAGCATTGCAGATATTCTGCAATTTCTTTAAGAAAGATTGGGGGCAGAAGATTCAAATGACTATGAGAAAGAGAGAGAGAGAGAGAGAGAGAGAGAGAGAGAGAGGGAGGGAGACCTACATTTCTTTACCCACACATTCAGTGTTCCCCTTTCTTCAACAATACAATATTAAATATTAAGTTTCTTTAGAGGTGCCTGTTTTATTATTTTCAGTTTCACTAAAATTCAGTGTATCTGTTGTCAATTCACTTCTGTTTTAGATGTTCATCTTTCATGAGGGCCTCTGGAAAGGCTGGCAGGGGGACGAAACTATCCGTAGTCCACAAAAATTGACTCCACCCTCAAGGCAAAGGGTCCTTTCTATCACAGGCAGGGAGGAGAAAGGAGGTTGGATACTCTAATACACCCTGAAGTCTTTTCCTATCTCTTCTAGCACTTCTCATTCAGCTGAATAAAGGAGTCCATGGAAAGAGCGAGAAATTCCTATACCTATTTCCAGGCAAATGTGGACAATGTATTTGGTTTGAATCTAAAACTAAGTTGTCTGCATAACTAAGTCATAATATTGGGAAGACAGACAGTATGTTAGAAGGTCACTAGTGCATCCCTCCAACTCTATAACATCCATGGCAGCTGACAAGTGAGATCACATGAGAGACCTCATCCCAAGGGCTTTTTCCACACTGGGCAGAAACAGCACCCAGGAAGTCTCCTGAATTATGGAAAAGTACGTAAGAAAAAGCCACAAAACTAGCAGCACCTTCTGTCATTTCCAATGGGAAGGGCACTTAAAAGCAGCATTAGAGTATTTTGACAGAAATTATTTCTCCAATTAAGAAAAATATCTCTCTTTATAGCAGAAGGGAATACCCGAGACAGACTTTTCTTACTAACGCGACTCTCTAATCTGGTACTGCCACTTGGGGTAAATGCTGATTGATGGTTAGCTGTTTGTTTACACCTTCTTCTCCAGATCATGTTCTCTGTTGTTCTTGCAACCCAACTGTTAGCCAGTAGCCTAGGACTACCCCTTTGTTGGTCCAGATATTTCTACTCTCCTAAACTTCCTTTGTCCTTTGGAAATAAATGTCAGGTTTGCAGGAGCACAGAGGGATCCATCAATCTGATAAACAGAAAGAATAAAATGCAGTTATACAATGAGCTTATTAGAGCGGTTGCATCGGAGACCAATCAGCAGGACTGGACAATGGTTCCAAAACCCTTATGTAACTCAGGACTTCAAGACACCAAAATCCAGTTTTTTCTCTTCCCATCTTTCCAAGCCAAAAGACTAATTCAAGAAATAAATAAAATAGATTGTAAGAGGATTAATCTGTGTTCTGCCTATAGCAGGAACCATTGGTGGCTCCTCACCACTTTATTCATCTGCAGGAAGTAGAACTCAGATGAAGCAAGGGGCAGAGTATTGATAGTTTTCAACTTTGTAGTTGAAAGCATTGTAGATTTTGAGCAAACCAGGGACAGCCAAGAAAACAAACCATTGGACATGGAACAATTTCTCACCTGAGGAACAACCACAGATTCAAGTTATCCTACTTGGACACATTACACAAAGCCTAGCTCTCTAGAGAAAGCTCTAATGCTGGGAAAGTTAGAAGGAAAGAGAGGAAGAATACATCCACCTGCAACATAGATGGATTCGGTTACATTACTGATAATATACCATTAGTAAAACTCAAGGACTGGATTAGACAAAAATATACTGTATTAATTATATATTATATCTACAGTATGTGTAGAGACTGACTTAATCACACATAATTAATCAATCAGGATGATCAGTCGTTGATGACACTGCCCACAGCCAAAAAATGTGGTGAAAATATACCACAAGAGACAGAATAGATAGCTCCTTCATACTGGAAGGAAAAAGAAGAGTATTTATGAAGAAGTTTCACATTCATCTTTCAGCTAGGTTCTTTCCACAAATAGTTATTCAAGGTTATTCAAGTAATATCAACGGTTTCTTCTTCGTGCAAGATTAAGTGTAGAGATGGCTATTGCATTATGTGTCCTTGAGATACCGCAACTCTGGGTGCTATAGAGGTGACATAACATTTTTGCTACAGCAAGTGAGGCAACCATCTACTCATACATCCAAATGAAGATGGAAATAGAAGCTCTTGCTACTTACACTGGAAGAAAAGCTTGTATTTGGCATGAAGATAGACTGTTTTCCAATACAGTGTACATGTTGATTTCTACTTTTAGCTTTGTGAGCTTTACTTTACTTTATTTTATTTCACTTTTTTTATTTTATTTATTTTTGCTCCATTGGTCCATTGCTCCATTAAGATGGCGTTCTGCATCCTAAACCTAAACCTAAGTCAAAAAAATAAAATAAAAATTGTTGACTCTTTGATTTTAAGCAGGGACTTAGAGGGAAGACAGAAATTGTTTTGCTCTCTCTCCCAACCACCACCCTTTCTGAATTACTGGCTCCCATTGCCAATTGTGGAGATTTCTCTCAAGCGTTCCATCCCACAGATAATAGATGAGCAGCAGCTGGATAGAAACCTGAGGAGGAGGGGAGCAGTGGGCTGTCAACTTTTCCCCTTTCTCTTCCCTTCTGGGGTGAAACATTTTCCTTTGACAGTCAAACACTAACATAGTCAGCCCAATTAGAGTGATGAGGATGTTCCAATTAAAATTCCAGAATGGGAGCCTAAAGAATAACTTTCTGGCTCAAACCTCCAATGAAGGGCAGAGTGAGGCGTAGGAGAGTGTGAGAAGGCATTATTAGCAGTCCTACTCATTACTCCCATATTTCCCGTTCATTCTAAACAAATAGGCAGTAATCAATTCACCATGGCAGAGGGTGTGCAGGCTGCTTGTTAAAACTTAATTCCTCAATTATTTATAAACCTACAGGTCAGCACTAGTCTTCATGTACTTAATTTTATTATTCCTTACTTTAATTTAACCGATTACTAAACACCAAGTCCGTTTGCCCCTGAAGTTTCTTCATTACCCTTGCTGCACCCGATTACCCCACAAGGAAGTTCAACCGTTTTAGACCACCAGAGTTCAATTTTATTTCTAGGCTTCAAGGAAATTTAAGAGATTGCCTTCTAGAGTTTCCTCTTCAACGGCTTTCATTGGTTCATAAGCTAAGAACCACATTATTAAATATTGGCTTCCTGTCCTTCCAGAGCTACCAATTTTGCCATTTTCAGTCTCACTGGTCTACTACTATTTAGTGTATCTATGTTTAATTCCCTTTTATTTATGCATGTCCACCTTGTGCGTGTTGTGGCTCCGTTGCCTGAGCCTGCGTCATCAGCAGGGGAGGACTCTGAGAGTGAGGGAGAGGAGTTGGCAAGGCCTCCTTCTCCAGGACTCTCCTCTCTGGCAATGCCTCCGGAGGACACCGAAGGGCAGGAGATAGGCCCAGAGCCAAGCTCGTCTCCGCAGCCACAGGAGGACATTGACGAGGGGAGTGAGTTTTGGTTGGACTCTCGCCAGGGTCGGAGAGACAGGAGAGCCCAGCAGAGGAAAAGGCGTGGTCGTGATTAGCTGGTGGACCACGCCTCCTCCCACACTATATAAGAGAGGGATTGTAGCCATATCTTTGTGATATGGCTACAATCAAAGATTCGTGGATCCCGGTTTTGAATCGGCCCTGAGTCTCAGCTTGTGTGTATGTGACGGACCTTTTAATAAAGACGTTGGCAAGCAGCTGCGGATTGCTGCCGACCATTGTTATCATCTTACTTGGTTGCCTGCCAGTTCATTAGCCTCTGGTTGTCTGAGGGGAGGTTATTTCTGGGCACGGGGCCAGAACATCTTGTTCATCACCCAAAAAAGTTAACCCATCGTTACCACGATGGATCCACAGCTGCAGCAAATTATCCAACAGTTGCAAGCTGACAACCAGCTCCTGCAGCAGCAGGTCGGCCAGTTGACTGCACAACTGGCTGGGGGGAATGTGCTTGCAGCTGTTCCTCCTCCTCCCCCTCCTCGTTGGAAAAGCCCTATCAGTGTGCCTGATAAATTCTCTGGGCAGCAGGAGATGTTCCCGGCTTTCATGGGACAATGCCAGCTGTTTATGGCAATGAGGCCGGAGGATTTTCCAGATGACTGGGCTCGGGTGGCGTTTGTTATCAACCTCCTCTCCGGCAATGCCCTCTGTTGCTGCAGAATAGCCCCTTGTTGGCGGACTATCAGGGCTTTTGGCAACATCTGAGGGTGATGTATGAGGACCCCCTGAAGACCCAGATGGCAGCCAGGCGCATCAAAGATCTCCGTCAAGGGAAGCACCCCCTGCAGGAATATGTGGCTGAATTTCGGCTTCTGGGCCAGGACTCAGATTGGAATGATGCAGCGCTCAGGGACGCTTTCCAGGATGGCCTCTCCGATGACCTGCAGGATGAGCTGGTTCGTGTGGAGGAGCCTCAGACCCTCGACGCCCTTGTCATGCAGTGCTTGCGCATTGATGCCCGTTCCAACGGCGCAAGACCCATCAGCCCATCCAAGAACCCCCGTGTCCTGCACCGACAGCGTCCCGGGTCACCCCGTGCTTTGTGGCACCCACGGAGGAGCCCATGGAGCTGGGAGCGGCCTGACCTCGCCTGACAGCCCCGGAGTGGATGCGGAGATGCCAAGGGGGATTATGCCTCTATTGCGGGGAGGCTGGACACTTTGCCACTTCATGCCTCAAGAAGCATAGTGGGACGCTCACGTCTGTTCCTGAATCTCGGCGGGACCAGCCGGGAAACGGGGCAGGCCCGGCCTGGGGGAAACCTTAGGCCGGGTATGTATCACTGCCCCGCCTGATTCAGCGGAGGTGGACTCTGGGCCCCCTCGACACCTAATCCTGGACACCCGGGTGTTGTTGGCCGACCGGTCGGAGGGGCTTCCGGCACATGCGCTGGTGGACTCGGGGGCCACCACGAACTTTATGGACCAGGCCTTTGTGGCCCATTTTGCGGTCCCCTTGGTTCCAGTGGACCTTCCATTGAGAGTCGAGACGATCGATGGGCGGGAACTTGTTGCGGGGCCCATTAAGTTCCCGACTCAGCCCTTGCGCCTCGCCATTGGGGCCCACGAGGAGGCGATCCGTTTTTACGTGACGGCGGACCTGCATTTCCTGCTGGTCCTGGGGATGGCCTGGCTTCGGGCGCACGATCCGCAGGTGGCCTGGTCAAGGAACGCCATCTCCTTCCCGAGCCTGCAGTGGGTCGACCACATCCGCCACACCTGTGCCGGCCAGGACGTCTCCACCCCTGCCGTCTCTTTGCCTCCTGAGCTGACGTCCTTCGCTGACATGTTCAGTGAAAAGGAGGCGGACCGCTTACCCCCGCATCGACCCTATGACTGCCCAGTGGATCTGGTGCCCAATGCACCCCTGCCCACGGGACGTCTGTACTCGATGTCAGAGCCCTCTGGGACTTCCTGGACAAAAACGTGGCCCGAGGGTTCATCCGACCTTCATCCTCCCCTCTCTCGGCCCCAGTCCTCTTTGTGAAGAAGAAGACAGGGGACCTACGCCTTTGTTGCGACTACCGGCGGTTAAACGCCATCACCGTACGGAATCGCTACCCCCTGCCGCTCATCCCGGAGCTGATGGAGAGGTTGCGGGAGGCCACGATTTTCACCAAGCTCGACCTCCGGGGAGCCTACAACCTGGTGCGGATGCGAGAGGGGGACAAGTGGAAGATGGCGTTTGGCACCCGATACGGACACTTTGAGTATACTGTCATGCCGTTCGGGTTGACCAACGCCCCTGCGGTCTTCCAGCATCTGATGAACGACGTGTTCCAGGACATGTTGGATCGGTTCATGGTCATTTATCTCGATGACATCCTGATCTACTCCCGGTCCCCGGAGAACCACGTCCAGCACGTCCGCCAGGTTCTGCAGCGCCTGCGGGAGCACCAACTCTATGCAAAGTTGGAGAAATGTCTCTTCTTCCAGACTTCCATAGAGTTCCTTGGGCACATCATCTCCCCAGAAGGCATCGCGATGGACCCGCGTAAGGTGGAGGCCTTGCTTAGTTGGGAACCCCCTCGTCGGGTGAAGGACATCCAGGGTCTGTTGGGGTTCGCCAACTACTACCGAACCTTCTTCCCGGGCTTCGTCATCTTGACCTTGCCGATGACCCAGCTCCTTCGGAAGAAGGTTCCGTTTCAATGGGGTCCCCCGCAGCAGCAGGCCTTTGAGGCTCTGAAGCAGGCCTTCGTTACGGAACCTGTCCTGAGGCACCCCAATCCACATCGTCCGTTTGTGGTTGAAACAGATGCGTCCAATGTGGCGATTGGGGCGGTGCTGTTACAGGCCCTGGCGGATGGCAGCACTCTTTTTCCCTGCGCTTATTACTCCCAGAAACTCAATCCTTCCGAGCGCAACTACACCATCTGGGAGAAAGAGTTGCTGGCTATCAAGGCCATGTTTGAGGCTTGGCGGCATCATCTCAAGGGGGCCCGACACCCGGTGGAGGTGCGGACGGACCATCGGAACCTGGAGCACCTCACGACGGCCAGGAAGTTGAACCAGCGGCAGATCCGGTGGTCGTTGTTTTTCGCCCGGTTCAACTTCCACGTGACCTACATCCCGAGTGGCCACAACGTGCGGGCGGACGCCTTGTCCCGCAAGCCAGAGTACTTGTCTCCGAAGGTCTCCCTGCCTCCGCGGACGGTGCTGCCAGCGGAATCCTTGGCTGCAGCCCAGGAACCCATGGACTTGCAGGCTCAGGTGCGGGAAGCACAGCGCCAGGACGCCTGGTCGCAACAGCGGCAGGCGGAAGTCGGCCCTGCCTCCCCTTGGACTTTGGAGGAGGGCTTGTTAAAACACCGAGGCTGGCTGTACGTGCCCACGAGTCCGCTTCGAGCCATCGTTATGAATCAGTGCCATGACAACCCCGCGGCAGGACATTTTGGGTTCTTTAAGACACTGAACTTGATGACGCGGACTTTTTGGTGGCCTCGGGTACGGCATGACATGCACGCGTACGTGCCGCCCTGCGTGCCGTGCCGACAGGCCAAAGCCGCGTCAGGCCCACCGCCTGGACTTCTCCAGCCACTGCCGACACCGGAGAGACCCTGGGGAGCCATCTCTATGGACTTCCTGACGGACCTGCCACCGTCCGCCACGTTCACTACCGTTCTCGTGGTGGTGGACATGCTCACAAAGATGGCACATTTTATTCCATGCCGTGGACTGCCATCGGCCCGCCCCACAGCCCGATTGTTCCTGCAGCACGTTTTCCACCTCCACGGCCTGCCGGACAGAGTGGTTTCCGAACGCGGGGCCCAGTTCACAGCCCGCTTCTGGAAAAGCCTGATGGCCACGTTGGAGGTGCAGGTGTGTCTGTCGTCGGCGCACCATCCAGAGACTGACGGGGGGATGGAGAAGATCATCGGCATCCTAGAGCAGTACCTCCGCTGCTACATCAATCAGCAGCAGGACAACTGGGCCGAGTACCTTCCCCTGGCGTTGTTCGCCTTCAACAACTCCCAACACACCTCCACCCAGATGACCCCGTTCCATGCCAACGTGGGATACCATCCACGGCTGTTCCCTCTGTCCCTCTTGGATTCCCCTGTTCCCGAGACCCAGGACTTCCTCTCGGAGCTGCAAGCGGTGCAGCAGCTGGTGCGTCGGCAGCTGATCCGGGCAAAGGAGGACTATAAACGGGTCGCCAACCACTCTCGACGGGCCACGCCGCCGCTGGAGGTTGGGGATCGGGTGTGGCTGTCCACGAAGCACCTCCCCACGTACCGGCCGGCGAAGAAGCTCGACCACCGTTTCATCGGACCCTTCCCCATCGAGGCGGTCATCAGCCCGGTGGCCTACCGGTTGACCCTGCCCCAGTCAATGCAGCTCCACCCTGTGTTCCATCGGTCCCTTCTGGTCCCTGAGGCTCCGCCGTGCCGCCTGCGACGCCCGACGGCACCTGCTCCCTCGACCACGGTTGCCGACGACGGCTCCACGACGTACGAGGTGGACAGCATCCGGGACTCCCGTTGGCTGAAGGGCCGTTTCCAGTACCTGATTGCCTGGAAGGGGTACGGGCCTGCGGATTTCTCCTGGGTGGACGCTTCCTCCGTACATGCTCCTGACTTGGTACGGGCTTTCCATGCGCAGTTCCCGTCCCGACCGCATCCGGACCATCAGCGGCGGGGGAAGGGCCCTGCGGTGGGGGATAGTGTTGTGGCTCCGTTGCCTGAGCCTGCGTCATCAGCAGGGGAGGACTCTGAGAGTGAGGGAGAGGAGTTGGCAAGGCCTCCTTCTCCAGGACTCTCCTCTCTGGCAATGCCTCCGGAGGACACCGAAGGGCAGGAGATAGGCCCAGAGCCAAGCTCGTCTCCGCAGCCACAGGAGGACATTGACGAGGGGAGTGAGTTTTGGTTGGACCCTCGCCAGCGTCGGAGAGACAGGAGAGCCTAGCAGAGGAAAAGGCGTGGTCGTGATTAGCTGGTGGACCACGCCTCCTCCCAGACTATATAAGAGAGGGATTGTAGCCATATCTTTGTGACGAACAAAACAAAGATTCGTGGATCCCGGTTTTGAATCGGCCCTGCGTCTCAGCTTGTGTGTTTGTGACGGACCTTTTAATAAAGACGTTGGCAAGCAGCTGCGGATTGCTGCCGACCATTGTTATCATCTTACTTGGTTGCCTGCCAGTTCATTAGCCTCTGGTTGTCTGAGGGGAGGTTATTTCTGGGCACGGGGCCAGAACAGTGCGGTCCTGTATCAAGGATATTCAAAGGGGGGGAAATCATCCACAGAAATAGCCTCAACCCTCAAGGCAAAGCTTAGGAAATGTGGCTGAATAACCACTTTTTCCATTCATTGCCAGGAATGTATGCTGAACCCAATCCTTTCCATCCATTGCTCATCAACAACCAGGCTCAATATCTGACTCCATTGTGGACCATCTCAGAATGCCTTTTCACTGCAGCAATTCTTTGCATCTTGATTGTTCACCACAATCTTGCTTACAGGCAGCAAAGAATTTGTTGACTCTCTGCGTAGGTATATGTTCTATTTCTTCTTCTCATCCCTCACTTTTACAATCCTTTCTCAAACCAATTGTATCGTGTATAGGGAGGAGGGAAAAAACTGTGGACTTGTGCAATATATACTGGAATGTTGTCTCTTTTCTATAGCAGTTCTCTTGAATCTGAATAAAACGTCAGTGGGACAGATATGTAATTCTTACACTTGAGACTGTTGCTGTGCCAGGTAAATACATTTTACAGTATATATTTTTATTTTCACATTTATTAAATTTGTTTTCTGGTCTTCTTGCTGCAATCTTCCTTCAATTGGCAGGTCACAACCATAGGTGTCCCAGGAAAATCTTGGACAGCCATATTTAGTTTGGGTCTAAGACTAGGTTGACTCTATAATTAAGGCTGAGGGGCATGGTGGCCTAGTGATGAAGATGCTGACCTCAAACACAGAAAGTTGAGAGTTCAATTCCATTCTCTCCTTCTAGATTTCAGTTAAGCTTCTGTGTCCTACAGGACTCTTCATAACTCAAGAATATGTTTGTCTGAGAAGGAAAGGAAAAAATATCTGCTGTCAACTTGGCCTGGGGTCAGGAAGGTTATCCACCCAGTAAATGTTCAGCTCCACCTAGTCGCCCCAACTCTATCCCAAATTAAGGAATTAAAAAATAGATTTTAAGTAACTAGGTCAGCAGGCTCATGGACTTGTATTTCACTTCAAAACCATTTTTAAATTTCTATAGCATTCAAGGCAACTGGATGCAACACTTCAGAACCAGCAAAAGTTATTGAATAACTGTATTGGAAGGGACCTTCAAGGTCTTCTAGTCCAACCCTGCTCAAGCAGGAGACCGAATGCCATTCCAGACAAATGGCTGTCCAAACTCTTCTTAAAAACCTCCGTTGATGGAGGAGCCCAAAACATCTGGAGCCAAATGGTTCCACTGATTAATTGTTCTCATTCTCAAGAAATGTCTCCTTCATTCTAGGTCAGATATCTCTTTGATAAGTTCCATCCATTACTTCTTGTCCTGCTCTCAGGTGTTTTGGAGTTTGGTTGATCCCCTTTTTTTCTGTGATAGCCCCTCAAATATTGGAAGTCTACTACCATGTCACCCCTAGTCCTTCTATTCATTAGACTGGCCATGCCCACTTTCTGCAAACATTCATTGTATGTTTTAGTCTCCAGCCGCCTAATGATCTTTGTTGTTCCTCTCTGCACCCTTCCTAAAGTCTCAACATCTTTTTTCTATCATGTTAACTAAAACTGGATACAGTGTTCCAGGTGTTTTCTTAGCAAAGCAGTATAAAGCTCCACTAACACTTCACATGTCCTTGATACGATCCCTCTGTTGAAGCAACTTAAAATTGCATCAGCCTTGTTGGCAGCTGTCACATGCTGCTGGTTCATATGTAAGTGGCTGTCCACTAGGAGTACTAGATCCCTCTCACAGTTACTGCTATTGAGCCACGTATCATCTATTTTGTACCTCTGCAATTGGCTTTCCTTGCCTAAGTGTAAAACCATATTTTTCTCATCACAGAAGAAAAGTAAAGTTTAATGCTTTCTAGTAAGTATGACCCCATGCTTTGTGGCTGAAGCAGCAAAAAAACATCTAATATGCCTAATACTCAAAGAATACACAGCTTTTAGAACTCAGCTCTCTTTCTTGATTTCAGTTAAGCTTCTGTGTCCTGCAGGATTCCTCGTAACTCTAGTATACAAATAAGGATGTAGAAATAGTTCCAACACTACCCAATATTCTCCTTCCTCAGGGAAGTAGGAATCACCTAGGTAAGGGAGGTTGCTGCAGTGAAAACAAATTTACCTTGTGCTTCATCTGAGTGATCCAAACACCCACCAAGAAGCAGATCCAGCTGTTTTACCAAAAAATATGTCTCCCATGACTGCAGTGGCAATACCAGATTTCTAACATTTGTTTCTAAGAGATCTTCCCAAACTCCAGCCATTAGTGAATATGACCGAGCATTATCTTTCTTGCCTGAGCTTGGGAAGTATTTCAGTAAGAACTTTTATTGTTCCCATTGGGACGTGGCAAGTTCTGAGGCTCCAATCTTTTACAACCATAGCAGGTTAGCTGTTAAACTCACTCCACTGCTCTTCCAAGACCTTTTGCAACAGCAAAGCCACAGGAACATTTCAATATCAGGAAGATGCACCAATGCCTTATGTAAGAACAGTAAAAATAATACCTAAGAGTATTTGCAATATCTCACTGGCATGACATGATGCAATCATCAACACTCTATAAATAGAGAGCTGTGTTCAGTCCCAGGAGTAAGATTTGGTCCAGAACCAAACCCAGCATGAAGATCCTTAATTTGCTGTTTGCAATCCTTTTTGTTGCATTCCTGTATGAACCAGGTAAGAAACAAAATTACTCATAATTTAGAGAGATTGATAACTCGCTACTTTCTATGCAAGTATGATCATCACTGAAAGCAGGGTAATCTTCAACATATTCCTTTTGTTTTTATGAAATAGATTCTTGTTTTTAAGAAATAGATTGAACAGTATAGAATATTGAAAACATGAGCCTCCAAATATTTGAAAAATATGCCATTAATTTTTCTTTTGCATTAAAACTCGAGATCCTATAAATGATCAGGCATCAAGGAGGGGCTGGAAAATTAATTCATTGATTCACTATTCTCAACAAAACCTCACTGGGGCTTTTGTTGTAGGTTGTTTTCATTGGTTTGGTTCCTTTTAGTTTTACCAAATTCTCAACAAAATATTACCTATTTGAATAAAGAAGCACAAAAGAGAGCCAGTTTGGTCTAGTGATTAAAGGAAAAGGCTAGAAACCTCATGACTGAGTTCTAATTCCACTTTAGGCATGAAAGCTGGCTGGTTGAATTTGGATCAGTCTCTCTCTCCCTCAATCCAAATCTCTACACAGGGTTGATCTTGTGGAGAGAAAAGGAGGAGGAAGGAGTACTAGATGCATTCACCACCTAGAGTTATATTTTTTTAAAAGATAGAGATGGGATAAAAATAATAAATAAATATTAATCATCTACTGAATGTGTCTGTACTTAATATGGAGAAAAAGAGAAGAAATTGAAGCAAAGTGCCACAAATGCATAGCTTTTCAAGAGCAGAAAAGAGCAGTCATAGAAACATTAAGAGGAGAGAGAGAAAGCCAAAGGAAAACCAGGTCCTGAAGTTTAAAGGAAGTTAACTCTTCTCACTCAAGGTTTTCATCCAGAAGAACCAGCCACTGTCACTCAGCATTATTTCCTAGGAAGCAAGGATCCATTGTAATAATGGAGAGAAATACAGGCTATCACAGCAAGGTCTTCCCTTGGTATGAAGCAGATTTTTTTCCCCGTACTACCTTTATACTGTAGATACAGATACCAGGCAAATCAAAACTAAGCAAGACTTCAAACCTGGGTTCATACTGGTTTTATTTGGGCTCCTATAGGGAGATGAGCAGAAATGGATTTTTCCATTTAAAGGGAACTCGTAGGAATCCAGCAATTCTGCAGAAGAAGGTGGTGAAAGAAAAAAGCATCTAAATTGCAAGTTATCTTTACTCATCATTTACATTTCTCCTCTTTTTTGTTATAGGGATTGCCGGCCAACGCTGCCGTGCAGGACTACGCCTAGGATATTGCGTTAACTATTATCGCCCGGGCTGTTCTAGGGCTCCTAATTGTATCCGACGCCCATGGTGCTGTCCAATGTGAGTAAAATCTCCTCTAATATTCTGGCTGATATTGTTTGCAATCATAAAGAATTGCAAAGCATTGATGTGAACAGGAAAAGGGTTTTGAGGAAAATACCATGTAAAAATAAGGGCAGAAAAGAATCATTTTGTGATTCATGTGGCAGAAAATACCTTAAATCCACTTTGAACAACTATTATTTTATCTCATTTGTACAGATAACTCTGGAAAATATTGCCATCTCCATCTTCCACCATGGATATCTTGAAGATCTGGCCAATGACCCGACATCACTGCCTGCTACTGCTTTATCTTTCTTTATATAAATAAAATTGCTATCTTGCAAACTTTAAAACATTTATGCATTTAGGAAAAAATGGCAAATATTTCTTGAAATAAAGCTATATGAGCATTGCAGATATTGTGCAATTTCTTTAAGAGGGTCTGGGGGCGGAAGATTCATATGACTATGAGAGAGAGAGACAGAGAGAGACAGAGAGAGAGAGAGACAGAGAGAGAGAGAGACAGAGAGAGAGAGAGAGAGAGAGAGAGAGAGAGAGAGAGAGAGACCTACATTTCTTTACCTACATTTCTGTGTAGAAAGTGTTCCCCTTTCTTCAACAATACATTATTAAAGATTAAGTTTTTTTCCAGAGCTGCCTGTTTTATTATTTTCAGTCTCACTAAAATTCAGTGTATCTGTTGTGAACTCACTTCTGTTTTATATGTTCATCTTTCATGAGGGCCTGTGAAAAGGCTGGCAGGGGGAGGGAAGTATCTGTAGTCCACAAGCTTTGGCTCAAGGCAAAGGGTCCTTTCTATCACAGGCAGGGAGGAGAAAGGAGGTTGGATACGCTAATACACCCTGAAGTCTTCTCCTATGCCTTCTAGCACTTCTCATTCTGCTGAATAAAGGAGTCCATGGAAAGAACGAGAAATTCCTATACCTATTTCCAATGGTAGGATTCAATCTTTTTAACAACCAGTTGTGGGAGTGGCTTAGTTGGGGGTGTGGCTTGGTGGTCATGTGACCGGGTGGGCATGGCTATGTGCATAGGGACTACTCAGAGGGGTGAAAAAAGTCATTTCCTCATACTTTTGACCGGTCCTCGCACTTATGACCATCCTCACATTTATGCCCATTGTGGCATTCTTAACAACCATGTCAGTCATTTCACCACTACTTCTCTTCACCACAGTGACAAGATAGGGCGCAAAACGTAAAATGTGAGGACAGTCGTAAATTCAAGGATTGATCAAAAGTGCGAGAACCGGTCAAAAATATTTTTTTCAGCCCTCTGAGTAGTCCTTATGCACATAGGGACTATCCAGAGGGCTGAAAAAAGTGATTTCTGACAGGTCTTCACACTTTTAACCGGTCATCATTTATGCCCATTGCAGCAGTCTTAATTAAATTAATTAAAAGAAATGACCTGCTGGAGTGGTCAGAGGTAGTCTGAGGCAGGTATTCGGGCCAACTGCAGGGCAAGGTGATACAACTGGGGTAGGTATGCCACTGCTGCCCAGGTGGGAGGTGGACGCAGACCTACAGGGCTGGCTGCAGGGTGAAGCGATTGGATGGGGTAAGTCAGGGGTCTGCAACTTTAAACACTCAACCTTAAACAAATGTAAACGCTTAAACACAACCTTAAACCTGAGTGGGCATCGCCAACTCCATATCACTTACTCCTACTCAGATTTTGTGGCTCCCAGTATTTTCTTTTAAACAAGTATCTCTGTGTGTCTCTTTCATCTCTCTCATCTCTTTCTTTCTCCCCTTCATCTCTCTTTCTCTCCTTCATCTCTCTTTCTCTCCATCTCTTTCTCCCTCCCCCTTTCTTCCCTTCATCTCTCTTCCTCTCTCTCTCTTTCTCCCCCTCCTTTATCTCCTTCATCACTCTTTCTGCCCCCCCTTTCTCTCCTTCATCTCTTTCTCTCCATCTCTCTTTCTTTCCCCCCCCCTTCTCTCCTTCATCTCTTTTTCTCTCCATTTCTTTCTCCTCTGCCATCTGAGGGGTGGCGGCAGCGAACCTACCGCACCATTGGGTTATCAGCCTAGAACCGGCAGAATTCCACCACTGCCTATTTCCAGGCAAATGTGGACAATGTATTTGGTTTTAATCTAAAACTAGGTTGACTGCATAACTAAGTCATAATATTGGGAAGACAAACAGTATGTTAGAAAGTCACTAGCGCATCCCTCCGTCTCTATAACTTCCATGGCAGCTGACAAGTGAGATCACATGAGAGACCTCATCCCAAGGGCTTTTTCCACACTGGGCAGAAACAGCACCCAGGAAGTCTCCTGAATTATGGAAAAGTACGTAAGAAAAAGCCACAAAACCAGCAGCACCCTCTGTCATTTCCAATGGGAAGGGCATTTAAAAGCAGCATCAGACTATTTTGACAGAAATTATTTCTCCAATTAAGAAAAATATCTCTCTTTATAGCAGAAGGGAATACCCGAGACAGACTTTTCTTACTAATGCGACTCTCTAATCTGGTACTTGGGGTAAATGCTGATTGATGGTTAGCTGTTTGTTTACACCTCCTTCTCCAGATCATGTTCTCTATTGTTCTTGCAACCCAACTGTTAGCCAGTAGCCTAGGACTACCCGTTTGTTGGTCCAGATATTTCTACTCTTCTAAACTTCCTTTGTCCTTTGGAAATAAATGTCAGGTTTGCAGGAGCACAGAGGGACCCATCAATCTGATAAACAGAAAGAATAAAATGCAGTTATACAATGAGCTTATTAGAGCGGTTGCATCGGAGGCCAATCAGCAGGACTGGGCAATGCTTCCAAAACCATTACGTAATTCAGGACTTCAAGACACCAAAATTCATTTTTTTTCTCTTTTCATCATTCCAAACCAAAAGACGAATTCAAGAAATAAATAAAATAACTAGTTATGCGACCCCCGAGCGCTACTAAATTTCTATCCTGGAATGTCAATGGCTTAAATTCACCACAGAAGAGAAAGAAAATATTTCATTGCCTGAAACAATTTAAGAATGATGTTATTTGTCTATAAGAAACACACATTAGACTATCAGATCAAAAATACTTAATAAATTCAAGATTAGGGACTCATTTTGTGGCATCAGCTCCAGAGAAGAAGAATGGAATAGTTATTTATGTAAAGAAAGGATTATCGACTAATTTAATTGAGGCAGATGCTTATGGAAGATATATAGCAATAGAACTATTAACTCAAAATGGAAAAGTGCTTTTAATTGGAATATATGCACCGAACCAACAAGATAATTTTTATAAACTTTTACACTCTAAAATAATACACTGGGATTATAAATCATTTATATTAATTGGTGACTGGAATGGAGTAATAGATACTTTGAAAGATAAGAAGAGTACATCCAAAGCTTTTCACGTACAAAATCACCTAAATCTTTTTTTGATATAATGGAAGATTTAGAACTGAGGGATATTTGGAGAGAACAGAATGTTGACGAAAGAGATTTTACCTTTTTTTTTGACAGATATCAATCTTTTTCCAGGATTGATTTTATACTAATTACAAATTATTTTCTTTCTAGGGTAAAGAAGACGAAGATATGCCCAAGGACTTCAGCTGATCATAGTCCGGTTTGGTTGGAATTGGTACCTCTATGGAAATGGTATGGGATGCAAGTAAGGCCTATATGAGGGGAATCTTAATATATATGAATAATAGACATAGATTAAAGCAAATAAAGAGGCGGAAAGAGATTGAGGAGGAAATAAAAAAGAAGGAGCAATTATTAATATGTAACCCAGGAGATAAAAAAGTAAAAGAAACAATAAATATATTGTGAGGGCAATTTAATATGTTAATGGCCGATCAGGTGGCAACTACTTTGCAATATGCTAAACATAATACATTTTGTAATGCCAATAAACCAGGCAGATGGTTACCTTATGTACTAAGGAAGAAACAAAAATCACGAGTTATCAGTAAGATAGAATTTAGAGGTAAGGAAGTTTATCAACAAAATATGATTAAAAGAGCTTTTCTAGAATATTATACAAAACTGTACGCAGGAAATTTAATACAAGATTTAAGATATAGATAGATATTTAAAGGAGGATAATACTCTTGAATTAACCCTAGAACAAAGGGAAGGTTTGAACCAACCAATAACTTCTGAAGAGATTATTGCAGCAATTAAACAATTAAAATCAGGTAAGACATCAGGAACAGATGGATTGACAGCTGTTTATTATAAGAACTTGCAGTTTGAAATGGTAGAACCACTCAGAATCTTATTTTGTAAGATTCAACTAGGGGGAGGAATCCCACCTTCCTGGAGAACAGCTTTTGTTTCATTGATTCCAAAAGACGAGCAGAATTGTGTTCAGCCTGAAAATTTTAGACCAATTTCACTTTTGAATACTGACTATAAAATTTTTGCTAAGGTATTGGAAAAAGATTAATGCCAGTTATGCAACAAATAATTCATAACGACCAATCAGGATTTATAAAAGGGAGACAAATGAAATATAATGTGAGACAAGTTATAGATCTACTGGAATATTTGGAAAAAAACAACCAAGTCTCCACAGCGCTCTTCTTTTTGGATGCAGAGAAGGCATTTGATCGATTGAATTGGCAATTTTTGTTTAAAATAACAGAGAAAATGCAATTTGGAGAGCAGTTTGTACAATCAATTAGAGCAATATATCAAGAACAATCAGCACAAATAATTGTCAATGGAGGCCTAACAGATCGTTTTAAGATTGAGAAAAGAACAAGGCAGGGTTGTCCTCTATCGCCACTGTTATTTATTTTATCTTTAGAAGTTTTGTTGAATAAGATACGTGAATCTGATAAACTGAAAGGAATAGTAATTAGACAACAGGATTATAGTTTGAGAGCGTTTGCAGATGACTTGGTCGTTACTTTAACTCAACCTACAAAAACATATGTTGGATATAGTAGAACAATACGGTAGGGTTTCTGGATTTAAAGTAAATCAACATAAAACCAAGAAAAAAACTAAAAATATGTCAGTATCTCAAAGGGAAGAGTTAGGAAGAATAACAAGGTTTGAAATAGTTAAAAAGGTTAAATATTTAGGAGTAAATGTTGCAGCCTCCAGTACAAAGTTATTTAAAAACAACTATGAAGTCCTTTGGCAAAAAGTGCAGAGAGACATGGAAAACTGGAAAAAATTGCAACTATCCCTATTGGGAAAAATAGCAGCAATAAAAATGAATGTATTGCCCAAGTTTTTATTCTTGTTTCAAATGATACCAGTGCTTAAGAAAGATGGAAATCTGAGGGACTGGCAGAAAGGAGTTAATACTTTTATTTGGTCTGGGAAAAAACCTAGAGTAAAATTAAAAATTATACAGGATGTTCGTGAGAGAGGAGGTTTGAAAATGCCTAATTTAAGACTGTATTATGAAGCTTCTGCGTTAGTGCAAATTAGTGATTGGTTTAATTTAACTGAAGAAAGAATACTAAATATAGAAGGATATGATTTGTTATATGGATGGCATGCTTAGCTATTATATGAAAAGAAAGTGGATAAGATTTTTAAAAGTCATATAATTAGGAATGCTTTGTTAAGGGTTTGGAAAAAGTATTAATATAAGTTAAATTATAAGATACCTATATGGGCAAATCCTAGACATGCAATAGAAAATATAAGTATAGAACAAAAAATGGAGGTGATTATCTATAAGGAGATTCTTTTTAATGAAAGGGGTAATTTACAATTGAAATCTTTAGAGGTATTGAAAGATGAAGGGATAATTTATACTTGGTTTCAGTATGGTCAACTCCAAGCTAGATGGAGGGAAATTGGTCTCATGCAAAATGAGGAAAATTTGGTAAAACAGATTAGGGACCAGAGTTCAATGCATATTAAAAGGTTGTATAATGCATTATTGGAAATAGATTCAGAAACGGAATTGGTTAAGGACTGTATGATAAAATGGGCACAAAACTTTCAGGAACCAATCATGATGGCAACATGGGAAAAGATTTGGGTTAGAAATGTTAAATTTACGCAAGCACAAAACTTAAGAGAAAATTTTATAAAATGTTCTATAGATGGCATTTAGATCCCAAGAAATTGTCATGTATGTACCCAAATGTGCAAGCCAAATGTTGGAGATGTGATTGTGATGATCCAACTTATTATCACATATAGTGGACATGTAAGAAGATCAAAGCATTTTGGATAAAAATTTGGTGGGTAACTCAGAATATTTTGAAAAGGAGGTTGAAATTTACTCCACAATTGTTCTTGTTGGGTATAACAACTGATTGTACAGTATTAGAGACTAAATTGATTTTAAACTTAATATCAGCAGCTAGGCTGTTGGTGGCACAATATTGGAAGAAAGACTCTTTGCCTACTATGGAGGAATGGACACTAAAAGTAACAAATTTGGCTGAAATGGCGAAAATCTCAGCATACTTGAAAGATCATATGCAAGAAAAATATATCTTGGAGTGGAGAAAATGGAAAGACTATATTTAAAATAAGTTCCAGATGCGAAGATATCAAATTGCGTATGAATGAATGTAAAGATATATTGTGTTATCTATAAGGGAGTTAAGGTTTCAGGGGGGAGATTTCTTAGCTTAAGGATAGTTAGGTTAATTTAGTTTATGATTGTTTTTTTTTAATACCCTGTATTTTGCTCTGGGAAGTCGGGGGGAGGAAGGAGGGGGGAAGGGTGGTGGGGGAGGGGAGGGGAGAAGGGAGGGGGGCAGGGGATTTTAGGGGGGGAGAAAATGTTGTTTCTTTTGTTTGTAAAACTTTTTAATTAAAAAAAAGAAATAAATAAAATAGATTGTAAGAGGATCGATCTTTCTTCTGCCTATAGCAGGAACCATTGGTGGCTCCTCATCACCTTATTCATCTGCAGGAAGTAGAACCCAGATGAAGTAAGCGGGAGAGTATTGACAGCTTTCAACTTTGGTGTTGTATATTTTGAGCATACCAGGGAAAATATATCTACAGCAGAGGTGGTATTCAGCAGGTTCTGACCAGTTCTGGAGAACTGGTAGGGGAAATTTTGAATAGTTTGGAGAACCGATAGATAGCACCTCTGTGTCGAGCCCGGCTGGGACTCACCATCGCTGGGTGGGCATGGAAGGTTGGAGCCCTGTCATCCGGACATCTAACCTGTGGATTGGTGGGGGCCCTGACAATGAGCTACAGGCACCAGTAGCATCAGGAACCAAGTCATTGGCGCCCTCTAGTGATGTCAGTGCAGCACCGATTGTCAAGCCAATGAACAACTGATGGGGGGCTGTTTGGGTTCTTATGTGCCGGATGATAGCTAATACGGCACAGAGGATTATAAATAGCATTGCACGGCGACTGCATGCAGCGCTGACTTTGTCTCGGCTCCATCTCTCATCCGGTCCAAATAGCGAAAGAAAAATAACTCAAACCACGAAAGAACGTTCACACAGGTTTACTTTTAAGTTCCTCAGCAACTCAGCTGGAAGAAAAGAACAAGCCAGCATACAGGTTTACTTTTAAATTCCTCAGCAACTTAGCCAGAAGAAAAGAACAAGCCGGAATACAACTTTAAAATCAGCGAGTTTAAAGTCCATTGAAAGTGGTTTGCAATGCAGGAGGGCCCCAGGTGGTTTGCGGAACCCACAATCCTGGACCGGAGGCCATACACGCAACGAATCAAGTGTTCTACTCGTCCCAGTCCCATCTCTCGGCTCTGTCTCTCATCCGGTCCAAATAGCAAAAGAAAATTAACTCAAACCACGAAAGAACGTTCACACAGGTTAGATGCCTGGATGACGGGGCTCCAACCTTCCATGCCCCCCACCCAGAGATGGCGAGTCCCAGCCGGGCTTGACAGGTGGCTCCCCTCTACCAGGGGTCCACCTGCGGAATATAAACAGAAGGATTAGACACAGGTTAGATGCCTGGATGACGGGGCTCCAACCTTCCACACACCCCAGCGATGGCAAGTCCCAGCCGGGCTCAACAGGCAGCTCCCCTCTACCAGGAGTCTACCTGCGGAATATAAAGCAGAAGGATTAGACACAGCAGATACAGTTCCCAAAGGTCCCGGTTTGTCCGGATATTTGCAATGGTACCGGTGTATAAGGCGAGCAATGTGTACATCTGTAGACGCCACCCAGGAGGCCTGCGCTAAAGGATAACCTTTCCATCATATCAGATATTGGAGCCTGCCCTACGATGTCTGGAGTCTAAAATTTTATCTATTTCATACTGATATGTATGTATCGGGCCTGGTGAGTCAGGTGAATCACTAGTCCTGTCTACAGTAACGGGTTTCAACAAGCTACTGTGAAATACAGGATGTATTTTACCTAATAGAGGCGGTAATTTAAGAACCACAGTCACAGGATTGATCACTTTGATTATTGGGAAAGGACCTAAGTACTTTAGGCCTAGCTTCTTACTCAGTATTTTAAGTTTTAAATATTTAGTAGACAAATAAACTCAATCTCCCACTACAAACGGTTTCGGGTTCACCCTCTTTTTATCAATATACGTCTTATATTTGTCCGCTGCCTTTTGCAGAGCTGTTTTAACCTCCAGCCATATACAGCGGATTTTGTCTGCCCAACCAGCCAGTGTATCTGAGCCTATAGATAGAGGTTCTACTTCTGGTATAGCTGGGAATTCTCTACCATATACTATCTGGAAGGGGGAAAGACCTGTGCTACGATGAGTTATGTTGTTGTAGGCAACTTCTGCGAAGGGGAGGAGATCAGACCAATCTGTTGATAAGAAACATAGCAACAAAGGTATCGTTCTACAGCGGCATTGGCCCGTTCTACTGCGCTATTAGTACTGGGGTAGAAAGCAGAACTCAAACCTTGTGTAGATCCTATTCGGTTTATAAAAGATCACCAAAATTTAGCCATAAACTGGACTCCCCGATCTGAAATGCTCCGTCTCAGAACTCCATGGAGGCGATAGACATGATGGAGGAACAGATCAGTCAATCTCTGTGCAGATGGTAAACCTCGGCAGGGCACAAAATGGGCCTGCTTCGAGAATATATCCACCACTGTCCATATTACTGTATATCCATTACTGGTGGGGAGATCAACAATAAAATCCATAGCAATCTCCTCCCACGGTCTACTAGGATCAGCTGCCGGTTGTAATAATCCTATTGGTTTTCCTGACCATGGTTTCGATGCCGCACATATAGGACATCCTTTCACGTAACGTTCGATCTCTCCACGCATCCATGGCCACCAAAACTGTTGTTGAATGAGATGAAGTGTTTTCAGGAAGCCGAAATGTCCCGTCGGCTTGGAATCATGACAACGGCGTAAAACAGATGTTTGAAGACATTCTGGAACGTACAGTTTATCCCCTCTCCAGGCTAACCCATCCCTAATAGTTACCACAGCTTGATTCAGTGTATATGATTATATATGATTACAGCAGCTAGGTTACTGATTGGTCAACATTGGAAAAAAGATGTTATGCCTACTATTGAAGAATGGACTTTGAAAGTGGCCAGTTTTGCAGAAATGGCAAAGTTATCAGCATATTTAAAAGACTGGACTCAAGAAACTTTTATGTGGGAATGGAAGAAATGGATAGATTATGTGCAGAATAAATATCAAACAAAGAAGTATCAGATAGCTTTTAGCTGAATGTTATGTAATTTATAGCATAGACAGAGGGTAGAATAGCTGGGGGGTACTGTATGATATGTTATGATTTGGATTTCACCCTGGGAAGTCATGGGGGGGAGGGGAGGATTAGGGAGGATTAGGGAGGGGAAGTGGGGGGAAGTGGAAAAATTTGTGTTTGTAAAACTTTTTCAATAAAAAAAAAAGAGATGAAGTGTTTTCAGGAAGCCGAAATGTCCCGTCGGCTTGGAATCATGACAACGGCGTAAAACAGATGTTCGAAGACATTCTGGAACGTACAGTTTATCCCCTCTCCAGGCTAACCCATCCCTAATAGTTACCACAGCTTGATTCAGTGTATATGATTATATATGATTACAGCAGCTAGGTTACTGATTGGTCAACATTGGAAAAAAGATGTTATGCCTACTATTGAAGAATGGACTTTGAAAGTGGCCAGTTTTGCAGAAATGGCAAAGTTATCAGCATATTTAAAAGACCGGACTCAAGAAACTTTTATGTGGGAATGGAAGAAATGGATAGATTATGTGCAGAATAAATATCAAACAAAGAAGTATCAGATAGCTTTTAGCTGAATGTTATGTAATTTATAGCATAGACAGAGGGTAGAATAGCTGGGGGGTACTGTATGATATGTTATGATTTGGATTTCACCCTGGGAAGTCATGGGGGGGAGGGGAGGATTAGGGAGGATTAGGGAGGGGAAGTGGGGGGAAGTGGAAAAATTTGTGTTTGTAAAACTTTTTCAATAAAAAAAAAAGAGATGAAGTGTTTTCAGGAAGCCGAAATGTCCCGTCGGCTTGGAATCATGACAACGGCGTAAAACAGATGTTCGAAGACATTCTGGAACGTACAGTTTATCCCCTCTCCAGGCTAACCCATCCCTAATAGTTACCACAGCTTGATTCAGTGTATATGATTATATATGATTACAGCAGCTAGGTTACTGATTGGTCAACATTGGAAAAAAGATGTTATGCCTACTATTGAAGAATGGACTTTGAAAGTGGCCAGTTTTGCAGAAATGGCAAAGTTATCAGCATATTTAAAAGACCGGACTCAAGAAACTTTTATGTGGGAATGGAAGAAATGGATAGATTATGTGCAGAATAAATATCAAACAAAGAAGTATCAGATAGCTTTTAGCTGAATGTTATGTAATTTATAGTATAGACAGAGGGTAGAATAGCTGGGGGGTACTGTATGATATGTTATGATTTGGATTTCACCCTGGGAAGTCATGGGGGGGGAGGGGAGGATTAGGGAGGATTAGGGAGGGGAAGTGGGGGGAAGTGGAAAAATTTGTGTTTGTAAAACTTTTTCAATAAAAAAAAAAGAGATGAAGTGTTTTCAGGAAGCCGAAATGTCCCGCCGGCTTGGAATCATGACAACGGCATAAAACAGATGTTCGAAGACATTCTGGAACGTACAGTTTATCCCCTCTCCAGGCTAACCCATCCCTAATAATTACCACAGCTTGATTCAGTGTCACCTATTGATCCTGTTGTACAGCCGCTTGTAGTTTGGCTGTAAAGGAATCATCTGAGCGGAGTACTGCTGATGCATCATGTACCTGCTGACAGGGTGGTATAAGTGCATCTACCACCTCCTCCCGTTTACTGTTGTATTGCGGCATATGGGACAAAGCGTCAGCTAAGAAGTTTTTCCCAGCTGGGACGTACTTCAAGCGGAATGAGAACCGATGAAAGTATTGTGCCCACCTTAGTTGTTTGGGGGATAACCATCTTGGTGTCTGCAGTGCTTCCAGATTTTTATGGTCTGTCCATACTTCAAACGGTCGTGTCGTCCCCTCGAGAAGGTAATGCCATGTCATTAATGCCCACCTGATGGCAAAGGCCTCCTTCTCCCAGATTGCCCATCTTCGTTCGGTAGGGCTCAATTTATGGGAGGTATAGGCACATGGTTGTAAGTGATCTCGTTTGTCTTTCTGTAACAGTACCGCCCCCACGGCGACATTGCTATCATCTGCTTGAACAATAAAGCCTTGTGTGGGATCAGGATGTTTGAGAACTGGCTCTCTAGCAAACAGGTACTTTAGCTGTTCAAACGCCCATTGACAAATTGGTGTCCAACTCAATAATTGACCCAGCCGTGGTTTCGAAGTGATTGGCTTAGTCCGTAAAAGGTCTATCAGGGGTAAAGCTATTTGGGCGAAAGCAGGGATAAATTGACAATAGAAATTAGCAAAGCCAAGGAAGCTTTGGAGTTGTTTCCTGGTCTTTATGCTTTGCCAGTCCACTATTGCTTGAATTTTACATGGATCCATTTCCACTCCATCTCCTGATATCCTGTAACCCAGGTAATCAATTTTCGACTTGTGGAACTCACATTTTGAGAGTTTCATGAACAGTTTGGCCTCCAATAATTTCTTTAATACCTGTCGAACCAGGTTGGTGTGTTCCTCCATGTCCCGGGTATATATTAAGATATCATCCAAATAAACGAAGACTCACCTGTATAGATGTTCATGCAGCACCTCATTAGTCAGTGAGAAAAAATTTACCTCAGACCCTTGCATGGGTTGTGGGGCTAACCATCCCCACTTGGTATGCAAATTTAAGAACGCAATTTGTTTGTGTTGTGGGAAAAAGGACCATATTGCCAAGGTATGCCAGTCCACACGTCCAAATGAAATACAATTTAAAAATAGAGGTTTTCCAAAGAAACAACCTAGGAGCTCAGTTAAGCAACAGTAGGACTGTCATACAGTTTATAAACATCAGGCTAGCCCTATGATAAATCAAACTGCTAAAGTGCCTGTAAAGAACATTTTTCTAAATGTAAAGGTGGAAGAATCTCAGTGCCCCGTGGAAGTAGATTTAGGATCCTCTCTCTCTCTAGTATCTTGGATTACAATTAAACATCTTATGCCTAAAATAGCTAAGAGTTGGTTAAAAGAGAGTTAAAAGGAGCAACCTAAAAATTAGAGACTACCAAGGGAACTATATACCCATAATTGACACTCGCAAATTCAGAGTACAACTAAATGAATTCTCAGGGAGATTTCCACTGACTGTAGTTAGAGGAAAATTGCCTAGTTTAATTGGGTTAGACTGGTTCCAACCCTTGGGGTTAGGAATTACAGGAATCAACCATATTGACAACACAAATTTGAACTCTTTATACAAAAAATTCTCCTCAGTATTTGACAGAGGACTAGGAAAATAAACAGGCACCCCAATATCATTCAATTTGGATCCCCTTGTGGCCCCAGTTCATCTTAAACCAAGAAGAGCCCCATTTGCACTAAAAAATAAATTAGATGCAGAATTAGACAAACTCATAGAATAGGGGGTTCTGGAGCCCATAGAGGTGGGAAACGCCAATTGTGATACTCATAAAACCTGATGGTCCACTGAGAGTCTATGCCAACTATAAGTGCAGATTGAATAGGGCATTGCAATCACATTCATACCCAGTTCCGGTGGTGCAACACCTGCTGCACTCATTAGGAGAAGGTAAAGTCTTTGCCAAATTAGACTTGGCACAAGCTTACCAGCAGCTCCCAGTCGATGAGGAAACTGCTTTAGCCTAAACTATAGTGACCCATAGAGGGACCTTTAAGTGTCACCAACTCCAATTTGGAGTCAGTGTGGCCCCAGGCATATTCCAAAGCCTCATGGAAAGGCTTTTATAGGGAATCCAGGGCATCGTCCCTGACGACGTCCTGGTCACTGCACTGAATAAAAAAGAATTATTGCACCATCTGAGGACAGTTCTATAAAGATTTAAAAGTGCAGGACATTTGATGTGGGAGCCCTGGTATATGCTAGGAATTACTCCGGACACCCATTATGGGGTGGGTGTCCGGAGCTTAATTAGCTCATTAGCTAACCTGGAAAGGTCATTAAGCTAAATGGTCCCTATTCCTACAAAATAGAATTAGAGGATGGCCGAACATTGATCAGATAAGGAGCCGGGAGAGACAAAGAATACAAAACCCAGTCGAGCAAAAACTGCTGAGTACCAGGGATCAACTAAGTCCATCAACGGCTATCGAGGAAGAACCGAGGCCCGGTGCAATGACACGCTACCAAGAACAAAATAAGAACTTACCAGAGAGTCCGAGGCCACCGCCGATGGAACTGGGACCGACCCCTGTGGATCCACAAATCCTGGACGACGGTAGAGAAGAAAGGGCTCAACCTGCGAGACCAACCAAAGGAGTCCTGAGAAGATCTAGCTGGTCCGGTTAGATCTGTATGAGATCTAGATTATTTATGAGACTATGCATGCACCACACTAGGTGGGAAGGAGTGCAGAATATAAATTCCACTCCGATCTGTTCCTAGGGGGCGCTATACTATTTCCTGATTGGTTGAAGAGTTTGACAGCTGGGTATAAATAGCCAGCTGGCGTGAACTTGTTGTTGACAGCTGAGCAGGAATTGTGTTAGCTACGCTCAAACAACCATTGTTAGCCACTTTATTAGAATAAACTTACTGTTAGCCTTGTTATCTCCATCTCGCCTCCATTCTTGCCCATCGTTCACTGAGCACAGCAAAAATCCTCTTCTGTAGTAATGCTGAACATATTATTGCAGAGGTTTATAGATTGTTATTGAAATTGAATTTAGAGAATGAGTATATAAAGCATTGTATGAATCAGTGGGCAAAAAACTTTGGGTATAACATAATATTAGAACAATAAATGCATATTAGGCAAAAAGGTCTAAAACTCACATTAAATTATAATTTAAAAGAAAAATTTAAAAGATGATGTACCATTGATATTTAACACCAGACAAATTGTCAAGAATAAATAAAGATACCTCATTTCCGACGGAACCCCCACTTCTGACAGCAAAGGAATTTTTAACTCTCCACAATTCAAGGCTTAGAGTATTTTCTAAGACAGAAGAAACCCACCCCTACCCCTGAGATAGGGGGAGCCTTCAGAAATTGACCCCTTTGTTTCCCTGGGTGCTCTCAGACTGCTTCTTCAAGAAAAAGAAGTAATTGGGTGAGTCAGTGGTGGGATTCAAAATTCTTTACTACCAGTTCAGTGGGCGTGGCTTGGTGGGCATGGCATGGCTTGGTGGGCGAGGCAGGGAAAGAATACTGTAAAATCTCCATTCCCATCCCACTCCAGCGAAAGGTTACTGCAAAATCAACATTTCTTCCCAATCAGCTGGTACTCGGGAGACAGAGAATAGATGGGGGTGGGCCAGTCAGAGGTGGTATTTACTGGTTCTCCCAACTACTCAAAATTTCTGCTACCAGTTCTCTAGAACTGGTCAGAACCTGCTGAATACCACCTCTGAGGTGAGTCCCTGGCTGGGGTGAGGCAACCAAGCAAGGTCTTTTCAGATAATAGTGCTGATTCCCCACAAGAGAGAGCCAAAAGTCTATAATATTTCTGATTCTCCTCAAGAATACTTTGTTTTATTAAATCCAGTGAAATACAGTCTCAAGCCTATAAACTTGTAACTTATAATTTTAAACTTTATTTTTTTTTAATGTTTTCAATTTTAAACCCAAAAAGACCACAAGGAGGAAGATGACAGAGAAATTGCACAAAGACACCGATGGATCCTAAAATTTTACACCGTATTAAATTGTTATGGCAACAATTATCTATGTTAACTGTACAGGAAATAGAAACAAAATTGAACTACACAAAACAAAGACGTTTTGAATTTGCAAAAAACCCAGACAGATGGTTGAGATATAAATTTAAAAAAGAAAGAGAAAAGACAATGATCAGGAAAATCTGTGAAGGCAATAATGTAATAACAGGCAATGAATTTTTATTCAAATTTGTATAAAAGACAGGAGATTGATATATTAAAAATAGATGAATACCTTTTAAGACAACAGTTACCTAAACTGTCACAAACCCAGAGACAACTTATGAACAATCCGATAACTGCTATTGAGATATCAGAAGTTATTTTAAAAAAACGAGGCCAGGCAAAGCTCCAGATCCAGATGGTCTCAAAAGCCAATACTATAAGTGCTTCACAGATGAACTTCTTTGATCATTAAAGGACACAATAAAAGATATTCTACAGGGGGAAATATACCTCAGATGTGGAAAGAAGCCAATATTGTGTTGCTCCTAAACGAGGGTAAATATGTTTCAAAGACAAAGAATTATAGACCAATTTCACTATTAAATAAAGATTACAAAATGGCGGAAAAACTAAAAAAGTTTTTACAGATAGATAGATAGATAGATAGATAGATAGATAGATAGATAGATAGATAGATATACATGAAGACCAATACATGAATTTTATCCAAGGAATTAATCTACATGTGACAGAATGCAAAAATTGTTATAAATGGTGACTTAACTAAGTCCTGCGAAATTCAAAAAGGTACAAGACAAGGATGCCCTTTGTCATCTGTTTTGTTTATTTTGGTTTTAGAAGTCCTGAATAGAGGTACTAGAGAAGATGATAAAATAAGGGGTATAAATATCAAGAAAGAAGTTTATAAATTAAAGGCCTTCATCAGTGATCTGGTTATTTTTTTACAGGACCCAAAAATAATATAGAATACTTGATGAGAAAACTGAATGAGATTGTGGCTTTGGCAGGTTTCAAAATAAATAAACAGAAAACAATAATGCTGATCAAGAATATGTCTTCTCTCAAATGATTCCAGTGCTTAAAAATGATAAAAATCTGACTGAATGGCAAAAAGGGGTGAACAAGTTTGTTTGGAATGAGAAAAAACAAAAAAGTTAAGCTAAAAATTATGCAAGATGCTCGTGAAAGAGATGGCCTTAGAGTTCCAAACCTACGACTGTATTATGAAGCAGCAGCTTTGATGCAAGCAAGTGATTGGTTTGAAATGACAGAGATTGGAATACTAAATATAGAAGACCATGACTTGGTGCATGGGTGGCATGCATATTTATGGGGTTTGGGGAGGGGGGGGGAAATGGGGGAAAATTTGTATTTGTAAAACTTTTTTAATAAAAAAAAAGAATATGACTTCTCAGGAAAGAGATACATTGAATAAAAATCAGGTTTTAGGGTTAAGAAAAAGGTAAATAGAATAACAGAGTTGGAAGGGACCTTGGAGGTCTTCTAGTCCTACCCTCTGACTAGGCAAGAAACCCTACACCACTTCAGACAAATGGCTATCCAACATCTTCTTAAAAACTTCCAGTGTTGGAGCATTCACAACTTCTGGAGGCAAGTTATTCCACTGATTAATTGTTCTAACAGTCAGGAAATTTCTTCTTAATTCTAAATTGCTTCTCTCCTTGATTAGTTTTCATCCATTGCTTCTTGTCCTATCCTCAGGTGCTTTGGAGAATAGCGAGACTCCCTCTTCTTTGTGACAAAATAACTATGTCCCTCTTTTGAGGAATATTAAACAGGATTTACAAAGATGGAATAAGTTGCATGTATTGCTATTGAGTAGAATCTCTGCAATTAAGATGAATATTTTACGACTTCCGGTGGCGCCTTCCTCGTCGGCGGCGGGCTTCTTCATGCCCGCCGGCGTCTCGCTGCGTATAGAGCCGCCTCACAGCTGGCAGGCGGCTCGAACAACCTGCTCCTCAGCGGGAGGAGCAGGCAGAGCTTCTGGGGGTGAGGCTGGGCCCCCTGAGTCGCCCCAGGATCGTCTCGTTTGTCCTGGGGAGGGCTCAGAAGGATGGCCCCCTCTATACCTCCAGAGAGGCTCCGCGACGAGACTGTCCTCCGCTAGTTAGTTAACTAGCGGAGCCAGATGCTGGAAGCAACACCACAGCGTCTATGGAGCAAGCCGAAAAAGAAAGAAGCAAAGATGAAGCAAGTATGGATTTTTTTTTTTTTACTAATTTTTTATTGAAGAGGAATGAGAGGAGGGGGGAAGGAGAGGAAGAGAAGTGAAAGTTTCTAAAAAAGTTTTTTTAAGATGGCGACTGATCTTAATTGAAAAAAATGCCAGAGTGATTGAAAATGGAGGCTTTGAAATGAATACTTTGCTATGGGAGAGTCACTTAAAGTAAGAAGAAAAAAAATTTTTTTTTCCTTTTTTCTGGATATTTTTCTTTAGAACAAGGATTAAAGTAAAGTATGGCAAAGTGAAGTAAAGCATAGTAAAGCCATTTAAAGTAAAATAAAGATGACTAAAGGAAGGGGGGGCTCCCCCTTGAGCCAGCTGAAGAGCAAAGCTGAGATGGTGCAATTGTCTGGATTGGCAGAAGGGGACTTAAAAGAACTTATAACAACTTCTTTATCGAGTGTAGTTGACAAAATTAAAAACTCACAGAAGAATCTTGTGGATTTGACTGCTGGAAAGCATGACCAATTAAGTCAAACTATTGTTAAAGTAATTTCAGATCTTTCAAATGTGGTGATTGAAATGGAGGAGAAGGTAACTGAAATTAGCAGTAAATTTGGCTCCCAGATTCAAGAAATACAAGAAAGGTTTGTGAAAGCTGAGATTTGTAATCAGACTATACAGAATGATATTATCATGCTTCAAATTAAAACTATGGCCTCAGCAATCAGAGTAAGAGGTATTAAAGAAAACCAGAGAGATTTAAAAGCAACTATTGCAAAGGTTTTTGCTGAACTACTAGAGCTTGAGGATGAGATAATTCTTGGTTGTATAGAGAAAGTTTACAGAGTCAACTCACGAGTAGCTAAACAAAGGAATTTATCCAGAGATGTTGTTGTTTACTTTACTGATAAAAGGTTGAGAGATGACATCTTACAAAGGTCCTATTCTGCCAGAGCGCAAGTAGAAGGTGAACAAATTAATATCTTTAAAGAGTTACCACCGAAGGTTCTAAAGAAAAGGAAAGAATTTGCTTTCTTAACTAAAGAATTGAAGGAAAGTAATATCCCATTTAGATGGGATTTACCAGTTGGCATAATTTTTAGATATTATGGCGTGAGATATTGTTTGAATACTATTGAGAAAGCGGAACATTTTTATAAAAATATTTTTAAGGGAGCTTCGGAAGACCTCAAGAATAAGAAACAAGAAAGAGAGTTTGTAAAAGGTAAACAGAAGGATGAGACTCAAAGAATGAATCAAAGAATGTTAAAAGCACAAGGAGTGCAATCTGGTTTCTCTGAGGATCTTATTATGGACCACACCAGTGAACCTAGACTAGGAGCACCGGACCTTGTACTGCTGGAGCAAGATTTAAAAAATACTATAATTCAAGATGATCAGCAGCAGAGGTCCAACGCTCCGCAAGAAAAGGATGGTGATATCGAGCAGCAGGAACCAGATTTTAACGAGGAAATTCGAGAGGTAACTAACGAGTGTCGTAGAGTCCTTCATCAGATGCAGCTGTTATCAGAAAGCTTGGATAATTGTGAAAATTGGTTATAAACTTCCTAAAGTTTATATGGATTTGGATTTAAGGATTATAAAGTCTTCATCCTGATTTGGAGTTTCTTTTTCTTATTTTTGAATTGGATTTAACATCTTGAGCAAGCTTAACAGAGGGCTGCAATGGTAGCAGCGTTCTGTGATTATCCTACCATAGTTTTTTTTTTTGGAACTTATCATCCAGGAGGAAAGAATGGAAAGGAGAATATCTAACAACCAGAAGGAGTGAAAGGGTGGCAGGTTTTGAAACAACTTTATGAGAACATTTGGGCATGCAGTTGCCAGGATTTTCTTCTTTTTTTGATTCTTTCTGTCATTAAGGTTTGGCGGAGCTGCATTGGGTTTCTTTTTGTTGTAATAGAATACGCTAGTTTGAATGTTTCTACCTAGAGGAATGAATATCTTCGTGGTTGGATGCTATCTATATAGTAGTAGCGTTTTGTGATTACCCTATCATAGTTTTTTTTTGGAATTTATCATCCAAGAGCAAAGAATGGAAATGAAAATGTCTTACAACCAAGAGTGAATGACAAAGGGTGGCAGGATTTGAAATAGTTTTTATAAGAACATCTGGGAATGCAGTCTATAGGATTTTTTTTCTTTTTTCTTGATTTTTTTGTTTCTAAGGAGCTGCATTGGGTTTTTTCTCGTTGAAATAGAACACGTTTGTTTGAATGATTCTACCTAGAGGAGTGATTATCTTCTTGGTTGGATGTTATCTATATAAAGTCACACGGGGGGTTCATGTGGAATGTTTTGTTTTACTGATGGGGGCAGATAGAAGATGAAGAGTATTGGAATTGGATACAGGTGAAGAAAGAAGACCTAACTTCAATCAGGAAGAAGAGAAGATTGTAATTCGAGTTATGGAAAATTATAACAATATATGCATAATTATATTATATTGTATACTTTATTTTTTTTTCTCTTTGAAGGGGGGATTTCTGGGCTTTTGAATTAGGGGGAGTAGTTTGGATTAAAATATGTGGCATTATTTAATATGAACAAGTAAGTTATATAATTTTGGAGTGATTGAGTATGGTATATGATTAGTAATGTTAGTAATGTTTCTTTCATTTTTATTTTTCTCTGTTTTTAAATTGTGTTAAATATTATAATGGTTATTTTTTCTGGTGTTTTTTTTTATTACAATACTGTTAAGCTTAGACAAATATTTATGTTTATGGGTCTTTCTTTGTACTACTTTATTTTATTTTATTTTATTTTTTTATTTTTTTATTATTTTTTTTTAATTTCTTTCTTTCTTTCCTTTTCCTCTTAACTTAGAACTGAATATATAATAGTATTTGTTTTCTTTGTTGTTATAAATTCTTGTTGTTTTTCTTTCTTAAGAATGTGTAGCGGAAGTCAGGGGTGGGTGGGAGAGGGAGGGGGTGGGGTTGGGGGGAGGTTGGGGGGCATGAGAGGGTGGGGGAGGGGGTAGGGGTGAAAAAAGGGGGAAAAATTTTTTATTGTAAAACTTTTTCAATAAAAAAAAAAGATGAATATTTTACCAAAGAACTTTTTTTTATTCCAGACATTACCAAACCTTACAATTGATAATCCGTTTAAACAATGGCAGAAGGATATTTCTAAGTTCATATGGCAAGGGAAAAAAACTAAGAATTAGATATAAGCTACTGCAAGATGCTAAAGAAAGAGCGGGTTTGGGTTTGCCAGATATAAAATTGTACTTTGATGCATGCTGTTTGACCTGGGCAAAAGAATGGGTGAGCCTCCAGAATAACAGGTTACTTGAACTAGAGGGCCATGAATTAAAGCTTGGATGGCAGGGCTAATACAAGAAAAAGAGGAAACAGGATATTACTTACTGTGGGAGAAATGGTATGAATGGCTGGAGGAGAGAGATAAAAAGCAAGGAAAGATCAGATAATCGTCGAAATAGGAGTAGAAATACAATAACAAATATGAGGAAACAAAAATTGTAGAAATGAAATTGTGTACACTGTTATTTATATGCAAGTTTTGGTATATTCGGGTTTTTTCCTGTGTAAGATTGAAAGTATCTTGCCGACGTTTCGACGAGATCTCTCTCGTCATCTTCAGGCTGGTGTCTTCGGCTTTGTGCTTGTGCAAGGAATTTATATGTATATATGTAAATAAACAAATTAATATTAGAAGTATATGTACAAAAAATACTTTAGAATAAGGAAGAAAAATGTATAAGAAAGAAATTATTTACCATCTTTAAAAAAAGGTTTAATAGAAATATTTTTTAAAAAGAGGTTGGAATAAATATAAAACAAGACTCTCTACAAAGTTGCCCCTTTGGATGTCACCACAGGAAGCCTTCTTCAGAAAAGAAATGGTAGCAAAGCCAAACTAGTTAACGTATGGAAAAAAATTATCTTTCAACTCAATATTAAAGCTGAAGGAAGAACTCAAATCAGAAAGATATGTTTGCCATTGGTTAACTTATCAACAACTGAAAGAAAGGTTTAAATTGGATTTAAAATGTTATGGATTTGACTTTGTTAAAAATGAACTGGAAATTTTATTATGCGGCAACGATGAACATACTTTTGCTAACATCTGTAAAATGTTATTGAAATTGATTTTGGAAAATGAACATGTAAAACATTGTATGATTCAATGGGCAAGGAAGTTTGGATATAATATGATGCTTGAACAATGGGAAATATGTGAACGAAGGATTTAAAATTCACACTAAATTACAATTTAAAAGAAAAAAATTATAAGCTGATGCACCGTTTATTATTTCTTTATTTAATATTATTTATTATTTCAATTTATAAACCGCCCTTCTCCTTGCAGACTCAGGGCAGTGAACAGCCAGAATAAAACATGGTACACAAAAGTTAAAAACAATTAAAAATTATTAAATATTATTCGGCCAAGAATTAAAACAACCCAATTTAAAATCAATTTCAAGTTTAAAAACGGAGGATGGGATCAGGCTAGCCCAGCTAGATGGAATAAATGGGTTTTAAGGGCCCGACGAAAGGTCCGGAGATCTGGAATCCTGCGTATCTCCGGGGGTAGGTCATTCCAGAGGGCGGGCGCTGCCACAAAGAAGGCTCTCCCCCTGGGGGTCACCAGCTGACACTGTCTGGCCGACGGCACCCAGAGGAGGCCCTCTCTGTGCGAGCGTACTGGCCGGTGGGAGGCTATTGGCGGCAGAAGGCGGTCCCGCAAGTACCCAGGTCCTAAGCCATGGAGTGCTTTAAAGGTGGTCACCAACACCTTGAAGCGCACCCGGAAGACCTCCGGGAGCCAGTGCAGCTCGCGCAGGAGAGATGTCATGTGGGAGCGCCATGTCGCTCCCATAATTCCCCGCGCGGCCACATTCTGGACCAATTGGAGCCTCCGGGTGCACCTCAAGGGGAGCCCCATGTAGAGAGCATTGCAGTAGTCCAGGCGGGAAGTCACGAGAGCATGGGAGCATGGGTGACTGTGCATAGGGAGTCCTGATCTAGAAAGGGACGCAACTGGCGTATCAGGCGAACCTGATAAAAAGCCCCCCTGGCCACGGCCGTCATGTGTTCTTCTAAAGACAGCCGTGCGTCCAGGAGGACGCCCAAGTTGCGAGCCCTCTCCGTGGGGGCCAATATCTCGCCCCCAATAGTCAGCGATGGCGTCAGCTGGCTATATCGGGACGCCGGCAGCCACAGCCACTCAGTCTTGGAGGGGTTTAGTCGGAGCCTGTTTCTCCCCATCCAGACCCGCACAGCTCCCCATCCAGACCCGCACAGCTTCCAGACACCGGGACATCACTTCAACGGCATCGTTGGGGTGGCCTGGTGTTAAATACCGTTCGTATTTAACACCAGATAAGTTATTTAAGATGTATAAAGGTGTGTCAAATGAATGTTGGAAGTGTAAAAGTAAAGGGGACTTTTGAACATCTATGGTGGACATGTGATAAAGCAAAAACAAATTGGAGTATGATTCATATTTTAATACTAAAAAAATTGAAAATGGAGATATTTGTATTTTATTATACTTCATAACTTAATAAAAATGTTAATATGAAAGAATAAATCTTCTACATTAGTAGTACTAACATTCATCAAATGAATGTTAGAAATGTAAATGTAAAGAAGAAACATTTTACCATTTACAGTGGACATGTGACAAAACAAAGAAATATTGGAGTAGGATTCACATCGTAATGTAGAAGATTCTTACAGTGAATATAAAGATAAAACCAGAGACTTTTCTCTTAGGCTTAATGGTTAAAGAATTTGGAGAAAAAATAGAACTTTGAGGCTATATATGCAAAGGCAGCAAGAATTCTTTACGCACAAAAATGGAAGGATGTTTTCCCACAATGATTCCCACAGTGAACGAATGGCTGCAAAAATTGATGGAGGTATCAGAGATGGCTAAATTGAATGGTTTGATTAAAGACAAAAACACAATTAATGTTGTTTCTATTTGGAAACCACTTTTGGACTTTGTGCTTCAGCTGGAAAAAAAATGAAACTTTGATTTTGATTTTGGGTTTTCCTGATTAGACAGGTTTGTTGTTATAGAAATGGCTAGTATATATTATTATATAAAAGTAAACAGTTGAGGTTCTACCTTACTACCTTATTCTACTGCACCAAAAGAAGTCAGGAGTCAATGCTTTTCTTTTTCTTTTTCCCTTTACAGTATCTTTTTTTCTTCCATTTTTCTTCCCTCATTTTCCCATTATTTTCATTTTCTTTCTACTTCTGCATTTTGTATTTTGATAAATTAATAAATATTTGAATCATGGAAAGGTAGAAGGAAAGAGAGGACATCCAGTTGCAACACAGATGGATTCAGTGACATTGCTGATAATGCACCATTGGCTATACTATAGTAAACCAATTACTATTGGTTATAGTAAAGAACTATATTTGGCAAAAATTGTTACCAAGAAAATCTATCTATGCAGACAATAAGTTAGACACTAACTTGATGACACATAATTAATCAATCACTCTGATCAATGTATGATGGTGCTGCCTGCAGCCAAGAAATGTGGTGCAAATATGCCACAAGAGACACAGTGAATAGCCTCTTTACTCTAGATGGAGAAAGAAGAGAAGCTATGAAGAAGTTTCACGTTCATCGTTCAGCTATGTTCTTTCCACAGTTACTCATGGTTACTCAAGGACCATCAACCGTTTCTTCTTAATGCAAGATTAAGTGTAGAAATGGTGATTGCAATCCATGTCCTTGGAGATACCTTAACTCTGGGTGCTAAAGAACATTACAGAATTGCTCTATGGTGACATAACATTATTCTACAGCAAGTGAGGCAACCACCTGCTCATCCACCCAAAATGAAGATGGAAATTGAAACACTTGATCTGCTTGCTACTTGAACTGGAAGAAAAGCTTGTATTTGACATGAAAATAAACTCTAAAAAGCCAAATGGTGAAGATTGTAACGATGATGCCGTTAAAGTTAATCTCTTCAACACTTTTTTCAGTTCAATCTTTGTCAACAGCAATGGCATCTCCTCTCTTTTCGTAGTCATACCTCATTTAATTGCAATGATCTAATCCACATTGATTTTACTGAAGATACTGTTATAAGGTCACTACACAAACTAAAGCCATCTCTATCTATTGGTCCTGATGAAATATGTGCCTTCTTTCTTAAAAAGCTTTCCTCCGCCATAGCTGAACCTCTAAGCACCATCTATGAAGTATCTTTTAGAATGAGCTCCTTGCCTGACATATGGTCATTAGCAACAGTCATACCTATCTTCAAAAAAAGTGACCCCGGCCTTGTTGAGAATTATAGACCAATCTCTCTTTCTTGTGTCACGTGTAAAGTCATGGAATCCATCATAAACCAATCCATCATCCTCCACTTAGCAACAAATAACCTACTCTCTGATAAGCAATTTGGTTTCAGGAAAAAATTGTCATGTAATCTACAACTCATACATTGCAAAAACATCTGAACCTCTCAACTCGACCATTGCAAAGCAATAGACGCAATTTACATAGACTTCTGTAAAGCCTTTGATTCAGTAGTGCACGTCAAACTACTTCTGAAACTAAAATCTTATGGCATTTCTGGTTAGCCATAATTGGTTAGCTGCATTCCAGTCATACAGGCAATAAGTGGACAAAATAGGCAGTGCCCTATCAAATCCTGCACCTGTTAACAGCAACACGACTTGGAATGAACCATCTATATGCCCGGATTTTTCCACTGCAGTCTGGACTGGTCAGCCCTAGTGGAGAAGCCCGCCGCCGCCATGAGAGGGTGGCTGTGGACTTTGTTTACTATAGGAACTGGGTCATGCTGTGGTGAGAGGGCAACAATGACTGAAGGTTCCCACCTCAGGTGACCCCTAATTGGACTCAGGAACCCGCTGTGGTGAGAGGATGGCGAGGATTGTCATCTCCTATCATTCACGAGTGTCATTGGAGGACACCCTGGAATGGAGGTTCCTGTCTCCTGGGATGGACCAGCTTGATACACCCCAATCTTCATGGACAGTCCCTTGTGCCTTGAGGTTCAGGGATGGTGTTATGAACATATGCAAGAGCGGACTTGGTTGCTCTGAGGGATGCCCCCCTTTCCTTGGAATGGCCTGTCGGCCTGACGAAGATCTTCCTTAATGACGGGTCCTGGGACCCCAAGAGGTGGCATGAGGGCTTTAAGGGTTTTAGTAAGGGGCTGTTACATTGTTTTTAGCTAGATTTTTAAGGGGTTTGGGGAGGGGGGTGGGTTTTGACATCCGGCCGGTGGTTGGGGGAGCCCTGCCGGGTCGTTACCAGTCCAGGTTATGGGGAGGTGGCGGAGGTTTTGGTGTGGTGCTGGGTCATTCTGGTGCACCAGGGATGAGGGTGGGATTTCAAATACCGATTGTGATTGGGAATGGCAGTAGGTGGAGGAACGGAGGGCTGTATCAGATTTCGGGAGCCCGCCCCCGCTATTTCTGAGTGATGGCATGCTCTGACCCTCCAGGTTCTATCCGACCTCCTGGGGATTTGAGAGACAGGGCCACTAGGCTTAGGCTGGTCTATTTTAATGCTAGGTCTGTGGTCAATAAAGTTCCCCTCATTCATGATTTGATTGAGGAGAAAACCGCAGACCTGGCTTGCATTACAGAAACCTGGTTGGGCTCAGAGGGGGGTGTCCCTCTGACTGAATTGTGCCCATCAGGCTTCTGGGTGCTGCACCAGCCTAGGGCCCAGGGTAAGGGGGGGTGGCAGTGGTTATGCGGGAGGTCCTTAGTCCACAGGAGGTCACTGCTCCTAAGATAGATGGATGTGAGACCCTCCATATGAGGTGGCCCCATATGGCCAGTTGGGCTTGTTGATTATGTACCTGTCTCCCAGCTGCACATCAACAGCCCTGCCTGGGCTACTCAACATCCTCTCGGGGCTGGTGGTGGAGTTTCCCAGACTTATGGTTCTGCTGTCCCTGGGTGGGGCGTCAGGGGTGGCTCAGGCGTTCATGGCTTCCATGGCAGCTATGGAACTGACTCAGATTATTCAGGGCCCGACTCATGGGGGGGCACACACCTATACTTGAATACTTCTCACCTGCATGGAACCCTCACTGCATTTCAGACATCAATACTTTAGAGAGGATCCAGAGATATTTTACTAGGAGAGTACTCAAATCTTCTGCTCAATGTAAAATTCCCTATCCCACCAGGTTTGAAATTTTAAATCTGGATAGTCTCAAACTACACCGTCTAGGTTCTGATTTATGCTTAGTTCATAAGATTATTTACCAAAACATTCTACCTGTAAATGAGTACTTTAATTTCAACCATAATTACACAAGGGCTATCAAAAGATTCAAACTCAATGTAAATTGCTCTAATCTTGATTGTAGGAAATGTGACTTCTACAATAGAGAAGTAAATGTCTGGAACACTCTACCTGATCCTGTTGCTAATCTCTCTAATCCCCATATCTTTTACCTTAAACTGTCTACCGTGGACCTTTCATGTTTCTTAAGAGGTCCCTAAGGGGGTGTGCATAAGCGCACCAATGTGCCTTCCGTTCCTGTCCTACTGTTCCAATTTATATGTAATCATTCTATGTGTTTATGGCTATGTTTAGCCTATTTATATCCTTTTATTTGTGCCAATTTTTTGTCATGTATCCATGTCTATGTCTATATTGTTACTTGTTTCTTTATACTTGTTATTGTTGATAGATAGATAGATAGATAGATAGATAGATAGATAGATAGATAGATAGATAGGTAGATAGAGATTGAGAAAGAATGACTAAGGCTGATTCTCCACAAACCTTTACAATACTGAGTTGATCCTAAACAAATGTAAAATGCTTTTCCTACTATTTATCTTGATAGGAGATTACTTCAAAAATATTCTTTTACATATATATTGCACACTTCAGTGGGTTTTTAGAAATGTCGGCAATCAATTCAAACAGTGCTTTTTGAAAATTGCTTCTTGATTTGCACTGTGTAAGTGGGGCTTCCTCTATACCTATCTTGCTTTGGTTTACAGTTCTAATTAGGGGCATATTTATTATGTTATAATATAATGTCTTAATATGTTGATGGGAAGAGGAAATGAAGTTTAGATATGCTTAATAAAAAATGTGGCCTCATGAAATACTTTGTGGCTGAGGAGCAGGAAACATCTAATGTACTATGCATGCCTTCTCATTTTAAATTCACCTTCTAACTCTGGAATACAACTAAGGCTGCAGGAATATTTCCACTACTGAATATTTCCTCCATCTTCAGGTAAAGAAGAATTGCTAGAATAAGGAACATACTGTGATGAAAGCAAACTTGACCTATACTTCCTCTGAGTAGCACAGACACTTTAAGGAAGAGAACCTGCTGCTTTTCCACAGCCCACCCATTTAATTCTGCTCCAAAAACAGTAGCGAAAATCCAGGATTTTTAGCATTTGCTTCCAAACTGTATCATGGCTCTTCCAGAATTCCAACCCCTGGGGAATATGGGCAAGCATTATCTTTCTTCACTGATAGAAGTTTGCGGTAATACAGGAAAGTCTCTTCTCTGATCTACCTGGACATGGCATGTGTTGAAGCTGGGACTTTTGAAAGTAGGTAAATCATTTAATTAAATCCCTTGCTCTTCCAAGAACATTACATTACCAAAAAAAAATTAAAACTTCATCCTGTTACTTCATTTTAACCAGGAGCTTGCAGGGGAGATAGGAATTGTTTTCCTCCCTCTCTCCTCCACCTCCCTTTCTGAATCACTGGCATCCATTGCCATCTGTGGGAATTACTCTTGGAGGCTCCATCCCACAGATATTAAAAAAGTAGCAGCTGGATGGAGAACTGAGTAAGAGTGGAGCAGTGGGCTGTCGCCTCCCCCCTGCATAACATTCTCTTCCCTTCTGGTGTAAAACATTTTCCTTTGAGGAGGTCAAAAACTAACATTGTCAACCCAAGTAGGGTAGAGTCCCTTACCTTACTTCACCTGCTTACTATACAAGGTGTACATACATTCTTATATAATCACAAGGGCTCAACATTATTGCTAAGCTTCAAGGCAGTTTAAGAGTTGCAATTGGCTTCCAGAGTTTCCTCATCAACGGCTTCCTCTGATTCGTAAGCTAAGAACCACATTATTAAATACTGACTTTCTGTCCTTCCAGATCTGCCAATTTTACCATTTTCAGTCTCACTGGTCTGCTACTATTTAGCATACCTGTGCTTAATTCACTTCTGCTTATGCATGTCCACCTTTTGTGAGATCTGGTAGCAAGGATATTCAAATGGGGAGAGTATCATCCACAGAAATAGCTTCTACCCTCAAGGCAAAGTTTAAGAGATGTGGCTGAATAACCATCTTTCCACTCATTGCCAGGAATGTATCTTTAACTCATTTCCAATCCATTGCCCACCACCACCTAAGTGGGTATAGGACAATTCACCACAACCAACTCATCATGGGCCAGCTCACCGTGGCCAACTCACTGTGGGACAATTTGCTTCAGATAATTCCATGTGGGATAACTCAATGCAGCAGTGTACAGCGGCAGCTTAAAAAGCCAATGCAGTCCTAAATTGCATTAACAGAGGGATACAATTAAGATCAAGTGAGGTACTAACAGCACTCTATAAAGCCCTAGTAAGACCACACCTAGAATATTGCATCCAGTTTTGGTCACCACACTATAAAAAAGATGTTGAGGCTCTAGAAAAAGTGCAGAGGAGAGCAACCAGGATGATTAGGGGCAGTGGTGAAATCTAAAATTTGTTACTAATGGTTCTGTGGGCATGGCTTGGTGGGGGGTAATGTGACTGGGTGAGCGTGGCCAACTTTTTTTATATATATTTTTACTTTTAAACCATTTTTTCTACAAAAAATTTTTTTCTTTGACAAAAATAATGTCAAAGAAACAGTTTCATTAAAGAGCCAGTGGGAAGAATATGTCATTCTTACACCTAAACCTGTTGCTGTGTACATTTTATTTGTTTTAATTTTCACATTTGTTAAATTTGTTTGAAGCTCTTCTTCCTGCAATATTCCTTCAGTTGGCAGACCAAATCTATAGGGGTCCCTAGCAAATGTTGAACAGCCTTGTTTAGACAGAATATATAGTCTCTTCACTCTGGAAAGAGAGAGTAGCTATGAAGAGGTTTCAAATTCAAATGCCAACTGTGTTCTTTCCCCAAAAAGTTACTCAAGGTTACTTAAGAACTATCAACGGTTTCTTCTTAATGCAAGATTAAGTGTAGAAATGGCTATTGCAATTTGGGTCCTTGGGATACTGCAACTTTGTTGCTACAACAAGTGAGGCAACCCCTTATCGAATGAAATGAAGACGGAAATTGAAACAATTAAGTCTGCTTGCTACTTAGGCTGGAAGAAAAGCTTGCATTTGGCAGGAAAGTAAACTGTTTTCCAACCAAGGAAAGTGGTGGAGTAACAACTCCACCACTTCAGTGACACTAATAAAACCTACCTTCTCTTAGTCCTGTATTTAAAAGCTTTCCTTCACACAATCACTCATTCAGTCACTAGCGCTTTGTTTAGACTCAAACATTACTGCTGTCAATAATGCAGGAATAATACATAAGGCACATAATACCGGAAGATAAGAATGAAGAATAAAGTAGCCTTAAGTCTGGGGAGAGAGCCAGATGGATGTAGTGGTTCATGCATCAGGCTACAAACTTGGAGCACTGGGTGTTTTTGACCTGCCTTAGGCCAGCTGGTGGCTTTGGATCAGTCATTCTTTTTCAGCCCCAATCAATGGCAGTGACTGAGGAAAAGAGTATTGGATTTGTTTGGCTCTGTGAGTTATTTATAGTAATAATAAAGAGAATTTTAAAAAATACCTAAGTCTTAAAAAATTGAATGAGAGTGATTATTCACAAACTTTACAACACTGAATTGGTCCCAACGAATATGAGATACTTTTTCCTACTGTTTATCTTAACTTGAGACTAATAAAAAAAAAAGATTTCTCCCCCCCCCCCCCCATATTTACTGCACACTTCGGGGGTTTTCAGAAATTTGCAAATCAATTCTAGAAGTTGATTTTTGAAACTTGCTTCTTGACATGCACTATATAAGTCGAGCTTCCCCCATTCTTCTCCTGTTTTCGTTTAAGGCCTTAATTACTGGGATAAATAATATATTTTAATATAATACATTAGCATATTTTTGGAGAGATAAATTAAAATCCACCAAGGAGCAGAGCCCACCCATTAAATGCTACTCCAAGGACAGCAGTGAAAATTAAGGATTTCTAGCATTTGCTTCTTTTTTAATTTAATTTTTTTTATTTTATTCAAAACAAAATTAAAACTCCCCAAAAAAATCCAAAAAGGAAAAAGACAAAAAACAATCAAAACATTAGAAAAAGAAAAACGTACATAAAAAAGACCTACACATGTACATATATTACCCCTCCCCAGTTGAATACTGATTACTACATTATATGACATTAGTTCCCATCTTTTAAAAAACAGCTCCTCCCAAAAATTTTAAACTATTAAATCTATTTGCAAATTATTAACCCGCCTTATATATATTATATTAGTGCCAAAGTAGTTAACAAGAAGAAGAAGAATACTAAAACAAAACAAAATTGAAGTTTCAAATCTCTCTGTTAACAAACTGCTATTCTAATCCACTCATAGGAAATTTATCTATATAAAATCATCCCAAAAGTTATAGATAATTCATCCTGGATGAAATATCCACATTTGTTTCTTAATACCATCTCTTATCAACTGTTGTTTAATTAAATATAATAAATTCAGTCTCCAGAATAAGTCAATCTTCCAATCAAAGTACAAATAGAAGTGGCTAATAGTTGACTACAAAAAATCCATCCAGTCTCCCTCAACTGTCATAGAAAAAAAGAATTTGCTCCTTCCCCTTTCAGTCCTAATATTGTAGGAATAAGCAGACTTAAACTTTGGAACAGATGAAATCCCAAGTCTTACTTTTGGGGAAATATGGTAATATATACCATATATATTCTGCAACCACCAGGCCGGCCCTCCAAGCAGCAGGCAGTGGCAGAAGTGCAGGGGGTGGCATGTGATCCAACCCACCAGACATGTTGTGTGGGCATTTGTGCTGTCACAACCACGAGCAAGCAAAGATAGACATGGTGTGTCCAGCAGGCTGGATCATGTGCTTCCCCCCGCCCCTGCACCTCTGCTTCTGCCTGCTGCCTGGAGAGCCAGCCCAGCAATTGCAGCACTCGGACTCACCTGCGCTGCACTAGCTGTGCCACCTCAGAATGCACTGGCCAAGGGGCCACTGGGCTTGCTGCTGCTGCCGGACATGATAGGCCCCACGTGCTCACTGCCTCCAGTGCTGGCCATGCCCACCCATCACCCAAAGACTGACAATCTTAACCGGGGCTTATTTTTGTGGTAGGGCTTACATTACGAACATCCTGAAAAATCAGGGCTTATTTTCTGGTTGGGTCTTATTTTCAGGGAAACATGGTATGTCCCAGAGGACTCCTGATAACTCTTGATTACAAATAAGGCTACAAGAATATTTCCAATACCATACACATTCTCTTTTGTCATGGAAATAGAAATCTTTTGAATATGGGTGAATACTATGGGAAATCAGCCTGTGCTTCTTCTGAGCGAAACAAAACCAACTAAGAAACAGAACCAGCTGTTCTCCCAAAACCCACCATCAAATTGGATCTCCCATGACAGCAGTGCCAATATCTAATTACTGTCTCTGAGAGTTCTTCCCAAGCTCCATCTGCTAGAGAATATGGACAATTGTTTTCTTTCTTTACTGGTAGAGTTTGGGCAGCAGTTCAATAAGGACTTTTCTTTGTCTCATGGGTACATTGCAAATCCTGATGCTCCAACTGTAGCAGGTTACCTGTTCAACTAAGTTTCTTGATCTTCCAAGGAGTTTTGCAACAGCAAAGCCACAGGAATGTTTCAATAGAAGGAAGATGCATCAGATTATGTAAGAACAGTAAAAATAATACCTAAGAATATTTGCAATTGAAGTGATATGATGCAATCATTATAACTCTATAAATAGAGAGTTGTGTCCTGTCCCAGGAGTAAGATTTGGTCCAGATCTAAACCCAGCATGAAGATTTTTTGTCTGTTGTTCACATTCCTTTTCCTTGCATTCCTGTCTGAATCAGGTAAGAAACAAAATTACTGATAATTTAGAAAGATGTGATAATCCACTATTTTCTAAACAAGTATGATCATCATTGAAAGCTCGGTAATCTTCTTTTAGATTTACTTTAAATAATTAGCTTTTAAAAGTGTGGACTATTGACAGCATGAGCCACCAAACATTTGCAAAATATGCTGTTGGTTTTTCTTTTGCATTAACACTCAAGATCCTTAATGATTTAAGACATCATAGAGGGAGTGGAAAGCCAATCCATTGATTCACTATTATCTGCAGAATTTTATTGATGGTGAATTGTTGCTGTAAATTATTTTGGTTCATTTTAGTTTTTGTTTACAAAATTCTGAACAAAATATGTTCTATTTGAATGAAGAGGCATAATATAAAGGCAGATTGTTCTAGTGACTAAGCAAAAGGCTACAATCTGGAGATTGACTTCTAGTCCCATTTTAGGCATGAAAATGGGCTGGGTCTATTTGGAGCCTCCTCCCCTGCCCCCTGTCCTTCTCCGTCTGCACAGGGTTGCTGTTGTGGAGAGAAAAGGAGGAGGAAAGAGCATTAGATACATTCACTAATGTACATTCACTCAATTCCTTGAGTTGTTTTTTTTTTAAATAAAGATAGGATAAAAATAAAAATAGTGCCATATAATGAATCTATTTGTACTTTTTTTAAAAAATTAGATTTATATGCCGCCCTTCTCCGGACACTCAGGGCAGCTTACAAGGCGTTAAGCAATAGCCTTCATACTTTTGTATATTTTTTATACAAAGTCAGCTTATTGCCCCCACAAACTGGGTCCTCAATTTACCTACCTTAGAAAGGATAGAAGACTGAGTCAACCTTGAGCCTCAAACTGTGTAATTGCAGACAGCTGGATGTTAATAACAGGCTATTCAGCAGGTTGAGCTATCTGAGGGTTAAGTGGGCGGGCGGGAGAGAAATTGCAGCAAAATGTTACAAATGCAGAGCTTTTTAAGACCAGAGAAAATCATTGGAAACATTAAAAGAAGAGGGAGAAATCCAAAGGAAAACCAAATTCAAAAGTTCAAAGGAAGTTAACTAATCTCATTCAAGTCTTCATCCAAAACACCCAGCAGAACCAGCCACTCTAACTCAGAATAATTTCTTAGTAAATAAGAATTCCATTGGCAATACTGGAGAGAAATATATCACAGCATGATTTTCCATTAGTATGAATCAGATTTTCCCCCCTCCTTACTATCTTAATAGATACAGGCATACCAGCCAATTCGCCTCTAAGCCAACTTGGTTTGATAACAGATTTATTTGGGCTGCTGCAGGGAGATCAGCAGAAATTGATTCCTCTGGTTGGAGAAATCTCCCTGAAGTCATAGGAATCCTGCAATTCTATGGAAGAAGATAATGTCTTCGAAGAAAAAATGGATATAAATATCAAGATATTTTTAGTCATTACTTACCTTCCTTTTCATAGGAGATGCCAACCCCCTCTGTGATCATAGAGGAGGACAATGCTTTCATGTTACCTACTGCCCTTCTGGTTATGCGAACCTTGGGATATTGGACTGTGGATGGCAAGAGAAGTGCTGTAAACCGTAAGAAAATGCTCCTCTAATAGAGATGCCACAGATGTAGATTGGGTACTCTGCTTGATATTGTTGCATTCACAAAGCTTTGCAAGGATTTGACATGAATATGAAGAGGGTTTCAAGCAGGGGTGAAATGTAAAATTTGTTATTACCGGTTCTGTGGGCATGGCTTAGTGGGGGGGAGGGTAATGTGACTGGGTGAGCATGGCCAACTATTTTTTTTTAATTTTAACTTTTCAAAGCATTTTTTCTGCAAATGCAAAAAAATGCTTTGAAAAGCCTCTGCCTATCAGGAACACAGCTGGGATCATCAGAGCCTTTTCAAAGCGTTTTTTAATCACCTCTTCTGCTGAAGAGGTTGCAGAAAAAAATGCTTTAAAAGTCTCTCTGATGATCCCAGCTGAGTTGCCTGATCGTTTTAAAAAATGCTTTGAAAAGTCTCTCTGAAGATCAGGCAACTCAGCTGGAATCGTCAGAGACTTTTAAAGCATTTTTTTCAGCAACCTCTTCAGCGGAAGAGGTGGTTTAAAAAATGCTTTGAAAAGTTTCTCTGAAGATCAGGCAACTCAGCTGGGATCATCAGAGAGACTTTTAAAGCATTTTTTTCTGCAACCTCTTCTGTGGAAGAGGTGGTTTTAAAAAGGCTTTGAAAAGGCTTTGACAATCCCAGCTGTGTTACCTGATTGTCAGAGCCTTTTCAAAGCATTTTTTAACCACCTCTTCCTCGGAAGAGGTTGCAGGAAAAAATGCTTTGAAAACCTCTGAGATCCCAGCTGAGTCGCACGATCATCAGAGGGGTTTTTTTTTACTTTTAAAAAAAGCATTTTTTCAGTGGAAGAAGTAGAAAAAATGCTTTTAAAAGTAAAAAAAAAAGCCTCTAATGATCGTGGGGCTCATCTGGGCATGGTGAGGGGGCGGGGGACACAGGAATTTTTGCTACCGGTTCTCCGAACCACCCGCCGCCATCGCTACCAGATTGGGTGATCCAGTCCGAACTGGGAGCATTTCACCCCTGGTTTCAAGGGAAACTCTGTTAGAAAGTAGGGCAGGATAGAAAAGGGTTTGGGGGTCAGGTGACAGAAAAAATCTTATACCTAGTTTGATCAATCTATTATTGTTTTCTATCAATTCTACAGCAAAAGTGGAAAATAATGCTATCTCCATCTATCACCCGGGAAGTCTTCAAGATAAGGCCTATGACCTGAGATTTCTGCCTGCTATCGCTTTACCTTTCTTTATATAAATCAAATTGCTTTCTATTAAACTCTAAGACATCTATGCATTGAAATAAAATTTGGCAAATGAGCATTGCAGATGTTGTGTAATTTCTTTAAGAGAGGCCTTATATTCATGTGACTGTAAGAGGAGTGAGTGAGTTGATTGGAAGAAATGATACAGCAATGTATTGAATTTAAACCAGAGTTGTTCCTATTGGGTATCCTTCCAGAAAAAATTAGTAAGGAAAAGATTTACGTGATTAAAGAAACGTGATTATACATATAATAACAGCTGCAAGAATTCTTTATGCTCAAATTTGGAAAGCAGAGAAAATACCTTTGGAAGACAAAGTAATAAATAATTTTTTAGATTGTGCAGAAATGAATAGATTAACTTTGTTGATTAAGGATAGGGAGGAGTCAGAATATTTTAAGACATGGAATTATTTTTATCGTTGGTTGGAAAAGAGATGTAAATGATTAATATTATAATCATCATAATTATATATAAAAACTTGATGATTATTGTTAGAATGGCTCAGATGAAGATCAAGATAGAAAAAACTTATGGAAGAAGGAGAAGAATCCTGGAAGATAGCACCAAGATATCACAGATAAGGGAGGATTGATGTATTAAATGTTTGTTTGCTTTTTAAAAAAATTAAAAAAATAATAAAAAAGAGGAGTGAGTGTGTGATCTTTGCCTATATTTCAGCATAGAAGATGTTCCTTAATATAGTGTACCACAACATCTCACACAGTCCCATTCTTCCCCATCTGTTTATTTATTGTAGTACCATATTTTTCAGCGTATAAGACACACTTTTTCCCCCCTAAAAGAGGGTGAACATTTGGGTGCCTCTTTGTGAGGTGGGGTTGTGGTGGGCAGATGGGTCTGTTGGTCACGTACCTGGCTCCCTGCCACATGGCAACAACCCTGCCCGAGCTCCTCAATGTTGTAGCCGAGGTGGCGATTGGTACCCCCAGGCTTATGGTCATGGGGGATTTCAATCTGCCATCTATCAGTGAAACATCTGAGATAGCTCGGGAGTTCATGGCTTCCATGACGGCCATGGACCTGACCCAAGTAATTCAGGGCCCAACTCACATTGGTGGACACACCCTGGATCTAGTTTTTGTCTCTGGTCAGTGGTTGAGTAGTCTTGATATAGGGGATATAGGTATTGAACCCTTGTCATGGTCTGACCACTTGCTCCTTCGACTTGACTTTCTGACCTCTGCAACCTGCCACAGGGAGGCGGAACCAACCAGGTGGTTCTGCCCCAGGTGCCTAATGGATCCTGATAGGTTCCAGACGGAGCTTGGGCCATTTCCTGAGACACTGGCACACGACTCGATCGATGACCTGATGGCCGCCTGGGATAGGGCGGCCGGCGGACCCTTGGACCGCGTCATGCCTTTGCGGCCTCTGACCCGGCGCCGAACTCATTTAGCTCCTTGGTTTTCCGAGGAGCTGAGGGAGATGAAGCGCCGGAAAAGATGCCTAGAGAACGGTTGGAGGGCCAGTCGATCTGAATCTGACTTGACACTGGTAAGGTCTCATATTAAGACCTAACTAGTGGTGATAAAAGTGGCGAAATCTAATTATTTTGCTGCTCTTATCGCGTCATCAGATAGTCGCCCAGCTGCCCTGTTCAGGGTGACCTGCTCCTTTCTCCATTTGGGAGCACGGGACGATCCCTTGCAGGGACAAGCTGAGGATTTTGTTCAGTATCTGGATGATAAAATAACTCAGATTCGGGAAGATCTGGCCACTGACTGGGTTAGTTCAGACGAGATGACTAAGGCAGGTCCTGAGAGTGTTATCTGGGCTAAGTTCGATCCTGTGGCTTCCGAGGACATGGACAGGATTCTGGGAAGACTCAACGCGACCACATATTTATTGGACCCATGTCCCTCCTGGTTGGTGCTGGCTTCCCAGGAGGTTACACGAGGCTGGCTCCAGGAGATTATTAATGCTTCTTTGAGTGAGAGCACCCTACCGGTCACCTTGAAGGAGGCAGTGGTGAGGCCCCTCCTCAAGAAGCCTTCTCTGGATCCAGCTGTTTTGGCTAATTATCATCCAGTCTCCAACCTTTGCTTCCTTGTGAAGGTTATTGAGAGTGTGGTGGTGTGGCAGCTCCCCCAGTACCTGGATGAAGCTGTCTATTTAGACCCGCTCCAGTCTGGTTTCAGATCTGGGTACAGCACCGAAACGGCATTGGTCGTGTTGGTGGATGATCTCTGGAGGGCTCGGGGTAGGGGGTACTCCTCTATCCTGGTCTTGTTAGATCTCTCAGTGGCTTTTGATACCATTGACCATAGTATCATGTTGCGCTGGTTGGAGGGATTGGGGGTGGGGGGCACCGTTTTGCGGTGGTTCTCCTATCTCTCCGACCAGTCGCAATCTGTGTTGACAGGGGGGCAGTGGTCGACCCCGAGGCACCTAGTGTGTGGGGTGCCACAAGGGTTGGTCCTCTCACCTCTCCTGTTCAACATTTATGTAAAGCCGCTGGGCGAGATCATCCATGGTTTTGGGGTGGAGTTCCATCAGTACGCTGATGATACTCAGCTGTACATCTCCACCCCAGACCATCCCAACAATGCTGTGGAAGTGATGTCCCAGTGCCTTGAAGCCGTGTGGGTCTGGATGGGGAGAAACAGGCTTTGAATCAACCCCTCCAAGACCAAGTGTCTGTGTCTGCCGGCATCCTGATATAGCCAGCTGACGCCATCGCTGGTTATTGGGGGCAAATCATTAGCCCCCATGGAAAGGGTGCGCAACTTGGGCGTCCTTCTGGACCTACGGCTGTCTTTAGAGTAGCATATGACGGCCGTGGCCAGGGGGGCTTTTTACCAGGTTCGCCTGATATGCCAGTTGCGGACCTTTCTAGATCGGGACTCCTTACGCACAGTCCCTCAAGTGCTCATCACTTCTCGCCTGGACTATTGTAATGCTCTCTACATGGGGTCCCCTTGGGGTGCATCCGGAGGCTCCAACTGGAGCAGAATGCAGCCGCGTGGGGGATTATGGGAGCGATAGGGTGCGCCCATGTGACATCTCTCCTGCAGGAGCTGCATTGGCTACCGGTGGACTTCCAGGTGCGCTTCAAGGTGTTGGTAATCACTTTTAAAGCACTCCATGGGTTAGGACCAGGGTATTTCTGGGACCGCCTTCTGCCACCAATTGCCTCCCACTGGCTGGTTCGCTCCCACAGAGAGGGCCTCCTCAGGGTGCCATCAGCCAGACAACGTCAGCTGGTGACCCCCAGGGGAGAGCCTTCTCTGTGGTAGCTCCCACCCTCTGGAATGATCTTCCTCCAGAGTTGCGAACGATCTCTGACCTCCGGACTTTTTGTCAGGCCTTAAAACCGTACTTTTTTCAGCTTGCCAGCTTGGCCTGATCCTTGTAAAAAATTTTAGAATTTTTAGAGTTTTTGATATTAATTTTAAATTGAGTTGTTTTAACTATCAGCCAAATTCATATTAGTTGTTTTTAAAAATTTTAACTTTTGTGTAGCTTGCTTTTTATTCTGGCTGTTCACTGCCCTGAGTCCGCAAGGAGAAAGGTGGTATACAAATCAAATCAATCAATCAATAAATAAATACACTGAATGTAGCCCCGCCCACACACTGGCCCCCACCCTTTGGCCTCTGCTTCCCAGCAATTTACCTCCTTGCAGCAAGCATCAAACAGCAAACAGACCGTTTCAGCTTCAGCACAACCTGACTAACAGAAGCAGTTGATTCTTGGTTGGATCGGCCTTCTGACCCTCAACTGTTTCAGGCTGCAGGGATTGCCATTGCCTATTTCAGCATGGGCCTCCACTGTTTGCTGCAAAGAGGCAAATTGTGGGGAGGCAGATTTTTTTTTTCTTATGCTACTCAAGATGTGCTGAAAATGAAAATGAAACTAAAGCAGGCTGTTTGCTGCAATGAGGCAAATTGCTGGGAGGGAGAGGCAGAAACAGTTTTTTTTTTCCTCCCCCAAAAAGGAAGGTGCATTTTATTGTCTTATACTCCGAAAAATATGGTAGTTACTGTAGGAAATGACCAGGTTGAGTCTGGGGTCAGACTCATCAATCTCTAGTCCCTTTGCATCCACAAGAGATCTAAGTCCAACCCACCTTGAATTCCTTTGACTTTCGTCTACCACCAACTCACTTTCACCATTAGTAGTTCACGTTCTTGTAGAGAGATTTAGCATACAATAAAGCTAATTTTATGGAGAGCAAAATGGGACTGTCCTAAGAATTTAACTGAATACTGTATACTCACCAGTATATCTATGGAGATTCTCAGTCATCCAGGTCATGGTTGTCCCAAAGATGTTTTTTCCAAAAGGCAACTGGACTTGCTTGGTTTTTTTCCCTTTGAAAACGTTTTGCTTTTCACCCAAGAAGCTGAGCATTGAAGAAGTTTTTTGGATGAGAAGCAAACTGCTTCCAAAGAAAAAAGCAAGAAGTCCAGTTGCCTTTGGGAAAAGCACCTTTGAGATACTCATCCAATCAACTGAATTAAAGGTATTAGGACAACTCACTGAAGAACATTTTGCAATAGCCAGGGAGGAAGGGAAAAGGTAGCATGATAAAGGGGGAAAATCAAAATAATTGGAAGTGTAAAAAAAAAGGAATAATGTCATTGCCAACTACAGAAAGTAAATTACACGTCCAGAGGCAAGTTCCATATAGAACAGGGATGTCAGAGGGCCGCATCAGGGCTGTGGTTGACCTCGGAGAGCTGGGCGGGTGTGGCCAACTGGGTGGGTGTGGCCAACTGGGTGGGCATCACCACCTTGACGCCATTCACTGGCCAACTGGGTGGGTGGGCCAGCTTGGTGCCACTCCCCAAACTGTTGGCGTGTTTCCTCTTTGCACTGGCTAGACTGGGCCAAAGCCATGCTGGCCCAATGTTTCCTGTTTGTACTGGGTAGACTGGGCCAAATTTTAGTGACCACCATAAAACAAAAAGAAAGATTATAGTAAAATCAAATTATCAGAGGGTGAGGCATGGTCTCAAAGTTTCTAGCCTCATGCCTTAATCACCACCCCAAAATGGGTCTCACCCCACAAGCCTAGTGCAAAGTAATTATAATAAAATAAATTATGTCCTCTCTGAAACAGTTCCAACAAGATAAATTGCCCAGGGTACCTATATTATGAGCTTCCATTCCTTCCAATGCTACAGGCAAACCTTGACTTATGACCACAATGGTGCCCAAAATTTCTGTTGCTGAGCAAGACAGTTGTTAAGTGCATTGTGCCCCATTTTATGACCTTTTTTGCCACAGTTCTTAAGTGAATCACTGCAGTCATTAAGTGAATTTGGCTTCCCCATTGACTTTGCTGGTTGGAAGACAGCTGAAAAGGTTACAAATGGGGATTACATGTCCCCAGGATAGTGCTACTGTTATAAATACATGCCAATTGTCAAGCACCCAAAAGACCACCTGCCTATGAAGAAGCTGCAAAGTCCATATGTGTGAAAACTGGTCATAGGTCACATTTTTCAGTGTAACTTCAAATGATCACTAAATGAATGGTTGTAAGTCAAGGACTACATATACTGCACTGTTTCACCTGACTCCACAACAATTTATTGCTGGTCCTCAAGAAACCCTTAATGCAAGCTGAGATTCCAGCATCTGCATTTATGGAGCTTTCTGAGCAACACCACGGAAGTGATTTGTCCTTGCCTTTTTCCGGGATATTTTTTCCACTTCCCAGTTCAATCAACTTGTCTGGAATTCTCATCCAAACACTGCTCTGGTCTGATCATACTCATCTTTTCAAATCAGTGAAAATCAATGAACTGCTGCCATCTGCTGCCAGTATTGCCAACAATACTATAGTTTACTAAACGTTTTGTATGTTAAAAGCTTAAGGTGTTTGAGTCTGTTTTATTAATTAGTTCAAGAATGATAACATTTTAGCTGTTTCCTTTTTTTTAATAGTCTTTATTCAACCTCTTTTAATTTTTAAAGCACCTTTCCATTTTTACAGCTTTCAACTATCAGTAAAATTCAAATTTCATTATTCCAATTTATGGCCTATTATTTTATACATTAGGTACACCTTTAAATCTGTAATATCTTTCACTATATTCTATTTTTGTTCTTCATTAACATCAATTTAATCATGTGTGTGTGTATACACGTAATATCTCGGGTTTCTTCCCATGTAATTGTAAACCAGAGATATTACCTGTACACACATATATACCCGTGAAAACTTACACACACACACACACACACACACACACACACACACATATATAGGTCTTTGGTTATTTGGGTCTTCTCCCGCGTAAAATTGGAAATGTCTTGGCGACGTTTCGACGAAGTCTCATTCGTCAAAACGTTGCCAAGACACTTCCAATTTTACCCGGAAGAAGACCCGAATAACCAAAGACCTACATACAAACACCCACGAAAACCTCAGAAAACATATATATATATATATATATATATATATATATATATATATATATATATATATATATATATATATATATATATATATATATATATATTCATATTCTTACTTTTCGTAGGTTTAATGTGTGTTTTTCCTTTAAGCCAGTTTTTTCCTACGTAGCCAAGATATTTCTGGAACCACAATGGCCTACTGATGATGGCTAATGAGCCAGAAATAGCTATTTAGGTCTCCTAGGTCTCCCAGAATGCAGCACAAGATTTTGTTTGCTGCCAGAGTGAAAAAGATGGAGACAGAACCCAGAATGTAGTGAATGTGATTTCGCTCAATTGTGGTTCCAGAAATATCTTAGCTACATAGGAAAAACCTGGCTTAAAGGGAAAACGTGTGTGTGTGTGTGTGTGTGTCTTTGATTATTTGGGTTTTCTCCCACGTAAAATTGGAAGTACCTTGGCGACGTTTCGACAAAGTCTCATTCATCATCTTCAGGCTGGCGTCTTTGGCCTTGTGCTTCTAGGAGCAATGTGTGAGCATGGTTGTTTCTTCTTTTTAACTGCCAATGGGGGTATGAACTGATTGGGTGGGAGCATGGCTGTGTACTGATTGAATGGAGGTGTGTTCTGATTGGGAGGGGGCTTGGCTTTGTTCAGGTTGGTCTGAGTTGCAGGGGGATTTGAACTTGTGGTCTGTGTTGCTTTTGTTTGGCTCTGCATTCTTGGTCGTGCTGCATCTTCATGGTGTATGTCAGTTTGCTTCATGTATGGATTGGAGGGGTTTAAAGTGGTTAATGATGCAGCTGTGGTCTGGCTTCTGGTTTCTGGTCGTGCCTCATCATCGGTGTGGGTTTCAGTTTGCTTTTTGCGTGGATGTGTGAAGGTGACATCCTGTGTGGTTTTCATGAGTGTGGATCTGGTGTTATTCTTTGTGTTTGGGATTCGTTTGTCAATAAGGACGGGTTTCCAAATGGCTGGTAGGCGGGAGGTATCATCTCTTTTATTCATCCTGTGGGGATGTTTTTCTATCTCAATGGCTTCTCTGATTATTCTGTTGTTAAAGTGTTCAGTTTTGGTGATAGTTCTGGTTTTTTAAAAATCAATTTCATGTCCTGTAGTTTTAAAGTGTTGGACTAGGAAGTTGGTTCTTTTAATAAGTTTTATCATGTTTATAAATATATATAATTTTCAATTTGATGTACTTTCTATATCATCTTTATGCATCAATTTTACATCTCGTTTCCAGCCATTGATACCACATATTCCAACTCTTGTAATACTCTGATTCCTCTCTATCTTTAAGTTCCATGGTTAATTTAGCCACTTTAGCTGTTTTCTATTGGTTATTCCCTGGGATTACCATACCAAGATAGTAGAAATAAATAGGAGTTCCTCTTTCTGTTTACCCAGAAATTTTGGCACAAAGTATTGCATTCTATAGGTACTTCTTCGGTTATGACTATAAAGATTCTCAATCATCCGGGTCATGGTTGTCCCAAAGGTGCCTTTCAAAAGGCAACTGGACTTTGGTATTGTTGTTGGTTTTTTTACTTTGAAAATGCTTCGCTTTCCATCCAAGGAGCTTTTTCTGAACTGAAAAAACAAAGTCCCCTTGCCTTTTGAAATGCTCCTTTGGGATATCTTTGATTATGCCTCCATCTAGTGGCCACCTGGAAAAAGCCATTTATCTGTCAGCAGCAACTGCAGCAGAAGCCGTTCTTGGTACAAGTTCATAACTTTGCAAAACTATGAGGCAGGCAGTTACTTTTTAAAGAGTTTAACTGTGGCTACCATACAGCAGTAATTTCTCAGGCAAATTGTTGGGTTTTTTAAACTCTGAAATGCAAGCATGAAATTAAAAAGGGATAAAATGTCCAGAATTGTTTCTAAATAAACTGGAATACCTATCCACTCCACTTTATTCCTGAATGCCTCAATCATTTCTTTTTACCTTGATTCTGTGTTTCTTCCCTTGTGTATCTTGTGTACTCATTTTCTCCTTTTAAGCCCTGATTTCTCCAAATTAAATCAACACAATTAATCCGGCAAAGCCTAGCTACCTATTAACTGCTTGTATAAGATTTTGGGTTTTAGGAGATGTTCAGAGATTATTGTGAGGATAAGGGTTGTAAAGAGATTATTTGGGCCTCTGCATGGATGTTCTTAGATTCTCCTTGCTTCTTTGTCCTCTCTTGAGCAAATGATAGCAAGCGGCTTTGGGAATATTGACTTCTGCTATGTCCAATTGTAGGAAGTTAGCACCCACCCCTCTCCTAGAAGAATGAAATATTCTAGGAAATATTAAAAAGGCAAAATATTATACCTCTCTGGATGAGAAATGGAGAGACATGTTTTTTTAGGCAGGAAGCAGACTCACTCTTAACAGACTCTCAATAGCCCACAGCAAATGTCAGCGCTTAAGAGATAAAGAGATAGCTAGGTCTATTCACAAGGAAATGCCCTCACCCAAGACCCAACAAAGATAGGATTACCATTCTACCCATCTAGCAACAGAACTCACCACATGGCATCTGGGGAGATTGCATCATCCAGCAAGGCTCAACCAAGCCTGGGACTCAAAAGACAACCTGCAAAGTTACCCCTGCATGGCCCAGTGAGAGTCTGACAACCAATAATAATAATAATTTTATTGTCATTGTACGTGTATACACAGTATACCCATACAACAAAATTCACTTAACACCCAAAGACCAGGTCCAACACACATAACAATCCCCAAACACACTCCCACTCACCACAATTCCCCACCCCTAAACCACCCAAACATCCACACAACAGACCAAGTAATGCTGTCCAACAGCTCACTGATGGTGACCCTTAGTTCATTGTTGAGTGCAATTATAGCTCTGGGATAAAAACTATTCAGAAAATGTGTGGTCTATGTTTTAATTGTTCTGTATCTTCTGCCACAAGGCAACAGTCCCAAAAGATTGTAAGCAGGGTGAGAAGAGTCTCTGAGAATGTTATGCAACTTCCTCAAACAGCGAGATTCAAAGATGTCATCCAGGGCTGGTAGCTGGAGCCCGGTGGTATTCTGGGCAGTTTTAATGATTCTCTGTAAAGCATTTTTGTCCGCTACAGAGCTGCTCCCATACCATGCAAGAATGTCGTATGTCAGGACACTCTCAATGGTGCTGCGATAGTAAGACAGAAGTAGATGCTGAGATAGATTTATCTTCCTGAGCATTCTCAGGAAGTACAGCCTCTTCTGTGCCTTATTCACAAGCATGTTAACATTCATAGTCCATGAGAGGTCCTTCGAGATATAAATGCCCAGAAATTTAAAACTACCAACCCTCTCCACCTCCTCACCATTTATGTACAATGGTACATAAGAGAGAGAGATGTAAATGTACATCTCTCTTCGTCCTGAAGTCAATTATAAGTTCTTTAGTTTTTTTGATGTTAAGTGTAAGATTATTTTCTTTACACCACAATGTCAGCCCTTGTACTTCCTTTCTGTAAGCAGACTCATTGTTCTTATTAATGAGCCCACCACCAGTGGTGGGATTCATCCAGTTCACACCACTTCTGGAAAACCGGTTGTTAACTTTCTGAACAGTTGGTGAACTGGTTGTTAGAAGAAATCATTAGGGCAGAGAATCGGTTGTTAAATTAATCCCAGTGAATCCCACCACTGCCCACCACTGTTGTGTCATCCGCAAATTTAATAATTGTGTTGGTGTTATACAATGGGGTGCAGTCATGTGTGTACAAGGAATAAAGGAAAGGACTTAGCACACAACTCTGGGAGGCTCCTGTCCTTAGTATCAGAGTAGAGGAATGGTGAGATCCCATCCTTACTGACTGTGGCCTATCTGTCAGAAAATCCTTTATCCACAAACAAATTCTCTGATTTATACCAAAATTGGACATTTTAAGAAACAACCTGTTGGGTAAAATGGTGTTAAAGGCAGAGCTATAATCCACAAATAACAGCCTCACATATGTCCCCTGTTGTTCCAAATGATTCAGTACAGTATGGACAACAATAGATATAGCATCATCAGTTGATCTATTACTCCTATATGCAAATTGGGTCCAAAGTAGATGGAAGATTAGCCTTAAAATAGTTCAACACCAACCCCCAACCGACCCAGCATGATACCATGGTCGATGGTATCAAAAGCCGCTGAGAGATCTAACAGGACCAGGACATGATACTCAGCTGTATATCTCCACCCCTGGGTTCTCAAAAAGATGTTCAATCCTCCGTCTGTATGTAGCTTTAGCGTCCCTGATACCCTTTTTCAATTTAGTTCTTGCCTCTCTGTGCTGTATCGCATCACCAGAATGGAAAGCAGCATTTCTAGCTCTTAATAAAAGACACACTTCTCTGTTTATCCAGGGCTTGTTGTTAGAGAACATCCATACTTGTCTGGTGGTAGTGACAACAACAATGCAGTTTTTAATATAAAACAGTACTGTTGAAGTGTAAGTATAAATATTGTCCTCCTCAAACAGTGCCCAATCAGTGCTCCCAAAGCAATCTTGAAGTTGCTCCAATGCATCCACTGGCCTCACTTGTATTTCTCTAATTGATGGTTTAATTCTGTTGACAAGAGGTTTATGTGATGGGATCAAGAACACAGATATATGATCTGACTGTCCCAGGTGGGGTAAAGGCATAGTCCTGTATCCATGCATGATGTTACTATATATCTGATCCAAGGTATTTTTCCCTCTAGTGGGACAGTCTACTTAGTGACAGAATTTAGGGAGGACAGTCTTTAAATTGGCTTGATTGAAATCACCTGCAACCACCAGCACTCCATCCAGGTAGGCCTGTTGCTGTTTGCTAATAGCAGTTAATAGGTGACTCGTGGCTGTGGTCGTGTTAGCATCAGGAGGTATACATAATGCAGTTGTTATTACAATATTAAACTCATGAGAGAGATAAAAGGGGCGGCATTTCACTGCCAAATACTCCAAATCAGGAGAACAGTGAGTGTCCATTATCCAGTTGTTATTTATGTAAACACAAAATCCCCCTCCTCTGCTCTTCCCGGAGACTATGGTTCTATCCACTGGGTAAACTGAGCTTCCTTGTAATTCAACAGCCTCCCCTGGAATGGTAGGATCAAGCCATGTCTCTGTAAAGACCATAACACAGCAGTCCCGAATGTTTTTCTGCAGAGAGATAGTAAGTTCCAGCTCCTCAATCTTATTAGGGAGAGATCTAACATTTGAAACAAAAAGACTTGGCACTGCAGGTTTGTGAGGATTTTTTCCTAACCTGTGGTCTGGCTCTACAGCCTCATTTCTGCTTGTGTTTTCTTCGTCTCCTCTGTTTCCTTCAGAATACAAGCTCAAATTCAAAGCCCAACAGACGGTATAAATATCTCTCTCTCTCTCACCCATGTGCCTTTTTTTCCCAGGACCTCAAAACCATGTGGTCCTGTCCACTATTAAACTATCTTTTCAAGCAATCTCCATGTTTCCAGTGTCTTTATCCCCACTTGGAACTGAACCCAGATGGACATTTCTTGCAACACAATTAAGTGAAATGCTCCTTTTCTGATGTCCTAGATCTAGCTACCACATGAGAACATTATCTCCTGACTGAATTTACTTTCTTAATTGTCTCAAAGGCCTATGAGCTTTACCTTTCACAAAATTCCTTAACCTCCAAGTGTCACGTTAAGCTTATATTTCTGTAAAATGTTGGTATGCATGTCTTTTTGCTACTTATATAAAACCTGTGTGGGCTAATCCAGAATCTTCAGAATGTGAGGACAGATACACTGCAAGAAACTCTGGACATTTTAGAACAATTCATCTGTAAGGCACCAAGCTGAGAATAGTTATATTAGAGTTTCCAATTAGACTATGAAAGACCATTGTATTCATTCAGCAAAAAAAAAAAAAGCCCTGAAATTCCTTCCAGATGTTCTTTTCTACAATCAGAATCTGTTTTATGTTTTTAGAAAATTTGTATTACCTCTGATTATACAGTAAACACTACATGCGTGAAGAGGCTGGAACAAGATTTTCTGAAGTAATCCATTTGAAATTTCTAGCCATATTAATGGGAAAGCTCCAAAATTCATTCTTGATAGTTTGCTATCAAAAAAATCAGTTCACACATAACAAAATGATGCCTAAACATTGCAACTTTTCCTTTTTCACATTTCAAAAGGACAGCTTTGCCATGTCTCTCTCTTGGAGCTTTTCTGTTACGGCCTATTGATGCCATCTAGTGGACATAGCATAAGAAAAAGACAACTGCATTTAAGTAAAAAAAAATTTAACAGACTTATTTTCCATTTTATTAGATTATAGAACAAAATACAAAAATACAAAAGCAAATAGTAGGACACAGGGGGAAGGGGAAGGGGAAATACAAGTGAGGAGGGGAGGTGGAAAAGAAAAAAAGAAAACAAAACAGTGTTGACTTCCGACTCCCTCTATTGCAGTAGAATAAAGCATTAACACCAAACCTCAACTTTTTACTTTTCCATAATAGTATAAACTAGCCATTTCTATAACAACAAATCAATCTAATCAGTAAAACCCAAAATCAAAGTTTCATTTTTTTCCACGTCAAGCACAAAGTCCAGAAGTGGTCTCCATGTAACAACAAAAGTACTTGTATTCTTTTCTTTGATCAAAACGGTCAATTTAGCCATCTCTGTCAGTCCCATCAGCTTCTGTAGCCATTCGTCCATGGTGGGGACTGAAATGTCCTTCCATTTTTTGGGCATACAGTAGTCTTGCTGCCATCAACCTATATAAGATCAAAGTTCCAATTTTTTTTCCAAATCTTTTTCCATTAAACACAAAAGAAAAGTTTCTGGTTTCATCTTTATCTTCGCTTTAAGAATTTTCTGTATTAAAATATGAATCCTACTCCAATATTACTTTGCTTTATCACATGTTCACCATAAATGATAAAAAGTCTTTACATTTCCAACATTTATTTGAAATACCTTCATACATTCTAGATAACTTATCCGGTATTAAATACCAATGATTTTTTTTTAATTAGATTTATATGCCGCCCTTCTCTGAAGACTCAGGGCGGCTTACAATGCGTTAAGCAGTAACCTTCATACTTTCATATATTTTATACAAAGTCAGCTTATTGCCCCCAGAAACTGGGTCCTCAATTTACCTACCTTAGAAAGGATGGAAGGCTGAGCCTGGTGAGACCCGAACTGATGCAATTGCAGACAGCTGGATGTTAATAACAGGCTTTAGTCTGCTTATTAGCCTGTTGAGCTATCATCTTATAAAAAAATTCTTTTAAATTATAATTTAGTGTGAATTTTCATCCACATATTCTCCACATATTCTCCCATTGTTCAAGCATCACATTATATCCAAAGTTCATTGCCCATTGAATCATACAATGTTTTACAAGTTCACTTTCCAAATTCAGTTTCAGTAACATTTTATAAACCTTAGCAATAATATATTTATCACTCGCACACAGTAGGATTTCCAATTCATTTTTAACAAAATCAAACCCATAACTCTTTTTATCTACTTTAAATCTTTCCTTCAGTTGTTGAATGGCAAATATAAATCAAAATTTTTCAAGAAATTTTTCTGATATGCCCATGATATAGTAGTTGCATTCACCTAATGGAATAGTGATAATGAGGAACTGAGAATATTTTGGGGGAAACCTATGCCATCTCCTGAAGTAATATGATCAAAGGAGCCAATAAGTAAAAGAATAACATAAAGGACAAAGAAATGGAAGATTGGAGGCTGATTTCGATCAATGTAAATGGCTTGAATGATAATAAAAAGAAGAAAAATTTTCTTACAAAATTAGTTAAACAAAACGCGGACATAGTGTGCCTCCAAGAGGTACACATTAAAAAGGAAAACCAAAAATATTTAGAACACAAGAAATTAGGAAATCTTTTCACTTCTTTAGCTGATAAAAAGAAACGAGGGGTAGCATTGTACATAAAGAAAGACATAAAAGCAGAACTAAAATATGCAGATTCGAAGGGCAGGATCTTAATGGTGGAAGTAATGAGAGGCAATTGTCCAATCCTACTAACAGTAATTTATGCGCCGAATGAAAACTTGGGAGATTCTTATAAAAAATTAGGTGAAAGATTAAGCACAATGAATAATAATAGTATTTGTATAATTGGGGATTTTAATGGGGTAATAAACCCAGATAAAGATTACAAAGGAACCAAAGGTAAAAAGAAAAAAAGGAAAACTATACCTAAATATTTTTTTGATTTGGTAGAAGAGTTTAATTTAGTGGATATTTGGCGCACTTTGCACCCACATAAGAAGCAATATACATATTTTTCGAACCCCAAAAAGTCATGGTCAAGAATTGATATGATGTGGATAAGCAGAAATATAGGGCTGGACATTATGTCAATAGAAATTACACCTAATGTATGGGCAGATCACAGCCCGTTAGAAGTGAAATGGAAAAGTACCTACAAGAGGAAAAATGCAAGATGGAGATTGAACAGCCAATTCCTAAAGGACAAGCAAAACATGGAGAAAGTTAAACAAGAACTAAAATTATTTTTCGAAGAAAATGAAAAAGAACCAACCCCCCGAGCAATTATTTGGGACACAATGAAAGCTTTTCTAAGAGGTTTGGTGATAGTGTATGGCTCACATAGGAATAAAGAAAGAAGAGAGAGGCAGAAGGCCCTGATAGATGAATTAGGGAAAGCTGAGAAGGAATTGCAACAAAATCCAGATAATAAGCTAGCCAAAGAAAATTGGATGGTTGTACGACATAAATTAAATATCACCGATCAGGAGGAGATGGCATACAAAATCAAAAGAACTAAACAATATTACTTCGAAAACACAAATAAGCCGGGCAGATGGCTATCTTATAGATTAAAAAAAGAAAAAGAGAAAGGGATAATAAACCAATTGGAAGACCTGGAAGGTCGGATTATTAATAAAGAAGAAGACAAATTAAAGCTTGCTCAGGAATATTATGCCTCCCTGTATGCAGAAGAACAAGTTCCTACAGAAAAGGTGGTACAATACTTGGCAAAAGAAAACCTTCCAAAGATAGGGGAAGAGGAGAAAGAAATGCTAAACAAAGAAATAACTATGACAGAGCTAAGAATTGCAATATCTAAAATCAAAAAGAACAAGTCCCCAGGACCGGACGGATTCCCAGGAGAACTGAATAAAAACGTAGATTTGGAAGAAATTTTATTACCAAAATTACTAGAAATTTATAATGAGGCCTTAACAGAATCTAAAATACCAGAATCATGGAGAGAGGCGCATATTACACTTCTCCAAAAAGAAGAAGCTCCAAAATTAATAAAAAATTATAGACCGATCTCCCTCCTCAATACGGACTATAAAATTTACATGAGCATTATAGCAGAAAGACTAAAGATAATTTTGAATAACCTAATACACAGCGACCAAAATGGATTCCTCCCTAGGAGGCATATTAGAAATAACACAAGGACGATAATAGACGTATTGGAGTATTATGAGGAATACCCAAATAAAGAAATGGCACTGGTCTTTGTTGACACCCAAAAGGCGTTTGACAATCTGAACTGGCAGTTCATGAAACAACAAATCACTCAAATGGAATTCGGATCAAATTTTGTTAATACTATATCTACAAGGATAGGGCGGCCGCCGGTGCCCTGGACCGAGTCATGCCTTTGCGGCCTCTGACCCGGCGCCAAATCTGCCCGGCTCCTTGGTTTTCTGAGGAGTTGAGAGAGATGAAGCACCGGAAAAGACACCTAGAGAGTGGTTGGAGGGCAAGTCGATCTGAATCCGACCAAACACTAGCTAGGTCCCATGTTAGGACCTATTTGGTGGCGATAAAAGTGGCAAAGCGTAATTACTTTTCTGCTCTTATTGCATCGGCAGATAATCGCCCAGCCGCCTTGCTTAGAGTGACCCGCTCCCTCCTACATCAGGGAGCGCGGAAGGACCTCTTGCAAGGGCGGGCTGAGGATTTTGCACAGTATCTGCACAATAAAGTCGCTCAGATTTGGGAAGGCTTGGACTCTGACTGGGTAGATTCCGGCGAGGTGATTGAGGCTGGTCTTGACAACGTGATCTGGGATGAGTTCGATCCTGTGACTGCTGAGGACGTGGACAGGACTCTGAGGAGACTAAATGCAACCACATGTTTATTGGACCCGTGTCCTTCCTGGCTGGTACTGGCCACTCGGGAAGTTACACGAGGCTGGCTCCAGAGGATTATAAATGCTTCTTTGAGCGAGGGTTTCTTGCCTGCCACCTTGAAAGAGGCGGTGGTGAGGCCCCTCCTCAAGAAGCCTTCTCTGGACCCGGCTGTTTTGGCAAATTTTCATCCTGTCTCCAACCTTCGCTTTATTGCATTGGTCGCATTGACGGCATTAGTCGCATTGGTGGATGATCTCTGGAGGGCTCGGGACAGGGGTTGCTCCTCTGTCCTGGTCCTGTTAGATCTCTCGGCGGCTTTTAATACCATCGACCATGGTATCATGCTGTGTCGGTTGGGGGGTTTGGGGGTGGGAGGCACCGTGCTGCGGTGATTCTCCTCCTATCTCTCCGACCGATCGCAGTCTGTGTTGGCAGGGGGACAGAGGTCGACCTCAAGGCGCCTTGTTTGCGTCGATCCTCTCACTGCTCCTGTTCAACATTTATGTGAAGCGGCTGGGTGAGATCATCCGTGGTTTTGGGGTGAGTTGCCAACTGTACGCTGATGATACTCAGCTGTATATCTCCACCCCTGACCACCCCAATGATGCCCTCGAAGTAATGTCCCAGTGCCTTGAAGCCGTGCGGGTCTGGATGGGGAGGAACAGGCTTCATCTCAACCCTTCCAAGACCAAGTGGCTGTGGATGTCGGCGTCCCGGTATAGCCAGCTGGTCCATTGCTGGCTATTGGAGGTGAGTCATTGGCCCCCACAGAGGGGGTTCGCAACTTGGGTGTCCTCCTGGATTCACGGCTGTCCTTGGAAGGGCGTATGGCGGCCATGGCCAGGGGGGCCTTTTATCAGGTTTGCCTGATGCACCAGTTGCGCCCCTTTCTGGATCGGGACTCCATATGCATGGTCACTCATGCACTGATCACGTCTTGCCTGGACTACTGTAACGCTCTCTACATGGGGCTCCCCTTGGGGTACACCCGGAGGCTCCAACTGGTCCAGAATGCAGCCGCGCAGGTGATTATGGGAGCGACAGGGCGCTCCCACGTGACATCTCTCCTGCGCGAGCTGCACTGGCTTCCGGTGGTCTTCCGGGTGCGCTTCAAGGTGTTAGTTTTGACCTTTAAAGCACTCCATGGCATAGGGGCAGGGTATTTGCGGGACCACCTGCTGCTACCGATAACCTCCCACCGGCCAGTATGCTCACTCCTCAGGATGCCATCAGCCAAGCAATGTCGGCTGGCTGCCCCCAGGGGAGCCTTCTCTGTGGGGGCACCCGCCCTGTGGAACGAGCTACCTCCTGAAATTCGTTTGATCCCGGACCTCCGCACTTTCCAAAAGGCCCTTAAGACTTATTTATTCCAACAAGCCAGCCTTGCTTGATTGATTTTAATGGGGTTTTTAAATTTTGGTATTATTAATTTTTGGGGTTTTAAATTGGGTATTTTAACTGGTTTTGAGACTTTTATATTGGAACGCTGATGATTTAATCTAATTTTAAATTTTTTAATATTTGTATTATATGTGTTTTAATCTGGCTGTTCACCGCCCTGAATCCCCCTCCTGGGGAGAAGGGCAGTATATAAATTGAAATATAAATAAAATAAAATAAATAAATAAATTTACAAGAAACAATGTGCCAACATCTTAATGAATGGAGAACTAACAGAAACATTTCAAATTAGAAAAGGGGTCAGACAAGGGTGTCCTCTGTCCCCACTTTTATTCGTCCTAGCTTTAGAAGTATTTCTGAGAAGGATTAGGAATAACAATGAAATTAAGGGACTAAGTGTTAGAAAAGAGTTGTATAAAGCCCAGGCATTTGCTGATATTGTGGCGCTAATCATGGAAGAACCATTAGAATCAGGCATTAAAATATTGGAAGAATTAGGCAATTACGGAGAGGTAGCAGGTTTTAAATTAAATAAATCCAAAACTAAATTAGTAACCAAAAATATGACGGAGGTACAAAAGAAAATCTTGGAAGAATCAATGGAGATTCAAATTGTCAAGAAGGTAAAATATCTAGGGATATGGATTTCATTGAAGTGCTCAGCCCTTAAGGAGGATAACTATGTACCATTAATTAGGAATATAAAACAGGATTTGGAAAAATGGAGAAGATTGCAGATATCATTTTTACGTAGAATTGCAGCAACAAAAATGAGCATACTACCCAAGCTATTGTATTTATTTCAAACAGTCCCTGTCAAATTAGATAAAAAATTCTTTTTGGAGCTTAATGCTATAATTAGGAAATTTATTTGGGAGGGAAAGAAACCAAGGATAGCAATTAGGAATTTACAGGATAAGAAGGAAAGAGGGGGTTTTGGATTACCTAAATGGGAGACATATCAAAAAGCTGCAAATTTAGTATGGTTGAAAGATTGGGCTACTTTGCAAAATAAAAGACTCCTAACTTTGGAAGGGCACGACCTCCAGAAAGGTTGGCATGCATACCTCTGGGAAATTGGGAAAAAAACAAAAACATACTTTCATAGACATAAAATAAGGGAGACTTTAATACAAACATGGGGTGAGATAAGACAGAGGCAATATACAAAAATTCCGAGATGGCTCTTCACCATGGAGGCTTTAATATACCCGAATGTATTAGAAATAGGAAAGGTGTTTAGATACAATGAGATATTGGATGGGGGAGGGAATCTCAAAACTAGGGAAGAACTGAAGGAGCAAGGTATTGTTATAGACTGGTGGCCATATGCTCAAATTACATCACGATATAAAAAGGACAAGGAGGAATTCGGTATAGAGACAAGAATTAATGGATTTGATAAGATTTGGATGGGAACAGATGAGAAAATATTAGCCAAATTATATAATTATTTATTGGAATATGATACCGTAGAGGAGGTGGTTAAGGAGCCGATGTTGGCCTGGGCTAAGAATATTAGTCAGAATATAAATTTGAACGAATGGGATACAATCTGGAATAAAAATCTTAAAATGACCAGGGCGGTGACTTATAAGGAGAACCACTACAAGATGTTTTATAGGTGGCACATGGCCCCAGCTAGGATAGCAAAGATATATCCCAATTCGAGTGCGAACTGTTGGAAATGTGACCACCAGCAAGGCACTTTCTATCACTGTTGGTGGACCTGCAACCAGGCACAAAAATTCTGGAGGATGATACCAAAGTGGATCTCAGAAATTGTAAGAGAAGATTTTGATTTTGACCCAAAAGCTCTTCTCCTGAGAATTCCGAAAACAGAATATGCAAAAGAGAAAAGGTATTTGATTATACATATAGTAACAGCCGCAAGAATTTCTTTTGCTCAGTATTGGAAGGAAAAACAGTTACCATTTGAAGAATTTGTTATAAGGAAAGTACTGGAGTGTGCCGAAATGAACAAATTATCTCTAGAAATCAATGACAGAGAAGATTCGGAATACTATGGCGTGTGGGACATGTGGTATGAGTGGATGGAGAAAAGAAAAAAAATGAGATAGTGTATAGAGATTAATCACTAGCTAACTAATGAAGATTTAAAGAAATGAACAATATCACTTGCACTTCAAGGGTTTGAATATTATTGAGTACTATTATATGTAATAGTTTCTAGACAAAATTTATTCATAAGAAGTAATATTATATGTATGGCAAGTTAAAAGTTTGTGTTTATGTATTTGCATCACGGAACCGAAAATGTTTTCTATTGTATTGCTAATTCATATAAATAAAAATAATTTTTTTTAAAAAAGGAATGTTGTTTATTTGGAATTAAACAAGAGAGTATAGAAAAAATGATGGGACCGTTCAGAGACCCAAGAATGAAAGAAAAAAATTCAGTGTCAGCTTTGGAAGCCATATTAGGCCCAGAACCTTCCACTGCCACCTTCTTGTATGTGGGAAAGTAGGAGGGGGGATTTAGTAGAGGGAATGTATTTAGACAAAATGGCATTCTTCCTTTCAGTCAAGGTCAGGACAATCCTGCATCTGGAGAAGGAGTGGTTGGAGTGATGTCTCAAAACGGGACAGATGGTGATTGGAGCATATGATCAACTGATGAATGAGGGGATGGTTTTGGGGGTTTTGATTTACTGAGGGAAAACCCGGAAGTCTCAGATTCGGGTTTTCCCAGATGTACCAGTATACCTACTCTAAGTAATGGAACATTGAGAAAATGCTTGCTTCGGAGTTTTTAATTGGAGTTGGGGTTTCTGGATCGCTGACATTCTGACTGTTTATAATGGTATTTGCAGAAGTGATCAAAAAAGTCAAGGTACGATCACAATTGCTCCTGGAAGCACGAAGCCGAGAACACCAGCCTGAAGATGATGAATGAGACTTCGTCGAAACATTGCCAAGACACATCCAATTCTACACGGAAGAACACCAGAATAACCAAAGACCTACATATAAACACCCGCGAAAACCTCGGAAAACAAATATATATATATATCAATACAAGTACACTTTACAGTAAATTAGATATAAAATATAGCGCTCTCATCCTTTCAGACGATCCTGTCCTAATTTTCTAATTATGTGCATTTCAAAGGCATTGCATTAATAAAATAAGACATGTAGATAGGCACAGAAGAAAAGTATTGGTAGTCCCTGTTGAGGGACTACAGTTTGGACAACTGTGTTACTAGGCAGAAAATCATATGACCATAGTAGGCTTATAATGTCACTTCCCATTTAGTCATTAAGCAAATCACCAGTGGTTAAGTGAAATATCACTTCATCATGACTCACAATTTTATTCAATGATCACAGTAAATCTATTTGTCAGAAGCCCATTGTGAAGCACACAAATGGCAATCATGTGACCATGGACACTATAATAGTCATAAATTCAAGGATTGGTCACAAAGCTGGGTTGGTTTTTTTTACACATCATCATAAGTTCAAAACAGTCAGTAAGTGAGGACTACCTGTAAATCAGGGGTGAAATGTAAAATTTGTTACTACCGGTTCTGTGGGCATGGCTCAGTGGGGGGGGGGGGGGTAATGTGACTGGGTGGGCATGGCCAACTTTTTTTTTTTTAACTTTTCAAAGCATTTTTTCTAATGCTTTGAAAAGCCTCTGCCAATCAGGCAACTCAGCTGGGATCGTCAGAGACTTTTCAAAGCATTTTTTTAAACCACCTCTTTGGCCAAGAGGTTGCAGAAAAAAATGCTTTGAAAAGCCTCTGAGGATCCCAGCTGAGCCGCACGATCATCAGAGGCTTTTTTTTTACTTTTAAAAGCATTTTTTCATCGGAAGAAGTTGTAGAAAAAATGCTTTTAAAAGTAAAAAAAAAGCAGCCTCTGATGATCCTGCGGCTTAGCTGGGCGGGGGGGTGGGCGCAGGGATTTTTGCTACCGGTTCTCCGAACCACCCACTGCCATCGCTACCGGTTCAGGCAATCCAGTCTGAACCGGGAGCATTTCACCCTTGCTGTAAATGTAAGAACGTAGTTTAGATCCTCAGAAAGATAGGCCATGTCCTACTGGTATGTTACTTTAATTCTTAGCCCAAGAAGAATCTTCTGAAGGTTGGGAGAAATCTCACCCACCACATCCCATTTGGTTAACTATAATGTAGAAATCAATGAGGCTGTAGAAATGGCGTCGCCGATGGCGAAATGGCGGAGTTGGCGGCTGGCGGTGGCGGGCACCTCAGAATTGTATTGAGGGTGCAGTCTGTCCAGGGGTGACCGGAGTCTTCTGCCCATTAAGAGTTCGGCAGGGCACTTTCTTGTGGCAGAGTGAGGCGTGATGTGCTGGGTGAGCAGAAAGGTGTCGATGCGCTCCTGCCAGTCTCTAGGGCCCATCTTGGCGAGTGACTCCTTGGTGAGCCTCACTATCCGTTCAGCCTGTCCATTTCCGGCTGGTCTGTACAGGGCAGAGAGGGCATGGCGGATGCCCAGACCTGCCAGGAAAGCTTCCATGGGCACGGACGTAAGTTGGGGCCCATTGTCGGAAACCAAGACGTCCGGAAGCCCATGGGTCGCGAAGAGTCGCCGGAGTGCACGGATTGTGGCTTCTGTTGTGGTAGATGCCATGGGGATGACCTCGAGCCATTTCGAGTAGGCATCGACCACGATGAGGAGGTGGCGCCCCTGGATTGGGCCCGCAAAGTCTATATGTATGCGCGACCAGGGGGAGCTAGGAGCCTCCCAAGGCATCGGGTCTGACTGTGGCGGCGCTGCTCTGACTTCTTGGCACGGGCTACACCTGGCAACCCATTGCTCAATGTCTTTGTCCAGTGTTGGCCACCAGACGTAGCTCCGTGCCAGAGCTTTCATCCGGACAATGCCCGGGTGTCCTTTATGGAGAGCCTCAAGTGTCTTTCGTTGGAGCGTGCTGGGAATCAGCACCCAATCTCCCCAGAGTAAACAGCCGCTCATGGTGGACAGCTCCCCTTGCTTGCGGCTGAATGGGCTGAACTCGTCGCTGTCGATTCGCGCCGGCCATCCCCTCAGGACCCAGGAGTGGACTTGCCGGAGGATGGGGTCGTTCCTCGTGTGCGTGGCCAAGTCGGCAGATGTTACAGGACAGCTGCTGTTGTTGTCAATGTGCAGCAGTTCAAGTGTGGGAGCTGGGTCTTCCACGGTTTCAGTAGATGGGCATCTACTTAAGAGCGTCGGCGTTTGCAATAGACTTGCCAGGCTAATGGACAAGTCTATATGAATAGCCGGCAAGAAAAATTGCCCAGCGAGTCATTCGGGGTGACATGAATGCCGGGATCTGCTTGTCACCTGCGAGGAGGCCCAGGAGAGGCTTGTGATCGGTGACAATGGTGAAGCGCTGTCCATAGAGGTATTCATGGAAACGCTTCACCCCTGCGACAATTGCCAATGCCTCTTTGTCCAGTTGGCTGTAGTTGCATTCAGCGCTGGACATAGTCTTTGAGAAGTAGGCAATGGGGGCTTCACAGCCGGTAGGCAGTTCGTGGCTGAGGACAGCGCCGACTCCATACGGGGAAGCGTCGCAGGTGAGCCTGATGGGCAGCGTCTCATTGTATTGAATGAGCACGCTGTCAGATGTCAAAAGTTGTTTAACGGCTCTAAATGCAGATTCCTCCTCGCGGCCCCACCTCCAGGAAGCCGCCTTTGCCAGTAAGCGATGTAGCGGCTCAGCAATTGTGGCTTTCTGTTGGAGAAAATTGCATAGAAGTTAAGCAATCCAAGGAAAGCCTGAAGCTCCGCTTTATTTTTGGGGCTGGGAGCTTCATGGATAGCTTTAACTTTTGATTTGGTGGGGTGGATGCCAGAACTATCTATGAGATAGCCCAGGAACTCGACTTCCTGTACCCCAATGATGCACTTGTCCCGTCGGACCCTCAAGCCCTTCTCCCTGAACCGCTGGAGTACAAGCCTCAGCCGGTCAAGGAGTTGTGCCTTTGAGTCCCCGGAGATGAGTACATCATCGAAGTAAGGCACTACCCCTGGAACGCCTTGGAGAAGGTGTTCCATCATGGATTGGAAAATGCCTGGGGCTGCACTGACTCCAAACTGGAGACGGTTGCACTTGAACGCCCCCCTATGGGTGACAATTGTCTGAGCCTCCGCCGTTTGCTGATCAACTGGCAGTTGCTGGTAAGCCTGGGCCAGGTCCAGTTTAGCAAAAATTTTGCCCTTGCCGAGTGAGTGAAGCAAATGTTGCACTACTGGCACAGGGTATGCGCTCTGCGGCAACGCCTTGTTGATGGTCACTTTATAGTCGGCGCAGATGCGCACGGATCCATCCTGCTTCATGGGGGTCACAATGGGAGTCTCCCATGGAGCATGATCGATGGGTTCCAGGATGCGTTGGGCAATCAGCTTATCTAGCTGAGCATCTACTTTAGCCCGCAAGGCGAATGGAACCCGGCGGGGCTTGAGCCGAATTGGGGTTACCCCCTTGTCCAGATTAAAGGAGATAGGTTTCCCTGTAAAGGTCCCTAACTTACCATCAAAGACTTCATGGAACTCTCCGATGAGTGAGTCGAGTTCGCCTGTGCTAATCTGGTGGATGCCTCCAATAGAAAGCCCCAACGGCTGGAACCACTCCACACCTAGCAGGGTCGGGCGGCTATGCTCCACGACGGTGATTGGGAGCTGGCCCCGGAACTGTTTGAAGGCGATCTGGAGGCTGGTTCTTCCCATGACGCCGATAGGATTCCCGCCAAAATCCACCAGTTTGGAGTGCAGGGGCTCAAGTTGGCGCCTGGTTAGTGCCGGCTTCAGTCTCTTTACTTGGTGCCAGTCAATGATGGAATAGACGGAGCCAGAGTCTACTTCCATCGTACATGGCAAGCCTTCAGCCAACAGTGTCACATGGAATTTGGTGGCACTGTTGTTACTGGTCAGGGCGATCGTCGTTTGGTTCACCGCGCCGCCCTGGGAATCGTTGCGATCGTGTCTGTGCTGGAGTGAGAACCGTTTGGATGACCTCTGGGTATCGCGGCAATTTTCAGGATTCCGGGGCCTGATCGACTCTGGAACGGGATCAGAGGCTCTGCATGCCTCAGCGATGTGCCCCTTCTTCCAGCAACGTCTGCAGGTTGCGTCACGCCAGCGGCAGGATTGGCGGGGATGGTGTCCCTTGCAACTGCCGCACTGATCGTTGCAGTGGCCATCTTTTTGAATTTCCCGCCTTGATGGGCGGGAAACTTTCAAAACGGTCGTCTCTCCCTCTGAATCTGACGGTGTGGCGGATTCTTCAGAAGATTCTGGGGACGACTTGCGGATCTTATGGATCCCTCGGGATTGGAGCATTTCGGCGGCGGCTTTTTCGGATGTTTCAGCAGCCGTAGCCTCCTCAAGAACGTCTTTCAGGGATAGTCTTTTCCTGCTCAGGAACTTCTTTTGGAGGCTTGCATCTCTCATCCCGAAGACGATCCCGTCGCGTAAGGCATTGTCAACGTTTTCAAACTCGCAGTTTGCTGCGATTTGACGCAATGCCGCCACGAAGTCTTTGATAGATTCGCCTTCCTTCTGATTGCGTTGGCGGAAGGTGAATCGATTCGAGATGGGAGTGCCCGTTGGTGCATAGTGGTCTTGCAGGGCAGTCTGGAGATCCACCCAGGACATGACTTCAATGTCCCTGGGCGCGACGAGGTTGACGGCGAGCTCCAGGACATCGGTGCCACAGTGAGCTAGGAAGAGAGCCTCTTCCTCTCATCGTCGAGATTGTTGTAGCCGTTTCCCCGAAGGAATTGGCGGAAACGGATCATATAGGAGCTCCATTTCTCCCGGCTGGGGTTGAATGGAGCCAGTGAGGCGAATGGCGCTTGCGGCGTTGCCATCTCTCAGACCGCGTCGAGTGACTTCAGCTCGTTATGGCGATCGTGCCACACGGTTGGTTCTTCTCTAGTCCTTCGTCACCAGTGTTAGATCGGCGCAGGAAAGAAGATGTGACCAGCAGAGTTCAAGTAACAACGTTTATTAACGAGAACTGAACTGGCGCTGCGCTGCCGGAGCTCTCCTTATATTTGCTCCGGCAGACGCACCGCCCACTGACAGGGATTCAAATCTCCCACCGAAGGATCTTTAGCCAATCCCAGGCGGATGTCCTTATAAGGACATAACACACCCCTCTCCTAGAAGAATGAAATATTTTGAGAAATATTAAAAAGGCAGGATAAAATATTTCCCCTAGAAGACAAATAAAAATCCTAAGGGAGACAGAAACTCAGAGCTCCAGGTCCTTGCTCCAAGCAGATACTAATCTGAGGCTTTTAGAAATGCAGATTTGGTAATCCATTACTCTTTGCAGCAAGGTCTGAACAAAAGTAGTATTAGCCCTCAGCCATAATAGGAATTGCCCAACACTCTTTCAGAACACAAACTCTTTCATTGCATCATCTCAGTTATACCACCCCCAGCAAACTTCAACCAAACTTACCTCAGACAACCTACAGAGCCAGCTATGATCCCTACAATTGCCAGTAGAATACATGTTCTTGACAGGAAGTTCAAATTCAAAGCCCAAGAGAAGGTATAAATACCCCTTGCTCTCAACTCCATATGGTCAGCTGCACCAGAACTGCAAACATGTGGTCCTGTTCATCAATAAATGGACCCTCTTTCCAAACAGCCTCCAGCCTCCATTTTATCTCCAGAAGTGCCTTTCTCCTGGCTTGGAACTGAACCAGAAGGAAATTTCTTCCAACAGATGCTTCATCGTAGCTTCCTTAATGTACCTTCCACTTGTCTTGAGTCAGTATATGTCAATATAAACTTGTGCTGCCTTGCTGGTCAAGCTTACTTAGCATCAAGGCCAGAGAGTGGCCTTATAAATTTAATTAACATTGTATAGGAGATAGATAGATAGATAGATAGATAGATAGATAGATAGATAGATAGATAGATAGAGACAGACAGACAGACAGACAGACAGACAGACAGACAGACAGATATCATATATGTATATATGCTTTATATGAGCTCTCAGACTAAAAAGCTATAGCTGTTGTTATATTAGAGGTATTATGACTCTACCACTATTTCAATACAGTACAGTATATATTCCTGTGTTTTTACACATTATTTTACCACCAGGAGGCAATGTATAACCAGTTTCAACCTTATTAGGACTCATCACACAGCCCTTATATTTAGTATCAAATGTATGTGGTTCAAACCTCTCTACTAGGAACTGAACTCACAGGCCATCATGCTTTATACAATGCACCTAGCTATATGAACTATAGAAGAGTTGGTGATATATAATTTGGCAAGAAAAGGGGGGAGGGAAGGAGGGAAAAGATTCTATGGATAACCTACAGATTTAATGAGAGACAATTTTAGGACAGCAATCAATGGATTTCCCAGCTCTGTCTCTCTCCTAACTAGCATCATATGTTGTCTTCAAGCACCAATTGCTCTTCATAATGTGTGTGGTAGGTAGAGTTCAGGGTCTATAGCACTTTCTCATGTGTCCCATCGGACGAACAGCTGCATTTTTATTTTTGCTTTTATTTTTCATAGGGATTGCTCCTTTTTTGCAATAGTTCTGTGCCAGAACAAAAAAAATTAAGCAACCTATTGGTTGGAATGGAACTCACATGTGGACTGTCAGAGCTCTAATACTTCAGCCATACTTCTTCTAAATCTCACCACGCAATCAGCCAAAAACCTATTTTAATTTTAATTCAGCCATTTTGCCAGAAAACCAGGGGTGAAATGCTCTCGGTTCGGACCGGATCGCCTGATCTGGTAGCGATGGAGGTGGGTGGTTCAGAGAACCGGTAGCAAAAATCCCTGCCCGACCCCCACCCCCATGCCCAGCTGAGCCGTACAATCATCAGAGGCTTTTTTTTTTTAGTTTTAAAAGCATTTTTTCTACAAACTCTTCGGCTGAAAAAATGCTTTTAAAAGTAAAAAAATAAGCCTCTGATGATCGCATGGCTCAGCTGGGATCGTCAAAGGCTTTTAAAAGAAAAAAAACCTTTTTTTCTTTTAAATGCCTCTGACAATCCAAGCTGAGTTGCCTGATCGACAGAGGCTTTTTAAAAAACTCAGCTTGCATCGTTTTTGAAAAAGCCTCTGCCGATCAGGCAACTCAGCTGGGTTTGTCAGAGCCTTTTGAAAGTATTTTTTTACGACCTCTTCACCAAAGAGGCTGTAGAAAAAATGGTTTTAAAAGTTTTTTTAAAATTGGCCACACCCACCGAGTCACATTACCCCCACCCCCACCAAGCCAAGCCCACAGAACCAGTAGTAACAAATTTTAGATTTCACCACTGCACAAACATATCAATCTCCTGTAAGATTAGCATATTTCCTTTCTGCTTCACACTCCTCTCAACTCACTTTAGGTGTGTGTGTGTGTGTGTGTGTGTGTGTGTGTGTGTGTGTGTGTGTGTATATATATATATATATATATATATATATATATATATATATATATATATATATATATATATATATATATATATATATATAAAAATTTGGTTGATTTTGATGCAAAAGTATGTTGATCTCCTAGAATACTGGCATTTAACCAGAAAATATCAGCCTTCCAGAACATAGATATTTCTGTGAGAAGAAAACAAAACAAGTAAATAAAAGGCTACTCAAGTCCAGTCTATCTCACAGCCCAACCAAAATGACCATAAAAAGCAAGGACAGGTAACCAAATGGAGAAGACCACATCTGCAACAGACTGAATTTGGCAGATCCCTTCCCTTGACTGCTAACCTTCTTATCAGAACATAATAGGTTGTTCATATGGCAAAATGTGCATTGGGAGAGGAGGGGATATACTACTGGAACAGACAACTTCAGTCTGCTTCTGCAGCAGAGTGATGATGAGATAGGAGCAACATCGTGAACATATATTCTTTAAAAACAGATCTATTTGTGCCATAGTGTGTGGGATGTGAGGATGACGCCTTCATCAGGGCAAATGATAAAATCAGAAACAAAAAGGAGGAGCAACATGAGATTGATCTTTTTCATTCTTATGTATACTGTCTTAAATAGAGAATAACAGAATCCTCAGTTATGCAAATTAGTATTATCTGAGTGATTAACATTAGTGTTAGGTTGCTCTCCAATTTTCTGAGAATAAATAAAGAAGCATTTGTTTTACATATTTTATTATTATAATCTATGATCTACACCAAACATAATAATATAAGAATTCTGAATATGATAGCATGTTTAACTATAGAAACACAGAATTTAGATGCATTTAAGATCTGCCATGCAGGCAACTGACTATGACTAAAAGATTTCACTCCTCCCGTCAAATATTTATAGGGTAACTAACTACGGTATGCGGTCTCACTATTTATAATAGCAATACCAATACACCAGTGTCATTGATAGATCAATTGATAGATTGGAGTGCCATTCATCTCATCTAGATACTGTAAATTGATTGATAAAATTGTATCTGTCTTCTGCTTTCCCTTGGTGAAACCAAAATTCCATGATAACAGAATTCTCTACCACCCATTTCCTGAACAAATTACAGCAAATATAACAGTATTAAGGTCCATGAACTGACTTGCATTTCAGATATTTACAGAAATCAATACAAGGTCCTAAGAGACTCCCTTCAAATTACACATTATGACAGCTGATACAGGAATAATGATAAAACCATAGAGCTCCCCTTGGAGGCCACGAAAGTAAATTTAGTTACAGAGCATAACAGTTGGTGCCAATGGAGCAAAGAGAATGTAAAAGATCTTATCAGTTGACAACTGCGCTGTATCTTCTTCAATCATATTTTGAGTCCAATGATCTAATATCCCTATGGCAGAAAAAAGGACTCCAAGTGCCTGCAGTTAATGAAGTTTATTCTGATGAAACGGTTAGATTCAAAGTCTGATTAGTAAAGCAGATAAAAATGAACTTTCTAGATCAGGGGTGTCAAACTGGTGGCCCACAAGCTGGATGCATCGCACACAGGCCACACCCATCCCAGCTCTACGAAGGGGGAGGTTGTAATACATCACATGATGGCAATGTGACATTGCGAGTTTGACACTCATGCTCTAGATCAATACTATTTGTAAAAGAAAATTATAATCCTTCAGTACAATCAATGAGCAACATAGAAACAGATTTAGGTGAATACAAAGGCAAGTCCCTGTCAAAGAAATTTAATCAGTACAGAGGAAAATAAGATAAGGCCCAATATAAAATGAGATAAAGATGACATTAGTCATATTTTATAGACAGCAACAAATAGGTCTGTTATATCTGTATGACAAAATCGCTCAGATCCGGGAAGGTCTGGCCTCTGACTGGGTAGATCCGGACGGGATGAATGAGGCAGGTCTTGGGAGTGTGGTTTGGGAGGAGTTTGATTCTGTGGCTCCCGAGGACGTGGACAGGATTCTGGGACGGCTGAATGCGACCACATGTTTATTGGATCCGTGTCCCTCCTGGTTGGTGCTGGCTTCCCGGGAGGTTACACGAGGCTGGCTCCAGAAGATTGTTAACGCTTCTTTGAGTGAGGGTGTCCTGCTGGCCGCTTTGAAAGAAGCGGTGGTGAGACCCCTCCTCAAGAAGCCCTCTCTGGACCCGGCTGTTTTGGCTAATTACCATCCAGTCTCCAACCTTCGCTTCGTTGCGAAGGTTGTTGAGAGTGTGGTTGCATGGCAGCTTCCCCAGTTCCTGGATGAAGCTGTCTATCTAGATCCGCTCCAGTCTGGCTTCCGGCCTGGGCCCAGCACGGAAACAGCATTGATCGCGTTGGTGGATGATCTCTGGAGAGTGCGGGATAGGGGGTGCTCCTCTATCCTGGTCCTATTAGATCTCTCAGTGGCTTTTTTTTTTATTGAAAAGTTATATAACAATACAAAATAAAAAAACATTCCCCCCCCTCCCAACACCCTTACCCTCTTCCCTCCCCCTCCCTTCCCCAACTTCCCAGAGTAAAATACAGGGTATTTAAAAAAAACAAAAAAAAAACAAAGATCATCTAAATTAATCTATCTAACTTCCAGTTAACAACCCCCCCCCCCAAGATCTTAACTTCAATATAATTAACACAACATTTCTATAATTCTTTTTCATTCATACGCAATTTGAGGTCTTCTTATTTGATACTTGTTCCGAATATAATTGATCCATTTCCTCCACTCCAAAATATATTTTTCCTGCATATGGTCTTTCAAATATGCCAAGATTTTTGCCATTCCGGCTAAATTCATTACTTTTAAAGTCCATTCTTCTACAATGGGTAAAGAGTCTTTCTTCCAGTATTACGCAACCAGCAATCTAGCTGCTGTTATTAAATTTAAAAGCAATTTCATCTCTAGTACTGTACAATGATTTGTAATACCCAATAAAAACAATTGTGGGGTAAATTTCAGCCTCTTTTTCAAAATATTCTGCATTACCCACCAAATTTTTATCCAAAATGCCTTAATTTTCCTACAAGTCCACCATATATGAAAATACGTTGCATCTTCACAATCACACCGCCAACATTTAGCTTGTACATTAGGATACATACATGACAGGTTTTTTGGATCTAAATGCCATCTATAAAACATCCAAAACTCATAAATGTTCCTCTCCACAGAAATCTTTAGTAGAAGGCGAAAGTTTTATATGATCTGAAGAGAAACGAGAGAATTCTCAGCAGCTTTTGATATCATCGACCATGGTATCATGTTGCGCCGGTTGGAGGGGTTGGGTGTGGGGGGCACCGTTCTACAGTGGTTCTCCTCCTATCTCTCTGACTGGTCGCAATCTGTGTTGACAGGAGGGCAGCGGTCGACTCCGAGGCGCCTTGTTTGTGGGGTGCCGCAGGGGTCGGTCCTCTCGCCCCTTCTGTTCAACATTTATGTAAAGCCGCTGGGTGAGATCATCCGTGGCTTTGGGGTGGAGTTCCATCAGTATGCTGACGACACCCAGCTGTACATCTCCATGCCAGGCCACCCCAACGATGCCCTTGAAGTGATGTCCCAGTGCCTGGAAGCTGTGCAGGTCTGGATGGGGAGAAACAGGCTCCGACTTAACCCGTCCAAGACCGAGTGGCTGTGGCTGCCGGCGTCCCGATATAGCCAGCTGGTGCCATCGCTGACTATTGGGGGCGAGACATTGGCCCCCACAGAGAGGGCTCGCAACTTGGGCGTCCTCCTGGATGCACGGCTGTCTTTAGAAGAGCACATGATGGCCGTGGCCAGGGGGGCTTTTTATCAGGTTCGCCTGATACGCCAGTTGCATCCCTTTCTGGATTGGGACTCCCTACGCACGGTCACTCACGCTCTCGTGACTTCCCGCCTGGACTACTGCAATGCTCTCTACATGGGGCTCCCCTTGGGGTGCACCCAGAGGCTCCAACTGGTCCAGAATGTGGCCGTGCGGGGAATTATGGGAGCGACGTGGCGCTCCCATGAGACACCTCTTCTGCGCGAGCTGCACTGGTTCCCGGTGGTCTTCCGGGAACGCTTCACGGTGTTGGTGACCACCTTTAAAGCACTCCATGGCTTAGGGCCTGGGTATTTGCGAGACCGCCTTCTGCTGCCAATAGCCTCCGACCGGCCAGTACGCTTGCACAGAGAGGGCCTCCTCCGGGTGCCATTGGCCAGACAGTGTCGGCTGGCAACCCCCAGGGGGAGAGCCTTCTCTGTGGTGACACCCGCCCTCTGGAATGACCTACCCCCGGAGATACGCAGGATATCTGACCTCCGGACCTTTCGTCAGGCCCTTAAAACCCATTTGTTCCATCTAGCTGGGCTGGCTTGATCCCATCCTCTGTTTTAAATTGAAATTGATTTTAAATTGGACTGTTTTAATTGTCGGCCGAAAATATTTAATATTTTTAATTGGTTTTAATTTTTGTATATCATGTTTTATTCTGGCTGTTCACCGCCCTGAGTCTTCAAGGAGAAGGGTGGTTTATAAATTGAAACAAATAAATAAATAAATAAATATTCATCTTGTCAGCAGAAGACCTAGAGATGAAACCAGCAATATTTTTATTAGGAATACTCCCAGGGACTTACAGGAAAAAAATACAATATTTAATTATACATGTTATTACAGCAGCAAGAATAATATATGCACAAAATTGGAAAATAACAATATACCAACAATCTGATTAGAAAAGTTTTGGAGTGTGCAGAAATGGACAAGTTTACAAAGGAAATACAAGAAAAGGAGGAAACAAAATATTATATAGTGTGGAAAAAAATGTATGAATGGTTAGAGGAGAGGGATAAAAGGCAAGGAAAGAGTAAATGAGGAACATATAGGAGTGGAAATGCAGTAACAAACGAAAGGAAACAGAACAGATGCAAATCATAGGAATGAAATGGCATACACTGTTATCTATATGAATACATATAAATAAATCAATATTAGAATTATATGTATAAAGGATAAATTGAAATAAGGGAGAAAAAATGGATATGTAAGAAATGTTTACTGGTCCGAAATTGTTGAAAAGAAGAAAATTGTAAAAGATTCTTTTTTGTTTTCAAAAAAACCCTGTTTAATAAAAAAAAATTTTTTAAAAAAGACCTAGAAATAAGTAGATAAGGTATTGGATGCCGAAATGTAGCAACTTACATATCTTACCAGAATAAGAGAGCACAAGCTGTTATATATTTTATTAGTATATTGTTGTATATTTTATTGGTATATATTAAGGGGGTCTGATTTACGTAAATAACTATTAATGTTTTTTTTTGATACAGAAAATCTTTTGATAGGGATGTTATATATTACACTTAGCGGGATTGATAGAAATGTTAACATTTTTTAGCGGGGTTTAAAGATTAAAAGAGTATTATTGATGGATAACTAAGTATTTGAGGTAAAATTGGTAATTGTGGTAAATATTTTTATTATTATTAGTCTTTTTATTATATTACTAAATGTTTCACTGTATCTTTTTTTAGCTTATAAGTAAGGTTTTTTTAAATTAGTAGCGGAAGTCAAGGGGGGGTGAGGGGGATTGGGGGGGCTTAAAATACTTGATAAGTTTATGGTTAGCAAATACTTGACAGACTAATTTTATATATATTTACTATATGGAAGTCAAGGGAGGGAAGGGTGGGGAGGGAAGGGAAGCGGGGGTGGGTGGGAGGGGGGAAATGGGGGGGAATGGAAAATTGTATTGTAAAATTTTTTCAATAAAAAAAAAGAATAAGAGAGCACAAGCTTTACAGGAGGGTTTCTTAACCGTGGCAACATTAAGACATCACGACCTCAACTCTCAAAATTCCTCAGTCAGCAGTTCAGCTTTGACATCTCCAAATAGCCATGATCTGCAATAGTAGAGACTTAAGAAAGATCTCTTCCTGAAGCCCTAGAGAGGCAATGCCTGTTATAGTAGATAACTATATCGGTTAGGATGTAGCCCATGTACTAGTCTACATCCAGCCTTTAGAAAAGTTTGGTTAGGTTTTTCCTTTCTAAATGGCTTAATCCTGATCTCATATTGATTATAATATTTTAGATTTTTATTCCAATTAATGCATTTTATTGATTTTTCTTTTATAAGCCACTACAAAATGACAAAGCGAATCATTTTTATTTCAGCAGGAAACCACTATAGTAATGTTAGAAGAAAAATCCATCTGGTTCAGTTCCAAGCTGGTAGAAAGGCACTGGAGATAAAATGGAGGCTGGAGGCTGATTGGAAAGAAAGGTTCCCTTTATTGATGAAGCAGAACCACCAACCACATGTGATTCTGGACAGCTGACAAAATGAAGTTTAGCGTGGGTGGGTTTTATACCTTCTGGATTCCTATGGGAGTCATGTAGGGGTCATAGCTGGCTCTATAGGCAAAAGAAGAAATGCAAATCCTAGGTGTTTGTCTGAGCTAATTTTGTCAATCTTTTTTGTTGCTTATCTGAGTTTCTGTCTTGACCTAGTCTTTCTGAATGGATTACCAAATCTGCATTCTAAAAGCTGGCCTCCTCAGTTTCTGCTTGGAGCAAAGAAACTGTGGCTGGTTTCTGCCTCTCTTTTTTAAAAAAAATCATTTCTCCTTTAGGGGAAATATTCTATCCTGCCTTTTTAATATGTTCCAAAATATACCATTCTTCTAGCGGGTGGGGGGGCTTCCCACAGTAAATTAAATAAACCCTGTTATCTTTTCAGTTTTCTGGCCTCCGCTTGAACAACTTTGTTGCTTCTATGAAGCAAAGACCCTAACTAGCCATTATGTTTTTAACCTGGGGAAACCTAGCAATTCCTGCATGAATGGATCAGTCCCCATTGTAAAAGAAAGTAATCTACTAGACAAAATTGCAGGAGGAATTTTGAACTTCTGACTCAATCAAAAACTCATTTTGGGGTGATGTCACACAAAATTTAGCCATATACCAAGAATGCCTTCCATGTACCAATACTTCCAGTTTGCTTAAATAGCATTTAAATGACAACTGTATTAGAATGCCTTAACCAACTTCAAAAACTTATCCCATGTAACATAAGTACCATCTATTAGCTTGCTGTTAAAAAGGTAGCATTACACTCATAGTACCCATACCCATTTCAGGCTTCACAGTTAAAAGCATTTATCATGCTTCTTAAGCCATCACAGAGTAGCACCAAGGTCACCCAAAGAGCAATGAAATCTGATATGAGACTCCATTTCTTAAATTTGCTGAGCAAGATATCCAGCTAAGTTAGATGTTTCATACTACAAGCTTCAAATTTCATGCCGAAATCTTAGTGTCATACAATACCTACATGGCACAGCTCCATAAACCAGGTGTAAAACTCATATTTCTCACAAGTCACACATTTCCTTAGAAATGAATAACAGTTGGACTAACAATTCAATCTATTTCTCTATCCATTTATGCTGAATCAGGAGCAGGGATTTTTAACTTAGTCTAGGTTACAAGATTTTCCATGGTTTTTGGAAATTTCTGTAAAACTAAGCAAAATATTTAATGCATTTAATTGGAAAGAAAAAAAGTAAAAAAAACACCAAACTATCTTATCTGAGCATCTTTTAGAGCATCTTTCACTCTAATGATGGCAAAGCAAAACTATTTTAAAAAACTATTTTAACTCAAAAACCTAGATATCACTTGATTTGGTTCAAAAGCTGGGACTTGTATTTTATTTAAAATCTCAAAAATAATATAGAAAAGCATACAGTAGTTAAATAACAAACTATATAAAAGGAAAATAGTAAACCAAAAACACAGAAATCATTTTATGAAATATTTTGCCTTCAAAATATTTTGCTTCAAAAAAGTCAAAAAAGAAAAGACCTAGACAGCTTATATTGTAACAAGTTATTCTATTAACTAATTTAACTTATGTATGTCTTGATAACCACCTTATAGTTCTGATTTGCTTGTCTACAAAGAAATACAAAGAAATAACTATTGTCTATGGAGATTCTGTCAGCTCTGAAGAAGTTTCTTGGATGAGAAGCAAAATGTCTTCAAAGAAAAACCAAAAAGTCCAGTTGAAAAAGCACCTTTGGGACTGCAAAGAAATAGTTCCTGACAGCCTTGGCCTTTGGACATTTCTCCTATGCACTTCTTCAAACAGATACTCTCATGAGTTCCTAACCACGGGATGAGCCTGCCCTGGTAACTGTTCTACATCCTGTCATCTTGATATTGTCTTCATCTCATCCCATCATATCTCATGTCATTTCATCTCAACTCATCCCCAGCCCACAGAGGAGAATCTTCAGCTGCTCCAGTTTAAAAGTTGCACTTTCCCTCTTCTCTTGACACCATTTTAGCTAAGGATATGATCTAGCATGTTTTTCTGAGAATGTGATTGATGTCATTGTCAGGGAGGGAATCTATCGAATTCCATACAGCACTGGGACAGTGATTCTATACAATATAGATATAGGATAGGGATAGGGATAGGGATAGAGATAGAGATAGAGATAGAGATAGAGATAGAGATAGAGATAGAGATAGAGATAGAGATAGAGATAGAGATAGAGATAGAGATGCCTTGTTTCCCCCCAAAATAAGACATCCCCTGATAATAAGCCTAATCAGGTTTTCGAGCACATGGTAATAAGCCCAAGCGCTTATTTTAGGGTTCAAAAAAATATAAGACAGGGTCTTCTTTTCGGGCATACATGGTATAGATATAGTTATAGATATATTGGAAAAAAGTAAAGGGCAGATCTGAAAAAATCTGAAAGCGGTTATAAGGATTTTGAAAAGCAATTGTTTATGTTTATAATTTTTACAAAGGAAAATTCAAGAGCAAAACCAAGGGAAATTGACAAAAATGAATAGATTAATAATAATACCTAAAATCAAACAGTGTATGCAATTTTATTTTAAAAAGATGGTTCCATTTCCATATTTTAACATGGATGTGAAAGACTTTGCATTAAGTGGTACCATTTGTACAGTAAAAGTTAAAGAACCAAAAGTAAGTTTTTGAAAAGTAAATAAATATATTCTGAAATAAAGGACTGTCCTTTATAATAATGGGCGTATGGTTACTGTAGCCAAAGACCCTTAAATTGCTGTCATTTCCAATTCCTGCCCTGCATGGCTATTAAGGCTGGGACTACAGATTAGACTGGATGCTCTGTATGGAGAACTCGGCAGGCAGGAACTGAGACTAGGCAGGCTGCGAGTAATAACAATCTTTATTGCTAACAAGAACTAACAATTAACAAGGCAAGCTCCCGTGAGGGCAACAACATTTGCCGTCTGACAGCTGCTTAAATACGGGAGCTGTCAGATGGACGGACCAATGGCAGGGCTGTGTTTTTCCCACTCCTTGGTTGCCCGCTCCTCAGCCAATCAGGATGGTCCAGCAGCCAGCAAGTCTTTGAGCGGCATCATAGCCCCAACGACTTAACATCCCTCTCCTCCCAGATGGCGCCTGAGTAGTCAGACAGATACGCTGGCTGACGTCAGCTCCGCCCAGATTGTCTTAGTTCAGGGGTGGCAGCCGAAGAAGGAGGAGTGTTGTATAATCCTTTGGAACTCCTGCCAACTGCGCAATCACTTCTGATGGAAGCTCATTCATCACTGGAAAACCCAATTCCTCAGGTAAATTGGGGCCAAGAATGCTTCGGTTGTGGGTGATTGGATTGTCTCTGGCTGGGCTTGTGGATTTGCTGGTGTTTGCACGGTGTTTCCCCAAGGAATGATTGGGCCTGTTCTGTGCGTTGATTGGCTGCATTCCAGAACCTTCTTCTGAGTTGATTTATGTGTCGGCATCATACCCGACCATCTTCGAGCTTGACCCTGTAAGAGTAGGGCCCAGTTAGTTGTGTTATGTGGCCTGGCAGCCACCTCGGGTTGGACTCATAGTTTTGTGCAAAGACTGGATCTCCCACGGTAAAAGTTCTGGTATGGTTACGAGTGTCAGGAAGTTGTTCAGTGGCATAGCTGGGGTGTAGTCGGTCCAGGTTTGTCCAGAGCCAACGACCCATAAGTATTTCTGCAGGACTTTGCTTAGTAACTGGGCATGGGGTAGTGTGTTGTACCAAAAGATATTGGCAAAGTTTGTTGTGTCAATTGTCAGGGCCCAGGCAGGCCAATACCTCCTTAGCTGACCTGATGGCCCATTCAGCTAGGCCGTTGGCAGCCAGGTGAAACGGGGCCGTCGGGGCATGGCGTATGCCATGCTTGGCAAGAAACATCAGGAAGGGTGCTGATGTGAACTGGGGACCATTGTCCAACACCACAATATCAGACAACCCATGGGTCGCAAATAGTTTTCCCAGGGCCCATATGACCGCCTCTAAAGTGGTGGACGGCATAAGAGCCAATTCCACTCATCTGGAATCTACTAACACCATGAAGGTTTGGCCTAGGAAGCAGCCAGTGAAGTCCAGATGGACCTGTGACCAGGGAGCTCTGGGAGTCTCCCACTCTCAGACAGGGGCCGCTAGAGGAGCTGGTCTGGATTACTGACACTGCTGGCATTTGGCTACCCATTCCTCAATCTCCTGATCCATCTTAGGCCACCACACATAACTGCACCTGAGGGATTTCATGCATATGATGCCAGGGTGGGCATCATGCAGGCACTTCAAAATTAATGCTCTTAATTCAGGAGGGGCCACCACCCAGTTTCCCCACAGGAGACACCCCTTTTGCACCCACAGCTCATGTTGTCTACACTGGTAGGGTTGGAACTCAGATGGCACTGGCTCTTGCAGCCAATCCTTATGCACCCACCCAGTCTAAAACTTGGGAGAGGGTAGGATCTGTGTTTGAATGAAGTGCAATGTCCATCACTAAATGAAAGAACCTGCCATAAACATAGTCATGGAATCTTTTGATTCCTGCTATGGCCATTAAAGCCTCTCTATCTATTTGGCTATAATTTCTCTCTGGAGCTGATAAGGTCTGACAGTAATAAGCGATTGGGGCTTCCATTCTGTTAGGAAGAATGTGGCTTAGGATAGCCCTAATGCCATAAAGTAATGTGTCGCATGCCAAAGTCAGCGGCTGACTATCATTGTATTGGATGAGTACTGCGTTGCAAGTCAGCACATCCTTAGTAGCTCTGAAAGCGGCTGCAGCCTTTTGATCCCAATGCCAGGGTGTTTTGGAGTCTATATGGAGTCTATAGCCTATGAAGTGGTTCTGCTAGCACAGCCTTGTGGAGCAGAAAAATGGTGTAAAAGTTAAACAGTCCCAGGAAAGCTTGTAGTTTTGCCTTATTCAAAGGCATAGATGCCTTTTTGATAGCTTCCACCTTAGAAGGAGTAGGGTGGATTCCCTGAGAGTCAATAAGGAATCTACTTGAGGAACCTGTATCTTCCATTTTTCCTTCTTTAACTTGAGGCCTGCGCATCTGAAACATGACAGCACAGCTCTCAACTTATTGATGAGTTCTGTTTGATTGAATGCAGAGATCAGAACATCATCAAAATAGGGAACTACCCCTGACAACCCCGGGAGCAGCCACTCCATCAGGCTCTGAAATAACTCTGGGGCCATGTTAACCCTGAACTGGAGGCATTTACACTTAAAAACTCCATGGTAAACTTTGGAGACCAGTTTGTTCAGGCGATATCAGCAATTTATCAAGAGCAAACAGCTCAAATTATTATCAATGGGAGTTTAACAACAAATTTTTATATACAAAAGGGAACAAGACGAGGATGTCCGTTATCCCCACTGTTGTTTATTTTAACTTTAGAAGTCTTGCTGAACTCAATACGGGATTCGAACACTCTGACTGGAATAGTTATAAGGCAAAAAGTTTACAGAACAAGGGCATTTGCAGACGATCTGGTGGTTACCCTAACACGACCTTTGGAATCAATTATCCAGATGAAATACAATATAGAAGAATATGGTTCGGTCTCAGGATTTAGACTGAATCAGAAAAAAAACCAAGATGATAGTTAAAAATATGTCCGAAGCTCAAAAGAAGGAACTCGAAAGGTTGGCAGGCTTTGAAATAGTTTCAAAGGTGAAATATCTAGGAGTGCAGGTTGCAGCTTCCAATATAAAACTTTTTCAAAACAACTATGAAGTCTTGTGGTGAAAGGTGCAAAGAGACTTGGAAACTTGGAAAAAACTGCAACTATCTCTACTTGGCAGAATAGCAGCAATTAAGATGAACGTTCTACCTAGATTCTTGTTTTTGTTTCAAATGATTCCGGTGCTCAAAAGTGATAAAAACTTGACTGAGTGGCAATCAAGACTGAAGAGATTTATTTGGAATGAGAAAAAGCCAAGAGTAAAACTGAAAATTATACAAGATGTTCGGGAAAGAGGTGGCCTTAAAGTTCCAAACCTACGACTGTATTATGAAGCAGCCACGTTGACGCAAGCGAGTGATTGATTTGGAACAATAAGGACTGAAATTTTAAATATAGAAGGCCACGACTTGGAATTCGGTTGGCATGCATACTTATTTTATGAAAATAAAGTGGACAATGTATTTAGAAGTCACATACCCAGAAATTCTTTGATGAGAGTCTGGAAGAAGCACCAGTCTAAATTGGATTACAAAATACCTTTGTGGTTGGATCTTGGGCACATTATACGGAATATAAAGTCACTCGGGGGGATTTTATATAAAGAGATATTTTTTAATGATGGGGGCAACTGGAACTTGAAGTCATTAAACACTCTGTTGGAAGAGGGGATTAACTTAACTTGGTTACAGTATAGTCAACTTCAATCAAGATGGAGAGAAGATCAAAAAATTGGTTTAATGTTGCATGAAGAAGATTTGGTGATACAGATAAAACAGAAAGGGCCGATGCATATTAAAAGGGTTTATAATATATTGCTAGAAAGAGACTCTGAAAGCGAATTGGTTAAAGATTGTATGATAAAATGGGCACAAAATTTTACAGAACCAGTTACGATGGAAACATGGGAAAAGATATGGGTTCAGAATGTTAAATTTACTCAGGCACAGAATTTGAGGGAAAATTTTTATAAAATGTTTTATAGGTGGCATTTAGATCCTAAGAAACTGTCATGTATGTATCCTAATGTTCAACCAAGATGTTGGAGATGTGATTGTTCAGATGCTACATATTATCATATATGGTGGACTTGTAGAAAAGTAAAAGCTTTTTGGATTAAACTCTGGTGGGTTATGCAAAATGTTTTGAAGAAGAAGCTTCAATTTTCTCCGCAATTGTTTTTATTGGGTATAGTTAAGGACTTTTCATTGAGTGAAACAAGATTGATATTATATATGATTACTGCAGCTAGATTACTGATTGGACAATACTGGAAAAAAGACATTTTACCTACTATTGAAGAATGGACCTTGAAGATGGCTAGTTTTGCAGAAATGGCAAAGATTTCAGCGTATTTAAAAGATAGGACCCAAGAAATTTTTGTTTGGGAATGGAAGAAATGGATAGATTATGTGCAGAATAAATATCAAACAAAGAAGTATCAGTTAGTATTTAGTTGAAGAAGGTTATACTGTGTTGAGAGTGATAGCATATAGGGGGTAAAGTAACTGGAGGTAATTAAATTGATATAGAATGTTATATAGAATACAATATGAGTATTCTATGAGTAAGTGGGGGAAATTATGTTTTGGATTTTATTATGTAATAAGGGGGATTGATAAATGCAGATAATTACTATTACTACTTGGATGTTATTTAGAAAAATTTTACTATTGATAGGGGGTAGACTAGATGAGAGAAATGTCTGATATGTTACCTTATTTGGATTTCACCTTCTCCTTTTGTTTAATATTTGTTGATTGTACAAGAATAATATCTTTTGTAAGGGAAGCCAAGGGTGGGATGGGAGGGGAGGGGGGATAGGGGGTGGGGGGGGGAATTGGGGGGGGAATGACAAATTTGTACTTGTAAAACTTTTTCAATAAAAAAAAAAACTCCACGGTGTGTGACGATGGTTTGAGCCATAGCAGTGGCATCATCGACTGGGAGCTGCTGATACACCTGTGCTAGGTCCAGCTTGGCAGATATGGTGCCCTGGCTAAAGAGTGGAGAAGATGTTGCATCACAGGCACAGGGTAGGGGTTAGCTTGTAAAGTCCTATTGATTGTGCACTTATACTCAGTGCATATCCTAATAGATCCATCCTGCCTGAGGCGAATCACTATGGGGGTTTCCCAATTTGAATGATCAAAAGGCTCTAGAACTCCCTGGGCTATGAGTTTGTCCAGCTTCAGGTCCACCTTGGGATGGAGCGCAAATGGCACCCTTCTAGGTTTCAAGCGGATCAGCACTTCCTGGGGGTCCAAATTGAATGCAATGGTGTCTCCCTTATATTTACCCAGGCTGCAGTCAAAAATGTCCGTGAACTCACTGGATAGGCTGGGAGAGATGTCAGGAGCTATGGTATGGACGTCTAACACGTTGAGCCTGAAAGCTTCAAACCAGTCTAATTCCAGGAGGTTGGACAGGTTTCCCTTCATGATGATCAGTGGGAGGTGGCCCAAAAAGTTTCCGTGGTTGATGTGGAAGGTGTCACATCCCACTATTGGAATGGACTTCCCTTGATAGTCTTTCAGTCTGACCGGGCATGATTTGAGGTGTTGCTTTGAGATGCTGGGCAAAATCTGCTGGAGAGTGGCCTGGGAGATCAGGGACTTAGAGGAACCGGTGTCTACCTCCATCTTACAGGGAATGCCTTCCGACTTCACCCTAAGGGAAATTTTGTTGTTAGGTGAGGCCACAGTGGCATGGCTGACCGCAAAACAGTCTTCGCAGCATCTCAGAGGTTTCTTGAACAGTTTTTTGTAGCTGGTAGGCTCAGCTGGTATGTCAGTGGTTGCCAGGGCGGCTCTGCAGACCCGCAACAGGTGGCCTTTCTTGCCACATTGGTGGCAAATGGCTGTTTTGAACCTGCAGTCACATCTGTTATGGCTCCTGCCACAACCTAGGCAACTAGTCTGAGGAGATTTGGCAGATGGGGTCCATTTCTTCCTCTGCCCTGTTTTGAGGCAGCTCACTCCCTCCTTGTCATCGGAGGTGTCGTCTTGGTCGGATTCTTCATGGTGGACTGCTTGGCTCTTTCCGGCAGGAGCGGTAGCTGCCTGGAAGTGCTGAATCTCCGCCACTGACCTGTCCAACATTTCAGACACCCTGGCTTCATCCATAGCTGTCTGGAGATTGAGCTTGGTGCTGGCCAGCATGCATCACTGGAGCCTTAGGTCTTTTACCCCACAGACAAGTTGGTCCAATAATATGTCATCTAAGTTGCGGAAGTCGCAATACAATGCTGCTGACTTCAAGGAGGCCATGTATTTCTTAATAGACTTCCCTTCTCTCTGCATTCTTTGGCAAAATATGTGCCATCTGGCAATGCGTGAGGGGGCTGGAGAATAGTGATTCTTCAGCTTCTCTAAGAGGGTCTCCCAAGGAATAGTGTAAACCAGCTGAGGGGTAGACAGAGCTTGAGCCACTCCGAACATCTCATGGCCACACGAGCTGAGGAAATAGCCTCTTTTCCGAGCACTGGACAGCTCAGTAAAATCATTTGCCTGTAGGAAACACTTGAAACATTCGAGGTAGGTGTCCCATGTCTCAATGGCCAGTTCAAACAGTGTGAAAGAGAACTGCGTTGCCATCCTTAGAAGGACGTGATGCCAGGAGATAGCCTTGGAGTGACTGTACCTCATCTCTTTTAGTAACTTAACTGGCCATTACCTCAGTCCTATCCCTCCTTGTTTGCCAGTGCTCTGTATGGAGAACTCGGCGGGCAGGAACTGAGACTAGGCAGGCTGCAAGTAATAACAACCTTTATTGCTAACAAGAACTAACAACTAACAAGGCAAATTCCCGTGAGGGCAACAACAACATTTGCTGTCTGACAGTGGCTTAAATACGGGAGCTGTCAGATGGGCAGACCAATGGCAAGGCTGCGGTTTTTCCGCTCCTTGGTTGCCCACGCCTCAGCCAATCAGGGTGGTCCAGCAGCCAGCAAGTCTTTGAGCAACGTCTTAGCCCCGAAGACTTAACACTAGATATTGCAGTCCTGAGATATCTGGGTGCTTTCCTAAATGCCTACTTGATTTTATATGACTTTTTCCAACGAAGTGCTAGACCTGAGTTTTAAACAGTCAATTTAAACTAGGAAAGAGAGATAGGTTCTTCCAATTAAGTGTTGCTGGTTCTTTCATCATTGTGTGTTTATAGGTTTTCTCTCAACAAGGGGTTTAATACAATTGTATTTTTTTCTTTTGGTGGAAGGGGAGCCATTTCATCTATTCTATTTTAGTTCCATGGCTATACATAATCTAAGTCTAGGTACTTCCAACCAGACTAACTACCATCATTGTCATTCACTTGCAGTATTCCTTAAAACAATAAACAATGCCAATCTTGGTTGTGACAGAATAGGGTTTAGCTGTGGTGGTGCAATGGTTAGAATGCAGTACTGCAGGCTAGTTCTGCTGACTGCCGGCTGCCAACAGTTTGAATCTCACCGGCTCAAGGATGTCTGTAAAATGAGGACTCAGATTGTTGGGGGAAATATGCTGACTGTAAACTGCTCAGAGAGGGCTGTGAAGCAGTATATAAATTTAAGTGCTATTGCTATTGCTATTACCAAGCAGAATAGCAAATTTTAACCTGTGTCAGCTTAAAATTTTCTACATTACTTGCCAAGCCCTATTCTGCCACAGAACCAAGATTGGTGTTGTTCTTATTCTTTGAAGGAATACTGCAAGTGAATGACAATATATTTCATATATTTCTGCTGGTTCAAAGACTGGTGGATAGCACTTTCATGCATCTGCCTGTCTATGTTCTCCGTCCTTTTGTCTGGTTCCTTACCTATAATTTTCAGTTCCATCTTTAATTATATACTTATCAATATCATTGGCATTAAAAAAATCAAAATCAGTTTCATTACAATGAGATTTCAAATTAATGCAAATTCCATTTAAAAAACTAAGAATAATCCATATAGAGATACCTCAATAATACAGGGGTTTTCTTTCCTTTGTTCCAAATGACTCTGGGCAGCATACAATTTATTCTAAAATATTCCTCCAATGATACAAACTCTTGCCTATGAAATTTTTGGGTCCAAAAAATATATCAGGCATCATAGTGGTAAAAAATCATGTGTTGGTTTGATTTGGGATTACTGGTTAAGGACTGGGAAAATACAGATGATCACTCAATGAATATGGATAACACATTCTGCTTTCATTGGTGAAAGTATGGATTTTGGCAGTCTAGATATGATAACCTTTTTTTACAACAAAAACCTCGTATTACTCCTTTGATAAAAGGTAACAGAATAACAGAGTTGGAAGGGACTTTGGAGGTCTTCTAGTCCAATCTCCTGCTCGGGCAGGAAGCCCTGTACCATTTCAGACAAATAATTGTCCAATCTTTTCTTAAAAACTTCCAGTGTTGGAGTATTCACAACTTCTGGAGGCAAGTTGTTCCATTGATTAATTGTACATGAACATGCCATATTTATTTGTAACAGGTTAAATGATCTTAGCAGTTCAAAAGCATGCAAATGCAGGTAGACAAATAGGTACCACTTTAGTGGGAAGGTAACAGCATTCTGTACCCCCTCTGCCTACAGACATGCTGGCCATATGATCATGGAAGCATCTTCAGACAATGCTGGTTCCCTCAACTAGGAAAGGGAGATGAGCATGCGCACACACGTGTGCATGCACACACATAGTTGAACAATATTGGATGGGGAAACCTTTACCTTTTAAAGTGGTCCTGTAGTCTATGGCATTGTAGTTCAGGAAGTAAGTTAAATATCTCCACTTACTAGGCTACAGTTTTCCAGAATTCTATTGGAAAAATACAGATTAAACCCATTTAAGCCAGTAGTGTAATATCCTTACCTAACCATGCATTTGACTTGATGTAGGTTTGGAATAATCCAGTAGATGGCAGACAGACATTCTTTTAGGAAATGAAATAATTTAGGAAATTATTAGCAGTGCTAAATTCAAGACAATAATATTGTTACATATCCCTTCTATCCTAATTAGAATAAACATTCAAATTACTATACAATGCTTTACGGGTCATTATTTTCCTTCTGCATTTGAACAGTGCTTTTCAGAATCTTTCGACTCACAACCTAATAATCTATGCATTCAAAATCGTCTATCTATAATTTCCAAGATCTGAGAGTAGGGAATATAGTTGAAACTTTTCATCTGCATATTCCCCAGAAAATTCCTCTACATTTTTAATAGTATTTATTTTCATAAAGGTAATTAAGGTACATTTTCTGTAATAGTGCATATAATAGAGTTAGGGCAAATAACAATTCCCTTGTTATACTTCTCTATATTGCTGCAGAAAAGGTGCTAGAACTTTCCCTGATGTACAAAGGCCAAAAGACAGGATTCCAAGACTAAGACTAAGACTGAGCCTAACACTTTGATTTTGCGCAGAGTCATCATAAGCAGACCCCTTTCCTTTAAATCCCCTTTGAATACACTTATTTCAGAATTCAAGAAGAAATCGCTTTATACTAGAAAATCATAACACAATGTAAATTTCAACACTTTTAATTAATATTTTCTCATTGATCTATTTCTGTATTATAACCAAAATTCTTAGCCCACTTTATCATGCATTCTTTAACTTGTTCTTCTGCTGTTTCAATTCCCAGCAAAAGTATGTACATTCTTTGAAAACTTACGATCTTCTAATGCACGGCTAGCAAACTCACGGCCCATGGGCCACATGTGTCACGCACTGGCCATGCCCACACCTGGTTTAGCGAAGGGGGGAAAGTTGCGATACATCATGTGACAACGCCTTCACGACGCAAGTTTGACACCCCTGTTCTAATGTAATGTCTCTTATTTTTCAGAAACATCCATTATTTCATTCTGACCAAACACCAAGTAGCAAAACTTAATTATAAAAACCCAATCCTCTTCTTTCTTTTGCATCTTATATTTAACTTGTGGCGGATTGTTTTTTCCCTTCCAATATAAATTTAGATTTGTCTTTCTGCCATTGTTTAAATAATATATAGGTAGTCTTCAGTTTACAATTACAACTGAGCCCCAAATTTCCATTGTTAAGCAAGGCAGTTTTTAAGGGAGTTGTGCCCTTTTTTACAACCTTTTTGTCACAATTGTTAAGCGAATCACAGCAGTTGTTAAGGGAATCATGCCGGGGTGAAATCTAAAATTTGTTACTACCGGTTCTGTGGGCGTGGCTTGGGGGGGTAATGTGACTGGATAGGAGTCGCCAACTTTTTTTTTTACTTTTAAAAGCATTTTTTCTACAACCTTAAGAGGTTGCAGAAAAAAATGCTTTTAGAAGCCTCTGACGATCAAGCAACTCAGCTGGGATCATCAGAGGCTTTTAAAGGCATTTTTTTTTTCTACAACCTGTTCAGCTGAAAAGAAAAAATGCTTTTAAAAGCCTGGATGATCCCAGCTGAACTGCGTGATCATCAGAGCTTTTTTTTTTTTTTTACTTTTAAAAGCATTTTTTCAGCCGAAGGGGTTGTAGAAAAAATGCTTTTAAAAGTAAAAAAAACAGCCTCTGATGATTACACGGTTCAGCTGGGCATGGGAGGGGCGCAGAGATTTTTGCTACTGGTGCTCTGAACTACCCGCCACCATCACTACTGGATCGGGTGATCCGGTCCGAACCGGGAGTATTTCACCCCTGGAATCATGCCATTGTTAAGCAAATCTGGCTTCTCCCATTGACTTTGCTTGTCAGAAGCCGGCTGGGAAGGTTACAAATGGTGATCACATGATCCTGGGATAGTGCAACTGTCATAAATACATGCCAGTTTCCAAATGCCTGAATTTTGCTTGTATGACTTTTAGGATGCTGCAATGTTCATAAATGTGAAAAATGATCATAAGTCACTTTTTTCAGTATTGTTGTAACTTCCAACTGTCACTAAATGAATGGTTCTAAGTCATGGACTACCTGACTTGACTGTTGGCACTCTTGGCAAGACATTCATTTTTCTCATAGAAATTCTCCCCTACAGTGACAATTTTAATTTCTCCATCTTAATTTGTCTTACTTAATTCCAATCCATGTTGCAATGTCATTATTTTGAAACAACAAAGAATTCATATTTGTCACTGTACTCAAGTATTTTACCTTTTTTCTCAATCTTAAAATCTGTTTTCTCTAAAAGTTCTATTTGATCTTTTAATTTCATAGTTTTTGTTAGTATGTTTGTACTTTGATTATTAACCTGGAAACCTGCTAATATATCAAAGTCCTTTAATTTTCCCATTAAAGTTTTCCTGACACAATTTTAAAAGTGGTCTGTCATTATATATGAGAGAAATGTATATCAGTTATGTTTCAGTCCAAGTGGAAATTAGATTTTCTTTAAATTCTAGTTGACTTTTTTTTTCAGAATTCCCATACAGTAATTTTCCAATCATCACATTATGCTCTCAGGCTATCTTCAGCCCTGCATATGATGAAAGTAGATGTTTCTGGTGAAAACAGCCATCCACACTGCAATCCCAGATCTAACCTAGATAGCCTAGATTATTTTACAATGCCACAAACTGAATGCATAGTGCTCAGTCATCCAAAATTGTTCTTTACTAGAGAAGCAGCTTCTAGAATAAAAACACAGGTTTAAAATGAAAACCTTTCAAAATATATGCATGCTGTATAATTTCTTTTCTGGTTCAATGGCTTTCTCTGATAAGCCAAAGAAAAGAAGTGTCTCTGTGTTTCTGCATCTGTGTATTTTCTAAAATACTGTTACACCTTATAACAGTTGCTAAAAGTGCCCAAGAAATGGAATGGAATGGAATGGAATGGAATGGAATGGAATGGAATGGAATGGAATGGAATAGAATAGAATAGAATAGAATAGAATAGAATAGAATAGAATAGAATAGAATAGAATAGAATAGAATAGAATAGAATAGTTGGAAGGGACTTCGGAGGTCTTTTAGTCCAACCCCTGCTCAGGGAAGAAACTCTATACCATTTCAGACAAATGGTTGTCCAATCTCTTCTTAAAAACTTCCAGTGTTGGAGAATTCACAACTTCTGGAGGCAAGTAGTTCCACTGATTAATTGTTCTAACTGTCAGGAAATTTCTCCTTAGTTCTAAGTTGTTTCTCTCCTTGATTAGTTTCCATCCATTGCTTTTTGTCCTGCCCTCAGGTGCTTTGGAGAATAGCTTGACTCCCTTTTCTTTGTGGCAACCCCTGAGATATTGGAGCACTGCTATCATGTCACCTCTAGTCCTTCTTTTCATTAAACTAGACATACGCAATTCATTAAACTAGACATACTTTATGTTTTAGCCTCCAGTCCCCTAATCATCTTTGTTGCTTTTTTCTGCACTCTTTGTAGAGTCTCAACATCTTTTTTATATTGTGGCGACCAAAACTGGATACAGTATTCCAAGTGTGGCCTTACCAAGGCATTATAAAGTGGTATTAACACTTCATGTGATCTTGATTCTATCCCTCTGGTTATTCAGCCTAGAACTGTGTTGGCTTTTTTGGTAGCCATAGTATACTGCTGGCTCATATTTAAGTGATTGTCCAGTAGGACTCCAAGATCTCATCTTGGAGTCGTCATATGAGAGAAGAAATTCATATGTCTCAGAAGTAGTAGTGTCCATGGGTTTTGTGATGTCCAGACAACTAATATGAAAATGTGTGAAGTAAAAGAGTTTTAGGCATGAACTAACAAGGAAAATGATGCTGTTGTTTAACAATCAGAAAATGAGGTTCATGGGTACAGGCAAGAGTAATATTAAAAAAAACTTTTGGATGTGTTGGATTATACCCCCCACTGTCTCCAGCAAAACAGAATGGTTAAAAGCAATTAGTCTAATTGAAGATTCATATATTTTGGCTTGGATCACCTTAGAGACTAATGTTTGTAACCTAGTTTTTGCTTTTCATTTGTTTCCCACTTGCTGTAGAGTTTGTCTCCCAGTTGATGTTAGGATAGTTAAACTCCCCCTTACTACAATGGTGTGTTTCCTGTATACCTTAACTAATTGATTAGAAAAAAATTCATTAATTTCCTTTGCTTGGCTGGGTGATCTGTAGTATACACATATAATAATGTCATTTCTTTTTCCTCTAATTTTCACCCAAATGCATTAAAGAAGGTTTTCATCCATGGTGCTGTGTATTTCTATAGAGGTGTAGTGATTTCTTACATACAATGCAACTCCCCCTCTTTGGGGGATCTGGTGGGGTTTTTTTAATTATTTCCTTATAGCAGTACATTGCAACCATAGGCTCCATTCCTCCAAGTTTCAGTAATAGCAACAATATCTACTATGCTCTTGCTCCTATGTACTATGATTCCAAGGTCACCTTGTTTGTTCCCCATACTTTGAGCAATGGTGTATAGACATCTGAGCCCTTTATGACTGAATTTGTGTTTGCCTCCTATTTCTCCTGTTTTATATCCTTCCTTCTCACCACTCCATTCTTTGTTTTCTGATTGGTTATTTGGGGGGTTATGTCTCCTAATGATTAATCTCCCTCCCCTTCCAATTTTACTTTAAAGCCCTTTGGATACGCCAAGCCAATTATTTTCTAAATACATTCTTCCCAGTTCTTGTGAGGTGTAATCCATCCCTTGCCAGAAGCCCTTCCTATAGGTAATGTAAACCATGGTCTAGGAATCCAAAGTTCACTCTATGTCACCATCCCTTCAGCCAGTTATTTACTTCTAGAATTTTCCATTCCCTCATTAGATGTTGACCTTCTATTGGAAGTACAGATGAGAACATCATCTGCGCTCCTAACTGTTTGGATTTCCCGATATTGTTTTGTGTCATTTGTCCCAACATGAAAGAATAGAAAGAAATAATATTCAATGAACGATTATTTTGATACCCTTTCTGCCAATCTTTTATATTTGCACCTAGGAGGCAACTTATCTCACTTGATAAATTGTCTGGCCCACAAATTGCTGATACTGTTCTTTTAATAAGTGAGTTACCTATCACCAACAAATGCCTTTTTTTTCTTTAGGGGATATCAGCTACTTTCCTTCTTATAAAGGAAAATATTTATAGCTAGAGTTGAAATGAGAAGTCTTTGGTGCTCTCTGATTTTTGTTTTTTTTTTTTTGTAGACATTTCATTACCCAAACTAGGTAGTCTCATCAGTGCTAGTGATGTTACCTAATTTGGGTAATGAAACATCTGCAAAAAAACAACCAAGAACTCCCACTTTTCTTCTTGTTACTGCAACACTTGATGAAGTCCTTTCTTCAGATGCCTGCATGTTTTCTTCCTGGGGGAGGCTGTGAAATCAATTACTCAGCTCCAGGAGGGCTGGACCTGACTGGACTAGAATACACAAGAGTTTTCTTGATATATATTTTTTTACCTCCAAGTGACATACTGCCATCAGTTTAACTCAGTTTAACTCTGTGGCTCTATTATTCCAGGTAGTTGTTTGTTCCTTTCTGTGTTTAGTTTGGATATAAACTTCTGCTTTTACTAGGAGTTCCTCATCTTCCTGGTTGAATCTCAGTTTCTCATTTTCTTGATTGAATCCCAAGCTAGTTTGCAAATCACTATGGGGCTAATAACATTTCCATGGCAATGTTATTCTTCTTTCAAGAAAGGAAGGAAGGAAGGAAGAAAGGGTTTGATGTTAATGTAAAAAGAAATTTTAAAAAAGTAAATCCAACCTTCTCTCCTAATAATTCACTTGGAGTAACAATAAGGAAAAGGTTCTCTGTAAGAACCTACTTTGTCTTCTTGGGACTGCCTGCACAATGGCATGATGATTGGAGCTCCACTTTCACCTCAGCAAAGACTGCTGAGTCTTCAGAGCAGCTCTTGCCTCGAGAACTTGGTGGGACTGAGTCAAGTTTGGTGGGAGCCTGGAAAGAATTCTGCAGAGGCTCCTTCCTTGCAAGTAAGGAGTAAAAAGTAGGTTTCACACATAAATAGGCACCCAGTACACAGGGTATAGCTGGAACCGGGGGTGGAAAGTGGGTGGGTGATGGAAGAAGGTAATGGGTGATGGGAGACAGTTTGAAATCCTAAGGGCTTTCTACCGGCTTCAGGCTGACTTGAGGCAGCACCACAGAGTTGAGGGTTGAAGAAATGAAATTGGGATGGGGAAAGGGCAGTAGTGGCCCCTTCTTCTCCTTCTTCTTCTCTTCTTCCTCCTCCTCCTGTTCTTTTTTTCCATCTTCTCCTTTCTTCTCTTCCTACTCTTTAGCACTGCTCCTACCATTTGTATATTCTTCTCCTGTTTCTCCTGCACCTTCACTTCATTCTCTTCCTCCTCCTTTCCATTCTTTTTCTTCTCCCTTAGTAGTTGCATGAGAAGAAAATGCTGCACATTCATCAGTAACAGGTTCCCCAATACTGTGCTGTTACTGACACAGACACCATCATTAAATTCTTCTCCTTCTTCTCTTCCTTCTCCTTCACCTTCACTTTATTTTTCTCCTCTTTCTTCCACCTTAGCAACTCAATTTTCATGAAGTTATTTGTATACACTGGATCAGTGAAGGAATGAAATAAATAGGTGTAGGGCACCTTGATCAGAATGGGGCAAAGTCAAAGGAGAAGATTTTTTTCTGCTCTACACCAGAAGTGAGAACTGTTCCAACCCTTTTGGCCTTAAAACTTGGTTTTACCAGTTGGCTTGGGGCCACGAGAAGGTGCTCAATGCTGGTGATGGTTAATAGAGTACTGTCCATCTCCTTGGTTCTGTTTGTTTGTTTGTTTGTTTGTTTGTTTGTTTGTTTTGCTGTTTTAAATTTTTAATGTGCATAGTTTGAATTTTTTTCTTTTTTTTAATGTTAGGCATGCTGCCCATATTCACCTTATTGGGAAGATGAGTGGTATGGTTAATAAATAAACAATTAAATCAATACAAGTAATTCTCGAGTTACGAATGTAATGTAGCCAATTACATTCATAGCCCGATGATTCATTGGAGTGAATCATGTAATACTTGGAGAGGTTATTGCTTAACTTCGAACAGTCACTAAGTGAACTGTCATAACTCCAGGATTAACTGTAAACAGCAACGTGCCAACCAGCTTAAAGAGCAAACTGATTAATTGGTGTACACTACCTGTGCTTGATAATATAATTGTGACATTTGGATATTAAATGTCAAATCAGTGTAGAAGCTGAAAGTTGACCAAAGCTTTGAATGGTAAACATTTAATGTAGTGCAACCTAACAAGTTCTTATATAGATCTGCCAATAAACAGGAGTATGTGATATAATGAAGCAGGTAGACTACAGAAATAGCAATGGGCTGGCCATGCTGCACAACAAACACTGGACAACAACAATCCTCAATTGCATATTATCTTAAAAGATCCAAATGTCCAAACATTTGACAGATACCGCATTTGAAGATGTTAACTAGAAACAGCTTGCTCCCTGTTAAAGTACTTGGAAAGCAGCTGAAAAGGCCTTTGACCTGCAGTGAATTTTAGCTGATAAGGAATGAATTATAGATACATATTTTATATGCAGTATATGTATAGAAATTATAGATGTAGCCAGTGGTGGGCTGCTGCATGGTCATGCGGGTTCGGGTGAACCCTTAGCTGTGATCGCTGGCTGGGCTCACCCACCTGCCTTGTGCTATACTTTCGATATACAACTAACTTTCTGGCTCGTCCCTGCTGCCCAGCTGACTTCCGCGCCATCCCTGCTGTACTCACCAGAGCTGTTCAGTAATGGATTTCAATTTTGTCCGCTACCGGGTCGCTCGTGGACGTGTGTGCGCTCATGCGTGATACTTCTGCGCATGCAGAAGTCTGGGGGAGTGGACAGAGCCTCCAGCCGCCACTACCGGTTTGCCCGATCTGGGGTGAACCAGTAGCAACCCACCACTGGAGCTGCCTGAGTTGATTAGTGGCATGACTGAAGCTCCATTTCAGTCCCAAAGGGGCGCAGGCGCACTCACAACCAGCAAACCCATTGTTAACGTTAAGTGCAGCCCACTTCTGGATGTAGCTATAAAACTCTTTGCAGGCATTAAAAGAACAAGTTCAGATTTAGATAAACGTAATCTTCAGTTATCAAACTTCTGCATACTCTGAAGTTTGCAACAAACTTGTAAGGTTGTATGGTCATATAATGGTTAAGATTGAGCCTTGAATTATGGCAATTTGATTTCTGTTATGAATTTACAAAGTTGCTTTAGGCAACCTGTTACCCCACAATCTCAGGTCCCCCCATGCAATATATAAGAATAAAAGTGACCTACTTCATACTAATGGTAGGAGGACAGAAAAATTGAGACCTTGATGATATAGATGTTCTCACTGTGGACAGGGGATAAAGTTATTCTTCAGCAAAAAAACCAACCTTGAAAATTTCAAGATACTAGGAAAGATGTCTAAAAATGTTGCAGAATCCTCTGCTGTTGACTGATTTGAACCGAATTCTATTTTCATGATTATCAGATTTGTTATTTTCCATGTTTCATGATGTTTATTATAAGGCAATTTGAAGTCACTAAGAAATACATTTTTATAATGACATTGGTAGCAAATATCAAAATGAGCGAAGAACTGTCATGTTTCTGGATTTTTGCTATTATAAATCCAAGTTACCATGTAGATTTCTGCAGGAATATAAAAACTCAGGTATATTTGCCAATTGTGTGCCAACATAATAAGGAATTAATGTGAAGACAAGAATATTTTAAGGGTATAATCATTAAGTAACACTAGAAAATGCTCGATCATGCAAATGTTGCATCTTTTCCATTTAAAATTGCTTTAATCACCTGATCGTCAATTGTGGAGCTCTCCTGAAAACAAGAGAGCCTCCAAATGCTCCCTGCAAGAAATAGATCTTCATGGTTTTCCTGAACATTCATTGCAGAAAATGTCTAGATCTTTTGATGTAAATTATGTAAAGATACGGCTATCTAAAATGCATGTCCCCAGACATCCATATTTCTATCCATAGGAAAAATATCTGAACTATATAAATGTTCAGAAATACCAAGATAGATATTAATACTGAAGGGATGTTCCCTTTAAGTTAGGTGTAGATGTGACTTCATACAGATAGTAGTTGGTCCACAGGGCAAACATAATACACACAAGCTATTATTGCCAATACCTTATTCATCGTGTCTTCCTGTGATTACAGTAAATCCTGAGTTTCCAGCACTCTGCTCCCAGTGCCAGCCTTACATTTTGCTGGATGGGAAGACAGCTACAAACCATTACTGCAGCTCCTGATCCGTTCTGGCATGAGATTGGTGGAATAGGGACATCATCATGAAGTTGATTGGCTTGTGCTGCTACTACTGTAATTAAACCGAATGCATTCAGTTGGTGAAAGAGGATTGGAGAGTTGTCTTTGGTTGATAGCAAGTTAGCCAAATTAAGGTTATTTTGTTTGATAAATACTGGAATACTCTCCTCCCAGAGATGAGACAAATTCCCTCTTCTCGCCTTCCAAAAAAGGCATTAAAACATGGCTCTGTGACCTTGCATGGAGAATCCACAGGGGCATGCAGCTCTGGTTAGTGTTCTGAGACCCCTCCATTTTTAACAGGTTTAATTATCCTTGCCTTTTAAATTTTAAGATGCTGTTTTTGTATTTTAACATTTTATTGTACATTGCTCATAGTCCCTCTCTGAAGGATATGGGTGCTTAAAAATGTTATATGGGTGCTTCAAAAATCTGAAAATAAACAAATAAAATAGTACGTGTCTGTTGAAATCTGAAGCAGAAAATGCCTCATTTTTATTTTGTTTAAATACGTGTTATAAATTCATAATGATTTTTACTAAAATGTGTTAATTAAACTTAGCAACCATGAGAAAATGAGGAAAAATTCTCTTATATCCACATATACTATGGAAGAAAATGCAGGGAAAAGTAATAAATGACCAGTTTTTACAATAGAAAAAGTATAAAAAACAGCATGTGCAAAAATCTGTAAAGGAAATAGCTATTGATAAATGATCTAAGTTTATTGGCCAAATTAAGTATCCAAGTTTATTGACAAAATAAAATTATTTAAGATAATTAAAATACAAAAGCAGAGTTTCAAAAAGAAATTCAGAATTCTTCACAAAATACCATATTTGCCCCAAAATAAGATCTGGTCTTATTTTTTGCCACCAAAAAAGACCCCAGGTCTTATTTTCAGGAAACGTCTAATAATTTACTGACTCATCTCACATTGGCGGCACCAACAGCCTCGACCAACAGGCACCTCCTGCCGTCCCACTTCTGCAACCATTTGCCACCGCTCACACACGTTGCCCTTGGCCTGTTTCACCATCAGAGGCCTTCCGGAAAGGCCTCTGTAACTGAAAAACAGGCTCCAAATTGACACACGCAGCAGCCCGACTTCAGTTTCACCATCACATGCCTTCTGGAAAGCCCTCTGCAGCCAACAATAGAGCTCCTGATTGATCCAGAGCTCCCTTATCATTTGCAGAGGCCTTTCCAGAAGGGCCTCTGACAGCAAAACGGAGGCCGGGGGTGATGCACGCGTCAATCCGGACCTCATTTTTTGGCTGCAGAGGCATTTCCGGAAGGCCTCTGATTGCAAAACTGAGGCCAGGGGTGACAAATGCGAGTAGCAAGCAGCCACAAAAGTGGGCCTGCAAGACAAGGCAGGTGTTGGAGTGTATGAGGCCTGGTATGTAAGGGAACTCCACTCCATCCCCACCCTAGTTCTTTACACATGCATGTGGCCCCATCTCATGCACCCCTGGAGTGGACAGGGTGTTAACTAGGGTTTATTTTGGGGGCAGGCTTATATTGGGCACACATGTAAGGACTTACTTTCAGGGTAGGTTGTATTTTTGGGGAAACACAGTAGTTGGTGTTCTGATGGCCCTCTGGAGGGAAGAAATTACTATAGCAGGTTTTCTCCTGATTTCTTCTTATTCCTCAGGGATCCTTTTTTAGAGGTTGGCCATTGGGAGAGGCAGAGAAAAATAAACTAAAGGATACCTGGAAAATATTTTAATATCACATAAATGGGAGCTGAGATGTTAATAGGCAACTCATTTGTTAAGCAAATTCCTATTGATAAAGACAATTAATTAATTGATAAAGACAATTAATTAATGATAATTAATTATCAATTAAGTTAACAGAGGAGCTTCTAGGCCAGGGCTGCCAAACTCCCAGCCCGCGGGTGGAATGTGTCATGCGTTGGCCACGCCTATGCCTGGTTTAGCGAAGGGGGGGAAAGACAATGCCATGACATGAGCTTGACACCCCTGTTCTAGGCAGTGATTTACAGAATGCCCCAATATGTTTAGCATCATATTTGTCACCAGGCAAAAATATTCCTCTATTCCCCAAATCTTTCTTTGGTTTGATTTTAAGTGCCTCTTCTATATTGGAATACCAAATACAGTTTCCCTATACAATTTATTAATTGCATGTTGTTCTTTCACTGTTTTGCTTTTATGCTTTCAGAATTTCTTTACATTTTAAATAACATGTAATAGAGTTAGGGAGCTTCAGTTATTGGGAAAACTCAACTCAATATTAGGCTGCTGCTACAAAAAAGGCAAATTCTGTGAAAAAAATCATTAGAAAAAGAAGTAACTGCAATGGAACTGTTATGCAAATCTGTGACGAAAGGCACATAAACTTTTATCTCATAATGTAGAATTGAAGAAGTTGCAAAACTGCAAAATAAACTAATAAAGATAAACTTGCAAAATAAATTAATCAAGAGCAAAATTACATTTGATCTAGTTGAAGGTATAACTATAGTATTTTACGTAGTATGAACTTGATCTTGGAAATCAGAATCATCATTAAAGCTGAGTGATTAGAAATAAAACATAGCAAAATGGATTGCTTCTTCTATATGCAGACAATCTATGAAATTTATACCAGAAGGTAAACAGCATGTCACTATTATCGTTAGGATGTATGAATGTATTTATTCCTCCAAAATCACCATTAAACTACTATCATGCCAAATCCCCATTTTATTTAACTAACATAAACCAACTCTTCTTCAGCAAGGCAGACACTAAGCAGCTAGCAGCCCTGTTTTGTACGCCTCAGTACAACAATAAAAAGAGTAGGGAAAGAAGAATGAAAAGACAGGGAACCATTTAATGTTGTATGCCTTTCAATTTTAGGCAGCTGAAGTTCTTACAATTGATCAAGTCTCAAAAGAAAAATTCTAATGCCAAATTATATTAAAGGGAAGTTAAAGGGAAATAAATTAGAGGAAGTGTTTAGAGAGGAAATAAAATAGAGCAATAGAGTTGGAAGGAACCTCAGAAGTCTTCTAGTCCAACCCCCTGCAGGAAACCATACACCATTTCAGACAAATGGTTATCCAACATCTTAAAAACTTCCAGTGTTGGAGTATTCACAACTTCTGGAGGCAAGTTGTTCCACTGATGAATTGTTCTAAGTTGCTTCTCTCCTTGATTAGTTTCCACTCATTGCTTCTTGTCTTACCCTCAGATGCTTTAGAGAATAGCTTGACTCCCTCCTTTGTGGCAGCCCCTGAGATATTAGAATACTGCTATTATGTCTCCCCTAGTCCTTCTTTTCATTAAACTAGACATACCTAGTTCCTGCAACAGTTCTTCATGTTTTAGCCTCCAGTCCCCTAATCATCTTTGTTGCTCTTCTCTGCACTCTTTCTAGAGTCTCAACACCTTTTTTCACAGCATGGCGACCAAAACCAAATGCAGTATTCCAAGTGTCGCCTTATCAAGGCATTATAAAGTGGTATTAACACTTCATGTGATTTTATTTATTTATTTATTATATTTCTATACCGCCTTTCTCCCGCAAGACTCAAGGCGGTGTACAGTCAAGAAAAAAATAAGATACATAAACATCATAAAATTGATAATTAAAATTATAGCCCAGTTTAGCCCAAATAAATAAAACCCTGAATTATATATTTTAATCATTCCCAGTTAACGTGCTTAGCCCCGCCTGATTGAACATCAGGGTCTTGAGGGCACAGTGGAAAGCACGGAGATTAGGGATGTTTCGTATATCAGGGTGCAGTTCAATCCAAAGGGTTGGAGCCCGTACAGAGAAGGCCCTCCCCCTGGGAGTCACCAGTCGGCACAATTTGACTGACGGTACCCTGAGTAGTCCCTCCCTGTGAGAAGGAACTGGTCGGTGGGAGGCTATTGGTGGCAAAAAAAGGTCTCGTAAGTACCCAGGCCCTAAGCCATGGAGCGCTTTAAAGGTGATAACTAACACCTTGAATCGCACCCGGAAGACCACTGGGAGCCAGTGCACCTCACGTAGGAGAGGTGTTACATTGGCGCAACGAGATGCACCCATAATCACCCGCACGGCTACATTCTGGACCAGTTGGAGCCTCCGGGTGCTTTTCAAGGGGAGCCCCATGTAGAGAGCATTGCAGTAGTCCATATGGGAGATGACTAGGGCATGAGTGACTGTGCGCAAGGCATCCCGATCCAGAAAGAGACGCAACTGGCGGATCAGGCGAACCTGATAAAAGGCCCCCCTGGCCACGGCCGTCAAATAGTCTTCTAAAGATAGCCTTGAGTCCAGGAGGACACCCAAATTGCGGGCCCTCTCTGTGGGGAGCAAGGTCTCATCCTCAATTGTCAGTGATGGTACCAGCTGACTATACCGGAATGCTGGAAGCCACAGCCACTCAGTCTTGGAGGGGTTGAGTCTGAGTTTGTTTCTCCCCATCCATATCCGTATGGCCTCCAGGCAACGGGACATCACAGTAAGGGCATCGTTGGGGTGGTCTGGAGTGGAGATGTATAGCTGAGTGTCATCAGCATACTGATGAACATTCACCCCGAAACCACAGATGATCTCACCTAGCAGTTTTACATAAATGTTGAACAGAAGGGGTGAGAGGACCGACCCTTGCGGCACCCCACAAATAAGGTGCCTCGAGGTCAACCTCTGCCCCCCTGCCAACATGAACTGCCAACAGTCAGAGAGAAAGGAGAACCACCGAAGCACGGTGCCCCCTATTCCTAACCTCTCCAGCCGGTGCAGTAGGATACCATGGTCGATGGTATCAAAAGCCACTGAGAGATCTAATAGGACCAGGACAGAGGAGCAACTTCTGTCCTGGGCCCTCCAGAGATCATCAACCAACGCGACCAATGCCATTTCTGTGCTGTATCGCGACCTGAAGCCTGACTGGAACGGATCCAGATAGACATCTTCATCCAGGTATCGGGGTAGTTGTCGCGCCACCACACTCTCAACAACCTTCGCAACGAAGCAAAGATTGGAGACTGGACGATAGTTTGATAATAAAGCCGGATCCAGGGAAGGCCTCTTGAGGAGGGGCTTCACAACCGCCTCTTTCAAGGCGGCGGGAAAGAAACCCTCACTCAGAGAAGCATTTATAATCCCCTGGAGCCAGCCTCGTGTAACCTTGTGTAACATTTTGATGCTATCCCTGTGTTTATACAGCCTAGAACTGTGTTGGCTTTTTTAGCAGCTGCTACACACTTCTGGCTCATATTTCAATGGTTGTCCACTAGGACTCCAAGATCCATCTCACAGTTACTACTATTGAGCAAGGTACCACATATACTGGGGATAGGTATAGAATGGGAAAAGAATGTAGAGAGATGAACATATCTGAATAACTTAAATAAGAACACAACTACTACTAATATAATGTAAAATTAATTAACCTGGTTAAATAAGAAACTTTTTATAATATTTTTTTCTTAGTTTGATTTATATGCCGCCCTTCTCCGGAGACTCAGGGCAACTTACAATGCGTTAAGGAAAAGCCTTCATACTTTTGTATATTTATACAGTCAGCTTACTGCCCTCACAAACTGGGTCCTCGATTTACTTACCTTAGAAAGAATGGAAGGCTGAGTCAACCTTGAGCCTGGTGAGATTTGAATTTACAGTAATTGCAGACAGCTGGTGTTTAATTACAATGCTTTAGTTTGCTGAGCTATCCAGGTCCCTGAAGATTTAATGTCCGTCAAACATAAAAGAATAGCAAAAACATGGAAATTACACAAACCTGATTGTATTTTTCTCCAAAATACAGGTATCAAGCACAGGAAAAATCATGCTTCCTCTTTTATATAAACGGATACAAACTGGTAAACGGATGCAAACTTCAAAAGAATCAAAAGCTAGAGCTGTCGCCCTTTGGATATCAACCAGTATAGATTTTTGTTTGTGAATACAGCAAAAGTAAGTTTATTTTTTTTAAAGATAAGGTACAAAAACTGATGTCAAGTTCAACCTATCATCCAAGAACAATTTTACATTCTTTAAACTTTCTTCAGTTTTATATTACCTCCAGAGGTAATATTGTTATTGGAAATATTTCAGTATGGTTATAGATATAAACATGGATTGTTTTAATCATATAACTGAATTTAAAATGTAGTAATTTCTTAGATATAAAAAGTCAGTTAAAATATGGTTGACTGATACTTGGTGAGAAAAGAATACTACAGGTAGTCCTCAATTTGTGATTTATTATCACAATTGCAATCAGAATTCCTTCTCTAACAATGTAGTCAGAAAGCATTATATCACATGACTGCATTGCTTAGCAATAGCAATCCTGGCAATCTGTGTTGTCATTAACCAAATTCCACAGGTGGTTAGCTGAGGACCCACTGCAATCCAAGAAATTCCAGCCTTGGTCTCTCCCACAGGTAAGGGATTGCATCCAACTCCACACACCTGCCTACCTTCCCATCTCTATCCTTTTGACTGCTCTATATGCTACTTTGAGAGACAACAAGGTATTATGAAAAATACTATGAACTTTTGATAAAAACTCTAAATTATTAATGTAACAAAGCAATATAGCAATTATATTTTCCAATGTTAATTTATTAAGAGCAAAGGCTTCATTAAGGGAAATTATTAAAATTCTGGCTGTCATCTCAAACATGTCTACAGATAGCCCTCAATTTACAACAGTTCATTTAGTGACTATTCAAGGTTATGGCATTGAAAAAAAGTGACTTATAAACGGTTTTCACACGACCGCTACAGCTTCCCCATGGTCATGTGATCAAAATTCAGACACTTGGCAACGGACTCATTTATGAAGCTGTGTGTCCCAGGGCCATGTGATCACCTTTTGCAACCTTCTGATAAGCAAAGTCAATGGGGAAGCTAGATTCACTTAACAATTGTGTTATTAACTTAACTACAATGATTCACTTAACAACTATGGCAAGAAAAGTCATAAAATGAGGCAAAACTTGCTTAACTGTTTTGCTTAACATAATTTTTGGGACTGAGATTGTAAATTGAGGACTACCTGTATTTCACATCATTTTTAAAAAATGTAAAATTCACCATCTGATTCTCACTAAAGCAATTATCCAGAAATATCAAAGATACTTAATAGATTTATACATCCAGGAAAAAAGGCACAGGTTAAAATATTATATATAGAAATGCTAATTATTCAATATTTTCCAAATTGGCTTCAGAATAAAAATAAGCATTATTAGCTTCTGGCTATTCAAAAAGAATTATTGTGTGTAAAATATCAACAACCCTTTTTGTATAGAATATGTGCAGTTCGAAAGCAAGCAAATTTATTTTAGTAGTCACTTTTTATGCCATTCTTTTTAAAATAAATTAATTAACAATACTAAGAGCAAAGCAAAAGTGTTGGCAAAAATATAAGAGACTTAACATATGTATGCCTGCAAAATTCAAAGGTTTTGTAAAATGTGTGGTATGTGCAGATTTTGAAAACAGGAATATTGCATTAGACCCCAGGTTAGCCTTATTAAGTAAGCAAAATTAAGAAGTTGCACGAAGAATTGTTAATAGTTTATTAATTGCTAGCCAATTTATAGATCTTATAGATCACAGGGAAGATAAGAATCTTTCAACATCAGTTTGGATTCTACAATGTTGGCCAATAGACATAATTGAGAAGTTGATGGGGAGGGGGAAAGTAAGGCTAAGCAAGTTTGGTATAATTTTACTGAATATGCACAAGGTGGTATTTATATACTCCTAATGCACTAGCAATCCATGATCAGATATTAGTTTAGAAATAACTACTGACCAACATATTCTGTACCTGTTAATATAGTTAACATATTTGAAAGTTCTATTTGTGCAAGAAATATTAATATTAAACTATTTTAGTATTTTTTTTAGAAAAATAAAGACATGTGAAACCAAATGGAGAAAAAGAGCAGGAGAAAACCTCTTGAAAGAAATGTGATGTATAATTCAAATAAAATATAAATATGGCACATTCTCGAACTAAATTTCCACTAAGCCAGTCATGGCAAGTCTGTGGTCCAATCCTCCTGGAGAGTACCCGTTGAGAAAACTGTTTCCATGGCTAAACACAAAAAGCCCGAAATCAAAGAGCACTTTCCAGGCTCAAAAGCTAAGCTTCAGTGACTAAGGTATAAACTGATTAACGATGCAGGTATCGCAAGAATCCTCGACGGTTTGGCAGATCAACGTAACAACTCATTCAGAAAGAAAGTAACACTCCACGGTGATCTTAATTTCCAAATGCTAAGAACCGTCGCCTCTTGAACTACAGAGAGTCAGCTCTCCTTTCTTCCTTCTTCTCTTCATCTCTTCCCGTCGCCTAATCAACGCCTCCTTTCTCCTCAGCATCTTCCGCTCACAATTCAATTACGACGCCTCGAGCTCTGCCGTAAACGGTCTCCTTCGCCTCGAGCTCGCCTCCTGACGTCATCTAAAGCTGCCACCCAATGAGAGGTAAGGCTTAAGTATAGAACCAGTCCTCGTGAATGCTATTTGAAGACATTGGGGCATGAAGGGAAAAAAAAGGTCGAGGCGGGAAGAAATAGAGGGGGCGGGACAACAATAAGAGAGACGGTCCTCCTGCTCCAATAAAAAACCGGCTACTTTTCCTTCTCTCTTGCCCTTAAGTACGTTCACTCTTCTCCACTCCTGTACTGCGGAAAGAGTAAGAACGAGGGGGGGAAAAGAGCTAGGCTTCCCCCAGAAGAGCTTCGCGCGTTCGAAAGGGGTAGTGTAAGCAAGATGGATGTCCCGGTTAACCAATGAAACGCCGAGATCTATTATTTGCCTATAACCCCGTTAGATGGTGTATGTGTGTATGCGGATCCCCTTCTACTTTGAAGCTCCCTCCTCCTTTCCGTCATTTCTTGGAGCCAATGGGAAGGCAGGGCGGCTTGGGGTGGAGGCTTTCCCCCCTCCCCTCCCGCACGCTCGGAGGCGCCATGGGCTGAAAACTAAACCGAGATGGAATCTCCCAGTCTGAACCGGTTTGAGCCGGTTCCGAGTCTGTGGCACTAGAGGAGGAGGAGCGGGAAGAGCGGAAGGAGAAGCAGCAGCAACGAAGGAAAGCGAGAGCCGGGGGGGAAACGAAAGAGCGAGTGAGAGCGAGGGGGGGGATTGTGTCCGAGAGAAAGAAAAGCAGTCGCCCCACGCACTCGGTTCCTTTGCCGCCTTTACCGTGTGGGGAGGGGCGGGCGGGAGAGCGAGAGAGGAGGAACTGCTGGAGGGCGCGCGTGTGCGAGGAAGCAGAGCGGGGTTCATTAAGCGCAGGAGTGGATTGGCAGGAGGAGAAGCAGGGGTTTAAAATAGAGAAAAGGGACGGGGTTTGGTATGGAAGTGAACTGAGGGGAAAGCAACCCGTGCAGTGTGAGAGCGTGAGGAAAGAAAGAGGGAGGCAGCTCAGCCAAAGACTGGCCGTCTGACTGACTCCCGAGAGTCGGGTGGTTGAAAAGTGCTTCTGAGTTTTTAAAAATTTAGGGACTCCCAAAACAGGCGTGAGTGGGGGTCGAGCCAATTGAGCGTTTTCTAGCTTCCCCGCCTATTTAATTTTGGAGTGGAAAGAAGCGTGGTGTGGGTGTGTTGTAGGCCCCTAAATTCCCCCCCTCCCAAATTGGCAGATCTCCCTCAACTTCAGTGTTCAGCGTGACTGCCTACCTGAATAAGGGAGTCTCCTTAAAATCGCTTCGTTTTAATATATAAGAAGTATTATTTATGTGAGGGGGGTGTAGAAACGCCCCCTCCAACTTAAGGTTTTAAGGAAAGGGCGGGAGAGGGAAACCGGTAGAGAGTACCTTCTTTCTTGCCTGGTGGAAGAACTTGGCTTGAATCAAATCGCATCCCCACCCTCCTTGTGTGTCTTTTCGGGGTGGTTGGAAAAGGGGGTGAATCTTGGGTACACATTTGAATGGACGGCCAAGCCCTGGTTTTTTCTATGGCCAATTTGTAACTTTAAGAAACAGAAAGTGATTTGTGTGTTGTTGCCCTCTCAGCCCTTTTTTTTGTAATTCACCTTTCCTTCCCATCCCCATTTGTTAGTAAGTCGGAGAGTTGGGGGGAGGGTGGGTGGGCTTTGAATGACTTTTGGACTGCTTATGAAAAGAGAAAGATACCTTTCTTTTGTATCTGTGGTGGGGGGTTGAGAAGGAAGGAAGGCTGGACAGATCTCTTCACTCCTCCTCCTCGTGCTTTTTAGCTTTGCTTGGATTTCTTTTTTTTTTTTTTTAACTGCTCCTCTCCACTACTTGCCTCTAGAAGAAATAGTTGTGATACTCAATTAGGTAAGTGAGAGCTTTCAATTAATGAAAACACGTGCATGGGACATTAAATTGGAAAGGGAGGGAAAAGAGGATTTGCTGAAGAAAGTTGGGGTGTTGAGGAAAGCAATGCCCGGAGAAATCAACTGGAACTCTTGTGGAAGGGGCTGGATATGAAAAAATCTACTGGAAAGAATGCTTTATTCTTAGCAATTCTCAAATGCATTTTAGTTTTTATTTGAAATAATGGTTCTCATCCCCTAGGCCTAAACTCTATACAGTAAACTGTGTGATAATCTTGCCGTTTCCAAGGAAATCAAAAATGGGGAGTGCTAAGTACGAAGCTTTTTCGTAATATAGAGATATAAGCGGGTGGTTCTTGAAGACTTGTACTTGCACCACATGGAAAGCAGAAAGAGAAAGGGGCGTGTATCTCAAAGAGACATAGGGCTTCAATAGGTGCCAGCTTTGGAGCAAGATGAAGTTCAAAGAAGATGCTTGGGAAATCGGAAATAATAGTAATCAGACAGGGAAGGAAAATGTAGCAGGTTCCAGCAACCTAGGCCATCCTTGGAGCATGGCGGTGGGACTGGAGCAAAGCAGCAAGTGTAGGTTAGGAAACTGGAGCTGGATACTAAAACGTAAGCGGGAAAGAGAAGGGCCTGGCGGGAGATGAAAGGAGGACCTTTTCTTATAGGTAGATGAAGGACAAGGCGGGAGACTGGGACCGGATAGAAAAAAGAACGAGCGTTTTCTGTGAATTATTAGGAGTGGAAGTTTCCAGAAATATTTTTTGTGTGTCTCCGTGCAGCAGTATTGAAACGTCCGCCTGGATCACGTGGGGGCCCTGTATAGAAAGCAGGGAAAGAGGAGGGAGGGGCTGCAGCGGCCCTGCTGTGCTCTTTACTGGTTTTAGGGCGGAAAAGAAATAATCTCTGCGTGGTCTGCTCTGTGCTGAAAAACGAAATCTTTGGGAAAATTCTGAAAATAAACTCAACAATTTATAGCTTAGTTGTATGTCAGTAGCGTGGATGTCGCATGTTCTGCAGCGTGTCTGCTTATTGGGAAAGGGCGGCAGCCAAGGCCTAACCAATGGGTGTGTGTGTGTGTAAGTGTGAATGTAGCGGTCTCCCTTGGATGTATCCCATGTGCGTATGGTTTCTCTGTTTATATTACTGGCCTATTTCTGATTAAGCCTTAAGTTCTTTAATTCGCTAATTTTTTTGTTAAGTTAATTTCTTGTTCCGAGGAAACATGACTGAAGCGTCTCTATGGGAGGGGCAGACTGCAGTCCGTAAATACTATATTTTGGACTCCGATAAAGGTTTTTCATCTTACACAGCTTATCTGACTAGATTTTATATGAAGTACCTAATTGTAAACAAATATAAAACTTCGGGAGGCCTACATTTAGTAGCAACACACTGATAACTAAAGATGAATTGGTTGTGTTGAATTGAAGTTAATGGAATTAAGAACTGAAGTGCAGATAGTTATTCTTAAATTGTAAATTTGCTAACCCTGAACATTGAAGGATGGTTGTCCAAATTTATTTCAGATGGTATTGTATTTTCTTTTCAAATTATTTGATGTATACATATTACAGATAAATTGGATATACTGATTAGAATAATTAACTTAAATTATGTCTAATTTTTAAGCTTGCAATTTTAAGAGTGTTTTCACTTTAATTACCTTTTGCAATTAGTAAATATATGCAGCATTAACTTCAAAGTATCTAGATCTTACAGTGGTTAGGTATCTACCCTTGCCCTTTTGTACTGTCTGTTAGAAGCAGCTACATCATTTTAATGAGCTCATGTTTACATTCCATTGATTAAGTTTATAATATGTAATCATACCATATGACTGGTTCTTATAAGCCATCATTCCTTGTGATAGTGAAGTTTTTTCTTCTGTTCAGTCATACCAATTCTCTGAGACTGCCTAGATAGCCCTGCAGTTTCCATAGCAAACTTTTTCAGAACTGATTTGCCATTGCCTCCTACCTAAGGAAGGTAACTGGCCCAAGGTCATCCATCTAACTTTGTGCCTAAGGGACTAAATGAAACTCATGGTTTCATTTTCCAGCCTGACCACTACTTCAAACTTAGTTAAGAAAATAGATTTTTCTTGAAATGTAAGCATCAGTGGATATTGCACATAAGTGCCCACTACAAAGTTTCTATGTGCATATAAACTGCCCAAGAAAAAGTATAACCAGGAATGAAAATAGTGCTTGCTGAGGCTTAGAACTACAGAATTAAATACCTGGGAAAAGTTATGAAAAAAGTTACCTGAGAAAAGATATGGAAAAATTTTGTTTTGGATAATGATGTGAGGAAAATTGTTCTGTCAAACCAAATAAAGATGTAATTTACATCTGATATACATAAACATCACATTTGGGGATGTGTACTTGGTTAAATTTTGTTCTTAATAGCAGAAGGTATATATACAATTTACCATAAGAGTACTCAGGATATTTAAAGTTCAATCCAAGAGAGGTTAAGCCTGCTGAATTTAGTAGGAGTGTGTGAAGAGTGAATGAATGAGATTGCAGCCTTGTTTTGCCAAATTAAAACAACCTCAACATAATCATCTGTTTAGCTATTTTTTTCACATTTGTATTATGGATTCCAATAGAAAATATTAATGGGACAATTTCCAAAACAATATGAACCACTGGAACATAGGTAAGGCTCAGCCATAAACATAATTCTTCCAATCTAGTATCTTGAAATCTGCTGAACTACAATTCCATCATCCTCAATCAATTATAATCAGTGACAACATTTAGTAGGCATTGTAACCCATATTTCTGGTGGACATCAGAGGAAAGCTATTACCCATATTTAATCTGGGAACACATCCTATTTCACTTAAGTAGAACTTTTGCATAGAGTAGGGTTAGTATATACATATAGGATTCTTCCTTTAAAAGTTGGGAATGGGAATATTGGGTTTCTTAAAGGTAATATGTTAAACAGTCAACAGGTTTCCAACTGCTGATCATTTTAGTAAGCGTACAAAGAAGGCAAATACTGTAATTCCCTCTAGTTTTCAAAAGTTGTTGCACTTTGATTCCACTGAAAATGAATTGCATTATTTATCAATACAAATATTTACTTACAAATAAAGATAGACTACTAAAATTCAAACTTAATTTTGGGTATAATGTTTATTGATTTATTTTATAAGAACGTAACATTGAAGAGACTTCAGTTTCCCACTTCAGTAACTGGGTCACCAGTGTATTCATGCAACATACAGTATTCAAACAATCTGTGTTATGATTTAATCTTATGGCCTGGTTCAACAATGCCTTGAAACAAAACCTGACCACCAATCATTCTAATGTTTGTGCCAGCCCAGCTGCTGAGAAGAAACCCCTCTGTTATCCCATTTTAAAAATGTATAATTTGGAATTTAATTTTGGTCCTTTCAAATATTTCATAGTCATCAATTCTTTAAAATGTCATCTTTGTAAAATACCTTGCTGAATATTTGAAAATTTAAAATTATTTTTCACTTGATTTGTTTTGCTTTTTCAATTTCAGTAATCTATGCCAGCAATTATGACAATGTTAGCAGACCATGCAGCACGGCAGCTGCTGGATTTCAACCAGAAGTTGGATATAAATCTGTTGGATAATGTGGTGAACTGCCTGTATCATGGAGAAGGAGCCCAGGTAGAGTACATGATTGGAAATTAGATAACCATTAAGGGATTTAAGCATACTCAAATCTGCAAAAGAAGAAACAAGTTGTTCTCTTTAAGAATGACTTTATAGCTTGACTTGTAATAAAAGAGACCTGAGGAAGTAGGAATATTGCAGTAATAATATACAGCTAATACCAGTTTGTTTATGACTGTTCAAACTTACAACGGCACTGAAAAATGTGACTTATGACAGCTTTTCAGTTACGACCTTTGCAGCATCCCCATGGTCATGTGTTCAAAATTCAGATGCTTGACAATTGGTTCATATTTATGACCATTGCTATGTCCCAAGGTCATGTGAACATTTAACAATCTGTGGTGCTAAGTTATCAACTGCAGTGATTCACTTAATAATTGTGGCAAGAAAGGTCGTAAAATGGGGCAAAACTCAAACGTTTCACTTAACAAAAATTGTGGCTTAAGTTGAGGACTACCTGTACTATAATAATAGAATCAGAACACTTTAGAGAGAGTTTTTGTTAATATAATCCGCTGATGCCCAAATTCAGTACAGATTGCATCACAGTATTTGAACTGAAAGGCCAATAGGTTACCGTATTTTAAAGAGTATAAGACGCACCTTAGTTTTTGGGGAGGAAAATAAGAAAAAAGCTGATTGGAAGGTAAATCCACCTCCCAGAATACCCCCAATCAGAGATGAATTTTAGCAACAGGGTCTTTGGTTGTGAGCTCTGTGCCTTGCTTTTTTCTTTCCCTGCCTTTGAAACTTTTGAAACTCTGTTTCAGAAAAAAAAACTTTTTTTTCTGCCTCTGAAAGCTTCCAAAATAGAGTTTCAGAAAAAAAGCCCCTGAAGCTCTGTTTGGGGGCTTTTTTTCTGAAGCTCTGTTTGAAGGCTTTTTTTCTGAAGCTTCGTTTCTAATGCTTTTTTCAGCCTCTGAAACGGGTGAAATCCAGCAGGTTCTGACAGGTTCTGGAGAACTGGTAGCAGAAATTTTGATAGTTCGGAGAACTGTAGTGGAAATTTTGAGTAGTTTAGAAAACTGGCAAATACCATCTCTGGCTGGCCCCAGAGTGGGGTGGGAATGGAGATTTTGCAATATCCTTCCCCAGGAGTAGGGAGGGAATCGGGATTTTTGCAGTATTCTTCCCCTGCCATGCCCACCAAGCCATGCCCTCCAAACCAAAAACACGCCCACCAAGCCACACCCACAGAACCATTAGTAAAAAAAAATTGGATTTCACCACTGCTTTGAAACCTCTGTTTGAGAGGTATAAGACGCACCCAGATTTTCATCCTCTTTTGGGGGGAAAAGGTGCATCTTATACTCCGAAAAATATGGACTTAAACCTTTGGTGATCATTCTTTTAGTATTATTGTTTGTGTGATCCAGTAGTGAATGAGACATGTTCCTGCTCACTTACCTGAGAAGAATTTGATTCTGTAACTCCTGAGGAAATAAACATGAATTTTGGTTGGTTAACCTGGCCACCTGTTAGATTTTTGTCCTTTGTTAGTGAAGGCCTCCTGGGAAGAGGTGGTTAGGTCTCTCTGGTGGTGACTTCCTCTCTGAGGGAAGTCTTGGAGGAGGCAGTGATCCCTCTAATGAAATCATCACTGGACCCAATAGTCCTGAATGCCAAATTTCCAGCCTTCCCTTTTGAATGAAAGTTGGCTGTGGTCCTGGAGAAAATGGATTATCTGGCCTTTCTACAATTAAGTTTCATACGAAGACATAGAATTGAGATGGCAAGATCATACTTGTTGATGATCTCTGGCATAGCTTGAAAAAGAATGGTACAACCATCTTGGCTGTCTTGGGTCTCTCAGCTGTCTTAGATACAATTGATCATGATATTTTGAAACCAACTAAGATTAAGTGTTGGAGGTACTGTATTGTGGGGGTTCTTCTTTCTGTTCTGCTTGACAGGTGGGGAGAAATTAAATCCAAAGTTCTCAATCTACAGGGTGTTCTGGATTCAACATCTATATAAGACCACTGGATGAGGGTATCAGTTATCACAGTGTCTGGCATCATCAATATTGATGATGCTCAATTGTATATCTTAATCCCTGGCTGACTGCATGAGGCTTTCAAGATTTTGTCAGTTCCTAGACGTAATGGAAATCTAGATGAGGAGGAACAGACTTGAAACAAACTCTGGCAGGACCAAGGTGTTATAGGTACCCAACCCTCAAAGATCCAGGGATTTTCCATTTCTTTTTCTGAATGGGATTGCAGTTCCCCAGATAGAACAGATATGAAGTTCAGGAAGCTGGATTTTCAGCTTCTGCTTGAAATGCAGGGGGCAGCTGTTGATAAGAAAGCCTTTGTACAAATCTGTCTTTGTATGCCAATTATACCTTTTACTTCTTACAATCACTTAGGTCTTGGTTACTTCTCAAGTGCACATTGCTATGCACTTTATTTGGGACTGCTCTTGGAAATTAGTTGAAGCTTCCACTGTTCCAGAGTAGTGGTACAAACAAATGCCACAGTATACCCATGTAACACCTCTGTTTTGTGAGTGTACTACTTTCCATTAGTTTTCCGGATGCAATTCAAAATGCTGGTTCTGAGGACCCTTTATGTATAAAGCCTAGATATTTGAAGAATCATCTCTCTCTCATGGTATAAGCTCAGGCAGTCACATGCTTAGGGTACCATTCATTAAGTATCTGATGTACCCAGAAGCATTTCTTCATTGCACTATGTGCCCTTTGGAACAGTATCCACCTGGAAAGTTGAATATCCCCAATTCTACTTTAAATAGACCTTGAAGATCTGGCTTTTTTTTCAATCTTGGGCTAGGATGGGCAGAGGGCTATATCTTTGTGATTGTTACATCTGTTCCATCAGGATGACCATTCTCCTTTTCTGTTGTTTCTTTGGTTTTTAATTTGCATGCTGCCCAGAGCCAAGCAAAACATATACATTTGCTAATTGATTATTTGGCACCATTTTTCATGATCAGGACTAAAGTTTTTTTTTCTCAATTAACGTTCTTTCTTTGATATTTATGATAGTGAATAGGAATGGAGGAATTAATATTTAAAAATTCATTTTGTATTGTTCAAGTTGTAGAATAATATTCAATGTGTTAGAATTTATAAGTCCAAGAGACAATCAAAGCTTTTATATTTTGTATTTGGGACCTCTGACGTTAGGCTCTAAATGCTGCAAAATTTTACTTCGCTACTTACCTGCATTCACATTGTAGGTTCATAGTTTGAATCTTGAGAGCATCCTGTTACATATCTATCTCACAACATGTGTTGTAGCAGATATTCACAGTTTTGCTTTTCAAGTTACAGTCTGAACTATAGAGATGTTTCTTTGTCAGGAAGGGTGTTTTCAGAAGTTTATTTTTTTCAGAACTTCAATAAAGCGGTATATGTGATCAAATACTAGTTTCCCCATTTATAAGAAAATGCAGGTCTCCTGATACAACTTTTTTGCTAACTAGAGCACTGTAGAATGCATTAACTTCTATCTTAAAATCTGTGATTTTGGAACTTAATGACTATTCTTGTGTCTTAGCTATTTGAAATCTAGGTAACACTATTCTGAATTTACTTATTGGTATTAATTATTTGTGTCTTAACTTTTTAGCAAAGGATGGCACAGGAAGTCTTGACTCACTTAAAGGAACACCCTGATGCATGGACAAGAGTTGATACTATTTTGGAATTCTCTCAGAATATGAACACCAAAGTAAGTACATGATTTTTAATTGAGTTCTTTCTTTCTTCCATTCAGACTTTGAGGAAGGTATCTCAATTTTTAGATTTAGTGTTTGTTTATTTATTTATTTATTTATTTTTGCTTGTTCCTGCAAATCTCTTTTAACTTAACCCTATACTATCACATGGTATTTCCATGAGGTTATTGGTTACTTTTTCTTGTAAAAGGCTTGAGAATTTGAGTCATATGGGATTGGTGTTAAAATTATGGTTTGAATATGAACAGATTTGAGTGTAATAACATTTTATAGCTGTATCATGTTAAGATTGTGTTTGGCTTTCATTTATATTAATGAAAGCCATATGCACATAACTGAGGGCAAGTATGTTCCTCAATTTTTTTTTACATTGGTATTACTCCATGTACTTTAAAACAGGCTAGGCACCCCAGATACTTTCTTCTGTTAAATACAATTTATACTTACTTGTAATACAGTTAAGCCATATCATCAGAATAGTGGCTGGCTGTAGTGGACATTTCTCAGCCTTCTGCAGTTGTTTTTCATCTAGAAAATTTAGAGGTTTAAATATAAATTGTCAAACATGTTAAAGTGGTTGTCATATAGCTGAAGAAACATGTGCATGGCCATGTTCTTTGCGTGCACACACATATACTTTGCTATACCTTGTTCTAGTTAATGTACAGCCATGCTCCAAATAGTTCTCACAGAATTTGGATGATATTTATCAAAGTCTTATTTTTTAAAAAAAGGCTTCGTAAATTTTAGGACAAGGTTAAGAACTTCCTCAAAGTACTAAATTTAAGTAACCATGTTTGCCTGTTTGCTTGCCTGGTAAACTTTGCTTTTTATACTCACAGACATTACTAATGTTTAAGTTGATTTATCAACAGTATTTTTTAAAACACAAATTTGTCTTGTGAAAAATGAGATGATTAGAGGAACAGAAAGAAAGCAACAGGTAAAGAATTCTTCAATTTACATAAATTGCAAATGATTTGGTGCTAAATTTATGCACTATGACATTTGGCTTTTATGCAGTCATTTTTTTTTCTTAAAGCTGTTAACACTACCTGATATTAATCATAATGTTCCATTATGTTGATTGCTTGTAATAGGAAGAAAAGGGGTGTCTTCCTGTGCAACTGACACAGCTAGGCTTTGACGGCAGGCCTCCACAAGGTCTACCCTTTTGATTCCCTTTAACTGAATTCTGTTCATCAATTGCTTTTTTTCCTTGTTTTGGTTTCTTGGGTGGTGGGAGGGAATGGGTTGGTACATTGAATAAGTGACCCATAAAAATTTCTGCCATGGGGATCATGATACATTATTTTGTCAATCTGCTATTTCTGTCCCATCTTTTGTAATTACGTTTTATCGTTTATTTTGAAAATGTTTTTGAGACCTGGAGAAACATGCAGTAGAGTATGTTTTACAGCTAGCAATTTTATATGCATAAATTTTTGTAGTTCGTCCTGAGAACTTTTTATGCAATTGTAGGCATTGGGGTTTTTTTTATTTTAAAAAAAATAGTTCTGTTAATTTTTAGAACTAAGTGCAAAAACTTGCATAACAAAAGTAAAGAAAAACATGCTTGCCTATCTGCTTGCCCTGCTTTGCATACATATAACTAATTATGCATTTCTGAAAGAGACCAGTACCATCGTCCAGGCTACATGAAAATATAGTATTACAGGCTTTTCTGAATAATTTGAAATAAAGTTGCATTAATCATGTGAGCCGGGAAAGGACATATAATGTAATTTTCTTGTAAATAAGTCCTTGGTGTTAGAGTGATCAGTTGTAGATGCTTTGAGAGGATGCCTTGGCTAAGTACCCATGCTTTATATGCATAAATACTCATAACTGCTAAGCAGCTTCCATGGAATGGAGTAGTGTGATAATAGCCTTATACCTGTGCACTCTTATTGCCCCAGATGATTGGGTGAAATTTTGGGAAACAGAAGTCTATTCATGAGATATTCTAAGCATCTTTCTATATCAGTAAGAAGAAAGTAATACTTCCTGCTATTCTGTTTCTCTAAGATCTTGCTGCAGGATGGCAATGAGATGGCTATACTTTGGAGCTGTAAAAACTGTTCAGCTTTTTGTGTATCCCTGTGGTAGTCAATATTTGAAAACTTGTTTCTGAAACTCCTAGATCTGTAACCAGCTACCCTGATGGGTATCCTCTCCGGAGACAGAAATTATTGTTGGAAACCAGTTAGTCTTAAGAGAAGTGGAACTAATATTAAAACAAGAAAGATACTTGCACTGGTATCTACTGTACAATTTTGATTAGAGGGAATCATCGTAACAGGTGAAGTCTTGTCATGACACTCTGTTGTTCATGTCTGGTGCTTTGGCTGCTCTGGATGCTGTTATTTCATGAATGCCAGCACTGTTCTATAGAAATGTTTGTTCATTTAAGATTTAGGCCGCAGTACAAAGAAGTTGCATGCATTGTGGAATAGGAAGAAGAAATAAGAGACTTGCAAATTGCTAGAGATTTGCTTGCTGTTTCTTTGGCATCAGTTCTGATTGCCAAGAAAGCAACCTGCTGTTCAGTTTTAGATGTAGTTATGTTTTTTCTTTCTTTTTTCTAAACTGAGAGGCCTGCTAAAGAAACAGCAAGCAACAGTCCACTGCTTTAGATAATATGTTGCCCCAACATTCATAGATAACTATAGTACTTTAGATTGCAGTTATAAATTTAAAGTGTTTTATTACCTTCTGCACTGGAAGTAGAATAGCTTATTAGTTCTGAAAGAGATTAAACAATGAATTTTGAGGGTGGAAATGCAGGAAAAGTTAACAAGTCTCAAAAACTTTTGCAGGAAACACAGTGTAGTTTGGGACAGTCTACATTGTGCTATTCATTTAAAATGATCTTACATGATACCTCTGGCTGAAATTAAAATTACCCTATTCTGTATAGACACTAACAGTATTGAAGAACTTTTATTCTTGGCCAAATCTTGACCAGCCATCTTGTTACTGAAGCCTAATTTTGCCTTTCAGGTATTGCCTCCCATCTTCTCACTATCAGCAACTCTTTGACCCCTTTTCCTCCTCTCCTGTGCTATTTCTTTAAATATATATCTATTTCTATGCAAGTTATAATAGAGGTCATATTGAATATTTTTATGCTGAGATAAAAGGAATAAAATGGGTTGAAGAATTTTCATTCCCTACAAATGCATTGCTTTCAAAACATGTGTTGGCAGGCTTACCTGGAAGGTAAAACAACCTCAAGGTATATATGGAAATGGTGAACTTTTGACTGAATACAAAAGTTAATATTGAAACTATAGATTGGCTGTTATAGGGGAGAGATTATTTTACCTTGAAATAAACTTGAATTGTCTTGCTGTTCTTTAAGAAACACACCAATTAATTCTTAGGAAGCACATTTTCCTGAAGGTGTTACTGGATTTAATGTTAAGCCCTAGTCTTAACAATTCAAATGACAGAAAGCCCATAAACATCCAAGTTGCTAAACTTGGCTGTATATTTGGAAGCTATAAACAGTCATTTAGGCCATGATTTTTAGTGACTGCTGATTTTCTCCCCTAAAGATAATTAATTTGGCTTCCCAAAACATTTTTTATTTGTTCCCCTCTGGTGTGATCATGACCAAACAGCAGGGCTTTAGACTAGCAAAGGAAAAATGAGGAAAATGCATGGGAAAAACTAGTAAATGGGTGATAGATTTGTTTTTGATCAACATAATCTTAATAAAGTGTGAATGATGTCAGCTCAAATGAGAATCCTGAAAGTTGTTGTTAACCCCAGTATATTCACATATTTCACTTCTCCAATTTTCAGTATTATGGCCTGCAGATCTTGGAAAATGTGATAAAAACAAGGTGGAAGATCCTTCCAAGAAACCAATGTGAAGGTAGAGACTTTTTCTGATTGATTGGTAACAAAGTTCTTTAAAATGTCAATCTCATATGGCTCTTTTTTTTCTAATCATTGTATAGTCTTTTCTAGTCTTGTATGATCTGTCGTATCTAACTAGCTACTCTCAATGCATTAGGAATCTTATCATAATCATAATCTTATCATAATCATGCCAGATTAATAATGTTAATTGGAATAAAGCAGTTACTTACAACGTTTAGTGTTGTTTATGAGTTCCAATTTGTCTAAAAAACATAAAGAGTTCAAATGAGTATTGTGTGAATATTCATACCTATTACTCCCTCATTAGCTAGTTGCCATTTGTATTTGTGGTAAGCAAGCTCCAGGTCTACTTGTAAAGCATGTGTGTAGTAAATGGTAATGATTGATTTCATTCTTCTTTTCTCCTTCACCTGTCCTCAGTGGAACATTTGTTTACATCATATCATCCTATATTAAAACAACTATTTAACACTGACAATTTATAAAAGAAATGTCAAGAATAGTTGCTTTAGAAATTACTGGTATGCAAAAAAAAGTCTTGATTAAAACTGAGCCACATATTTTCCAGTGCTTTGGAGACACAAGTTAGCAATCCCTCCAAAACAAACTAGGTTGTTTTGTTAAGCCACCATGTCCCTGTGTTACGCTTTAAGTTATGGGAAAAGTAGAGTTGATATTTGCAGAGTATTTGTTAAGGGGTTCTTGTTAAACAGGAGGTTCTTATATTAGCTGATTATATTAAATGAGCTGACTTCAGTGCTATACAAAAAAAACCTGCTTGCTATCTTGGATATAATATCACTTTTTGGCATTTAGTCTGGCTTCTTAATTAATTGAAGTTAAAGCAGAAGGACTGGGGTTGATATAAATACCTACATTACAGTGTTATAGTAGCTCCAGCAAGCTAGTAGAAGAGATACCAGAATGAACACTGATTAGCTAATGTCCGTAGATGAAAACTTAATTCAACTGCTACACTAAATAGAAAATTGAGTGTATAGTATAGACCAGGGCTGTCAAACTCCCAGCCCACGGGTTGGATGCATCATGTGATGGCCACATCCACACCCAGTTTAGTGAAGGGGAAAGTCCCAATGCGTCATGTGATGACGCCATGATGACATAAGTTTGACACCCCTGGTACAGAGTACAGACTAAGACAAGACATGTGCTGTAAACTGGAAGTGGGCTTTTTGAAACTATTTGTATGTGTTGTTCATTTACTTATGTAAATCCTTCATATGAACGTAAGTATTACTGAAGTGATAAACAGAAGATAGAAGACAAGTTTGGTCTGGGGGTTCTAGATACCAAGAAACTGAAAGTTCTGGGTTCGGTTTAGGCATGAAAGACAGCTGAATGACTTTGAAGGAAGGAGTGCTAGATTTATAAAAATAAAAAAGGCAGGATGAAAACATTTTATGTTTAGAAGAAGAATGAAGACTTGTATATAATATAGATTATACATACTTTTTAATGCAGATGAAAGTTTGTTCTGTTTGGGGACAATAAATATACCTATAATTTATATGTTCCTAGTGTGTCCAATACTAACATCACCTTCATTTAATTTAGAACTTTTACATACATTTAAATATTTTCAAATATATCTATTTAGCTCTTGGGAAGAACTTAAATGCTAAAATCTTGCACCTTGTCAGAAAAATATGGGAATGTCCTTTGTTCAAAATGAAGTCTGCTGGTCAGATAGTCATGTTTCTGTATACTTGCAAATAGTATGGCAAAGGTTTGGTCAACTAAAACTACTTATCCAAAGTCCTTGTATTTTACAGAAGGAATGATAAGCCAGTGGTGCAGTCTTTATATGTAGGAAGTGTGGTTTGGAAAGTTTCCTCTCTGAAACCTGCAGAAATTGTAGTTGATGAATAAATATATCAAACCACTAGATTCCAGTGCATAACTTTAGAAGATTATACTGCCGGGATTTGAAGTGAGGGTTAAATCACTAGAGATACTAGGATTGCTGAGAGTTCAGTCTGCGTGTTTTATTATGTTTGCATTTTATTTATCAGATTGCCAAAAGATTGCTTTTAAATATCTGGTGGTAGTCCAAGGGAGATGACAGGTAAAAAACATTAATTTTAAATTGATTGTGGACCACACCTCTCCCAACCATGTTTGTAAGAGGAAGGAGATGGGCATTGATTATATGACCACCATGTGACTTATGATTATGAGAGACCTCTACAGTCTAAACAGCAAAAGGTGCTTGGTAGGAAGGAGATTTTGAGCTTTATAGGTGGAAATATTTCAGGTGAATTAGTGATAGCAAAAGGAGATATGGGCTTTAGGAGCCACTATCTCCTATGTCATGTTTGTCTGAGTGTTGTTGCAGAACTTTATTATGACCTCTATATAATAGAATCACCTCTAGAGGAGATGGGCGACACATAAAGCTAAGAAATAGATAATAAATATAATAGCAAAGAATTACATTTTCAGTATTTCTTTGCTGTCATAATAGTGCATTGCACAGTGTTTTTCAGGTTTATTCCTCTGCTTGTTTCTATGGCCAACACACTTGAATCTGTGCTGGGTTTTGTTTCAGTGAAAGTAGGCTATCCAGAACAGTTTGAGTTTGCTTTGTTAAACTGGCAAATTCCAGCTGATTTAATTAAACTTTCAAGGTATAACTGTAAATAATGGATTTTTTTTATTTGTACAAACTGCTGGTTGAGACTACACTGTTATATCTGCAATTAGCAAATCTCATTCAAATAGTCTTTAGCATTATAAATATAATAGTAATTTATTAAACTTGTATGGTTCCCAATGACTCAAGGTGGCTCACAACAGCCAGGAAATTACAATAAAATCAATAAAAGATGGCAAGGGTGACAGATCCAATGGAATAAAGCAAGGAGTTTCATTCTCTTCTCCAAAAGCCTAGGTGAAGAGCCAGGGCGTCACTGCTCTTTTGAATAACTGTGAGGGCAATTCGAGTTTTGGAGGAACCTTATTCTAGAGGACAGGCACTGTACAGAGATGTGTTTCCAAGCTCCTTTGACAAAGGACTCCAGAGCATGCAAACTTTGCATGCTTGAAGTGGTTGGGTGGATACTATGATTATATGGTTCTTTTATATTTGTTATACAACATTATTGTCCATTGTGTGACAATTTTCGTTTGGTAAAAATTTACCATGTTTCCCTGAGTTTTCTATATTAACAGTCTAAAACTAGGGCTATACCGATTCAAAGGTAAAAAACTGATTTGGAGTGCATGAGTGTGAGCACATAACGTCTTTCTGCAGCTCCTTAAACCAAATGCATTTTACACTTGTGATATAATCCCAAGAAAATACATTCTTCATTTAAGGAATCACAGACAAGTGTTGTATATGCAGGTGATCTTAAATACCTTTTTGCACCTGAATTCAGAACCTTGTAGAATCTTGTGGACAAAATTAGGATAAGAAATAATGTTTAATATAATAATTAAATAAAAGAGGGATTACTAGGCTTGGCGGAACAATTAACTCTGCACGGCAGGTAAGTATACATAATTTTGTACATTCTTCTAGGAAGTTGATACCTATTTTTGTTAGTTATCCACAAAGCAAAGTTAGATGTTTCAAGTTTTGATACCGTGTTTCCCCAAAAATAAGACCCTGTCTCATATTTTTTTGAACCCTGAAATAAACGCTTGGCCTTATTGCCATGCGCTCAAAAACCCAGTTGGACTCATTATCAGGGGATGTCTTATTTTGGGGGAAACGGGGTATTAAGCTTTAAAATTCCAGTTTCAGAATTTTATATGAAATTAAGATAGTATTTGCAGTAAGTGCAATAAATATCAATACTTGTTTCCCCTCTGATTTCTTTTATTGCTTTAGAGTGTTATGTTCTGTTTGCAACATCATTTAACTTCTAAAATGTCTTAGTTACAGAAATGCATAACATTAATAAATTCTTCCTTTTTTGTATCCTCATAAAGTCATATTGTCTAGGTCTCTTCTGCCAAAAAAGACAATGTGGCAGATGTACTCATTTTTGTTCTGCTAATCAATTTACACATTTTTAATATGTAATTGAGGAAGTTAAGATAGCTAAACCCTATGTTTGTGGTAAGAATATTAACCATATAGACTATCCATTTAGGTACTTTTAATGCATATGGTTTTATATTGGAAAAAAGCAGAAATTTCATATCAGCTTCACTAATCCTTATTAATATACTTAACTACAGGTAGTCCTCAATTTACAACAGTTCATTTAGTGACTGTTCAAAGCTCTGAAAAAAGTGATGACTGTTTTTCACAATTATGGCAGTTATAGCATCACAATGGTCACATAATCAAAATGCAGATGCTTGGCAACTGTTTCGCATTTGCGATTGTTGCAGTGTCCTGGGGTCACGTGATCAGCTTTTGCAACCTTCTGATAAGCAAAATCAATGGGGAGTCCAGATTCACTTAACTAACTTAATAAATGCAATGATTCACTTGCATTTGGCAAGTGGCAAGAAAAGTCGTAAAATGGGGCAAACTCACTTAATAAATGTTTCACTTAGCAACATAAATTTTGGGTTCAATTGTCGACATAACTCAAGGGCTACCTGCATTACAATAATGGCTAACTGTTAAAACAGTGGGGTTTTTTATTTCTAGTGGCTAGGTTTCTTGCTTATTTGTGACAAAATATGTTTCACTAAAATGCTTTTCATATTTCAAAGGGATCTTTTAAGTTTCATTTCACAATATAAGTCTAAGTATATTTTTGACATTTCTAACTGTGTGTTAGAATTGGAACAATAAAATAGATGTAACTTAAAGCAGTATTTTTACTAGCTGGTTGTCTTTAGCAATTATTAATTTGTACTTTGGGAAAGGATAATCATTAAGTTCCAAATTTCAGTGATTTACCAATGTAATGTCCTTTGGATTAATTGTACTGCCAAAGTCCAACTTCTATATTTTTCTTGGTAAATAAAGTATTTCCATAGTATCGTTTAAAACAAAATTATGCTTTATCTATGAATGAAATCATTTCTATAAGAAACTATGAATAAACAAAACAAATTTGGTGTTTGGTGAGAAAAAATGTTATCTTGATATATATCTTGATCTTGATTGAATTCTTTATTAATGGGCATCTGTGTGTATATGTGTCCAAATATATTTTCTACAATTAAAGCTAAATTTCATGATTTTTGTTTTAAAAGAGTTAAGGTAGAAGAACGTGTATAGATGACATCCACTTTTGTTGGCCATATACTAACTAGCAATATGGGTATCACTCAGGGGTGAAATGTAAAATTTGTTACTACAGGTTCTGTGGGCATGGCGGGGGGGTAATGTGACTGGGTGGACATGGCCAACTTTTTTTAAAAAACTTTTCAAAGCATTTTTTCTGCAAATGCAAAAAAATGCTTTGAAAAACCTCTGCCAATCAGGAACACAGCTGGGATCGTCAGAGCCTTTTCAAAGCATTTTTTTAAACACCTCTTCCGCTGAAGAGGTTGCAGAAAAAAATGCTTTAAAAGTCTCTCTGATGATCCCAGCAGAGTTGCCTGATCATTTTTACAAATGCTTTGAAAAGTCTCTCTGATGATCAGGCAACTCAGCTGGGATCGTAGGATCCCCGACCTCCGTACCTTTCGCCGTGTCCTTGAGACCCTACTATTCCAACAGGCTGGGCTGATGAACTAAGTGAAATTTTTAATTGGGTATTTCAATTTTGGGGTTTTTAACAAAAGTGGGCCAAATTATTTAATACTTTTAAACTTTTTAAATTCATGGTTTATTGTGTTTTTACTCTGTCTATACACTGCCCTGAGTCCTACAGGAGAAGGGCGGTATAAAAATGTAAATAAGTAAGTAAATAAAATCGTCAGAGAGATTTTTAAATCATTTTTTTCTGCAACCTCTTCCGGGGAAGAGGTGGTTTAAAAAATGCTTTGAAGAGGCTCTGACAATCCCAGCTGAGCTGCATGGTCTTTTTTTTTTTTTTTTTTTTTTTTTTTACTTTTAAAAGCATTTTTTTGGCAGAAGTAGAAAAAATGCTTTGAAAAGTAAAAAAAAAAAGCCTCTGATGATCGTGCAGCTCAGCTGGGCATTGGGGGGGGGTGTAGGGATTTTTGCTACCGGATCGGGTGAACATCGCTACCGGATCGGGCGAAGCGGGAGCATTTTACCCTGGTATCACCCTATATTTATTTATCTTATCATTCATCTCAAGTAATGATTATATAATACTAAAACTCGTGTCATGATCTTTATCCTGGGGTGCATCTCAGGGCAACAGTTTTTGAACCAAATTGCCTCAAATAGGTGAACTTACAGAATGCAACCAAAATCTGGGAACTCTGACTCTAGAGCAGCCTGTCAAAACTGGTGACCTGGCCCGCACAGGCCATCCTCACCCCAGTTTTGCAAAGGCAAAAAAACCATTGCGATATGTCACAATCCAGCCTGCGACCTGATCAAATTGCTCTAGAAGGAATGAATTTGAGGAAATTGTGACTGCTTCAGTGACTGCCTGCTGCTTTCGATGTGTAATTTTCATATTCAACATTCCATGAATTTCCCAGCCAGTTTCGCAATCCCTTGCTCCAGGGTGGGTTCTACTTACCTTTACTATCAGTTCACAATGGGACCACGTGCACTCTTCTGCATACGCACAGAAGCGTTCTGATGACGTCGGGGTTGGTGGGCAGAGCCTCCTGCCAGTTTTACTACCTGTTCTATAGAACCAGTGCGAACCAGGGGCAACCACCACTGCCTTGCTCCCTTCCTTAACCAGCATCAGCCACTTACTGCTTTATGGAAAGTGGGGAGGAAGAAACCCCGAACACACATACCTTGTTCTTAGCCCATACACTATCCCTGTGTATTGCCCTGACTTGTGCTGCTCCAAGCCATATGTCTTCTCATGTGACTTCCCTAACCTATGCAGCATCTCTTGTACCTTTCTCCTAAGCACCTTTCCTGACCCACAGTACCCCCACAGATCTTGCCCAACCATGCAACAACTCTTGGGCTCCCTTTCTCCCCATGTGTCATCCTTGATCTGCCTGTGGCATTTATCACATACCCTTGCCATCTTCTTAACCCATACCACATGCCCTGTGCAACTTGTACAGTACCTCTCATACATTCCCAGGCATCCTTAATATATGCTACCTACTGTGCACCCTCTACAACCCATGGGGCACTTATGATACATACACCTGACATACCATTCCCGATGCCCATCCCCTTGTTGTAGCCACTTAACTTCCAGCTGGCCTTGAGAATGCAACTGCTGGCTTCCCCACTGACTTTCTCCTGCAAGTTTTCTAAAAGCAAAGTAAATGGGGAAACTGGCAAGAATTCGAGGGAGGGAGATTATGACACGAAAGGAAAAGGAAGAGAAGGAAGATTTCTGATGCTCCCCACAGCTTCCCTCAAGGAAGCTCAGTGGGGAAACTGGCAAGAAGTTTGAGGTCATTCCTGTTTCCACTGTTTTGTTGCCCACTTGTGCTCATTTTGTGTCTCTGTTTAGGTAAGGAAATGCTCTCTGAAATGATGACCCAATAGGACAGGGGTTGTCTAGATTAATTAATAATTATATAATTAAGAGATTTATTATGTAAGATCTCTGATTATACACACATTTTAAATTCTAAAATTACATTATTTTGTGTGTCTCTCTCTCTCCCCCCCCCTCCACACACACACACACACACACATCCTGTTTTCCCCAAAATAAAACATCCCCTGATAATAAGCCCAATCAGGCTTTTGAGCACATGGCAATAAGGCCAAGCACTTATTTCAGGGTTCAAAAAATATAAGACGGTCTTATTTTCAGGGAAACATGATATATAATGTAATAAATACAATAAATATGTATATTCATGATTTTTAAATAAGGCATGGCAAAAAAAGTTTTAAAGTGAATTGTTTTTATTGTATTATAATATAATATACAGTAATACAATACAATAAAAACAATTCACTTTAAAACTTTTTTTTGTCGTATCTCATTTAAAAATCATGAATTAGCCTCCCTAAATAAATTACAAATCTATACTAAAAATAAACTAGCTAGACAATTTTACCACATATTAGAAATCGTGCAGATTTCTGATAAATATTAGCTTACACATTTAGGTCTATATGCAATAATTGAAAAGTTATTGGAGGTGTTATTATGAACATCTACTGAACCACTGCTCCTGCTTTTCTGCGCATCTTGCAAGATCTGAGTAATAGTACAGGTAGTTCTCGACTTACGACCATAATTGAATCCAGAATTATGGTTGTAAATTTTGGTTGCTAAGTGGGTCGCCACATGACCTTGCTGGTTTTTCTGACCTTTTTTGCAGTGATTGTTAAATAGACCGATTTTCCCTAATGGGTGTTTTTTCCCCAGAAACCAAAAGTGCTGGAAACTGGGGAAAATCACTCAAAATGGTGGTTATGTGACCATGGGATGCTGGTGAGTGGCTGTAAATGCAAGCAACTTGCCAACTGCCCAAAATGCAATCACATGACTGCAATTTTAAAAGGAAGTCATAATTAGCTCTCAGGAGGTCTGCAATAACTTCAAATGGTTGCTAAGTGAAGACTACCTATAAATAGGAGCAGTGAATCAGGCACACAGGTATATTCTTGGTTATAGTAAATTTTAGCTTATAGTTTTCTCACAGAAATGGATTTGCGCCCTGATTTGAAAGGTCCCACATCTGTAAACTTAAATAATTTCAATTTCAAATCTTTATCATCGGTGCACAACATATGTATAATGAGATTGTTTGAGCTCCCTCAACGCACCCCCCAACACAATACAACTCACAATGAAGACAGAAAATCCTTAACCCAACAAATCATATTAACAAAACACCCAGTCCTATTGCCCCAGTGTGCAAATGTGCCCTTTCTTCTATCCAGTAGGGTTAAATAGGATGTATAAAGTTAAATTTGTGAGAGATGGTTAGCATATAGGAAATAGTTCATTGTTCTGTTGACTTAAAATCAGTTCCATTTGCAAAGCACTTTTTTTTTTAATCTGATGCTAATTTGCCATTTTGGCAATCTGATTTGCTGCCTCTTATATAATATTCTTGGTTATTGAATTCTGGAGTTCATAGGTATGCAGGCAGAGGGTTTTTTATTTTTAAAATAATAATTTGTTCCAATAAAGGAAAATATTTGTAGCTCAGGGTTGAACTGAGGGGTCCTTGGTGTTCTCTGAGCTTGCTTGTTTTCTTACAGGTGTTTTATTATCCAAACTTACTAGCACTGATGATGTTAACTTGTTTGAGTAATGAAACATTTACAAGAAAACTCAGAGAACACCAAGGACCCCTAATAATCTGTTCCTTGATTCCATGGTGTTTCATTCACACTACCCTTACTTTGGAGGGAAAGAATGGTGGCTAACAAGTTAAAGATGATCATGCATATTGTGTGCAGCAGGGTAATTGAGTATATTTTTCATTATTAAATGAATATACTGTAAATTATGTGATTGACCAAAATAATTGTTCTACATAAGGCCTTTCTGATATGCTGGGATTTATTTATCTAATAACATGTGATGTAGAGAGAAGTAAATTAATACCACTATTTAGACAGAACTCCTTCCATTCATATGGTGATTATGGAAACATATCACTTCATATAATACATAAAAGGGGGGCTTTAAATTAATGTGTTTTAAGGGACTTACTACAGTTTTATTTAACATATGTACTAAATTTACACAGTCTTATTTTATGATATGCACTAATGTACAACAGACTTATTTTTGATCATTAAGGTCTATTACCTCAATATTCTCTTCAGGTTTTTTTTTCTTAGAATTTTTTTCTATTATATATTGTTGATATAACAACATATCTAAATGGGAAGCAGTCTATTAGTTCAAAGAAGCATGTGGTAATATAGCTACTACATGAATTATAACAATATTAAAATAGATAACTATATTCCTTGGAAATCAAGTATTTAGCCTTCACAGCTAGAAATGTCCGTTAGCACAATATGCTTATCTAGATTCATGTTTTGAATTTGCAGTGTGTTCTTGATATTAAATTAGCCATATGGAACAGATTTATAAAGCACTCTGTAAGTTAAAACATAGTTTTCTAGTTTGTCATATTGTGCACATGTAACCTCTCCTTTGTTTTGAGTTTTCCCAACTATATCTTTCCAACAGTAGAAACTAAATACAATCCCCCTTCACTTTTGTCAACTTTGTTATGCTGCAGGCTGATTCTACAGTTGTTGAAATTCATTTTTTTCTCATTAATCTACACTTAGTACTCAATTATGACAAAAGTGAAAACAGAAGTTTAGAAATGTATGTAAATTTATATTTTTTTAAAAAACTGAAATATCACATTGGTGTAAGTATTCAGACCCTTTGCAACATGTGCCTCCTATTTCTCTTGATTATTGCTGACATGTTTCTAAACCTTGATTGGAGTCAACCTGTGTTAAATTAAATTGATTGGACATGATTTGGAAAGACATACACCTCTCTATAAAAGGCCTTACAGCTGACAATGCATACTGTAGCAGAGCAAAAGCCATGAGGTCAAAGGAACTGCCTGCAGAGTTCAGAGACAGGATTATTGCAAGATGCAGATCTGGGGAAAACTACAATAAAATTTCTGCAATCCTGAAGGTTCCTAAGAGCACAGTGGCCTCCATAATTCTGAAATGGAAGAAGTTTGGCACAACCCGGACTCTTCCAAGAGCTGGTGGCCCGGTCAAACTGAGCAATCAGGGGAAAAGTAAGTAAGTGAGGTGACCAAGAACCCGATGGTCACTCTGACTGAGCTCCAGAGATTCTGTGTGGAAATGGGACAGACATCCAAAAGTACAACCATCACTGCAGTATTCCATTGATTTGGACTTTGTGTCAGAGTGGCTAGACGGAAGCCTCTCCTCAGTGCAAAACATGAGAGCTCACTTTGAGTTTGCAAAAAAAAAAAAAAGCACTTGAAGGATTCTCACACTGTGAGGAACAATATTCTCTGATCCAATGAAACCAGGATTGAACTGTTTGTCCTCAATTCTAAACATTATGTCTGGAAGAAACCAGGCACCGTTCATCACCTGCCCAATACCATCCCAACAGTGAAGCGTGGTAGCAGCATCATGCTGTGGGGCTATTTTTCTGAGACTGATCAGCGTTGAGAGAAAGCTGAATGGAACAAAGTACTGGAATATCCTCAATGAAAAGCTGTTCCACAGAACTCAGGACCTCAGACTGGGCCTAAGGTTCACTTTCCAACATGACAACAATCCTAAGCACACAGCCAAGACAACACAGGAGTGCCTTAAGGACAGCTCTGTGAATGTCCTAGAGTGGCCCAGTCAGAGGCCTGACTTGAACCCTCGAACATCTGTGGAGGGACCTGAAAATGGCTGACTGTGGAGGGACCTGAAATCTACTGACTGTCGCTATCCAACCTGACTGAGCTTGAGAGGCTTTGCAAGGAAAAATAGCAGAAAATCCCCTAATCCAGGTGTACAAAGCTTGTTGCGTCATACCCAAAGAGCCTGTAATTGCTGCCAACAAAGTACTGAGTGAAGGGTCTGAATACTTATGCCAATGTGATATTTCAGGGGTTTTTTTCTTTTTAATAAATTTATAGACATTTCTAAAATTTTTGTTTTCACTTTGTCATTATGGGATATTTATTGATTAATGAGAAAATGAATTTCAACAACTGTAGAATCAGGCTACACCATAATAAAATTGATAAAAGTGAATGGGGTCTGAATACTTTCTGAATGCACTATAAGACTTCTAGGTTCAAGATTAAATTGTAATGCATAATTCTATAAAAATAATAGGTTAGCTATGAGATCTCTGTAAAGTCTTTAGAATAGAAAAAATATGGTAATGTGTAACTTATGCTTTTAATGAAACATCAATGGCTGTAAAGAGGGTTAGAATGGATTTTTAAATCACTAGGAAAAGAACATTGAAATCAAAATGAAAGCAATATCTTAAAGAATTTCTTAGGACTAATTATAAATTATATAAAAGCAGGGATAAGAAAGCTGAACAACACTGGTACTAGAATGTATAGTAATTATAACAATTATGCTGTATATTGTAGCTGAGTAGTTAGATTGTAATGATAAAAGATGCTCTGAGACAAGAAATATAATCACTATTCCTATTTTAAAAAATGTAGAGTATATATTTCATGAATTAATTATAAACTGCATAACACGTGGGGTCTTCAATATTATCCTTTTTGTTTTGCCAAACATCTTAATTGAATATTACCATTCAATAATATCTTAACATCTTAATTGATTATTACCATTCAATAATATCATTAAGGTGAGATCGTGAAAATGCCTTTTTGCCATCTTCTTTCTGGACCATGGATATTCTTAGACCACATCCTGATCGCCTTTGTTATGACTGTCTGGTTTGGTTGAGGTTTAATTAGTTACATGATCCCTTAGATTCCATTATTTCATAGATATCAATTTAATCAATTTCAGTGATTTTGTGGATGCATTTGGCAGGAATTTTTGAAAAAAACATTTTAGTGTTCTAGGCTATTCTTGTGGAATTTCAGTCTTAAATATTCTGAGATTACTCGTAATTTTTGGCAACTTCATTATTAGAATTGAAAAAGGTTAGCAAATTGCTTCTGATACAGAATTTGGGAAAATATTGCTTATATTCCTTTATAAATGACTTGTCCCATTTATTTCTGCTTTGTGCTTTTTGTTCTTCAATTATAGTCATACCATACTATACCTTTGGGCTTTTTAATGAAGAGTTAATCCATAGCTTTTACAGATTCCTACTGGAAAAAATTCTCTACTATGAAATAGTTGGTGAAGCTGGGTTTCCCCTGGCCAAGTTCATGGTGGTAGTTCAACAAGATTCCTTTGGTCAAAATTCTGAGCATCAAACTGCAATTGGTGCCTTTATCAAGTTTCCTAAATCTTTAGCAAAAGAAGTTTACACAATTTCTATAATTTTAAATAAATTAATTATCCAGTTGTTCATTCAAAAATACTTACCATTATTAAACAAGATTATAAACATACCTAGTTTTAAAATAAACCTAGTCTTGAACAAAATTTTAGCATCTTTGTTAATTCATTTTTCAAAATAGACTCTGTTAGTAATTTTTACATTTCTTTAATCTCTGTGTATTATGGTGCATCATTGAAGTAATCCAAGAGAAAATAATTATTTTCTCTATATTATGTTCATCATAGCAAAATACCATAACCTCAATTAAATATCTTTACATTCTTATAAAAAGTCTTATTAAAGATGTAGTCTATCATAAACTTCACTTTTTAAACCCGATTAATATCAATAGTCAAAATTAATATTCTCAAATGTTTACTACCTCAACAAAATAATCATTATTCATAAACTTCTGCCAAGATTTATTTACTCATTTATTTCGGGAGGGGGAGTATGTGTCATCTTATTGTAAAACATTTCTGATACGAAAATCAACAACCCTTTGGGATAAATTATAGTTCAGACCTCAGTCTCTGGAAATTTAAGGTCACATCTTCCCATTTAACCTTTGCCTGGTGTCCATCTGGTAAAACTGAAACCTTTTTCTCAAATTTCAATAAATATTTCTTTTAAAACAATTATATTTTGGTTTTTAGCTTTTAATACTAAATCAGAATGCTCACAAGAAATTTCTTCCTGTATTTTTTTCTTTCAATAAAAACAGAGGACTTAAAACAAGTATTTATAGTATGTCCTTCTTTATCTTTAATTTCTATTTTCTATTTTATTTCTTACAATCCACATTAATTATATCAAACTTTGCTTCTAAGGATTATAACAATATTTTAATAATTCCATTTATAGAAATGTGTTTTATTAAAAAACTGCATAATCACACAAAAGAAAATTGAAAAATCCAAAACTTGGTTGTCTTCTTCTAAAAACTAAAGGCAAATCCCAAATTGATTTTTTAGTCCAAACTAACTTCTGAAATATTGAAAATCACCAGGAGATAAGACTTCATCATTGAGGGAAACCAGTCTTCAATTTAAAGATTAATACATTAAATAAAGTGCTTCCAAAATAGGTCAGGTTTAGTGTTTGTTTGTTCAGGCTGAACTACAGCATTTAACCTGAAACCCACCTCCCAACTGGTCACTCACCAGGCAATCATAAAAACATCATTTTGTGACCTTGCAACCATCAGCTGTCTAGAGACCATATGAGTTGATTTTTTTTATTATTCTCCTTACATCTAGGTTTTTGCGAAATACGTTTTACATATTTCCAATTTTGACCATAATATACTTTTTCTATATTTCTTTATCTTAATCTTTTCTTAATACATAATACATCAACTGTATTACTATCCGTCCTTTAACTCCTAATTTCTTACAATAACATCAATTGTCTTATTTCTCCATTCGCTAAATATATTTTTCAAAATTCCCCACTCTTCAGCTATATACAATATATGTCATCATGTTCAGTTCTTACATTAAAACCCTTTAACTTAATTGACTATCCACATCTTATCTTAATCTCTTATTAATACATAATACATAAACAGCATCACTATCCGCCCTTGATTCCTAATTTCTTACAATAACATCAGTTAATTAGCTTTTTTCATTCACAGCATATATTTTTAAAATCCCCATCCCACTTTTTAACATTTCAATTTTGTCCCTTAATTTACCTTATCTTTATAATTAAACCCAATTACCATTTCATATTTCATTTGCTATTCTGTTTTACTATAAGCAGTATACATCATCATATTCACTTCTTACATTAAAATCCTTTAATTGACCTTCCACAATTAATATTAATATTGTTCCCTTAAATCTACTAATATATACCTTATTTCCCTTCCTCCTTTCCACTATTCTTCCCCTGTTTAACCATTTTCTCTTGATCTCTCCAAAGCTCCAAATTACTAATTAGTAATTTCCTCCTTTTATTCCGTTCTTTTAACTACTACTTTTTCTTTTATTTTTATGTTTATTATATCTTTTCTCTTGAATCCTTTTTCTCACTTTTAAATATATTACTCGAGTAATTCTCCCCAAGTTTTCTCCTAGTCTCTTGCCACGCTTTCCCTCTTTACCCTTTGATTGATTCCTTTTGGGGGAATATTCCCCCCTCCCATTCTTTTTTTTTGCCACTGTTAATCCCAGTGAAATCATCTACTGCTTTTTGCTTTCAGTTCCTTTTCTTTCAATATTATTTTCTTGCTTCTCATTTATACTCTCTTTTTCCAGCTCTGTATGTTCCAGCAAAATTTCTAACTTTTTATTACCCTTTAGTATTTGTATTTGAGGAAAGAAAAAAAAAAGATGAAATAACAAGACACGGTGAAAAATGATGAATTTATGATATATAAAAGGGATAATTGTGGAAAAAGTGATATATAAGATGTGACCCGGTCAACACTCTGTTCATAAAATATGCATAATGAAAGAAAAAATTTAATAAAACTTGTTTACAAAAAAAATTCTTCAGGCTTCTGGAAATCTGCCTGGGCCCCAAAAACATAACTCAACTTGGACTGTTACTTCAGGGAAGCTCTTTAACCCATCATTTCCCCCTCAGAAATTACAAACACACACACAGCAAAAGGGTAATTAGAATGCAGACTTTGAAAAGTTAAAAATAGACTAGAGGTCCAGATGTATTTTAAACAAGATTTTGAAATAAATTGTAAAAATCCCTTGGGAAAATTATTTTGTTTTGAATTCTTTAAAAACAGTGGGATGATGGTAGGACTTAGAAGGTTGGACACTAGAGGGAACCAGAAGAACTGAAGATTAATTGGAGAAGAACATATAAAGTTGAATTACTAATACAGAAAATTCTTTTAAAATTGGATGCAATGAAGGTTATTTATGAACAATGGACCCCAAAGTTAATTTTAAGAGTGTCTGCCATTATAGATACTTTTTAAAAAATGGTATGGGAGAGGAACAAGATTTACCCAACAAGATTGAGAGATCTGAAAATGGATTTAAAAATTGCTGGCTACAAGAATGATATGGGGGGAAAAATAGCTGGATATACCAAAGAAACTGGCTGATGTCTTAGTAATTAAAAGAGATATAGAAATAACAAAGAAAGAGTTACGTAACTTTACTATATTGGATATATAACAGGTATTTGTTGAAATTATGAAGAAATTTAATGCAAAAAGATAAAATAAACTAAATCATGTTCTAAAACATTTTTTAAGGAAGGGATTGAAAATCAAGATAGTTAAAAGTAAAAGGAAATTTAAAATTAGGTTATTTGATCAAGATTAAAATAGATATGTTGTCATCTCTGATAATCTTTAATGGACTTTTGCAGATCAGAACTGTGCAAGGTTTAAGGATCCGTTTATAGATAAGGGAAGAAGATAGTTTGTATTTTAAGAGAAGGTGATTATTTGCTAAAATAGTTTATACTTGTGATGAAGGGAAAAGTCATTTCTTTATATATGTCTTTGATATGTGTGTGTGTATTTATAACATTTGTTCTTTCTGTATTTTATTTTATTTCTTTTCTTTTTATTTTATTTAATTGTAATGTTTAATAAAATTATATTAAAAATTCTAAGCATCATTCTTTGCATTTTTCCTCTTATAAGGGGAATACCCTGTTAAAATTTACTATATTTTGATAATTTAGTGTCACTTTGTGGAGGAAGACTATTTATGGGTCTTTATATTGATATGTTTGTAAGTAGCAAGTTTTTCAAAGAAATACTTATTTGTTTCTTGGATTGCTTGGTGCTGTGATTAGGAAATACAATTATTGCTCTTGAGAAAGAAGGAGAGGCAAAAGTATATGGGATAAAAAGGAAAGCTGTTGGGGAAACAGAAAGTTCCAAAATACAAAATAAAACCATGGAAAAGGAAAAGAGATTAGCAGATGGGAACTGAAGAATTGACAGCTAAGATTAGATAATCCAAAATATGATCATCTGATTATACAGATGCCACAATTTGCCAGAGCAGCAGGGTTTGTGGCTTTCCACAGTAAGACACATGGAAAATTATGAAGGATAATCTATTGTGTTATAAAAGGACACTTCTTATTAGCTGTAGTACAGATATTAGAAATGTTTGTACCAGTGCTAGATTTAGTATAGACATTGCATCTTCAAGAATAATGAGGAAAATGGCAGTATTGGACAAGGAATGTGAAACTATTTCGTGCACATTTTTGTCTTACAGCTTGGAAAAGAATGCTGAAAAATTGATTAAAAGATCTAATAGAAATTTACTCACTCATATTGGAAGCACCAAAGATTAGCCAGGGACATCATTGTTGCCCATGGGATGCCCAGTTGGGGGTTCCTTTCACCTCCCCATCAATGTGCTCACTGAAGTGGCCTATCTACCTACTCACAGTTGCATGCTTTCAAACTGCTAGATTGGCAGGAGCTCATAAAATTTACTGTATTTCGGAAATAATTTAGAAAAGATACTTTTCCCACCAAAACATGGCTGCATAAACTTGTGGGCAGCTTACTACATTCATACCTACACACATCCTAAAACATTGTCACAGAAAGTGTCTGGGCACTTAACTGTCCAAAAAAGAGCCAAATCCTAATATTCAAATAAATGTAATTCTAATAGCTTTAAGATGGAGAATTGTTGTCCGTGGGGTCGCAATGGATCAGACACGACTTCGCAACTAGGAACAACAATAGCTTAAGAAGAAGAGAAAATGTGAATGCAAATAATAATAGAATAGATTTCTACTGCTGGGTTTCCTAAAATTTATAAAATAGCTTACTTTATAATTGCTTAATAGTAACTGCTTTTGGAAGAAATATGTTTGATGATAAATTATGCTAAAAGTTGTTGAGGGCATATAGGTGTCCTAAGGAAATGTACATGCACATGAATTGATGAAATAATGTAGACACCAATCACATTTATAAAACAAATTTTAAATTAATCCAACTCCATATCTGATTAGTGTGGATAGATGAGGTACAATCTTGAACATTGATGATATTTAACTGCACTGGAATTTGAAGTTGAGAGTCTCAGGGGAACATGTTAGATAAGGTAAAGTTAGTAGGGCAGCATAGGAATCTTGGGAGAGAAGATAACAATTTCTCAAAAGATTGTCATTGATCAAATTATGAATTATGCTTCCAGGTTTCCCATGCCCACTTTTCATGAATTTAACCTTTGGGGCTCTTTCAGTCATCAATTTAAGCTTCTAGTTGCTAAAGTTTCAAAAGTTCAGTGTCTCTCAAAATGCAAGATATAATTCTTCATTGTTTAAAAAATAAGATAGTTATATGTGAATCTATTTATATAAACACGAAAACCACTCACACTGTAATCACGAAATCTCCAGAACTGTAACACCTACAAACTTGAAATTTGCCACGTATGTTCCTCTTGGCTTCTAGGTGCTCACTAAGAAAGGATTTTTCGAAATGACCATCAGAGCATTAATATTTCCTATATTTTGATTAATACACTCTGATGCTAAGGAGTTTTACTCCCCCTCCCCACCTGAAAAGAAATCTGTTCCAAATGCAAAATACAAGCAGAAAAGATGAGTTTCACTTTCAGTTTTACTTTCACAGCAGAAAGCAGCTTTAATACAGAACACTGTATAGTACAGAACACTGCCCCTTAAGGAGTACCTGAAGGCTCCAACTGGTCCAGAATGCGACCGCACGGATGGTTAAGGGAGCTTGGCTCTCCCATGTAACACCTCTCCTGCATGAGCTGCACTGGCTCCCGGTGGTCTTCCGGGTGCGCGTCAAGGTATTGGTTACCACCTTTAGATCGCTCCATGGCTCAGGACCCGGATACTTACAAGACCTTCTGCCACCAGTAGCCTCCCATCGACCAGTATGCTCCCACAGAGAGGACCTCCTCAGGGTGCTGTCAGCCAGACAATGCCGGCTGGCGGCCCCCAGGGGGAAAGCATTCTCTGTGGGGGCACCTACCCTCTGGAACAAATTGCGCCCAGAGATACGGCAGATCCCTGACCTTCGCGCTTTCCAAACTGCCCTAAAGTTTTTGTTTCATCAAGGCGGGCTGGCCTGACCTACTCCTTTTTTAAAAAAAAAATGTTTTAATTCAATTACTAAAATTAGGGATTTTAATATAGGGTTTTCAACTATGGGCCAAATTGGATTTTAATATTGTTTTAAATTTTGTATCTGTGTATTTTATTGTTGGCTGTTCACAGCTCCGAGTCCCTCGGGAGAAGGGCGGTATATAAATATAATAAACTATAACTATAACTTGAGCTAAGCCACAGCCAAGCTCCTTCCTGTCTCCTTGCTCACACAGCAAATATTGTTTCACTTTCCAAACAGCCCTCTGATGCCAAGGAGTTCTACTCCCCCTCCCCACCTGAAAAGAAATGTTCCAAATGCAAAACACAAGCAGAGGACAGGAGTTTCACTTTGTTTTACTTTCACAGCAGCAACCAGGGAGTAGGATAGGGGAGGCTTCTGTGGGGCAAGGCTGAGGGAGAGAAGCGGAGAGGAGAGGCCGATCATAACTATTCATTAATTTTCAAGCTGTAAGTGTCGATTTATCAAGCCCGATCACATAGTTTCGTAGCAAAGCACAGGTATCCAGCTAGTGCATGTATGTAAGATAGATGCAACCTAATTGGCAACTGATAGTATACTGTTTATGTAGCTGTTGTTTACTATTAAGTCATTATTGTTTACTGTCTACAGGTATCAAAAAGTATGTTGTTGGCTTAATTATCAAGACCTCCTCTGATCCATCATGTGTTGAAGTGAGTAGAAGTTCCTTGGCGATAAGAAGATGGTCCTTGTAAATTAAATAGGATATGTCTTAATTTCTTTATTTTTCTCTCTTATCCTCTCCTTTCTCCCTCATTCAGAAAGAGAAAGTATACATTGGGAAATTGAACATGATTCTTGTTCAGGTAAGTCAAATTTCTGGTCTTTATATATTATTTAAGTCTGGAGTAATAATTGTTCACTATATTCACTTTTCATGTTTTGCAGATACTAAAACAAGAATGGCCAAAACATTGGCCAACATTCATCAGTGATATTGTTGGGGCCAGCAGAACAAGTGAAAGCCTTTGCCAGAACAATATGGTTATCTTGAAGCTATTGAGTGAAGAAGTTTTTGATTTTTCTAGTGGACAGATAACGCAAGTGAAAGCCAAACATTTAAAGGACAGGCAAGTGATTAATATAAAGAGTATACCAGAAATGAATTCCGAATTGTAATGAAAAATAAATCAAATTCTCCACCTAATGTCAAGACCCTTGAACATAAGAAAATGGTATCAGTTAAGATACATTTTGTTGAATTGTTTTCCTTGATACCAAGAAGCCATTATTTTCCATTCCTTTGTCATAGACAAAAGTAGTTTGTCTGTCTCTTACCTTTCTGTGCCAAAAAAGATACATGCCAGACAACTCCATAGTAGCATAGTGGTAAATGAAAATGCCTAATACTAAACCTGATTATTTTCTCTTGCTACTAGCATGTGCAATGAATTCTCACAGATATTTCAGCTATGTCAGTTTGTGATGGTAAGTTTTATAATATAATTGTTGTTTATAAAATACCACTTAACAATATAGGTGGATTTGCTCACATACCATTTTATTAACAGGAGAACTCTCAAAATGCTCCTCTTGTTCATGCGACATTGGAAACCTTACTTCGATTTCTCAACTGGATTCCACTGGGCTATATTTTTGAGACCAAATTGATCAGTACATTAATATACAAAGTGAGTACTTGCTATGTGTAGATTAATTTACTGAGAGCAAAAATTAGATCTTGAGTTTGTCTAATAAGACATTGCAGCTTATGTTGTTTTTTTCTTTTTTTATAGTTTTTAAATGTTCCTATGTTCCGAAATGTTTCTTTGAAATGCCTGACTGAAATTGCTGGTGTCAGTGTGAGTCAGTATGAGGAACAATTTGTCACACTCTTTACTTTAACCATGATGCAGTTGAAACAGGTAACTTTCACATTCAACTATTGATCTTTTCTATTTGACTGTTAAATAAATAGCAGGTTTCCTGCTATTTATTGTCCTGCTCACATTGAATAAGCTGCTCTTGGCTTGTTTAAAAACATTTCCCCTACAGAAGCCTTTTTTTTAATCATGACCAACTACAAAGGCTTTAATACACAATTACACATTAATAACTACAAAACATTAAGTGTGTGGTAATATATACTTTTTTAGATTAACAGCTGGAGATTTCCAGTTTCTTATGGATAGACATAATTTGTTAAGTTGAACTAATTTCTAATCATTGTCTTGTTACTCCTAATTGAATTTATATGCTGCCCAGAATCATTTCTTATGAATGGATAGCTATATACATTTGATTAATAAAAAATTATAAGGGGTTAAGTTCCTTTGCCATTCAGAAAAGTCAAGACTGTCATTCAAAAATTTGTATGAATTTATTTTTCTATTTCACCTCCCATTTAGAACTACTTTATTCACCTTAACTTTATTTATTATTGCTATTACTACTATCTACTACTACTAGAAAATATCTTATAGCCATGTTTAACCACAGATAGATAGCTTATTAAGTGCGGTCCCTGCTCACAATCGGCTGAAATTTTGTCATTGGAAAATCTTACCCCTGACTAGCATCTGATCCACTTAGAAGTTCTCCTGGTCTCAAAGATTGATGTAGCCTTTCAGGAAATTTTAGAGTGTCCCAGACTGCCTGCTTGGATTGAAGAGACACAAATATTCAAGAGCAATAAGTCATTTTAGTTAAATAATCAGAAATGTATTTGTGTTGATGCACAGAGAGTTATTTTATTGATTGAGTTTGCTTGTGTGTCATTCACTCCTAAAGGTTTTTAGTAACTAACTTTGACAGTTTATAAATATATAAAATAGCGATCATATTTATATAAAAAATGTAAACACCATGTGCCTGTGAACCCCAGCTGCAATTAGAATACCCTTCTCCCATGAAAGTAGAAAAGATTTTATTAAAATCTAAGTGGGATAGAGTCAATTGAATCTCTTGACAGGAAGGAGTTAAAAGGACCAGAGGGCTACTGAAGGTTGCTGATAGGTCTAAAATTGTCCAAAACAGTCAGATTAAGCAAAAGCTTCCTGAACAGAGGTGACAGCAGCACTGCTTATTTAAAGAAGCATTGATTACTGACTGGTTACAATCTCCTGCCAATTCATGGGATGCCTTAACCAACAGTGAAGATCCCATCTACTGCCTTGGGACTCACCAACATAAAATAATTCCACTTCATAAGACAAGACCCCAGTCATCTCCTTGGGTGCTGTCCAGCTGGAATCCAGTTCCTCCTCATGTTTATGCGTGGTTTTGTCTGCCAAATGCTGCAAAAATTCTTCAGTGTTTCTTCAAATGGTCTTGATGAATATTCTTCTCAGACGCGCTGCTTGGAGAATCCAAGAGCGTGGGTAGATCTTCCTCAGCTGGGCTGTGCCTTTAACTTAAAGATTGAAGGTTGACTCCGCCTCCAGGACCTGGCTGAGCCTCGGTTCCTTTCACTCAGTCAGGTCTGAACGAGTGCCTTTCCTTGTCTCCGTGCATTCCTTGCCTTTTTTAAACCTACAGTTGTCTCTTATTTGAATTTCTCTCAGAACTGTGAGTTTGGACTCTTTTCTGCTTTGCGGGAAGGCGCTGTTTCAGGGCTCCGGCCCGTGTTTCCCCCCCCCCCACCTACGCTGTCAAGCCGCCACAGAGCCTTCCCACTTCAGCGCTAGCTCTGTAGGCGCCGTTTTCAAGCCGCTGGTGTGTGCGCAGGTGTTCTGCCCTGTCGGTCACTCTGCCACCGTCATTTATCTTCATAGCGGCCGTTTCGCTGCTGCCTGGGGTTTCCCATGGCTAGCGTGACTTGCTAAAGCGCCTGGAACCCTTTTGAGGGCTTACGCGCCGTTGCAGCCTCTTCTCATTGCCTCGATTGCCACCACCTACTTGCCGGCCTCTCTACTTACCTCAGACGGTTGCCAACGGCCGTTGTTTGCCATGTCCGCCATTTTGGGGATTGCGCCCGCCATTTTTGGACATTTCTTTGAAGCGGCTGTCATTATCGCATCACGTCAAGGATTTCCCTCAGAACCTGGCTACTAGACAATTTCAAGCCTCTGGCAGTTGGTAGCTCCGATCATCGGGCCGCTGGGAGCCGAAAAACCTTTGAGGCTCTGTGACGTCGCTAACCTGCTCGTTGAGCCCTGTGGCCAGCGCAGGGAGCGTTTGATTGACCTCTTCGCCTCTGAGTCCCTGCTGTCCAAGCGGGCGGCGAATATTGATCCTTGGCAACCCCCCACCCACCAACCAACCGAAAATTTTAAAAAAAAAAGGAGAAGAGAGCATACTGTTATCAGCAGTCTAGCATCTCACAGAAGTGTTGCTTCTGGGTCTATCCAACATGGGCGACTCAACTATCGTCAGATTTCGAGCGCGCTCCTAGTCCTCCTAGGCGCCATCCTTCTGAGCCCTCTTCAAAAAAGGAGTCGGGTAAGCGGTCTAAATCTGCTTCATCTTCCTCAAAGGGTAGGCTTCCAAGGCTCAAAAATCTTCCTCCTGCGAGGATAAGGCTGCAAAACGTAGACATGAGGCCCTGGAGCGCCAGTTTGAGCAAGCGAGATGCGAAGCCCAGTCTCAGGCACCCTCACAGTCACCTTCAAGGTTGACCCAGGGTTCGACTCAAGTTCCTCTCCCCGGCCCTTGGTCGGAGCCAGTCCCGCCGGAACCAACTGGTCTCGTTTTGTTGCCGCAGATGGATCCTGGTGTCCAGCCCGCTTGTCCGGGATCTCTCCCTCCGGTGCCTACGGCCATGCCTCTAACACAACCTCCACCGACCAGACAGCCACCTGAGGCCACCTTCACTCCCACGGCGGCAGGGCTCTGCCCGCCAGAGGCGTCTCAGCCTCTGTATTACGACCTTCAGGCTATGATTTCTGCCACTCTGTCCAGAATGATGGCTCTGGTTTTCCACAAGTGCTGCCTCCTCCGGTGCCTCCACATCAGGTGACCCCTACAACAGTTTGGTCTGGTCCTACCCGTCTGACGGTACCTAGCACTGCGGTTCAGAGCCCTGATTCCTATCTTGCTGAATCCGTTCACAGTGACGACTCGCAGAACGACTATGACGATGACAGAGACTGGGAAATGTCGGAGAATGAAGATCCTCTCCCAAGAGAAACCTGCCTTTGCCGGCCTTTTCTGCCCCTCACTCTTCAAGGCGCTGTTGCACAAAGCCATTGCTACCACTCAACTAGCCGCATCCAAGGTTCAGTCAGACAGTCAGGGGGAACTCAATCCACACGATGTTCTCTTTGCGGTCCCAAAGCCGGACCAAGAATTCATTCCCTGCCCGCAACTATTCTCGGAAGTGGTCCAAAGACCCTGGTCACAGCCAGGATCTCTTGCAGCGCCAAATGGGCTTGACAAAAAACTTTTTTGCTCTGCCCCCGATCTCCAGGAGTTGCTAGCGCTGCCTTCAGTTGACGCGCCTATAGTCGCCTTGACCTCATCGGCCGTTCTTTCCAGCGATATTGCCGATGGCCTGAGATCTGAAGATAGGAAGGCCGAGCTCGTCTCTCATAAGGCTCACGAGGCAGCGGCATGGGCCATCCGGGCCACCACTTCGGCCTCCTTTTTCAATAGAGCCACGCTGATCTGGCTTAGACAGCTGAAAGACTGCTTGCCGCCTGAAGATCAACGGCAACTAAGTTCGCCTCCCGTTCTCTCGCAGCCACTATCACATCACGCCGACTCTTGTGGTTGCGTCATTGGTGAGCTGATGCCAGATCGAAATGGCGCCTCGCTTCAGCCCCATACAAGGGTTCTCACCTGTTCGAGGAAGCACTAGATCCTGTCCTCATCGAGGATAAGGACAAGCGGAAGATAATGCCATCTACTTTCCACAGGGGAGACCGCCATTTCACCCCGTATGGACAACGTCAGTCCTTTCGATCCAAGCCCGGCCAGTCCTTCTCCGGATCAACCTACCATCCTTCCTCATCCTTCTCCTACAATCGGCCATCTGACTGAACCTCTCTTCACGACAGACCCAGGCGACAACAACAGTCTAAACGGCCCTTTCGTGGAACTGCGTCCTGGCCATTCCGATGGGGGAAATGACTGCGACGAGAACCTTCCCATCGGCGGGTGTCTCGGCCACTTTGCCCACCAGTGGTCGCTTTCAACTACAGACAAGTGGGTCCTTCAAACCGTACATCTTGGTCTGACCCTCGAATTTTCATCCTGCCCCCCCCAACCGCTTTCTTCGTTGCCCCATCTCTCCCGACCTCGAGAGGAGGCGGGTGATGTCCATGGAGATACAGAACCTGTTAGACATTTGCGCCATAGAACCGGTTCTGCCAGAACATCGTGGAACCGGTTTCTACTCGTTCTTTTTTCTAGTTCCAAAGTCATCGTGGGGCTGGAGGGGGATTTTGGACTTAAAAGAGCTAAACAATCTGATCACTTATCATCAGTTCAAAATGCATTCCCTACACTCGATCTTGGGATGCATCAGGCGCTTCGATTGGATGACCTCCATCGACCTGAAGGAGGCTTATCTTCATATACCGGTCAGACCAGCCCATCGTCGTTTCCTTCGTTTTTCATATGACAACCAGGATTTTCAGTACAGGGCCATGCCATTTGGCCTGTCGTCGGCTCCCAGTACATTCACGAAGGTCCTGGCAGTCGTGGCTGCCTCCCTCCGCCTTGTTCCCATCAGAATATGCTGTTACCTAGATGACATACTCATTCTCTCTACATCTTCCCGAGCTGCCCGGCTGGACCTTCAAACAGTTCGACACACGCTTCAGAAACACGGTTTTTCGCTCAACCTTGCGAAGAGCCATCTTATTCCCACCACACGGATATTGCATTTACGTTCGCTGATCGATTCAATGACGGGACTCGCCTACATAGCTCCGGACCGTCGACACAACATCGCTACTCTGGTTTCTACTGTCCTATCGTCTCGTACCATGTCCATCCTGCAACTGTCTCAACTTCTGGGGAAATTTATATCCTGCATCAACCTTGTTCCCTGGGCCCGCCTCCACTCCCGACCCCTCCAATGGTACCTCCCCCCTTACCAGAAATCACTGGGAAGCAACTCCAGACAGAGAGTGATTCTTCCACTATCGGTCAAGCAATCTCTCCAGTGGTGGATATCCCCCGCCATTGCAAAGGGGTGTCTTTTTCTGGAACCACACAGAGTAACAGTAACAACGGACGCGAGTCTTTTGGGTTGGGGAGCCCATCTGTCCGAGAAGATAACCCAGGGTCTCTGGACTCCAACCGACTTACAGCACGACATCAATTGGCTCGAGTTGACGGCAATCCACCTGGCCCTCCGTCACTTCCAACCCGATGTCAAAGGACAACACGTTTTGGTCCTAACGGACAACGTCACGGCAAAAGCACATCTCAGCAGGGAGGGAGGCACTCGGTCCAAGCCCCTTTTGGGTGAGGCCTTGTCACTTCTGTCGTGGGCGGAAGCTCACATCCTATCCATCTCGGCTCAACACATCTCCAGGTAGGACAACATCCAGGCAGATTGGTTGAGTTGCTCTCAGATAGACAACGCAGAATGGCGCTTGGATCCTGCCATCTTTCGCGAACTGACGACAATGTTCAGGATTCCCCTGATAGACTTGTTTGCCAGTCCTTGCAACAACCAGCTTCCCTGTTTTTTCTCCAGGTTCCCCTGTCCTCAATCGGAAGGGGCGGACGCCCTTCGACGCCCTTGGCCCAGAGGCCTGTTGTACGCCTTTCCCTCCATTCCTCTGATCCCCAGAGTCTTGCGCAAGATACTGTCAGAGAAAGCAGAGGTCTTAATGATAGCTCCAAATTGGCCGTGCCAACTGTGGTATGCGGACCTGATGGACTTGTCAATCACTCCACCATGGAGGATTCCCCCGGAACGCGTTGCCCTCAGCCAGGGGGTCATTCACCACCCGGAGCCTCAGTGGCTCCAGCTGACCACCTGGCTGTTGAAAGGGACCTCCTGAGTAAGGACAACCTGCCGGGGCGGGTAATTGTTACGATGCAAGCGTCGATTCATCCTGCAACAAGCCACATTTATGACTCTACCTGGAAGGCGTTTAGACGATGGTGCACAGCAAACCAACGCAATCCAAATTCCATCTCCGTTCGCGACCTACTCGTATTTCTTCAGGATGGGTTCGAGAGAGGTTTAGCTCCTAACACTCTCCGTCGTCAGGTGGCGGCCCTGAGCTCCGTGATTCCAGGCTCTTCGAACAAGCCCCTGTCTCAAGACTTCAGGATTAGAAAGTTTCTTAGGGGGGCTTCCAAACTTCGTCCCCCTGTGGTCCACCATTATCCTACTGGGACCTCAGCCTAGTTCTTCAATCGCTCATGTACCCACCGTTTGAGCCCTTGGCATCCGTCAGCCTCAGTTTTTTGACCCTGAAGGTTGCTTTTCTAGTAGCGATCACCTCTGCCAGGAGAGTCTCGGAGCTTGCAGCGCTTTCCATCTGTTCCGATCTCTGTATTTTTCATCCACACAAAGTCGTGCTGAGGCTGGATCCATCCTTCGTCCCGAAGGTCAATTCCATGTTCCACCGCTCACAAGAGTTAATTCTACCGGACTTCTGCTCACACCCCCGCCATCAGCTGGAGTCTCTCTGGCATACCTTGGACGTTCGCCGCGCATTGCTTCATTACATCAAACGGACCGCACCTTTTAGAAGATCGGAAGCCCTCTTCATCTCCTTCTTGCCTGCTTCCATGGGCCTTAAGGTGTCCTCCAACACGATTGGGCAGTGGCTCAAGGCTTGTATTGCTAAGGCTTACTCTCTTAAGGGCAAGTCTCCTCCAGGCAGCATACTGCCTCACTCAACAAGAAATGCAGCAACGATGGCCGCTTGGGCCACCCAAGCCTCCATTACAGATATATGCCAAGCAGCTACGTGAAGTTGTTTCCTGCAAATCAGTTGTCCTTCCTTAAATAGGCTAGGGGAGTAGCCAATTAGCCTCAAGCCTTACTCTCGAGGTGACCTCCTGAGGAGCCACTCCTGCCTTTTAACAGCTCTGCGTACTCATGCATCAAGAAGAGGCTCCTCCTCTTCTTCTTCTTCACTTATGGGAGCTTCTGGAGGTTCTGAAGGCCCTGGCTGAATCTCCACCTCTGGCACCACATCTTCTCCAGCCTCATTGTCTGACTTGAGTGCCAGCTGCACAGCCTGCTGGCGCATCACCACACCAGCTTCCTCACTGTCGGAATCAGCTACTAGCTGCACAGACCGCTGACAGGCCACAACAATGCCTCTCCAGTACAATCTAGTCCAACACTCCGCAGGCCCCTTTTTCCAGGAGATGACAGAATTTCATCTGAACAGCCCACCAAACCCTTGAGAAAAGAACTCTGAAAAGCCACAAGATCCATAAAACAGCTGTAGAAGACTGATTTAATAAGTGCTCCTCTGTTGCAGGGGGGAGTCACACTACAAAATTCCATAGCATAGTGTGAGATCTCTCATGTGTCAGTTCCATGGTTGCTATAGCAGCCATGAATTCCAGAGCCATTCCAGATCTACTTAAGAAAGATAGGTTCCCATTACTATATCTGGGAAAACTCCACAATCAAGTTAAGCAGCGATAGTAATGCATACAAGCAGCAAACCAAATTAAACATTCTAGCCCAGCCGAATTTATTCCAAATATCTTTAGTCTAGCGCATCTTAAGTCTCAGATTACAACTTCTCCCTACGTGCTGCTTGCCTAGGAACTGCATCTATTGCAGATTTCCAACAGAGAAACATATTATCATCTTGCACTCAGGTTTCAGTAATAGAAGGTACAGTAAAAGGATTTCTTAATTGCCCAAAATCAGCCTTAACACTGTATCTCTGAATAGTATACTATCTTCAGCTGAAAATACATGTGGGACTTGCAAGTGGACTGATATTTCATTCCTCTCAAATAAATTATAACTTCAATTCAAAGAAAAGTAAATCAGAATATTTAAGGAAAGCTTTGTTACAATAAGTGTGGAAGTATTAGTTGTCATTTCTGAAGTGATATACTACCTTTGAAGTCTAGTCCTGTATATGGATGAGAACTTCCATGAGTTTCTCAGATGAAAGTTGTGTAAGTATTTTATAACTCTAGGGCAGCCTTTCTTAATTCGGGTTCTATGGGAGATTATAATTTTAAAAAATATATTTTTAACCTTTATATCCTGCAGTGCTAGTGCTCAAATTTTAATGCTCTGACACTCGGCGGCAACCTGCTGTTTTGTTGTTGAATTGAAAATAGAATAGCATAGCATAGCATAGCAGAGTTGAAAGGGACCTTGGAAGTCTTCTCGTCCAACCACCTGCTTAGGCAAGAAACCGTATACCTCTTCAGACAAATGGTTATCTAATCTCTTAAAAATCTGTGTTGGAGCATTTACAACTTCTGTAGGCAAGTTGTTCCACTGATTAATTGTTCTGTCAGGAAATTGTAATTTTTGTAAAACAGATTAGAAGTGAATTGTATATCCAAGTTTTCATATTTTTTGCAAATTTTATGTAAGGATTTACTGAAATCAGAAATTTTTTTTCAAGGGTTCCTCCAAGATAAAAAGGTTCAGAAAGTCTGCTCTGGGGAATAAATACAATGTAATGTCTTCATTAATGTATGTTTTATGTCATACACAAAAATAAGATTATTAGCAGGATTTAACTTTAAGTTCAAGATTATAACTACATTTTCCTTCTTTAGATGCTTCCTTTGAACACCAATATTCGACTAGCATATTCCAATGGAAAAGATGATGAACAGAATTTCATTCAGAATCTCAGCTTGTTTCTCTGTACCTTTTTAAAAGAGCATGGTCAACTTATAGAAAAACGTTTAAATCTGAGAGAGACTTTAATGGAAGTAAGCTCCTTTTTATTTTTATTCACACCTATATCAAATTGAAGATGTGGAGTTGAGTTTACTTTATTGTCGTTACACCTCGTACAACAAAATTAAATGCCATCTTCAATGTACATTATAACTATAAAAATAAAACACAAACAAACATCCTTCACACTCTATACAATTGAATTGAAAACCCAATATTGCATTAGTATTGCACTAAGCAGTAGAATTCAATATAGTTAATGCCCTGGGAGAGAAGCTGTTTTTCAACCTATTTGTCATTGTTTTTATTATCCTGTACTGTCTGCCAGATGGTAATAGTTCAAAACAAAGGTGCCCAGGATGAGATGGATATTTTAAGAATGTTTTGAACTTAAGGCAGCAGGAACTATAAATAGTGGTGGGTTCCTCCCGGTTCAGCCCAGTTCTACCAGATAGGTAGTAACTTTAGGAAGCAGTTCTCCAAACCGGTAGTAACAGCAGCCAGGCCACGCCCCCGAACTGATTCCCCAGTCGCTACTTGCTCACCCACCCGAAGTGACCAGAGCAAAGAAGCCTTTCACACGCCTGGCCACAGGGTGCCAAAAAGTCCTTCAGCACATGCACGAAGACAGTGGCAGCGACCAGAGATCTTTCCAGCGTTGTGCGCCAGTGGCTGGGTGGAAAAGAAGCCTCTCGGCTTCCAAGTTCAGCAGCAGGCTCAGTCCCTTCACACAGGGTCGCTTTTCTCCATGCTCAAGAAAGATCAAAAGGCGTGGAACAGCCTTTAATGACAAAGTCGTCTAGACGAGGTAAAAGAAAACAAACCACTGAGGGAAGGAGCCCACCAAAGCTGCTGGTGTTGTAGCCAACCCATCCCCCGGCAGCTTGGAGCTCTAAGCGGAAGTTCTCGGCTGTTGCGAAGAAGCGGTAGCTCTGGGTGCGCCACGCTCGCTTTGTTCTCTTTGAGAGATCTGAAAGACAACCAAGTGGGAATGGCACACCCAGAGCTGCCGCTTTTTCGCAACAGCCGAGAACAGAAGAGTTCACTCAGGAGCGACGCCAGCAAGGAAGGAGGGAGACGTAGCCCGAGCTCTCTGGGATGGGTAAACAAGTGTGGGGAGGTGAAGGGGAGCGGACTTGGCCCTCCAAGTGTTGCACACACACCCCAGCCTTCACCCGTGCCTCTGTGTCACCGGCATCTCCCAAAGCCGCTGCCGTTGGAGCCGCGATAGGGACTGGGGCAGCCCAGTAGTAGCCATGAACCATGCTTTCCTCTAAGCGCTGTGGACAGCAGAGAGAAACAGATGCTTCTCTCTGTGAGACTTGGAGAAAAGCTCAGCTTATGGCTGCTAAAGCACCTCAATCAGCTATGGCCCAGACGAGCTGAGGAACTATGGGGAGCCTCCCATGTGTTGTATCCCCCTCCCAGCCTTCGCCTGCGCCTCTGTGCCACCAGCGTCTCCCAAAGCCCTGCCGTTGGAGCCGCGACAGGGATGGGGGCAGCCCAGTAAGCTGGGTGCCCAAAAATGGTGTGGATGCACGGGGGGGAGTCTGGGAGGGGGTGCAACACGCGGGAGGCCCAGCACAGTTCCTTGGCTCGTCTGGGCTGCAGCTGAGTCCACTGCCCTGAGCTGGTGGAGTGAGTTGCTCCGGCTGCAACCATGAAGAAGGCCCAGAGGCAAGAAGGGGCGCTTTTTGGCCAGGAAGGGCAACGGAGGGAAAGTCGAGATGACCACTACCACCCCACACGTCCTGACCTGGATATGGGGCCGGAGTGTCCAAAAAAAAGTTTCAAATAGTCCCAAAAATTTTAGCCACCTTTTCAGTGGGCGTGGCTTGGGGGGTCATGTGACTGAGTGCATGAGTGACATCACATTGGCCATGCCCAGTCACCCCCCATCTAGCCAAACCCACCAAACCGGTAGTAAAAAATTTTAGAACCCACCACTGACTATAAAGCTCTTCCAAAGAGGGGAGAAGGCAACCAATGATCCTCTGGGCAATGACGTTAACCCTCTGGAGTGCTGTCCTAACTGCTACTGTGCAATTGGCAAACCATACACAGACGCAGTAAGTTAAAATACTTTATGGTACAGCAGTAGAAGGTCACCAGCAGTTTTTCATTCAGTTGTTGTTTCCTAAGAAGTCTCGGGTAGTATAATATCTGCTGGGCCCTTTTGACCAGTGCTGGAATGTGAGTGCCCCAGGCCAGGTCCTCTTTAATGATAACACCCAGAAACTTAAAACTGGCACTTGTTCTACTCAGTCTCCATTGATAAGCAAGGGCTGGATGCCTGATCTATTCCTTCTATAGTCCACTATAAGCTCCTTGATCTTATTGGTGTTAAGGACCAAGTTATTGTCTCCACACCACAAAAACAACCGGTCTCAATAGGCACGCTCATTCCCCTCCCCCCCCCCCCCGAGATGAGTCCCACCACTGTTGTATCATCTGCAAATTTAATAATAGTATTACTAGCGTGAGTGGGAATGCAGTCATGCACATAGAGTATAGAGTAAGGAACTCAACGCACAACTCTGTGGTGTACTAGTGTTAAGAATAAGGGCTGAAGAGATACAGTTACCTAATCTGACACTCTGAGAGCAGCCAGACAAGAAATCCATAATCCAAAGGCAGATTGAGTAAGAAAGTCCAAGATCCATAAGTTTAGACAGTAGTCTATGTGGAAGTATTGTGTTAAATGCAGAGCTAAAATCTCCAAAAAGCATAGCCCCCCCTCCCCCCATTGCAAATGAGTCAGAGCAGTATGAAGAGTGATTGCTATAGCATTCTCTGTAGCCTCTATTTCTTCTGTATGCAAACTGGTGTTTATCAAATATATGCGGAAGACCAGAAACGATGTGCCGGCAGACCAATTTCTCAAAGCACTTCATGATAGGAGTGAGTGCCACTGGTCTGTAATTGTTGAGGTTATTGATAGGGAACTTCTTTGGCAGCGGAACAATGGTGGAAGCTTTCAAACAAAATGGGATAGTGGACCGATTGAAGATCCTGGTAAAGACTCCAGCCAACTGATCAGCACAGTCTTTAAGCATTCAGCCAGAGATACCGTCAGCCTTTCTAGGGTCCTCAGCCCTCACCTCCAGTTCCTCCACAAGGAGGTGCGGGCTACTATTGACTGGTGGCTGTGTCTGATGTCTCCACTTCAAAGTGAGCAAAGAAATAATTCAGCTTCTCTGCCAACGAAGCATCCCCCTCAGCAGGGATGACATTGGTCGGTTGATGGGTGTAATTTGTTGAATCCCTCGCCACACCTGCCTCATTTTATTACTATAAGAATTATCCTCAATCTTCCTCTTATAATCAGTATTAGCCTTCTGAATACCTTTCTTCAGACTAGCTCTGCAACACTGTCTTGCTCCATCACCGGACCTAAAGACCTTGGTCCTGTCACACAAGAGGTGCTGGACTTTCTTTCTTTGGAGAACAAATACCAAGACTTGGTTTGATGACAAGATGTAAAATAGACCAGGTTGCTTATTTCTATTCCATTTTAGTTTATCTCTCTTATCTCATAAATTTGATTAAAAGTATATTGAGAGCTGGGAGTCAAACATGATGGCAGTCCAACTGCAAGTAGGAAACCTGATAAATCAATGCCTCAAGTATTCTTCTGTCAACTTGGCAATTGTTCCAATCCAGATATTTATCTTCTACCCGATCAGTGCAGATACTGTAACTGCATAAGAAATTGTAAACTTTTTTTTTTTAAAAAAATGGCTCTCACTTTTTTCTTTTTTTAAAACTATTTTTATCTCTGAGCGTTTCAGAGGTCATGGTAAAGTAATACAGATGAACAGAGTTAAGGTTTTTGATTGATTGGTGATTTGAAATGGGCTATCCTAAAGATGAAAACCAAGCGTTTAGCTTCATAGTATAAGAACTTAGCAGTTTGCAGGAAAAGATATGAACATTCCACAAAAGCCATTTTGCTTTCAAGGCAAAATCTGGGACTGCACATTTGGGAGTGTTAGGGCTATATGCAGCTGGTGGCATTGATTATGCTTGCAGATGCTTCTTGTGGGGCTCAGATAAGGGAGACGTAACTCATGATCATATATCATTTATCTGGTTTTGATATCATTAGTCATGGAATCATGTTGGATCATCCCTGGGCATGGGAGGCACAGTGACAACCTTATCTCCCAGGACAATTGTGATGATGTTGTAGAGATGGTAGTTTAGCCTTACTTTGTGTACTTCCTCAGGAATTAGCATTTTCCCTGCTCCTATTTATAATTTCCACATGAGGCTTTAGAAGAAATAATATTAATACGGGGCCAGATATCAATATAAAGATATTACTAGTTGACCTCTGGTGAACTAAGTGATACTGTGATGACAATGTCCCCATTGCCATCACCCAAAAATGAGCCCTAGCCTGATACAAGCCCTACAAACCCCCCAAAATAAGCCCTAGTGAAGGGGGTGAGGTGGCCAGCACAGGAGGTGGCAAGTGCACATGGGCTGGCTGTGCCTGGTAGCAGCTTCTATAGCCCAGGTGAGTTGATTACTTATCCAAACAGAAGTGGAGGGAGGCACTGCATCTGGATGGCCGTGTGGACTGTGGGAAAGCCAAAAGTTGGACTGGAGGACCGGCCGGCGGTGGGGAGGCTTGTCTTCGTGCAGTGGCAACGGCAACAGACGGAGGCAGAGGCGTGGGTGAAGGCAGGCAATCCAGATGCGCTGCATGGGCTACAGGAAAGTTAACAGTCAGTAGGCTGGAGTGGGCAGGCCAAGGGAGGCTCGTCTTCACATCGCTTGGCTTGCCTGCAGGATGTCAGGATCATCTGTCTTCCGCCCTGCGCCTCTGCCTCAGTCTGCTGCCAGTGGCGCCATGCGAAGCCCAGCCAATTGACTCGGCTTTCCCGTGGGGTGTTCGGATTGCCTGCTTCTCTCTCACCTCTGTATATCATCTGCTTAGACAGGGAATCAACTCATCTGTGCTGCACAGCCCCAGAGTGCGCCAACCAAGGAATCGTCAGACTGCAGCTGCTGCTGGATACCATCAGTCCCCGCACGCTTGCTGCCTCTTGTGCACATGCCAGGGGCAGGGCTCCCAGCCGGACTGATAACCCTGAAATTGTGTTTCCCCGAAAATAAGCCCTAGTGCTTATTTTGGAGCCCCCCCCCCCAAATATAAAACCGGGTCTTATTTTCTGGGAAACACTGTAGGTGGCTATTAGATTATGGATGGGGAAAAAACTAACACAAAAGCAAATTATTCTGGATTCAAGCACTTTATATTTCTGGAGATTCACTAGGAAATGCACTTTCCTATACAAATTTTGGGCATAATTTGGGAGTCCTCATGCTACCTTTACTCAACAAGCAACTGAAAGCAGAGCTTGAAGAATGTTTGCATAGATGCATCTGTTGCATAATCAGGATGTCTTTCTCCAAGTCATTCATGACTTAGTCACCTCTCACTTGGACTACTTTACAAGAGCTTAGTCCAAAATGCAGTGGCATAAATTTATTTAATGTATTTATATATCGCATTTACATTCCACTGGGTGGTGGGTTCTACTTACCTCTGCCACTGGTTTGCAATGGGAGCAGATGTGCATATTGTTCATGATGACATCTGGGCAGGTGGGCAGAGCCTCCCGCCACCGTTACTACCAGTTCGTAAGAACCAGACCGAACCAGGAGCAACCCACCACTAATCCCACTGCAGTTGTATGCAGAGTCTGGTCTCTGGTTACCTGCTGGTTTCTGGTTGCAGTTCAAGATATTGGCTATTATTTGTAAAGCTCTGCATGACTTGGGGCCTAGAAACATACCGGACTGTCATTCTTCAATTAAGTGATGTCATATTATAAGACTTCAGAGACGAATCTGCTTTGTGGCTGCCTCTGCACCTGATAATAGCATTCTTCACAGAATTTGCATTGATCTTGGAGTAGATTGATTTGTGGACACTCTTCAAATATTGTCTTAATTTTGGTTGATTGTGAAGTTGTTTTGTTTCCCCAACATGCTTCCATGTTTCTTGTATTACTTTTTCCCTTGTTTGTTGTTTTAAATTGCATTCATTTAATGTTGTACATTACCTAGAGGCCCTATGATTAGGCAGCTTATAAGTAACTTGGTTGAATGAAACTGCCTGCCCTGATTTATGAATTATTTCACGTGAATGTGTTCCATGTTCTCCTTTTTCTGTTGTAGTGATCAGTGTGGATAAACTATCTGCTCCTTTTTTGGATGGATGGATGGATGTTTCTGAAAATGTAAATATAGACAGATTAGAGCAAAAACAGCCTTTTCTATTGACTCACCTCATTTATGGTGATTTGCAATTCCATGCAATAACTTAAATGACAAAATGAAAATATTAAATGCTGGAATTCTATGAGATTTTAATGTACTTGATTTCAGCAATTTTTTAAACTTTCTTTTTGCAGAGGGTTGTAGATACAATTTCAGAGCTACTACTTCATTTTAGGGATATTTTGAAATAATCTTTGAGCAATTTCTAAACCTTTCATTAATTAAGCTCCAAAATAAATTTATATTAGGCTCTCCATTACATGTTGCTGGTATCTGAAGTAGAAGAAACTGAAATCTTCAAGATTTGTCTGGAGTATTGGAATCATCTGGCTGCTGAATTATATAGAGAGAGTCCATTTTCAACATCAGCTTCTCCATTGCTATCAGGAACTCAGCATTTTGATGTTCCTCCCCGGAGACAACTTTATTTGCCTGTGCTGTCTAAGGTAATTGTAATCTCCAGTTTATTTATATTTTCTATAAGTATGTAAGAGTTTACTGCAGTACCATGCTATGACTTAGTACTGTGAGTTCCTGGAGATACATGTCCAGAAACTGGAGATATGTTATCTTGGACTCTAGATGGTGATTTGCTACTCCACTTGGATGTTGTGTACAATTTGAGGGTGCTTCTGGATTCCTAACTCTTACTTGAAGAGTATGTGATGCTGTGATCAGGGAAACCTTTATACAGCTGTGCTAATTACATTTTTTCCTGAATTGGGAGGACCTGCTCATAGTAATTCAAACTTTAGTCACTTCTCAATTGGATTATTGCAACATACTCTGTATGAGACTGTCCTTGAAAACCAGACAAGTTTCAGTTGTTGCAGAATGCAGTAGTGTAGGTAGTTACGGGATTTCATCATTACACTTAGCCCTTTTCCTTTGGAATAGTTACACTCGGTCTCCCCAATACTACAGTTGGCCACAACCCCATAGCTCTTTAAAAGGCAGCCGAGACTTGGATCTTTCCCTGGGGTTGGATCAAGATGAATAGAATTCCCAATCGAAAAGATACAATCTGTTTTAGTTCCAAATGTCATTTAATTGTTTTAGTTTGTTTTTATGATATACATTATTTGTCTTTATATTTTTATTTAATGATTCTGTACACTGCTCAGAGTCATGTTTGATAGCTGTATAAATGTTTGAAAACAATAACATTTAAAAGTGAGGTGTAAAAGAGAACCTGATGGGGTTGTAAGTGTGATAGTTGGGGTACACAGCCACCCACTGGTAAATGTTAAGGATTCCAGCTGTATGAGTTTTGTGCCACAGCAAATGAGCACATTTTTGGTTGCTTTCTGTAGGAATAATTTTTATCATTTTAAATGTACATCAAGTTTGTAATTTGTTTTTCAAATCTTGTATACTGTACTACAATAATCAACAATAAATTCTCAATCATTAGATAGCCTCTGCCTTATCTGGCCTATCAGTTAAATAGTAATGTGAAAAATCTGATTTACATAACTATGTTTTTTAAATATATATACCACATAGGTGCGATTATTGATGGTTAGCCGCATGGCAAAACCAGAAGAAGTACTTGTTGTAGAAAATGATCAAGGAGAAGTTGTTCGAGAATTTATGAAAGATACAGACTCTATCAACTTGTACAAGAACATGAGAGAAACACTAGGTAAATTATATTTGCATGATTATTACCTTTAATTATGCTTTGTTAAGAAAAAAATCCCCAAAACTAAAATGTGAAAATTTATACTATTACAGTTGATAGGAAGGGATAAATTGTTTTTCCATTGACAGCCACAAGCAAAGGCAGAGTATAAGTTATATTATTTTCATAAGCAAATTTATTTTAGCCATGATTCTGTAGACTGAATTTTTTGTTGCAGGTGCTTATAATTTTTATTAAAGTAATTGATTATAGTTTGCATTGGTCTCACTCAACTCTGTAAAAAACTAGCAAATTTTACAATTCACTCTAGCACTTCATTAAATGTTAGTGGAGAATGATATTCTGAATTCCTGGTAATATCACCTTAAATTATTTCTTCCAGTTTATCTTACCCATCTGGATTATGCAGATACTGAACGAATAATGACAGAGAAGCTTCACAATCAAGTAAATGGTACTGAATGGTCATGGAAAAATCTCAATACCCTGTGTTGGGCTATAGGTTCAATAAGTGGAGCAATGCATGAAGAAGATGAGAAGAGGTTTCTTGTAACAGTAATAAAGGTATAGTAATGTATACAGTCTTTAGTAGCTTCTCAGAGAACTTTATCTTTTATAAAAAGAAAATTAACCTCTTAAAACTATTTTGGGATTCGACTGGAAGTGTCGCGGCGAGCCAGTCGGGGAATTAGCAGGCACTGATGAGCTCCGTGAAAACCCAGACTGACAAACTGCTGCCGAGGGGTCTTCGGACCAGAACCGTCCTGTAGGGACGGGGAAGAAGGAGAGGCACCTCAGAAGACCAAGAGGAACAGGCAAGTTCCTCGAAGGTCAGAGGAAACTCTCCATGACTCAGCAGCGGGAGACAGCAGCCATTGCGGCTGTCACAAAGCTGTGGCAACCAGACTAAGCATTGAGCAGGATTGGTGAATGGAACAGAGTAGTTTGAAGCCAGTGACAGCCAACCCATGGTTGAAATAACAATAAGGGGGAAAAATTTAATTTTAAGACCCCTAGCGATAAAACAGCGGCTAATGAGCATGGGGAGAAGAAGATTTTGAAGTGCAATCTTAAAGGGACAAAAGTCAATTTTCCAATGGAAAATTGACTTTTGAACAAAATTATTTGGAAATAATTTGGAAAATTTTAAATAACTAGAAAAATTGCCCCAAGATTGGTTAAAGAATCGGAAAGAAATAAATAGATCCTTTTTTTCCCCTTCTTTTTCAAATTTCAAAAAAACAAAAGAGAATGGACAATAAGCCTTATAACAGAAGTGTTGAATAAATTTTTTTTAAAAAAGGAAAAAAGTGAGAAGAGCTGTTTAAATTCGGACTGGAGTATAAAACTAGTTTGATATTTTTAAAGCTAAAAAGAAAAAGAGAAGCTAAGTAAGATTGTTAATGTAGATTGAAGCAAAATGGATATTTGTTAGACAATCGGCAATTGTGGATTGCAGAGGGACACCTTCAGGAGTAAAAAGGAATCTGGCAACTTGGTCTTTGTTTTGGAAAATTGTGAACTTTACAGATAACAGCTGTGAGAACTTTTGGGGAGGATATCTTTATCTGCAAGCAGCTTGACTTTGGAAAAAAAAGAAAGGAATACAACGGAACTTTTAAAATCGGAATAATATTAACTCAAAAAGAATAAAAATAGAATAGAAATAGAAGTTAGAGAAATTATTAAATCGATGTACTTATGGAAAATGGAAATCAGAGAAATAACTACAATGCTACACAGAGGATTAAAATCTGAGGACACAAAAGCTGAGATGGAGCATACACAAGCGGACAAGGAAATGAAGGTGGAGAAGCAACACATAGAGGTTGAAAATAAAGAAGATAAAGACAATGTGATTAAATATGAAGAAGTAACTAAACATGTGGATAGTAATAATAAAAAGGAGGTTTTTAGAGATTACATTGGGATTAACAATGAAAAAAATAAAGAGGATGGAAAGAGACAAATAAGGAAGGGAGGATGGAAGAGAGAATATAAAGAATTTAAAAGATTACACTGGGATTTACAGTGAAAAGATAAAAAAGAGAGAAAAAGGGTGGAAAATAACAGGAAATATAGGGCAAAATAGAAGAGCTCAGGACTTTGAAATACAAAATGATAATACTGGGATAAATAGTGGGGTAAACAGTGGTGAAGCAAAAAAAGAAAAGGGGGAACAACAGGAAATATAGGGCAAAACAGGAGAGATCAGGATTTTAAGGCACAAAAGGAAAAAAGGGGAAAGAAAACGGTAAAAATGAAAAGGGAAAAAAATGAAAGGAATATGATGTATATGACTAGAATTGAAATATGAATTGTAGTAAGAAATAATGTTAATATGATGGTGAAAATTAATTGAAAAATAATTGGAATAATGAAATATTTTTAATGGTTTACGGTGGTGTGTGTACAAATGATTAAGTGATGATTTGGAATAATACAGGGGAAAGCTATATGATTACGGGATAATAGAATATTTTTAAATTCAACTAAGATTTTGGTTGAATTTATTAAGGAAATTATGTTATAAAATAAGTGGGTTTATTATTAATATAATAATTAAATAACTAACACCACATAATTTGATGATGGATATAAAAATTAGATGATAATGGGAAGGGGTTTAATATAGAATAGAAGGGAAAATGGAATTTGGTCAAAATTAGAGATGAAAATGAAGGGTAATATTGGTACAAAATAGATGAAAATAAATGTTATGGCAAAAAAGGAGGAAATTGTAATTTTAGTTGAAAGGACTAAAAATTGTTTAAATTTGTTAACCGGTCAAATATTCTGTTCAGCAAAATACATTGTATGTTTGTGTGTGTGTGTGTGTGTAAAAAATAAAAAAAACTTTACAAGAAGACAATTTTGCAAATACTATATTGAACTTCTAATAAGGCCTAAATCCTGAAAAGGTGGTATTTTCATGGAAGTCAAACACCAGCATTACAACTTCACTGGCAAACAGCATTTAGCCACTGCATTTAGTTCCTTAAATTGAAAGCGAAATAATGCTAAGCAAATTATGTGACTGATAGAGATGTTGCAAAGTTCACTAGTTGCAGCCATCTTATTGAAGTAAAGTTGTCTCATGCAGCAGTGGCAGTAATGATGTTCTCAGGCACAAATAATGTATAAGTGCACATTATTTGGATTTTTTTAAAAAAAAATCTTATTTATGAACAGCCACTAAACAACATAGCAGCTAAGCAAGGGTAGCTATATAGGATAGCCTTCTAAAAATTTCCTTCATTCCGTATTCATTATTCAGACACAAGCTGCTTGAAAGTGCATATTCTCTATTAAACATTTCAAACATTTCACTTGATGGGAACAAAACTGGGTGAGTCATTTTGATGGCTGCTCTTAAGTTTTTGGCTGTTTTGTGAGGCTTGTTCTTTCTGCTATTCTAGGAAGCAAGAACATTTTTATTCAAGCATCTATTTATGCTAAAGCTGGTACATTTATTAGGTTCAGTTGAATTTGTTTATTGCGGTGTTTTATTGGTGTGTTCTCACTGGTGTACATTATATTATGTCTGAAATCTTCAGTTAGTTAATTGGTATATTAATGAAATTTTCATAATGATGGACTTCTATTACTAGTCTACTCAGGAGAGGATTTGCCTTACTATATATTCTTCATTAGAGCTACATTAACTGGATCGGGGTATCAAGAAAAATGTCCTCACGTTTTGCATAATTACAGCATTTATTACAAGACGAGTCATGGGGTTTTTTTACAATCATTTGATTTCACTTATTTTACCTTATTTTTTATTTTATTTTTTTGCAATGCTGCTTTAAATTTTTTATCATAAATAAAAATGGAACTTTTTATGAACCTTGTGTTTCTGTAGGATCTTCTTGGACTCTGTGAGCAAAAAAGAGGAAAAGATAATAAAGCTATTATTGCATCAAATATAATGTACATAGTAGGACAATATCCAAGATTTTTGAGAGCTCACTGGAAATTTCTGAAGACTGTTGTCAACAAGCTATTTGAATTTATGCATGGTAACGTATCTGGAATTTAATTTGGATTGTGCAATAATAATGTTAAAACCAGTAACAATTACTGCTTTCCTATTAAATATCATAATAGATGGGTATATAAACAATTGGGAAATAGCTTCACAAAACATTCTTATATCGGCAACTATTTCTAATTTTTCTCTTTAGAAACTCATGATGGGGTCCAGGATATGGCTTGTGATACTTTTATTAAAATAGCGCAAAAATGTCGAAGGCACTTCGTTCAAGTTCAAGTTGGAGAAGTAATGCCATTCATTGATGAAATCCTGAACAATATTAACACAATTATTTGTGATCTTCAGCCACAGCAGGTAATACCAAGTTATAATATTGCAAAAATACGTAAAATAAGGGGATGTGCAAACATATGGGCATCAATAAGGCATTTTTTTTTTAATCTAGAATATACTTTTTGGATGTATTCTTTACTGAACAGTGCATCCATAGAAATCTAAGGTTTTAAACAAAAAAAGTGTAAGATTTGAAACTTGCAGCTTAATGGTTTTAGTGAAATTATTATTGAGTTCCAAACATTTTGAATTACATATTTTAGTATACTTTTTCTTCAATTAGGTGCATACTTTTTATGAAGCAGTTGGATATATGATTGGTGCTCAGACTGACCAGACAGTACAAGAGCATTTGATAGAGAAATATATGTTACTCCCTAATCAAGTATGGGACAGCATAATTCAACAAGCTACAAAAGTAAGAGTTCATAATATGTATACTCTTTGCAGGCATGATTATAATTTCAGAAAATGTTGATTTCTTGTGAAGATTAAGTTGGGTGTGATTTGTTTTTCTTTCAAGAAAAATTAAATGAATAGCAAGTATTTTATGGGAATTGTTTTATTATTGTGTATTGTGCACAATCAAAACAAAAAACTATTCTGTGCATTAAATAATATTGGGTGGTTCATCTCTGTACTAAAATATATATGTTACAAATATTTTTGTCTGTATACAAAATGAAATGGAACTGTTGCATTCAAGATTATTTATTTACCTATTTGTCATATTTAAATGGCCAACCATCTGACAAACAAGTTACTCTGAATGGTGTACATCAAAGCTAAAAACCATATATGCAAACAGGTATTATTACTAAAATTTTAAAATTATAAAAAGTACAAAAATAAAAAATACTAGATGAAAAGCAATATTAAACAATATTTCACCAGTCCCCTGGGGTCCCCAAGCCAGATGACACAACCAGGTCTTGGGGGAAGTCTGGAAATTTAAAAGGGATAAAGCTAGCCTCACACTGGAGAGAATAATATTCTATAATGCAGGGGCCACAGCAGAAAAGGCCTACAGCCTAGTACTAACTGAGTAAAGCTTCCTAGCCAGTGGGACCTGCAGCATGCCCCCTCTGCTGGATCTGTTAGGACAGGGAGAAGTAATTGGGGTAATTTGGTCCCATGCTGCATAGGGCTTTAAAGGTGAAAAACTGTATCTTGAATTGTTCCTAGAAACATACTAACTTTTATATACTATTAGATAAAGGACTGCTTTCCTTGCTAAATGCACAAATTTCTGTTTAACAGAATGTTGATATTCTTAAAGACTCTGAAACAGTTAAGCAGTTGGGGAGTATCCTGAAAACTAATGTGAGGGCATGTAAAGCTGTTGGCCATCCATTTGTGATTCAGCTTGGAAGAATCTACTTAGATATGCTGAATGTGTACAAGTGCCTAAGTGAAAACATTTCTGCAGCTATTCAAGCAAATGGTAAGAATGACTGCTTTAATTACAGTTAATATTTTACATCTTCTTACTTGGTTATTTATCATGTCAAACAAATGAACTAGACTTTGTAATGTAGAAGAGGAATCTAAAACAAATCACGGGATGATTGAGTAAAGGTAATAAGAGCAAGTTTAAAAGTGGTTTGTATTGTGGGTATGGTCTGCTTAATTTGTGATGGGTGAATAAGCTTTATTGACATGAATATGATCCCACCAGATGAATTGTTGCAGAACCTAAACAGCTTCATACATTGTAAAGATAAATGCTAAATATAAAATCATATTTTGATTATTTAAGACACATCAGCATAATGTCTTCATTGAAAATAGTACTTTAACCTAACAATAAAACCCTGGTTTAAGTTTGAAGCACCCAAACTCATTTGAGCATAAAAAAGGGAAAACAATTTTTTTCTGTACTTAGCAGCAAACCTGGGCCTAATTCCAAAAACCTATGAGTTGGATTCAAAATAAAATGAAATTGAAATTAAATTATTTAAATAATCTTCCCCTTCCATCCCACTATGACAGTAAAAGAATAAGTCTAGCAACCATTTTTAGTTCTCCAAGAACCCAGCACAAAGCTTTTCAGCTTATGTACTTAATCATAGCTAGGGTCAATGCAGACCCCCCCCCCCCAAAGAGGAATAAAGGAGGGGGGGGAATGTTGAAGATCATGGTACAATGTAGATGGAATAAAGAAAGATGGAAAACAATTGCTGAATAAGACAAAATTAAAATGTGTGTAAATAGATGTAAATAGTAAGAAAGGATCACTTCGAAGCAGCTGTAAAAAAGTGATATGTATATAAATGTTGTGTGTTTGTGTCTTGTTTTAATGTATTCAAAATAAAAAATTTTGGGTCAGAATGTACATGTTATAATAATCTGCTATAGATTTTCTGTAACTATAAAAATATGAGCTTGCTTGTTCGGTAATCATACCTTAGAGATCAAGGCCTGGGTCACCTGTGTTCTGCCAACATAATATATACATTATTATTATTATTATTATTATTATTATTATTATTATTATTATTATTATTATTAATTATATATTATATATTTATAATATTATATATTATTATAATTATTATTTCGTTCTGGATTTTCTTTTATATTCCTTAATTTATTGATTTTTGAAAAGCTGGGCTAAAACTTTCTAAATCAACTTGCTCCTCCAAGGCTATTCTTGATTTGTAATTGACCTTAAAACTCTTCCAGGTGAAATGGTAACAAAGCAACCTCTGATTAGAAGTATGAGAACAGTAAAAAGGGAAACTTTAAAACTCATTTCTGGTTGGGTGAGCAGATCTAATGATCCTCAGATGGTAAGTGCAATGACCTTAATAAACTAAACATAGAGGATGACATACACAATCTTGACTTAACATTAAACCTAATAAGAGATTTACCTTGACTTGAAAGGGAACCCCCTTTGAGTGTTAGACACTAGAATTGCAGTAGTAGCAGACACTAAAACCAGATGGGTAGTAGCTTAAACTTTTTTAAAAAAAATTTACCAAGGGAATTATTTCTGAAACCATGTTTAAATACAGTTAAAGCCAAACAAATAATTGAGATATGGTAGTGTTCAGCACTTCACCAACTGCTATGGTCTTGGTATGGAAAACAAGTCTCATCTGCATATCAACTATTAAAATATTTCCATGTTTATTCTGTTGGAACACATAACTCACTCAAAACATTCCAACAGAATGTTCCCAGTTGTGCTGCTTTGTTTGGCTCTTAGAACACTTTTTTTCCTTTATTGTCTCACCATCTTTCCCTGCTGAGAACAAATATTACAACTGCCTTTATGATGTTTTACTGGTGGGGAAAGGGATATCTTGATTTTAGACCATTGCATAGGGAAAGGGAAGTTTATTTCCTTTTCCCAATTCTTTTCCTTAAAAAATAAGACCCTCAGAAATAAAGCAAATGGAGGTGAGAAATAGAAATTTGTCTGAAACAGTTCATTACTTAAATCATTTTCACATTTTTTTCTCAATATTTTTATATGATTTAACACATTAGGCAAACAGGTCAAACTTTAGGAAATATTGGGTTAATTCTCTTTGTTGATTTTTTTTTTCTAGGTAGCTGAAAACTTTGTCCCACCTTTGCTGGATGCCGTTCTTATTGATTACCAGAGGAATGTTCCAGCTGCCAGAGAGCCAGAAGTGCTTAGTACAATGGCTATCATAGTAAACAAATTGGGGGGGCACATTACTGCTGAAATACCTCAGATATTTGATGCTGTCTTTGAATGCACGTTGAATATGATTAATAAGGTAATTCAGTGACTTTTAAACATTAAAAATAGCTATAGAGAGACAGCTTATAAACATTGGTCTGACTGATTTTCAGTAAAGGACAATGGTTTGTTTTTTTGTAGTGGAGCTGGAATTCTGTATTGGTTTCATTGTTTTCCAAATTTATTCCTAGATAGGCTAATTTCCCACAGCTTTTAAGAGAGTGATGGCACAACCAACTATAATATCGTATTTCCCCAAAAATAAGAAGTAAAATAGAAGTAAATAAGAAAATAAGCACGTGGCTTTATTTTCGGGGAAGACTTATTATTTTGGGACACATGGAGCAAGATAGGGCTCCTTTTGCCGTCTTACCTGATTTCCAGCTCTGCATTTAAATATTTTCGGGCCTCAGTAATCACTTTTTTTTCTCTATTTCCCCTTCATCCTGTCAATTTCATGTGTAATTTTATTATTTTCTATGTCCTTTACATCCTAATTTCATGTGTTTTTTCTATATTAACAGAATATGACATTGCATATTTTACATTATGACTACTCTCCTTAAAGTATTTTTTTGACTTTTCTGCTCATGGATTGGGCACACCCAGAGACTTTTTAAAACCCTACTTTGCAAGTGCAGAAGACTTCCTTCATATCTTTCTGCACTTATATTCTAACACTAATTAGAATTTCTAAATTTAATGATTCAGTTAATACGTTCTCAATCATTCAAGGATCTCTCAATTTCTGAAACCACTTACAATCACTTTCTATTCTTTGCACTAAGAACTGCTTCTCACAACCTTTGTTTCTTTTAAGTTCCTTTTCAAAATTCTAGTAAACATTTGGATCATCCCCCTCAATTCGAGGTGTATAGTTTGATGCCTCAAAATGATCTGATTAGTCCAAACAGCTTTGGTTGTGGCTTCCAATAACTCCAAAATCTCTTGCTAAATTATAACATTACACATCACTAAAGAGGAAAATGAACAAATACATAATTGGAAAGTAGTGTTAATTATTGAAAAATGAAATGAAATAAGGTATCATTTTTCAGTTTACAATTCTAAATGCCATCAGCCATGAATCTCTGCCTCGGTGTTTTATTGTAATTAAGCCAACATAAATGAGTTTTTTCATAAATAAATCCATGTAATTCTCTTTGGCGATAGTACAGATAGTCCTTGACCCTAGGACTGGTTGATTAATAACCATTTGAAATTAATAAAAACTTGGTTTGCACTTCTGACCACATGGTTCATTTAATGACCAGGGTGACTGACTCAATAGCTATCATAAACAGTCGTACAATCAAGGTCGACTCAGCCTTCCATCCTTTATAAAGTGGGTAAATTGAGGACCCAGTTTGTTGGGGGCAATAAGCTGACTTTGTATAAATATAAATATACAAAAGTATGAAGGCTATTGCTTAACGCATTGTAAGCCGCCCTGAGTCTCCGGAGGAGGGCGGCATATAAATCAAATTAAAAAAAAAAAAAGTTCAATCACGTGGTTCCCCAAGTTATGACTGCAATGATTTATAACCAAAATTCCTGTTCAGGTTGAGGTTATAAGTCAAGAGCTATTCATATATTCTGCCATTATCTTTCTATGGGATTTTTAAAAATTCTTCAGTGTAATCTATAGCATAAGAGTACTTAATTGGTCTTCAAGTACAAGCCAGACCTGTCCTGATTTAGATTTAGATCTAGAGTCAGTACTTCTATTTACTGCAGGTAATTTTTCTCTTTTTCCTGACCAAACTTTCCTTGGTTGGTTGGTTGCTTCTTTGCCCTTTGCCTCTTGAGAATCCAGACCTACGACAGGTATAAAGGGAAAAAGGTGCATTTTCTGCTCAGATTACAATAGAATTTATTACAGGTATCCATAGTTGGAACCAGAAGTTCTGTTGAAAAGTGATGTGGTTGTTAAGTGAATTGTGTTCAACTTTATTACCGTTTTGCTACAGTTATTAAACAGATCATTGCAGTTATTAAATGAATTTAGCTTCTGCTATTTACTTTGCTTGTCAGAAGCCTCATTGGAAGCTAGCAGATGGCAATTATGTGACCCCAAAATGCTGAAACACCCAGTTGCAAAGCACTCAAATTTTTACCATGGGGATATGACACTCCTAAGAGCAAGGACTAGTTGAATGTCACATTTTTCAGTGCCATTGTAACTGTGAACAGCGGATACATGAATGATTGTAAATTGAGAACTACTTGTATAAACTGAATAAGAGTTGCTAGATGGTCTAACTGGAATCTAAATTGGTAGGACTCAAGGCTTTGCAATTTGAACCAGTACACAGCTTATCCTTGAAATATCTAATGCCAGTGACAATATTCTTAAAGGTGACTGTCTTGACCAGGTGGATTTTGTAGCTAAGACATCTTTCCTTATATCTTAAACAATTTTCAAATAAAACTTGACCATAGGCTTCACCCTGCCTTCACATTGAAGTTAAAGAGAAAAGACAAATACTGCTATCATTTCCTGCCCTAATCTCTGTTTATAAGAGAAGAATTAGCATAATTGGAATGCAGAAGAGCAATGAATTTTACTTTGTACAGGATTTTAGAAACTGCAAAGGACTTGGGGATATTTTTGAGAATAACTACTTCAGCTTTCCAATTCACTTACAAAAGCTATCTGACGCACATCCCAATAGATACTTCAGAAATATTACTATTTATTAGAGATTGTGTACTTCAGAAAGTCTATGTGGTATGACACAATATACAAATGTATATTGATTTTATATTCCTGAATATTAGAGAACCATTCGTTTAGTGACTGTTTGAAGTTACAACGGCACTAAAAAGGGGATTTATGACAGTTTTTCACACTACCATTGCAGCATCCCATGGTTGTGTGATCAAAATTCGGACACTAGGCAAGTGGCTCATATTTACGACAGTTGCAATGTCCCATGGTCATGTGATCACCCTTTGTGGCCTTTTGACAAGCAAAGACAATGGAGAAGCCAGATTCACTTCACTTCAGATTCTGGGAAGACTGAACGCTACCACATGTTTATTGGACCCGTGTCCCTCCTGGTTGGTGCTGGCCTCCCGGGAGGTTACACGAGGCTGGCTCCAGGAGATTATAAACGCTTCTTTGAGCGAGGGTGCCCTACCGACCACCTTGAAGGAGGCGGTGGTGAGGCCCCTCCTCAAGAAGCCCTCCCTGGACCCAGCTGTTTTGGCAAATTATCGTCCAGTCTCCAACCTTCCCTTTCTAGCGAAGGTTGTTGAGAGTGTGGTGGCGTGGCAGCTCCCCCGGTACCTGGATGAAGCTGTCTATTTAGACCCGCTCCAGTCCGGCTTCAGGTCTGGTTACAGCACTGAAACGGCATTGGTCGCGTTGGTGGATGATCTCTGGAGGGCCCGGGGTAGGGGGTATTCCTCTATCCTGGTGTTGTTAGACCTCTCAGCGGCTTTTGATACCATCGACCATGGTATCATATTGCGCCGGTTGGAGGGATTGGAGGTGGGAGGCACCGTTTTACGGTGGTTCTCCTCCTACCTCTCCGACGGGTCGCAATCTGTGTTGACGGGGCAGCGGTCGACCCCGAGGTGCCTAGCGTGTGGGGTGCCACAAGGGTCGGTCCTCTTGCCCCTTCTGTTCAACATTTATGTAAAGCCGCTGGGTGAGATCATCCGTGGTTTTGGGGTGGAATTCCATCAGTACGCTGATGATACTCAGCTGTACATCTCCACCCCAGACCACCCCAACGATGCCGTGGAAGTGATGTCCCAGTGCCTTGAAGCTGTGCGGGTCTGGATGGGGAGAAACAGGCTTCGACTCAACCCCTCCAAGACCGAGTGGCTGTGGCTGCCGGCGTCCCGATATAGCCAACTGACTCCATCGTTGGTTATTGGGGGCGAATCATTGGCCCCCACGGAAAGGGTGCACAACTTGGGCGTCCTCCTGGACCCACGGCTGTCATTAGAGGATCATACGACAGCTGTGGCCAGGGGGGCTTTCTATCAGGTTCGCCTGATACGCCAGTTGCGGCCCTTTCTAGATCAGGACTCCCTACGCACAGTCACTCAGGCGCTCGTCACGTCTCGCTTGGACTACTGCAATGCTCTCTACATGGGGCTCCCCTTGGGATGCACCCGGAGGCTTCAGCTGGTACAAAATGCGGCCACACGGGGGATTATGGGAGCGACGGGGCGCTCCCACGTGACACCTCTCCTGCGTGAGCTGCATTGGTTGCTGGTTGACTTCCGGGTGCATTTCAAGGTGTTGGTAATCACCTTTAAAGCGCTCCATGGCTTAGGACCAGGTTACTTACGGGACCGCCTTCTGCCACCAATTGCCTCCCACCGGCCGGTTCGCTCCCACAGAGAGGGCCTCCTCAGGGTGCCGTCAGCCAGACAATGTCGGCTGGCGACCCCCAGGGGGAGAGCCTTCTCTGTGGTAGCCCCCACCCTCTGGAACGATCTTCCCCCAGAACTGAGAACAATTGCCGACCTCCGGACTTTTTGTCAGGCTCTGAAGACTTATCTCTTTCAACTTGCCGGAGTTGCCTGATCCCTTCTATTTTTAAAATTTTTTAGAGTTTTTATTCTGCTTTTTAAACTTTCAGCCTAATTTATATGTGTTTTAGTATGATTTTAACTTTTTTGTATTGGTTTTTAGTCGGCTGTTCACCGCCCTGAGTCCGTCAGGAGAAGGGCGATATATAAATTTAATTAATAAATAAATAAAATAAATAAAACCACTATGTTACTAACTTATCAACTGCTGTGATTCGCCTAACAATTTTGGTGAACAAGGTTGTAAAAGGGGGCAAAATTCATATAACTGTCTTGATTAGCAAAAGAAAGTTTGGGCTCAATTCTGGTTGTAAATTGAGGATTATCTGTACCAATTTCTTTTCAGGAAAGGCATTTAATTGCATTTTGAAAATTGGTACTTGTTTTTGATGAGTTTTAGAGGTTGAGATGTTTTTCTACCCTGGTCTGGGAATCGGGTCTTGTCTATTTCTCTGGAGAAGCATTTTAAAATTTGACTTGTGTACTTCATTAGTATCATAAAATGAAGAAGTTACCGTATATACCCGAGTATAAGACGGGTTTTTCAGCACATTTTTATGCTGAAAAAAGCCCCCACCCACCCACCCCCACCCTGGCTTATACTTGAGTAAGGGAAAAAATGCCTTTTTTCCTGCAACCCGTTTTGGCTTCCAGAGGCTGCAGGGAGGCTTGCTAAGGCCAAAAGGGGGCATGGGGGGGTGAGGTGCCCACACACACACACCGTTTTGGCTCCCAGGGGATGCAGGGAGGCTTGCTAAGGCCAAAAGGGGATGTGGGGGTGTCTAGCAAGACTCCTTGGAAGCAAAAATGGGCTGGGGGGGGACTTCAAGGAGAAAGAAACAAAGAAATCCTCACTGTTTAGGGAGATTCCCACGTGCACTGAGCTTGAGTTGATAGCTTATTGTAATAGCCTGGCTGCTAGCTATCCTTGCTCAGGCTAAGCTAATGAATAGTGGAGCTCTAAGAATGCCAGATGACAAGGAGAAAGGAAGGGAGAAAGAAAGAGAGACAGAGGGGAGGGAGGGGAGAGGAGGGTAAACCCTTTTACTCACACTTCATCTTCACTGTTGGGAATCCCTAAGTTCACTGAACTTGAGTTGAAAGCTTATTGTAAGTGCCTGCATTAGCTATCCTTGCTCAGGGTAAGCTACAAAACGTTTCAAAATGTCTGGCTTTTCTTCCTCCTACCAAAGACCTTCTGGGGTTCTTCACAGAAAGGGAGGGAGAAAGAAAGAGAAAGAGAGAAGAAAGAAAGAGACAAAGAAAGAAAGGGGAAAAAAAGGAAGGGAGAAAGAGAGAGAATGCAGGTATCTCTTAACAGAGGCTTGAACTTGCCTGAAATTAGATCAAGCCCTACATCACTTAACCTGATGTATCAGATTAAATTGTTATTGAATTATTTTTGGTATATATACTACATTCTCTTGTGTAATTTAGTTATAGTGTAGTTTACATTTGCACTTACAGAGCTAGTTTACTGTTTTTCTTTGAAATAAATATTCAAAAACATTTATTTATTTATTTATTTATTTATTATTTCAATTTATAAACCGCCCTTCTCCTTGCGGACTCAGGGCGGTGAACAGCCAGAATAAAACATGGTACACAAAAGTTAAAACAATTAAAAATTATTAAATATTATTTGGCCAAGAATTAAAACAACCCAATTTAAAATCAAATTCAAATTTAAAAATGGAGGATGGGATCAGGCTAGCCCAGCTCAATGGAATAAATGGGTTTTAAGGGCCCGACGAAAGGTCCGGAGATCTGGAATCCTGCGTATCTCCGGGGGTAGGTCATTCCAGAGGACGGGCGCCGCCACAGAGAAGGCTCTCCCCCTGGGGGTCGCCAGCCGACACTGTCTGGCCGACGGCACCCGGAGGAGGCCCTCTCTGTGCGAGCGTACTGGCCGGTGGGAGGCTATTGGCGGCAGAAGGCGATCCCGCAAGTACCCAGGTCCTAAGCCATGGAGCGCTTTAAAGGTGGTCACCAACACCTTGAAGCGCACCCGGAAGACCACCGGGAGCCAGTGCAGCTCACGCAGGAGAGGTGTCACGTGGGAGCGACGTGGCGCGGCCGCATTCTGGACCAGTTGGAGCCTCCGGGTGCACCTCAAGGGGAGCCCCATGTAGAGAGCGTTGCAGTAGTCCAAGCGGGAAGTCACGAGAGCATGGGTGACTGTGCGTAGGGAGTCCCGATCTAGAAAGGGACACAACTGGCGTATCAGGCAAACCTGATAAAAAGCCCCCTGGCCACGGCCGTCATGTGTTCTTCTAAAGACAGCCGTGCGTCCAGGAGGACGCCCAAGTTGCGAGCCCTCTCCGTGGGGGCCATTGTCTCGCCCCCAATAGTCAGCGATGGCGTCAGCTGGCTATATCGGGACGCCGGCAGCCACAGCCACTCAGTCTTGGAGGGGTTTAGTTGGAGCCTGTTTCTCCCCATCCAGACCTGCACAGCTTCCAGACACCGGGACATCACTTCAACGGCATCGTTGGGGTGGCCTGGGGTGGAGATGTACAGCTGGATGTCGTCAGCGTACTGATGGAACTCCACACCAAAGCCACGGATGATCTCACCCAGCGGCTTTACATAAATGTTGAACAGAAGGGGCGAGAGGACCGACCCCTGCGGCACCCCACAAACAAGGCGCCTCGGAGTCGACCGCTGCCCCCCTGTCAACACAGATTGCGACCAGTCAGAGAGATCAGAGGAGAACCACCGTAGAACGGTGCCCCCCACCCCCAATCCCTCCAACCGGCGCAACATGATACCATGGTCGATGGTATCAAAAGCCGCTGAGAGATCTAATAGGACCAGGATAGAGGAACATCCCCTATCCCCTATTTAACCTAGTGATGCTTCAGTTAATCTAATTTTATTGGTATCTATTTTTATTTTGAAATTTACCAGTAGCTGCTGCATTTCCTATCCTAGGCTTATACTCGAGTCAATAAGTTTTCCCAGGGTGGTGGCCTTTTTGGGGGAGGGGGTGGTGAAATTGGGTGCTTCGGCTTATATTCAAGTATATACTGTGCTTGTCTGACTCAGAATAAAAATTTACAAGTAAGGAAGTTTCTGGAACTGCATGTAAAAGTTTCTCTTTTCCCTTAGGATTTTGAAGAGTACCCTGAACACAGAACAAACTTTTTTTTATTACTACAAGCAGTAAACTCCCATTGCTTTCCAGCGTTCCTGGCCATTCCACCTGCACAGTTCAAGCTAGTATTGGATTCTATCATTTGGGCTTTCAAGCATACAATGAGAAATGTTGCAGATACAGGTGAATATGCTTTATCCTAATCTAAATGATTGATTTAGAAGCATGTAGATATGCAACTTTTTTTACATCTTATCTGTTCAAATATTGTCAAAATGTAATTACCAACAAACATTAACCTTTTAGAATGACTTTGCTTTTGTGTTTTTTTCCAGGCCTTCAGATCCTTTATACACTTTTACAAAACGTTGCACAAGAAGAAGCTGCTGCCCAGAGCTTTTATCAAACTTATTTCTGTGACATTCTTCAGCATATTTTTTCTGTTGTAACAGACACATCTCATACTGCTGGTAAGAGTTGAATTCTGACGTGGGAAAAATTCCGCTACAAATAGAACCTACATCAGTTACAAATATTAATTCTAATTTATATATTCTAACCAGGTTTGACGATGCATGCATCAATTCTTGCATACATGTTCAATTTAGTAGAAGAAGGAAAAATAAGTACTCCTTTAAACCCTGGAAATCCAGTAAACAACCAAATGTTTATTCAGGAGTATGTTGCTAATCTTCTTAAATCTGCATTTCCTCATCTACAAGAGTAAGTGCTTAATTTCCAAACACAAATTAGAATTTATATGCACGCAGCCATCATGTAAACTAATTCCTTTGACTTTTTCATTTGTGTTAGTGCACAGGTTAAACTGTTTGTAACAGGACTCTTCAGTTTAAATCAGGATATTCCTGCTTTCAAGGAACACCTTCGGGACTTCCTAGTACAAATAAAGGTATGTTTGATTTTATTAATTGTATTGGATTGTGTTTGCATAGGAAGGGGAGAAATTATTCATGCCCAGTGAACGTAATTGCCTGGTCAGATGGTAGACTTAAATTTTTGAAGCACTGAACTTTCTTCATACGTTTTGCAAATATTGTATCAGTAAATATAGCCATCTTCTATATTCCTGAGTTAGCCTGAGTTCTTAGATCCGTGATGGTGAACCTATGGCACGGGTGCCACAGGTGGCACATGGAGCCACCTCTGCAGGCACACGAGCTGTCGCCCTAGATCAGCTCCACTGCATATGCTGGCCAACTGACTGGTCTGCAGAGACACGTGTGCATGTGTGGGGGGATGGGACTGGGGGAGGTTGTGCACACATGTTCAGGAGGCCAAGGGGGTGTCGTGCACACATGCACGGGGGACCGGGGGGATATGGTGCACACACACCCAGCCACATTTTGGGCCTAGCAAGCCTCCGTGAAGCCTTCTGGGACCAAAAATGGGCCAGGGGAGCATACACATGTGTGGACGGGGGACCACGGGGGGTGGGGTAGTGAGGGTGGGTAACACACATGTGCAGGAGGGCAGGGGACCACGGGGGATACACATGTATGTGCAGGGGGGCAGGGCACATGGGAGGCATTGAATTATGAGTGTGGGCACGCTGGCATGCACTGTTGCACACGCGGGCGCTTTTGGACCTCGAGGAAAAAAAGGTTAGCCATCACTGTCTTAGATGGATCTTGTATTCATCATCTGACTTTGTATTATTTAGGTCAAGCAATAATGTTTCCACATACATGATGTGCATGGAGTATCTGAATATATTTGGTTCTTGTTAACATTTAGGTAAAGTTGGGGTTTCCTAGTGGTTAAGTAGCAGTTCAGAAAGTGATGAACTCTTCTTTGCTGGAGGTGTGAAATGAGTGGCTAGAAGTCTTCGAAAGTAATTTAATATAGTTGAGGTGTTCCAATAGTTGAGAATATATGTAATTCAAGATTGAACTGTTAGGTTGTTGGTATTCTTAAGTTAGATGTTTTAATTTCCAAGTTTGGCAACATCAGTAATTCATGGGAGAGTGGTGTTTGCTGTTTTATATATAATAGTTTATTCTGTTAGTTTTTGTTGGGGTTTGGTGTCTTCCTTGATGGTATCTTTATAAGGACATGGTTTCTTCCTTGACTGGCACTGTTTATTGCTTTTCTGCAATGTCTGTGGCTGGACCATTTATTTATTTCCTTGACTTTTTGGTTTATACCCAGTAAATAAAATAGTCTTTAAAGTTTGTCAAATCTATACCTAATCCAGTTTTTGTTTTGAGATTTTGGTTTGTAAGGGCTCCATATTCTACCATTCTGTCAGAATATTCCTCTGTTTCTAGCCCTGTGACTTAATAACAAACTGGATTTTTAAAAGAATAAGTGTATTAGTAACTATCCAGAGGGGCTGGATTAATATTTTATTTATTGGGTAGAGTAATATTTACCCAATTAATAAAATCAGATGAAATGCACTTTTTTCATACCTTGCAAAAAATTAATATGGAGCATCACAAGCTTCTTTTGCGTCTTACAAAATTATTTGTTTTAATATGAAAATATGTTACAGTATTAATGTTACCAGAGAACTCTCATCCTTTCAAAAACAACAACAACAACATGCAGGATAAAATATTAATGGTAATATATAATTGTGTTAGAAAAGCAGGCAAAGTCTTAGTGCAGAGTTCCCCAACCTTTTCAGCATTGTGGACTAGCCCAGGGGGATGGTTCTGTGTGTGTGGTGGGCAAGCACACAGCTCCCTTGGTGCAAAAACAGAGTGCGCACGACCACCCACTGCTCGCGCAAATGGGTATGTTGTGCGCTCACCCACTTCAGCGGCCTGTTTCTGAAAGGCTAAAGGACCGGAGGTTGGAGACCTCTGTCTTAGTGTCTGTTTCTAGGCTATTGGATAATTAATACAACTTACAGACTTCTGTACTGTTTCCGTAATAAGCCCAAAAATATTATGAGGTAGATCTCTTTCAAAGTATTATTATGTATATATTATGATATGGGAGATAGATTTTTCCTGTTGTTTTATACTATTTAACAGAGTTCCCATCTAGCCAAGGTATTCTCAGTTTTCATTGTTTTGGTCATTTCTCCCACAAATTTGGGGTGCATCCAAAATTCTTTTAGGAGTAGCAAGCATACCCTAATACAGGTAGTCCTCAACTTAAAACCATTTGTTTAATGACCAAAGTTACAATGGCACTGAAAAAAGTGGCTTCTGACTGTTTTTCACATGACCATTGCACCATCCCATGGCCACATGATCAAAATTCAGACACTTGTCAACTGGCATATATTTGCAGTGTCCCAAGGTCATGTGATCACCTTTTGCAACCTTCTGATAAGCAAAGTCATTGGGCAAGCCAGATTCACTTAATGACCATATTACTAACTTAACTGCAGTGATTTACTTAACAACTGTAACTGGAAAGGTCATAAAATGGGACAAAACTAATTTAAAACCATCTTGCTTAGCAACAGCTGGGTCATTCTCTTGGGCTATCACTTTTGTTTCCATTTTAAATGTCTTTGTCTTCTAATCCATACATTTTCTAAGCATTTTCAAGCAAGATAGTTTCACATCTCTCGTTCCTTCATTAACATCTTTTAAACATAGTCTATCCATAAAAGCAGGCATCACTATTAATATTATTGATATTGTGGTTATCAATTTATGGTCCCATTCTTTGAAGATCTTTAATATTTCAAATGTTATAGCATTTTATAACATTTATAGTCATTTTTGTAAATCCAATATTAATTAAAAACAAGAGCAGGTTTTCATTTTGGCGAGGGGAGTCGTTTCTAGTCCCTCTACTACCCAATAAAGTTTCTTCATCTCTGTTACAATTCACAGTAGACTTAAATAATTTTGGTTCCCACAAAAAGTTTGTTTTATATAGTTAGTTCCAAAAACTTACAGTAAAAGTTTTCAATGTTGCAAATTTGTCTGGACCTTTCATTTGTTTACAGGTAACCCTTGGTTAACAGTCACTCATTCAGCATCCATTTGATGTTACAATGATGTTAAATGGTGGCTCTTACGACTGGCCTTCAAAGTTCAAGCCATCCCAGCACTTTCACAATCACATGATCATAATCTGAGCGTTTAGCAACCAGCTCACATTTAAAACTGCTGCAGGTCCCACAATCAGGTGATCAAGATTTGCAACCTTCTCTGCCAGCTTTCCCAGCGGTGAAATGCACTTACGTTGTTACCGGTTCGGGAGTGTGAGCACGTGTGATCGTTATGCTCGCACACACCTCTTCTGCTCATGCGCAGAGGGTCAAAAATGAATCATAATGATGTCCCAGTCTCATAATGATGTCCCAGAGCCTCCTGCCACCTGCGCTACCGGTTTGTGCGAGCTGGATAAATCCAGCCAAGATTTCACCGCTGAGCTTTCCACAAACAAAGACAATGGGAGACGCAGCAGCAAAGGTTGCAGGTAGCTTAGATAAGTCTCCCCCACTAACTTCCTCCAGCTACCCACTGGCTTTGGTTGGAAGCCTGCAGGAAATTGTGAGGAGGTGCTCTGTTAATGAACCACAATCCTCACTAGATAGCAATGGGGACTGCAGTAGTTACAGTTGCTAAGTGATGCAGTCATATGACATACCACTTTACAACCATGTATTTAGCAACAGAAGTTCTGCTCCCAATTACAATTGTAACTCAAGGACTAACCTATATAATTCTTCAATTAAATACCTTATTTAGATTTTTAATAAATACTAAAAACATAAACAAGACTACTTCCAATTCTGATATGCTATGATTCTATGATAAAAAGGATCAATTCAGTCAGCTTTTGAAGATTTGGGATTAAAGGAAAGAATTTTAACATAAAATTTTATGTTGCCGATTTGCTTCCAGGTACAATTCAAGGTGTTGTTGTCACCTTTAAAGCCCTTCATGGCTTGAGGACAGGTTATCTGAGGGCCCGTTATCTTGCCAGTACCTGACCCATCAGAGCAGGGAGGCAGGGAATGTTGCGGGTCCCATCCCTGAGGGAGATGCACCTAGTGGGACCCAGAAGACGGGCCTTCTCTGTGGTGGCTCTCTCTGGAACATCATTCCCCCAGAGATTAGAATAGGCCCCACTCTAATACTGTTCCAGAAGGCACTGAAGACCTGGTTCTGCCAGCGGGGCTGGGGAACCCAGAGTGGGATGGAACCCATTAAATCTGCTGTTGCCGGGGCAGGAGGTGGGGGGTGATTTTGTTACATTGTACTATATTAATTTATTTGATTCTTTTTGTTAGTTTTTATTGTTTCAAATGTGGTTTTATATTCTGTAAGCCGCCTTGAGTCACCATGGGCAAATAGGCAACAATATAAATTCAATAAATAAAGAGGAACCAATTTAAAAAGGACTTGCTTTAAAGATATAATCTAAAATAATATTATGTTTAAATAAAATTTACTTCAGCATGATTTGAAGAGAAATGACTATGTTTAGTGCCTTTTAAATTATTTTTAGAAATTATTTGCTGTATGACTGGGTTTATAATTCCTAAATTATTTTATTTCCATAGGAATTTGCAGGTGAAGACACATCTGACTTATTCCTGGAAGAAAGAGAGACAGCTCTTCGACAGGCTCAGGAGGAAAAACACAAACTTCAGATGTCTGTCCCTGGCATCCTTAATCCACATGAAATTCCTGAGGAAATGTGTGATTAAAAAATAACCAGTTTTTCTGTTTTCTTTCTGTACAGCTGCTTTGTTGTAGAAGAAAACAGGGCTTGGATATTTGTTGACCAAAATGATGCCAATTTGTAAATTTAAGATGTCACCTAGTGGCCCTTTTTTCTTATGTGTTTTTGTATAAGAAATTTTCTGTGAAATATCCTTCCATTGTTTAAGCTTTTTGTTTTGGTCATCTTTATTTAGATTTGCATGAAGTTGAAAATTAAGGCATTTTAAAAATAAAACACTTCATGCCCATTTTGTGGCTAAGAGTAAAAAAAGGCAAAACATATAACTTGTAAAGTCTATTGCAAAATTAAACATTTTTCCAGTTAAAACACTTTTTTTTTCTTTTAATTAAGGATTATTTTCTAGTCTGTTCTGCAGTCTAGAAAAAGGGTAATAAAGAAATCCATCAAATTAATTGTTAGTAATAGGAAGATGAATGCTGCATCATCCGACATGAGCAGCTTTGGGGCTAAGTGATAAGGCTAGGCTACTGATATTTGCAAGTCATATGGCAAATTTGCAGCAAGATCATGTGCATATCATCCCATTGTAAAGCAACTTGGAAAAATATGGGAACACCGTACAGTTAGTTATTTTTACACAGTTCTTTTGTTTTTGTGTGTGTGCTGTCGCTTTGTCGACAACAGCTTTTTGTTTTCCTCAATGAGGAGTGTTGCTCATTTGTGAGCCTTCATTAACTCGAAGTGAAATGGTTAAAATATTTATCCTGTTAGAATAGGCTGCATCTTTTTAACAAGCTCATTAAAGAAGAACTCTGGCTTTTGAGATGACTTCTACTAATTTACATTGTTTACCATGCTGTAGTGCTTTAAGAACACTACTTAAAAAGCAAAATAAACTTGGTTTACATTTATTTTCCTTTTGTGGCTGTATTCTTTCATTGGAATGCTCTAATCATTGTGAAGAAAATTTCAATGTTGATCTGGAAGAACTGTAGAAACTATCATCTTGACTGATGGAATCCATTGTTCTGTCCCCGCTCCCAGGAATACACCCAATTCAGACAGTCGGAGGTGAAAATAAGCTGGCAGGCAACCAAGTAGTCTGATAAGAAGCTTGGCAGCAATCCCAGGAGCTGCGTGCCAAAACCTTTATTAACGTAACAGAAAAATACACATCACAAGTGTCCAGAATAGCCAAAGCTGAGATGCAGGAATATTTGTTTTTTGTCCGTCACAAAGGTGCAGGCTGACTTACTCTCTTTTATAGGCTGTGGGGTGTGGTCCAGTGAGTCAGCTAATCACAAGCACGCCGTGCCTTCTGTTGGGCACGTTTCTCCCTGCGTCGCTGGCGAGGATCCAGCCAGCACTTATCTCCCTCGTCGCTGTCCACCTGTGGCTGCGGGGATGTGCTTGGCTCTGGCCCTATCTCTTGCCCTTCGGTGTCCTCCAGGGGCATTGCCAGAGAGGAGGGTCCTGGAGAGGAAGGTCTTGCCAATTCCTCCCTTTCACTCTCGGAGTCCTCTCCTGACGATGACACAGGCTCAGGCAACGGAGCCACAACATCCATAGCATGGACTGGGACAACTGCACAGACCCTGAACCTGCCATTTGGATGTGGGACAAGTGGCCCCAGCCAACTGGATATGGGGATACCTCAGTGCCGCAGGACAACAAAGCAGGAAAGGGTAACATTCTGCATCAATCTATTATATGTAAACGTATCTCAGGGCTTGCAAGATGTCATGATTTTATATACATATTGAAAACAATTTTAAAAGATAAGAGTTTTAAAAATTGTAATGAAGTTTAATTCATTATGGAACTTCAGTAAGGTACATACAATACCTTACAGTGGGTTGCTACTGGTTCGCCCCAGTTTTGGTGAACCAGTAGCAGTTGCGACGGGAGGCTCCACCCACTCAGTGGTCATCAAATATGATCTGCGCATGTGCAGAAGTGGCACGCAAGCGAGTGAAGCGCAAGCAAGCAAACCAGTAGCAAAGGTAAGTGAAACCCGCCCCTGGGTACATGCTGCTCTAATTCTCAGAAAGAGCAGGAATCACTCAGCAGTGCTACTCTGCAGTGATTACCTGCTGATCAGGTAAATAAATCAGACACTTTTCACAGTCTTTTTGAAATAGATGCAAATTCACCCTGATTTGGCACTTCTCAAAACGCAACCTGGCAAGGGCCAAAAAAGAGGAAGATTCCTTCCTACAGGTGTATCACAAGCCATTCCTGTGCTGCTGGCTCGGCCCAAATTGTTTTTTACTTTGTGGCCTCCAAGATCACCACATACACGCAACAGATCCACTTTTCTCTTAGTGAGGAGACACTGTCAACCGGAAGTGTGGGCTGAGCAACATTTTTGTTCAAAAAGGCAGAATTGCAGAAAAGGCAGTCAAGAACGAGCGCTTCCAAGAAGGCAGGCACAGATTTTGGCTTTCAGTATTGATTACTGATACTTCCATGCTGCCTGCTATCTTCCGAAAAAAACGCTCTTTTCTCTATAAGGTTGGAGGACCCCAAATCTGGATTTGTTCTCTTTTAGGTAGATTTACAATTCAAACTTTAAATCCAAACAATACAAGTGAACAGTTGCTTGCTGTCACTGGCTTATAATATTCTATGGCTGAAGTTTTAGTCAAAGCACTTATTTATGTAGTCATTTATGTGTATTTTTAATCCCTCATGTTCATTATTAAAAATTATACCAGAGAGGATCTGTTTCATTTTAAAAAGAAAATAAATATAATTAATTAAACCTCATTACAATTTTAAAAACTACCTTTTAAAATCATTTTCAATATGTATCTAAAATTGCAAGTTCCAAAATATTTTTATGTATAATAAATTGCTGCAGATATTATACCTCCCCCCTTCGTTGTCCAGCTGCAGTGAGTAGTCTGTGTCTATTTGGCCAGGGCCATTGGTCCTGCATCCAGATGGCAGGGGCAACCCATCTGCACTGAATGGTCCTAACATGCCTCTGCTGGCACAGTTGGGGTGGACCCATCCCATTTGTCTCTATTTTGCCTGGTTGGACAGCAAGCCACTCCTATCTGAAGGAATTATATAGGAAAGAGGACTTTCAGTCAATACTAAAGCATAATGCCTCCGTTTAGACTATAATGTCTTATTTATTTTGATCCTTCAAAAGAAATGCCTATTCCCTAGATAAGAATGTAGAATGAAAAGATTCTTCATCCACATTACTAATGTAAATGTATATTTACTACTAATAAAACTATGGTAGCATTTTACCGTAGTCTCACAATTTTTCAAATTGGTCCTGTTAATATTTTATGGATCAAAGGAACTGAGAACATGCAGTATTTTAAGTATTTTCTTCGATACCATAAATCTGCACACCCAAAGAGGAAAATTCTGAGGAGCTAGATTTCTCTTGCCTGTCCTTATTCACCTGACTTAATCTCAAAAATGGAAGAACTGAATCTGCGCTATCATTTCAGCCTGCAGTGAGGATTTACATGGTTGACATCTTCAAGAGATAGGTATTTATACAGTTAAAGCTGGCATGTTATAGAGAAAATGAGATCTTATTTGCCATGCTTTTTATATGGCCGGATTTTATTGTATAGGTAAAATTCCCATTTGAATCCTGAAAATACCGGTATATATCCAAATTGAGTTCCTTCTTGTAGTTTATTTATCCAGGAGGATCATGGAACATGTAAAATAAAGGAAACTTTATTTGGATCATTTTCAATCAGATTTCATACCTACGTGCAGTGCCAAAATGAAATTGATCCTACTTGTGGATGATGTCTGGTAGTGACACGAAGGTGTTGCATCCACGCTAACTCTTGATTTCAATGGTTTTGATTCCATCATTTGTTCATGATAGACTTTTGGGCCAGTTTTGGGATTCAGAATGGGAGATGCAGTTCTGCACCTGTTCTCTGGGGTTGATTCCAATTATTATTGGGCGGGAGGGGGGTCTAGTGCACAGCCTCTTCTATGTGGGATCTTTCCAGGCTCAATATTCTTCCCCAATCTTATTTGACATCTACCTGCAGCTCATAGGTGAGGTCATCCACTGCATAGGATAAACTATCAGTATACTGATGATTACCAGCTTTACATCTGTGCCCTTTGCCAACCTAGTGATGCCTCAGTTGAAGGTATACTTGAGAGAAGTGTGCGACAATTTGTTCTTTCCAAATTACACCTTCAACATGCTGCTTTTTACTCTCAAATATCAGGTTATACGAGAAGTAAAAATGTCCAATCTTCAAGTCTTGGAAATTCTATTGACTTCAAGGACACACTCATAGCTTTTCTACAATAGTTCTTATTTTATTTATTTATTTGTTTGTTTAAATTTGTTTAAATTTGTATACTGCCCTACTCCTAGAGGGACTCAGGGCGGTGAACAGCCAAAAATAAAAATACACTTTACATACAAAAGGTAAAAACTATTAAAAAATAGTTGCTTGCTTTTATTTTCTTTTAACTCCCCAGTTTGTCTACAGTCCTGATATTTCCTGGACCTGGACTAATTAGTCTTCAACTTCCAAGTCAACTTCCATCATCCAGACAATGCTACTTGCTGAGAGTAAACTAGGTACACTCCATAGTTGGATGTCTCCCGTTTGCCATTAATAATGAATACTCGTCCTGAGAGTTTCTTCTGATTCAGTGTGATGATAGCAACCTAAATAAATTCTATTTTGATAGGTAACTGAGTCACATATAAATCAACCAAATCACAAAATCTTTTTATGCCATTTAGTTTTCTCCCAAATTCACTCCAAAACAGGAAAAAAAGGCTAAGGACAACCATCGATCTCAATCTCAGCAAGGGACAGAATTAGACTGAAATCTTCCATTATCAAGCTGAAAACATAGCTCTGAATTTCACAAGTCTTGCCTTTCCTGTATAGTGCAAAGAAATTAATTACTTTTAGATGTTTTCATTACATTAGATCAGAAGAAACCTCTATGGTATGTACCCAGCATTTCAATCTAAATGGAATAATATATCATCAAATTAGAATACTGTCAACTCTTCTCTGCATTAATCACTAATACTGGATTGTAACAGTAAAGTACTATAGCAGTTATAATTTCAAGTCAAAAGATTTTTTTTACACAATCTACAAAATAGATGAGAGATGAGAGTTAATAACACATGCTGAGGACATCTGAAATTAGTACAGTGAGAACCAAAGAGACCTGTATTTTGTCTTCCTCCTAATTCAGTGGGTTTCAGATGTTAAACTTCAACTGCCATCATTCTCAACACCCAACTAACCAACATCACCACTGTTGGTTCAATGCATTCAGAGAGTGCTAATCTGAGTAAATATCGGTATTTGTAAAAATGGCCGTTACAGTACCTTAACAGATCAATTATGTTCAAGCATTTAATAGACTGGTTGTTACATTGCAGTCTGGTATAGTATACAGGTGGTCTTCAATGCTAGTAATTGGAACCAAAATTTCCATCGCTAAATGACATGATCATAAAATGAGATGTTGCAGCAATTACCAAAGTTGCTATTGTTAAGAGAATTACTAGTGGTCATTAACTTAAGATATCACATGGTCACTATTTATAGCCACCTGTTGGCTTCTCAATTGACTTTGCTTGTAAGAACCTGGAAAAGAAGGTTGCAAATGGCAATTATGTAATCGTGGGGCACAGCAACCAACATAAGTACAAGGGCCAGTTATACCTATCACGATCACTTTAAACAGTTGCTGGCAGAATGGTCATTAAGCAGAGACCACCTGCATTCAACAGCCATATCTAAGTAATGGAAAGTTACAAAAAACAAACATTGAAATACATTGACTAGAGCTATGGTGGTGCAGTGGTTAGAATGCAGTACTGCAGGCTAACTCACTGCTCGCTCCAGGAGTTCAATTCTGAAAGGCTCAAAGTTGACTCAGCCTTCCAGCCTTCTGAGGTTGATAAAATGAAGACCCAGATTGTTGGGGGCAAGATACTGACTCTGTAAACTGCTTAGAGACGGCTGTAAAGCACTATGAAGCTGTACATAAGTGCTATTGCTAAGTGCTATTTATAAATTGGTTTATGATTTATGTTGTTGAGAGTTATATTAGTGGAATCAGTGGCGGATTAAGGCTCAATGGTGCCCTAAGCACTGACAAATCTTGGTGCCCCCCTCCTTTCAATGAAGAACCAATCTTCATTGGGGGTTTTTTCTTTCTCAATTTTGTGGTGCCCTCTTTGGCCTGGTGCCCTAAGCACATGCTTAGTCTGCTTAATAGTTAATACACCACTGAGTGGAATCCAAAAAAACAGCAATTAATTTAAAAGGTGACTAAATGACTAGATAGGGCATTCATACATAGCTCTACTTCAAGTGCCATACTGGTCCTGTCCTGGGCAGGTATGTTAATTAATGATCTGATCATATGTTTATAACATCTTTATTAATGAGCTCATGTGATCATTCTTATGCAAAATTATCAGCAAATTATATAAAAATAAAAGGACTGACCACCAATTTTAGTAGACAAAGATTTTAAAAGCTCTAGGCAGGCTTGAGTAGTAGGACAATATTAACAGGGTGACATTTAGTAGGGGAAAACAATGTTTTGCATTTTGAAGATGAAAACAAAAATGAAAAACATAAATATAAAATGGAGGACTGCCTTGGCAGTAGTACACGTGAAAAGGACCTGGGTGTTCCAATACATCAAAAGAGGAACATAAGCTAACAATATGATGCAGCTGTTAGAAAGGCAAATGTTATTTTGGGATGTATTAACAGATGAATAGAGTTCAGATCATAAGAAGCAATTATGTCACTCTACTTCTCTATAGTCAGGCCCATTTAGAATATTATTTCCAGTTCTAGCCATTGCAGTGACAAACTGGAGCAGGGTTAGAAGAGAAGAGCTATCAAAATTGTGTGCAAGTACTGAAAACCAAGTCTTATGAGGACTAGTTAAAAGAACTGAATATGTTTAGCCTTCTACATGATAGAAAAATACTAAATATTTAAAGGATTGTCTCATAGAAGAGGAAATTGAATTGATTTCTAGGGCATGGATGACAGGACCAAGACCAGAACTAATTCACTGAAATGTAGGGAACTAGATTCAAGTTAGGATTAAGAACTATCAGAGCACCAATTTGTTGTATTGATTAAGGCATCAGGTCAGAAACTGGAAAACCATGAGTTCTAATCCTGTCTTAGGTATGAAATCAGTCTCTCTCAGCCCTAGGAAGAAAGCAATGGCAATTGGCAAAACACTTTTGAAATTTTGTCAACAAATCTGCAACACTTTGTCCAGGCAATTGCCAGGAATTAATGCTGACAAGAAGGCACCAACAAGAAAAAAACCTGTTAACCAGTGGAATAGCTTGCCATATAAAGTAATATGTTTGAAGACTTAACTTGAAGTCTTCAAGCCATGACTGGTCCATAAAAAATGTGGTAGCAAATCCTGCACTGAGCAGAGTATTAAACCTATGTTCCGTGACTCTGATGGTGAACCCATGACACTTATAATTACTTAAAACAAGTGGATAGGAAAGATGGCGCATTCCAATTTCTACACTTTATATTACTCAAGTTTTCAAAAACTTCAGGTTCAGCATTAAGTAGTTCACATTAAAGTAATACCTAGATTTTTGATGTAATACAAGTAACTAGCAAACAGTCATTAGTAAAGGGAAGTAAAGTCAAGTACCTAATTACTATTGGGAAATTTGTCACAAAATGTTTAAAACAGGACTGTCAAACTCCCTGGCCACGGGCCCGATGTGTCAACACGCTGGCCACGTCCATGCCCAGTTTAGCGAAGGGGGAAAAAGTCCTGATACATCACATGACAACATGAGTTTGACACTCCTGGTTTAAAAGGTTGATATAATTTTATTTCCTTGGGTAGGTCTTTGAGGGTGCGTTTATACAGCTGTTCTTGATATGCAGCTTCTTCTCTCCTTAAGCAACTGAAGGGGAAAATATCTTCAATCTGCATCTTCAATTCCTCTCTGTGTTGTATAAAGAAATAAAGTTCAAGTGGCAGCAACTCCACAATGACTGAATAACGAAATATAACCCACTAAAAACAAATCTTTTTTTATTGTTTCCTGCATTTTTTAAACATTTAAAACTTACTCCTGAATCCAAGATTGCTGCAGAAATCTATCTGGATATGACTAAAACAAGTGGCCCCATCTAGAGATCAAACTGATATCCTTTTGAAGGCAAAACTTATATCTGCTTCAACTGAATATAAATATCCAAAGTTAATTCTCAATTTCTAACTTTTCCAAGCCAAGACTGAGTTCTTTGGGCCATTCTGACTTATGTGTATCTAGGAATACTTTTCTCAATAAACATATTTATCAATTTGTCAATTTGTTGTTACTCATCTTAACTGTAGCTGCCGTTACAGACCAATTGATAGCACCCAGTCTACATAATATTAGCTGAAAAACAAGGTGGGTTGTTGTTAGCACATTGCTGATATTAACTGTAAAAATCCCAGCTGCTTGCCAGGAACTATTTCTTTTATTTGCCCTGGAACATCTGAAAAAGTGACAGTGGCTTCTCTGCTATTGACCAAAATAAAATTGTTGATTGCTTGTTTGTTATGATGTCGATTTCCCAGTGAATTTGATTGAAATTATTGAAAGGTGGGGTATATTTGATTGAAAGGTAGAATATAGATCTTTACTTCCCTTCCCCCATGAAATGTTTTCTACCTAGGTCCTCGTTGGTCAGTAGTCTGCCAAATGCAGAGCTTGCCTTGGTAATTCTGCAATTGATCTCAATGTCAATTGTCACTGCACAGGAGAGGGTGCTTCCAAGATATGTAAATTGGTCCACTGCTTTCAGCTTTTGTTCCTTCACTGTGATGATGGGCTCTTGGTGTTGGGCATTCGGATCTGGCTGCTACATAACTTCGGTCTTCTTTGTGTTGATGAGGAGGCTGAAGTCACATGCTGCTGCAAATTTGTCCATCCTGGCTTGCATTTCCTGCTCTGATCCAGCATACAGGGCACAGTCGTCAGCAAAAAGGAGGTCTTGTAGTATAGTCTCCTTTATCTTGGTGACAGCCTGGAGTCTTCGCAGGTTGAACAGTTTCCCACCAGTCCTGTATCTCAGGCTGATTCCCAAGGAACTATTCTGGAAAGCATCTGACAGCATGGCTGAAAACATTAAGTTGAATAGGGTCAGTGCAAGTATGCAGCCTTGCTTGACACCGTTTGTGACAGGAAAGGCCTCTGAAGCTTCTCCGTCGTCCAGGACACGAGCCATCATGCTGTCATGGAACTGACATACTATCAGGATGAATCTATCAGGGCACCCAAACTTCAACATGATACACCACAGACCTTCGTGACTGATAGTGTCAAAAGCCTTAGTGAGATCCACGAGGGTGGTGTACAAGTCACAACTCTGCTCTTGACACTTCTTGTGGAGCCATCAGGCTGCACAGATCATGTCCACAGTGCCACGCTCTTTGCGAAAACCGCACTGTGTCTCAGGTAATAAACCCTGTTCCAGTCAGGCGGTTCAGCAACACTCATGCAAGGATCTTGTCTATGATGGAAAGCAGTGATATTCTTTATGATTATCGCAGACTTGTTGATTCCCTTTCCTCTTGTAGAGGTGTACAATGGACACGTCTTTCAGTTCCTGAGGAATGGATCCTTGATTGCAGAAGGACTGGAACAGCTGAGTAAGTTTGTCAACAAGCACTGCACCACCATCCTTATAGACTTCTGCTAGGATCACATCAGATCCTGGGGCCTTATCACTGGACAGCTGGCTGATGGCCTGTAAAGTTTCAGTCTTTGATGGTGAGGTGTCCAGGCTATAGTTGATATCTGCCTGGGGCATTCTGTCAGTCGCCTCGTTGTTGATGGAAGATGGGTGGTTCAGTACACATTGGAAGTGCTCAACCTAATGCTGTAGAATCAGTCTTCTCAATAATGAGAGTTGCACCATCTGAGTCCAGTAGAGGGGAGCTCCCTGAGGGCTGAGATCCATACAAGGATCTAAGAACTTCATAGACTAGCTGAACTGTAATAGTCCCAGTTCTTTGCCTATGTCTAATATTGTTCCTTAACCAGAAAAAAGACAGTTTTCAGTGAAACTAATTGTAATAAAAGGTAAGCAAAGGGCCTTAATTCTTGTTCCTGGTGATTTCTGCTTCTTTCTGGAATTTCTAGGGAACATAAGTCTGTTGAATCAGTGTAGCTTATTTCAGTATATATAGACCTTGGCAAATCAATCATTTGTATTGTCATCACCTCACTATCTTTCTCCTTTACTATTTTTTCTTCTTCTCTCAATAGGCTCATGTTGTTTTTCTGTATCTTTAAAGAAATCCTCCTAATTTTTCAAAAATGTTGTATTTATTTACATGACCTTACAGGAGGGGGTAAGTTAGTGGTGGAATTCACATTTTTTTACTACCGGTTCTGTGGGCGTGTCTTGGTGGGCATGTCTTGGTGGGCGTGGCAGGGGAAGGATACTGCAAAACATCCATTCCCACTGTCAGCCTCTCAAGTTGCATTTCATTCAGGGCTGACATAGTAAAGGGGGGGCTAAATTCCTGTGGGATTAGTAAGAGAGACTGCAGAAAAATGATTAGAGGATGACCAATAGAATAAGGGAGCAAGCCAGGAAAGGGAGGGATTTTGGAGCAGAGGTCATTTCCTGGCTGCATAAGAGTCCGTGAGGACGTTGTTCTAACAAATAAAAGTTTTTTTTTCTTTATTATCAAAATGTGAGAGGCATGTTATTTCTTTTTAGACAACTCCAACCCGGACAGACAGCCAGGAAAAATCCCTCTCTTCAAAAACTTTTCTTCTAAAAATATTTATGCATTCCTAAGCTACTCCACGCCGACATTGGCAGATCTCCAGATGTCTCTGAACATGGCATTATCCAAGGCCATGGAAGAAAGCCAACCCCCTCCACCAGAGGTTTGCCTCAGAAAAGGAAAAAATTATGATGCCTTTTGCTGGACTCTCACCAAGTGCCAGATAACGGGGGAAGGTTCAATGGCTCTCCAAATGGCAGCATAGCCCCCCACACACACACACAAGAAAAAAAAAAGATGAGAGAAGAAAGCTCCAAAATGCACTCAGGGCTTCCCTCCCTGCTCAGCAAGCAACCCAGCCCAGCCACGGCATCACCCCCCTGCACCCAAATGGGAGATGATGAAGAAGCCCAAGGGCACCGTGGGCAGGCTCACAGACCCCCGCAATGGGAGGAGTGGCCACCGAGGGTGGAACCACCCTGATTCAGAGGGAAATTCGATGGGGATCCGGACCTGCTAGCTCAATTTCTCGATGCAGCTGAGATTTACATCGAGCGCTACGCACACCTTTCCCCTTTCCCCAGGGCCCTGGTCAGTGCCATCGCAGAAGGTCTGGAGGGAGAAGCAAGGAGCTGGTCAGCGGCCCAGTACAAATACAGGGCCCCCCAACTGCAAGATGCAGATGGTTTCTTACCACTGCTACGAGCCCGCTTCGAAGAAACAGGGGACGATCCCTATGTAGAAGATGAGCTCAGGCACCTAATGCAGAGGGGGAAGCCTATCCAAGAACATATCTATGAGTTCAGGAAAGTTGTTGGGACTTTACCTCCTTTGCCTGAATGACTGCTAGTATACTTCTTTAGAACAAGCTTAGATAAGCAAATCACCCAAGTGACCGCTTATCGAGATATTCCGAACCGACTGTCTGACTGGTTCTGGATAGCAACGCAAGTCGAGAGAGGGCTACGTGCCAACAACATGCTAAAACAACCACAGGCAAAGGAGAAAACCCAGCTGGACCAGGAACTGTCTGCCAGACCAGAAACTACAGCATCACGGGCCACCCAGAGGCCATCCACCCCATGGAGTCCACTGAGGTGTTACAGATGTGGGGGAGTTGGGCATTTAGCAGTGGCGTGTGGAACCCCGGGGCCAAAAACAGAGCCCCCGGCCAAGGCACGACCGGAACGAGGGCCCACGCACACCACCAAGGCACCATTAAGACTTTCCCCGACTGCAGAAGTTTTTGCCCATCTGACTGAAAATAGGGGGAGCTCAGACGATGCGAATTGACCCCCCAAACTGTATGATGGTGATGACGATGGTGAAAACGACCCAATGGTGAGCGCACCCATCCACCCTTTTCTTTTCCCCATACGCCTAACAGCCCCAAAAACAGGTACCCAAGGGACTTTCCAAGCCCTAGTAGATTCGGGTTGCACGAGATGCCTGATTAACCTACCCACAGTCCTAAAACTGGGGATCCGGGCAAAAAGGCTCAGCCACCCAATCCGTTTTCAGCAACTTGATGGATCCCTACTAGGGGGGGCGGATGCCACACATTTGACCGAGCCAGTGAAGCTGGAGCTAGCGGATCACTGGGAAATGATTCAGTTCATAATAGCCCCCAAGATGACCAACCCAGTCATACTGGGACTCTCCTGGCTGGACAAGTAGGGCCCCACCATCTGGTGGCAAGAAGGGACCCGCAGACTGAAGATAGCTAGGGGGCCCCACCCCCTGCCGCCACAACCAGAGAAAACGGCCCCTCCTCCCATCCAAGGGGTCCAACCCCTCCCTCTAGAGGGACAAAAGACACCTCCAACACAGGCACCCAAACCGCCCTGTAAAGGGACAACAGAGCAACTGGCGGCTACCTCCAGCCCCTCCCATGGCCCGGACCAGATCCCAAAAGAGTACCAAGACTTGGCAGAAGTATTTAGCGAGACCGAGTGTGACGTACTACCACCCCACCGCGATGCCGATTGCGCTATCGAAATCATTCCTGGCTCGAAACTACCAAAACCTAAATTGTACGCCATGACACCCCATGAAATGCAAGAACTGCGAAAGTACATAGACAAGAACCTACAAAGGGGTTTTATCGAACCAGCCAAACCATGGGTAGCGGCACCAGTTTTCTTCAGGGAGAAGAAAGACGGCTCCATGCGTCTGATGGTTGATTTTTGCAGGATAAACTGTGTCTGCGTGCACAACTTATACCCCCTCCCCCTCATGAAAGACATGCTAGCTCACTTGGCCAAAGGGAAGGTTTTTACCAAACTAGACCTTCATGAAGCCTACTATCACATAAGCATCAAGGAAGGAGACGAGTGGAAGACAGCATTCAACTGCCCCCTAGGAAGTTTTCAATTTAAAGTGATGCCTTTCGGACTACAGGGAGCACCGGCGGTGTTCATGCAACTGATAAATTAAGTTCTACATGATCACCTTTATAAGGGGGTCCTCGTCTACCTGGATGACATTCTCATTTACATGGAAACCATAGACGAACACATACCCCTCGTCCACCAGGTGCTCGAAAAACTGCTGAAAGCGAACCTCTATGTCAAACTGTCGAAATGCGAGTTCCACCAGTCACGGCTAGACTACTTAGGCTACCGAGTGTCCAATGAGGGGATAGAAATGGACCCAGCCAAAGTACAATCAGTCCTTGACTGGTGACCCACATGCACCCGCAGACAACTACAAAGCTTCTTGGGGTTCGCGAACTTCTACAGACAATTTATCCCCTCTTTTGCAAAAATTGCCAAACCTCTAACCGACCTCCTAAAAACAGGGAGTCCAGCAACAAAACCTCACCCAGGACAGTCTCTACAGTGGAGCCCGGCCTGCCTACAAGCCTTCGAGACACTAAAAGAAATGTTTGCAAAAGAACCAGTCTTGAAACATCCTGACCCCAACCAGTCTTTCGTCATCCAAACAGATGCCAGCGACGTGGCAGTGGGAGCGGTTCTACTCCAAAAGAACAGCCAAGGGAACCTTCAGCCCTGTGCTTACACTTCCCGCAAATTCACCAACACAGAGAGACGCTGGGCAGCATGGGAAAAGGAAGTGTTTGCAGTGAGGTGGGCACTGTTGACCAGGCGACATCTGCTAGAAGGAAACCAGACACCGTTCGAGGTTTGGACTGACCATAAAAACCTGGAGGCCCTTAGGACCCCACGGAAATTATCACCCAGACAAGTCCGATGGGCCCAATACTTCAATCGGTTCAACTTCGAGCTGAAACACATCCCAGGGGGGAAGAATTTTCTGGCTGATGCCCTCTCCCGAATGCCCCAGTACAACAGCGAATGGGAGCAGGTGATGAATGCCATCATCCCCTCGCCTCAAGGAGTGGGTCAAGTAACCACCAGATGGCAGCATCACGACCAGCAGGGCCAACCAGCAGGTGACCTGACGACATGGCTCAAAACAGAGACATTGGCGGACCCCTGGTTCCAAGACAATCAGCATCTTTTGACAAGGAGGGATGACGTAGCATGGAAAGGGATGAAACTTTACATCCCAGAGACTCTACGCACCCTAGTCCTCAAAAGGAGCCACGACGTTAGACCAGCAGGCCATTTTGTCTTTCTAAAGACTCTGCACTTAGTACAAAGACAATTTTGGTGGCCTCACATGAGGAAAGACGTGGACAGCTATGTGAAGAGCTGCACCATCTGTGCCACGATGAAAAACCGACCAGGAAAACCTCCTGGGTTACTGCAGCCAGTAGCTGAACCGACAAGACCATGGGAGGAGATTGCAATGGACTTTTTAGTAGAGCTGCCGAGGAGTGGCGGAAACACAGTGATCTGGACCATAATAGACTTATTCTCCAAGCAGGCACATTTCATACCCTGTAGTGGGCTACCCTCAGCCCGCCAATTGGCCAAGCTGTTTGTGAAACACATCTACCGCTTGCATGGAGTACCCAGAAGAATCATCTCCGACCGAGGTGTCCAGTTCACAGCGAAATTTTGGAGGGAATTCCTATGATCCATAAGATCATCCCAAGGTCTCAGCTCAGCATTTCACCTGAGCACCAATGGCGGGGCGGAGAGACTGAATGCCATGATAGAGCAGTACTTGAGGTGCTACATAGACTACCAACAGTCAAACTGGGCGGACCTCCTATCTTTTGCGGACGTCGCGTACAACAATGCTGTCCACAGTAGTACAGGACTAACCCCATTCAAGATAGTGAGCGGTATGAATTTTGTCCCCATGCCAGAGTATCCCAGGAAACCCCCTTCTTCAGTCAGCTTGAATGATTGGATGGCGATGCTAAGAGAATCCTGGGAGAATGTCAAGAAGGCATTAGACAAGGCGGCACAGGCCTATAAGAAGCAAGCAGATAAGCACCGAGCCCCTCAAAGACCGTTCCGAGTAGGAGAGAAGTCTACCTCTCCACCAAGTACTTGAGACTCAAACTCCCAACTAGGAAATTGGGCCCGAAATTTATAGGACCATTTCCTATAGTAAAAATAATCAACCCGGTCATGGTACAATTGCAGTTGCCCCGGTTACTAGGAAAGATACACCCCGTTTTTCACAGTAGTCTTCTGAAGCCTGTGGTGGGGTCAACTTTAAGGCCAGTGCCACGTTATCCCCCAGGGCCCTTGATCATTGGGGGCCAAACTCATTATGAAGTACAACAAATTCTCGATTCAAGGTGGCACAGAGGCCGCCTCCAATACTTAATTAAGTGGAAGGGTTACTCATTGTCAGAAGCATCATGGGTGAAGAGCATGAACATTCAAGCTGACCGCCTTATAGCTAAATTTCATACAGATCACCCGGACAGGCTGGGAGGGGGTGGGACACAGTCCCAAATGGGGTAATGGTATTAGACCTGTTGTTTTATCTTGTGCAAGTTTTGCTGAGAGAATGAAGGGAGAGGGGCCAGATGTCAGCCTCTCAAGTTGCATTTCATTCAGGGCTGACATAGTAAAGGGGGGGTTAAATTCCTGTGGGATTAGTAAGAGAGACTGCAAAAGAATTATTAGAGGATGACCAATAGAATAAGGGAGCAAGCCAGGAAAGGGAGGGAATTTGGAGCAGAGGTCATTTCCTGGCTGCATATGAGTCCGTGAGGACGTTGTTCTAACAAATAAAAGTTTTTTTTTCTTTATTATCAAAATGTGAGAGGCACATTATTTCTTTTTAGACAACTCCAACCCGGACACCCACCCCACTCCACGTAAAGGATACTGCAAAATCCCCATTCCCTCTCCACTCCTGGGGAAAGATATTGCAAAATTTCCATTCCCACCCCACTCTGGGGCCAGCCAGAGGTGGTATTTGCCAGTTCTCTGAACTACTCAAAATTTCCGCTACCGGTTCTCCAGAACCTGTCAGAACCTGTTGAATAGCACCCCTGAGGTAAGTGGAAGTAGATTGACAACCCTATTAGGGTTGTCATTTTTCTCCTAGGCAGCTTTGTATCTTACATTTTTGAAAAATCTCTTCCTCCAAACTCAAGAGGTAAGAGGATGATGGTTGCCTATTTTATGATTTAAATGCCATGCCAGCTAGTTTACTGTATCTTGCAACAAACTCAAAAGATGAATGAAAGAAAGCTATCTTCTTTTCTATTGCAGATGGCTTGTTTTTTTTCCCCACTCAATCTAGAGGTTTTTTTCAATTCTAAAGAGAGGGTCTCAGAGTCTATTCAAACTAAATTCTTCTTGTTTTATTTTACTTTATTTTCCTCCATTGTTTTCCCATAACAGATTTTAAACTAAGTTCTTTGGGAGCAGAGTTTCACTAAGAAAGAAGTTAAGATAGGCAATACTAGAGTGACAAGTATCCTTCCCTCATCTCAGATTTTATTATTACCCAATCCCCTAGAATGCAAGCTGACTGAATGATAAATTGCACACTTTTGTAAATGGTTAATACTCAATTGTTAATAGTTAATAGTTCAATTTCACAGTTGACTTCTTTTAAAAACACTTATCTAAGAGCCATGTGTCTCTAGTAACTTGATGTTTTATCAGTCCTTAGAAGTTCACCCTTTGTCTTCTCTGTTCACACAATCCTTTGTTTTATTTTTTTTATAAAGGAATTTTTTAAAATGGTAGATAACTGATCTATGATTTCCAGCTTCAATCACCCTGGAAAGGCAACAAGGCAAAAGAAGAAACTATGAAAAAAGTGTGAATTTACTTTTCTTAATACAATTTCTTATTTATTTCCAATATCTATACTTCTTTATAGGGCAAACTACAACAATTACACAAAATCTTTTTTGTGTGTGCCTTCAAGTCAGTTTGATTCCTGATGACTGTAGGATTGGTCCTTGCAATTTTCTTGGCAACATTTTCAGAGCTGATTTGCTTTTGCCTCCTTCCTGGGGTGAGAGAGAGTGACAGATCCAAAGTTACCATGCTAACTTGTGTTTAAGGCAGAACTAGAATTACTAGAGTCCTGCAATTTCTGGCTTGGTGCACCACACTGGCGCTGCTGCATCACACTGGTGTTCATACAAAATCTAAAAATTTTAAAAAGCTGGAAAATGATGCAAGAAGAAATACTGGAATTAATAATTTTTTAAAAAAAAGGAAAATAATTGGATAGTTTACTTAGATCAACTGCTCCTTTACAATTTGCAATAAACACTTGATTAACTAATGCATTCCATTTCTTTTAATTTCTCTTTTCCTTCAAAGGGTTTCATGGTTTTGGTAGAAATAATTGCATTCTCCAGACAGAGATACTTTAAAAAAAATCATTAATTTAATTCCTGTATTTGCTCTTGTTATTGTTTTCTGGAATGCTTCCATGCATGTAAATCAAACTAGGGATTGATTTACAGCAATGCTTAAAAGTTTCTGAATCTTTTTTAATTTTCAATATTTCTACATAAAAGTGACCTAAAATTAGTGGTGGGTTCCTCCCGGTTCAGCCCAATTCGGCCGAGCCAGTAGCCGATGACAATATGACATCATGAACCAGTTCTGCTCCCCCGCCCCCCAGCCCACCCCCCGCATTAGTCTTACCTTTTATTTGGCCCTACCCCCAATCTATTGCTGCCTCCTGAGTCCGAGCTGAAGAGCTATAAGGAAAAAAACTGTTTAAACTCTTGCCGTGGGACTTCAAAGGGCCGCCCTACAGCTGATCAGTGGTAAAAGGCAGTTTGGTGGTAGACCGGTGCCTCCAAAAACAAATGAGTAGACTGGTGACTGCAAAAACAAGCCACGCTCACAGAACTGGTAGTAAAAAAATTTATAATCCACCCCTGCCTAAAATGTGATTTATTTTCAACACAACGCGTAAAATTAGATAAAGACAACTCAGTGAAAGAGAATTTACCTTAGATAGCAATAACTGCAAGTAAAAGTTTCTAATAATTACTGAACAATCCTATACATTAGCTTGGAGGAAGTTTAGTCCATTATTTTTTTATAGAATAGCTTCAACTAAGGGAGGTTGGTGGACTTCCTTAAATAAATTACTCATGTAATAATTACTTTTCTATTTCTTCTATTTCAATTAAAATATCTCAACTTAAACTAAGTAAATTATCTGGGTGACATTAGGTCAATCACTGTCCCACAGCCATAAGAAAAAAGGCAATGACAATCCATTTCCAAAAATATTTGCCAGGCAGTTGCCAGAAGTCAAAACTGTCTCACAGATGTATACCGACACACACATTAAAACTAAAGTTATGGAGGTGGAGCACAGGTGGGTTCTACTTACTTTTACTACCAGTTCACAACGGGGCAGTGCATGCACACTTCTGTACATGCGCAGAAGCTTCTGCACATATGCAGAAGCTTCCTGATGACATCCAGGTCAGTGAGCAGAGTCTCCCGCTGGTTTTACTACTGGTTCTTGCAAACCGGTCTGAACCAGGGGCAACCCACCACTGAAGTGGAGGCATTACTTTTAATTCAGTCTGATAGAAAGGTAATGAGTAACATGTAATCTGTTGCAAGGACCTGAATACTTGTCAAAAGAAGGAAAATGGCTATGTACAAGTACATCAATAGACTTCCCTAAATCTAAGCTTAAATGGACTCTGTTGCATATTGAATAGGAGTAAGTAGAGGCTTCAGTCAGGTCCACCAAACCAGCAGGAAAATACTCAAATCTCATTGGCTGACCCATCTGACAGTTCCCTATAAAAGGGCAAGAAAAAGAGCGCTGTTTCTCAGCTATTGTGGATCTGAGGTTTTTGACACGGTCAAGGCACTCATTGCACCAGCAGCTGTACAAACAGTGCCCACTCTCCAGAATGCACTGCAAGCACACTACACTTCGGTACAATCCAAGTTCATTCGACGGTGCAAATTCCATAGCAGAGTGCAGGAGGAAGGCAAATCTGTCAACCATTATGTGGTGGCACTGAGAAAGGCCGCAGCCTATTGCCAGTTTAGAGAACTGGAGGATGTGTTGCTGGAGCAGCTCATCAGTGGAGTGAGCTTACAAAGGTGACTGTTAGCAAAGCCTAACCTCACTCTACAGATAGCATTCGATGAGGCCAGAACAACAGTGTCCTCACACAAATCTGCAGCAGCTCTACAAAAGGCGGGAAACGCGACTTCATGCCAATCCTCTGCAGTTCACCAAGAGAGCGCTGAGCTAATTGAGTCATTGAAAGATGAAAATGACATCTGCTGGATACAATCGGAGGGGGAGAAAAAGAAAGTATTCCCAGACACAGAGGGAAGACAGCCACTGTGTACAGGATGTGGGGGCAAGTACTCCAGGGCAGTGTGCAGATATATAGAGACAGTGTGCCAGAGATGTGACCAAAAGGGGCATCTCGCAAGAGTCTATTGTGTTAGTCAGCCCGCCATATTCCGCACAAGACAGCACCCCAATGCCACCGCACCCACTGACAGACAGAAGCCGGGATCCTGGGAGTCCAGGCGTAGGGAGGATCCGCCAGCAGAGGAAAAAGACGCATATCAAATCAACATCAGGCAAACAAACTCCTCAAAAGCAAAAAAAATTTCACGTCACCGTTCAGATAGAGGACTCAGAATGTGACATAGAAATTGACACAGGATCATCATTGACTATCGTATCCTGGGACACAATCAGGAAGGCTGTGCCCAGACTCAAAAAGAGAGACTAAGTCCCCAGAGAATACAATTAAAAGACTACCAGGGCAACCGCATCCCTGTCATGGGGAGCAGAACTTTCCAGATCAGATATAGGGAGTTCTCTGGACCCCTGAAACTAACTGTCATTGGCGGTGCATTACCAAGCCTGCTCGTCTTGGATTGGTTCAAAGCCCTGGAATTAGGGGTGACTGGAATCAACGCTATCCATCGCAATGACGTAGATGACCTAATCCAAGAGTTTGAGGACATATTCAGCAATGGCCTGGGCAAATATAAAGGAATGCCTATTTCTTTCAGCCTAGACCCAAAATGGCCCCAATCAGGCTTAAATCATGAAGGGTCCCTCTTGCACTCAAAGCCAAAATCGACAAGGAATTGGATAAACTAATTAGCCAGGGAATCCTTGAACCCGTCGATCATGCCTGGTGAGAAACCCCTATCGTCACACCTATTAAGACTGTCGGATCTGCGCAGACTACAAATGTACCATCAATATGGCACTACAACAGAGTGCCTATCTCGTACCCATTGTTCAGCACTTGCTTCACTCATTGAGAAAAGAGAACACATTTGCTAAGCTCAACCTGGAACAGGCTTACCAGCAGTTGCCAGTCAATGACAGCACAGCCAAAGCACAAATGATTGTCATGCACAGAGGTGTGTTCAAATGTCGCCGGCTACAATTCAGCATGAGAATGGCACAGGACTGTTCCAAAGTATTATGGAATAACTATTGCAGGGTATTCCTGGGGTAGTACCCTAATTGAACAATGTCCTGGTGTCCGCTGCCAACAAAACTACACTATTCAACTGTTTGAGGACTGTCCTCACTAAATTTAGAAAAGCCGTACTCAAAGTCAAATGTGAAAAATGTCAAATAGCAGTGCTAAGGGTAGAATTCCTGAGCTACCTGATCGACAGGTCCAGGATACACCCCATTAAAAGCAAAGTCACAGCAATTAAAGATGCGCCCACCCCCAAGAATAAAAAATAATTGCAAGCATTCCTGGGATTGCTTAATTTTTATAGCATGTTCCTGGCACAGAAGGCAGCTGTGGCGGAACCTTTGCACAGGCTGCTAGGAAAAAAGGCTTTCTGGATCTGGGGTCATGCTGAATCTGCCACCTTTGAAGCAGTAAAAAGACTTTTGTCATCTGACAGTGTGCTAGTCCACTATAGCGAGACGCTACCATTGGTGCTAACGTGTAACGCCTTCCCATTTGGGGTCAGGGCTGTCCTTAGCCACCGGATGCCTAATGGCAGTGAGGTGCCCATTGCCTATTGTTCTATGACCCTGTCCTCCGCCAATCGAAACTACAGCCAGCTGGATAGGTAAGCACAATGATGTTGCAGAGGGCATGTGCACAACACAGTCACAACACTGGCTTCTGTCTGATGGTGCTCCCTACTGGACAGGAGCCAGAGTATGCCTCTTCTGTCAGATCCTGACCACACAGATAATCAGGGAGAGATGGTCCTATAGGTAATTTGACCACAATATAGATTTTCTGTTTTCTGGTTGGCAACCAGCCACTGATCAAATATTGAAATAATCATTTGATTCATTAAATGGCAATTCTTAGCAACCAAATCCAGATCCCCATTTAAATTGCATGTAATTTTAATAGCATCTTCCCCTGTATCTTCCCTCCCCCCCTTTTTTAAATTTGATTTATATGTCGCCCTTCTCTGGAGACTCAGGGTGGCTTACAATGCGTTAAGCAATAGCCTTCATACTTTTGTATATTTTATACAAAGTCAGCTTATTGCCCCCACAAACTGGATCCTCATTTTACCTACCTTAGAAAGGATGGAAGGCTGAGTCAAACTTGAGTCTGGTGAGATTTGAACTTACAGTAATTGCAGACAGCTGGTGTTAATCACAATGCTTTAGTCTGCTGAGCCACCAGGCCTGTTGAAGTCTTATCTTTGGAGGAAGAGAAATCATCGACTAGATAACTACCCAGCCAAGTAAGGAACCAAGTTATTAGCAGAGGTTGCAAAGGAAGAAAGTAAAAAAGACTTATGAGGCTAAGTTTAGTTTTAGTTGCCCGAAAGTCTGTGTAGCCTTGGCTTGTTTGGAATTGCCTAGAATTTTCTCCCCACAAAATCTCAGAATTGTTCTTCCCTTTGGTCTTTCCCTTTGAATTTTTTTGCTTCTGCTTTTTAATTACTACTGCATTGTACTATCAGTAGTTCAAGACTCTTGGATTCCAGTTTTTTAAAATATCAGCACTAGATTAGTAATACTGTACTAAATACTAAAGATACTAATTAATTTTAAATAACTAAATGCACTATTTAAAACTAAATGAAAGTTAAGAGCTCACTAAAATGTTGTGGTGATATTGCTTCTCTCCCTTTACCCTTACTATTACTCCTTTTCTGCACATTGCTTATCCCAAAAGAATAGTATGATTGTTCCTTATATGAGAGACTTGGAAGAATGTACATTCTCCGGGGTTAATTATAAACATATTGTGCTATTTATTAGAAACTGTAGAAAACGCTGTACAGATTTTAATAGAGGAATTTATTTCCTGGTAGAAACTATTTTGAGTTATCAGTTGACAAGATAACTTGACAAGACACATTTGTGCCTGCTTAAATAAGCTCTGAGTTAACTTACTGTATGCTTTGATTTAGGATACATGATGCAAATCATACTAGGATAACAGAAACATGTTATCACAGAAGCAGAAACACTCTTCTGCTTAGAACCTATTCTAAACACATTTTAAAGTATTATCTCTACAGCCAAGTATCTTTGCAGGGGCAGAATTTTTAAAAAATGGCAATCATGGCCATATAATTCACATAAAGGGACAGGAGTGGTGGTGGCTTTGATCATGTAGCCATTGCTGTTATCTTAATTGTTTTGTCCACCAGAGATACTGTTTAAAGCTCTATCTAGATGGTGTCAAGTTCTTTAAGGGTCCATCTGTTTCAACATAACTGTGTCCTGTGGGGTTATCAAGGAAGTGCTATTTAGTAAACTTGCCCCACCTCCAAAGAAATGAGGGGGCTTGGATTTGAGGGAAGGGTATTTCTCAGTGGTGAAATCCAAATTTTTTTACTACTGGTTCTGTAGGTGTGGCTTGGTGGGCATGGTATGGCTTGGTGGGTGGGGCTTGGTGGGCGTGGCAGGGGAAGGGTAATGCAAAATCTCCATTCTCACCCCACTTCAGGGGAAGATATGCAAAATCCCCATTCCCTCCCCACTCCTGGGGGAAGGGTATTGCAAAATCTCCATTCTCATCCCACTCTGAGGCCAGCCAGAGGTGGTATTTGCTGGTTCTCCGAACTGCTCAAAATTTCTGCTACTATTTCTCCAGAACCTGTCAGATTTCACCGCTGGTTTTCTTGCAAAGCTCCAGTACTTTGGAACATCATGACCTCTGAATTAGGCTTGGTCCTTGGTTGTTGTTCTTCCCCAAGACCATTAAAATAATTTTGTTTAGTTTTTAAACGATGGTGGTGAGCTGTGCTGTATTTGGGGAGTTGGGTTGAGTTGGCTTTTGGCTGTTTTAAATTATTGTTTAATTTATGCTGTAAACCCACATAATTATGATATTTGAGATGGTGTACAAACAATTTAATAAATAAAACAAAAACTTTAAACTGTTCTGGTTGTGTATGTTTGGCATAAATGTGGCCGTAAAACCCCAGTTGTTCTTTTAAAACTGGTTTCCACAACAGTTAAACTTGATTACTAAATTATCCATTTTTAACACAGACTATCATAAACTTTCCAAATGTACGTATTTTCCGGCGTATAAGACGACTTTCTAACACAAAAAATTTTCTCAAAAGTTGGGGGTCGTCTTATACGCCGGGTGTCGGTCTCCTGTAACCAGGCAGACCAGCCCGAAAGGCTTTGACGAGCCTTAAATGGCTCTAAGGAGCCAAGCTGAATTGCCTGCTGAGTTGCCGCTAATCAGCTGAGTTACACAGCAAGCCCTGTGTAAAAGGGAAAAACTTCCCTTTTACACAACGCTGGGGCAGCTGGGATCGCCAGAGCTTGGATGGCCAAGCCCCGTGTAAAAGGGAAAAACTTTCCTTTTACACAACGCTGGCCATTCCAGCTGCTAATTTTTGCCTGCTAATTGCTCCGTAGCAAAAATCCCCCCCACCTCCAGCTTGCTTACCTTAAGCCACAACGCTTGCCTTGCCTTGCCTTGCCTTGCCTTGCCTGCAATCCATTGCATCAGCAAGCAACTAAATCTCCCTGCCTGCTTGCAGGGAGATTTAGTTGCTTGCTGATGCAAGCAACTTGTGGACTTCAACTCCCAGAATTACTCAGCCAGCAAAGGAAAGCTGGCTGAGGAATTCTGGGAGTTGAAGTCTACAAGTCTTAAAGTTGCCAAGGTTGGAGACCCCTGTTCTATTGGGTGTTTTTTTCCCCCTTTGGGAGCTTTAAAAAAAATAATTAATTGGGGGGTTTTTTAGTTGTTCCTTTTTAGACCTAGCCATTTAAAGGCTAGGTCTAAGTTTTAGGCTAGGAAGTTTTAAATTTAGCTTTCATATAAAAATAAAAATATAAATAATAAAAATATAAATAATAATAATAAAAATAAAAATAAATAAAAATAAAAATAAAATGTGTGCAACTTTCTGAGATTTAATGTGTTTCTGTAGTGTTTCACTCTAACTACACAAACACACAAAATCTCACAAAGCTGTATGTGGAATTTTGTGTGTGTAAACCCACAATGTAAAAGTTGTTTTTTTGGGCTTTTTGTGGCTGTGTGAGGTTCCTGCTTATTGCAGGGGCCATTTTGGGTCTAGCACAGCTGCTTTTACATTGTGGGTGAGCCAGTTGATGTTTTTTAATTTTTATTTGGTGTGCGTTGGAAGAGGGGTCGTCTTATACAGCAAGTATAGCCCAAACCCTATATTTTTACAGGAAAAGTTGGGGGCCGTCTTATACGCCCAGTCGTCTTATACGCCGGAAAATACGGTACTTCATTTTCACAGTATCCTAAACTCACATTAAAAATAAACCAAGATAAAAGTTAACCATACTTAACATGTCGTTTGAATGCTGAGTTAATCTGTACGTTGTGTACACCAAGAATAAATGGAAAAGGGATTTTTTCAAGCCAGTCTTTAAAATGGAATTTGAACTAGAACTACAATATGTACAAAGATGAACACATTATTGCTGAAATATATAAATTCTTACTGACACTTGAAACAGAAGATGAAGAGAATGAATGTATGATAAAGTGGGCTAAAATTTTGGTATAATATAAATGGCTCAATGGGAGAATATGAAAGGATTGAAATTCACTGTGTGTTATAAAATTTAAAAGGATTTTTATAAAATAATGTATTATTGCTATTTGTTACTGGAAAAATTGCCTAAATGTACAATGTATTTTAGAAATGTGAACAAGATGGGCTTTTTACCATGCTTGGTAGACATGTAAAAAAGCTCAAATCTCAAGGATCTTAAAGACTAATACATGACTTAAGCCAGAAATGTTCCTTTTGGGACTGATGGGCAAACAGTTGGAAAAAACTCATGGATCTTTGTTTCTGAATATGACAACAGTTTTGATTTTTATATACACAACAATGGAAAGATTCAATATTGCCTACAATGGAAGAATGAATGGTGATATTGATGCAGCTAGCTGAGACAGAAAAGAAATTGACAGCTTTGGTTAAGGAAACGACATTAATTTTAATGCTGTGTTGAAAGAAATATCCATCTGGTTCAGTTCCAAGTGCGGAGAAAGACATTGGAAACATGGAGACTGATTGGAAAGATTGTTTTATTGCTAAACAGGACCACATGGGTTTGAGGTCCTGGGTAGCTGACCACATGGCGTGGAGAGTGAGAGGTATTTATACCCTCTCTTAGGGTATAATTTGACCTTCCTATGCAAGAAAATGTATTCTATTGGCTGCTGTCAGACTCCCATGGGGCTATATAGGGGTCATAGGAGAGACTGTCTGAGATAAGTTTGGTTGAACCTTGCTGGGTGAGGCAATGTCTTTAGGAAATTTTGAAATGCAGTGAGCCCGAGATCACTGCTAGATAGGTAGATGGGTAATTCCTATTATGTCTTGAGGGGTCATGTCTTAATCCCAACACCCTGGAGCTGGAAGTCTTGTAGATAAGCAGACCCAGTCCTGCTCAATGCACACCAAATATCTGCTGGGGAAAAGGTGCTGAAGGGAGCTGCTCTTTGTCTTTAAAACATGTTTCTCCATTTCTCATCCAGGGAAATATAATATTCTGCCTTTTTAATATTTCCTAAAATATTTCATTCTTCCAGGAAAGGGGTGAGTACTAACTATCTACAGCCGATTGGAAATTCCTCTTGAACTTTTTGGGTGGAACAAAAAAAATGAAATAGTGACATATGGATTTGATGATTAGACAAGATGGTAGATAATAGAAAAAAGTATGTTGTGTATCTTCTTTCATGCTTGATGGCTATGTCCTGAAGCAAAAAAGTACTGGTCTAAAATACAACGTTAATAAAATGTCCAATAGACCTAAACCTGGAAACATTTCTCCTGGGAATACTTAAAATTTGATAAGATATTTGATCCTACACATATTAACAGTGGCAAGAATTGCGATGACACAGTACTGGAAGGAACACAATATATCACAAGAGGGATTGAACATTCAGAAGATGAATGGATAAACTTATCTAGGAAGTTAGGAATGTTGGGGGTTTTGTTTGTTTTTGTTTGTCTCTTTCTCTGTCTTCTATGCAACCACGTGGTATGTTTGTTAAGATTTGTGCCTTCCCTAATTTAACTGAGATTTATGGTGGGAATGATTAGTGTGTGTGTAAATCTCAAAATTCTGTTTTCCTCTCTTTGTCCTCCTTGTTTTTATGTGTGTATGTCTAAGTCTTTGTGTGCCCTCAAGGTAATTGTAACTGTAAAATGTATCTGATCCTTAGAGACAAGAATTTGACATTGTTAGAGAAAAAACAAAACAAAAGGTTGAAGCAATGAAAAATGGGAGAGAGAGAAAAGAAGAAAGAGCCTTTGCCCTGTATTTGTCTGGCCAACAAGAACAGAGTAAAGAAACATATTATTTCTATTTTTTTTCCTCCTTCCGTCTCTGTATCTTAAAGTAAAAACTCAAGTTTATGAGGAAACGTTTTAAGTTCATTTACAAGAAAAGAAAAAAATCAGTCTTGCATTCACTGTATGTGTTTAAATGGGTTTACCTGTTCATCTCTTTCCTGAAGCATGTGAATTCAGTTTTTTCTCATCTGTTGTGTCTCCATTTTGTTGAAACTGCAGTATCTGTTTAGTAACTGCAATACTGTTGTGTTGTTTCTTTTCAAACTCTGCCTGCAAGCTATCTACCCTCCCCCAATCTCTAATCCTGTTACAATGCCTTTCCTGGGAAGATTACCCACAAAGGGGGAAGGGACCCTGTTCTAATGTCTTTCAGCCCTGCACAAATGACTCTGCAACCTGTGGAAGCAGAGCACGTGGATCCAGATGCTGCCTCCAGAGGAGACCTTCCATCTATTTGAGCCAGGAATTGGGTTTGAATCCAGCCTCCACTCAAAGTCATCACAGCAACCAGAGTGGAGCAGACCTTCCCAAGCCTGACTGATCAGCCTTACCACCAAGCATGCTACTCAGCAGACATGAAAGAAAAGTCCCTGAGATGTACAAGTAAAGATTAAACGACTCTTTTCAATCCCCAGAAGACAGCTGGAAAGACTATGGGGGAGGATGGAAATTTATTGTAAAGTTTTCTTTCTTGCCTCATTTATATTATAATCAGTTTATTGTAAAAATTATATTTGGGTTGCCACAGCAAGTTATGTACACCTTAGATTTCTGTCTGGTGGGGAGGAGAAATATATTCAAAATGTTTGTATTGCCTGTATTGTAAAAGTAGCTGAATACACATGCACACACAGAGAGACACACCATTCAGAATTGGACTGAAACTATTCCCTTCACTTACCTCCACACAAAGCTTCTCCTAAGTTGATTTTTGCTCTGTGGCACTAAAAGCCCAAGGAGTCATATCTAATTCCACGGGGGAGGGGGCAATCCCCCTCAGGCAATTCCCTCACTTTAAGAGATAGCAGAAAAAGTGATATCCAAAACCCAAGCCCTGACTGTGACTCACAAATGATGCTGCCCAGTTGCCCAGTAAAGAAAGATACGTTGCACTGGTGGTCTCATGAGTAGAAGTCCCAGGGCTCATTATGTGTAATAATACCAAAAAAAAAAAAAAAAAGCCTGGATATTGTACATTGGCTAACCTTAATTTGGACTCAAAAATCCTGGATGCACTAAAGTAAGAGCTAGGGCAGGTTCAGTAACCAACCCTTGGAAATGGGCAGCCTGTAATTTAAAGGAAAACCATGGCTGTGAAAAATTTTGGGACATGTGCTTACTTCAAACCTGACTGGAAGCTCACGGAAAATAATATCTGAAATCTGAAATTAATTGACATAGAAATTGGATACTGTAAATTTCTTTACAGAACTTTTCCCCTGGCTACAAGACCTTCATGGTTGAAAGCTTTTGGAAGCCACTGAAGGAATCCTTTTCTGTTGTCCCTATCAATGCCCCCCCCCATTAGAACAATTAAAAGCAGCCATCAATTGATCCCTGACCTGATCAATTTTAATCTTTTGCCAATAACTTGTTTCAAAACTCATATTTTGAAAAAAAAAAGTAGGGATTATAGGAAATTAGCACCCACCTCTTTCCTAGAAGAATGAAATATTTTGGGAAATAGTAAAAAGACAGAATATTATGTTTCCCTAGATGAGAAATGGAGAAGCATGTTTTAAAGCAGCTCCCACCTTCTTGTCCCCCACCCCACCCTTTGTTAATGGGCCAGAGGCAGAAATTCAATCTTTGTCAATGGACCATCACAACACAATAGGATCCAACTGCAACACAATAGGGACAGAAACTCAGCACATGGCACCTGGGAAGATTACATCAGCCAGCAAGGCTAGCTAAGACCCTCAACCCCTGGGAGTCTGACAACCAGTCAGAATACCCCAGGAAGTTCAGAGCCAGGGAGAGCATAAAAACCCAGGGACTCACTGTATCTGCCCTTTTCTGTTCAGGAACTCAAGCCATGTGATCCTGTCCGCCATTAAACCATCTTTCTAAGCAGTCTCCATGTTTCAGTGTCTTTTTCCCCACTTGGAGCAGAACCCAGAAGGATATTTCTTCCTACACTTACCCTAAAAGAAAAAGATGATTTGGAATTTTATGCGGTTTGGGAAAAATGGTACCCTTGGAGAGATAATAGAAATAAAAATTGGAAATATACATAAGGCTATTGAGGATTAGATATTGAATGTATATAGTGTATATATTGTATGGAATGTTGAAGTATACAAACAGGACAATCTGTTGATTACGTACTAGAGTTGTGTAAAGGAAAACTAATAAAAAATTTTTTTTTAAAAAAGTATGTTGTAATCTTAAGAGTTTAATGTAAATTCATATTTATATTTGTTGTGAAGGGAAGTCTGAAGTCATTTCTTTGTAGGTCTTTCTCTTTCTGCACTTCTGGCTTTACTTTCTTTTTCTCTGTTATCTCTTTCTACTTTAATTATTTTTTTTATGTCTTTATTTGTAAATGTTAATATTTATCCAAACAGTCTTCAAATGGAGCATGGTGAGAAAACTAACAAACATGGCTTAAAAAAGACTCAAACCTGCCCTAATTCAGCAAAGGATTTTTTTTTCCTTATCTATACTCAAACCTTATTTACTCACATGATCAACAGGGCTATACAAAAAAAAACCCCTACAGCTGATTGGACAATGCATCTCTTATGTTAAAGACTACGGAATTCTCTCGAACACTTTCGCCCTCCCACCTCGGTGTTCACCACTGAGCCTCGGTGACGTTGCCAGCCGAACGCCTCCCGCCTTGCACAAAATGGGGGCGGAGACGTCGTCCTCGCCGCCATTTTGCCCTCCCAACTGCACTATTTCCTCATTCTGCTCGCGCCGCCCCCAGACGCCCCGAGGAAAGAACTCCTCCTCTCTTTCCTTCGCCTCCCGCCGTTCTGCCCGGAAATATCCGAGCCAGAACAGAACCTGCGCGCGCGGTCTTCGCACTCCTCTTGCCTTTCTCGCCCCGCCTCCTTCCCTCGTGCAATCTCCTCCTCTCTCTCCCTCCGCCTTTCCCCCTCAGCAAAATGGCGGCACGTAGAGGCCTTAGCAGCCAGTGAGTGACTCGCCTTCTCCTTCTCCTTCTGTTCTTCGGAGGCCTCCAAACTCTTTTGCATCAGACTGTCGCCTCCTCGTCTTTCCTCCTATCCCGAAATCACTTTTACAACCCCATCTTCTCCCCCCCCGCCCCCCTTTACGATTATTCCTTCCTTTCCTCCCCCTTCTATCACACTCAGGTACCCATCCCCCCCACCGGCCTCTTCCCCTCCCCCTCCTCCATTCGCCATCAATCAATCAGCGGCGACCGAGAGCGGATCAATCAATGATCGGGAGGAGGAGGCGGCGGCGGCTGCTGCTGTTTAATGAACAATGTGTGAGAGCTGTGCTGAGCTGCTGGAGGTGTTAAATGAGAGTAAGTGGAAAACCTTGATTAACGAGGAGAGGGGGAAGCATCTCATACTATCTTCCTCGGCCTGTTTTGCACGAACCGGCTCGCGTTACTACTGCTAGAAAACGCAGAGATTGTTGTTGCTACTGTTCTAGAGGAGGGAGGGGAAGAGACTGTCGGTACCGGCTCTCCTTGCCCGCTCTTTCCACTCTCTTAGCGGAGAATGGGTGGAAGAGGGCTGAAAAGGCTTTCTAGGAGTGAAAGGGTCATAGGGAAAGGCCCTGGCACCCTCCGCGCGGAGAGAAGGCCCAATTGGAAAATCAGTCGGCGCTTCCTCTCGAATAAAGCATGGGATGGCGTTGCCTTGAGGAGGAGTACAGGACAAGGATGCTCTTTCTGGCCGCCGTCCCCCCCCCCCCCTTTTCCTCCCTGCCTCTCACCTCGTTTTCTCTCATCTTGCAAACGGTATTTGCAAACGACAGATACTGGCGATATGAGCAACAGAAAGATCCTCTGCCTTAAATGGTGTAAATTGGGTAAGGGGGTGAACTTAATCAACATTGGGTTGCATTTTCCTCTGCTTTTCCCCTTCAGTAGGTTCCTATCAGTTGCATCCTCCGGCTTTAAAAGAACGCGGCCTAGTTCTTGTGCTCCGGATGAGCTTGCAGACAAACGAGGCCGGTCTGGATTATGAGACGTTTGGGGCACGCCAGGAATAAAGCTATGGTTGCAGTCTCACTCCTCTCACCTGCAGAGCTGTAGGATCTTAAGTGGGGTTGATAGGAAGACTTTCAAGTGGAGTAATCTTTCCTTTTTGGAAAAAAGGTTTATTGTGAAAAAGTAGTTAACTTTATATATTTCTATTCTGCTTTGTTTTTTGCTGGATTCTACATTGTTGGATGATGTTAGAGTGCTTTCTAATGCTGTAAAATATTCTTTAAATGTTTTAAGCATAAAGCCACCCATTCTCTACATATTGATGCAGTAGTTTCTATGTTTAAGTTTAAAAAAAATTCTCCTTGCTTCCAAACTTGTGTTAGTCACAACACAAATATGTGAAAATTTACCTTCCAAGCAGAGTAGTTTTTGCAGGTTTTAGAGTAAATCACAACTGTGACTTACTTCTAGGGAAGAACATGTAGAATTTGGGCTGTAAGTCTTAGTTATTTAATGTTTTTTGGAGTCAAAAACCTTTGATTTATCTAGTGTAAAACTCTTTTGGATGCTTGAATGGGTGCTGTTCTGCCTTAATTTTTGATATAAAAAGAAACCTGTTAGGTTGCAGCTCTGGGAAAGAGAATAGGTAGAAACAAAACTGTAAAAGAATAAAGTTACGTTTGGTATGATTTGCTTGCAGCTATTGAATCTTACCAATGACTTGGTTTCAAGAATTGTAGGCAGTGTTTAGAATGATCTGTGGTACGCCTAATGTATTTCTAATTGTAAGTTGTTTATATGTATTATTTGTATTAGTATGGCTATAGTTTGATGGAGAAAAATGTTCTTGGTACTGAGATTCATATATAATGGTGGTAGATAAGAATTTCACAATCAAGCTTATTGAGATCTTACTTTTGAAAATTGTTCATTTATTTTGAGAGATTGGCTATACTTTGAAATAATGGCTCTTTACTATTTGAATTCAGAAACTTTTATAGCTGTACAACGTCCAATTATTTGACATTTACTGTATATTTTCACAGATTTTGTCCATTGCTATGCTGTCCTATGCATGTTGACCAGAAATAACTACCACATTCTGCAATATTTAGTGTCTCTTTAGTGGATTTGAGACCACTTTTGCTATAATTAATAGGTTTAAGACAGTACTGAAACATTTCAGTTACTCTAAATTATATGTTCTTGAGGGATTTTTTGAATATGCTTGGATCAATTATTAGGAATCTAATAGCACCTTTTGAGATCAATATGCTTGATTAAACAGCATAAGCACAAGTAGTCCTCAATTTACAACCCTTAGTTCAGTGACTGAAGTTACAATAGCAATGAAAAAAGTGACTTATGACCATTTTTCACATGTATGACTACTGCAGCACCCCCAGGGACACGTGATGAAAATTCAGATGCTTGGAAATTCGTATTCATATTTATAATGGTTGCAGTGTTTTGGGGTCATATGATCACTTTTTGTGAGGTGGAGCCAGTGGAGAAGTCAGATTCACTTAACTTTAATAACTTAAAAACTGCAGTTGTTACTGCACTTAACTGTGGCAAAAAAAGGTTGTAAAATGGAGCAAAAGTCAGGAAATGTTTAGCTTAGCAGTAAAAAAATTAGGCTCGGTTGTGGTTGTAAGCTGAGGACTATTTGCATTTGTGAGCTACATCAAATGAATGGAGTGCCTAAACTGAGTTATGATCCAGTTTATATATCTAAAGAATTGAGCTGCAGGTGACAGTGCCTTTTAATATTTGTTAGCCAAGATGCATATTCCTCCTGATTTTTGGCTACGATAGACTAATTTCTTAACTTTTCATTGTATCCTGGATCATTTAGTATATAGTGCTGTGAACTGGTTATTACCAGTTGAACATTTTCAGGGTGTTGTTTAGTTGAGAATTTCTTCTCTTATTTCAAGATAGAACCCATAAAAATAACAAAATGATAATTGCGTTAAAAGTAAACACATTTTTTGTTTTTGATTTAGTAGTAGTACTTGATTTACAACTCTAATTGAGCACATTAATTAGATACTTGAAGTTTCTACATTAAAGTATATAAGAATTTTTAAAAATCACATTTAAGAGTACCTGTAATAAATAGAATTTGTAAAAATAATTACAGATGATCAATAATTTTTCTCCTTAAGTGTGAAAATATATGCCCCAGTTTCAGTAGTCATGTTAAGAATAGTTACCATACAATTTTATTTCCATAGATCTGTGGACTTTGAAGATTATTGAGTACTTGCAGTTTTTGCTTACTTTTTGTTTTTATAATCACTTTGGGAGTTTTTAACTGCTTCATATACTACAGTATTTTCTTCATTAAAATTCCACAGTATTTTTGATTCAAAGGCAATAAAATCCTATAGATTTCACAGGGGTGTAAATGTTGCAATTGTATACAAGTCCTTTTTCTAAGATGCGCAGCTGCCTTTCAAAACTGATATGCAACTCCAGAAAAATGTTTTTGATATTGGAATGGTTTGAACACAAAGGGCAGATAGTCCTCATCTTACAACCACAATTGAGCCCAAAATTTCCACTGCTAAGCAAAATAGTTAAGTGAGCTTTTCTTGTCACAGCTGTTAAGAGAATCAGTGCAATTGTTAAGTTAGTATGGTTGTTAAATGAATCTGGCTTCCTTATTGACTTTGCTCGTTACAAGTTTCAAAACATGATCACATATTCTCATAAATACATGTCAGTTGCCAAGTGCCTAAATTTTGAACATGTGACCATGGGGATGCTGCAGTGGTTGTAAGTGTGGAAAAGTCATACATTACTTTTTCAGTGGCCTTGTAACTTTAATTATTAAATGAATGGTTGTAAATCAAGGACTACCAGTATACGCTTCTTTGAGGCTCATAAGATTGAGGTGACTTTTAAAAATACTATTACACATATAGTATATGGCTACTTTTGAAGAACGTTTAGAATTAATTCAGCACTAGAATTAATGATGGTCAGTTTTTGGGAAGGATGTAATTCCATTACTATACCAAATTAGACTACTTTTTGATCTCTTTTTAAATTCAGGCTAATGTGCTATCGGTGACATTCAAAAGCCCATACAGGTAGTTCTTGATTTACAACTGTAATTGAGCACAGAATTACAGTTGTAAATTGTTGTGATTTCTAAATCAAAGTATCATATGACCAGACCTGATCTTTTGATATTTTTTGCAGTGCTCGTTGAGGGAATCCATTTTCTCCAAGAGCATTTTTTGCGAAAACTGGCAAAAATATTGCAAATTGCAATAATTTATAAAATGTTAATTAGAATAAAATGATTTTGTATATTTTCTGGCACACCTAACTAAAGATAATCTTTAGTCTTTTTGTAAACCAGTTTGCATTTTTTAAAGGATAAACTTCTTATCCAGCATACTAGGTGTGTTTCAGGTAAAGCAGAGTCCAGATCATTCAATCAGCCCATGTGTTATGAAAGTGTTCCTTGAAATAGTAATTTTTAAACCATCCAGGCTTGTAAATTCATCCAAATATTATTAAAGACTACAAAACACAACACACACACACACACACACACACCAGCCACTGAATAGTTTTATGACCCATGCTACATTTAAAATAATATCTGATAGCAATAGCACTTATACTTATATACCACTTTACAGTGCTTTACAACCTTCAGAAGCATTTATTTGTTAGGTAAGGTTTATAATACACTCCATAAGCACTAGGAATTATACAGAATAAAAAGCATAGTACAAGGAATGATATACAATAGTCCTCGACTTAGGAATTACAATTGGGACAGGAACTTTTGTTGCTAAATGAGGGATTGTTAAGTGAGTTATGCCTTTGAACAATACTAAATCCCAACTGCAAATTTTTCAGCAAAACAAAGTTTGTTCTATATGTATGGTAAGAATGTTTAGGGTGGAGAGTAGACTGTAAATGTCCAATAGGTATTATATGCACTAATTAATTAAATTATGGAATAGTAAACTTTTGAAATAGTTTTAAGTACAAGATTCTCAAAATTAGCCACTCATGAAGATTTCTGTTTCGTGTTGTATTAATCTATATCTAAAGACATTTACTCATCTTAGAGAATACTTACCAAGCTGGTATAAGACTTGATTTCATCTGGAGATTCATTCACTGTAAATATTTTCTGAATGGTTTATATCCCTAATTGATATAAAGGTATATCTTAAGTTAAAAATATTATAGTTTGTAATTTATTTGTGTATTATTGCAGTCTTATACAAAGCACCAGAGAGATACCAGAGAGAAATACGACTTTATATTAATTAATTACTATATTACAGAAGAGAACGGCAGTAAGTTCTTAGCCCCAAGACCTGTGGAAAAACCAAGTTTTGATCACCTTTATGAAACCCAACAACATAGAGATAATCAACATTTTCCCACCCAAAAATGAGGGTAGCTATTAAAAATCCCACCTATTTTTTACAAATTACAGAGCAAGGTTATATAACAATTGCTACCTCTGTGAGACAAGCAGATGATAGGAGAATTTATCCATGAACACTGATTTGCAGTCAGAAGATTCTATGAAAATTCCTTAATTTCACAACAGATGGACAGATTCCACTGTAATTTCAATTGGGAAAATGTGAGTCATGCTATATCAGGCTAGAACCAAAAATGCTAGGGAATTCCTGGAAGTTTGTATTTAGAAAAATCAGCTGTCAATAGACACAAAGAAAACAATACCATAATCAAGAAGAGCCTGGATAGCTCAACAGGCTAATAAGCAGACTAAAGCCTGTTATTAACATCCAGCCGTCTGCAGTTGCACCAGTTCGGGTCTCCCCAGGCTCAAGGTTGACTCACCTTCCATCCTTTCTAAGGTAGATAAATTGAGGACCCAGTTTGTGGGGGCAATAAGTTGACTTTGTATAAAAAATATACACAAGTATGAGGCTATTGCTTAATGCATTGTTAGCCGCCCTGAGTCTTCGGAGAAGGGTGGCATATAAATCTAATTTTAAAAAAAAGGAACTCAGGAGGAGAAAACCACCAATACTGACAGGGCAAGCTACAAACAGGCAGCTAATACTTCATACTTGTGATATTACCTAGTCAGGTAATAAAGCGTCTACAAGCAAACAACCAAGCTCAGAAAACACCAAGGACTCCACAAGACCTTAATTATGAGCACTTTAATCATCTGATGCTCAAATTCTTGCAGATAACATTAAGTTTATACATTTGCTAACTCATTGTGTGATTGATTTTGATTTAGAATATGTTTGAATCTAGCATTATGGTTTGAATAGAAAACCATAGAAAATAGCATGTTGTAGAAATCATACATATCTTGTTAATGATAAAAACAAATCATACATTGCAATATGTGAATGCAACCAAAGCTATGATATTTTTTACTTTTGCTTTGTTTGAACAGTGTACTTCAAATTTTGCATGTCTTTCTATGGTATAGTTTTACCTATGGCTGCACAGGTAGTCCTCATCTTACGACAATAACTAAGCCCAAAATTTCTGTTGCTTAGCAAGATGGTTGTTAAGTGTTGCCCCATTTTACGCCCTTTCTTGCTGTAGTTAAGTGAATTAACTGCAGTATTGGCTTCAGTTGTCAGAAAGTTGCAAAAGGTGATCACATGACCGTAAGACATAAATATGAGTCAGTTGCCAAGAGTCTGAATTTTGATCATGTCTCCCTTGGTGCTGCAACAGTCATAAGTGTGAAAAACGGTCATAAGTCACTTTTTTCAATTCCATCGTAACTTTGGTCATTAAATGATATGTTTTAAATCGAGGAGTACATGTAGTGTAGTAGTAGTAATTGTGATGTGATGTGATCAACTTGTTGATACAGTAGTCATTTGAGGCTGTATTCACATAATACTATACATACGTTCTTGAATATGTGTGGCCATGAATGACAATTTATTTGTTGGATTAACAGGATTTAAGCTGATGTTCAGTGATTATGATTTTTTGTCAGGTGCATTTAGATAGTTTTGGAAGATTTTCTTGGCAATAAAATTCTAGGAAAGCTAACATTAAGAAGAGAAATTTGAATTTAAACAAGAATGGCTTCTCTATATATCACATGACAGATACTTAATACAGGTTTAAGCAGGAAGAAGTTTTAATGTTTATTTTGATGAGATCAGTCAGGTAGAAGGGGAAGATATTTAGAACTTAATATTGGTTTTTAATATTCATTTTTTATTTTTTAACAACATCATGTGCTTTTTAGGAATAATGATAAGTGATAGAAGTTAAAGTTTAGAGTTTTGTAGTGAATTTTATTTCTTAAATCTAATTTTATATTTCAATTCATTATTTAATAAATGAAACAATTATTCTTTGCCTTTGAAGGGGGGGGGGTGTTGTTTGATTGGAAGATGTTGGAGCCTGTGGGGGGAATTGGGGCAGGTATAATGTTGGTGACAGGCATGGATAGATACTGTTTGAGATATGGAGAAGGGGCAATCAAGCACAACCAAGGGAACAATCAGATAAAATGAAACTTAGTCTCTTAACAGGAATATGGGCAAGGCAACAGGTTCAGAAAAAAATCTACTTTAGTTTTGGGCTGTAAAGGGCATGGGAGAGAAGTTCTTTCAGATATATAAGATTCCATTAATGTAACCTTACAATACAGTACTTCTCAACCTGTGACCGTAATAGGGACTGGAATCTCAGTTGTTGAGAAAGATGCACACACGATCGCTTTTCTGAACAACTGCAGTGCTGGCTTTCCAGTTGCGGTTGTTAAGTAGAGAAAAACCGCTGCTTGCAAAGGAAGACTGGCAGCTTCCCGTCTATACACAGAAGGGCATGCATGCGAAGTGGGAATTCTGAAGATCTGAGCTTTGTTTCTGCAGCCTAACAAAGAATTTCTGTTCTCCCCCCCCTTCCCCCCCCCCACTCTCATGCATGGAAGGGAGGGGAAATCCTTTGGCAGATGGCAGTGGCTTATAACCTCTGCGAGCTTCCCCACTGATTTTCTGGGGAAGCTAGCATAGAGAATTGCAAAGGGCACTTGGCAACCAGTTTTAAGTGTGAAAGGTTGCCAAGCATCCTAATCACAATCACATGACCATAGTGGGAAGAGTGTCTTACTTTATGGATCATAAAGCACCACTTCCAAGTTGTAACTTTGGTTGTTAAACAGGTTGTAGGTCCAAGGCCTTGGGTCAGATCATAGCTATGTGACCTTGCCCCTTATGGATTCTGTCAGTCTCCATGATTCATGGAAAAATTTGGGAGAAGAGACATTTATAGTGTTGTTGGCACTCAAGAAGGGACAAACAAGCAAACATGGGGTAGAGCTGCTATTAAGACTATTATGTGGAGATGAGGACAGTGAAGCAGCAATATTTCTTTGCCTTTATTGTGTCAGCACACAGCTGCCCCAAAGCCTTGTTTCAGAGGTTTCATGACCTCTTGGGTAGAGAGGACTTGAAAATCCTCCTACAGGACTGTATGGGGAAATTTGTTTAACCTCTGTCAGTCAGAATTGCCCAAATTTTTTCTTAGTTGGATGTCAGCCTTGTTGCAGGCCTTAAGGAGGTTCCTGGGCAGATTCCTGCCCTACTATCCTGGATTAATTTGAACCTATTGGGCCTGGGGAACTGAACAGGGCCCATAGGATTGTGAGCTTGGTCTCTTCTTTGTAGATCCATGCTCCTCCTGGCTAGTTAAAGCTACCTAAGGGGTGTCATATGGATAGGTTTTGGTAATGGTGAATTTCTCCTTGTGTGAGGGCGTTGTTCTTCCACTTCTTAAAAGGTTCGACTTAAGGGTAACCACTTCTTGGTTCACCCCCTCATCATAAAACCATAGCTAGATTCTACCATACTAGACAACTTGGGAAGAGGATGTGATTGAGGAGGTGGTTGGACAGAAGCTTCAAAGAGCTCTGGACTTTGAAATTGTACTTTTAGACGATTGCGCTTTACATGTATTGCCCCTGAAGAGTATTCAGAACTTCAGTTGATACAAATTGATGTGGTACAGGCTGTTACACATGCCACTAGAGCAGCACATGTGATACCTTAGTTCCATAAGTGACAGTTTGCTTCCATGTACAATTCAAGGTTTTGGTTTTGATTTTTAAAGCCCTTCATGGTATAGTTATTTGAGGGATCGCCTCCCTCAATCTGCTGGTCTCATCAGATCCAGCAGAAATACACCCACTATTTATTTTTATTTAGGAAAATTTTATTTTCCATATATGTCCATCTTCTTCTGTGTAATTATTTATTTTGTTCCCTAAATGTTTTAAGATAATTTTTTTTTAAAAGAGAAAACTTCCAGGATTTCTTTTTGTTTATGCAGTCGTGTATAACTTTCAGCATGATAATTTTGTATGATTATTTGTTCTTAATAATTATGTCAGAAGCCATTGTTTGGTTGGTAGTCAAGTACTTCTGAATAGATTCACCCTTCAGATATTTTCGTGGATCTTTTGTTAGTGTGATAGAGATCTGTTTTTTCCATGTTTCAGTTTCACAAACTCAGTACAGATAGTCCTCAACTTATGACTGATCTCTTGGTGACCTACTTAAGTTATGATGGACCTACTTGGAAGATACTTATGACATGGATTCAAAGTTCAGATAGTCAGGCCTCTCCTCCCCCCCACAGTCATGTGACCACACTTAATATACTTCTCAGCTGGCCTGGATTTAGAGTCATTTACTATGTCCCACAATCACATAACTATGTTTTATGACAGTCTTACAGAAAACCTGCATTTGTGTCTGTTTTTTTGCCAAAACTGGCCCATAGTGTACCATGAGTTTGCTTAATGACTGTAGTGGTTGCTTAATAATCACCACAAAAAGTCATAAAATTGGGTTGGTCATGCAGTCTCCTTTATGGCCATTGAAACTTAAAATCATCATGGAAAGGTTCCATTACAGTCATAACTTGAGGACTAGTTATATCTCCCCCCCCCCCCCCATATTAGAGTACAGGTAGTCCTCAACTTACAACCACAATTGAGTCCAAAATTTCAGTTGTTACTGTGTTTTCCTGAAAATAAGACCTCCCCAGAAAATAAGACCTCCCCCCAAAAATAAACCCTCCCCCGGTCCTCGCCATTTCTTCTGGTTAGGGTTAGGGAGACAGAGCTGGAAATCAGGTAAGATAGCACGAGGAGCCCTGTCTTGCTTCACGCGACCCAAAATAATAAGACCTCCCTGAAAATAAGGCAAAGTGCTTATTTCAGGGTTCAAAAAAAAATAAGATGTCTTATTTTCAAGAAAACATGGTAAGGATGACAGTTAAGTGAGTTTTGCCTCATTTACGACCTTTCTTGCTACCCCTGTTAAGTGAATCATTGCAGTTGTTAAGTTACTGTATTTTTCGGACTATAAAATGCTCCAGACTATAAGATGCACATTAGCTTTAAGGGAGGAAAACAAGAAAAAAAATTTGCTGCTACTGCCCGTTCACTATGGCCTGTTCGCCACCGCTGCCCGTTCGCCACCGATCGCTGTGAACAGGTGGTGGCGATAGGTGGTGGCAGCGATCCCCGCTGCCTAGAATAGCTGATCTGCGCCGCACCAACCCCCCTCCCCATCTGCCACAATATTCACTCTATAAGACTCACATATATTTCCACCCACTTTTTTGGAGTGGGGGAAATCCGTCTTATACTCCAAAAAAAAAAATGGTAATTTGACTTCCCCATTGACTTTGTTTGTCAGAAGGTCGCAAAAAGTGACCACATTTTCCCAGGACACTAGAACACTCAAATGTCTCTTGCCAAGCATCCAAATTTTGATCATGTGACCACAAGGATGCTGCGATGGTCGTAAGTGTGAAAAACGGTGATAATTCACTTTCGTCAGTGTCATTGTGAATGGTCACTAAAAGAATGGTTATAAGTCAGGAACTACCTGTAGTTTATTACAGTTTTCAGGAGTTGGTATCTACATTTGAATACCATAGTATGATACAAAACTTAGCTCACTGCGTATCGTGCATAAGAATCTTGATTATGCATGTAGGCCTTTGTGAAGAATTATATCAGGAAACCAAGATTCATAATGCATGTAGACCTTCATTATTATGAAGAAGTATCTCAGGAAGCCAAGATTATGTCTAGCTTCTTATGCCCGAATCTTGGACTGTGATTAATCAGAAACAAGATGTTTAAACCTACTTTGTTTACTGCAATTAATTTTAAACCCAACTTATTTTGAGACGAATAAACTTCAGTCTTGTAACATGAGCTTTGTAGAATTACGTCTTCATTGACATGAAAGGAAGACATTAGAGTAATTGAGTTTGTATACTAGCTTGAATTCATTAATTGCTATAGTTCCAACTGCTTGCTGTATCATTCACACATCAGGACACAATAACTCTGCATTTAGGGATGTGCAAAAGGTATTGGTTTCATTAAAAGTTCCAGAGAAGTCTGAAATGTTTATTTCTCCCTCTGAACTATGTCATTTTGAGAAGAGCTTCTATAATTAAATCCTCTGGACTGGAATGAGTTTCTTCATTCAGGAATCAATGAATTTTGTATATTTCTTCACTTTAGCTTTTTCTATGGGTAAATGGTTGTGATGGTAATGTGTTTCCCTCAAAATAAGACAGGGTCTTATTTTCTTTTGAACTCTGAAATAAGGGTTTAGTCTTATTATCGGGGGGGAGAGTTGTTCCTTATTTTGGGGGTGATGGAAGGGGCAAGTGTGGGACTGGATGTCCCATCGCTGCAGTAACCTCCCCTCCCTGTTCTTTGCGCTGGCCGAGAGGCTGGCCATCACTGCCTTGACGTGTCACTGCCCTGTTGTGTCCTGCCACTGCCTCATGGAGCAGGACTCTGCAAGGCTCGTTGTGCCATTGCATGCACAAACTGCAGCACCACAGCGAGCTTCATCATACTGGTACAGCTGGCGTCCTGCTGCTGGTGGCTGCGCTGATACATCGAACTCGTGATAAGTTTTCTTTTACAATGTGTTTTCCAGTACACTGCTCCTCCAATCCATTGGTTGGGTTATTTCTCATGTTGACGGGGAACCGAGTGCAGATTTTTTTCCTTATGCCTTGGCTGACCACGCCCACTCTGTCATTCCCACACCAGTCTTTCTCACTCAGTTACTGAGGGAACTTCTGTTTCTTACAATTCTATAGTTAGAATTTGATCTCTGATTCACTTTTAAAAATTTATTTATTTTAGTTTATTATTTTGCTATTGCTGTTGGAAAGGAGCTGCTCCGTGGGATTTGACAGGCTGCAAAGGGGTGGTAACGCATCTGGGGCTCCAGGCCATTCGCTCCTTCTTGCAAATTAAGCAGCGATCCGGATTCCAACCTGGCTGGGTGGATCCGCGTTTAATTTAGCTGCTGGCGCTTCATTGGATTACTGGTGAGCTGGTATAACCACAAGCGCCACAATTCCGATCTACTAGGGCAGCTCTGAGTCAATGTCGATGCGCAGCAGCATACTCTGATGTCCAGGCGAGCTTTGCAGCGCACCTCCTGAGTTCAACTGACTGAAGACCATTGGGCCTAATTTCGGGCCATTTATCCTGCCGCGGCCACCATTTTGTTGAACTTGGGACTGGTGGCTGCCATTTTGGACACTCGGGTCGTGATTTATTGGATCCTGAGGTATCGGGGAGTTGTTGGGCAGCTAAATTTAAGTGCAGAGGCAGTGTTTCAGGCTTCTGTTGTTCAGAGCCTTGCCCATTTGCCTGGAGTAAGCCAGCCTGGGGGAGTTGGACGGGCAAGTAGCAGTGCCCACTTTTGGGACTTGAACTTCCATTAACAGGCCTTCCGTGGCTCTGTGTATTCAATTTGACCCATAGCTGGCTTTACTATTGACTTGCTTTGCCTGCTTCAGTGTTACTGCTGGCCCTTTATTACTAGGGATTGAGCTATTGTTTAACTCTTCAATATCTCTGCGTTTGGGTGGTTCAAGATGGCTAATTCCGACCTGTCTTCTGATCTGGAACAGGAGGTTAGCCCTTCTGCTGGTCAGAGTCCACATCAGGCTGTGCCCAGTTGGCCTACGACCACAGTTTCCAACAAAGTGGCCGAAGTCCATCAATAATCCCAGACTGCAGCACATAGCAAATCTGAGCTGAAGCGTCAAAGCGCTTGAGAAGCAGTTTGAAAAGGCCAAACAGGCTAAAAGACCATTGACCCGTTCTGATTGTTCGGAGGAACCTGGTTCTTCTTCTCAGCATATGGCTAGGGATGGAGTTTCCCTGCTTCATTCAGAGCCTCTTGCATCTATTGACCAGCAGACTCCTACTGCTTCACATTTAGAATCTATTCAAGGGCTCTCAATGTCCTTCCCTAATGTTTTGTTGGCTCTTCAAGTTGACCAGCCTGTGTGGCCCAAATGGGTCCCTGAAGCTACCTTTACTCCGACGGCGGTGGGGCTCCGCCCGGAGGAACCCGCCGCCCAGTTGGATTTTCAGTCAATATTATCAGACGCCTTGGCAAAAATATTGGCAGCTGGTCTACAACAAGGTGCAAGCAGTACACAGCCTTCAGCAACCATGCTCAGGCTCGCACCAATCAACCTGCCAAAGTGCAGGTCTACCTCATACTGACTATGCATCTTCGGAGGAGTCTTAACAAGACTGTTGAACGTCCGAGCCGATTGGCTCAGCAGGGAGCGAATCGACCCAGCTGAGTGGCGTCTTCATCCGGACATTGTCCTACAAAATTGTTCAGAGATTCGGCCATCCTCTGGTGAATCTATTCGCCACCCCTCTAAATGCACACCTGCCCAGGTTCTTCACACACTTCCAGTGCATAGGAGTGGAGGGCTGCAACGCCGTGAGATGTCAATGGCCACCCGGCCTACTATATGCTTTCCAACCTCTTCCTCTGATTCCCCAAGTAATTCGGAAGTTGTCGGAACAAGTGGAGGTGCTCTTAGTGGCCCCACTCTGGCCACGTAGGCCCTGGTACACGGACTTGGTGAGTGAGTCTGTCTCTCCACCATGGATAATTTCTCAGCACAAGGTCTCTCTCAGCCAGGGGGTCATCGCCCATCCGGAGCCCCAGTGGCTCCAGTTGACCGTCTGGCTCTTGAGAGGGTCCTGTTGAGGAAAGACAGGCTCTCTGACAAGGTGATAGAGGTCATTCAGTCATCCAGGCGCCCCTCCATGACTCGTATTTATCAGGCATCATGGAGAGCGTTTTTGAATTGGTGTGCGGCACACCATGTGGACCCTACATCTGCCGACATTCCAGATGCGCTGGATTTCTTGCTGGACAGCCTGTCCAGAGGCCTCACTCCTGCTACATTGCAGCATCAAGTAGTGGCTCTTGCCACCGTGCTTAATTGTGAGCTCCACCGCACATTATCGCAGAACCCACGTATTTGGAATTTTTTACACAGAGCCGCCAACATATCTCCTCTGATGGTCCATCAATATCCATCTTGGGACTTACCATTCGTGCTTCAGGCACTTACCTCTGCTCCTTTCAAACCGTTGGGCTCCATCCCTCTTAAATTCCTCACGTTCAAACTTACCTTTCTTTTCACCATCACTTCTGCACAGAGGATTTCCGAGCTGACAGCCTTATCGATTCGTAAAGACCTCTGCATTTTTTATTCAGATAGAGTGGTGATGAGATTGGATCCTTCTTTCACACCTAAGGTGAACTCTTGGTTTCACCGGGCCCAGGAGTTCATCCTTCCGAACTTTTGTCCTGACCCAAGGCACCGTAGTGAGAAAAGTTGGCACATGCTGGACGTGCAGAGGGCTCTCCGGCGTTACATCAGGCAGGCTGCGTCGTTTCAACTTACTGAGGCATTGCTCGTGTCCTTCCACCCTTCCTCCATGGGGAGGAAGGTGTCGTCTGCTACCGTAGGTCATTGGATTAAGGCCTGCATCTCCATTACATTAAAGCCAGGCCGATACCGGGCAGGATTTATGTGCATTCGACTCATAGTGCGGCAACCATGGCGACTCAAGCTTCTATTCTGGACATCTGCCGGGTCGCCAGTTGGGCATCAGCCTCTTCCTTTATATGCCATTATAAAATTGATTCTTTTGCCTCGGCTGAGGCTTCATTTGGCCGTAAGGTTCTACAACAAGTGGCCACCTTCCAAGACTCAGGGAGCAGTCAGTCTCTCGCCTGGCACGTTTGAGTTTTGGTAGATCACAACCAATGGATTGGAGGAGCAGCATACTGGAAAACAGACGTTGACGTACCTGAACGTCCGTTTTCAGGACGCTGCGACTCCAATCCATACCCGCCCTGTTAGGCTTCCTGCTCCTGTCTTACTGACCTGCCTTGTTACTGTCATATGTTACAATTGTTTCTTCTAGACTTATGAGTTCCTGCGCCTTTGTGAGGAAAGACTGGCGTGGGAGTGACAGAGTGGGCATGGTAAGCCAAGGCATAAGGAAAAAAATCTGCACTCAGTTCCCCAGCAACATGAGAAATAACCCAACCAATGGATTGAAGTCGCAGTGTCCTGAAAAGGTACGTCAACGTCCGTTTCCCTGGACACAACAGTAAGGAACGCAACGGAGCTGGAAAGGTAAGTGTGTCCTGCTTCTCGCCTGCCCTACCCACCACCCCCAAATTACATCCCTGAAGGGAGTGGGTGGCTAAGCAAGGGACAGGAGCCCTGCCACGTCCGGCGAGCGGAGAAGAGATGGCAAGGTCAGCCACATCTCGCTCCACACTTTCACTTCTCCCTCGCCCCACCTGCCACCCCTCTCAATAAAAGAGATGGTGGGGAAGGGAAGCAGCCAGGCTGCTGTTGCCATTGGGTTGTGTTGTGCCTCCGACTCTCGAGCCTGTATTATCAGCAGGAGAGGACTCCGAGAGTGAAGAAGAGGAGTTGGCACGGTCTCCCTCTCCAGAACCCTCTTCTCTGACAATGCCTTCGGTGTCTTCCAAAGGCCAAGAGATAGGCCTGGGGCCAAGCACTTCCAAGCAGCCACAGGTGGACAGTAATGATGATGATGAGTCTTGACTGGACCCTTGACAGCATTGCAGAGATAAGCGCACACAGCAGAGGAAGAGGAGTGCCAGGGATTAGGCTGAGTCACTGGACCACACCCCACAGGGTATAAAAGAGGGTGTGGTGGCTGTTCAAGCTCTATGACAAGCAAAAACTGATAGCGAACAAACCTTTTTGCGTTGCTGGACTTTTTGACTGACTTGGACTGAATCTGACTATTCTCTTATCTGCTGTCTTTTGGCTTTGATGTTCCGGACGGAGGGAAAAATCCTCCCTTCGTAAGTAAAAGACTCTTGGCAGCCAGCCACTGGGTTGCTGCCAAATTCTGCTATCAGAGAAACGTTTGTCGGCTGGTTTATTTCACTCTTGACTATCTGTGGGTGTGCGTGTGTGAGATGGGGACAGAACAGGTTGGGGTGGAATATGTAGAGCCGTGAGATCCGTGTCTTACCTTTCCAATTCTATTGCCTTCCTTGCCATTGTGTCCAGGAAAACAATTTGTAAAAGAAAACTTCTCGCGAGTTCGAGAAGTTTGATTGAACTCGCAAGAATGTTTTCTTTTACAATGTGTTTCCCTGGACACAATGACGAGGAAGACGACAGAGCTGGAAAGGTAAGATGCGTGTCCCACTTCTCCCCCACACCACCTTCCACCCCCAAATTCCATCCCTAAATGGGGCAGGTGGCTAAGCAAGGAGGGGGCGCGAGATGGGTCTCTGTCCTGCCACTCTTTGTGGCAGCCATCAGCGTACTGGTAGGTACAGTAAGGGTGTGTGGGGTGCGTGGGGCATCTTCCCCTCTTTCTCCCCCTCTGGACTTGCCTCCTCACATCGTGTTGTTTGCACAACAAGCAACGAGAGGAAATGGCGGGACCGGCTGCACATGTGTAAGTAGTTGGTGGGGGGCTTATTTTATCGCATGCACTGAAAAGCCCAATTGGGCTTATTATCCAGAGAGGTCTTAGTTTCAGGAAAACATGGTATAAGTATAAGTAGTGCTTCCTTAAAAACCCTAATTAGAACTGGAATTCTGTTGCTAAGTGAAGCAGTAGTTAAGCAAAATATAATATGAACATACTGACTTACAACAGAAGTTCCAGTTGTAGTTGTTAAGTGAATCCCCCATGGCAGCCACATTATTCTAGTTTTTTATTGTTGTTTTTACCTCTAAAAGAGGTAAAATTTGGTCTTTGTTTTTCAATTACTTATATGTTATTCTGAAGTGATTTATCTTGGTCTTTATTTTTTTAACATCTTAAAAGTCTGCCTTTTAATATACACTAGAGATCTCATTTCTATCTGATTTTAATGTGTTAATATAATGATAAAAATAAATATATAAATGTGGGGCTTTCTAAATCAGTATGTGGTCTGCAAGTATATTAATGGTCCCATTTGTTTGACACAACTTTCCTACAGCTTAATTTAAATCTTAATATGTTGAAAAACATTAAAATTTTAAAATATGGGAACAACATTTTTAATGTTCCTGAAACATTTAAATTGCCATTATTTAACCATTTTATTTTTAGTAAAGAGTATATAAGAAACTTTAAACACTTCATGACAGTTAATAGTACTGTTATTTTTCTTTAGTATCAGATACTGATGGTGGTGATGGCTTGCAACTCAGAAAGGAGCATGCACTCAAGATTTTTGCTTATATCAATTCTTGGACGCAAAGGTAAATCTGTTTTTAAGTAGCCCATATTCATGGTGCATCTACATGGATATGTGTGTGTGTATACAGGCGATCTAAATAGTAAAAGTAGTAAATAGGTATAAATTGATATAAAAACAATCTTTCATTTTTTTATGTAATTCTGTATTAAACAAATAAATCATTTTGGTTTACATGGTAACTTTTGCTTGAATTTTTGGTAAAAATACAATCGTATGGGGCTGTTGGTATGGGGCTGTTATAAATCTGTGGTTTTTTTGTAGACTTGCATCAATTTTTCAGTTCGTGTGACACTACATTTTTAAAACTATATATTATATTAAAGGTTGAAAAAATTCTGAAGTGATTTATCTTGGTCTGATTTTTTTCAACATCTTAAAAACCTGCCTTTTAATATATCTATCTATCTATCTATATTATATATGTATATATCTATCTGATTTTAATGTGTTAATATATTGATAAAAGTAAATATATAAATGTGTGGTTTTCTAAGTCAATATGTGGCCTGCAAGTGCTTCTATTTATGGCTGTGTTGTAAATATCTGGCAATGTAGAATTTTATATATCTGAGCAGAGTTTTTACTGCTAACAGTTTCAAAGTAATTTCAGAATCATTGCCAATTTATGTTTGTCACTATTCCCTTCACAGTTGAGCATATTTTAAATGAATCAATTGTATCTTTATAGTTTCAATGGAATGCTATTACTTATTGGCATGTATCTAGGTTATTTGTATGTGCAGCCATCAGTGTTATGGCACTGACTGCTTTTTTTTGCCTGTTTAATATAACAGAATTGCATCTTGTTTCTTTAGCTGATAGAAAAATTTATGTTGGGCACAACAGATGAACCCCATGTTTTTTATTTACAGAATGTTGAGGTAAAGGGGAACGTTGGACTCTCACTTAAACAAAGAAAAAGTAAAAACTAGCATGAAACGCCTTTTCTTTCCAGTGTTATAGGCACCAAACATGAAGTGACTTTTCTTTAGCATATTTGAGAAAGTTATGAAAAACTCACTTTTTTAAAAATGAAGTATCACTTTCATCTAATGTTGTCTGCTAGAAAAGCAACCGTTAAAGAAATAGATAGCCATACTTCTAAAATCTGCCTTGGTAGTTTAGTGGGCTCTCTAAAGAAGGGTGCAATTTAATGGGAAAGATTGAAAAGAATTTCAGCCGTGATGACACAGTGATTAGAATGCAGTAATTCAGCCTGACTTTACTCACTGCCAGGAGTTCAGTGGCTCAAGGTTTACTCAGCCTTCCATCCTTCCGAGGTAAAATGAGGATCCAGATTGCTGGTGGCAATATGTTGTAAACCGCTTAGAGAGGGCTGGAAAGCTCTGTGAAGCAGTATATAAGTCTAATTGCTACTGCTATTGCAAGTCTACCTGTGTAGTATTGGACATAATCCATATTATTTTAAGATACACAGTTTAATAGTTTTAAAATACCAAGGATTTTAAATATATTTGTATATTTGCATTATTTCATAAAATCATAAATATATAAATTAAGAATCCTTAAATTAAGACATATATAAATTAGCAATGCCATATTTTATGAGTATGTAGTTCAGCAACATGTAGCCATATAGAAACTGCTGAATTCACAAGTCCCAATAAAGTAATGAGGGATGCTGGAAAATGTAATTTAGCAAAATTGGAAGGATGCCATGTTAATTCACTTATAATCTAAAGTAGCACAGTTATTTGTAGAACTCTGAATTTTAATTTTTATTTACCTTTCTTTAAACAGGCAGTGTCTATGCTGTTTCAAGGAATATAAGCATTTGGAGATTTTCAACCAAGTTGTGTGTGCACTTATAAATCTAGTGATTGCTCAAGTACAGGCTCTTCGGGACCAGCTGTGTAAACATTGCACTATTAACTTAGGTTCAACATGGCAAGATGAAAATAATGCATCTGATGAGCCACTGAATGTAGAAAGAGAAACTCGTGGAGAAGAAGAGAATGAAGATAGACACAAAAGTACAGAAGAAAAAATAGATTCTGGGAGAACTTGTATCCTGACAGAAGAAGAATCTGCAGAAGGTTCTGATACCTTTAGCATATGGAGCACTGAGGAGAAGGAAAAACTCTTGCTTTGTGTTGCAAAGATCTTTCAGATCCAGTTTCCTCTATATACTGCCTACAAGCATAATACACATCCCACAATAGAGGTACATGTTATCACGACCGAGTTTTTTGTGAAAATGAACTAAAAGTTAGTTTTAATTCTTGAGTGTTGTAAAACCTGACAATAATATTAAGTATCCTATTCTTTGGAGTATATTCATTTTCAGTATCTGAAAACTTTCTTATACTCTCCTAACAAGAGAGATAAGAGAACGGTTTTATAGGAAATATATACAGTATATAGCAGGAGAAATGAAAATACTTCGTCGATTTGAATGGAACAAATTATCATGTTTGAAGTCATAATTACATTTTTACTATATTATGTCAAGCTGTAAAATTAGCTGCAGTTTGTAATTGTAATTCTTTAGCCGATTGGGTTTTCAACATATCCTCCCTGCTTGATCAGGTGGGACAGGCAGACAAAACAATTCTCAGGTGGCCTGGTGCCATGCCATGAGGCACCTTAAAGATGATAACCTTGAATTGGACCCAGATGCAGACTGGCACCCAGTGCAGCTTGTGTACCAGAAATGTTACTGTTACATGTCTGTCATGGGAGTACCCCAAACTGCTCCTACTGCTACATTCTGCACCAGTTGTAGCTTCTGGATACTCTTCAATGATAGCCCCATGCGGAGCATATTGCAGTAGTCCTTATAGGAGTTGACCAAGGCATATATGATAGAAAAAAGTACCTTTTGATCCAGGACAAGGTGCAGTTGGCACCCAACATGAAGTTGAGCAAAGGCAGGGACAAAGGTCATGAGTCCAGAAGGACCCCCAGATTATGCACCAAATCTGTCTGGGGCAGTGTAACCCTATCCAAAACCAAACTTGGCAAGCCTTCAGATAAAGAAGAGGTTCCTACCTACAATTACTCTGTCTTACTGAGATTCAGTTGAAGCCTTCTGTTCCCTATCCAGACACCACAGCTTCCACCGCCACAAAAGGGCATCCACAGCATCACTTCGTGGAAATGTACAACTAGATATCATATGCATACTTAAGATAGTGTAGTGGACCGTATAAATGTGACTGCAACAAAAGCTAAAATTTTCAGAGTACAGGTAGTCCTTGATTTACAACTGCAATTGAGACCAACATTTCTGTTGCTAAGCAAGACATTTGTTGTGAGTTTTGCTCCATTTTAAGCCCCTTCTTGTCACAGTTTTTAAGTGAATTGATGCAGTTGTTAAGTTAGCAACACAGTTAAGTAAATCTGACTTCCCCATTGACTTTGCTTGTCAGAAGGTCATAAAAGATGATTACATGATCCTGGAACACTACAACTTGTCATAAATACGAGTTGGTTGTCAAGGGTTTGAATTTTGATTACATGACCATGAGGATGCAACAATGGTTGTAAATCTGAAAAATGGTCATAAATCAGTTTTTTCAGGGCTGTTGTAACTTTGAATGATCACTAAATGAACTATTTTAAGTCAAGGAGTACCTGTATAATATTTTCTTGAATTATGTATCTAATATATGTCTGAAACTTGTGTTAATCACAGGTAGCTGCATGACGGGAACACAGTTCTGAATTTATGCCATTTACAGTTTGTAGAAATCGTCCAACATCAATCCATAGCTTTGGTTTGACCTGTTTGATCCTAACCATCATTAAGATTAAAAAAGAGAAAACAGCGATGAACCTGAGGGTGGCTAATATTGACTCATAGCTTTATAAATTATACATTACTTTTAAAACAGTTATACATGTAATTTGCTATATGAATTTTAATTAACATTCAAGTACAGTAATTTATAATTTTAAAGCAATGATTATATCTTCCTTTCCATCAGTAGAACTGGACTTTTAACATATGGTGCAAGAGAACCAGTGCTGTGAAATAATATGCCTTTTTTTTTCAGTTGCCTTTCAAGACATTGTTATACTATCTCTGAAATATCCTAGTTTCAGCATGTAAAGGGATTTGTTTCCTTATGCTGGTAATTACTAAGATGAATAATTTTCTAGTTTGGACAATATGTACAAATTAAAATACTATATTTTTACTGATCCTAGATGAGATACAAAGAGAGAACAGAGTAAGGGAATAATTGTATTTTGGATTTTATTTCTTGATAGTTATTATTTTCTGCATATGTGTCTTAAATTTTTACCTATTTGAAACATTCATAATTAAATAATTTATGCTTTTTTTAAACAGGATATTTCTGCACAAGAAAGTAATATATTAGGGGCATTCTGTGACATGAATGTAAGTTTTCAATTTCTATTTAAAAGTGCACAGTGTCAAAAATTATAGCCTACTACTTTTGTTCATGAAAGCATTCTAGCGGCTTACGTATTGTCCTGAATTCAGTTGATATAAAAGTTTAAGTAAGATCCTTAAGCTACATTATACTGAATCAATATTACTTTCTACAGCCTATTTATTTCATATATCCTCTGACTTTCTACTGTAACAAATACTGAAGGAGGCTAATATTTAAAACAACAAACAAACAAAAAACCCTGAAAATAATATTGAAATTAGTAATAAAAGGCTGGGGAAAATATATTAATCCATACAGATTATCTAAATCAGGCGTTTTCAACTAGTTGGCTTGCCTGGATCCCATTGTTTTTGAAGAGTTATTTTTGGCTGCATATAAAATATATAATATAGTTAATGTATACAAATGCACATAGTGTTAAAAATGTATGATCTTGTGGGTCACTGTATTAGCTGTCAGGGCCACATGTGACCTAGGGGCAGTGGGTTGGACATGCCTGATCTAAATACTAATAGAACAAAGGCTAAATATAACTTTCAAAAGACTGCATTTTATAGTCCAGGGAATGGCTTTCTCTTGTATGCTTTTTTTTTTAAAGTGGGAGGTCTCTTAACTATTTATTTTTTATTTGTATGCCACCTTTAAAGAGGTATCTTTAAAATAGATTCTGTTATAAGTCAGATAAGTTTAGAATAGGAAAAATAGCTACATAAATCTGTATACTGCCTTGTATTTTGTGTTTGAGTCTGCCTGGTACTGTTCTGACTTAGGCTTCCTGAGACAGTAAAAACCACACAATTAGACCCAAAAACACTCTTTTTATTTCAACGGCTGTGAATTATGTTCATTCATAGCCCATAATGAATCACAAATAGTTTGTAAAAAGTCTGACAGAAGTCACCTTTATCTCCCTTGACACGCTGCCAAAGACCTAATTGGCAATTAGCTTTGCCAGGCCACATGGAGCACAGAGTCAAAACAGAGCTTCAGAATTTAAACTGACCAGAAGGAACAAAGTTGCTTCCTGCAAAGGCTCACGTGCCTTTGCTCCTCCTTTATGTTTTATGGGAGGGGCCAATCATCTCCAAGCCCTACTCCCGAGTCATCCCTTTTGTCTTAACTGTTCTTGCCTTCTGGCAGCTCTGCGCATGCACGCACTGGGAACAGGCTCCCCCTGTTCTTCTGCCTTGCTGATATCCGACTCTGGAGGCAGTATATAACTCGCAGATGGCCCTGGCCCCCTCTCTGCCTCCGACACAGAGCCCACGTCGGAGCCTTCCCCAGACTCCAGGACTGGCCCGTGTTCCTCCCCAACCTCCTCACTGTCCAACTCTGTTGCCAGCTCTGCAGGCCGCCGGCAGACCACAACAGGTGTCTGTTGGATTGTTAGAATCTTGCAGCACATCTTTTTTTTAATTTGTATGGCTATGAAGCTTACCTAAACTGCTCTGCCAAGCTCATAACAGATAAAAACAATCCAATTAAAACAAGTTAAAAAACAGTATAAACTATCCGTAACCAATTTAAAAGAACATGCTACGTTTTTACTATTGGATGAATAAACAAGTATAGCTTCACTCTTTTATTGTGTATAGACTGAATATACTATATCACTGTTATGTTCAGCTTCATAGTCACAATATGCAAAGTTATGTGATTATATAGACTTAAAGTGCCAAATCTACAAAGACAAATTTAAAAAATACATAAAATGAGTATGTTCAGCTTTTTCAGGAATTTCAAAGAGTTCAGCATTGGTGTAAAAACCTAAATACATGCAGATGGATATGAAATGTGAAGTTTCATATATAGCATTTCACAACATTACATAGATTTAATTTTAACAGTTCAAAATCAATACATTGAATTGTGCGTGGAAATCAAATGGAACTTGTACAGATCCTGAAATATTGCTTAGGTGCTCATGAAGAAAAGATTTCAGAATAGCATGTAGGCAGGGTGGGCTGCTGGGGATTCGCAGGGGTTCAAGAGAACCTCTAACTAAGATTCTGTGCAGTTCGGAGAACCCCCAAATCCCGTTCTTGGCTGCTCCCCCCACCCCCCTGGAGTCCCCACGCAGCCTGTTTTGGATGCAAGTAAGTGCAGGGTGCACACTGAGGCTCATGGAGGGTGAAAAACAGGCCTACCAGACGTTCAGGCCCGTTTCCGGCCTCTGGAGCTTGGGGAGGCCGTTTTCGCCCCCCCCCCCCCCCCCGAGACTCGAGGAAAACCTCCAGAGCCCTGGGAGGGCAAACTCTTCCCCTGCCGTGGTGCCAGGAGGCCGACTAGGTCATGCCCACCATGGCACTGCCCCCGCAGCAACCGGGCAGAGAAACCCTTGTTAACATTTTTGAATGTAGGGGTATAATTATTTTGAATGAGAAAGAAATATGTGTATTTTAAAAACTGCTTTTATTTCTACAGGATGTAGAAGTACCATTGCACTTGCTTCGCTATGTTTGCTTATTTTGTGGAAAAAATGGCCTATCCCTCATGAAGGACTGTTTTGAATATGGAACTCCCGAAACTTTGCCATTTCTTATAGCACATGCATTTATCACTGTGGTTTCTAATGTAAGTATATGTCTACAATTTTCTAATTTTAATAATGCTACATGTAATAAAAAAAGTCTCCACCAAGATTTGACTTAACTAGTTTGAATCAAATTTAGAAACTATGTTCTCTGTTTAAATCTGTTGTGTTGTTTATATTTGTAATTCTTAATGTAATACTATTATTAAATGACAAAAAATGCTTCTTTTAAAAATTGGCGATCACTTTGCTATTAAAATTAATTTGATTTATATGCCGCCCTTCTCCGGAGACTCAGGGCGGCTTACAATACGTTAAGCAATAGCCTTCATACTTTTGTATATTTATACAAAGTCAGCTTATTGCCCCCACAAACTGGGTCCTCAATTTACCTACTTTAGAAAGGATGGAAGCCTGAGTCAACCTTGAGCCTGGTGAGATTCGAATTTACAGTAATTGCAGACAGCTGGAGTTAATTACAATGCATTAGTCTGCTGAGCTATCCAGGCTCCTTTTGTTAACTAACGTTGACCAATATTGCTTTATTATTACTAAATTTCTATTTTCCATTTGTTTCTTTTTTATAGTTCTAAGTAAATGAAACCAAAATTTTAAAATCCATATATGTTCCAGAAATTACTATTCTAGGGACTTAACAAAAAACAGCTTGTACTCTTTCTTCTGTTTATGATAAATTGGAGGAATAAAGTAGCAGACAAGCTCAGCTTGTGAGAAGAATAGCTCCAAATGAACTTAGAACATAGAATAATAGAGTTGGAAGGGACCTTGGAAGTCTGCTAGTCCAACCCCCTGCTCGAGCTAAATGGTTGTCCAGTCTTTTTTTGAAAGCTCAAGTAATGGCACATCCACAACTTCTGAAGGCAAGCTATTTCATTGGTTGATTGCTCTCATACTTAGGAAATTTCTCATTAGTTCTGGGTTGCTTCTTCCTTGGTTAGTTTTATCCATTGTTTTTTGTCTTGTCTTTTGGTGATTTGGAAAATAGTTTGACTCCCATGTCTTTGTAGTAGACCCTCCTTAGCAGTTGCTTCTGACTAACTTCTCTTACATAAGTTCTAACTTATTGCTAACAATAGCTGCCTTTGAGTTTGTTTTCATAGTGAAGAGACCTAGTGAAATACAGTTTTCCTTTGCGTTGCTCCCACTATCCATGCATGGGTTAATCCTTCAGCCTTTGGCAAATAACTGAGTGTCACTTTAAATTATTCTTCCCCTTCCCTGCTGCAAAGCCACACCCTCCCAATCCCGTGATACCCCAGTCTTCACTCAGTTATTTGGCAAAGCTGAAGTGTATTGTGGAGCTCCTGGTGCCCGGGTATTTATTTCTATTTTTTCTCCAACTTTTCTCCCTTTTTGGTTTTCTTCCCTTCCCAGGGATGTATAGGCTTTTATTTATTTTTGAATACTTCTTCCTTTTGCGTCCCTTGTTAACGAGGAGAGCGGCTCGACCGCTCATCAGCTGTGAGGGGGCTCCGAGTTCCGCGCCACCCACGCCTCACCTCCCGGCGCCAATTTCAAACGAGCAGGCTTTACAGCCTTCGGGAGAGCAAGGCAGCATTTTACCGCCGCGGAGAGGGGGAGCGTGCTCCGGACAGCCCTCCCCATTATCGGAGCGATCGGACCGCCGCGGGCAAGGAGTGCAAGGCCCAGTGAAGCGGTAAAACCTGCCGGTAGCAGAGGGAGCCTTTGGCAAGCCTCCCGATCGCCCTACGCTGTGGAAACAGAGAGCGCGGCAGCTGGCAGGACCCTAGGGCCGCCAGTATAAGTCCGCTGCCCAACCAGCCAGCTGAGCAAGTGCCACGTGCGCCCGCTATCTTGGCAGACCTTTGGGCCGCCATTTTGGTTAGTTATTGGGGACAGGCCTCTCCCTTGACCATCAGGGAACCAGCTGCGGGCTCCTACCACGTGGAGAAGCAGCTAGCAAGGCCAATTCAGGGCCTAATCACTGGGCTATAGTTGGCTGAGAGGACCTTCGGGCCTTCAGCGTGCCTTAGAGCCACAGGCGGCATTAGAACGACACCCCAGGTAGTTAATTGCCAGACCCAATAACTTTCCAGCCAGGGCAGAGTCCCCTCTTTCCTCAGATCTGGAGTTGGATTTGACCCCCCAGCACAAGGGGGCCAAATCGGGAAAAAAGAGGTCTGGCAAGCGGGCGGACAATACCAGCCATAAGTCCAGGCATGACAGGGTGCTTGCTGCACAGGAGAAGGACGCTCTAAGACACCATAAGGCATTGGAATGCCAATGCGCGAAGGGGCAGAGGGCTACCACCGTAACTCCAATCCTGGAGTCTGGCCCCAATCCTGCTCCCACACCGCCAAGGGAGACGGAAGCGGGCATCGCTAGTCTAGCCGATGTGGCTCAAACCCCAGCAATGCCCATCCAGGCCAAGTCAGGACACCCATGCTCCTCCACAGAAGATGTTCCTTGCTTGGTGCCAGAGTGGCAGTGGCCCGCACACCAGACCAGCGTCTCCATTGGCTGGAAGAGACCTTCACGCCAACAGCCGCCGGACTATGGGCACAAGGGGGACCTGCGCCATTACCCCAATTGGACTTCCAGGCGATGTTTTCGTCGGCCTTGTCATCCTTCTTGGCAACAAGCTTCCAACAGGCGTCTCGGCCATCCTCACAGGCTCTACCTGTACAGAGATTGCACCAACAACCTCAATCCCAACCCCACCCTTCTCAAGCCCAAGCATCCTAGTCGGATGAGTCAGATCACGCGGAGGAGGGGCCAGAAGATGTAGAGTTCTCAGAGGACGAGGGCCTGACGCTTGACACCCCGGCCTTCACTGGCCTATTCCGGCCGGCGTTATTCAAGTCCTTGCTCCATAAGACCCGCCTCACGACCAACTTGGGAGTGCCAGGGGACGTTAGGCCCTCCCATTCTGCAGCAGGGGGACCCCACAATGTTCTCTTTAAATCTACTAAGCCAGAGAAGGAATATATACCCTGTCCACAACTTTTTGTGGGCATAATCCAGAATCCTTGGGGTCAACCGGCCTCCTCAATGTCTCCCAGTAGCCTAGACAAGAAACTGTATTGTTCGGCCCCAGAGTTGGAGGAATTGCTGACTCTCCCATCAGTGGACCAGCCGGTGGCAGCCCTATCCTTGACCTCACTGATCTCCACCGATGCCTTGGACGGCCTCAAGGCAGAGGACGAAAGGACAGAGGGGGCCTTTCGCAAGGCTCACCAGGTGGTGGCTTGGGCGATCTGGTCATCAAAGGCTACGTCATTCTACAATAGAGCGGCCCTCATTTGGCTCCGGCAGATGCAAGAAAGACTTCTGCCCGTCACCTCGCGATCACAGGGAGAAACGATGGCACAACTTCGATGTTCGGCGTGCTCTTCACATTTACATATGCAGGACCGCTCCCTTTCGCCGCACGGAAGCGCTCCTGGTATCTTTCAATCTGGCATCCATGGGCCAGAAGATCTCGGGGTCTACAGTCAGCAGATGGGTCAAGGCCAGCATAGCCCTGGCATATGAGCAGACGTCCAGACCTTTGCCAGGTAGAATTCTACCTCACTCTACTCGTAGTGTGGTCACCACGGCAGCCTGGGCTACACAGGCATCAATAGCAGACTTTTGCAGAGCGGTGACCTGGTCGTCATTGTCACCATTCATTCGCCACTACAAGTTAGATGCCTATAATTCAGCAGAGGCGTCCTTTGGGCGCAGGGTTCTTCAACGAGTGGTGGCTGATGTGGACACTGGAGGCAGTCAGCTTCCCGCCCATGAGGGTTGAGCTTGGGTATGCCCAATGCATGGATAGTGGGAGCAGCGCACAGGAAAATGGACGTTGACTTACCTGAACATCCCTTTTCTGGGCGCTGGGTACACTATCCATCCCCTCCCACTATGTTGGCTTCCTGCCTGGTTATGTTGCTATTTTCCTCTATATGTTTGAGTTGTCAGTTAATAAAGTTATGGTTATTTTTACTCGACAGTTGGTTGTCATTGCTGCGCCTTCGTTCAGACTGGGATATCACGGGATTGGGGGGGTGTGGCTTGGCAGCCGGGAAGGGGAAGAATAATTTAAAGTGACACTCAATTATTTGCCAAAGGCTGAAGGATTAACCCATGCATGGATAGTGTACGCAGCGCCCAGAAAAGGGATGTTCGGGTAAGTTAACGTCCATTTTCACACAGAATGCATCTTTTGTGTGTGCGGTTGATAAAGCAATGTGACCAGTACCATATGTATGGACTGATAGAATGAATAGAACTATCCTTTTTAATAAATAAGAGCTCTGAAAGATAAACCTTGCGTTGAATGTATTTGGCATATTTGAGAGTCTTTTGTTTGCTCAATAATGTTGTCTCTTTCATGATTACTGAAACTTCCAGAATGACCGTGGCCTATTAAATATAATTCTGGAAAGTTTTAACACACTGTGTCCTGTTACATGTTATTCTAGAAATTTCTGAATAAAAGTGGGATCCTGTTCTTAACAAATTAAACCTGCTCTAAGACTGTTGAAGACTGAGAGAGAAATTAAATGTTAATTTGAGAACCTTTCTTCCACTCAACACTATGATAATGCTGAATCTGAATTTCAAATGAAAAAGAAATTGTAATACTGTCTGATACATATTATGTACGTCAGTTTTGATCCTGTTTCGTTTTTAACTATTTGAGCATTTGATCTCAATGTACCTATTTATGTATCTTTTTATAGAGCCACATTACTTTAGTGGCTTGCAAAAGAGTGCATCTTCAACTTTGTATCAACTCTCAAAAGTTCTGTCTTTAGGACAGTAACCATGAAAGATAACAAGTAGCATTACTGAGCAAACAAAAGTCTGTCAAATGATATATGTCAAATACCGTATTTTTTGCACTATAAGATGCTCCAGACTATAAGACGCACATTAGATTTAGAGGAAGAAAACAAGAAACAAAAATTCTGCCTCTGCCTCCCTATTCACCTGGCTAGCATCCTTGCAGCAAACAGCAAACAGCCTGGTCAGCTTCAGCATGTTATCGCAGCTCTAGCATGTGGCTCATCAGGGCTCTGCTCCATTACGCCTACGACTGATCAACTGAGCTGAGCCGCTGCCGCCGCCGCCGGGCAACACTGAAACCTTCGCTGCCAAGCAGTTTATTGGCAATTGGATTTGCCTCCTGGAATACTGCTGATCAGCTGTTCTAGGTGACGAGGATCGCCACTGCTGCTTGGCTAACTGGTGGCGGTAATTGGCAGTGGCGATCCCCACCGCCTAGAACAGCTGATTGGCAGTATTCCAGTAGGGTGATCAAACCACCAATCAGCTGATCAGCAGTGAAGGCTCCACCATCCCTGGTGGTGGTGGCGAACCTTGCCGCTGCACCAACCCCCTCCTCCCGCCGCAGTATTTACTCTATAAGACGCACAGACATTTCTACCCACCTTTAGGAGAGGAGAAGCGTCTTATAGTATGAAAAATATGGTATGTTCAATGCAAACTTTATCTTTGAGGGTCCCTTCTTTTTTAAAACATTGATGTTAAATATTCACTTGGTAATCAAAGAGTAACTTTGGAGCTGGAGATAGCAGTCCTTTAATAGCTAATTGAAAAAAAAAACTCCATTCATTGAATCTGTATGGCTATCCATCTGTTAATTACTTTGGTTAACAATTGACATAAATATTTAATTAATTAATTAATTTTTATACCGCCCTTCTCCCGAAGGACTCAGGACGGTGCACAGCCATAGTAAAAACCAATATATATCATAAAATTTAAAAACAATTAAAACAGATTAAATAATTTGGCCCTTGTTTTTTTTATAAAACCCCAAGATTAAAATACCCATTTAAAATTCAGTCTCTCATCAGCCCGGCCTGTGGAAATAGTAAGTCTTAAGGGCACGGCGGAAGGTATGTAGGTCGGGGATCAAATGTATCTCCAGGGGCAATTCATTCCAAAGGGTGGGAGCCCCCACAGAAAAGGCTCTCCTCCTGTGGGTCGCCAGTTGACATACTTTGACCGAAGGCACCCTGAGGAGTCCCTCTCTGTGGGAGCGTATTGGCCGGTGGGAGGCTATCGGCGGCAGAAGGCGATCTCGCAAGTACCCAGGTCCTAAGCCATGGAGCGCTTTACAGGTGGTAACCAACACCTTGAATCGCACCCAGAAGACCACTGGGAGCCAGTGCATAATAAAACTTCAAAGCATAAAGTAAGTTAAAAGTAATCTTAATATAATAGGCTCTTATAACACAATTATACTATATGGGGATATAAATAATAACCCTGTTTCTACTCAGACTACTGAGTAGACACAAACTACTCAGCCCTGTGGGAAAGTCAAGAAAGTTGGATTGCCCTATGTCACAGGGAGGCTACAATAGGTACTACAACAGGTACTACAAAAGAAATGTATATCACCAAGGTGACACCAAATGATACAGTTCAGTAGAGAAGATCTACAGCATGTCCACCCTGACTGATCTATTTGGATAGGCAGAAACACACAGGGACAGATGGTCCCATAAGTATTCTGGTCCTGTGCCATGAAGGGCTGTAAATAGGTTTGAATTGCACCAGAAAGCATACTGGAAGGTAGTGCAGCTTCTGCAACAGCAGTGTATTGAAGCATGGATGAACCTTGGTGTGGCCAGAACTGTATGTACAGTTTCATTCTGAATCAGCTGAAATTTCCAAGTATTAAAAGCATTCCCCTGTAGAGCATATTGCAATACTCCAGTCGAGAAGTGAGTAAGGTATGAATTGCCATGAGCAGAACCTCCTGGTCCAGGAACAGATGCAATTGGTACACAAGGTGAACTCACACTAACTACCTCTCATCCTCATCCTAGCCACTGTTTCCATGTGCTTTCAAGTGGAGTTTGTGAGTCCAAGCGGATTTCCAAATTGGGTACCAATTAGGTACACTAGGGAATGCTACTTTATTAAATATTTAAAAAGAAATCTAGGGGATCCCAAAACCGTGACACCTTCTTCCCCATCCATAATAACCTCACAGCCTCCAGGCACTGAGTGGCAACATTTGATGATGTCATTTGTTTAACAAGGAGTAGAGATACATACTGTATTTTTCAGACCATAAGACGCACCTTTTTCCACCCTAAAAGGGGGTGAAAATTTAGGTGCATCTTATATACCGAATGTAGCCCTGCCCACCCAGTGGCGCCAACCCTTTGGCCTCTGCCTCGCAAGCAAACAGCAAGAAAAAAACTGCTCCTTTCAGGTTCAGCACAGCCTAATTAGGACAAGTTGATTGGATTGGCCTCCCGACTCTCAGCGGATTTGCTCTCCGCTTTTTTGCGCAGGGCTCTGCTGCTTGCTGCAAACAGGTGAATTGCTGGAGCAGATCTTTTTTTTCCTTGTGCTAATCAAGCTATGTTGAAAACAAAAATGAAAGTAAAGCAGGCTGTTTGCTGCAAGGAGGCAAAATTGTTCAGAGGCAGAGGGAGATTTCTTTTTCTTCTTTTCCTCACCAAAAAAGGTAGGTGCCTCTTATACTCCAAAAAATATGATAGCTAATGTCATCATAGAAAGTATTTCATCCAATGCCAACGAATAAACTTACTGGCCAAAGCATTTATTGTACAGCATGTCACAGATATAAAGTGCCAGTTGGATCCAGCCAAATCTCCAGCCATTATTGCTGGTGAATCCTTTTACTCCCCTATAAGTTACCTAATTAAACTGAAAAGTACCTAACTAGCAGAGGACCTTGGCATGATGTCATGGCTTCTGCTCAGCTGTCCTTGAAGGCCAATACCAGAAGATTTCTTACCTGGAGAGACCATGCCCCTGTAACTAGATACACAGAAACAACAGAGTACGTGGTTTTTCAGTCCCTATTACGTAGACATTCATACTAGCATCATCTCACTATTATTGCATAAATATCCAGGACAATTCTACACCACCTTACTGCTTTCAGATACTCTGTTTTAATATACAGTGTTTCCAGGTTAACCACAGCAGCATTTAATATCCATCAGATGATGACCTGTATCATAAACTAATCTCAATGAGCATGTAATTTCTTACACTAAGAGTGTGCTGTGCTGTAATAGTTGTAGTTTGCCACATACTAACTTACAGTATAAGAGCACTTAAATTCACACGTATACCACTTATATTCCTCTACACCCATCTAATGTTCCTAATCCTTTTAAACCCCTTTTCAACTTTAGTTTTTATATATACTTTCTGTTTTATATCTTTTTGTTTCAGTGCTTTTTGAATTAACTGTACCCCATCCTCCTTGTGCTGGTGTTTGACTGTAATAAAAATTTATTTTGATTCAGTGGTTTCATATAGATGTTACATTGGAGAAGCAAGAAACCCTAAGGCAACCCCCATAAAAAGATCTAGGACTAGGATCTTTCTCTGACTCTTCCCCCAATACTGATTGGAACTGACCTTGGAGGAAGGAGCAGAACCAATGCTCCCAAATAGTGCCCTCCCTTATTGTTATTGTCCTCGGTTGGTCAGAAAGATACTATAATTAATGGTACCAAAAGCAGCTGAGAAACCCAGAGTTGCAAGGATGGATATACCACCCTATACTTGGTCCTTCAGAAGTATCCATAAGCGTGACCAATGCCATCTTGGTATTATAATCAAACCCGGATTTCACCTGAAAAAGGTCTAGATAATCTGCTTTCTCCAGGTACTTAAAGTTGAGCTGTCTTCTTCTCTGACTGGAGATTGGAGAGAGTTTATCTAAGCATTCTATCAAAGTACATGAATACAGTTCAATGTATATATAACTCACAACTTTTCATTATTCATTCAGAACTACCTTCCTTTAAAAACATAAAACATTTCATTGATTTTGTTGCTTTATCCCTATCTGCAGATTATACAAATTCTACAATATTTTCTTTAATAGGCAAAAACCCTAACCAAAAAGTATCATCCAGACCTCCTCCTTTTAATGAAAGTAACTTGACTGTTTCTTGTTTTGTAAACAGACTTTTTGTTTTTGCTTTGGCCTGGCTTTTACAGATTTTTCTGTCTCGCTCTTTTTTCTGTTTTCTCCTAAACTCATCCTGGTTCTTTCATTATCACTGGAAAATGAGATGTAGAATCATTAATCTGCTTCCACACACACACATAATCTAGATCAGTAAAGCTGGCTGAGGAATTCTGGGAGTTGAAGTCCACAAGTCTTAAAGTTGCCAAGGATGGAAACCCCTGATCTAGATGAAACCAGCTCATACTTTCTGACCTATTTTATCTTATTTGTTTGTAATTTAAATTATACTTTCACTTTTCTGCATGCAATTGTCCACTTCCCATGATGAGAACATATTAATTCAGGTCTTTTGTACTATTCTCTTAGTTTCATAAATACACAATTTACCTTTTTAAAAATGATTTCTTTTTACTATTTTCTATTCAAACATACATATGCTAGAGTTTTCAATAGACAGAACCATAAATATTGTTCATTCCCATTTTGGTTAACCAGCAATTTGAGGTCACATCACCTTTATCTCACCTTACTTTATAAGTAACTCAAGGTGGTGAAAATACATTATATTCTTTCCTCCTCCTACTTTCTCCATAACAACTCTTTGAGGAAGACTGAGCTGAGAGAGAGTGATTGGCCAAAAGTCATAGCCAGCTTCTCTGCCTAAATTGGGATTAGAACTCACCGTCTTCTGGTTTCTAGACCAGCATGTTAACCTCTACTCCAGGCTGGCTATCCAGTTATTGTTGACAAGCATGTTTGAGACAACAGAATACTGCATTCCAACAAGAGAACATCATACTAGCCATGAAGCAAGGTGATGAAAATACATGGTTTAGTCTGTTTTGTAACTGTCATGGTATCTATCCAAGCTTAAATGATTGTGAGTCATGCAACTTAAATCATAAATGCAAAAGTTAATGTTCAACAGAATAGCTGAAACAGAAAATACGTTATACCCTGACCTTAATCCAACTGAAATATTGTGTGGCATGCCCTGAAGCAAGCAGTTCATATAAGAGAGTCTGAAAGTATCAAGTTGAAGAATTTTACAATGATGAATGTTCAAAATACCTCCAAACTGATATGCAGGATTGAGCAACAGAAAAGTTTAATTAAAGTCTGCTGCTAAAAAGGGATGTAGTCCGTTATCTTTTTCAGCAAGGTCAATGATTGTTGGATCAATATGTTGATAATATGATACAGTATACTATTTTAAGCATTATTTGTTTAATCACAATCTCTTTATTTAATAATAGGACTTAGAGATGAAGCTCTGATCACATTATAAATCACAAAACTGCAGGATTACCGCTAGTTTTAAAATTTGCAAACTTACTTTCATACTGTACTTCCATAAAATTTAGCCAGTATTTTATAGTGGTTAAAAGACTGAACTTCAAACCTGGAAATCCCTGGTTCAAATCTTGCTCAAAACATGATCTCAGAAGATGAGCTGGAAGAGGCTATGTCTCTGATTTTCATCTGCAATAATAATAGCTTTCTTATGGAGCAACTGTCAGGAATATTGAGGGCAAAGTTAGATATTTCGGAGCACTATAGATTTTTGTAAAACGGCAATCTTAAAAGTAGAGGAACAATGCTTCACTTTTTCTTCTGTTGGGAACATCTCTCTTGCAAGTTTCTGTCTCTAACTGTATTTTCTTGCAATGTGATTAGCTTGCATTTGAAACATTAGATTATGATACAAAACTGTTGAGGGGTGGTTTTTTTTTTTGTAAACAAGTTTTATTAGAATTTTTCTTTCATATACATATTTTATGAATAGAGTATTGACTGGATCACATCTTATATATCTTATATATATTAATCTTTATAATCTACTCCAATCCTCCCATTTTTTTCCATATTCATCTGTTTTATATATCTTGTTATTTCAGCTTCTACCGTACTATTCTTTTATCCCCAAGTCCATTTTACATGTTTCCAATTTCAGCTATAATATTCTTTTTCCATACTTCTTTATCTTATCTTAATTTCTTCTTAATACATAATACATAAACAGTATCACTATCTGCCCTTAATTCCTAATCTCTTACAATAACATCAATTATCTTATTTCTCCATTACATAATATATTTCTCAAAATCCCCATCCCACTTTTTAACATTGCAACTTTGTCTCTTAATTTAAATTGTCTTCAAAATTAAACCAAACTGCCATTTTACATTTCATCTGCTATTCTGTTTTACTATAAGCAGTATACATCGTCATATTCAAATCTTACATTAAAACTTTTTAACTTGGTTGAACATTCACAATTAATAAATAATATTAATAAAATTCCCTTAAATCTACTAGTATGAACTTTATTTCCCTTCCTCCTTTCCACTAATCTTCCCTTCTTTAACCATTTTCTCTTGGTCTCTCCAAAATTCCACTTCTAAATAGTTTTCTTCTTTTATCCCATTCTCTTAACTTCTGCTTTTTCTTTTTTTCTTTTTATATTTATTATATCTTTTCTTCTGAACCCTTTTTTTCACTTTTAGATATATTATTCGAGTAGTTCTCCCCAGTCTTTCTCCTAATCTCTTTCCACTATTTCCCTCTTTATCCTTTGATTGATTCTTTTGGGGGGGGGATGTTCCCACCTATCCAGTCTTTTTTTGCCACAGTACATCCCAGTGAAATCATCTAACTGCTTTTTGCATTCAATTCCTTTTCCTTCAGTATTATTTTCTTGCTCCTCATTTATGCTCTTTTTTACCATTTCCTCCCCGTTTCCTCTTCTGTGTGTTCCAGCAAAATTTCTGACTTTTTATTACCCTTTAGTAATTCACGCATATTTTTAAATATCTCAATTAATTCCTCACACATCCAAAACTTCATATTGCCAGTTTAAGAAATTGTTAACACTTTTGAATTATGTCACATTTAATTAAAATTTAAAATCTATACAGTCTCTTTTTGTTTTCAAATAATGTCCAATTCAAGTATTTTTCTAATCCACTCCAAGTTAAAGATTTGTTATCTGCCATAGCCGTTGAGAATTGAAACCAAGCAATGCAGAAAGACAAATACTCCTTAAAAGTTCTCATAGTTTCCAAATTATCTCTTAGTAGTCAAGGTCACAGCTGTACTTTCTCTTCTATCTTCCAACAAATATTGCAGTACTCTCTTTCCACCAGCAGATATCTCTCTCAAATCCACAATATTCTCAAACCAACTAAATGTCAAAGCTGTCAAAAATATTTTAAATCCACATTAAAAATAGTTTTCCTCGGATTATTTTCTTTTATTATTTTTAATTTCTCCAAATCCAATTATAGATACGAAAACTTTCTTGGGCTTTAGTATTCTCACCTCCTCTTTGTTCTTCTCCCTCCATAAAATTTCCCAAATGCCAATTAGCTACTCATTTCATCTCTGGGACACCTTTTAATGTTCCAATTCGAAATTTTCTTTTACCTGTGAGTTGGCCAATCACTCACCTGGTACCAGCACTCCATTCAAACACCGTTCCTGCACAAAAGCATAGTCCAGTTGCCCCAGTTTCAGAGTGGTCATTTTACAGTGGCCGCCACCCCCGCCACCTCCGACCTTTCGAGGAATTTGCCTGTTGCTCTTGGTTGTCTGAGACACCTCTCCTTCTTCACCGTCCCTACAGGACAGTTCCGATCCGACAACCGCCCTGATAACAGTTTTTCTGGCTGGATTTTCGTAGAGCTTGTTGGAGCCCACTATTTTTCCAGCCGGTCTTGCTGCGTTGCTTCCGGTTTCTCCTGAAGAGGCGTTCTGACAAAACTGTTGAGTTGAGAGGGCTATAGAATTCATCATTAAGTATCTTTCATCTTGTTATCAACTCATTCTTCTCTTTGTAGTTGCTTAATAGAAACCAAAATTCCAGGCATGACCCTCCATTATTTATTCCTTGAATTAATTCATATTACTTTATACATTAGAATGAGTAGATAAAATGAGTTTCTTTTTATTAATTGATTCTGTTATTATACGTTTTCCTTTTTCATTTAAATTTGTCGTTAATTTTTTTGTATGAGAGTTCAGCACAAGGTTTCATATAATTGGTGCTTAATGGAAAAGATATCAATATGTTTTAAAGAAAAAAAAATAGTGTTCCCCTGAGGTTGAGTATTGGCCCACAATGGGGGCTATGCAGATAAAGGAACTGTAATCCAGTGTATCTGAAAGATTGAAGAAATGTGATTTAGGGGTTCTCTCTCACACTAGTTATCTTTCATTCTTTATGCCTTTGAAAGCTGTGGCAAATAGATTTTTTGGAAGTGTTCTTCATGAATGTACAGTATGGTACACAAAATATGGGTCCCCAAGCTCTAGGCCACTGCCCACTAGTTGGCTGCAACCAGTTCAGAAAAAAGCCACACAAGTGGCAAGCGAGCATATGTGCAGCTCCACTTGTGTGAGTGACAGGCTCTCATGTTGACGTTCAAAGCTCCATTTGTGTGAGCAGTGGGCTTCTGCTCCTGCCGCTTGTACAAATGGAGCTATGTGTGCTTGCATGCACACCCACCATTCACACAAAGCCATCCACTCTTCCCTCCTGCTGGACCACCAAGCCAGAAAGATTGTGGACCTCTATATTATAGAAAATATTTTTTTTCCTAATTCTAGTTGGCAAATATACTGTATTTTTTGGAGTATAAGATGCACCCCCCCCCCCAAAAAAGTGGGTGAAAATTTCAGTGCGTCTTACAGACTGAATACAGGCCTGTTTTTTGGGCTCCCGAATTCTGTGCGCATCATGTTTTCACCCTCCCTGGCCCCGGGAAGCACTGCATTGCTCTGCACGGCTTATCTTCGGGCTCCCGAACCTTCTGTGTATCACGTTTTTGTCCTCCCTGGCCCCCAGAAGCATTCTGCGGGGCAAAAATGGACGTGTTTTTGGCAAAAATGCGACACACATAGGGTTCAGGAGGCCAAAAATGGGCCTCTTTTTGGCCTGCTAAGTACTTCTGGGTGCTGGGGAGGGCAAAAACGGGATGCGCAGAGGCCAAAAACTATTTTTTTTCTTGCTTTCTTCCTCTAAATCTAGGTGCGTCTTATAGTCTGGTGTGTCTTATAGTCTGAAAAATACTGTATGTATCTTAAGTTTGTTCCTGTAATACATTTCAGTTTAAATTGTTCAATTTTTGTACTTTTTGCATAGATCAGAATATGGCTGCACATCCCAGCTGTCATGCAACACATTATACCCTTTAGGACCTATGTCATCAGGTACTTTTTGCATTTATTTCTGATTCCTGAAATTTATTTATATAAAATGCTAACCTATTTGTTTATTGAAATTTGGCCACCATATAATATTGTTTGAACTTATCATATAGAAGGTACCCAGAGCATGTCTACTCTGTCAGATTTGCAAGATGGACTGACTCAGTGGAGATAGGCCCATGTAATTCAGTGCTTTGTCATGAAGGGATTATTAGGTAACCAGCACCATAAAATATACTCAGAAGCATATTGGGAAGCCAGTGCAGGTTGCATAACATTAGTAGAATATGGGCATATCTGTAACTATCCTCATCATTGCATTCTGGATGCTTAGCTTTAGTATTTAAGAAATCAATAATTATACTGGACAACATTTTTTTGGCAAAGTTTTGCTTCCTGAAAAACATTTGGTGATTATGATAGATGCCTTCAAACTAAACACAAATAAAATTTTGGAATGAGGAGGTGAACCTCTTGACTGCTGTATCAGTTGAATTTGTAATCATTTGGCATCAAGCTATAGCTGTAGAAATCAGCCATACCCATTGTAATCTAGTATCCTCCATACATGTTGAACTACAATTGCAGGAAAAAATTTTGGCAGTATAATCATGAGATACTAGGTTGGAGAGGCTACTCCAGAATATGAAATTTAGACTTCTGATCGTTGTATCTAAAAGCCATTGTGCAGTGGATAGAAGAAATCTGGATGCAAGTACCCATTAAACAGAAAATTAACTCCTGCTTCAACCTAAATAAAATCAAATTACTTCTACCAGTCTAGTTCTGAGAAAAAATGGAATAGTAGTATATATGGTAGATAATGTAGAAATGTAAGAAATTAAAAATTACATAAAATTGTCAAAAGTCACATGGATTTTCACATGTATTTGATAACATACATGTGACTTTCAGACAAGTCTTTTCCCAAATGAAATTACATTTAAACTTACTTTTAGTTAACTTAAAAGTGGACTGGTTTCTTATGACTTACAATTGTGCTATTAAGATTTCTGTAAAGCTATATATTTTCAATAGAAAATATGATGACTGGCAAAATTAATTTGACTTGTTTTGTTAATATTAATTTGATCTTCCTTGTATTTCTGCTTAGGTATTTATGCAAACTGTCGGACCAGGAGTTAAGACAGAGTGCAGCTCGTAATATGGCAGATTTAATGTGGAGCACAGTTAAAGAGCCATTAGATACTGCCTTATGTTTCGATAAAGAGAGTCTTGATCTTGCTTTTAAGTACTTCATGTCACCAACCTTAACCATGAGATTGGCTGGACTTAGTCAAATAACAGTAAGAAGCTTTTGAATATATGTAGAATATAGATATACAAGTAAATAAGTACATGTAAAGTGTTGTGAGGCAATACCGGTAGTCCTCAACTTATGATCACAATTGAACCCAAATTTTCTGTTGCTCAGCAAGACATTTGTTAAGTTAGTTTTGCCCCTTTTTATGACCTTTCTTATCATGGTTGTTAAGTGAATCATTGCAGCTGTTAAATTAGTAACCTGGTTATTAAGTGAATCTGACTTCCCCATTGACTTTGCTTCTCAGAAGGTCACAAAAGGGGATCACATGACCCCAGGATATATTTATGACACTTCAACTGTCATAAATATGAGTCAGTTGCCAAACATCTGACTTTTGATCATGTGAGCATGGGGATGCTGCAATGATTGTAAGTGTGAAAAACAGTCATAGGTCACTTTTTTCAGTGCCATTGTAACTTAGAACAGTCGCTAAACACACTATTGTAAGTTGAGGACTATCTATTGTTTTTCTTTTCTTCAAAAGTTATGATTTTACTGCCTAAGTAGAATTTGGCCCCCAACACAGCAGAATAAGATGATAGGTTATTGAAATGAGAGAATGGGTTGTACAACTTAGGACTGCATATGGGCATATGATCTTCCAGTAAATTCATCAAGGAATGGCTGAGAAAAAGAAATGATGTGTTCTAGAATGGCCAAATCAAAGTCTAGATTTAAATCCCAATGAGATGCTGTTAGGTGATTTAAGGTAGTCTGTACATGAAAGAAATCCATCAAGGATAACAATAACAGAGCTGGAAGGTACCTAGGAAGTTTTCTAGTTCAACCCCCTTCCCAAGCAGGACACCCTATAACCGTGATGGCGAAGGCACGCAGAGCCCTCTCTGTGGGCACACATGCCATCACCCCAGCTCAGCCAGCTGGTTGTCGGGTTTCCAGTGTTCTAGTGTGCACACACGCGCACCTTCTGGTTTGGGCACTCTGTGCCTAAAAGGTTCGCCATCACTGTCCTATATCATTCCAGACAAATGGCTGTCTAATCCCTTCTTAAAAACCACTAGTAATGGAGCACCTGCATAAAGGAATGGGAAAAAGTTTCTTCTGGACAATACCACAGGTTTGTAGGCAGTTAGAAGAAATGCCTACCTGAGGGGGTTTCTGCCAAAGAGGGCAATAGCAGATATTAGAGGAAATGATGTACTTATACACAGAAAACTACCGTTGCTTAGAATTATTTGAATATACATACCATACTATGCTTACGTTCACTATGTGATATCTGTGAATAAATTAAATTACACACAATTTAATGGAACCAAAATGATCAAGGGGCATGTTTATAACACAAACCCACAAAAATGGCAGTAAGGGTTATTTGTAAATAAGATGAAATATCTTCACAAATACAGCAAATTTAAATTAAGGCAGATATTTTATGCAATACTTAAATTTTGCAAAATTTGTGGGAAGAATCATAATGAAATGCTGTTTCTTCAGTATGCTAACTATATTTTTAAGGAGATGGAGAGTAAATCTCTTTTAAACAAAATTGGTAGCAAAATGCAAGTGATTTTGTTACTGAATTCAGATATTGTCATAATCCATGCAGGCTTAATAAAGTTTTTTAAAAAACAATTTGCAAAACAGTTTAATCCATATATCATGATTCCAAATTTCAGTGGCTCTGTTCGCACACAAGAAGTTACAGCCAAATAATCCATTCTTTTACATATTCACAGGCATTTTTGTTTGTAAAATAAATGGATATTTTAATATTGTATGCAATACAAATGGTTGTAATGATCAAAATAAGACATTGCAATTATTAATGAAGTTTACTATGAAAGCATCAGTGTAGTAATTAGTATATCAGTATGTTCAGTTCTTCATGTATTTTAATCATAAAAGGAAAACAACCTGTTGCAAAAGATGTTAATGAAGAAATTTGAGATAAGAACCTATTTTGATTAACTTGCTGTTCTTTATTGGCTAAAATGTATTTCTTTAGTATTTTTAGTATTAAAATACTAAAATTTTAATACGTTAATATTAAATTTTAATACTAAAATTTTAATTTTAGTATTATAGAAATTGAGTTACTGATTTGATTAGTTAGCTTTTGAATGATGCTTCATTTAAATCAATTGTATCCTTTTGCATTTATAAATTTAAAGTGTTTTTTCCTACTTGTAGAATCAACTTCATACTTTCAATGATGTGTGTAATAATGAATCCTTGGTTTCAGATACAGAAACGTAAGTATCTTTTATCTTTGGAATACTTTCATTTAACCTAGCCCCAATTACATTGCAGGCAACAGTAAAACTTCATTAGAATTTGGTGTGAACTGTGATTTTGAAGTCATTCAATGCCAAATGCAAAAAAGATGGTTATTTTAAGTTTTATATGTACATCGTATTTTAACCCACATTAACTAAAAATCTCAAATCCTCTCTGGAAGGTTGAGTTGCCCCTCCAATCTTTCAAATACAAATCCTTTCTTTCCCATAAAAGTTTATTGATTTTCATCAACTGTAAATGGATATTCCATACACTGGTAGGAGAGGGCTTATGTAGTGCTAAGACTAAAGAAATTGCATGTCCCTAACCTAGTAGATAACAATTAATGGAAATTCTGCAATTACCTTCTTATGTTTTTCCTCTCTTATATAGATCCATTGCTAAAGAACTTGCAGATTGGCTAATCAACAACAACATAGTGGAACATATTTTTGGACCAAATTTGCATATTGAGGTATGTTTATTATAAAGCAGGATTGTCTCTCGTTATCATGAAGTTTAAGTTTTAATATTTTAATGTTGATTTAATGTTTTCCAGATCATTAAACAGTGCCAAGTGATTCTTAATTTTCTTGCTGCTGAAGGCCGGCTTAGTACTCAGCATATAGACTGCATATGGGCTGCAGCACAGGTATACCCTTACTTAAGAATTATGCCAAAAAGTAGTCTCAGGCAAAATACTATTATGCTAAGAAAATAAAAATAATGGAAAGGCTTGGATTTAGATGGAATGGGAAATGGATTTATTCAGTATGGCAGGTATACAGTAAATCCCTTCTTTTGAACCTGAAATGTTTGTGGAGCTGCAAAAGTCTTATATGTTTGCAGCTTATTCCCATAGCACTAAATTATGATTTTAATTATATCTGAATTAGATGTGTTTCTTAAATATATGTGTACATACTTAAATGTATTAGTGTAGATGCTGTTTATTGTTTTGGGATTTTTATCATGAACAGCTACTTAGAATTAAAACATATAGAGGTCAAGTGATCAGAGGTCAAATCTAGTTCTCAGGCAGTAGGTCTCTCAACTCTGATGTGTTAAGTGTGTTTTTCTTCAGCATGCATGGCAAGTTAATTTAATTTCTCTGATTGTTTCAACCCACCTTGGAATTGGGCAGCCTCTAAACTTAAATAAGTAAACTTCAAAAGGAAAGGAATTTTCCTTTTAAAGCACAAAATAAAGCACAAAAAAGCAGCAGTTGGATATTAACTTCTTATTCTTCAACATATATGCTCCTAGAAAATTTGAAGCATTTTTCATATTAAAGCAGTTTAATATAGGTAGTCCCCAATTTAAAGCCATTCATTTAGTGACCTTTTGACATTACAGTGGTACTGAAAAGAGTGACTTAACCATTTTTCACACTTACAACCTCTGCAGCATCCCAATGTACACAGGATCAAAATTTGAATGCTTGGCTATTGACATGTATTTCTGACAGTTGCAGTGTTTTGGGGTCATGTGATTACCTTGTGCAGCCGTCTGACAAGCAAAGTCAATGGGGAAACCAGATTCACTTAACAATTATATTACTAACTTAACAACTTCAGTATTCACTTAGTAACTCTGGCAAGAAATGGGGCAAAATTCACTTAACGAATTTCTCACTTAGCAACAGAAATTTTGTAAATAAAGGACTACCTGTATAGCATACTGGGGTTCATTTATTATTTAATACAATTTTTTACCATCTTTGGTATTAGATGTTACGGCATTCAGTGAATTGGGATTTTAAAGTTTGTATTTGTAAAGACTGCTGTATGAAGTTCTAGTTACTGCTAAACATAGTACAGGCAGACTTCAATTTATGACCAAAATTGGGCCAAAAATTTCCCCTGCTAAGCAAGACAGTTGTTAAATGAGTTGCACTCCATTTTATGACACAGTTGTTTGCCACAGTTGTTAAGTGAATCATGCATTTGTTAAGCAAATCTGGCTTCCTCCATTGACTTTGCTTGTCAGAAACGAACTGAGAAGGTTACAAATGGTGATCACATGACCTGGAATATCGCATCTGTTATAAATACATGCCGGTTGCCAAGTGCCTGAATTTTGATCACATGATCATGGGGATGCTGTAACAGTCGTAAGTGAAAAAGTCACAAGTCGCTTTTTTAAAGTGCCATTGTAACTTCAAAGGGCCACTAAATGAGTGGTTATAGGTATATATTGCAAATTGTGCAAATGATTATCTTTCACCAATTTAAGATTCCTAAAGATTCCAACCATTTTAAAAACAAGCAAAAACATAATATACCAAAGCCTTTGCATGGTGATGAATTAATATTGGGGGAAAAAAATCAAGGTTTTGTTTTTATTTGATAATAAATATCATTTTCTTTCAGTGCTAATCAGTGAACACTTGGCCAGCATTGTAATTACTTTTCTGAATTAGATATTTCAGTGCTAAATTAATTTAGGTTTAGATTTACTTTCTCCATTTGTTTAAAAAAATGTTTCACATCTCTAATTGCCCTTTATGATTTGATATTATTTTTCATATTTCTATTTTCATTATCACAATTTTGTAAAATATTTTAGAAGAGAGAGCATGATATTAATGAAAACTAAAACTAAAAGAGACAGGGTGTTCATAAAATGAAAAATGTGTTTTGAGCCTGATACTTAACGAATTCTGAAGGTTCAGTCAAACCCTGTCTCTTCTTCATTAGAAACAAAGTTACTTACTTTTTAGATGGTGTCACTCTCTCTGCTGCATGGCCTCTGCATCTGTTCGTTACTGCAGCATCCATTATCCCACCACCCTGCTTGCTCCATTGTGCCACCTTTCTCTGCCTTCCCGCAACTGCTGCTCAGTTGTGGCATATAACACAGATCTGCCCATTTCTCGTCTTCCCTTTGCTGCCCTTCAGACATTGTCATCAAGGAAACTCTCGTAACTTGGTTTTTTTATGGTTCCCTCAAAACACTTCTGTTCAGAACAGTTGCATTTTAGTCAATATCTGGAACAAAACAGCCTTATTATTTATTTCTGCAAAGCAGCCTTATTATTTATTTCTGTATCTGAGTAAAAAAAATACATGTTTCAGTTTGGGCATAAACCACCTCAAATTTCTGCTCCATGTAAAGGAATCATTTGTGCATGAATTATTTTGCTGATCCTTAGAATATACAAACTGTAAGTTGCTTATAAAAACTGTTAAGAGGAGGAAAAGCCATTTCTCTTAATAAGTTGTCCTTTCTTTCTTTTTAAAGTTGAAGCATTGTAGCCGCTATATACATGACTTGTTTCCTTCATTGATCAAGAACCTGGATCCTGTGCCACTCAGACATCTTCTTAATTTAGTTTCCATCCTCCATCCAAGTGCACATACCGAACAGGTAGAAATAAATGAATTTAAACCAGTATTTTCTTTGGCTGAATTTTTTTCCATATATGTCTTTTTTTTTAATTAAACAAAATTACATATGAAAGTAATTGGGAAAATTATGGCATTCCTGATAGAATAAATTGGATGCCCTTGCTCTGAAGAGAGGGAGAGGAAATACATTTATGTGCATAGGTTTACTTAGATTAGAGGCCAATATTTATATCTCTATCATTAATTTATTTTTTGCTGTAATAGAAAAAAATTAAATTAGGAAGATTTCATTTGAGCCTGAGGTAATTTGCATTGCAGTTGTGAATTTATGAATAACAGCATACACATTTACAATTTTATGAATAACAGAATACACATTTTTTGACATTGTAATTTATTATTCCTTTACAGACTTTATATTTGGCATCCATGCTCATTAAAGCATTGTGGAATAATGCTCTAGCAGCTAAGGCCCAACTATCAAAGCAGAGTTCTTTTGCATCTTTACTTAGTACAAACTTACCCATGGGAAATAAAAAAGGTGAGTGCACATTTGTTTCCTGGGCATCATAAATGATTAAGTAATAGATTTAAAGTTTTATGGGTGAGTTTATTATAGAGACTAATATATTTTCTAAACAAAAAACAGTTTCTTTTAGTTAACCATAAGTTTCTTGTTTCATTTTTGTTCAAAAGTAGAAATAAGAGTTTCAGGTAGAAAAGCACAGCATATTCTAGAAAATAACACACTCTAGAAAATTTAGTTAATTACTGATTGATTTATGACACGAGTTGGGACCAAACCTTTGTTAAGTGAATCATGCCTGATTTTATGACCTTTTTTTACTGTAGTTGAGTCACACAGTGAATTGCACAGTCATTAAATCATATGGTTGTTAAATTAATCTGGTTTGCCCCATTAGGTTTGTTTGTGGAAGCCAGCTGGGAAGGTCACAAATGATGATTGTGTGACCTGGGATGCTGCAGCTGCCATAAATTTTAATCACATGACCATAAGGATGCTGCAATGGTTTTAAGTGGGGACTGTTGTAAAACACTTCTTTCCATCACTGTTATAATTTGAATAGATAGTCATAAATTGAGGACTGTCTGTATGTTACTATTGGTAATATATAATCATCACTATCTTTACTCCCCCCCCCCCCCTTTCTTCAGAGGAAGAAGAGCTTCGAAGAGCAGCTCCATCACCATGTAAGTTATTGCAAAAAAGCATTATGACAATCATCTTATTAAGGAACGTTTACATAATTTTTCATTTTATCCATCTTTCATTTAGCTGAACCATCTTTCATGGCAGCTGAAATAAGTTACATTTTAAGCAGCAGCTGCATTCTCTTTCTAGTTCTTGATCTTCCACATACATAATTGTATAATTGTATAATTCTTTCTTACTTTCTGTTACCCTTTACAAGAATAGCAACACAACTTGCAGTTATGCTATTGATGTTACTAGCTGCTAGACTACTTTCAGGGCTAGTCAAAGGTTTACAGCAAAGAGCCACAATAATACAGTGCCCCCAGGAACCAGGGACCAGTTTTCGTGGAAGACAGTTTCCATGAAACCTAGAGCCCTTGCATAGCACATTTTACAGTAGGTTAACGTTTCTGATGATCTGAGGTAGAACTGAGGCAGTGATGCTAATGCTGGGAAGCAGCTGCAAATACAGATGAAGCTCCTCTTGCTCTTGTACCGGTCCTTGGCCTGGGGGTTGGGGACTCCAGGATTAATACAAATGAACTTACATTAAAATCAACATTTTCTGAACAGACTTTTTTTTCTGAAATAGGGTCTCCTGCAGCAAGCCCTCAAAGCAGTGACAACAGCGATACTCATCAGAGTGGAGGAAGTGACATTGAAATGGAGGAACAACTGATTAGTAGAAATAAGCATGTCCAACAGCGACTTTCTGATACAGAGGTCAATAGTAATTTTTTTCTATTATGACAACTTCAAAAGGCTAATTAAACTAACAAAGATTAATAAAGGATTTGATAATATGAAATTGTATTTTTTTGTTCAGCTTATGTGGCAGGGTTTATACATTGCACTGAATCATTATTTGATTTGCTTCTCCATATACAATCTGTTGGGTAATATACAATCTGTTGGGTGAACCAAGCCATTTTAATTTATAAATCATGCTATATTTATTAACAAATCAGTGAACCAAAATATTTAGATACTCTTGAATTTTACCAATATTTTGGACTATAGATTATTCAAATACACTTTAACGTGAAAAGTGCATTTAGATTTGGAATTGGCTACCTGTGTTTTGAAAGCTTCATTTGAAATTGTTCTGTTAGCACTCTCACCATCTTTCTTCAGGTTGGCAGCAGCCATTTCAGAGAATATGGTCTTCCAAAAGGCTCTTCCTAGGATGCCTGTCATAACTTGGGTTTTTAACCAAATCTATCTTGCCACTCTCTCAACTTCCTTAAACCATTGTGTGGTTTATTATATATAGATCACTGATTTATATGCTGTTGTTTCCTTTAAGATGGAAAGTGCATAATCTCTGAGCAACATGTGACCTTACCTGATTATCTATTGATTCAGCATGTAGTTGTAGTATTTTTTTCTTTTATTTTTTTAGGAATCAATGCAGGGAAGTTCTGATGAAACGGCAAATAGTGGTGAAGATGGCAGCAGTGGGCCTGGTAGCAGCAGTGGTCACAGCGATGGATCAAGCAATGAGGCAAACTCTAGCCATGCAAGCCAATCTGCAGGAAGCCCAGGCAGTGAGGTGCAGTCAGAAGATATTGCAGATATTGAAGCTCTCAAGGAAGAGGAAGAGGAAGAAGATGAAGAGCAGAGTCACAATTCCCCCAAAACTAGTCGGAATGTAGATTTGCGAAGCCGAAAAATAGAATCTCAATCAGGCATTTGCTTGGGAGATGCACAGGAAGCAACAGATAGGAATGGTGTAAACAATGGATCTGGGAATAGCCATGTTTTTAATAGTGAAGCTGTTCCATCAGTGGATAATAGAATTAGAATGCTAGATCCCTGTTCACACTCAGAGAATACTGATCATGATATAACTGGTGAAATGAGTACTACTCATATATCCCAGGGCTCTCAAGATTCCTGTATCACACACACAGGGGACTTTCTTGGAGAAGCAATTGGAAATGAATTATTTAACTGTCGACAATTTATTGGGCCACAACACCATCACCACCACCACCACCACCACCATCATCACCACCACCACCACCACCATCATCATGAAGGGTAAGTTATTTTCAGTGTTTACATTTTTGGCAAAAGCAAAGTTTGAATTTGCTGCTGAATATTATGTCTTGAAATACTGAATTCGATCACATGAATATATTACGCAAAATAATCACATTTAAGTATCTTTTGCTTCCTTTTATAATTCTTTTGCTGATTAAAGGGAATTAAAATTCAAGAAATGATTGTTCACTCAAAATTCTGCATCAGTAAAGCTTTGAAACAAAATATAGAATTTTCTTTAGTATGCTGAATCTCGCTGATTCAGTGTATTGTTTTATTGCATCAAAGCATGATTTTTTTGTGATTGCAAAAAGCAACAATATGTATTAAGAATAGTTAGTTGTGTAAATTTTTGCACTGTTTGTAGCATATGTTTTAATATAAATTCCTCATTGTGATTTGTAGTTCTTGGAGCTAAAAAGTAGTTGGATTCTCATGCTGCAGTCTTAACAAATCCTATCTTTCTCATACAGATGTGGTAGCTATATCCTTGCTCAGGCTGTAGTGAACTTGTTTCATATTACGATTTCTAAAATAGTAATATGAAAAACCAAAAATCAGAACTGATGACCTGCTAGGCACTTCAAAAATGGCTGGAAGGGATTGCTACAATAGTTGCATTCACATATATTACTGTTATCAAGAAAAATATTTTTTTCCTCTGGCTAATAAGAACTTCCTCCCTTTGCTTATGTAAAACTAGTATTCTTCTATAGTTTGCATAGATTAAAAGGTGTAGTTAGCATATACTTGCTTTTATGTTATAGACACATGGTTGATGATATGTTAAGTGCTGATGATGTCAGTTGTAGCAGCAGTCAAGTCAGTGCAAAATCAGAGAAAAATATGGCAGATTTTGATGGGGAAGAATCGGGATGTGAAGAAGAGCTGGTACAGATAAACTCACATGCAGAACTAACTTCTCATCTTCAGCAGCACCTTCCAAATCTTGCTTCCATTTATCATGAGCATCTCAGCCAAGGTAAGAAATAATTAAGTCAAGGATAATATTCAGTCAATCTCTGAAAAACAAAATAAAGTGGTAAAGTACTGCATTGATGGAAATAGTGTCATAAAATTACTAATCTTCCTACTAATCATGACCTTCATGTTACAGATTTTTCAGCCTTTAATTGTAGAGAAAAACAATGAACATTGTTACATGAAACATTTGCTGCCTATTTTTTATAAAAATTACTGACTTAATACCTCAAAGTTCACACTGCTAGTAAAAGAACAAGATATGAAACTAAAACATGTGATGCTTGTACAGAATATTGTGGACTATTGATTTGAGCAGGTTATATAAATGCTCTCAGGTTTTAAAGCTTTTGCCAGAGGAGCTCAGACATTTAGTATAAACCAGTACTTCTGATAGGTTAAAAAAAATATTCAATCAGGCCTTCAGAAAATAAGCTGGCTTATTAATGAGTGGATATTGTTGGCTTTTTTTCTATAAATCATGCTATAATTGTTTTATTTTTTTAATTTACTTTTATTAAAAGATAATTGAACACAATTCATAAGTAGAAAGGTGAAGTATAAGAACAATAAAATCTATAAAGAGCTAAACTACTTTTATCTGATTTACCCAATATCTTTCCCCAGAATAGGCATTTCCTTTATTGGAATTAGAAAAAAGTGCTTTTTCATCTGTGTTATTCCAGTTGTATAGGATGGTCTCTAGAGAGGCATTCTCAGGTAGAAACTTTGTTTATGCAGGTATTTTAATTCAATATAGAATTTTACAAACTACTTATGTTAAGAACCAAGAATGATACATAGAATTATTTCTCAGTAGTTTCTTTATTATTGCTCAGCTATAGACAAAATCTTACTGGCTTCTAAAGATAGACTAAAGCAACTATCTGCATAACTATAGATATACTCTGATCTGCTAGGTAGGAGCCATCTTAACCCTCTCCCTGCCTACCAGACTTTCCCAAGTTCTTCTGCCTCTTTGCCCTCTGGGAAGCAGCCCCTCCCTCCTGGGACTCCAGACTACATTACACCACAGCTTCCTTTATTATTTATGTAAAGGTAAAAAGGTGTAAAAGTAACTTGTGTTAAAATTTTGAAGAAGATAAGTATGTTTTAGATTTACCTTTTAAATAATATCAATACAAATACAAATTATTCAAAAAGTATAAGAAATGTATTTGGCTTCCAATAATAGTACTTTGACTATATTCCAGCCTATTGCCAAATTTTCATTGGGTTAGTTACATACTCACAATTATAACATTCTTGTTCTGACGTAGGCTTCTTGAGTCAGTAAAACACACTAGCAGTCCCAAAAACTTCTTTAATTGCAATAGCTGTGAATTTTGTTCATTCACAGATGAGTCCCAAATAGTTGTAAAGAGTTCTTTGGGATAAGGCAGATAATCACCCACCTTTATCTCTCTTGACACGCTCCCAAAGACTTAATTGGCAAAATCACAGAGTCCAGAATCAAACAGAGCTTCAGACTTTAAACTGAACAGAATTAACAGCATTTGCTTCCTGCAAAGGCCCACATGCCTTTGCTCCTCTTTTAAGTCTTATAGGAGGGGCCAATCATTTTCAAACACTACTCCAGAGTCGTCCCTTTTGTTTTAACTATTCTTGCCTTCCGGCAGCTCTGCACATGCGCACACTGAGAACAGGCTCCCCTTGTTCCTCTGCCTTGATGAGGTCCGACTCTTCTGGAGGTTCCGAAGGCAGCACATACCTCCCAGATGGCCCTTTCTCTGCCTCCGACGCAGAGCCCTCGTCTGAGCCTTCCTCAGACTCCAGGACTGGCCCATGTTCCTCCCCAACCTCCTTACTGTCAGACTCTGCTGCCAACTCCGCAGGCCGCCGGCAGACCACAACAATTCTAGATAAAATTAAACTTTAAACAAATTAGAAATCACTGCAAGACCAACACCAAAACCTAAGGAAGCTGCATCCCAATAGCAAGCTTCTACTGTAAAGTATAGCATAAGCACATTTATGGATTGTTAAAAATATACATCCGTCTAAAACTACAGGAAAAACATGTCACTCAAGCATCTTCTTGGACCTTATCTAAAGGCTGGAGTAGTGTCAGGTCTGCAGCTCCATAGTTACTGCCTCGTTTTGAACTTCTGGATGTTTTCATTATGCTTGTTTTGATCCATGCTGCCTCTTAATTGGAAAGGATGGGAGGGCTGGGTATGATTCTGATTAAACTGAAAATAGTAAAAAAGATGTTTTATCATGCATCCTGTCTTACATTATGATTAAAGCTGTTATGTAGGAGAGGGTTAGGCAAGTATATGCACAGAAAAAAGCCCTGTTGTTTGGATTACAATCTCATCCAGTGATCTTTGTGGATAATGATTGCATATGACGTAATAGGATGGCGTTCTTTTGCTCCTTCTAAAAATGAGTTGTGCATAATATTTGTTGCTTAAAAACTATGCAACTTTGCCAAGAAAGAAAAAACATAAGAACATTTCATATGTTTATACCATAGTGATTCATAATAAATTTTTAAAGAGGTGAAGAATTCCCAATTTATTATAATATTTTTAATAAAATTAACTGCACTTGCCTGTAATTGGTCCCCCGATATCCTGACTTGCTTCAAGGTTTTAGAGTTGTATATTAACATTTATTTACAGGTATTCATGGACAGATTCCACTCAAGTCAGGATACACATTCTATATTTTAATAACACCTGTCTTTTGCTCAGGGCCAGCAGTTCATAAGCACCAGTACAACAGCAACGCAGTGACAGATATTAACTTGGATAATGTTTGTAAGAAGGGAAATACCCTTTTGTGGGATCTGGTCCAGGATGAAGATGCAGTAAGTTAAATATCACACAAGACTATTTTCCAAAGAAAAAGTAATAATAATTGTCAATAACTCTTTTCTTACTTGCTCTAGATACATCTTTCTGAAGGTTTAATAAATGAAGCAGAGAAGCTTTTATGTTCACTAGTATGTTGGTTTACTGATAGACAAATTCGTATGAGATTCATCGAAGGCTGTCTTGAAAATTTAGCAAATAACAGGTAAATAAAGAATCTAGAATTGCTCTGAGGGACATGGGCAATTTCTAAATATGATACATAAGTATATATAAATAAACAATTAGGCTTAAACTGCAGGTATTAGTTCTTCACTATTTTTTTCTTTAAATATAACTATATCATAATGTTAATGTAAAGGCTATAAGTTAAAGATCACCATGCCAGTGTTGATTTATATCTAATTTTCTTTCATTCCTTAGATCAGTTGTAGTTTCTCTTCGTCTTCTCCCAAAATTATTTGGTACATTTCAACAATTTGGGAGCAGTTATGATACACATTGGATTACAATGTAAGTACAAATACCTAGACATAGCAAAAGAAGCTGAATATGATTCCTTATTACTGGTAGTATGATTAGAAATTAGGAATCAAACAGGCATTCCTTATAAAAATGCTAAGAATTTTAAAATCCAGTTCACTTTATTTTGAACATTCTTCAATTTAGTAACTTCAAAACACTTGCTGATTTATTTAATTACAAATGGAGTGGCAAAAAATCTCCAAAGTCTAGTCCAGGCAGTTCCCAGGAGTCAACCCTGACTTAATAAAACCGCCCTGAGTCCGCAAGGAGAAGGGCGGTATATAAATTCAAATAAAGTTAAATAAAGTTAATAAAACCCTAGAAATAATTATTGTGATACAAATAATTAACGTATTTTTCGGACTATAAGACGCCCCTGATTATAAGACGCACCTAGGTTTAGAGGAGGAAAACAAGAAAAAAATATTCTGAGCCAAATGGTGTAGTAATATATTTAATAAAATATAACAGAATAATATTTCAACTATGTAAAGTCAACAACGGTATTAAGGACCATCATCACTGTCATTAACAAATGAGGAGAGACTTTAAGGTTCAGGCACTCTTCTAATTTTCTGGAAATCCCAAGAAGTCATCATTGCTAGTGTCAGAATTTATGAAGCTCAATTGCTCACAATCACTTTCTTCATTATCATCATATATGATACCATCTTCAGTTCCATCACATTTTTTGAATGACTGTGCAACGATTTTGTCCTTCACTGAGTGCCATGATGTTTTAACCCATTCACAAACTTGAGTGATAGTGGGCCTCTTCATTCATCCAATAGGTGTCAGATCATGATTACCAGTAGCCATCCATTTGTTCCATTCTTCTTTAAAAGACTTTAAATGGTTTGTTGATGGAAACGTCAAGAGGTTGCAACTGGCTGGTAAGACCCAGGAATTACAGCTAGATGGGTCTTCTCTTCTTTAAATCACTTCTTTGTGGTTTTGCTAATATGTGCTCTAAACTGGTCAAGTACTAATAAAGCAGGTTTTTTCAGAAGCTCTCCAGGTCATTTGGACCACACTTTTTCAATCCATATTCTCATTCCATTTTTGTCATCCATCCTTTCTCATGAACATGCATGACAACTCCTTTTGGGATCACTTTTGGAAAGATTTTCCTTTTGAAAATTAGCATCAGTGGCAATTTGGTGCCGTCTGCACAACAGGATAACACAACTGTGTAATGTGTTTTCTCATGTCCTGAGGTTTTCACAGCTATGCTTTTGGCACCTTTCAGATCAACAGTTTTATTAGATGGCACATCAAAGGTTAGCAGGACTTCATACTTATTCCCAATCTGGTCAGTTTCAAAATTATTTTTCTTCCTAGCGTCTATTACAAGTGTATGAAAAGACAGAACCTTAGATTCATATTATTTTGGCATTTTTTGCGCAATTCTAGTTTTGGTGCGCATAGCAAGGCCGGTTGGAGGGATTGGGGGTGGGGGAGCACCGTTTTGTGGTGGTTCTCCTCCTATCTCTCCGACCGGTTGCAATCTGTGTTGACAGGGCAGTGGTCGATCCCGAGGCGCCTAGTGTGTGGGGTGCCTCTCGCCTCTCCTGTTCAACATTTATGTAAAGCCGCTGGGTGAGATCATCCGTGGTTTTGGGGTGGAGTTCCATCAGTACACTGATGATACTCAGCTGTACATCTCCACCCGAGACCATCCCAACGATGCCGTGGAAGTGATGTCCCAGTGCCTTGAAGCCGTGCGGGTCTGGATGGGGAGAAACAGGCTTCGACTCAACCCCTCCAAGACCGAGTGGCTGTGGCTGCCGGCATCCCGATATAGCCAGCTGACACCATCAATGGTTATTGAGGGCGAATCATTGGCCCCCACGGAAAGGGTACACAACTTGGGCGTCCTCCTGGACCCACGGCTGTCTTTAGAGGAACATACGACGGCCATGGCCAGGGGGGCTTTTTATCAGGTTCGCCTGATACCCAGTTGCGACCCTTTCTAGATCGGGACTCCTTACGCACAGTCACTCAAGCACTCGTCACTTCTCGCCTGGACTATTGTAATGCTCTCTACATGGGGCTCCCCTTGGGGTGCACCTGGAGGCTCCAACTGGTGCAGAATGCGGCCATGTGGGGGATTATGGAAGCGACAGGGCGCTCCCATGTGACACCTCTCCTGTGGGAGCTGCATTGGTTGCCGGTGGACTTCCGGGTGCACTTCAAGGTGTTGATAATCGCCTTTAAAATTCTTCATGGCTTAGGACCAGGGTACTTACGGGACCGCCTTCTGCCATCAATTGCCTCTTACTGGCCGGTTCGCTCCCACAAAGAGGGCCTCCTCAGGGTGCCGTCAGCCAGACTGCCGGCTGGCGACCCCCAGGGGGAGAGCCTTCTCTGTGGTAGCTCCCACCCTCTGGAACGACCTTCCTCCAGAGTTGCGAATGATTTCTGACCTCCGGACTTTTCGTCGGGCCTTAAAAACGTACTTTTTCCAGCTAGCCAGCCTGGCCTGATCCATGGTAAAATTTGAGTTTTGATATTAATTATTAATTGAACTGTTTTTAACTATGGGCCAAATTTATATTAGTTGCTTTTTAAAAAAATTTAACTTTTGTAAAATCTGCTTGTTATTTCTGGCTGTTCACCGCCCTGAGTCCGCAAGGAGAAGGGTGGTATGTAAATCTAATAAATCAAATAAAATCAAATATCGCCTCATAAATCTGAAGCACTACGATGGTGATCCAGTAAAATGCTGAATGCCTTTCTCTACAGCAATGTGTTTGGCTTCATATATTACTATTATGATAAGGTGTGAGCCTAACAGGTTGTCCAGGCAATATATGTGTTCTGTGACTTTAACATTGATATGTATTATATGACTTTAAGTTTTACTGCTGAATCATTGTAATGCTGAGTCATGCTGTAATTAGATAATCACTATTTGTAAACGTATTTAAGAAGGGAACTAAAATGTAGTCAGTTGATGATATGCTACCATTGTGTAAGGAGTTGCTACCATTCAGCTATCATCATTGATGGATCTGCTACGATCGTGGTTTGTTACCAGAGTGAACTTGTTATTCTAACCAATTACTGTTTGTATGGTAAGATAACATGGTAACAATTACCATTTTTGTGGAAACTGCAAAGCCATTATTCCGGTGACGTGATCCATTCTTTCATGTCTACCTCTAACTGTGGCCACTTTGCAGCAAGCCCACAAAAGTTATGCTTACTTTTATCTTCTACTTTTTGCAGCTGATCCACCTGCTTTCTCTACTCTCTTATCATTTTTTCAGTTGGAGGTAGTCCAAAATGTTTCTCCTTTGTTCTGTTTCCATGTTCCTCAGCATATTTCATTATTTCCAGTTTAAAATATATTATATGTGCTTGTCTTTTTAGTTTGACATCCTTGTACCGATATGTAGCGTCAGAGGTACTGTAATATTTTTCTGCAAGAAACAACTGTCAGTAATGTGTCCTTTATAACAATACAGAGCACTGTAGCTGAAACCATGTTCATACATTAATATACAAGATACCGGTATACAATATACAGTACATGCCACAGTAGCTCATTATGAGGGAAATATGAGGAGTAGGGAAAGAGGAGAAAGCAGCCTCCTTCCCTCAAGCTGGCTGCTCCGTTGCCCATTTCCATTGCAGCACAGCTCTTCTGCCCACAAAAACCTCATCTTTGATGGCTAACACCAAAGCAGAGAAAGAGCTGCCAGGAAGAAGCCAGTCAGCCTGGGAGTTGGTTGACCTTCCTCCCCCGCCCTAAACTAACAATAGGAAGCTGAGAATTTTAGGACATTAGTGATTCTTTTCCTCCTGAAAAAAAAAATCTAGCGATGTTATTTTTACAGATATCTTTATGTTATCTCTAGCATGCCTGCCTGTGCTAATAAGACACAGTCTGCCACCCCTAAATTGCATCAATGGCTGCGGTAAGTGAGGGGCAGGAAGCCATGCCATGCCCAGTGATGGGGGGGGACGAACAATGACAGCAAGAGGAGCCTGTCTCACCACACATGCCCCAAAGAAAGGCAGCAGCAAATTGGCCGCTTCCCTTGCCTGCCCTTTCCAGCACTGGAACCAAACCAAACCATACCTCTCTCTCTCTCTCTCTCTCTCTCTCTCTCTCTCTCTCTGTGTGTGTGTGTCTCTGGGATCACAGGCCACGCAGGCTAGGAAGGGCGCACCTGTGGCAGAGCGGCAGGCGATGGCAGGGCGTCCTCAGCGAACTGCTCGACAAACAGGGCAGGCAGATGTAGAGCATGTTAAGGGCAGCCAGTGGTGGGATCAGACAAATGTCCCGACGGCACACAACTTTAAAAAGTGGTTCGGCTGAACTGGCTGAATCCCACCTCTGCGTTGCTGCCTCAGCTGGGGAACGCTGGAGCCTTTACAGCTGATTAGTGGTTGGATCAACTTTCCAGAATACCGCCAATCAGCTGCCTGTTTCCGCCACACCAACTCCTTCCCCCACTCCCCCCAGGTATGACAAACCCCCAGACATTCGATATATAAGACGCACCAAAATTTTCACCCACTTTTGCCTGGTGGGGTGGGGGGGAGTGCGGCTTATACTCCGAAAAATACGGTAGGTCTCAGGGAAGAAATAATATAAAATTTGAAGCTATCTTGAATCTCTAGCAACCGTGTGGCACAATATTAATTTATTCCTCATTTATTTAATTACATCCACAAGATCTTTTTAAATAATGAAAGCGTTAAAACCAGTCTTAGTAATAGAGGAATAAGCTGTGATGAGGAATGTCATGAATTTTTGTAAGTTCACGTATTTTGATGCCAAACACCTCTTGATGCATCTTTTTCTCTCATTTACTTTCAATTCTCTTATTTTTAGTTACGTTTTCAGTATGATGTCTTGTTAAGAGTTATATTTACAACTAGATTACATACTATGTTCCACTTGGCTGCTAACCTGCCATGGCTTGACTTTTAAAATGTCTTGGAAAGATTTTTTTTTTCCTCTTCTGAATTGTATGCAGCATCTGTTTTGTTTATGTGATCACTAGAAGTCAGCAACAACTTGATGGCACATAACCAATATGCAGCATAACTATTCTCTACCTGTAAATGTATGCATTCTATCCTGTATAAGAACCAGTTTGGCCTAGTGGTTAAGGTGCTGGCCTAGAAACTAGGGGACTGTGTGTTCTACTCATGAGGCATGAAAGATGGCTAGGTGAATTTAGGCCAGTCACTTTCAGCCCAGCCCACCTCACAAGATTGTTGTGGGGAAAATAGGAGGAAGAAGGAGTATTATATATGTTTGCTGCCTTGAGTTACTTTTAAAGTAATAAAGGCATGAAAGAAAAATTAATAAATAGCTTAACATATATGGGCACTGTTTACCCTTCCATGTCTTGTCACAGGGGAGGGGCTTGTGTGTTCTGTTTTAAGGTTGAAAGCTATACTGGAGTTACACCATCGGATTGGGAACTGCTGTACTTTGAAATTCAATTTAGAGATAAGAAAGGGGCTAAATATGCTAATCTAATACAATTTTCAATTGTTCAATTGATTTTCAAAACCTCCCATTCATAAATGCTGCAGAGTTCTTTCCCCTAAAGCCCTCCTTGAAAACCTTCAGCAAGGGAACACTGCCCAGTCCAACTTTAGAACACTACACACTAGTGCTTTTAGTACAGCTAATAATAAATGATAGCCAGTGTTCCCTAGATCCTAGAAGGTTGCCAGCCTTCATACATCCTTGTTATAATTATATACCCAGCATATAATTTGCTTTTTAAATCACTTCCTTTTGCTTCTTAATGACAACCCTCCCTTTCTCTTGTGGGATATATCTTCCTATAGAATACTATTATTCTCAGGTTCTACTTATCAATTAAGCAAAAACAAAATCTTGCATAGATGTGTGCCAGACTCGCAAGAAGACATTGACTCCTGCATGCTGTCACAAGCTAAAACCTGCCATATAATGTCTAGTAGTGGATGTAATGAGTAATGAATGGAACAATTGCTGTGCCAAAAAGTGGTTAGAGTTATGGTACATAATACAGAGCAACCTTAAACCTAATATTTAAGAAATATTATGAACTATTTAAGAAATCGTATTAAATGTAGTGTGGGTGTGTATGACTTACACAACGGGTTTTTTCCTATAATTCCCATTAAATGATATGAACTCTTACATTGAAACAGGTGGGCTGAAAAAGAACTTAATATGATGAAGCTTTTCTTTGATAATTTGATATACTACATTCAAGCAGTCAGAGAAAGACGGCATAAGCACACATTGTAAGTATGATTCTGGAGGATAAGGATCTTGTCCTTTTTTGTTTGTTCATGATGTAATATTTTGTATTACCATTGTTCACCTTAGCCTTGCTAAACTCCATTTGCACATGACCACACTAATCGCTTGACCGGTCTGAATAATCTCAGCATCTAACTTATTGATGCCTATCCACTTCTGCCATTCTTGTTTAGAGATCTTTTGGTAAGTGGAAAAAAGAATTAAACAAAAGGAATTCTGATGCAAAATAGAATTTGACATTTTAAGATGGTATTGACCAAATAAAATTATACTGAGGCAGTGTATAACTCCAATATCCATCAATATTTGCCTCTGCCTGACTGATTTATACCATACTACTTTATGCTGAGTGCTGACTGTTGATTGAAGTTGTTTATGTTGAACAATGTTTATATTGGAATAGGAGAAAGGTAAAAAGATAGTTTGAAAATTAAAATGGAAGAATAAGGCTTTTATCATTTGGGTATTAGATACACAGCAAATTCCATGTTCTCTTTTATAGTATGAGATACAAATTCAGTAAATGTTAACCCAGCAAATGGAGGAAAACCTACAGTCATAGTGTGTTAGTCTTAAATTCATAAAAGGGTTATTTCAGATTAATATAGCCAGCATGTATATTCTCCAGTGTTATATGACAAAGCAACTCATAATAATATTTGATGTATACTCTATTGGGGGGGGGGGGAGACGACTTCTAGGCCACATTCACCTCCAGTGTTTTTTGTTTTGTTTTCTTTTTGACATCACTGAACCCTCAGTGTAGAAATTCAGCAGCAAAAATCCATATTCAACATTGTGATTTTTGTTTATTTAACAAAATAAGAATGAAGCAGATTCATATTTTATATTTATGCTGGCCTATGACTGTAATAAAAAATAGTTCTATTTTATATTTTACTTTACAAAATACCCCCATATGAATTTTAGTTTGTCTGTTTTGATTTCATTTCTGCATTGTTGCTCTATATCACCATGCACTCTGTAATCCATAAAAACTGGGGAAACTAAAGTATTTCACTCAACTGGAAAAATATTACTAGTCCAGGCATGATGAAAAAAATTCTGAATCTTACAATAATGTTTAGTTTTAAGATTTGATAATACATTTTACAATGGACAAATTAAAATTCTCTTTTTGATTTAGAATTTTTAATTCCTCTACCTTTTTTGTCATGAAACCTGAATTGGATGTCTGTGAAGTTTACAGCAGTCAAGCTTAAATGATTTTATCTTTTTCAGCATTTTTAATAACCTTGTGTCATCTGATAATAAGGTTAAGACAACCCTCAGAAAAGATGAGATGTATTAGTCTAATTTAATTTGTAAAAAATATTAAGCTGTCTTAAGGTTTACTAATTTAACTTTTAAATAATTTCAATGATAGATACAGCCATAGCGCAGAGGTTCAGGTGCGTCTTCAGTTTCTGACGTGTGTCTTTTCCACTCTGGGATCACCAGATCATTTCAGTAAGTTCTTACTATATCTTAATTTTAAAAAAAATAATTTTCTGATTTTTTCTTGAAGATTTATTTTTTAAAGATATATTTAAGGTGGGGAATTCAGAATGCTTATTGTAACTGCAAACTTTAAGTACAAGTAGTCCATGACTTACAACCGATTGCTTAGCAACCATTTGGAATTACAACAGACACCCCCAAAATGTAATTATAACCCGATTCTAGATTTCCAGTGTTCCTGCTGCAGTTGGGCGTTCAGCAACCAGCCCAGTTTATGATAGACAGACAGACAGACAGACAGAAGAGAGAAAGGAAGAGAAAGAGAAGGAAAGAAAAAGAAAGAAAGAAAGAAAAAACCAATCAATCAATTGTACTGGACAGCAATACATGCAAAGAGAATCAAGTCACATTCATCAGGCCAAAAGTGTGATGCTGCTGCAAATAAAGCAAATACAATCTAGGCTGCATAAGTAGAAGTATTATATGAAGATCAAATAATTCATTGTTCTTTCTTTTCTGCACTGATCCACATAATATCCAGTCCTGGCCATTACATTTTAGGAAGGTCAGTGATAAACTGAAGCCTGTCCAGAAGATTGCAATCAAGATGATAATATGTTGGGAAAAGCGAATCTATGATGAAGTATTGGATATGTTTAGCCTGTGGCTGAGGCAATTGCATAGAAATATGATAAACGTTTTAAAATTATATGAACATCTGTCATATAAAAGACAAGGCTGAATTGTTCAGAATTGTTCCAAGAGATAGTAAAGAAACAATAGTTCTAAATTAGAAGGAAATTGATATTTTGTTAGAATGTAGGAAAGAATTTCTAATACTAAAGGAGCTGTTGAGTTTTCAGTAGGGGACTTTCATTTAATGAAGTTGTTTAAAGAGCCTGGATAGGCATATTTTGGAGGTGCTGTAATAGTGGGTTCCTGTATCTTGAAGGTTCTTTACCAATTAGAGATAACAATTATTTCTGCAGATTTATGGAGTTCAAAGAATTTTGTACTGTGGTATAGGTTTTCTGGATATGTTCTTTTGGCTATATTTGCATCAGTTTCTAAGTTCTACTGTGAAATTGCAAGATAAGAAAAGGTGTGAACACAGTCATTCCTGACACATCAGTTATTTTCTCTTATTTATTGACCTCAGATAGATATTTGATTTTCCAGAGGATCTGTAGAGAGCAAGGCAAGGCAGATAACTGGAGAGTAAGTGGCTTGAAATGTTGGCTCTTCTATGGTTGCAAAGGCATCATAAGTTTTCTAAGTTTCAAGTGACCAGCCATTTCCACAGCCATTACTATATGATATTTGCAGAGTTTTTTAGTGAGGAAAAGCCTTTATATTCAAGTTGGTGTAATTCCACATGAAATGTCCGAAGCCCCATTTAGTCTGCATTAACAGGATTGAAACCTGAACAATTGTTTAGAATATAAACAATTTGTCCAATTACGTATTTTCTTAATGACTACCCTTCATGGCTGATTCAATCTAGCTGGAAAAGGTTGGCTGAATTTCTCAGGTTATTACAGTGGGATATGAAATATTAATTTCTCTGAATGAGTGGCAGTACTGTGCTTTTTAACTCACAATATTGATGCTTAATATCTGTTGCTTAGCAGTAATACCCTGTTTCAAGGTGTTGGCAGCCATGTAGCTTTAGATAATCTTTTTAAAAAATCTTTTTATTAAATACTGGATTCTCTCCTCTTCCTCTCCTTTTTTCTCCTTTTATTCTTATTACAAATGCAACAAGTACATCAAATAGTCCTTCCTTTTATTTTACCCACAACAACCCCTTGAGAGAGAGTGACTGGCCTAAGATCATCTAGCTGGTTTTCATGGCTAAGGTGGGATTTGAACTCGCAGTCTCCCAATCCCAATTTCTAGCCTGGTACCTTAACCACTAGACCAGGGGTGTCAAACTCAAGGCCTGTGGGTTGAATCCAGCCCACGGGGTCTTAGTTCTGGCCCACAGGGCTGCCCTGGAAACAGTGAAGGACCGGCCTATGGTGCCTCTGCCAGCGAAAACAGAACTTGGGAGGGCCGCCTGCAGTCCAAGCTCCATTTTCACTGACAGAGGGTTGTAGGAGGCCATAGCAGCCGAAAACGGAGCTCGGTAACCCGTTTTCTCTGGCAGAGCACTCAGGCCATCACAGGCAGCCCTGACACAAGTGACGTAAAGCTGGTCGTGCCCACCCTGCTCCGCGAGGTCAAACATAACCTTGATGTGGCTCTCAGTGAAAACAAGTTTTACATCCCTGCACTAGACCAAACTAGCTCTTTGTCACATTGATGGATGACCTCTTTGAGGAATGTAACTCTTGAAACATTTTGATACTGTTTACAACTATATTGTGGATCAGCTAATGAGTTGGAAGCACACAATAGTGTTAAAATGCTGCTATTGCAGGACCAAGTTAACATAGGGACATAAAAGTGATAGGTCTCTTCTTTTGTTGCTCCCTAGCAGCTGGAATACAAGGCATGGCATCTGTGATTCTGAAGGTAATAAATAGCCATCAGTACTGATAGACACTGATAGCTCAATCTTCCATGAATTTTTCCAGCTTCCCTATAGTCTAATTTGTTCTACGTCACATGTGAAGGGAGCAGATTCCACAGTTTACAGGTAGTCCTCAAGTTACAACAAAATGGAGCCTGCCTCTTATGGTTGCAAGTCATGATGTTCGATAAGCAAAATGCCCACGTGATAGCATTGCTTAGTGACCCCCACTCCTGTTCTTCCCAGTGTTTCATTAAATGGCACATGGGATGCCTCAGATGAGGGACGCCTTGGAAGGTCTAGTAAGATCCATCTGCCCTGAGCCTCCCAAGGCCTCCTGTACCCATAGGCATCCTGTGTTTTGCTTCCCATTCCTCAGGGTCCTCACAGCCTTGGGCCTGCTTCACACCCCACAGGTCTCCCACACTTCCACATACTCCCAATCTTGCACTTTCTTTTGAAAGATCTCTAGAGGTCATATTAGGGAAGGATAGCATGCCAATCCACTTCACACTATCTGTAGGCCATGTGGCTCTGGAATAGGGCAACATTTAAGATCAGGCACAGTGTTGTTGCAGGGCAACCACTCTAAAAATAGCACCTGCTTCTGGGATGAAGCCATGTAGCCTACAGATTCTGAGGGTTGTAGCAGCCTGCCCTCCAGTACACCAAAACTGTGGACCTGACAGGGCACATCACCATGACAATGTATGTTTATCAGAAATTCATTGATTAGAAAAATAAAAGCTAACCTAGGATTTTTATTGACCTATAGTGTTGTTGTTTTTTGTTGTTCTGGTTTTGTATTGCGGAGGAGAGAGATATTAATCCAAATTATAACCCATTGGAGGATTATTATAATCCAAATAAAAAATGGATAGCAAATTTCATAAATAAAATATATTTGATTTTTAGGATTGAGTCTGGAACAAGTTGATGTACTATGGCACTGCTTAGTTGAAGATTCTGAATGTTACGATGATGCTCTACACTGGTTCTTAAATCAAGTAAGAAGTAAAGATCAGCATGCTATGGGAATGGAAACCTACAAGCATCTTTTTTTAGAAAAGGTAAGTGGATTTTATCTTTGCTACATAATCTGTTATTGTTTCTATTGAGCACAAGCTTCAAGTGATAATTTGTTGCGTGTTTTTTTTTTGTTTTGTTTTGTTTGTTAGATGCCTCAGCTGAAGCCTGAAACAATTAGTATGACGGGATTAAACTTGTTTCAGCATTTATGTAATTTGGCTCGATTGGCGACTAGTGCATATGATGGTGGTTCAAACTCAGAGGTAAGCAAATGTACTGAGCGACTATTTCATTTTTTGTAAAATTAATATGTCTGTGGGGTCTTTGGTGTTTTCTGAGCTTGGTTGCTTTCCTGCAGATGTTTTGTTTCAATGTTTCAAAACCTTGTTGTTCCGCCAGGCTGGGCTATCAGTGTAAAGATTTTAATTGGTTTTAAATGTGAGATTTTAAATTTGGGGGTTTTATATTTGAGCCAAATTATTTAATAATTTTAATTTTTAAATTTTGTCTGTCTTTGTGCTTTTAATTAGGCTGTCCTAATTAAAAGCACAAAGTCCTTCGGAAGAAGGGTGGTATAGAATATTATTATTATTATTATTATTATTATTATTATTATTATTATTATTATTATTATTATTATTATTATTATTATCCCAACCAGATAACACCATCAGTGCTAGAAGGGAGTGAGGTTTGTTCTCTGTTTATAGTCTAATGATTTGCCCTATCAATGTTGGTGGGAATGTTCTTGGCAATACCTCTGTAGGACAATCAGGCAAAAGAGGTAGCAGAGTGCATCCATGAACACTAACTAGCAATCAGAAGACATGATATGAAAACTCCTTAATTTCAAACATATGGTCCGACGTAACCATAGCTTCTACTGGGAAACTATGCGTATCCTAGACCAAGCTATGTCCAAAAAAGCCTAGAGAATTTCTGGAAGCCATCAACTGTAGAGATAAACAACATCTACATGCCATTTGAAAGACAATCAAGAAGCCAAAAAGGAAACAGAAAGATTAAAATATCTTTTCTCCAGCAATCAATACCTAGATAAGCAGAGATTAACACCAAGACTAAACCAAGGGTCAAGCAATAAATAATACCCTAATCAAGGAACTACCAACTCAAACAAACAATCAAACAATAAACAGCCACTTACTCAAGGAATCATCAAAAATAACTCCCACCAACATTGACAGGGCAAACCACTAACATATAAACAGAGCAAACTCCATTTTATTCTAGCACTGATGATGTTACCTAGTTGCGAAATGAAACTTCTGCATGAAAACAGCCAAGCTCACAAAGCACTAAGGACCCCACAACTCAATTCTGAACTACAAATGTTATCTTCTGTTGATATTAACATGTCTCTTTAATAAGATACACTTTAATAAGGAATTGCTTAGTGAACAGTATCACTTGATTACATGGTTGTCCAATCATTCCTGTAATTAGGTAAGAAGATTTTTATTTGAATTAAATATTTTGTAAAAATTTTTAAAGCCAGACATAAGAGTATTACAGGGAATGCAATGGCATGTATGATCATTAGATATAGAGACATCATAGCATTTGAATACCTTTTCCAAGATCTTCATGGCCTCTCCAGCAAATGTTAGTCTATGAAATATTTCTTGACTGTTTGTTGTTCTACTGTTTTGGGGGGGGGGGGGGGAGTTTTTTTATTTTTATTTTTTCCAACACACAAATTATATCTTTTCAGAACAGAACCCTGATCCAGTCATCAATTTATACAGGGTTTTTTCCCTATCTTTAACAAAGTTTTGTATATTCTATTTTGCCGTAACACTTATTTCTTACTCTTAACTCACCTATCTCAATTAATATCATCTTAAAAAATTTAAGTCAAATTTACTTAATCAAAACAATTACCCTACTATTAACCCCCCTTAAATCTTAATTCAGTTAATACTTCATAATACATTTCACAATTCTTACCCTAAATCCTCACTATTAACAATACTTAAAATTAAATCACCTATCTCCCCTATTACCATCTTGTAAAAAGTTTACTCATATTTATTTAGTCGAAACAATTACCCTTCTATTAATCCATTTTAAATCTCAATTCAATTAATACCTCATAATACATTTCACAATTCTTAGCCTAAATCCTCACTATTAAGAACACAGATCAAACATGTTTATGTTTCAAAATCTTATTTCCCTTTCTAAAACTTCCCCACATTTTTTACTTCATATAATGCTCAATGAATTTTTATTTCCTTATTACTTCACCAAATTTAGATCCTATCTCTAATCCCAAAAATATAGCAATTTAACATTGAAACATAGTTCTTAATTCAAATAAGACTACAATACAATTTTCCAATTATTTCCCACAATTTTCCAGAGCGCTGCGTCTCCACTCCATAGATGGGATCAATCCTCTTCTCTGGCAGCAACTGAGAGAACTTAAAAGGGTTAATTAACCCCACTCTGTGCGCTAGCCACGCCCTCCTTACCCAAACTTCCCCGGTCTTTCTCTCAGTTGCTGGCAGACTGAGGTGTGAATTTGTGCTCTGTGCCCAAGTAAGTTTAGCTGTTGTGTTAGGTGTTTTATTTCTTTAGTTTTGAGTAGTAAATTTTTCTTTCGGAGTGAATGTTTAAGTGTGAATGTCTGATTGCCTGCCTGCTTGCTGGAGCTGCTGGTAACGTGCCTGGCTTGGCTGGGCCGTTCCTGCATCGGCGGTTTCCTTCGCCCCCAGCCGTCGGATCCTGACCCTAAGGGGCAGATCCAACTTCTGTCTCTTGCCGCTGGTGACTGGAGGGCTGGCGGCTTCCCGTTGCAGCCCTCGGTGCGCCGTTAATTGATAGAGAGTTTCGGAGGCCGAGGGAGGCCGGAAAAGCGGCGGGCCTTTGCACGCTCGTTCGTGCAGGCCCAGAGAAGCCGGAGAGAGGAAGTAGGCTACCGGCGACCGTCCCGACAGGACTTTGCGGGTGGCGCCGTGTTTCCCGGCGGATCGAGGCTCCGGTGGCTACCGGGCCCGATCCTGGTATCAGGGGAGCCAGTGCGGCCGCAGGCTCACCCCCCCCCAGCAGCCCTAGTGTGCCAGTGCGGAGACTCCTCGTGGCGGGCGCCATTTTTGAGGCGTTTGGAGCGGCGCCCGCCATTTTATTTTTCACCCCCCCCCAAGGCTCTGCTTGATCAGGCCTCTCCAGGAGTGGAAGAAGGCGGGGGGAGCTCCTTCCCCACCCAGCTTTGGTGAAGGTCAGGCCTGCAAGATCAGCTCAGGCCTAGACCAATAAAGATTTGTTTTTCCTAATTAAAAAAAAAATCAAAATTATATAGACAATAAACAACCACACCAATACAAGCAACAATTTATTGATTGATACAGAATATAGTTCTTGAGTTCATTTACCACCTTCAAAAAAAAAAAAAAAGAAGAAGAAGAAGAACTTGACATTTCTGGCTCCTTACTTGCCCTGCCATAATTGCCATGGCAGATTCTTCCTTGTCATCTGACCTGGAGCACTGACCTCCCAGGTCTGTTAAGTCCAAAAGGTCCAGAGGGGATAAGCGGTCTGCTTATCCCCTCTGGGGATAAGCAGACCCATAAAGCCAAGAGCTCTGCTGCAATGGACAAGGACGCACTTAGGCGTCATAAGGCCTTTGAGCGCCAATATGAGAAGGCCAAGCGCGCTGTTGATGCTACCACAGCCCCTCCTGGTCCCGAACTGCTTAGCGGAGAGCTCCCTGTATCAGCCCCCTTGGTCTCGTCCAAGAGGTACTCACAATCATTACCTGATGTCTCAGCGGTGGGTGTTACCCCGTCTCCACTGCCCCGTAAGCAAGGACCTTCGGCCTCGTTCACGCCGACCGCAGCAGGACTCAGGCCCGCGGAGCCGCCCACAGGAGGTCCTCCCATGGATTTCCAGGCCATGCTGTCCTCGGCCTTGGCTACTATCATGGCAGCAGGCACCCGCCAAGCTACTCAGGGGGCGCATTCGGCTCCGGTCCAAGAGGTTCCGTCGACTTCAATGCGTCGCAGGGCTCGTTCCCCTCGTTGGCAAGACTCCGACTCGTCAACTGATTCGGTGCAGGGGGAGGAATTTCTGGGGGACCTCGAATTCTCGGAGGATGAGGGGTTGTTGCCCGATGCCCCGTCTTTCACCGGCTTATTCAGGCCATCGTTGTTCAAATCCCTCCTGCACAAGGCATGGCTGACTACCAACTTGGGTTCGGTGGGCGCTCAACCAACTGCCTCTCAAGTGGAAGCTGGCCCACACGATGCCTTGTTTAAACAGACTAAGCACGAAAAGGACTTTGTTCCATGCCCCCAGTTGTTTCTGGACGTACTGCAAGCTCCTTGGAGTCAGCCTGGATCTTCCACAGTGCCCAGTAATCTGGACAAGAAACTGTATTGCCCTGCTCCTGAATTAGAGTCTCTGTTGGATCTGCCTGTGGTGGATGCTCCTGTGGCCAGCCTTACGTTGCAATCGATGCTTTCAGCGGATCCCCTGGATGGCCTCAAAGCGGAGGACGCACTGAGTTGGCCTTTCGCAAGTCACACCAGGCGGTGGCCTGGGCTATTCAGACCGCAACGGCCACTTCCTTTTTCAATCGCGCCTCCCTGATTTGGCTCCGGCAGTTACAAGAGCAGCTTCCTCCGGAGGAGACCCGTCTGCACCAGGACGTTAATAAGATCATTGCCGCCACTGAATATTCGGCGGATGCTTCACTAAACTCTGTTAAATTTGCATCCCGTGGTTTGGCATCCTCCATCACCTCCAGACGCCTGTTTTGGCTACGTCCCTGGAAGGCTGATGCCAAGACGAAATGGAAGCTGGCGGGGGCAGCGTACAAGTCACCTAACCTCTTCGGTCCGGCCTTGGACCCGGTGCTGGTTGAGGACAAGGACAAACGCAAGGTCCTTCCCTCGACTCTTTGTAGACAGGAGAGACGCTTTGCACCTTACCCTCCGAGGCAGTCCTTTCGGCCCTACGCCAGTGCCAGTGGAGCGTCTTCCTACCGTTCACCGTACCACCTTGTGGAGAGATTTCCGGACAGACAGGGCTTCAGGGACCGTGGCAGACAACAGTCCTCGACAAAGCGCCCCTTCCGTGGTTCCGGGACCAAGCCCTATAGACGTGGCAAATGACTTACCGCCGTCCGGTCCCGTTGGTGGGCGTCTGCAGGCCTTTCATCAGCAGTGGGCAGCCTCAATGTCGGACCTGTGGGTGCGTCACACCGTAGCAGACGGACTTTTAATCGAGTTTGCAGATCATCCCCCAAGTCGTTTCCTCAGCTGTCCAGTGCATCGCATGGTCGAGTCCCGTCGTCTTATGACACTGGAGGTGGCTCATTTACTGGACATCAAGGCGATAGAGCCGGTTCCAAGAGACCAGTTGGGGGAAGGATTCTACTCGACCCTGTTCCTTGTTCCCAAGACCTCGGGGGGGGGGTCAGGGGAATTCTCAATTTGAAGGACTTCAACCGGTCGGTCCGCTACCGCTGGTTCAAGATGCACTCGTTGCAGTCCATTCTGGCCGCGGTACGGCGGGGAGACTTCATGCAATCGGTGGACTTGAGGGAAGCCTATCTTCATGTTCCTGTTCATCCCCGTCATCGCAAGTTCCTGCGGTTTGAGTATGCGAGCAGGTAGTATCAATACTGTGCCATGCCGTTTGGTCTTTCTTCGTTCCCAGGGTTTTTACCAAGCTGGTGGCAGCGGTGGCAGCAACCCTCAGCCCGGTTCCAGTGCGCCTGCTATGCTACCTGGACGATATCCTGGTCCTCTCATCTTCCGAGGACCAGGCTGTTCGAGACGTGGACCTGGTGCTTCGAGCCTTCAGGACGCACGGGTTCACCGTGAACATGGACAAAAGCACACTCGTGCCATCCACCTCCATCCTTCATCTGGGAGCCGTGATCAATTCTGTCCGGGGTCAGGTGTTTCTGTCCCCCGACAGGGTGAGGAGCATCTGAGACCTCGTGGCTCAGGTTCTGGCACGGAGGTCGGTGGCCCTACTGACCTTGTCCCAATTGCTAGGGAAGTTGGTGTCGTGCTTCAATATAGTTCCGTGGGCTCGCAGACACTCCCGCCCCCTCCAGTGGCTTCTTCTAGCCTTCCAGAGGAAGGGGGTGTCCAATACTGCCAGAACGCTTCCCGTGCCGCCTCAAGTGAGACTGTCGTTATGATGGTGGACATCTCCTGCGATACGGAAGGGCTGTCATTTCCTGGTCCGGGACTGTCTGACATTGACCACCGATGCCAGCCTGCACGGATGGGGTGCCCACTTGGACAACCAGGTTGCTCAAGGGACTTGGTCAAGGGCGGAGACACATCTCAGCATCAATCTGCTGGAACTTCAGGCGATCCGACTGGCCCTTCTTCATTTCGCAGCGAGGCTTCAGGGTTGCCATCTTCTGATACTCACGGACAACACGTCGGCCAAAGCCCATGTGAACCGGGAGGGGGGCACGAAGTCTCGGACTCTCATGCTCGAGTCGGAGAGCCTGTTTCGTTGGGTGGAACGACATCTGCTCTCCATACGGGCGGACCATATCTCGGGGGAGGCCAACGTACAGGCAGATTGGCTAAGCAGAGAGCAGATTGATCAGTCGGAGTGGCAACTACATCCAAGGCTGTTTCAAGAACTGTCGCTTCGGTTTGGGGCACCGGTGATAGACCTTTTCGCAAGCCCCGCCAACGCCCAGCTTCCTCGGTTCATCTTCAGGTACCCGTCGCCTCGGGCGAAGGACACGGACGCGCTGCGGTGCAGATGGCCTCCGGGGAGATTGTATGCCTTCCCTCCAGTCAAGCTTATTCCCCTGGTGGTTCGGAAGTTGATAGAGGAGAGGGCGGAACTCTTGCTGGTGGCCCCGCACTGGCCCCGCAGACCTTGGTTTGCCGACCTAGTGGGGCTTTCTGTGACAGACCCGTGGGTGATCCCGCCACATCGCATAGCTCTTCGTCAAGGGGCCATCAGTCACCCAGAGCCGCAATGGCTCCAGTTGGCCGTTTGGCATTTGAGAGGCTGATTTTAAAGAAAGGTAGGCTTTCAGACGATGTGATCGGGACTATGCAGGCGGCTCGTCGTCCCTCTACGACCAGAATTTACGAGGCGACTTGGAAGGCCTTCTGTAAGTGGTGTGCCTCTCGTCATGTCGATCTGACGACGGCTGTTATCCAGGACATGATGGACTTTCTCCAGGCGGGGCTGGCGAAGGGGTTGGCTCCGTCCACATTGAGAAAGCAGGCGGCTGCTCTTTCCACGGTCCTGTCGTTTCCCCCCTACCGGTCACTTTGTCATCACCCGTGGGTGAGGGATTTTCTTCATGGTGCCACAAACCTGAGACCGCCGGTGGTGCATAGGTACCCTTCCTGGGACTTACCACTTGTGCTGCAGGCTCTTACGGGGCCGCTGTTCGAGCCGCTGGGCTCCATCTCATTGAAGTTCTTGTCCCTCAAGGTTGCCTTCCTGTTGGCCATCACTTCGGCTAGGCGAATATCGGAGCTGGCGGCGCTTTCGGTCAGGAAGGACCTTTGCATTTTCCATTCTAACACGGTGGTCCTCAGGCTGGACCCGGCGTTCATGCCTAAAGTGAACTCCTGGTTCCACCGGGTGCAGGAAATTGTTTTACCTGATTTCTGCCCTTCGCCCCAACACCATCGTGAGGTTCTTTGGCATACCTTGGATGTCCGCAGGGCTCTGCGCAGATACATCCGGAGGACGTCGTCGTTTCGCAAGACGGAAGCTCTGCTCGTTTCGTTCCATCCAGCGTCTATGGGCAGGAAGGTGTCCTCGTCCACGGTGGCTCGGTGGATCAAGGCCTGCATTTCTATGGCCTATGAACATCAGGCTCGTCATCCTCCAGCTCGGATTTTGCCCCATTCGACGAGGAGTGCAGCTACTTCTGCGGCCTGGGCGACACAGGCCTCTGTGTTGGACATTTGTCGAGCAGCCACGTGGACGTCCTTGTCTCCGTTTATTAGACATTATAGAATTGACTCCTTTGCATCAGCGGAGGCCTCCTTTGGGAGGCGTGTCTTGCAAAGTGTGGTTTCTGATTCGACTGTGGGCAGTCAGGTTCCCGCCCATGGAGTTTAGGCTTGGGTATATCCCATCTATGGAGTGGAGACGCAGCGCTCTGGAAAACGGACGTTGTCTTACCTGAACGTCCATTTTCGGAGTGCTGCGGATACACTCCATTCCCACCCTTTTTTTGGTTTACTGCCTGCTTGTTGTGGGCTGTTGTTGGTTGTGTTGGTTTCTAATAAAGTTGTTTGGAGCATTACTGGTGCTGTGCCTTCGTTCAAGACTGGGGAAGTTTGGGTAAGGAGGGCGTGGCTAGGGCACAGAGTGGGGTTAATTAACCCTTTAAGTTCTCTCAGTTGCTGCCAGAGAAGAGGATTGATCCCATCTATGGAGTGTATCCGCAGCGCTCTGAAAATGGACGTTCAGGTAAGACAACATCCGTTCTATCTCTTTAACCATACCATTTGTATAAAAACCAATTCTAGTAATTCATATTTGTAATTCATAGTCCTATATTATTTCAGTCTTCTTTTCTTTTTTGCTTAGATATATTATCAAAAATATTGAAAATATTAAAATATTAAAGTTATTGAAAATATTCAAATTATTGCAATTGTTATAGGTATTTAAACAATATCCCAGTTTTTGTATTCATCAATTATTCTCAAGTAATACTACGTAACATCTTAATAAAAATTGATTCATTATGTCCATTGATATATTTTCTTTTAACATATTCTATTTCTCATATGTTATAATTTCCATCCATATTCCAATTTTAAGTATCTGTAACATATTCTTCTTATATTTCTGTTAACCATTATTAATTTCAATATAGTTATTTTATAAATCAAAATCCTGGACTTTTCTATCTTACCCCATATTCCCCAATTCTTTCACTGTTAATCCCAGTGTAATCATCTTTATAAATATTGTTTTTCACAATATAATCTTTAAAAACCTCCTTTTTATTATTACTATCCCACCTGTGCATTACTTTCATATTTAATCACGTTGTCTTTGTCTTCTTTATTTCCAGCCGTTACGTCTTGTTTCTTCATTTTCTTGTCTGCTTGTGTATACTTCATTTCAGCTTCAATGTCCTCAAATGTTGTCCTCCATGTGGCATTTTAATTATTTTCCATATTTCCATTTCCAAGTCAAATACATCAATTTGTTCCTTCTCTAATTCATGCGCCATTTTATTCTTTCTAAGTTGATGTTATTCCAATTATAAGAGTTCTGTTGTGGTTCCTTTTTTCTTTTTCTTTTTTCCCCAAGTCAGGCAGCCTACAGACAAAGAAATCATCCTCCATAAATTCTCACGGTTTTTATCTGTAAAGTTCATGATTTTCCAAAACAAAAACCAAGTTGCAATGTTCCTTTTAACTCCAGAAGGTGTCCCTCTGCAATCCACAATTTCCAATTGTTTAACAAGTATCCATCTTATTTCAGTTACATAACAATCTTACTTGGCTTCTCTTTTTCTTTTAGTTTTAAAAGTATCAAATCTTTTTTAACGTCCAGTCCAAATTTAAACTCTTCCAATCCTTTGACCATGTCTCAATGTTTAACGTTTACGATTAGTTTTATTCAAAAGTCAATTTTCTATCAGGTTTTTTGTCTCTTTAAAGTTAGGTTTCATAATCTTCTTTGCCCCCATGCTCCTTAGCCACTATTTTATTGCTAGGGGTCTTGTAGTTAAAAGATGTTTCCCTTAATGTTATAAAAGCCTGAGCTGGCTCACCCGGCTTCGAAAAACTCCATTCCGTTCCACTTTCCGCCTGCTCAATACTTGATCCGGTTGTCCCAGCTTCATGGCAGCCGCCATGGCTGCCGCCCCCCACTGTTGAATCACAGAGAGTTTCTTCCGACCTCCAAGGAACTTGCCTGTTCCTCCTGGTCGTCCAAGGTGCCTCTCTTTCACCCCCATCCCTGCAGGACAGTTCTGATCCGAAGACCCATCAGCGGTGGTTTGTCAGCCAGGGTTTTCGTGGGGTTCGTTGGAGCCCGTTAATTCCCCGATTGTATCGCTGCGACACCAGACCGGAAGTCTGTTCTTTTCCTGTTGATGTTTGATCTTTATATTTAATTTTAATCTTTTTTTTCATTTTGCTCCTTATCCTTTTTTCCTAGGGCTTGCAGATCCTTTGCATTTTTGCTCTCAGAATATACTGCAGGTTATTGCTGTATCTTTCTCCAATTTCAATACCAGGCTTGTCTTCTTCCAATCCAGCTTCCTTTAGTATATATTCAGCATATAGGTTGAACAAAAAAAGGGGAGAGGATGCGGCCTTGTATCCTTTACTGCCCAGGCCCTAATGCAGTAGAGGAACATTTCTACTGCCATGCTTTACAGTTGTATCTGATTCTTATGAGACATCTTTGGTTTTCACCAAACATGTTATCTGGTATTATTTCCAAATTACTCCATCTTTGCCTCATTGTTCCAGAAATCCTGGTCTTTATCTAGGTGAATAAACTTTGATCTTGTCTTGGTGTTCTTTCTGGATAGCTAAGATTTCCTTTTGACATACCTTTCAGGTAGATCTAATTTGTACGGCTTCTTTCTAATGGTAAAAAGGACACTTTGACCTCACTAGTGGTGAGAGCTACCGGAAACTCATGTGATGAAATTCAGGAGTTTATAGAGACTTCTTTCACGATGTTGTGTGAATTTGCTGGTATGGTCTGATCTGAGCAATTTGGCAGTTGTTTGAAATCATCTTCACTTGTTTATGATCTTCTAGACAGTGGACTAATTAACATCCAATTGTGCGGCAAATGTTTGACGTCCCTTTTCAAACTCATAGGCATTTATAACATTTTTGAAGACCTCGGAATGTTCTTTTGATCTAGGCATGTGACCACTCACTTCAACATTTGTACCTGATCTGATCCAAAGTTAAATGACACAATGGACTACAAAATGTAAATGGTGCATGATATTTATTATATTGCATTCCTTTACCAATATTGAAAAAGGCAATTTCAGTGAGGTATACTTATTTTCTCATATCACTGTGTGCTTTCCTTTGATGTAGAATAGAATCCTTACCAGTGAAACTGATAAAGATGTGAGAAAGATATGGTAGATAATTTTACTTGACTCTCGGGCAGAAATTGTCAACTGTCAGCTATATTACTTTTTCTTTTTTCTTTTTTTGTTTTACAGTTGTGTGGTATGGACCAATTCTGGGGCATTGCTTTAAGAGCTCAATCTGGAGATGTGAGCCGGGCAGCTATACAGTACATTAATTCCTATTATATTAATGGTATGAAAATTTATTTGAAAATTCTGGGCTTAGAATTCCAAAGAAAATACTTTATATCATTACTTTTTTTCTTATGGAAATAAGTTAAATTTAAACAAGTTTTTTTTTTTTTAACTAGTTCATTTATTTTTAACTCTTAGGTAAAACAGGCCTGGAGAAAGAACAGGAATTTATTAGCAAGTGCATGGAAAGCCTAATGATAGCATCTAGTAATCTAGAGCAAGATTCTCATTCCAGTCTTACCATTATTGAACGAGGACTTCTCATGCTTAAAACTCATTTAGAAGCTTTTCGGAGAAGGTAAACTATATCCTTGTATTGTTTTATCAAAAAGTAGTATTTCAGGAAAAATGACTGGCAGTTATGAATGTTATTTTTGTGGTCTCAATGTGTTATATTTTTTTAACTGCTTAGGATTTTCAAAAGAAAATTCTGAAAATTTGTTACAAATTGAAGTGGGTTATTTTCAAGGACTAGGGGGTGGGGCTGGGATAAAAGAGAGAAAGAAACTTGCCTACGATATAAATTAGGGGTTCCCAGACCCTGTCCATGGACCAGCACTAGGCCATGGCATGCCAAAAACTGGGCCGTGGAAACAAGTGAAGCCCTATCCACAGGATGCAGGCAGCATGTGAAACCAAACACCCCACCCCGGTCCGTGGAAAACCTTTCTCTGTGGAATCAGCCCTTGGTGCCCAAAGGGTTGGGGGGCCGCTGATATAAATCATTTTAGTTTTGGAATATCCTTTGGGTTTCCCATGTAGTGTTGAGTAACCTACTTTTAAAATAAGACTGAAACATTGAGCTCATAAACTTATCTTTATAGTTCTTTAGACTCTGACAAAAGTTCATAAACACCACAATTCCTAAAGTACTAAGAAATTCATAGTCACTTGTCTTTGTATATGAGCTCAGCCTATTAATTTCACCTTGACAGGTAGATGTGTACATTTCCATTATTTGCTCAGAAGAAATAGTTTGTCATTGTTTTCCCTTTTTATAATACTTTTTCTTCAGGTTTGCATATCATCTGAGGCAATGGCAAATAGAAGGCACTGGCATCAGCAGCCATTTAAAAGCATTGAGTGATAAACAATCACTACCACTCAGAATTGTTTGTCAACCAGCTGGACTTCCTGACAAAGTATGTTTTTATTTGCTTTCAACCCATTTGTTGTTTTCACTCTCTTGTCTTATCTGAGAAATAAATTTAATATATAATGTGTTCTGTTCTAGATGACCATTGAAATGTATCCAAGTGATCAGGTGGCAGATTTAAGAGCTGAGGTTACGCATTGGTATGAAAATTTGCAGAAAGAACAGTTGAATCAGCAAGCACATCTGCAAGAATTTGGTCAAATCAGTAGAAAAGGAGATTTTCCAGGTACATTTTAAATATTTTTCTGATTAAATTTGACTGATTTGCAATCCAATTTGAATTGGGTGGAACATTTAATTTTGTCTCTATTTGCAGACAATGTTCATACAAAAAAAGAGGTTGTTCTAGTGTTTTTCTCAATTTAGGTACATGAATGAGTGAGTGAATGAATAAAATAATATAAAATCTATTATTTCTATAGTTCTGTAAAATGGTTGTCTTATGTTTGGTAGTTAAGAGTAGAAGGCAAAATACTGAAAATAAATTTATTTTTCATTTTAGGGGGTCTCATGGGGCCTGTAAGAATGATTTCTTCTGGACATGAACTAACAACTGACTACGATGAAAAAACTCTTCATGAATTGGGGTTTAAAGATATGCAGGTATTGATAAATATTCAGAGGTGATTATAAAACATTCTGTAGTGATATTCATTATATTTACTTATTTGTTAGATTTTTATCCTACTTTATTACTTTCTAAGTAACTAAGTAATAAATTGCATAAATCAATCAATCAATCAATCAAGGCAGAAAGCATACATAATACTCCTTCCTATTTTTCCCACGAGAACCCTATGAGGCGAGTTGGACTGACAGAGTGTTTGGTCTAAAGTCACCCACCTGCCTTTTGAACCTAAGGTGGAACTAGAACTCACAGTCCCCTGGTTTCTGGGCCAGCATCTTAACCATTACAATTGGAACTGGCAAATCAATCACTAAGCAAAGTGGTTGCTAAGTAGGAAATCATGTGACCACAACTGTGTTTTTCTTTTCCTCATTCTGCTGCCTTTTGGAATGCTCACCCCAATGACTTTGGGAATAGCAGGCTCAAAACTAATTATTTTCCCACTTTTGGCTTTTGTTTGCTTCCTAACCACTCCCCTGCCCTTTGGAAACCTCACCCTTGCTCTGAGTTAATTGACAAATGAGGAAATAATATTTGTATTTACAGTAATTGGAGAGAAAGTGATTAAAAAAGAGTAAGCAGACCCATAATGGGAACACACATGGAAAGCAATGTGCTGGTGTTGGTAGCTGCATGCTACACCAACAGCCCAATAATTTGCATTTTGGGCTGGCTTACTCTCTTAATTGCTCCCTTGCCAATCTTTCCACTATGCAAGGGGGGGAGGAGATGAGTCAAGCATAAGAGACTTTACCTACTGAAACATCTCTCCCCCACCCCCACAGAATATAATATTGGGGAGGAAGGGATTACAAGAGAGTAAGCATGCACAATGAGAAATACACATTGAAAGCAATGTGCTGGCACTAGTAGCCCTGTCCGCACTACACAAACAACCTGGTATATTCCCCATTGTTTGCCTACTAATTCTCTTGTAATCTCCCTTCTCCAGTTTCTTGGCTCTGCAAGGATAGGAAAGAAAATCAAAGCAACAGGTCAGGTATAGGACAACATATACCGATTGTAACTATGATCATGTACATGACTAAGGGACATCGTTAAGATCATAAATAGGGCATTGATCATAAAGTTATTTTTTCAATATCGTACTTTCAGTCACTGGAAGCAGTAGATAGGTGAAGACTATAACTAAAATACATCCCAGTGGAAAAGCTTTAACTTATTTTAGCAGAAAGCTCTATTAAAGGTGCAGAAAGAGATATCTATTGGTCAGCTGGAAAATGTAAAAGATGGCAAGACAAAGTATTGCCCATTGCCAGCAAGAATTTTTATTCTTTGCCAGAGGACTGGCTTGTACTTTTCCTGCTACCTGAACAACTTTCTCATGGCCCTAGTCAGTGTGTTGAAGGCATACTATTGATACCAATATACAGATGCCTTTATAATAACCTCCTCACTTTTTAAAAAATAAAATTATCTTCACTTGTTATTTCAAGATGGTCTTTGTGTCCCTGGGTGCTCCAAGGAGAGAGCGAAAAGGGGAAGGAGTTCAGCTTCCAGCATCCTGCTTGCCAGCACCTCAGAAGGACAACATCCCAATGCTCTTACTTCTGCAAGAGCCTCATCTTACCACCCTGTTTGATTTGCTAGAAATGCTTGCTTCCTTTAAGCCTCCACCCGCAGAAGTGGCTATGGAAGATAGTGAGGTAACTTTAATTAAGGTTCTTAGCAGTGGTGAAATCCTCCATAGGTTGCCACCGGTTTACTGCCCGCAAATATGTGCCAAACGTGTGATGCACGCTGCGTGCCAAACGTGCACTGTGCGTGCGCATGCACAGTGTGCACCAAACACATGCTGTACACACGTGTAGTGCACACCAAACACATGCTGCGTGCGCATGCACAGTGTGTGCCAAATGCACATGGAGAACAGAAAAAGCCATCTGAAGGTAAGTAGAACAGCAAGGGGGGGAACAGCTGTGCTGCGTGATTTAGATTTGCTAGAAAGCAGGATTTCCTGTTTTCTAGCGAATATAAATCATGCGGCATAGCTGATCATTGGAAATACCGGTTCGGACGAGCTGGTAGCTTTTTTTTACTACCAGTTCGCCTGAACCGGTAGCATTTCACCCCTGGTTCTTAGGCATAAATTGTGTTTTATGCCGGGGTCCTCAACCCGTGGGCCACAGCCCACTACTGGACCATCTATTTGTAATCAGGCTGCAGGCCGGTGCACATGCGCACAACTCGAGTCAAAGAAGTGGCGGGCTGCTGCACATGCATGCCCAACTCCACTTGCAGTTGAGCTGTGTGTGCAGGCTGGCCCACCATTCATTTGAGTCAAGCTGTACGCATGAGCACGACCTGGTTCCCCTTGTCCTCCCCCTCCTCAGCCAGGCTGCTAAGCCACAAAGGTTGGGGACCGCTGTTTTATGCAGTGTTTAACCATGCAAACACAACATGGCAGGGGTCCACGATCTGTCAGACAATAGGCATTGCTGCATATTTCAGAAGATAATTAAAAAATGTCATCAAATGTCATATTCTCTGTCATCTCATGGAAAAATACTTCTGCAATCTTTCTATTGCAGCATTTAGGCATATATTGCAGAAGTCTATAGTGGACAAGTGTATGTTTGTGGGGATTAATTTCAGAAGATGATGGGTGCTAGCCAATGGCTGACCAAATACTGTATGTGTATAGGCAACATAATTGTTAACTTTTGCTTTTAAATTTAAGAGATTCATGAAAACTTTCAGTATTGATGAATAAAATTGGCATTATATTTTTGTGATATGTTAGTTCCTTTATCCATCTGAAGTTTAGTTTTCTATTATCCTACATGGAGCTATAGCGTGGTTATAAATAATGTATAATAACTATAAGGATGATTGTCACTGTTTTGGGGCATGATAACTGTTACAATCAATTTAATATTTAACTTGAATATAGTGAATGTATGCTTAAACTGTTTTCACTTTCAGCCATGGCACTAGGTTGCCTTGAACTGCTCTCCAGACAGGTTGCATTCACATCTAGCAAATTCAAACATGATTCAACTTGCACAATGTGCTGTTGTGTGCTTCATGCCTTCTACCTTTGATTGGAATTTATTGGTGCTCAAGAACAACAGTAATAACTCAATTTCTATTGATACAGATATGCTACTATAGTTAAAATACTATATGGTATTGTAACTTAACTAATTGAAAGAATAAAGAAGATAGGGTCACAAGAAAATTAAGCCTGATAGAAAAAACTGATTCTCTCTTTGAATTCAGTGTGAAAAAATTTATTAGAACATCTATTACAATCCGTGTGGCAAAATTGTTGTTATTGTAATTTATTTAATGTCTGGTTTTTATTATATGCATTATATATTTTTACCTGTGTCTTCAGAGTGCAAAATGTGAAGAACTCCACCTTCATGCAGAAAATCTATCAAGGCGAGTTTGGGAGTTGTTAATGCTATTGCCTACATGTCCTAATATGCTTCAGGCATTTCAAAATATTTCAGATGATCAGGTGAGCAAAAAGTCATCTCTTAAACATTTGCAGTTGTTGATGCAAATTGATGCAGTTGTTGATGCAAATTGAAGTTGAAAGTGCTACATATAATTTAGACTTGGCATCACAGTTTGGAGTTTGGGAATTCAAATATCTGTTACTATTCATATGTCCTGAGAAGGAGAGGGAAGCTATTATGACATTCAGAAGGCCTTATGAGTGGCCAGTGTTGGCATCACAGAGGCCCAGCCCACTCCTCTCTTCTCATACAGATATCAGGAAGCAAGAGAAAGGAAGTTACTGGAAAGATTGAGGCAGGTGGGCCAGTAAGAAATGCTATGGTGGGGCTTCCTAAGGCTACTATAGCACAGAATGGGACAACTCGCTGCAACCAATTTGCCACAACCAACTCACCACAGCCAACTCTCAGTGGAAGAACTCACCATGGCCAATTCACCACAGGAGTAGTATGGAATGGGAGAATTCACTGCAGCCAACTTGCTGCAGGACAATTCAACAATTCAATTTAATTATTTAAAATAGTTTAATTTAAAAAAAAAATTGTCATTCACATTTTATTTTCTCCCTCCTTTGGCATCCTTTCTTCAATTATTCTATTCCACTATGTCTTCGATATTAGTGTAACTCTCATCCCACAGTGAGTTGTCTTATGGTGGGTTTGCCATTGCGAATTGTCCCGTGGCAAGCTGGCCATAGTGAGTTGGTCATGGTCAGTTGTCATAGACCCAGTGAGACCTTTTAGATTAGTATGCCCAGAGGATGGGTTAAATGAAACCCATTTAACACCCATGGTGTTAAATGGGTTTCAGAGGGCTCTTGGGGTCTTTCCTGTAGATAAGTTTGACCAAAGCTTTAGTTGTTGATTGGAATCAGCAAGTGGCTTAACCCTGCACTGGAGTTGTCCTATGTAGCCTCTTGTTCACTGATCCTGGGCCATACCTTGGTTCTCTAAGGAACTCTAGGAGATGAAGCACCAGAAGAGATTCCATTGAAGGAAGGCAAAGAGTCTAAATTGAGCCATGGTGGCGCAGTGGTTAGAATGCAGTACTGCAGGCTACTTCTGCTGTCTGCCTGCAATTCGGCAGTTCGAATCTCACCAGGGCTCAAGGTTGACTCAGCCTTCCATTCTTCCAAGGTTGGTAAAATGAGGAACCAGATTGTTGGGGGCAATATTCCGACTCTGTAAACTGCTTAGAGAGAGCTGTAAAGCACTGAAGCAGTATATAAGTCTCAGTGCTATTGCTATTGCTATTGCTAAATGAGCATGAGTTAAACTACATATTTCGGTTTAGAGCATATTAATAAGAATAGTGCAAAATGTCATCACAGCTGGCCAGTGGCACTGTTTAAGGTGACTTGTTGCCTGCTGGGGATGGAGAGGAACATCTTGCTTTCTGGGAGATAAATTCATTCAGATTTGGACTCTAAATGGACAGGTCCTTGATAGGTGTCTTGAGGCAACTCCCATAGGATTATTTGGAGTGTTTATGGTTGTAACTAATGTGGAAATCCTCCACTGGACTGTGAGCTCATCCCTCTGGTTATTTGTTTATTAATGTAAGCCACCCGGGGTTAATTATAGGTGAGATGGATGGTAAACAAGTCTAATAAATACATAAGTAAAATAAGTGAATAGTTCCAGGTCCCTTTTGGTTGTTCAAGGCCACTCTCGTGCATAGCTTAAAACAGCTTTTTAAATTATAGCAAATGGTCATGTTTCAGTAAACTACAAAAGTATAAATGAAGGTATATTACTGATAACAGCAAATGATTTTTCATATCTGGAATAATTTTGTTGAATGGACAATCCAATTTCATTTTAATAAGTTAAGCATAAACTAAAATATAGATAGTAAATTGTGGAAACTTCAAAAACTGTCACCTATTCAGCATTTCCCTTTTCCTTTTAATTTAGCTGTAGCTTTAAGAATCTCTAGTGAACCATAGATTAAGGCAGAGTTTTAACCATAGATTCAATATGAGTCAAATTATATTCAACAGAGTGTATACCATATTTTTCACACTATAAGACGCTCTGGACCATAAGATGCACATTAGCTTTAGAAGAGGAAAACAAGGGGGAAAGAAATCTGCCTCTGCCTCCCAGCATCCATTCGGTATTCATCCGACTAGCGTCCTTGCAGCAAACAGCCTGCCTCTTCCATGTCTGTTGCCTCTGCTGTGGAATGCTGGAGTCTTTGCTGCCAAACAACTGATTGGCGGTCGGATCGGCCTCTGCCGATCAGCTGTTCTAGGCACCAGGGATCGCCGCCACCCGATTGCTGCCACCAATCAGTGATAGGCTAGAGTGATTGGCGAACAGGCAGCAGCAGCAATAAGCGGTATTCCAGGAGGCTGAAGCCAATTAGCTTCTTGGCAGCAAAGGCTCCAGAGTTCCGCAGCAGTGAACACTACACCCGCACCAACACCCCCTGCTACAATATTCGCTCTATAAGATGCACAGACATTTCCACCCACTTTTGGCAGGGGGGAAGTCGTCTTATAGTGCGAAAAATATGGCAATTAAGGCATGAGTGTATATAACTGCAAGTATATATTCAAGTTCAGATTATAGTTGATCCTCTCTTACAGACTTTGTCTAATCTTTTTTTTTATTTTTTAAAAGAGCAATGATGGATTCAGCTGGAAAGATCTTTTAAGAATAAAAAGTGCCCATAAACTTTTGTATGCCCTTGAAATAATTGAAGCGCTTGGAAAACCCAATAGAAGAATAAGACGGGAATCTACGGTAATATAATTTTATTTTTCAAAGTTTTGTTTCATATAAATTTGTAAGGTTCCTTTTATAACGTATCTTTCATGATCATTTATGTTTTTCTCATTGATTTTAGGGAAGTTATAGTGATCTTTACCCAGATTCTGATGATTCAAGTGAAGATCAAATAGAAAACAGTAAAAACACTTGGAGTTGCAAGGTTTGACATTATTATATAAAAATGCTATTCTGGTGGTATGTGTCTTTGTTCACATGTGTCTGTACTTTTACTTTTTGATTTTAATTAGAAAATGTATTGACGAACAATCTTAGGTTGCATTTTTGAATAAATCGTTTCATAAAACAGAAAAGGAATTGTTCTTTGTACAATAATGAACTGCTTATTTTTAATTTAAATTTTAATAAATTTATAATGGCTATAGACCAGCATAAGGAGCATGGGTTACAGTCAATTAAAAATAGAAAATACATCAAAAATATGAAAAGCTGAAATATATAAAAATGTATTAAAACAAAGTATTTTTTTAAAAAAAGTCTTTATAAATCTTAAATGAAGAATAGGTGTATTAAATGGGTATAGGGAAGCATTTATGAAAAATTATACAAAATTACAAGGATGGCAAATACAGGAATCTTCCTGTGTCAACTTTCAAGGACAACTGAGGGAAGGGCATGACATCATGCCAGACTAAAGGCCTCTGGTATTTAGGTAGTTCAAGTTTAGTTAAGTATGCCATAGGGGAGGTAGAGTACCTGTTGGACTCACTAGCAGTGAACGTTGGTGTCCTAGCTAGTTCTGTTTGGTGCTTTGGTGCTACTTGCTGTTTAATGAGTGTTTTGGTCTGATAATATCCTATGCTGAATAGAAGACCTGGAAAGAAATTCAAGCATGAGATTTTAGTTGCCACAGCCTGTTTACATATGGATTGATAATCATTGCTTATAATTAATGGGGGAAGGTAAAGGAGAGGAAAAGGATAATCTAAGCCAATAGTTGAATATGGTCACCTACACTTTAGCCTCCATTTTGATGAGGCCTTTCTCGAGTTGCACGGTGTCATTAGAGACACATTTTGGGACTTGAAGGGCTGATCTTAGAAATTTTGATTGTACAAGTTCTAATAATGCAAAATTGGAGAAGGAGCCCAATTGGGCAAAATAAAGTTGTGTTATTGGCTTGGCTTAGAATAATTTGAGTGCTACTGGGATATTGTGGCCACCTCTTGTTGAGTTAAGGAATATAAGGATGGCAGCTGAGCTCCTTCATGCATTTTCAGCAACTTAGTTTCCATGGACTTTCCTACTGCCAGAAGAATGGCAAACTGCCCCCAGGTATTTTAAATAGGACATTTATAATCTTGTGGCATCTATGCTCCCAAGAGTGGCTCTTGGATCTTTTGTCAAATGCCATGATTTTAGTTTTCAGATAATTGAGTTCACACTTGAGCACAATTATGTTAGTGTTCTCGCTGTTCTTTTAAGCCAGTGGGTGTTCTTGATCTGGAAAGTATTGCTGCAGTATCTTGATAAAATAAAACAGATGTACCTATCCTCCATCAAATTTGGGAGAGTAAAAGTCCATGTTGTGGAGATGACCCACCATACAGTTGATATAGAATAAGAGCGGAGCCAATATGCAGTTTTGCTTGATGCCTTTCTCAGTTTCACTGTCATTGATGAGATGGCCTTGAAGGTTACATCTTACGTTGAGTGTGGTTCCTTCAGGTCCCATACATATTAAATGAAGCAGACTTTGGTAAATTGAGACTGTTCTGTTTTTTCCCCACAAATTAGCTCAGGATATGGAATCAAATGTTGCTTTGAAATCTATAGCATTAAGATAGGTTGATAGGATGATGAACTACTAGGCACTAATCCGTGGTGGATTGGCTTTCCCTAAAGCCAGCTTGCTCTTTTGCAAGCGTGTTTACTTTTTCCATCTATTCCTGGGTATCTTTGCTGATTGTCTTGAGGGAGGCTCATTGGTCTATAATTATCAGGATCATCTTTTTTTTCTTTTTCTTTTTCTTTTTCTTTTTCTTTCCTGTCCTGTCCTGTCCTTTTCTTTTCTTTTCTTCTTCTTCTTCTTTTTTTTTTTTTTTTTTTTTTTGTATATAGAGACAATGATTGCAGGCCCCCATTCCTTGGGGACTCTGCTGTAGGTGTTGATGAAGATAAATAGTAAGGTCAGAGTGCAGGCCAAGAATTATTTAATTATCAGTGAGAGGTTTTTGTACAATAACACATACTTAGTTGCTTGCTTACTTATTTTCCTTGCTGACTCTTCTATAATTTGATTACAGTTTGTGGCTTCTGGAGGTCTTCAGCAGCTCTTGGAAATATTTAATTCGGGAATTTTAGAACCTAAAGAACAGGAATCGTGGACAGTTGTAAGTAACAAGTTATAACTGACTCATCTTAAGGAGATATAAAACTTCTCTAATGAATCTGTAGTTTTGTTTTAAAATATTCTGCTATTATCTATCAAAACGTTAAATGAAGTTAAAGCTGCTCATTCATTCTTATTTGTAGTGGTTACTAGATTGTCTGGCTTGCTTGCTGAAGTTGATATGCCAGTTTGCTGTGGATCCTTCAGATTTGGATTTAGCTTATCATGATGTTTTTGCCTGGTCTGGAGTAGCAGAGAATCACAGGAAAAGAACTTGGCCAGGAAAATCACGGAAAACTGCAGGAGATCATACAAAAGGCCTTCACATACCCCGTTTAACAGAGGTGAAAAACTTCTCTTTAAAAGCAATAAAAACAAAGACTTTAGGGAAAGTCTTAACTGCAAGTTGGCAGGTGTGACACTGTAAATGTAGGTTTACATAGAAACAATTGGGAAATCCATTTTCAGAGGAAAAAATGTTAGTAAGTATAATGAATGGAATAATGTAGTCTTACTAAGTTACCATATATCTCAAGAAGATTCATTACCATTCCACATATCTTTGATGACTGGAAATTATGGGAATTGAAGTCCTACATATCTGAAAAGCATTAAGATGGGTTAAGGTTAGTAATATATTCTCCTGTTTATTTTCTGGATACATATACAATTTACTGTACACAGTAAATTAACAAGAAAGAAATTGGGTCTGAGAACAGCGTATTTTGTATATAAACCGTTTTGACTGCAATACATTCAGCTTCATCCACTGATATTTTAATTTTAGCATATAGGTATATATAGTCATACTTCATAAATAATATTGACTCTGGATGTTCTTAATGCCAGTTTTCTAAATTGAAATGGAAAATAGAAATCCAAAAGCATAGAACCTTAAGGAAGCCTTAATCATAGAGCCTTAAGGAATATTTTGAATATATTTAGATAGGTAAGTGATTTCCAAGACATTTTGGAAGATAAACTATACCTATATCCAAAGTGTGAACTTTTTATTTAGTTTAATTATAAATTCCTAGTTGTGATTTTTTATATTTATTTATATTAGTGCTGAAAAAGCTTTAGGCCATTCATTTCGAAGTCCTTAAACAAAGTAGAATATGAATATATGGTAAAATGGTACTAATCAGATTCATATACAGCACACAGTACTATATTGAACAAAATTTACTGTTGTGCGGATATTTACATTCTCCTTGCAGAATTATGGACCGTTTTGTAAGTAATTGTGAGTGATTGCACAATTTTTTAAAAAAATTTGAGGTTGATTCAAATTAAAATACCAGGCATCACAGAATAGCACAGTCATTAAACCATAGCAATAAAGGAAATTATAAAATGGTCCTGTTTGGGACTTCTGGTTTGGCGTCGCGGCGAGACAGGGAATTAGTGGGCTCTGATGAGTGCCGCGAAAACCCTGGCTGATGAACTGCTGCTGATGGGTTTTCGGACCGGCACCGTCCTGTAGGGATGGGGAAGAAAGAGAGGCACCTCGGACGACCGAGAGGAACAGGCAAGTTCCTCGGAGGTCAGAGGGAACTCTCTGTAAGTCGGTGGCTGCCATGAAGCTGGGACAACTGGACTAAATGTAGAGCTAGAGAGAAGAAAGAAATGGAACAGATTTTTTTTGAAGCCTGTGAGTGACAGCCAACCTATTATTGAATAATAAGAGAAACATCTTACAATTATAAGACCCCATAATAGCGGCTAAGAAGCATGGGGGCAAAGAAGATTTTGAAATGTAACTTTGAAGAGATAAAAACCCAATTGAAAATTGACTTGTGAACAAACTATTTGGAAATTTAAATAAATATGGTCAAAGGATCGGAAAGAAATAAAGAGATCCTCTCCTCCCCCCCTTTTTTTAAACTGCAAGAAAAACAGAAAATGGACATTAAGCTTTAAAAAGGAAAAAAAGAGATGTATAATTAAAAAAGGAAAAAAGAAGTGAGAAGAGCTACTTAAATTTGGACTGGACCTTAAATGTGATTTGATAGCTTTAAACTGAAAAAGAAAAAGAGAAGCTAAGTAAGATCGTGATGTAATTGCAACAAAATGAATACTTGTTAAGCAGTTGGAAATTGTGGATTGCAGAGTAACACCATCTGGAGTAAAAAGGAATTTTGCAACTTGGTTCTTTGTTTTGGAAAATTGCAAACTTCACAGATAATAACCGTGAGAATTTGTGGAGGAAGATTTTCTTGTCTACAAGAGGTTTGACTTTTGGAGGAATAAAAAAAGAAATAGAAGGGAATACAATGGAACTTTTATAATTGGAATAATTATTTGACTTGGAGAATGGAAATAAGAGAAATAACTATAACGTGGCAAAAAGGACAAAAAGTTGAGGACATAAAAATTGAAATGGAGTATACATGAGTGGACAAGGAAATGAAGATGGAGAAATAAGATATAGAAGTGGAAAATAAAGAAGATAAAGACGTGATAAATATTAATAAGTAATTGAACAGGTGAATAGAAATAATAAAAAGGTCTCTAGAGATTATATTGAGATTAATAATAACATGATGATTATATTAAGATTAATAATAATATAATGATGATTACATGTGGGTTAATAGTGAATGTTAAAAGAATAAAATGTTGGAAAATATTAAGGAAATTAAAAAGTCCAGGACTTGGATCTATAAAATGACTATACTGAGATCAATAAATATGAGAAGAAATATGTTACGGACATTTAGAAATGAAATAGGGATTGAAGCTAAAAAATATGTAAATTAGACTATACTAACAGAAAATATAGCAATGGACATAATGAACCAATTTTTTATTAAGATGTTAGAAGGTACTATTTGAGAAAATTGATAGGTATAATAATTGGGATATTGTTTAAATACCTATAATAATTGTTACAATTTGAATACTTTTAATTATATCTATATCTATATCATCTATATCTATATCATCTATATCTATCTATCTATATCTATATCTATCTATCTATCTGTATGTTTTCTGAGGTTTTCGCGGGTGTTTGTATTTAGGTCTTTGGTTATTCGGGTCTTCTCCCGCGTAGAATTGGAAGTATCTTGGCGACATTTCGACAAAGTCTCATTCGTCATCTTCAGGCTGGTGTTCTCGGCTTCGTGCTTCCAGGAGCAAGCACGAAGCCGAGAACACCAGCCTGAAGATGACGAATGAGACTTTGTCGAAACGTCGCCAAGATACTTCCAATTCTACGCGGGAGAAGACCCGAATAACGAGAGAGAGAGAGAGAGACACACACACACACACACACACACACACACACACACACACACATATATATATATATATATATATATATATATATATATATATATATATATATATATATATATGATTATGCTGGGATTAACAGTGAGAAAAATAAAGATGATTACACTGGGATTAACAATGGAACAAAGATGATTACACTGGCATTAACTGAGAAAAATAAAGATGATTACACTGGCATTAACAGTGGAATAAAGATGATTACACTGGGATTAACGAAGGATAAAAGAAAAGGTAAAATTAGATTATGTAAAAAGAAAATATATAAATGGAAATAATTTATTAATTTTTATTAAGATATTGGAAGGTATAGTTTGAGAAAATTGATTGCTATAATAATTGGGATATTGTTTAGATATATCTAACAATTGTAATAATTTGAACATTTTTTATTTAAGCAAAAAAAGGGAAATTGAAATAGCTTTATTTGAATTAACTAAATTGAAATGTCAAATGTTAAATTGCTATATTTTTAAGATTAGACATAAGATTTAAATTTGATAAATGTACTATGAGTTATTAACTGGTTTAAGATCTTATGTGGATTAATAGAAGGGTAATTGTTTTGATTAAGTACATAAGAGTAAACTCTTTTTAAGATGGTGTTAGTTGAATAAATGATTTAAGATTGAGAAGTAAGTGTTATGGCAAAATAGAATATATAAAATTTTGTTAAAGATGACAAAAAATTGTACAAATTGATGACCAGCTCAAAGCTCTGTTCCGAAAAGATGTAATTGGTATGTTTAGTTAAAAAATAAAAAACTTTTTGCAAAAAAAAAAGTCCTGTTTGTAAGTTTCCATATCCTTAGTGTTTAATATTGTGTATTTTCCCCTTTAGCATCAATTTCACTTTCATCTTTCATGACAGTTATGAATGAGACCTTTAATTTTCATAGGTGGTAAAGGTGCCCATTCTCATCAAAAAGCCTCATGTCCTATATATACTTTGGTTGTATAGAATGAACTGCATATTTGTGATCTCTCCAATGATATTGAGATTAGGGTAAATCAATAAATTTTGTTCTGTTACAGCCATTAAAAGGTTGACTTGTCCTTATATAATGAATCATTGTCATATTGGAAAGTGATGCAAATTGATTGTTATAAAGTGTGTCAACTTTATAATATACAGTATTATCAGCCCAATATTCAAGAGCATGCAGTCTTTTGGACCATTTTATTATTTATTGCTATGGTTTATTTAATGATTGCAATTCTGTGAAGCCCAATATTTAATTTGAAAAAAAATGTATGTTTTTTTTAAAAAAAAGTTTTGTCTGATCACTCATGTTTACTTACAAATGGTACATCTTACAGATTCTGCAAGGAATATGTAAATTTAAGAACACAACTGTCGTACAGTCCTAAATGAAATTAAAGTCCTTAACAGATTATATGAAATGAAAATCAAGCAGAAGCTTTTTAAATATCCAGGAAATCTGGGATTAATTCTACTGCTTTAGTTGTTTTCTTAAAGATAACAATTCCCCAAATTTCATAATTGAAAAGCAGCAGTGGAAATAGCTTCCAACTGCAAATCCTATTAAATAACTGAAGCAAACACTTGGCAAGTCCAGGATATGTTCTCAGCTACACAGAAGGAAAAAAAGATACCAGTCTACCACTTGTTTGAAATGATCATATTAGTACATAAATTGTGGAACTGATAAATGGGAGAAAAAATTCTAGTTGGCATATTTTATCCAACTTCGTGTGTGTTTCAATATATGGTGTCTTGCTTATCGTTAAAGCACTGGATTAACAACACAGTTACTTTTTATTCATTATTACACACACACACACACACACACACACACACACGTATACATATAGCACATAGTTTTAAGGCAGCAGTTGCATTAACTGTTCTTTTTTGACTTCAATTTTTTTAAAGGTATTTCTTGTACTTGTCCAGGGAACCAGTTTGATTCAGCGACTTATGTGTGTTGCTTATACATATGACAACTTGGCGCCTAGGTACAATAACCTTTTTTTAATATCTTTGGTAAGATTTATAGTATATATATATATACACACACACACATATATATTTTCATTAAGCAGCATATTAAATAATAATCCGTTTTAGTCAGAAATATGTAATTAAAAGTGCATAAGTAAAGTTGTTATATTCTTTCTTCTTAGTAGAGTTTCGATCTTACTAAAAGTGATCTTACTTATCTCTGACAAGAGCAAAACCGTATGTTTTGAATTCAAGATATTTTAAATTTGGATTTTCCTATAAGTCACTTTAATATTTAGTGAAAGCAGGCTTCTGCCAGGTTTTAAGGCAGAAAAAATTGCACAATTGTAGCTGAGGCAATATTCTAATATCCAAGTCTGGCTAAAAAGACTATTTTGTGACCTAAGAAACTTAAGTAATTGAGAGTTTATTAGATAGCCCAAGTGGTCTACTTAAAATCAACTAGGAGTCAAAGACTTTAGCTGATCTCCCCTATCTCTCATTATCACTCAGGCTTATTGCAGCAGATTCTCAGTTCTGCAGTTAAGTAAAACCTATTTTTTTCAGGCTAAAGAAGATAACAAACCAGTACTTGTTAATGCTAGTCAAGAATGTGCTTTATATAGCTATTTTACTTCATAATTGTGATTAAATCACATTAAATTGAATTGTGAATTAATTAGTTATCTACCTGGACCATCTCTGTTATATATCTGTGATATAGTGCTATATCTTTGTTACTATCTAATTACCCTCTTTGTTCCAAGAGGAAATAAATATTATATATCAGTCTAGTAAAACATTTTAAAAGATTAGTACAAAATTATGTAGAATATTAAATCAGTTTTTTGAATTTGATAATCTAGTGAGAACGAATAACTATTCATCTGTTTTTATTATTTGAAGTAACATTTTCTAAATTTTGTACAGTGATTTATTTTACTTATTTTATTCCTCTACAGGGTGTTGAAAGCTCAAGCTGATCATAGGTCAAGACATGAAGGTCAGTACATTAAAAGAATTATTAAGTTACATGGAGTTTTCAATAAATTTTTCTTAAGCTGAAATCCAGATATGTTAAATATTAATATAAGAGTATTTAGTCATGTGAAAAAGAAAGTACACCCTCTTTTATTCTATGGTTTTATGTCTCGGGACATAGTAAAAATCATCTGGTCTTTAGCAGTTCTTAAAAGTAGGTAAGATGAACAACAACACATGTCATATTACACCATATCATCATTTATTTTACAAAAAGAAAGCCAAAATGGAGAAGCCATGTGTGAAAAACTAAGTACACCCTTATTGCTTCCATAGGTGTGAAGAGGCTAAGTAGTAGTCAGGTGCTGCTAATCAAGTGACCTTGATCAATTGATTATCAGCAAGTGTGACTACCTCTATAAAAGGCAAAGTTTTATGGTGTTTAACATACATTCAGGTGTGTGTTAACACAATGCCAAAGAGTAAAGATTTTAGCAGTGATCTCAGAGAAGCAATTGCTGCTGCCCATCAGTCTGGGAAGGGTTGTAAGGCCATTTCCAAACAATTTAAAGTCCATTATTCTACAGTGAGGAAGGTTATTCACAAGTGGAAAGCATTTCGGAGAGTTGCCAATCTTCCCAGGAGTGGATCTCCCAGCAAATTCACCCCAAGGTTACACTATGCAATGCTCAGAGAAATTGCAAAAAATCCAAAACTTATGTCTACAGGCCTCAGCACGTTAAATGTTCATGATAGTACAAGTAGAAAAAGACTGAACAAGTATGGTTTGTTTGGAAGAGTGCCAGGAGAAAGCCTCTTTTCTCCAAAAAGAACATGGCAGCATAGCTTCAGTTTGTAAAATTGCATCTGAACAAATCACAAGACTTCTAGAATACAGTCCTTTGGATAGACACGACCGAAGTGGAGATGTTTGGCTTTAATGCACAGTGCCACATTTGGCAAAAATGAAACACAGTATATCAACATAAACATGGTAATGAGGTAATTATTGGGGCTTGTTTTGTAGACACAGGACCTGGGCGCTTTGCATTCATTGAGTTGACCATGAACTCCCCTATATGCTAAAGTATTCTAGAATCAAATGTGTGGCCACCTGCCCCAACAGCTAAAGCTTGATCAACATGGGATCATGCAACAGGACAATAATCCCAAGCACACCAGCAAATCTACCACAGAATGGCTAAAAAAGAAAAGAAGGTGTTGCAATGGCCGAGACCTCAACCTGATTGAAATTCTGTTGTGGAACCTCAAGAGAGCTGCGGATAAATAAACTCCCACAAACCTCAATGAATTCAATGTTGTAAAGAAAATTGGGCCAAAATTCCTCCACAACAATGTGAGAGAATAATAAAGTCATACAGAATATGATTCACCTCAAGTTATTTCTGCTAAAGGTAGTTCTACAAGCTATTGAATCATAAGGTGTACTTACTTTTTCCACTCATGGCTTCTCCATTTTGGCTTTCTTTTTGTAAAATAAATAATGACATGATGTAATATACCATGTGTGGTTCTTCATCTGAGGTTGTATTTACCTACATACAATATGGGCCTGATATGTAAAACTACAGAATTCTAAGAGGGTGCCTGCCTGCATGACTATATGTAGTTCAGGATTGAATAGTAGGGTCCTTGGTGCTCTAGTTGTGTTCTCAGAGATGTTTTATTATTGAACTAGGTAATAGAAGGGAATGGTGTTGGCTCTCTGTTTATATATGAATATAACTTTCTTTTAGCAATGATCATGTTATCTAACTGGGTAAGGAAATGACTACAAGAAAACAACCAAATTCAGAGAACCAAGGAACCCCTATATTAGATACTCCTCATCCTCAGCTGGTAGACAAAACTGCATTATTAAGTTGTTGTCCAAAACATCTAAAAAGGCCCATATTGAAGGTAGCTAATAGCTAATTATGTCTCATGGCATATTAATATGCTTCAAATTGGCTTTAGCTTATAAGCTTAAAGCTTATTTACCGGAAATTTCATTGAAGAAGTGCTTCTGTCCATTATTTTTTAACTGCAGATAGATTTATATTATAGTTGAAAAATTAACAGATTAACTTCCCGTTCCTACAATATTCAGTTTCTTATTTTTGTTAGCAAAAAGCAACAACACAATTAATTACAGCATTTTTAAGGTGTAATTTTAGAAGTTATAGAAGATGTTTCAGAATTTTAAAAATTTATTTCTGTCTCAGCATTTCTGAAGACAGTTCTGCTATTTTCTAAACAATATTAATTTAGTAAGGATTTAATAGATAGACCTTTAAATATCATTAAAAAACATTAGAATGAGGATTATTACCGCTTGATTTAGAGGGGTGTTTATACAAATGACTTTCCATTTTGCCTTTTTCTGTAACAGGAATTTCTTCCAATTTCTGTTCCTTTGTTTGAGAAGCATGATAGCCTGTATAGCATTTTTATATATTATTAATTAATACATTAATATGTAGCAAAGCAATTCCTTCTTCTCTTGTAGATTACATGTCATGGTAATAATGGGTTTACCTGATAGTTCATATGACCTTGACATTTCAACTATGTACTTTAAATATCTTTAGAGGGGAAAAGTCATTCAGGCTAGGTAGAGACACCTTCCCTAATTTTGTGAAGGCGGGTATTGTAAAACAGAAATAATTAAAAATCCTTTTTTTTTTACATCAGCTTAATATGCCAATTAAGTGTACATGTATTTGAGGGACTTATTTTCAAATTTCTAACATAAATGCAGACAGCAAAGTTAAGGTAATGCCATTAATGCCATTTACCTTAGTTTTATCTTAAATGCATTTTAGTCAAGTTTTAGTGAGGAAAAAATCTTTATTTATTCACCTTTTATATAATGTACCGTGTTTCCCCGAAAATAAGACCCTGTCTTATATTTTTTTGAACCCTGAAATAAGCGCTTGGCCTTATTGCCATGTGCTCAAAAGCATGATTGGGCTTATTATCAGGGGTTGTCTTATTTTGGGGAAAACAGGGTACACATAACTAGTAAATAGTAGCAATACAACTTCATGCTTTTCTTGTTATTAATCAATTGATATCTCATGTAGAATCAAGCTCTTGAGATTTGGCCAAATGTTGAAAAGAAAAAAAAACATACCAACACTTGATTTTCCCACAGTTGTTCTCATGTTTAGCAACTGAAAAACATCCACACTTTTTTTTAAAAAAATGAAGGAATATTTAGGATAAATATACAAGCAATAATTTAGGTCAAACAGTAGATGTTTGACTCCGGTGATAGTTCCAGCAAGCATCATCAGTGGCAGTAAACTGTGAGATTTGTCCCAAACCTCAGGTGGAGTATCACATTATTTCTCCCTAATGCAGATTCTGGCTTGTGAAAATACAACTGTTTTTCCACCCCAAATAGCTTCTGGCAGGCACTTGGAGAATTTCCCAACACATGGTGGATGAATCCATTGAGAGACTGGTTCACTGTTGGCATTGTAAAATTATTCAGGCCCTTGATGAAATTACCTCTAAGGTAGTGTCCCTCTTTTGGCCAATCTCAGATGGTTCCTTGGTTTACCAATAGCTGTCAGGTATGCCTCCTTTCAGTACTCAAGAAAGAAAAACCCCGACTCCATTTTCATAGAGAAAGGTACTTTTACTGAGCATGAACTGAATGCAACCAAAGAAAAGCAAGGTCTGAGGCAATAGGCATGAAAATCACATATAGAAAGCATCCTTAAAATCCTCCCCCTAATGGTCCAGTCAGGATTATCCAATCCACATCCCCCCAAGGGATCATGTGGGGTGCAGCTTCCGATGGCTTCATCCTTCTGGTATGCCAGGACAGTTGACCTTGACTGGTTATCAATGCGCCTCCCAGCTGCAGAGAAACACTGAGGAAAACTTTCTCCAATTTACCACACCAGCTCACTTCCCCCCTCCCAACTATCCAGACAGCTCCGCACTCACCCCATTTCAATGGCAGCCATAGCAAGCAAGCAATATAAAAGCGGAGGCTGACAATAGCTCTCAGAAGATGAAATGACAGTAGCAATGGCTACAGTGTCAGTGTTCAAATCTACATTCAAATTTATTCCATGTGATAAGAGAGGTGAAAGACTTCTTCGATTGCAATAACAAGTTGACATTGAATAGTCCGTTGCTTCTTAGAAAGGCCTCAAGGTTGCTGTCATAAATTCACATATTCCACTAACAAAATTCCCCAGATTCATTTAAATCTTGTTGTCATGTGGACAGAGTACAGGATAATGACTTGGGGCGTGATCTTTTTTAGTTACTGAGATTTCCTTTGATCCATAACTTCAAATGAAGTGAATCAGGTGATACCTGTTTTCTTCTTCCTGTAGCTGAATCCTTGCCCTCCTTAGTTCATTCAGGTAATTAGGTGGGAGGTAATTTTCTGGACCAGGAAGACTTAACACTTTGGTGTGAGAAGAGATATTACTGGCAGCTTGGAAATAAGGGGAGGATGTATTAATTGGCTCTTTCTATATCAAGAGTATTGAATAATTATGACCTAGTCTCCAGCCTTCCTTTTTTGGGAAAGATTATTGAGACAGTAGTTGGGAATAAACTACAAAGCATCTTAAAGGAAATGATCTCTGCTCAGAATTCCCAGTGTTGCAGCGCTCTCACAGTCTCTTCATAAAAATTCAGCTAGCAGCATTCAGTCTTACAACTGCAGGAGCTTTGCAACTTCTTCCCACTGCAGTCTGGGGAGCTTTGGCCAGCTAGGCCCACCAGTGCAGTACTTGCAAGAAGCCCAGGTCTTCTCCATGCTTCACCATGCCTGGAAGGCCTCAGCTTGCTAGGATCATTGGCTTGCAGATCTCTTCCCTGCATTGCCACTCCTCAGAGACCTGGGCCTTCCTCCTGTCCAACCATGGCCAGAAAGCTCAGCCAGGCCTCAATCAAGATAGACCCACCTGCACATGGTCTTTTCCCTGCCCTACCACTCCTTCTTCCTGCCCCTCTATGTCTATGTCTATTTACTTTTCCCTTTCTCTGCAGCTGCTAACAGATGTGCCCAGCAAGGTGCAACTAAAAAGCTAGCAAAAGCAATCTGATTTCTGTTTATAGTGTGGATCTAGTCATCTCAAGTCTTCCAGGCCTGGTGGAAGAGAAAGAAGGCCCAGGCAATGGTAGGCCCATCCAGCTGAGGATTCCTGATCCCTGTCAGGTTTCATGTGTCAGTGAGTCCTGGGCCTTCCAAGCCTCTACCCATCCCCCACCCCAGAGGTATTCTGGTGCAGTCACTTAACATCTGCAATGGGGAGACTAGAATTGCTGTCATAGAGTGAGACAGTCATGTGAACATCTTGTTTAACAACAACATATGACCAAAATTCTAGGTTTAATTGTGCTCAAAGACTACTAACTGTATTTTTCAGCCAAAGCAATTTCTCATTCAAACATAATTTATCTTAATTTGAAAAAAAACACAAAATGACATATATGTAATGTATAATTAATGTTTTTGATTCTTCTTTTAGTTACTCACTATTCAATGTGGTTGCTAGTGAGTTGGGCTCACTGTTGCTCTTTAGTAAAATCCAACCTAGCAGATAGTGATAATTTACATGATTGGCTGAAGAAACTTACTCTTCTAATTCCAGAGGTAAGCTTCGAAAACAATTTCTAGTTTAGTATAAGAGTAAAGTCAAAAGTAGGTAAAATATATCTGTTGAAAGAGACATTTTAGGAGTGAAGAAAAATACTTTTTGTTACTTTAGTATGGATTTATTAGTAGTTTAAATATCGTATTTAGTTTCCCTAATTCAAAGGTTTTTTTTTTAAATGAATGGTTCAGTCGTCTTCATATTTATTCAAAAGCAACTCCTACTGGATCCATCAACCCAATCTTTTAGGTAGCATGCATAAGATTTCAGCCAAAGTCCTCTCGATCTATCTAATATCATTTGTAATTTCCCACTATTAATTCTTTGGTGGGTTTTTTTTTAGTTTCCAAAGTGTTCTAGCATCTTGTTTATAGTAAATGAAAATTATTGGTATAAATGCTTAGTTCAAAATATTGATAGCAAATAGGCATATTGAAAATAGTCTATAAATCTAAAAATAAAGAAAATAAGAAAAAATGTTTTTATTTGACTTGTTTCCATTTAATTGTAATTCTTTATTTCAATTTCAGACTGCAGTTCGCCATGAATCTTGTAATGGTCTCTATAAATTATCACTGTCAGGGTTGGATGGAGGAGACTCCATAAATAGGTCTTTCCTGCTGCTAGCTGCCTCAACACTGCTTAAATTTCTTCCTGATGCCCAGGCTCTGAAACCTATTAAGGTAAAATAAAAAAGGTTACCTATTTCATTGATGTGAAATTATATTGCATAGTAAATGATCAAAAAACAAGTTCCTCCCAGTGAAATTGTCATATATTTATAGTTCTTACATCTACAGAACAACTTATATTAGAAGGATAGGCAAACAATTTATAGTTAATGAGTACAAGGTTTTATTTGTCTGCTTCTTCAGTTCCCAGTGTTTTATGCATCTATATTACATCAACAATTAGTGATTTCCCCTCCCCCCTTTTTTTCAAAGTATTTGTTAAATAATTCGTATAAACATCTGCCACCGATACAATATCGGGGTGACTGTGCTTTGCCTTTCCTATGTGCTAGAACACCTATCACAGTCATTATACCAGTAAGGCACATACTGGGTAGAGGTGGGATGGGGACAAAATTAATTCTTGCTTACATAGGGCATATGATGCTTCTTTTGCAAAAAAAGATCAAAAATCCATAAAAAATGGAATAAAAGAAGAATTTCCCACAAAATCCATCAGTTACTCTTTCATAATTGTTTAAGTTTAACTGCAATTAATTTTCATTTCACAAGTTTATGTAAATAAAAGAAAACAAATAAAATATTAAACAGAGGTGTTATAAGGAGAATGAATTTCTAAATAATAAAGCCCAGTTGAGAGTATTGATGACAGAAAAAGAAGTTAGTTTTTCAGAAAAATGAAATTGATGGAGAAAGAACTTTTTGGAAGTAAAACTGCATACAGTATTCATTTTCTTTGCTTTCATGTTCCATACTGTTGAGATGTTAATCAAAAGAATGTGAGCATCTACAAAATGTACATGTGAAAAGAACCTCTTAGGCCATATGCTCTTGCTTAAGCTCAAATTTGTTTTAGTTACCTGCCCTGAAAAAATTGGAAGTTGCAAACTGTCTTTGGTTATAAAATAAAGTGTGTGCATTAGTATGAATTACATAAATACTAATGCTTATTTTATATACTTTTTAAAAACCTAGAACAAAGTACCCAATAATCATCTTCATCTTATTCTTTTCCTTATAATGTGTTAGGATTATTATTTTTTAATTAGCAAGTTTCTTGACCAAAGTAGGAGACAGGAAAAAAAATCTAACCTTTTTTCTCTCCCCCCCCCCCCCCCTCCAGATTGAGGATTATGAAGAAGAACCCATTTTACAACCTGGCTGTAAAGAATATTTCTGGTTGCTGTGCAAACTAATAGATAATATACATGTAAAAGATGCTAGTCAGGTAAGCATAACTGATTTCATGTTAAAGGTTTGTGTTATATTTATGTTTATGCTTTCTCCGTCCCATAATTGGGTAGACCAGGTTGCCCCGATAGACCGGTCTCACCGGAAAAACACTTATGTTAAAGGCTTATTGTCCCATTTTTAAGTCTTTATTAGAGACTATCCAATCTCACCTTGCCTAGCTGGCACAAGCCCAGCAAAACTGGACTTCTGTAACTTTGTAAAGGTGGTTGTCAAAACAGATTTACAACAGGTAATACATTGCCTTATTCTATAATGCTATTGTATTGACCATTTACCACTCAGCAAACCACCAAATCAAAGAGAGTACTTTTTAGGAATATTTAAAACATTTCAGTATCAAAATATTCCAACCTAAAAAACAGTGTAATTTTGAACATGCTGAGTTTGCTTTGAGAAGAAACAAAACTTTGGTTTTCTCCCTACTTTAGAACAAAAGATGATAGTGGCTTTGTTTTGAATTTTCTGACTGTTCCAGGCAAATTTCAGGAAAAGTTCATATGTTGCATATGTGTTGTGTGGCATTTTACTTTGCAGGAAGGTAATATAAAGATATGTATGTTGACTTTCCTTGTGTTTATATACACAGTAGCACTTCACAGAAAAGTATTGATGCCTTTGCCATTGTAAAAGCGTAGACTGTGCAGTACTGGTTGATTTGATTTGTTGACTTTTGGGATATGTATTCATTTTATACAAACTCAAATGCCTTGTAACATCCTCAGCATTTTTTTAAAATTTTGCAACCAGAATAATTCATATGTACAATCAAACCATCAGCAAATACCTACTGTATATAATTGTTTTTGCTGGATTTTGGCCTGGCATGCAGGGTGAGGAAAAATGGATGTGAAATCTGTGGTTTGCCCTTGTTAAGAGGAGGGATAGAGTTTATAAATAAAAATGATGAACTACTACTTTTTAAAAAGTGAATCCATTATAAAACTTTATAATAATAATAAATAAATATAAAAATAATAGAAGAAAGAGAAAGAGCCTGAGTAGCGTAGGGGGGTAATGCCTCCTACAAAGGCAGCATTTAAGATCCAACTGCCTGCAATTACTTGCGAGTTCAATCCCAGCCAGGCTCAAGGTCAACTCAGCCTTCCATCCTTTATAAGGTGGGTAAATTGAGGACCCAGTTTGTTGGGGGCAATAAGCTGACTTTGTATAAATATAAATATAAATATACAAAAGTATGAAGGCTATTGCTTAACGCACTGTAAGCCACCCTGAGTCTCCGGAGAAGGGCGGCATATAAATCAAATTTATATATGTATGTATGTATGTATGTATGTATGTATGTATGTATGTATGTATAAATAAATAAATTGTCATTATCTGCCTGGTTCATGTATTTCCAAACTGGAAGAAATGCTAAATGGAAAAATTTTATTGAGGTTGACTATTTTATTCTGTTAATTGAGTTGGAGGAGCAAAAGTGATAAAGCATGCTTCCTTCCCCTTCCTTTTTCTCCCCTTTCTTTTTCTCTTACACTCCAACTGGTTTCCCTCCCTCTTCCCCCACATTTTTCTGCTCTTTTCTCCCACTCTCAAGCTTACTCTTCCTCTCCCTTTTACATATGCCCACATGCACAAACTCTTCCCATTTGTGTACAGATTCCTAGTGGAGCAAGGCAGCACCAAGCAGATGCCTAGAGGAAATTGGCTTTCTCTTGGGATCCTGTGGGTTAAAATTATGAAGCAGATTCCAAGAGAAGATCTGCTTTCTATAGGAATCTGCTTAATGAATTTAACTGTCAGGAAGCGAAGCACTGCCTGAGAGAACCTTTGCAAACTTGTTCCAGCATGGTGGAAGTTTTGCATTTTTGGATTTTGACAGGCACCAGAGGAGAGAAGCAGTGGCAATGTAATGTAATAAACACAGGTTACGTCATAGGTATGGGAGAGGCTATAGGAGGCCCAGCACAGGCTGTGTGTAAGTGTCTCTGGCGCTGAAAGCTTGGCTCTTGCTTTGATTTTAGCAGGGATGATTTTCAGCTCTTGAACGGAGCTTCCTAAGGTCTCTCTTATCTACCTCAGACACCCCATATTATACCTGGGATTCCATCAACTTAATGACCAAAAGGATCACATAACAATTGCAACCGGGATTGCAGTCATTGAGCAAAACAATCATATGGGTGTTTTGCTGAAAAACTGATTCCTTCAACAACCAAGTTACTGGTCATGTTGAGGACTACCTGTAAAGGCATATAATTCATAGAACATTTTATCATAAAATCAAAGATTCAAAGTCTGCATTAGGTAACAACAGTTAGATTGTATTCATGTACAGTATATTGCTTATTAAAATATATTCTAAAACTTTTCTTAATACAATAAATCTTAATAATTGCTTTGAATTTACAATTTCATTTTGTTTCTTTTAACTTAGACAACTTTACTTGATTTAGATGCCTTAGCAAGACATTTGGCTGATTGTATTAGAAGGTAAGCTTTAATCTTGTTAATTTCTTTAAAATAATTGGTTTAAAATGATTTCCATCAAAATATCATTTTAATAACAGAAAATTATCTTTGTCTTTTACAGCAGAGAAATTCTTGATCATCAAGATGGTAATACTGAAGACGATGGTCTTACAGGTCTCCTACGTTTAGCAACAAGTGTTATCAAACATAAACCACCTTTTAAATTTTCCCGAGAGGGGCAGGTAAGATCTAAAGAACTAAACCAGGATTGTAGTAATTGATCTTGTATATACTTATTATTACATTTTCCCTTAAGTATAAATACTGTTGTAAGATATATGTGAATGTTTTCTTACTACTTCTTTTTTAATATTTCTACTCAAAATTGCAGTTTGAAAGATCACATAAACTTTGTATTAGGAGAAAAATACTTGACTGTGAAGCAAAGGCAGCAGTTTCCATGATAAGCATAGTTTGAGCCTCAGGTACATATAGTTAATTTTGAAAATCATAATTAATCAGTGATTATGACACTGATTCCACTCAGAGCAGCATTAATTTCTCAAGATCCTTGTATTGTCAGTGTATATAATTCATAATGGCAAATGAATGTGAGAAATATGCAATAATTTGATTTTATGAATTCAGAGGTTGTAAATGATCAAGATTTAGGGAGGCAAAGACTTTGGAAATGAAAGATTTATGAAGATATTATATCATTTGTTTGCAGCTGCAGAAGCTTAGGGCTCCTTCTTCCTATGACCATGCCCAAATTTTTCCTTATTTCAGAATTTTTTTTTTAATGTACATTTCAGGACCTTAATTGGATTGATAGTTTAAGTTGTTGTGATTAGCCTTCTTTCTTTCCATCTTTCTAAAATGAATTACGGCATTTCTACTTAGTCAAATGTTTTTAGTTAATATATAATTATTGTAGCACTAATTAAATAGATTTTAATTGTTTTGTAGTGTATATTTGTTTCTGTGTCAGTTCACTATCTTGAATTGTTAAATATGGATACAAATTTAAATAACAAATAGCAGTTTCTATGAGTTTTCACAACCTTTCTTTTCCCTCTTGTCTTTTAGAGACAGACTTCAATTGTTTACATGTATGAAGTAATAGCTTAGTTAAGGGGGGGGGGGGAGAAAATAAGTGCCCACAATGAATCTTCAGATTGCAATATTAAGTTCTATGTAGAATATTCCAGCAAGTAAATGTTGATGTCAAGCTTTTATATTTCCCTTATTTTATAGGAATTCTTGAGAGATATCTTTAACCTTCTGTTCTTATTGCCAAGTCTAAAAGATAGACAACAGCCAAAATGCAAGTCACATTCTTCAAGGGCTGCTGCTTATGACTTATTGGTAGAAATGGTAAAAGGTTCTGTTGAAAACTACAGGCTCCTCCATAACTGGGTTATGGCACAACATATGCAGTGTAAGAATATTTTTTCAAATTTCTCAATATTCTGTGAGTAAGCAGATAATTTCAATTTCTTTGTATTTTTCCTTTAGGTTAAAAAATACGTTAGGATGTTAATTAGGTTTAGAAATATGTTAAAATATTATTGTGTCCTTGTAAAAAGAGTGGCCATATCAGGACCTACCAGGAGATGGGCAACCTATAAATTTAATCAATAAATAAAAGCAAAAAGCTTACCCATCCTTCAATATTTCTAATTAAAAAGTGTATTTGCAAGCACTTCAGCAGCCAGGAATATTTAGATGGTTAAGGTGCTGCCATCTATTGCCCCATCTTCTCTAATATTTTCTGACCATAATATTAGAAAATATTGATGTTTATTTTGATGGCTCTTATGTTTTATGTTTATTTGCAATTCTGATTCATCATAAACATTTTGATGCACTTTAATACATATCAGAATCATGTTGAACTGTTTTGAATTGATAAAAGTCATTTTTCTCCATTCAAGTTGCTTTAGTTTGATATGAAACTGATGTATAATAGAATGTGCTAAAGAGATAGGAGATACTATGGACCTGAATGAAATGCAGTTGATAGGAGTTCTACTTTAATTTTACCAAGTTTCCTCTTGGGGCATCATCCTTTTATCATTTCCTAGTGCCAAGTGAAGAGAGAAAAATAGTTTATATTCAGATCAAATATGAGATTTTTCTTTTCTGTCAAAATGAACAAATGGTTCCTCGCTACATATTGGGACACAGAAATTATATTCTGGATTTTATGTGTCTGAGAAGTTATGCTTTTCATTCTTCTAGGCAGAAAAGAAAAAAAATCGTTTTCCCCGCTCAAACAGAAATTGAGAGTGCACTGTCCTACCTCTGAATAGTGTTGTAGAAAAATAAAAATCAGCACTGTTGGGAAAAAAAAGCTCAATACCATTTCTGTTAAGTGAGCCAGTTATGTCAAATAAAGGATGTGTAAGAAATGGTCATATAGAACAGGAGTCCACAACCTGTGGGCCACGGCCCACTACTGGGCTGTGACCTATTTGCAACTGGGCTTCGTAAGCAGTGGGCTGGCAAGTGCACACAGTCCCGTGTGAGCAGCAGGTACTGGTGCTCACAACCCCAGTCATTCACACAAATGAAGCTGTGCATGCCTGCTCCTCACACAAAACCACCCCCCCCCCCCCAATGTGCCAGGCCACCAACCCAGAAAGGGAACACTGATGTAGAAAACAAAGAACAAAAGAGAAATGAACTAAATCAGTATGTCTGCATCCTAGCTGTATCCACAATTGCTGGGTGCAACATACATGAGAGATTTGTATTACTAAGCCTATCTTGAAGATATTTTTTGTAATATAGTTACATTCCTTCCAGTAAAATCAAAATATTAATTGATATAAGGAAATGTTTAAAAGATTTCATGAACCAAAAGAACTCAGGAATATTAATACAAAATGAAACCCAACATTATAAACTCAAAACTAAATGGATGTCTAAAGTTTATTTTGATTAGTATAATAAAGTTTATTTTGATTAGTATAATAAAGCTTTTGAGCAAGAGGAGCCTAAAGAGAAAAATATACCAGACTTAAAGTACAAATTAAAAATATGATTTCAAAGTGTTTAATTGGCAGTAATGCAGAAAAGAAAGTGCCAAACTGTAAGGTATCTTTCACCTGCTACCGTTACACTTTTTGCTTCGGACATAAATTAGCATCTTTTTCAGCAAATACAGTTGGTAATGGTGATGATGATCATAGTAATAGTAATAATTATGATGGTGATAATATTAATGATAATAATTTGGTTCTGAATTAAATCCAGTTCTTGAGAATCATTCTTATGGTAACATATGTGTTTCAGAAGATGTTTTTTTAATTTCCAGACTTACAAATATTACTTTTAGAGATAGCTCTGGTATAATAAATATTCAGGTTTTCTATAGTATTGAGAAGGATACCTGAATGGGGCTTCCTCAATCACAATCCCCACCAAGTAGACTGCAGAAGATAGAATCTAGTCCTTGAGCAAGATCCGGTTCCTTGTCAGATTTTTTTGAAAAAATTATTGTATTTTTCCTTACTAAAAAACAAGCAGACTTTAGTTCTCTTTTTTTAGACACTCTCTTATTGCTTTTAAGGTAGAACCTGGGTTCCAGAGGTAGCATATGAGTGGTTTACTCATGATCCCTTCAAAGAAGAGGGAGACGCTTTCATGAGAACATAACAAAATGTGGGACTTAAGAAGGGAGAATAAACACCCAACTAGTTTCTGGTTTTATTCACCTAGAAGATTAAATAATTAATGATTTTAACATGTACTCAGAAATAAAAATACCTTAATATCACAATTTCAGCTTCTCATGCACCTTATAAATGGGATTACTGGCCACATGATGATGTTAGAGCTGAATGCAGGTTTGTGGGATTAACCAACCTTGGAGCGACTTGTTACTTGGCATCAACAATTCAACAATTATATATGATTCCAGAAGCCAGACAAGCCATTTTTACTGCAAAGGTATGGCCTTCCACTTTTAACTTGATACGGATTTTAATATTTCAATTAATATCACGATAAAGTCAGTAAAAGTCAGTTTATTGAATGAATGACAGTTTTAAGCAAAGCTTTTCCTGCAAAATAGCTATCCTGATAAAAGAGATTCTGGTAAAGCTATCTGGGTCTACCTGAAAAAAATGTATGGGTTAGATAAACATACAAAACCTAACTTATAGTAAGATAATTTTTTATGTTCACATATGTCCCGTTTTAAAATTAGATCATTTGAACACAGTACTATCAGAATGGTGCCCATTCCAGTATTATTTACCATATTTTTTGGAGTATAAGATGCATTTCCACTCCCTAAAAGAGGGTGGATATCTTGGTACATCGAATACAGCCATTTTTGGCCTCCCGAAGCCCTGTCCTGTGTGGAAAAACAGGCCTGTTTTTTGCCAAAAGGGGGCATGCAGAGAGTTTGGGAAGCCTGCAGATTGCTCCCGGGGGCTGGGGAGGGCAAAAACGTGACGTGTGTGGGGTTTGGGAGGCCAAAAATGGGCCTGTTTTTCACAAAAACTAGGACGTTTTTGCCCTCCCCAGCCTCCAGGAGCAGTCTGCAGGCCTGCCAAACCCTCTGCACAAAAATGGGACATGCAGAGGGTTTGAGAGGCCTGCAGAGTGCTCCTGGGGGCGGGGGAGGGCAGAAACTTGTTTTTCCTTTCTTACCTCTTCGAAATCTTGGTGCGTCTTATACACCGGTGCGTCTTATAGTCAGAAAAATACATTAGTTAATATATAGAGACAAAAATAAAAATGGGAGTATATTTTATGAAAATGGATATTATGCTTGTTCTCTGAACAAAAGAAAAATTCACATATTTTAATTCCAATTTTTAATTTAATTTTTAAATTTTTAATTTAATACTCTTAGTTTGCAACTTTAAAATAAATGCTATATCTCCTAATTGTGTTTTATTATAAATTAAATGGAAAGCTATATCATAAGTTTTAAACTTTAAAAGTTTTGAAAACTTTTTTTTGTTTAAACTTTAAAGAAGGCCCTGAAGAGATGGTTCTGCCAATTAGCCTGGGGACTCCAGAGTGATACAGAGCCCATCAAGTGGCTGGTCTGATTATTGTCACCAACAGGGTGTGGGGTTATTGTTTATTTTATTGAGGTTTTATCCTTGTAAACTGCCCGGAGTCACTCGAAGTGAGTTGGGCAGCCATATAAATTTAGTGAAATGAATAAATACACTTTCTAGAATGGTTTTAAGTAGGTTTCTTCATTAAAATGCTGTAATTTTTTAAACATTTGTAACAAAAAGCTTTTTAAAATTACTGTTTACTAACTTCACAAAACCAATTTTATGTGTTTTCTTTCCATTTCAACCTTTTCCTTTATTATTTTTTTTAAAAAAGTATTCTGAGGACATGAAACACAAGACTACTCTTTTAGAACTTCAGAAAATGTTCACGCACTTAATGGTAAGTTTTAAAAAATCTTTCCAAAGATATGTCTTTATGGCCTTAGTATTTAAACCTTTTTATTGACTTTCTGTAATCCAAGCATCAGTGAGCTCTCCCTTAAATTCATTGTTTGGCAGATCCTTGAAAAAAATGGGCAGGAATGGAAACCTTCATCCACTTTTGCTTCCATATTGAATGTTCACAGATGCTCATATCTGGACTGTTTTATTGATTTTTGTTTTCTTTACACAAGTTGTTTCTTGCAAGGCAGAAAAAGAAAGAAATAAAGAAATGAAAATTAAAGTTAAACCTTGTTGGACTGAAGTTACAGAATTTGAATGGCCCACAGCAATTGTTTTTGATTTTCCCTACACCTTTATGCATGCAGAATATTTGTATAATTGTCTCTTTTCCCAGTACTGGAAGATTTCCTTTTTTCCTCATTTGGAGGCAACCATTGGTAGTGCAGCATAAGCATTAAAAAAAAGCCAGTTGTGCAAATTGTGTGTGGTATATGCAGAATGCAGACTCAAGGAGAGAGAATTAAGCTCTTAAAAGAGGTTCTCACTTGGAACCCACAACAGTATTTCGTAGGAGCTGAAATACTGTCCATCAAAACTCAGATGTTGAGTGCTGCATTGACATGCAGTCAGTGAACACTCCAGGAAGAGAACCGGTGCTGGTGGCCTAGCAGCTCAGTTCAATTCAGCCAGACCCAGTGGATCTCAAGCCATAGTTGGGCTTCGTTTGTAGGCTAAATAGTTGGCACTCCATGGCCTCTTGCACTGCTCAGCACTGTTGCCCAAGGACCTATGCTAACTCTAATGCTCTGTAGCAGCCTCTGCTTCAGACTGTCCCAATATCTGGAATGTTTGGAGGTAAAGACTGGTCAGTGAAGATGGGCCAGGATCTTGGCACTGGGAAGGAGATTAAAAGATGGTTCTTTGAGAGGTCTCTGCTGAGCAAGGAGAAGGAAAGGCTGCGAGCAAGATCTTACTGCCAGGCAAAGTAGGGAGGAAAGACTCTATAGAAGGCAAAGAGGAAGAAAAGGGAAAGTGAATGAAAAAAAATAAGGCAAGGAGAGATAAGAAATAGACTTGCAAGAAAAGAAAAGGTTGCACTGTCTTTAGTGGAATGGCTATACTAGATATTATCCTATAAAGATTCTGATAAGCAAACAAGTATACTGGGTGCATGGTTTTCAATTTCTCACATTGATTCTATTAGTAGAGGTTGCTAAGCTATTAGAATACTCCATTCTGTCTGTAGCTGATTGGTCTTCCACATGCCAAAACTATAAGCCAAGAGCACTTCTTGTGCTATGATTATTGTGAGCGGAACTATGTTAGTATCCTAATTATCTTAACAAACAGACTATAGACTGAACTTCCTACTTCATTTTATTCCTATGGCAAACAAAAGGAGCCAGATCAGAAGCAGTTCATAAGCAGACTTAGCCATACTAACAACTTTTGACGAACACATGAACCTTTTGTGTGTTCTTAATAATTAATTGCTTGTTTTCCTGGCTTCTAAATAAAGGAAAGTGAATGCAAAGCATATAATCCAAGGCCATTCTGCAAAACCTACACCATGGATAAACAGCCACTAAATACTGGTGAACAAAAGGACATGACAGAATTTTTTACAGATCTTATAACAAAAATTGAGGAAATGTCTCCAGAATTGGTAAGTCTACAGAATTTTTTTTTTAACGTGCTTGAAACAATTCTCCTTATTTTGACTGAAATTAATTTCATTCATCCACAGAAGAATACTGTGAAAAGCTTGTTTGGAGGTATTATCACAAACAATGTTGTTTCTCTGGTGAGTTCATACTTTTACTGTCCATTGTTCCCTTCAACTAGGGTTTTGTTTGTTTGTTTGTTTTTAGGAGGGAGGTGGGAGTCCAAGTATTGGCTTTATATTTACAGATTCCTATTGATACTTTTGGTTTGATCTGTTATGACTATTATTATTTAGGACTGTGAACATGTTAGCCAAACTGCTGAAGAATTCTATACAGTAAGATGTCAAGTAGCAGATATGAAGAATATTTATGTAAGTAAAACCATAGCAATAACATTGCAGATCATTTGGCTATTTGAGATCTCCTAAATAGCATTATATCAAATTAAATTGTTATGTTCTTTAATGGTATTGCTTGTTTTGAATGGCAATGCCTCAGAAATCTCTGGATATGCTCTTTCCAGCACCTGGGAACCCAAAATGTTATTTTCTTCTGAATCAGATCACTATTTCTTTTAGGCCAGTATTGTCAATGATGAAGACCAAAGCACCCTAAAATTTCAAGCAGTAATTTTTCCTCTCTACTTTCAACTACTCTCAAGTTTCATACTGTATCTGATTTTGCTTTTTAGGGGGAAAAATGTGCATAGCAGTGACAGACCTAGTTGTATATGTTTGCGTCAGTAGCTGTATGATATTTTTGGCCCCCAGAAACTTCATGTCATGTTCGGCTCCTTAAATTAATAATTTAATAGCATTTTTGTTAACATCTATTTAAGAAATAAATTTGAATAATGCATTATTATTGTAAATTCCTTTACTTTAAATGAACTTTCCTTATGTATTATATATAGGAATCTCTTGATGAAGTTACTATTAAAGATACCCTGGAAGGTGATAACATGTATACTTGTTCACACTGTGGGAAGAAAGTACGGGCCGAAAAAAGGTAAAATGGGAAGAAGAAAGCTTTGAATTTAGTCTGGTTTAATTTGCTAAATATTAAATACATCATGTTCCTAAATACTGTGTACTTATACTCTAAATATATGATGCTTTGAAAGTAGGGTAAGGCATTAAAGAATAAATAACTTTCTTCTGGTTCTAGGGCATGTTTTAAGAAATTACCTCGAATCTTAAGCTTTAATACAATGAGATACACTTTTAACATGGTTACTATGATGAAGGAAAAGGTCAACACACACTTCTCATTTCCTTTACGTTTGGATATGACCCCTTATACTGAAGATTTTCTCATGGGAAAAAATGACAGAAAAGAAGGTATTTGATTTTATTCATCTTCAAATTTTTCCTACTAAGTCTGTTGACCATTTTAACCAATTTGCATGACATTTTTGGATAATATTGGGCAGTTGTCATGGAGGGATAAGCAGAAGTCATATTGATTTAAAAAGCTAGTGCTTTCTGAGCTTTTGACATAGATATTGGAAAGCTCAGTAGGTCACTATCTCTCCCCCCTTATGGGAAAAAGTAATATCTGGAGAAATGAGTAGCAGAGGCTGGAGGGCATCAGTGAATGTAACATTATATTTTCAGAATGACATGGATGACATGATTTTCCTCAAGAAAGCCCTTAGACCCATGCCGTTCGTTGTTCATTGTTTTCCACTCCCAAGTGAAATGTTTTATTTTCCACTGGTGGAGGGGGAGATTTTCCACTGATGGAGGGGGAGATTGACTGGTGGAGGGGGAGGATTATAGTGTAGTATATTGGTAGGTCTTACTCTGCCTCTGAAAATGCCAGTCACAGCTGCTGGTGAAATGACAGAATGAAAGAAGGTCATTCAGCCTGAAATCTCATCACTGCTTCAGGATTAGCGTGCAGTTTGAAGCTCCTGCAACTGAAGTATACATTCCAACATTTCTGCTGAAGTTACTGGTTTATATTTGATGGTATACTCATTATCAATTATAGTCTGATATAGTCCTTGGTTTATGACTGTTGCTTCATTGACCATTTGAAATTACAATGGTGCTGAATAAGTAGACTTAAGAACCCTACCTAAAGTTACAGTGTCTCTACCATTATGTGATGAAAAATTGGACAGCCATTTGCTCCACTTCTTCCAAAAATCGAATTTCTGAAAGAATTCCCAGTTGTTGTGCCAATCAAGTAACTTTTCAGAAGGGCATGATTTTTTTTAAAGTGTAAGCAAAGTGTAACCAGGTAGAGAGGAGATAAAGCTTGTTTGGCATCTAGAGGGCAGGGGAAGCAGGTGCCCGGGAGGATGGGAAGCAGGCCTGAGACCTTTGGGACAAGGCCAGATAGGAATTCTATAGGTCCACAGTCTATAGAATCCAAAGGGGCAGAAGCTGTGCAAGGGGTGCGTCAGGAAGTAGGGAAAGCCTTAGGAGGTCCAGTCAGTTCACATGGGAAGTGGGAAGGTGCTGCATTTTGGGCCTAAGCCTGCACTGAGCTTCCCCTCAGCATCCCATATTCCACTTAACATCCACTATAGAGAGAGTTAGGATTGCGGTCATTGGGTGAGATTGTTACGTGGGTGCTTCACTAAATGATCGCAATGAGTTAAAACTAATTACAGGTTCAATTGTGATCGTAAATCAAGGACTACCTGTAGTGGAATGCAGCCACTTGCACTCCAGCAGTATAGCCCACAGTGTTTATCATATTCCTGCAACTTTTCCTCCTTCCTCTGCCACTCTTGTCACTGATACTGTTGTTAATGTGCACCTGTTCAGAGACAGATTACCAATCAGTATTAGCACCTGTTCTAGCAATGATTCTGTATATATATCATAGATGTCTAATCTTCACAGGGCTTTGACCATCAGCAGTTGCTGTTGCCACTGTACTTTAGCAGCAGCAGCAGAGTGAGGAAAGCAGCAGCCGGAAGAGAGAATTATGTGTCCCTGTACTAAATCACAAAGCAGATTTTTGAAAGCCTCTTACTTCCCACATGTTCTAACAATGATAGAACTATTATACATTCATATATGTTCTTTCAGCTATTAGTACTGGTAATGGAGATGGATCCCTTCCTCAATTCAAGGAATAAATTATGAACCTTTCTAAAAGATAGTCTGTGCCTGGGTAGCTTCCTTTTATTTCCCCTTTTGCCGTGCTGCAAAATGGGGATTCTATAGATCTGTACATTGTGCCAAATATTGTGCCAAATATTTGTAAGGAAGGGAATATATTCTGCTTCTTTATAAATAACCCAAGGTCTGGGTCCCTAGAGGCAATAATTTGTTTTTTGTTTTCTCCCTTGTTGTCTTCTAGATTTTATTTTGTCTTTTGATTCTTTAAATTAAAATCAATGTTACATGTTGCAGTGTAAAGCACCACATATCAGGAAGAACACCTTAGTTCCTAATAGGTCTAAAGGCATTTTTTAAGAAAATACAAATTGTTGGATATCTGCTTCCTGTGACACTATTCCTATTATCCCAGAAATAAGTTAAGGTGATAAATCATACCTGGGAGATAAAGGAAATGACGGGGGTTATCTTGCTGATTTACATTAAATAGGAATTCTATAAATGTTGTTGAAGATAGGCTGGGAAGTTCTCATTCAAGAATTGTGCCTTAATAGCAGTAAATTTAAAATATATTGTAAAATAAATGTTACCTCTAAGGGCTAGGACAATAAGATACTAAGTTTTATAATATATTATTTTAGGTTTCAAGGATGATGGCAGTAGTTCAAAGGAGACCAAGAGTTATGAGTATGATTTGATAGGTGTAACTGTCCATACAGGAACTGCTGATGGGGGGCATTACTACAGCTTTATCCGAGATATTGTTAATCCACACGCTTACAAAAACAACAAGTGGTAAGTTATGAAAGTGTAGTAAATACTTGATTAATGGTAGGCTATAATTTGTCAGTTGTATCTCAGAAAATGAGAGGTTTGTTTTTGTTTCTGGATAAACTTGTGTCTTTGCAAAATTAGTCACCAACATTATTTCATTAAGATTTCAGGCATTTATTCTGTCCCAGCTTTACTAGCAATGGCTGAATATTTCATTTTACTACCGTAGTAGATAGGATTGTACTTATTTGCTTGAATTTTGTTACTTGTAATAATATATATATATAATAAACTTAAGGACTTCACTGAATTTCACCTTCATTTATCTTCAGTGCAGTGAATATTTTAGTTTTGTATGAATCAACCTAATACCCTATGTTTTGCATTTTCTAGGTATCTGTTCAATGATGCTGAAGTAAAGCCGTTTGATTCTGCTCAGTTGGCTTCTGAATGTTTTGGTGGAGAAATGACAGTGAGTTGTAATGTTTTTAATACTGTTTAAAAGGAACAAGTGTTGTTACAGGCTATGTTAATGTTACCTCACCTTGTTATTTCATTGCATATCCACTACAATCAGCAACTAGCTCAGAAAGTTTCTGGCTTGACATCCTGGGAGATAAATGAAAGAAGGGAAAATTGGAAAAAAAAACCAACAACCCAAGTTTGCAAATTTTTTAAAATATTACCCAAGTAGGATGCAATGAAGCTTTCAAAATATTCTTGATCATAGACTATGGAAGTGAGGTTCCAATACACACTTAAAATATATTCATCTATTCACTGACTTTAATAGTAGATAATTATCTATTATTCAGTTCATTACATTTCCATATATTACTGTCGCAACAACTTGTAATTATAATTGTATGCATAAGACAGTCCTACATAAGAGACAATTATCATATTGTATTCAGTACTAAATTATAGAAAATTGTACATATCCATTCAAACAAATTAAATTTGCAATGTATGATGTGAAGTAGTGTTGATATTTGTACAGTTATCAGAAATAGTACAAAGAAAATGTATTCCTTCTAAGATATTTTTTTTTCCAGACGAAAACCTATGACTCTGTCACCGATAAATTTATGGATTTCTCTTTTGAAAAGGTACCTAATTTTATATGTTAATTTAGACAATATCATCTTTCAATCATCTTCCTCTTTTCTGATGTCAATGAAGTATTGGCTTTTTGTTTTTCTTCCCTCAGACTCACAGTGCATACATGCTCTTCTATAAACGAATGGAACCAGAAGAAGAAAATGGCAAAGATTATACATTTGATGTTTCTTCTGAATTACTAGAAGTATGTGCTTCGTATAATTATATATTATTATACTTCAAACAACATAAATGTATAATGATTCTGATTCAGATTTTAGTTTGTCCAAGGAAAAACTGATTTGTCAAACATTATGATATAATGTAGCAGGACTTTAAATTCTTACTGTACTTGGCTCCACCCATTTACGTTTAGTTTGCATTTTTTTTCCCCCTGTGCTCTGATACCCCATATGGAACATTATGCAATGACATGAATTAGACACAGAGTCATGCTGACTGCAGGTTGCATAATAGACAGAATTCTTAGTTTGGGCTAATTTGAGCTAGTTTTCATTGTATCAAAATGGCATCATTAAAAAAAAGTATGAGTAGACCAAGGAAAAAAGGGCTCTTTTTCATAAGTCATATTTATTTCATTAAATTATTAGTAATATCAATGCCTATTAAGTGGATAATTAATATTACTAAGCATTATCATATCCTTACTATATAGTGCATAGCACATTTGAAATGAAAATGTTAAGATAAGAATGCATCAAAAAGCATTATTAAAATATTTCCAAGACTTAGGAAACCTCTTTCTGAAGAGGGGAATTCCAACAGCATAAAGAAAATTGAGTTACGTGCATTATTGGTTACCTCAGTATATGAAGGTTTCAGGTAGTCAATATATTATACCTTGGATTCTAGGAAAAGCTAAAGCTGTTAGGGAGAATGAGACCCTTCATTTCATCAATCTTCATCTTCTATCTGTCTATCTACCTGTCTATCATCTATCTATGTTTACTTATTTGTTTGTTGGTTTGCTGCCCAGCTCACAGTCAAATGACTCTGGCAACTTACAGCAATATAAAAACATGATATAAAACAATAAGAAAATTAAAAAATTAAAAGCATTCAATGTTAAGTATTAAAACATTAAAATTAAACATTTATTGATTTTATTGTAATTTCTTTGGTGATTGTTGTGAACCAAAGTCACTGAGAGTTAAGTAGCATATAAATTTAATAAATTGTTATTGACTTCACAGTAGTAGGAACACACCCAAGCAGTTTGGAATAGGATACAGAGAATATTGTTTAGTTTACTTACTTAGGACACTTTTTATTATTTAAATGAAGTTTCCATGAGAGAGAATACCAGTAGCATTTTATATAATGGCTAATTTTGAATTATGTTACATTTAAATAGAAAGGTTTATTTTTTATTTTTATTCATTTATTAAATTAGTTTGTTGCCCATCTCTCCACAAGATTTTTATTTATTCAGTCAATCAATTTATATAGGTTAAGAAGTACTTACATTAGCCAGTAATTTATTTTTCATTTATCTCTGAATAGAGTAAATAGATTTACCTGATTTTTTTTTTCATTTTTCTCTTAAGTGGATATGGCATGATAACATGCAGTTCCTTCAAGATAAGAATATTTTTGAGCATACATATTTTGGGTAAGGTTTATATCAATTTATATTTTATTTAATAAATAAACTTCAGGTTTTAAAAAATGGGCATAAAAACAAGTATTTGTGCATGTGTTTGTCCTAGATTTATGTGGCAGTTGTGTAGTAGCATCCCCAGCACATTACCAGATCCAAAAGCAGTTTCTCTGATGACAGCCAAGGTAGAGTATCTTACTGTCATATTAGTTTAAAAACAAAACAGTGTTTTAGCTCTTGTTCAGGATAGTCTGTGACTATCAATTATTGTCTTACAGTTAAGCACTTCTTTTGTCCTTGAAACATTTATCCATTCAAAAGAAAAGGTATGTGCCTGGATTTCCTATAACACAGTGTATATTTCTAACATTGATTAAGATAAACAGTCTTTTGCTTCACTGACTGAAAAATAAAGCAAAAATTAAAATGAAATTTCAGTTTGTTTCAAACTAGATTATTTCATAGTCTAGACGAACCTTTGAGCTAATACAGGTAGACCTTTCTTAGCATCTACCTTGTGTAACAATCATTTAAAGTTAGGAAGGTGTAGGGAAAAAAAGTTTGTGACCAAGATGTTTACATCTTGTAGTTATGATGGCACTGAATAAAGGGGGCTTACAACTGGTTCTCAGAATTCTGGCTGTCATAGTGTCCCTGGTCACATGATTGTGTTCTGGGGTTTGGATACCTAGCTCACGATTACAACACCACAGTAATCCATGATCACTATTTGTAACCTTCATTACCAGTTCCCCACAAGCAAAGATTAAAGTCATTCACATAAGTCACTCACATTGCTTTTTCTTCTGAAGAGCCCCACTATGGAGTATGAGATTACAGTCATCTTGTAATGGTGGCTTATTGGTTAGAATGCAGTATTGCAGACTAATGCTCCCACTGCCAGGAGTTCACTCATGACCAGTTCAAGATTGACTCAGCCTTCCATCCTTCCAAGATATGTAAAATGAGGGCCTAGATTGTTGAAGGCAATATGCTGACTCTGTAAACCGCTTACACAGACAGCTGTAAAGCACTCTGAAGTAGTAGATAAGGCTAAGTGCTAGTGCTAAGTGCTAGTTCGTAGTATACCCCCTGTATTCTCTGCATTGCCCATTCTTGGCCTTTGCTGGCCCACTGACGGCAACACCCACTCTCCCAAAGTTCTCACACACCAGCCTGTTTGCCTAAGACTGATCAGATGAAGGTTTCCCTTAATGGCCCATGTGATCTCTTACAATGGCAACTGGGACTGTCAGGATTGACATTGCTAAGCAATGTGGTCATATGACATCACACTTTATGACTTTATTGCTTCAGCAATGGAAATTCTGGTCCCAATTTCCATTTTAACCCAAGAACTACCTGTCTAATCAGATAGTATGCATTGTCCTATGCCTTACTCATTCCCCCACTCCCCATCACAGACTGGAATGATTGGAGATGAAGGAATTACAAGAGAATAACCAGGCATATGATGGGGAATACACATTGACAAGAATTCATTAATGCCAGCTGTTTACTTACAGTTCTTGAGGCTGCTAGCCGCAATTATGTTAGGCAGACAGATAGTGTATTTCCCACTGTATACTTATTTACTCTCTTGTAATTTTTTTTCTCCAAACTCTCCAGTGCCTGACCTTTGTTTTTCTCCTCCTCACAGCCCCTACTGCACTAGGTAATCAGTACATTGCCAGCACATTGTTCTGATGTGTATACCTGCTTACTCTCCTTTAATCTCTTCTCCAATAAATATGAATACACACATTAATTCCATTGTAGCTAATTATCTAGCAGTGAGGTGAGCATTCCAAAAGGCAAGAGAATTGGAAAAAAGCTGTAGTAAAAATGTAAGCCCAGTTGCAATTAAGTGATAGATATTTAGTCATTTAGTTATTTATTGAAAACATTTATATAACTGCCCACTTGATAACAAATTCTGAGAGGCCCCCAATATTCCACTTAGCAACTGAGCTCCAGCCCCAATTGTGGATGCTAAACAAGGACTACCTGTATGGACAAATTTGATTTCCTTAGCCTAGGATAGGATATCTTAACTTTGACAAATTAACCATTATGTAACATAAGATCTTATTATTCTTATTTTATTCTGTAAATAAATGTGATACAATATTATATGTCATCTTTAAACCAGATGAGTTGACTATGTGTTTTATTAAACCTCAAAACCAAATCACTATCCATTTTGTGGGTCTGGGGAAGGTGGGAGGGTACTGCTGAAACCATCACTGCATCATACTTATTGCTTTTAACGTTATGTAACTGAAGAAAAAAATTATGTGCTTTAGTTTGAATGTTTACTTCCTTTAGCCCACAATGCTTCAGTGGATTGAACTGTTAACTAAACAATTTAACAACAGCCAAGCTGCTTGTGAGGTAAGACAAAAATGAAGAATTCAGTGAAATATGCAAGTTAGCAAACTCTATCCTTTTTGTGTTTCGTAACTTAGGAAGGATAAATTTATGGATTTGGTAATGTGGTAAAGACATTATGCTGTATAAAATAAGAAAAAAGTGTTTCATAAAACCATGCCAGCTTTAGCTACAGATCTAGTTAAATAGAAGTTTTGTTTTCATTTTATATGTAATGTACTTATAATTGTCCATTTGTACACTGCCTAGATTACTCTGAGAGAGAGAGGTGTTTTTTTAAAAATACAATACATAAATAAATAAACTTTGATCAGTTATTTTAGTAGTAAATGTTTAGTTTGACTGGATTAAACATAGTGAACATGGTGAATGCAGAAAGAACTTGGTCTCCTAAATTAGTACAGCTGGTTTGTTCAAAATTTGAGAGCCCCATAATAATTGCCTTTTTATCTTTGTTGTGGAGCAAAAGCTTTCTGATACATTACTGCCTAAAAAGAAGGGATTTTTTTTTCAATAATTCAAGGCAGCCAACTATAACAGGGGTGTCAAACTTGCATTGTCACATTGTTGTCACATGACGTATTACAACTTTTTCCCCGTTCACTAAAACGGGGATGGGGATGGCCAGTGTGTGATGCATCTGGCCCACAGGCCGCAAGTTTGGCACCCCTGAAATAAAAGAACAATATTTTGATAAGCTTCCTATTTAGTATATGTCATAATTCATCTAGCATCCCATTGTTAGTATCCTTCAATAATGGTTATTTACAGTGCATTCAGAAAGTATTCAGATCCCCTTCACTTTTTTCAATTTTGTTATGCTGCAGCCTACTTCTAAACTTGTTGAAATTCATTTTTATCTCATTAATCTATACTCAGTACCCCATAATGACAAAATGAAAACTGAATTTTAGAAATGTCTATAAATTTATTAAAAAGAAAAAAACTGAAATATCACATTGCCATAAATATTCAAACCCTTCACTCAGAATTTTGTTGAAGCACTTCTGGCAGCAATTACTTGAGTCTTTTTCGGTATGACTTGACACACTTTGCACACCTGATTGGGGGATTTTCTGCCATTCTTCCTTGCAAATCCTCTCAAGCTCAATCAGGTTGGATGGGAACAGTTGGAGGACGGCCACTTTCAGGTCCCTCCAGAGATGTTCAATAGGGTTCTAGTCAGAGCTGTGGCTGGGTCACTTTAGGACATTAACAGAGCTGTCCTTAAGCCACTCCTGTCTTGGCTGTGTGCTTAGGATCATTGTCATGTTTGGAAAGTGAATCTTTGACCCAATCTGAAGTCCTGAAAACTGCATAACAGGTTTTCATTGAGGATATTCCTGTACTTTGCTCCATTCAGCTTTCCCTCAATCCTGACCAGTCTCTGCTGCTAAAAAAATGCTACCACTACAGCATGATGCTTCATGCTACCCCTACAGCATGATGCTTCTACCACCGTGCTTCTCTGTTAGGATGATATTATGACTGGTGATGAGTTGTGCCTGATTTCCTCCAGACATAATGCTTAGAATTGAGGCCAAACAGTTCAGTCTTGTTTCATCAGACCAGAGAGTCTTGTTCCTCACAGTCTGAGACCTTCACATGGTTTTTTTCAAACTCCTAGTGACTTTCATGTGTTTTGCACTGACAAGAGAAGGTTCTGTCTAGCCATTCTGCAATGAAGCCCAGGTCGGTGGAGGGCTGCAGTGATGGTTGCCCTTTTGAAACTCTGTCCCATCTCCACAAAGAATCTTTGGAGCTCAGTCAAAGTGACCAACGGGTTCGTGGTTACCTCTCTTACTAAGGCCTTTCTTCCCTGATTGCTCAGTTTGACTGGGCAATCAGCTCTTGGAATAGTCCTGGTTGTGCCAAACTTCTTCCATTTGAGAATTATGAAGCCCACTGTGCTCTTAGGAACCTTCAGTACAGCAGAATTTTTATTGTAGCCTTCCCCACCTGTGCCTTGCAGTAATCCTGTTTCTGAACTCTGCAGGCAGTTCCTTTCACCTCATGGCTTTTGCTCTGCTACAGTATGCATTGTCAGCTGTGAGACCTTCAATAGAATGGTGTGTGCCTTTCCAAATCATGTCCAAACAATTTAATTTACCACAGGTTGACTCCAGTCAAGGTGTAGAAAAATGTCAGCAACAATCAAGAGAAATTGGATGCACCAGAGCTAAATTTCAAATATTGTTGCAAAGGCTCTGAATATTTATGTCAATGTGATATTTCAATTTTTTTCTTTTTAATATAAATTTACAGACATTTCTAAACTTCTATTTTCACTTTGTTACTTGGGGATACTGAGTGTAGATTAATGAGAAAAAATGAATTTCAACAACTGTAGAATCAGGCTGCAGCATAACAAAATTGACAAAAGTGAAGGGTCTGAATACTTTCTGAATATACTGTAGGTGGCGTGAACTTAGAAAGTAGGACAACTGTCACTCTTGGCCTTCATTTTTTTCAAACAGCTGTGAAAAATTGTTTTTTTTCTCCTTCCCAACTATGCAGATATTTATTGGAATACTTTTGGAGTTCTAATTAAAGTTGTTTAAGCAATGATAATAAAATATGCTATGAATGTGTAGTAGAATAGAAAATGCTTTCATTGTTAAGGAATATATGCTAAAATGTTATATATGTTTTTTTCCCAGTGGTTTCTTGATCGTATGGCTGATGATGACTGGTGGCCTATGCAGATTTTAATTAAATGCCCCAATCAGATTGTAAGACAGGTAAGATAAAGCATAGTATGTGTCATTTGAAAAGTTATTGCTTAGGGTTAGTTTCTTAAATTCACAGTATGAATTTTAATCATAAAACTCAACATGTTAGGTTGAAGTGCCCTGGATATTATTACATATATTTGAGGTTTACTTCACATTTTTTGAGGTCTTCAGCTGAAAAATATTATGGCAGTTTTTAGAAAGATTTCTGATAAACATATAACAAAGTCTTAAGTATACATGTGGACCTTGAAATTTAGTCTGCATACCAAAACAGATTCCCAAATATTTTTAGGTGCATTTTTACTTGAATAAGAGGCCCCATTACACATTACAAATAGCTTATGTCTAATTTAATTTAATTTAATTTAATTAATTTAATTTAATTTAATTTAATTTAATAATTTAATTTAATTTAATTTAATAATTTAATTTAATTTAATTTAATTTAATTTAATTTTTTAATTTAATAACCTGCACTTCTCTCCCAGTAATGTTTTGCCATTCAACCAGAGGAGCTGCTACCTGAAGAATGAGGCCAAAGGCAATTTTGTATATGGAAATGCTGCCTCAATTTGGATTGTTGCAAATGGAATACCTCAGAAGTTATACTAAAGTCTTCTATGCAGTTCTAATAGTTTTTTGTGCTGTTTCTGGAAAAAAAAAAAGCAAATATAGTCTTGGGCTGCATGAATTGAAGTATAGTGCCAAGATCAAAGGAAGTCATAATTCTTTTCTATCTTGCCTTGGCCATGTTCTTTTATAAAGGATATTGAAAAATTGGAATGTATGTAAAAGACAGCAGTCAAGATGATAAAGGGCTTAAAAAACTTGAGAAATGGTTGGAGGGGTTGGGTTTGTGTAGGCTGTAAGAACACAGGATAGGTGTCTTCAAATATCTGAAAAGCCATCACAAAGAAGACAATGTGATATTTTTCAGAGTTATTTCTGAAGTCAATATAAAAACCAATGTGTTTAAATTAAATGGAAATAAATTATGTTTGGCCACCAGGAGAAATATTCTAATAAGAACTGTTCCACAAAGAAACTGACTGTTTTAAAATGAGTCTCTGCATGGCTGTTTGTCAAGAATGCTACAATAATAAATTCCTGCATCCTACCATTGAACAATGGTATATTGAAAGTCTTTTCTAATCTTCTATGATTAAATGATTTAAGATATAGTCTGCATAAAATAGTATTAATTGTGTAATGTGAAGGCAAAATATCACTAATTCAGTTATGAATTTTTCAACCAAATTACTGTGTTTCTAAAGCTTTGTGAAAGCAATTATTTCTGTGACCCCCAAAGTAACCTTAAAGCTTATCACTTTACAGATGTTTCAGCGTTTGTGCATTCATGTGATTCAGCGGCTAAGGCCAGTCCATGCTCATCTCTACCTACAGCCTGGACTAGAAGACTGGTACATTTTCCTAAAACAATTCCATCTTTTCAAATATTTGTTTCATAACACTAATTTTATCATGTCAGTATTATACAAGTATATTGGGGACCATTTACATTGGTCTTTTATATCAGATAATATGTTACACTGGTAAGAAAATAAACAGCAGTACAGTAAATTATAAACAATCTCTCTTGGAGTATTATGGCATGCCTTTTCAATGTTACTATAGTTTTCAGTTTATGTAATTAAAAAGAATTTATTTATGCAGGTATAACCACAGCATGTACTGTATAGTAAAGTAAGCACTGTTAACCATTTCACATGCTATCCTAAGTATAGTGCACTTTGCATAATGTAGGAGGTTGGAACAACTTTTCAGATTGATTTTGAATCATTTTGCCTTCAGTGATTTCAATATACACTGATGAACAATGAAATGTATTTTCAGTTCAGATGACATGGATGGTCCTGTGGAAGATATTGGTAGTCGCTCATGTGTGACTCGTTTTGTGAAGACACTGTTGTCAATTATGGAACATGGTGTTAAACCTCACAGTAAACATCTCACAGAATACTTTGCCTTTCTTTATGAATTTGCCAAAATGGGAGAAGAGGAGGTGAGTGACATGAATTCTGCTGTTGTATTTTTTATTAGTTTGAGTGCCGTTAACATTTTTGTTATTTAATCTTTGTGTTTCTATGTTTATTACAAAAATCAATTTAAAGAGGAAGGTAGAATATAAACAGTTGTTATATTTTATATTCAATTATTTCCAGAGCCAGTTTTTGCTTTCTCTGCAAGCAATTTCAACAATGGTTCATTTCTATATGGGAACTAAAGGTCCTGAAAACGTAAGTCTGGAGTAATATTTTATAGCCTAATTTCTCATTGGCACTTTAGTGGATAAGACCCAGTGTTTCAAGGAGGTGTTTCATGACTACTCTCACCTTTACTCTGCAAAAATTCGTCTTTAACAAATTTATCGTGATCTCCACTCCACTTCTAAATTTTTCCAAACAGATTATCTCTATTGTATTATCCATAGTAGATCTTTATTCTACATTTTGATTATGAATCTAGATTTGAGATAACATATTGCAGTTCTAAAGCTTAACATGGTTAAACACTCACAAAGAGGAAGGGAGAGAGAAATGGGGGGAGAGTAATGTTACTGCTTCTTTAGTAAAATAAGTCCTTTTGTAGAGATTTGTAGTATGAGAGAAAGATGGAGATGATGATGGTTTGCCTTTTTTTTTTTTTTTTTTTTTGTGTCAGCCCCAAGTTGAGGTACTGTCAGAAGAAGAAGGAGAAGAGGAGGAGGAGGAGGAAGACATTCTTTCTTTAGCAGAAGAAAAATATAGGCCTGCTGCACTTGAAAAGATGATTGCTCTGATAGCTCTTCTGGTAGAACAGTCTCGATCAGAGAGGTGAGGAGTATATTCACATATATCAGGTTGTTTATGTATTGCATTTATTTATCTGTTTTAATGGATTTTATTAAAAGTTTGATAAAGAACACTAAAAGCTAACACAAAGTAATAAAGAGTAAAAGGAACAAGAAAACCTGCAAAAAACCTATTCTGGTTTTTAACACTTTTTATATTATATGACAGCATAAACCAATCTAGAAAATTTACAATCAGGGGCTTTATGTGATTGGCTTAAGATTTTACATATAGTATATTTTTGCCTATAAGCCAAGAATTTCAGGTGCCAAAATACATCCAAAATTAGGTTCAGCTTATTCATGAAAATATATATCAATACTTCTTACAAGTACCTATATATCCTTTATACATTCATAGATAAACCCATGTGTTGTTAAGCTGGCACACTTTTTACAGTATTTTGATGTAAAATTTGAGGGTTGGTTCAACAATAGATGGGCTTATACATGAGTGTGTGTGTGTGTGTATCCACATTCCTTTGAGATATTGAGATAATATCACATTGGACATCTCTTAACATTTTTCCTTTATTAGGTTTGTTTATACTGATGAAAAAATAGAATACGGTCTCAAAGTGGTAAAGATTATTTGATAGTGCATGCCTGAACCAGTGCAAAATCAGAGTGTTTAGTAATTTTATACATGCTAAGTAGGCAGGGCGTCAGATTGCTAGCATGTCTTATGTTTCATGTGCAAAAGATCTCAGGTTCAATTCCTGCCATCTCCAAGTAAAGTGGTGAAAGACTTCGATCAAAAATCTTGGAGAACTACTGCCAGTCATTATTAACTAAGGAAGCAAAAATCTGACACATTAAATTGTGCCATCTGGCCATCACCAGAATCAGTTTTTTCCATCAGATGGCTAAGGCACCTGGAAAAGCTACATGTTTGTTAGAATATGTTATAAAGGAGCACGATATCACCCAATTCACAGGAGTGATTCTGAGGAGTGTTCTGACTTTAGGGTAATTTTTCCCCCTGAAAAAAAGTCCTAAGGTATATAAAATAGACATAATGGTTTACTGTATATTATCTAGCATTCTTCCTCATTTATATCAATATTATCTGAACTAGCAGTAGAACTGCTAATCATTCATCAGTCAACATTCTAAATTGAAGTTGTCAGCCATAGATAAAATATTCAAAGGGCAAAAACGGTTGCTTGATGGTAACCCACATTTTGCATATTTTTGCCATTAAAATCAATTCACATTGATTTTTTTCCCCTGGTTTTGGGTCCAGAACTGTGAAATGAAAAGTCCTCTTTCTTTCTTTGTTCCCTGTTCCTACTAGCATTTGTTAGCTGACTGATTTCCTAAAAGTGTGGTTTTGTATGGACTACTCCAAGAAAATTCAAGAAAGCAAATTTGTTTTTGCTAATTGGTTGACTAATGAAATAAATTGATCCATTCTTTATATGTGTTTTAGGCATTTGACTTTATCCCAAAATGATATGGCAGCATTAACTGGAGGCAAGGTAATAACTGGACATGAAAAACAACAAGAGTTTTAAAACATGTTCTTTTAAAATATCTGCTACAGTAACCCATTGAATTTGTTCCAGGGTTTTCCTTTCTTATTCCAACATATTCGAGATGGAATCAATATTAGGCAGACCTGCAATCTTATTTTCAGTCTTTGTCGATATAACAACAGACTTGCAGAACATGTAAGTTACTAACTGTTATTAGTTATACCATTTGAGAGCCTAACTGGAATGCTTTCATTAGAGTTGCATATGATGAAAGGATTTCTTCCTCTCTTACAGATCGTATCCATGCTTTTCACATCTATAGCCAAGTTGACTCCTGAGGTATGTTTAAAAGTATTTTGCTACCATATGTTATATTGTTTGATGGTCATATTCAACATTTTTAAAGTTGTTATTTGTCCCCAATATAATAATCCTGTAGTGAAATATGATCCTGCATTGTTTTATCCTCCCACTATGCTGTACCTGCACTTTCCTCTAGCACAATACACAAAGCTGGTGCCTTTACACTGAGCCAATTATTCTTTTACTGGACTAAGAAATCAGATAAGCATCGTTCCTTGGCACCACACAATTAATTCAATCTATGACTCTGCCCAAATAGAAATGGGTTCAAGTGTTAAGGTTACAGAACTGTATGACAGATACTAGTTTAGCAGTCCTTAAATAGCACCCTATATTCTGCCTTGTGAATAGGTCATATTTATGCCAAAATTGGTCTTATTTATTTATTGGCTCATATTTAGGCATATATATTGAAATGTCAAACTGGTTCACAACCTTTTCAGCACCACTCTACAACTATTCATTGGCGTCAGCAAAAATCTATTTCTCCATTTTAATTGGATTTCAGTAATAAACTCTCCCCTCCCTCCTTGCTTAGAGATCATATGATTTTCTTTTATCTTTTATTAAATTTATATACCACCCTTCTCCTTTCGGACTCAGGGCGATGAACAGCCAAAGTAAAAACATTTGTACACAAAAGTTAAAATAATTTTAAAAGTATAAAATAAGGCCCATAATTTAAAACATTTCAATTAAAATCAGTATCAAACTTTAAAACCAACATGGAATCAGGCCAGCCCGGCTAACTGAAAAAAGTAAGTTTTTAGGACCTGTCGAAAAGTCCGGAGGTCTGGAATCATTCGTATCTCTGGGGTAGATCGTTCCAGAGGGTAGGTGCCACCACAGAGAAGGCTCTCCCCCTGGGGTTCGCCAGCCGACATTGTCTGGCTGACGGTACCCTGAGGAGGCCCTCTCTGTGGGAGCGAACCGGCCGGTGGGAGGCAATTGGTGGCAGAAGGCGGTCCCGTAAGTACCCCGGCCCTAAGTCATGGAGTGTTTTAAAGGTGGTCACCAACTTCTTGAAGTGCACCCAGAAGTCCACCGGAAGCCAATGCAGCTTGCGCGGGAGAGGTGTCGTGGGAGCGCCCCGTCGCTCCCATAATCCCCCGCGCGGCCGCATTTTGCACCAGTTGGAGCCTCCAGGTGCATCCCAAGGGGAGCCCCATGTAGAGACCATTACAATAGTCCAGACGAGAAGTGACGAGTGCTTGAGTGACCATGCGTAAGGAGTCCCGATCTAGAAAGGGGCTCAACCGGCGTATCAGGCGAACCTGATAAAAAGCCCCCCTGGCCACGGCCGTCGTGTGCTCTTCTAAAGACAGCCGTGGGTCCAGGAGGACGCCCAAGTTGCAGGCCCTTTCCGTGGGGGCCAATGATTCGCCCCCAATAACCAGCAATGGCGCCAGCTGGCTATGGAGGGGTTGAGTCAAAGCCTGTTTCTCCCCATCCAGACCCGCACGGCTTCCAGGCACTGGGACATCTCTTCCAAGGCATTGTTGGGATGGTCTGGGGTGGAGGTGTACATCTGGGGTGTACATCTGGGGGGGATTTTGGTTTTTGTCTAAACTTGACATTACTAAATTCCACCTTCTTTCTTTTCCTAGTCAGAATCAAGCTCTGGTACTCAGCTCACTTCTTGTCTTACTCTAAATATTAAGTACTTTTGCTTGCTTCTGCTTGCCTTGATTTATAATGTCTCTTAAAATTATAAACTTCAATTCTTGATCATTAATATTTCTGTTTGAGTCCTTGTTTCTTTATTAGCTTTCTACATGCTTCCTTATGATTTTTAGCATATCTTACCAATATTTTGAAAGAAGCAAATAGCTCCAACTGCTAAAAAGATTTTCTGCAAGGACTAATGCCATAGTTTTTCTTGTACAGCAGAAACTGAAATTCTTTCATATGCTATACAAACCTGTCCAATGCTGATTTACACTGCAGCATGGATTTCTCTGTTTTATGAACTGTTTTCCTCATGGCAATGTAATAGTACTTTTATTTCTGTTTTAGTTATTTTTTTTTCCAAAATAGATTGTCCCCTGGCCAAAGGATGCCTGGTGGATTACCAGTTCTGACCTTTCAAAAATTAAGAAGTTAGCATAGTACTAAAATACATGGAGCTATATATATAAAGATACGGAACAGTGCTATTTCTGACAAGAAAGCATGCCCACAAATAAAAACAGACTCTGGCTTTCTTCAAACAATGAGAGAAATTGTTAAATGTTTCAGGTTTCTTTGTGATTCTTCTTGACTAATCTCTTCTAATAAATCTATGTTCCACAATTCCCATTGTTTAATTTAATTAGCAGTGATGGGAGGCTTTATCAGTTTGTTTTTCACCAAGATAAGAGCAGATTATTTTATAAATACGGCATAGATTCATTGCCATCTTTTTCTGTTTTTTCTTCTTTCCATGACCAAAAGAGAAGAGAAAATTCCAGAATAGAAACACTTTAATTCCATTTCTACCCTTGATTAAGATATTGTTATGTCTAAGCATTGTATTCTTCACAACAGTATCTTGGTAATCTCACATTTTCCATATAATTGGGTTGTGGAACTTGTGGCTTTTTGGTCTGTTTGGACTATAGCAGCTGCTTCTAATCTAGGCCCAACTTCATGGCCATCTACTCTTTTTGGCAGAATATTCTTGTTGAAACAAAAGGCGAATGTTAGGCCAATCCCCTTAATCTAAAAGAAAGGTAACAGACAACTAGATGTTACTATTACTTCTTTGGAATCAGCAGGAGTAAGCAACTATTGAAAAAACTTTTTATAGAGAGCTTCAGTCAAGATCTTGTGAGAAGTTACAGCCATCCCAAACTCAGGTCTTAATAGCTTAGTCATAATTCAAAATGCAGAGAATTACTTTAAGATAATCTAGGTTTCTTTGTTTAATTTATATGATTGTCTTGCATGCTTCTCTTGTTTCTATTCAGAGAACCAATGTGGTATGTTGATTAAGATGCTTGACTATGACTGGGATAACCCAGTTCAAGTTAAACCCATTAAAAATCACTGAATAACTTGGCTGAATTAATGGAGAAAAATGGGATATAAATGTAGCACATTAATAATACTACAAATGTGCCATGCAAAATGTTGCATGGATAATTCCAGCATTCTATTTATTCTGCATTTTATAAGGCCAAGAAACTCCAGTTCAAAAGATCAGGTAGTTGATAAGAGATATATTGTTCTCTGTGAGGGGGCTCACCATTTAAAGATGCTGAGCTTGTCAGCTGGAAAGTGACAGCCCAGGTTCAAAACCCAAGCTCTACACAACAAGGTGAACTCCCATTACTTGCCCCAGCTCCTATCCATTTAGCAGTTCGAAAGCATGCAAATGAAGAAGATTAATAGGTAGCACTTCACTAGGAAGGTAACAGCGTTCCATGAGTCTTTGGTGGCCACATGACCTTAGAAATCGTCTTTGGACAAAGTTGGCTCCCTTGGCCAAGAAATGGAGATGAGCACTGTGCCCTAGATTCAGACACAACTGACGGAAACATTTACCTTTTTGTCCTCTATATGAAGCCTTGTAGATCCATAGCCAGTCAGATTGAATACTGGCCAAAATTAACAAATATATTATTATAAGAAAATGTTTAAAGGCCAGAGTTTTATTACATCAAGAAATAGAATCAGGGTGTGAGCAGCTATTGAATATGCTTTTTCTTCTGTATAAGAAATGGTTGCCTTGAAGTAGGTTCAGTCTTTAGGATCTACCAGACTCTTTTCTGATCTTCCTTTCCTTATAAGCACTCTTTGGCTTTTTCATCAGAATGCCAGTTCAAAATTATCTGTTGCCTATGATTATCTTCAGTAGCATCAACTGAAAAGATAAAAAAATCACAAACAGGAGTCATTGGTATATATGTGTATTTAGAATATGTGTTTAAATGGGCATAAGTAAATCATTGAATAAAATCAGTTATGACTTGCAATATTAAAAAAAAACACTACAGATTCCTTATATGATATATATAAGTTTTTTTCTTCTTGTTTTCAACTTCAGGCAGCCAATCCTTTTTTCAAGTTATTAACTATGCTTATGGAATTTGCTGGTGGACCTCCAGGAATGCCACCATTTGCATCATATATTCTCCAAAGGATATGGGAGGTAAATTATGCCTATATTAAATACACTCAAAGATTTGTCATATCTGTATCATATTGAGAGAAAATAACCAGTATAATGTCTATACTCTAAAGATTATTAGACTAAATTTTTACACTCCTAGACTGTGTAAATAAGAGTTTTTGACTGACAGAGAATATAGTAACTTTGGCAGCCTTTTTGCCACAGTTAGTAAATAAAACTAGTAAAACAGTACTCCCCAACCTTTCTGGCTCCACAGACCAGTGGCGGGGGGATAGTATTGTACATGTTTGCCTTCTGCTTTGTGGCTAAGTTCCCTACCAGTCCACAGACCGAGGGTTGGGGACAGGGGTGGGTTCTACTTACCTTTACTACCGGTTCGCAACGGGGCCGCACGCGCATGCATGCGCAAAAGCATTCTGATGATGTCGGGGTCAGTGGGCGGAGTCTCCCACCGATTTTACTACCAGTTCTATAGAACCGGTGCGAACTGGGGGCAATCCACCACTGGTTGGGAACCCCTGTAGTAAAAGATTCAGCCTGCCTGTTTACTAACTTAGCTGTTGATATATAGAATGCTATCCAATAGTCTTGTTTTTGTTTTATGTTTCATGATGTTTGTCCATTTTCCCAATATTTGTAGGTGATTGAATACAACCCATCTCAATGTCTGGATTGGCTAGCAGTACAGACACCACGAAATAAGCTTGCCCACAGTTGGGTCCTGCAGAATATGGAGAACTGGGTAGAACGCTTTCTTTTGGCTCATAACTATCCTAGAGTGAGAACCTGTAAGTTGCTAAGCAGAAAATAATTGGCGGCTTCTTACTTTCTGATAAATAAGTTCACTGTATATGTGTGAAAATGTGGACATTTTATTTTATTTATTTATTTCCTAATATTATGATAAACAACATTTAAAAGAAAATGAGTGAAATATTTCCAAATATTCATTTCAATATTCAATATTACCTGCAACAATTTAGAAAGAAAGGAACTGCTTGTTTTTGTGAACAATTTTTTAATGTTTTTGTGAACAAATTTTAAACAAAAAAAAGTTTTATTTTAAAATGAATGTGCACAGCCAAAAAGTCTAGCTGCTTTATTTACCTGTGTATTTATTCTTTTGCAGCTGCAGCCTATCTTCTTGTTTCTCTTATTCCAAGCAATTCATTCCGACAAATGTTCCGATCTACCCGCTCACTCCATATCCCTACTCGAGATCTTCCCCTTAGTCCAGATACTACAGTTGTTCTCCATCAAGTTTATAATGTGTTGCTTGGACTGCTCTCAAGAGCTAAGCTTTATGTTGATGCTGCTGTGCATGGAACTACAAAACTGGTACCCTACTTCAGTTTTATGACTTACTGCTTGATCTCCAAAACAGAAAAACTAATGTTTTCTACTTATTTCATGGATTTGTGGAACCTCTTTCAGCCTAAACTTTCTGAGCCTGCTATTGCTACCAACCATAATAAGCAGGCCCTGCTCTCTTTCTGGTACAATGTCTGCGTTGACTGCCCTGAGAACGTGCGCCTTATTGTGCAGAATCCAGTGGTGACCAAGAACATTGCCTTCAATTACATCCTAGCAGATCACGATGACCAGGATGTGGTGCTTTTTAACCGTGGGATGCTACCTGCCTACTATGGCATTCTGCGGCTATGCTGTGAGCAATCCCCCGCATTTACCAGACAGTTGGCTTCCCATCAAAATATCCAGTGGGCATTCAAGAATCTCACACCACATGCCAGCCAATATCCTGGGGTAAGTCAAATTCATACAGAGTGAAAGGCAGAAAGAGATTTTTCAGAGAACAGCATTAAAAGAGAACAGCAGTTTATGGAAGGACCATTTTTAGGGGGTAGGTGATTGGGAGTATTCACATGAATGAAATGTAAGAAAATAAAGCTGTATCTCTTTGCCGGATCAGTTGATAATAGTGAAAATATATTTGGCTCTAATTTAAGCTCAGAAAATTATCCGAAGACCGTTTTAATGGAATTGCGACAGTGCTTTCATCCAGTTTAACAGCAGTTCTGTCATTGTCTGATGGCAACTATGGTACAATTAATTGTGCCATACTTTTTCTTTATTGCCCCACCATCTTAGTAGAATTGTCAGTTTTTGGGGAATTCCTCTACAACTGAGAACACTGCCATTCTCCCCTCCTAATGCATAAGATATGACTGCTGTGAAGGAGGCAAAATATATCTTGAGTTCAAGAAGCAAAACAAATCTTTACTCTTTTAATAAGAAGGATGGTATAGAAGTAAAAAAGCTCTTTTATACTAAATATCTAAGAAATCCTTATGATATATAAATATATGAGACAGACAAACAAGAGAAAGAGAGATATATCACCCCTCCCTTATATCATGAGGGGTGCTCGGATGGCTCAGCTGTTAAAAGATGCTGAGCTCGTCAGCTGCAGAGTGACAGCCCATGTTCCAGACTTGAGCTCCGCTCAATGGGCTGATCTCCTGTTATTTGCCCCAGCTCCTGCCCACCTGGCAGTTCAAAAGCATGCAAATGCAAGTAGATTAATAGGTACCACTTCAGTGGGAAGGTAATAGTGTTCCATGCCCCTTTGGCATATAACCGTGCTGGCCATGTGACATGATCACAGAAATTGTCTTTGGACAACACTCACTCTCAGCTGAGAAATGGAGATGAGGACCATGCCCCAGAGTTGGATACAACTGACAGGGAAACCTTTACATATGATATATAAAATATATATGAAATCCAGTTTTCAGTAATAAACCAGCATAGAGTAAAACCTGGAATTAAGAAACTCCATTTAGTAGATTAAGAATACAGTTCTTAAATCTGGCATCAGATTTTCACCCAGATGTGCCCCTGAATTAATAAATAAGTCATGATGCCCCCAAAGGAATTCAGATGAAGCAATTGCATTTATGTTAACCATATCTTTTATGTGATTTGCAAATGGTTATGTAACTAACATACCATCATTTAATGAATCTTCAGGAGCAGTGGACATCTTTCCGAACTGGTCCATTTAAATGAAGATTCACTGTGTTTATTTGTATTAGTTTGGTCCATTTTTCTTTCAGTTTTAAACAGTTCAAGTTGCAGAGCTGGAAAAGGAAGTATTCTAGAAAAAAGTAAAAGCTTGAGAGCATGTGAAACCAAGAGTGCATTTTTTTTAAAATGGCAGTATAATTCGAATACCTTTGGTATACTGGTTGTCTTTTTAAAGCATTTACCTTATTATAAACAACAACTGGAATTTGGGTTTGTTTGTTTTTTCCAATAAACCTCATGATATTTCTTCTCTCTATTTAGGCAGTGGAAGAACTGTTTAATCTCATGCAACTCTTTGTAGCTCAAAGGCCTGATATGAGAGAGGAAGAACTGGAAGATATTAAGCAATTTAAAAAAACGACTATAAGCTGTTACCTTCGCTGCTTAGATGGACGGTCATGCTGGACTACTTTAATAAGGTATTTCACGTTTCGTGTGTTGATCTAGCATAAAAGTTAGAGTTTAGAGATTGATTTTGGTGCTTTTCCATGCCTTTTATTCTTGCAGTATGCTTTGTTGTTCAGTCACTAAGTCATGTCTGACTCTTCACGACCACATGGACTAGAGCACACTGGGCTCCTGTGTCCACCACTGTCTCCTGGCTTTTGCCAAGTTCATATTCATTGCGTTGATGACACTATCTAACCATCTCATCTTCTGCTGTCCCCTTCTCATTTTACCTTCAATCGTTCCCAACATCAAGGATTTTTCCAATTAGTCCTCTCTTCTCATTAGGTGTCCAAAGAATTTTACCTTCTGTATCTGTCCTTCCAAAGAACAGTCAGGGTTGATTTCTTTTAGGATTGTCTGATATGATCTCCTTGCAGTCCAAGGAACAAGTCTTGTCTAGCACCATAATTTGAAAGCATCAGTTCTTTGGCACTCAGCCTTCCTTTTGGTCCAACTGTCACAGCAATACATTACTATTGGGAAAACCATAGCTTTGTCTATACCCATGTGTGCATGCGCAGATGGTGCAGTTGCGCACGCAGCACATGGGAAGGAGCCGTGTGTTATCACGGATGGCACACGCAGGGCACGAAGTGTGTTCCTGTTCAGCACTCGATAAGTAAAAGGTTTGCCACCACTGGTCTATATAGACCTTTGTCAGCAAGGTAATATCTCTACTTTTTAATATGCTGTCCAGGTGTGTCATAGCTTTCCTCCCAAGGAACAAATGTCTTAATTTCATGGCTGCAGTCACTGTTGGCAGTGATCTTGGAGCCCAAGAAAATAAAATCTGTCACTGCTTCCATTTTTCCCTGTTCTATTTGCCAGAAAATGATAGGACCAAATGCCATAATCTTAGGTATTTTTAATGTTGAGTTTCAAGCCAAGTTTTGCACTCTCCTCTTTCACCGTCATCAAGATGCTCTTTAGTTCCTCTTCACTTTCTGCCATGGGGGGGGGGGGGTATCATCTGCATATCTGAGGTTGTTGATATTTCTCCCAGGAAACTTAATTTTGGCTTGTGATTCATCCAGCCCTTTATTTTATATGTTGCACTCTGCATATAAGGTAATTAAACAAGGTGACAATATACAGCCTTCCCTATTTTGAACCAACCAGTTCTTTCTTGTCTTGGTTCTAACTGTTGCTTCTTGGCGCATGTACAGGTTTTCCAGGAGACAGGTAAGGTGGTCTGGTACTCCCATTTCTTTAAGAACTTGCCACAGTTTATGATGATTCACACAGTCAAAGGCTTTAGCATAGTCAATGAAGCAGAAGTAAATGTTTTTCTGGAGCGCCCTTGCGTTCTCCATAATCCAGCAAATGTTGGCAGTTTGAACTCTTAATTCTCTGTCACTTCAAAACCCAGTTGGTACTTCTGTTCTCAGTTCACCTACTGATGAAATCTACCATGTAGGATTACTGAAATGAGCACAATTGTATGGTAGTATGATCATTCCTTGGCATTGCCTTTGTTTGGGATTGAAATGTAAACTGAGCCTTTCCTATCCTGTGGCCATTGTAAAGTTTTCCAAATTTGCTGGCACATTGTGTGCACCTTCACTAGTTTTGTTGTTAGTAATGCTTCCTAAGGCCCACTTGACTTTGCACATCTTTGCAAGATGTCTGGCTCGAAGTCAGTGATCACACCATCATTGTTACTACGTATGTTGAGATCTTTCTTGTATAGTTCTTCTGTGTATTCTTGCCACCTCTTCTTAATCTCTTCTACTTCTGTTAGGTCCCTACCATTTTTGCCCTTTATCAGGCCCATCTTTGCACAAAACATTCCCTTGACAATCTCCAATTTTCAAGAGATGTCTAGTCTTTGCCATTTTATTGTTTTCCTCTTATTCCTTTGCATTGTGTATTTAAGAAGACCTTATCTCTCCTTGCTATTCTCTGAAAATCTGCATTCAGTTGGGTATATCTTTCTCTTTCTCCCTTGCCTTTCACTTACTTTCTTTCCTCGGGTATTTGAAAGCTTCATCAGACAGTCACTTCACTTTCTTGCATTTCTTTTTCTTTGGGATAGTTGCTGCCTCCTGTACAATGTTATAAACTTCTTTCTTTACTTCTTCAGGCATTCTGTCTACCAGATCTACTCCCTTAAATCTATTCATCACTTCCACTATATATACATACAGGAATATGATATGATTTAGATCATACTTGAATAGCCTAGTGATTTTCTCTACTTTCTTCAATTTAAACCTGAATTTTGCAATAAGAAGCTCATGATATGAGCCATAGTTGTTAACTCCAGGTCTTGATTTTATTTACTGCATAGAGCTTCTCCATCTTTGGCTGCAAAGTACATAATCAATATCAATATGATTTTGGTGTTGACCATCTGGTGATGTCCATGTGTAGAGTCGTCTCTTGGGTTGTTGGAAAAAACTTTGCTATGGCCAGTGTGTTTTCTTGACCAAACGTTGTTACCTTTACCCTGCTTCATTTTGTACTCCCAAGATTAATTTGCCTGTTTTCTGGTTATCTTTTGACTTCCTACTTTAGCATTCCAATCCCCTATAATGAAAATGACTTCTTTTTTGGTATTATTTCTAGAAGGTTTTGTTAGGTCTTCATAGAACTGGTCAGCTTCAGCTTCTTTGGCATCAGTGATTGGGACGTAGACTTGGATTGCTGTGATGTTAAATGATTTGTCTTTGATTCAAACTGAGTTAATTCTCTTGTTTTTGATATTGTACCCCTAGTACTGCTTTTCCCACTCTTTTATTGACTATGGGGGCTACTCCATTTCTTCTAAGGGATTCACAATAGTAGATTTAATGGTCATCTGAAATAAATTTGCTCATTCCCATCCACTGATTCCCAAGAAATCAATGTTCAATCTTGCCATCTCATGTATGACCACATCCACTTTACCTTGATCCATCTCATTCCAGGAATTTCAAGTTCCTCTGCAATATTGTTCTTTACAGCATAGGACTTTCCTTTTACCACCAGACACTGCACCACTGAGCGTCCTTTCGCTTCACTTTTTCTGGAACTACTTGTAATTGCCCTCCGCTCTTCTCCAGTAACATATTGGACACTTTCTGACCTTACAGGGCTCATCTTCTGGCATCATATCCTTTAGCCTTTTGATACTGTCCATGGGGTTTTCATAGCAAGGATACTGGAGTGGGTTGCCGTTTCTTTCTCCAGTGGACCACATTCTGTCAGAACTCTTCACTGTGACCTATCATCTTGGGTGCCCTGCACGATGTAGTTCATAGCTTCAAGGAACTGTGCAAGCCTCCTCACCATGATAGGGCAGTGATCCATGAAGGGATGCAATATGCCACATCTCCAGAAAAAAATTGTTAATTGTTGGGGACAAAAGTTGTTATAATGTCTGCTGCTGTTAAATAGTTACCAAAATTTATTTATTTATTTATTTATTTATTTATTTATTTATTAAATTTATATACCGCCCTACTCCCAGAGGGACTCTGGGCGGTGAACAGCCAAAATAAAATACCAGTTTCATACAAAAGGTAAAAGCTATTAAAATAAATTAAATAATTAAGGCTCAAAAAATTTAAAACATCTAATTTGTATAAACATTTTTAAAACCCAATTTAAAAGGAGAGTCAGGCCAGACCCGCCTGTTGAAATAGAAACGTTTTTAGGGCGCGGCGGAAAGTGTGTGGGATATGGGATATTCTTGAGATTCCTGTATGAAGTTTATAATTGGGAAAGGAAATTTAGCAATACCTTTGTTATGTCAGATGCATCAACCCCATTTCTTTAATTATTTGTATTGTCAAGTAAATTTTATTTGTCACCACTTCACTGTTTAGCTTTCTAAGTGGCAATAGTAGTTCAGGCCTTCCCACCTCCAACTTAACATTGCAGAGATCTCACAAAATATACAGAATTGTTTTTTTCTTGGACATGCCCTTTCTTCCATTATATGTTTTCTTAGTAAGGATAAAAAAAAGTATAGTGATAGTACAAGATCAGATTTGGAAATCCAAACGGTATTTTAATGATGTGCATTCTATTTAGGATGCAATCACTGTGCTCATATTAAGACAGATTTTAACCTTACAATTATTTTTTCTTTACTGTTTTCCTCCAAGTGCCTTCCGAATATTATTAGAAACTGACGAGGATCGGCTTCTTGTCATATTTAACAGAGGCTTAATCCTGATGACTGAGGTAGGAGTATTATTGTTATTTTTTAGCCTTTTGGTGGGTGGGATACTGCAAAATAGGGCAGATTAGGATACCTTGTTTGTGGAATTCTATCTTTATATGTTAGTAATATGCTATATCATTTAATATATATATTTGGCAGTCCTTCAATACTCTGCACATGATGTACCATGAAGCCACAGCTTGCCATGTAACTGGAGATCTGGTTGAGCTTCTGTCCATATTTCTTTCCGTCCTCAAATCCACTCGGCCATATCTGCAAAGAAAAGGTTTGGATATTATTTATTAAATATAAGTTTTATTTTTAAAAATAAAACAGATGAAAACCAATGTATAATTGTCACTATCAATCAGCTGTTTATATGGCAGAGTTGTAAACTGTATTAATTTGATTGTATATTTTCAGATGTGAAACAAGCCCTTATCCAATGGCAGGAGCGGATAGAATTTGCCCATAAACTTTTAACTTTGCTAAATTCCTACAGTCCTCCGGAACTTAGAAATGCTTGTATAGGTAAAGTATATTAAATCTACTGCACTTTCTTTGATCTCCGATTACCCATCAATAACATTGAAGATAAAATAGACACTTTTCCATTTCTGTTGTAATTGTGGTCAATAGAGTTAAAGAATAAGGAAGGAAGGAAGGAAGGAAGGAAGGAAGGAAGGAAGGAAGGAAGGAATGATTATGTGTCATTAAGTCTTTGTCAACATTGATAGTTTCCCTTTTTTATGGTAATTTTATTTCCAATTACAATTATAATAAAAAAAAAGATACAAACTAAAAATAATAAAAGAGAAAATAGATTCCATCCATCTGAGGCTAGTTGTCCTCATATTCTTTTTTTTTCTACTTTCCTAGTGTCTGTTTTTTTCTTCCCGGCTTTACTTATATTCACAGCTATGTTATTTGTCAAGAATAATAGTTCATGCACAGGCCCATGTAGCTTTTTGCAGTAAGATGGAAGTAGTTTTGCCATCCAGATGTTACCTTTAATTTCACAGTTTATTTGACAGGCCTGGTAGTTCTGGTGGTCTTCCATTCAAATACTAATGTCTGACCAAGTTTGGTTAAGAACTGCAGTACTTGACGTTTGTCCAAAATGAAGGCATAATAGTTAACTTTGTGTTCAGTCAGAAGCAACATTCCTTGGTAAACAGTGACTAGAAATATAAATTGGATAACAAAGGTAGTGATTAACAATTTGCACTACTCACAGGAATAGCTGAAAGCACAAAGCAGGTATTGAACCAGATGTTCTGATTAATCATGAAATGATCTCTGAATTGGCATTTAAAGATTCATTTGCAATTACTAAAGTCTATTTATTATCATCACAACTAACAATTTGAGAAAATTATCAAGGAATCTTCCTGAGGAACTTCTAATTCAATACAAGATGCAATGAATAAAGCTTAAGATTTATAGACTGATTATACGATAAAGCAAACAAGACATAGAATGCTATTATTGATTGCAGTACTTTATTTTTTCTATAAAACACTTAAAGTAAGTGGATGATACTAAAGATCAGGTTGGCCGAATAACATTTCTATAAATCATGAACAAGATTTTAATATCATGCCTAAATGATAGCAAATAATTACGGTCTGATCGTGTTTATGTTTTTCCTAGTTTGAATTTATACTAATGTTTATGCAAAGTTTATTAGCATGCAGATTTCTCTTTAAGGGTATAATCCTGCTGCCATGAAGCACCACATAAATCCAATAAATAAGTAATTAAATACCAGTCTTTTTCTTTTGTAGATGTCCTCAAGGAACTGGTGCTGTTAAGTCCTCATGATTTTCTCCACACTTTAGTTCCTTTTCTCCAGCACAACCATTGCACATACCATCATAGCAACATACCAAGTATGTATATTCAGATGATAAGGTTATTTATACTTTTATAAAGAAATACTAATTTACAATATAATAAAATTGTTTTGAGAGTTACTTAGAGGCAGGAAGTAGTTTGAATTGGGAATTTCAATTAACTGCAAATAATATGACCACTCTAATTAACCTGAGGCGTTCAACTATTGACAGATGTTTTAAGGTTATTACTCTTAGATTGCTCTTGAGATTGAGAAAGTACTCTTCTCAATCAGAAAAATATATTTTAGTGCGGGCCGGATGCGTCACATGCTGGCCATGCCCACGCCCGGTTTAGCAAAGGGGGAAAAAGTCACAATACATCATGTGCCGCCGTGATGACACAAGTTTGACACTTCTGGCCCAGAGTGAACTGCGTATTGTCAAGGCATTGTTTCTGGATGACAAAACCCACATTCTATCTAAATAGAGAAAGAGAGGGCGAGAAAGTCCCCTGATACAAAGGTAGTCATCCCTTTTTTCCCCTAAACACCCGAGATTCGACTGCAAGCTCAAATAATAGTGGAAAGCCAATGGGGAAGCCCGCAGGAAGTCAGAATTTGTGATCACGTGCAGCCCTTGCTTAATGATGGCAACTGGGAATGCTTACGCTGGTGCTATTGTGATGGTCACATGACATCATGCTTTTACAGTTGCACTGCTTAGCAATGGAATTTCAGGTCCAAATTGCCATTATAAACTTGAGAACAACCTGTAATTTTTTCCATTTTTAGTGGAAAGGGGAACTCAGCAAGATAATGTGTAGTGTTGCCTTGGGATGAAATGAGTTTTAATTGAGGTTGGTTGTGTGGATGGGGGATGTTGTTGTTTTTATTGTCTTGTGAACTAGCCAGGGTTAGGGTTACAATATGAAAGCTGTATCAGACTTTTTGAAATAAATAAGTGTAAATAAATATACACTTGACCTGGAGCTTACTTTAGAATGGCCTAGGTGATGTCATTCAGAAAAATAAGGTATTCTCGGCATATATTCATCTATTTTATTGATTTTAAATGTTTCCACATCAAGTACCACATCAAGAACCGCAAAAGTGGTTCCCACTAAAGGAATTGATGCTCAGCAAATGGAATCTTGCATTCAAAATCCTAATTACCGTGTTAGAATCCATGAAATTGAACCATGTCCTATAAAAAATCTGTCCCAGTAGCAGCTACACAAATAACATAGATCTGCTATTTTCCTCTATCCGCATACAAATTTTGAATGCAAGTGCCAAGGCCTCAAACCTCCTGTGAAGTATTCTCTGTCATTGTATCACATGTGTCTTTTCTCCCTGGAATAACTGGAGGCTTTGATGGCTTGTGAGATCCATCAGCCAAAGGAACTATTTTAACTGTCATAGTTGCTCAAATTCACATTGCCTTGGGGGAGTTCCCTTACTTGTGTGTCAGGCACAAAACAATATTACTTCAAAGCTTTAAAGAGGAAAGGAATAACTATTGTTTGATTATTGGCTGCCTTTTAGGTACCATGAGATAGCAGGGTTCATCCTCTGAGGTAAAAAGCTGGAAGTTGTTTTTTGTCTTCTCCCTGCCTTTTGCTATATGATCCTGTCATGCCTTATTCAGAATAAATGTCGATTGTTTCAACCTGTTTGATATGAGGAGATGGGAAGAGACTCTTCTTATAGCAGTGGCAATTACATTTCCATGTAGAGTAGCTATATGAGCAGCAGCCAAACGTAAAAAGTAGATCATGAAGTTAATTGTTTTATGTCTTTATGGAAGATTGGATAACCATTTGTCTGAAATGGTATCAGGTTTCCTGCCTAAGCAGGGGGTTGGACCCTTCCAACTCTGTTATTCTATTCTATTCTATTCTATTCTATTCTAGTTGATGTTATATTATTTTAAATAAAATAACAGTGGTTACTTGGTTTTGTAAGGAACAAAACATAAAGGGTAAACTATATACCTAATTGCTTTTTAAACTTCAAGTTTACTATTTATTCCTGTCTATATTTACTATTATTTTATCTAACCAAATAACAAATATTTTTTTAAAAAAATATTATGATTAAAATTGCCTTTTTTAGGGGGCAGAGAATCGGGATGGCTACTCCCTGTAAAAAGAAAATGTACACATTTTGTTAATGCCTCTCCTTTTTCCTTTCCACTACAGTGTCTCTTGGTCCTTATTTCCCATGCCGTGAAAATCTGAAGTTGATAGGAGGCAAAAGTAATATCCGCCCACCTCGCCCTGAACTTAATATGTGCCTTTTGCCTACGATGGTAGAAGCTAATAAGGTATTTATTTTATTTGTTTATCAAATCTATATGCCATCCAACTTGACAAAGACACTCTGGGTGACTAAATATTTAATTAAAATGCATTACAAAACATTAAAACAATAAAAAAGGATCTTGAATTTAAAATTCAATTAAAACAAAATATCTATCAGGAAAGTAAATGTTTCCTTTATGTAATATTTGATTAATCAAGGGTATGCCTTGATTGATGAGTCTTAAAAATAATTGTCATGTGGTTGTTGGTGAAGAGAAAGTATTTGGTTTACTTAATTATATCCATTGGCCTAATTTATCACACATGTAACAAAATTCCAATGGCAGTTTTATTATAGTAGTTCTCATAAGAGAGAAAGAAGAAAAATGCATCTACAGTGGAGCAAAAAAGTATTTAGTCAGCCACCAATTGTGCAAGTTCTCCCACTTAAAAAGATGAGAGAGGCCTGTAGTTGTCATCATAGGTAGACCTCAACTATGAGAGACAAAATGAGAAAACAAATCCAGACATCACATTGTCTCATTTGGAAAGAATTTATTTGCAAATTATGGTGGAAAATAAGTATTTTCACAAGATTTCTGGCTCTCACAGACCTGTAACTTCTTCTTTAAGAGGCTCCTCTGTCCTCCACTCATTACCTGTATTAATGGCACCTGTTTGAACTTGTTATCAGTATAAAAGACATCTGTCCACAACCTCAAACAGTGACACTCCAAACTCCACTATGGTGAAGACCAAAGAGTTGTCGAAGGACACCAGAAACAAAATTGTAGACCTGCACCAGGCTGGGAAGACTGAATCTGCAATTGGCAAGCAGCTTGGTGTGAAGAAATCAACTGGGGGAGCAATAATTAGAAAATGGAAGACATACAAGACCACTGATAATCTCCCTCGATCTCGGGCTCCACGGAAGATCTCACCTCGTAGGGTCAAATTGATCACAAGAACGGTGAACAAAAATCCCAAAACCACACGGGGGGACCTAATGAATGACCTGCAGAGAGCTGGGACCAACGTAACAAAGGCTACCATCAGTACACACTATGCCACCAGGAACTCAGATCCTGCAGTGCCAGACGTGTCCCCCTGCTTATGCCAGTACATGTCCGGGCACGTCAATAGTTTGCTAGAGAGCATCTGGATGATCCAGAAGAGGATTGGGAGAAGGTCATATGGTCAGATGAAACCAAAGTAGAACTGCTTGGTAGAAACACAACTCATCATGTTTGGAGGAGAGAGAATGCTGAGTTGCATCCAAAGAACACCATACCTACTGTGAAGCATGGGGGTGGCAACATCATGCTTTGGGGCTGTTTCTCTGCATAGGGACCAGGATGACTGATCCATGTACAGGAAAGAATGAATGGGGCCATGTATCGTGAGATTTTGAGTGCAGATCTCCTTCCATTGGCAAGGGCATTGAAGATGAAACGTGGGTGGGTCTTTCAGCATGACAGTGATCCCAAATACACCACCCGGGCAATGAAGGAGTGGCTTCGTAAGAAGCATTTCAAGGCCCTGGAGTGGCCTAGCCAGTCTCCAGATCTCAACCCCATAGAAAACCTTTGGAGGGAGTTGAAAGTCCATGTTTCCCAGCGATAGCCCCAAAACATCACTGCTCTAGAGGAGATCTACTTGGAGGAATGGGCCAATATACCAGCAACAGTGTGTGCCAACCTTGTGAAGACTACAAAAAACATTTGACCTCTGTCATTGCCAACAAAGGATATATAACAAAGTATTGAGATGAACTTTTGATATTGACCAAATACTTATTTTCTACCATAATTTGCAAATAAATTCTTTCCAGATCAGACAATGTGATTGTCTGGATTTGTTTTCTCATTTTGTCTTTCATAGTTGAAGTCTACCTATGATGTCAATTACAGGTCTCTCTCATCTTTTTAAGTGGGAGAACTTGCACAATTGGTGGCTGACTAAATACTTTTTTGCCTCACGGTACTTGTCGCTCACATCTTTGATCCCAAAAAATCCCTACAAATATTTTGGGTCAGGTATGTTTAGTCTTTAAATGAGAGTGGCAAATAAGAAAATAGTGCATTCTTTTTACCATATTAGGTTTCCTACGCATTTATGTAAATTTTAATAATCCCTAAAATTCCCAAGTTCTGTAGCAAATAATTTCTGAACTAAGTTCTGTAGTTTTTTAGCAAGAAATTATCATAATCCTTTGAAAATAGTTCATTTTTCACATTTAAATATTATACTTTTCATGTTTCCTTAAATCTTCAGGGTAAAGATGAAGTTTATGACCGTATGCTACTAGATTACTTTTTTTCATACCACCAGTTCATCCATCTCTTATGCCGAGTTGCCATCAACTGTGAGAAATTCACAGAAACCTTAGTGAAAATGAGTAAGTATGAATTTGTAGCATGTCTAAAAGATTATTTAACAAGCACATTAGTTCAGAGTTCCTCAAACGTTTTTAGCTTTGTGGACCAGTGAGGGAAGGGGGTAATTTGTGTGAGCATTCAGTACGTGCACCTGTGCAGCTCCATTTGTGCAAGCGACGTGCATGTGCATCTACTGCTCACTTAAATGGAATACGTGAGGATGTGCGCTTCAGCTGTTCCTGTGGCCCGGTTGCAAACTTCTCACAGCCTACTAGTGGGCCGTGGCCCACAGGTTGGGGACCCCAGCATTAATTGACAAGGCCTGTTCTTTAGAGCATAGGCCAGTACTTAGCAAGCCTTCTGTCTATGGAAGAATAAATTGCAACATCAGAATTAATAAGTGTTTAATTTTTAAATTCATTGATTATATTAATGAATATTTTCTCTTTTATAAAAATTACATGAAACATTACTTTATTCAGTTTTCCAACTGATTTGTAAAATAGCAAGTTGGCATTAAATGAATTAGTATCTATCTTTTTAGTAGAAGCCTATGTGTAAATTCAAAGATGTAGAATTTTAAATTGTATTACATTGTTACCTAACTGTAGAATAAACTAGAAAGACAGGGTAATTATTTACACATTTATCTAAAAGTAAAACATGAAAAACAGTGAATTTGAGTAAATATATGCAGGATTTTTATATTTAAATTATTTCTGTTTAACACAACATGATTTTTGATTGGAAATTGGAACAAGGTCATTTGGGTAGTAACTATAGATTTGTTTTATTTTACAGTTAAACTGTAGTTTGTGCCTTTTAAAACCAATTATTTATTTAACTTGCAACTCCCATTGCAGTTTATATTGCTCATGATACCTAGTTTTCTTTGTAACTATTAAGAATTAAACAACTGTATTTCTGATATATCTATATCTTTATAATCTTAAAAACTTAATTGCATTTTTTTAAAATGTAGGTGTTCTTGTTGCATATGAAGGCTTACCTCTTCATCTAGCTTTGTTTCCCAAACTTTGGACTGAGCTTTGTCAAAGTCAGGTAAAATTAATTTATCTCTGAAAGGGATGTTTTTATTTGAAAAGTAAAGGTGTGTGTTTGATCATCATTTAATGACAGATGGTGAATAGAGAAAACCCTACCTTCAATTTATGGCATTCCCATAAAGGCTTTCTCTTGCCGCAGACTTAGATTTTTTTCTAAAAGTTGCTGCGATTCTAATCACTCCAAATATAATAGTTTATTGTGAGCAGAAGTTGATTTTAATCAATTTATTATTTTATTAATAAAGGATAGGCTGAAAGTTATTGTAGAATTGTTACAGACTGGTGCTCTTAGAAAATTCATTTTCAATGATTGTGTTATGAGTTCATTTCCAATTAATGACTTATGCGTAACATTTCTGCGTAACGAACTGAAATCACATATGCACAATGGATATGTGGAATACGAGTTCTGAAGCTCTGATCTCCTTTCTCTTTTCAGTCTTCTATGTCAAAGAATTGCATCAAGCTCCTGTGTGAAGATCCTGTGTTTGCAGAGTATATTAAATGCATCCTAATGGATGAGAGGACATTTCTTAACAACAACATTGTTTACACTTTCTTAACTCATTTCCTTCTCAAGGTATGAAAAATAGTTCAAGTCAAAGAGAAACGTGGAAAGGAAAACCTAGCAGCGCTTCCACAAATATACCTCTGTGTTTTCATTGCACAGTTGCCTTAAGTTTTCTAATTTATTTGAAAACGACATTAAGGCAACATTTGACAATTAACCACTGGAACAGCTTGCCTTCAGAAATCGTGAGCGCTTCATCACCGGAGGGTTTTTTAAGAAGAGACTGGACAGCCATTTGTTTGAAATGGTAGGGTCTCCTGCCAGAGCAGGGGGCTGGACTAGAAGACCTCCAAGGTCCCTTCCAGCTCTATTCTATACGTTGATTATGTAGGTCAGAGCTTCAATATAGATTGGTTTTCCACAGACCCTTACTCTTGTTCTTTCAAATTCCACTTCTGTAGTTTGGTTTACGGTAGGAAATAGTGCCTTGATGAGATCATTTCATCGAATTGCAAATTAAGTTTCAGAACCCCTTATTTTACAGGTACAAGGACAAGTGTTTTCCGAAGCAAATTGTGCTGGAATAATCAATAATCTGATTACAAATTTGATCAACCAGTATCAGAGTCTGGAATCAGAATTTTCCAATCAGCGAGTTGAAATTTTTAAAGCAAGTTCCACTTTAAATGGGGTAAATAAACTTTATTTTCTCTTCAAATTGTATTGATTTATGTAAAGCATTTTTCTTTCTATTCTTCAGATGAAAATGTTCAAAATGACAATCCTACAGTCACACACACACACACACACACACACACACACACCAAACAAAATGTAGTTACTTACCAAACACATCTAAATTATATTAAAGTAACCCTCCCTCTCTCCCTTTTCCCCCATAACACACACACATATAAAATTAATTAATTTGTGTGTACACACACATACACACACACACAAAATTAATTTAGGGCATATCAAATTTTTCAACTTCCAACTTCCAAATATTAGGGGTGCTCAAAAATTAATTGCTACAGTACTTAGCTTCTGGATAGAACACCCATGCCCAGAAAAATTCAAAAGTAGGTGCTTGTGTGCTCCAAGAACAGGTTGCATCCTGAATTATGATGATTATTATTTGTTGCACAGTCAGCCAGATGTTTGAACTATATTTGGCATATAAAAATTACACAAAAGCATCCAAAAACATAAAATCTGGCAGCCCAGACTAAAATGATCCAATAAACAACAACATCAAGAAAACAAAACGGGCTTAAATAATAAACATCAATCCCAGGCCAGATGTGCAAAGCTTTCTGGAACTGTAGGAGAGAGGACGCAATCTTTATCTCTGGGTGAGATACTGTTCTAGAAGGTGAGAGTTGCACTAGAAAATGATAAAAGGTGACAGTGTTTAGTAGAAGGGAATTAGCCAAAATAAAAGCTTTGAAACTAGGCATTTTGAAAAGAGTGGAGAGAATAAAATGGAAACTTGGTTCTAATGCTAATTTTTTGTTAACAGTTAAAACTGCATTTTTCAATAATACAGCATATACGTACATACTATCCATTTTCTTCTTTTAATAGATATATCCATGTTACTTTGTGGTTTTTTTAACTTCATTATAATCCTTTTATTTTATTTAACACAAATACATATTTCCAAAAAAAATAGCATCTCTATGAATAAACAGATTATTATTGAGGTTATAAATTATTGTTCAATATATTAATAAAATGATATTCCATTGTATTATATTTTACCCATTATAATTATAATTATTTATAGTAAAAGATACTGTCATCTCTTTCTCCCATCTGAGCATAACACATAACTACCTAAATATTGTTAGATTTACAGCTGTGACCATCATTGTTAATACTTTCCATTTGCCTTCCTCTTGATTTAAGCTATAAATATAGGATACAGCATAAAAACAGAAGATCCAAAATTTTAAACTGACATGTAAAAAGGAGTCAGAATTTTCTTCTGCAGGAATAAAGATATATGCAATTTCTTTGGCTACTATTTATATTTCTACATACACAGAGAGAGCAAATTTATTTATGAAACACAATTTCATTAAATACATTGACTTAAAATTTTCTTTTTTAGGACCTTCGAGCTCTCACTTTACTGCTTTCTGTGCACACCCCCAAACAATTGAATCCTGCACTAATACCTACTTTGCAAGAGCTACTAAACAAATGCAAAACTTGTCAACAGCAAAAAAGTTCATTGCAGGAACAAGAAGCCAAAGAACGAAAAACTAAAGGTTTGTTTTGTTTATTTATTAATCAAATGTATAGCCCATCCATCTCACCGTCCAAGTGACTAATGGCAGTCAGTTTACAAATAAAAAATAGTTTTGGGGATCATATTTAACTTTTCCTTGCTGAATCATGTCTAAAAGTATCTGACTGTTCTGAGAACTATTTAGCTGGAAATATTCTGGGATACTCCCCTATTAAACTGACAAAGTCAAATCAGCAGAGTCTTGCAGCAGCTTGAAAACTAAATATTTCTCTGCTTGTTGACAGGAACCCAGTTTATCATGTACATTGAGTAACAAAATGGTGATAATCATCTTAAAGCTTGAATGTATATAAAGTAATTCTAGATTAATTAGTTAATTAAACAGATATCTTATTGACAAATGATTGTTAACAAAATTTGGGTTGAAATAACTCAAAAATTTTCTTATATCAAGCAGCTGGGAAGCATTTCACTTGGACCCAGAATTTCTTTTCATCAGAAAGAATATTTCCTAAGCAGTGTGCTCCAACTAGCTAGCAGGAGGGAGAAATTAGGTTGAAGTTCTCAAACATTTCAGAGCACCTTTGGAAAGAGAGGAGGAAAAATAAATATATAAAAATAATGTAATCTTTTTGTTCTGCCAGTAAAAATAATTCATTATGACAATTGATATCTGTATTATTTCACAATATTTATTTTAACTGTACAGATGATGAGGGAGCCACTCCAGTAAAAAGAAGACGGGTTAGCAGTGATGAGGAGCATACAGTAGACAGTTGCATCAGTGATTTGAAAAATGAACCTAGGGAAGCCTTGACTCCAACCAGCACCTCAGATAATGAGACAAGAGACTCCTCCATCATTGACCCAGGCACCGAACAGGACCTGCCTTCCCCTGAAAATAATTCTATTAAGGAGTACCGTATGGAAGTTCCCTCTTCATTTTCTGAAGATATGATGCTAGCTACTCATTCACACCATGGGGAGGAGCAGCTGGGCAGTGGGAGATTTGAAGAATGTAAAGATCTGAAGGAGCCATCAAGCTCCAAGGATTCTCACATTATTGAGGATGATACAGAGTTCCCCTCCACGTCTATTTCTGCTGTTCTTTCTGACCTCACAGATTTGAAGAACTCTGAAAGTCAAGCTTCCCAGGACCCTGAGTCTGGCTTATCACTTAGTTGCAGCCATTCCAGAGGACTGTTGAGTCACATGCAGCAGCAACATCAAGACATTTTAGACATCCTTTGCAGGACCATTGAATCAACAATTCATGTGGTTACGAGGATATCTGGCAAAGGAAACCCAGCTGCTTCTTGACAGTAGAGGAGCATGCGTGCTTTTAAAGTCTTTTTTTCTCCCTTTTAAAAATGCTGTTTGTATAAGTTCTGCTTATTTCTGTTTTGTGCTTCAGTTTGTCCAGTGCTTTCTGCTTGAATGGCAAGATGAAATTTATATGCTTAATTGGTCAGGCAGAACTTCAAATTAAAAAAATTATTTTGCATCTACCGTATGTTTTCTTAAAGGGCAATCAAATAATGAATATGTTTATGTAATTCAAAGTTCACTGTGGTGGCTTTCATTTAATATGCCTGTCTGGGAGAGCAGGGACTCTTTGCCCTGTATGACGTAATTGAAATTTAACTGCATTTTTACGGTGTATAATATGGTGTCCTCTGTGCCAGTTTTGTACCTTACAAAAGAGGCAGCCTGCCTCCAATTGCTGTGGTTCTTATTATCAAAATTAAGTTTACTTGTATACTAACAACCACAAAAAATTGATTCTATAAAGAATCCTCTTTAGCTGTGGCCTGACAGTATACACACATACAAATACACACACACACACACACGAATATATATATATATATATATATATATATATATATATATATATATATATATATATATATATATATATATATATATATATAATTAGTGCTTTATTTAACAGAATACCTGTGATGAAAATAAAGCACATTTGATGTAAAATTAATTGTTTTATTTTTATTGACATGACCAATTGCTATTCTGTGCACTTCATTAAACTGATTGTGATGACTTTTCATTTGTTTTTATATATGTTGCCTCTGTAGTCCATTATTTCCTTGCCTGAAATAGGAGCTCAGAGAGGTGTGTGCACGCTTCCCAGCTGCTCTCTTCCCTGACATCCATGGACTGTTGAAGAATGGACAGGGCTATTTAGAATATTCTATACTTACCTATATATCCCTGTGAAGTCCCTAGTGAAGCCAGTACTCCTCTGAGTCTCACATGTGGTGATACATTTTACATTTTGGATACTTCTTTTGTCTGTAACTATTTTTTAATAAAGCAATGAATACATCTGAGTGAATGTCAGAGGATGTATCATGCATTCAGAAGAAAAAAATGGAAAATTAATAAAGGATTACAAATACACATTTTACAGGAATTGCATTGTATGTCATACAACTACATGACAACTTCAAAATGAAAATTAAATATCAGATTATGATAATATTAAAAGTAGTAGCAGTATATTTAAAATAGGGTTTTCACCCCTATATTGAGCAAATGCTGATAGATTCTGAAGGGGGCTATATAATGTATGTCAGTTCAGTTCACTATACTAGTGGTTAATACGTGCATACCTGGAAGTAAGCATAATTCTATTATTTTAAAAGGTATCCAGATTTGAAGCCAAGAAAATCTTCAGTGAAGATGTAAAAGAGACCAGGAGTGAAATTAGAAGAGGTGCTTTAGCAGCATAATATACCAAAAGTGTTTTAAAGAGTTCTTGAATACTTAAAAAAATATTTGGATATTTATAAATCAAGAGAAAATAGTTATCTTTTTTCTTACCAGAGGAATGGATAAAACGGTAAATAGAGTGCATGAGAGGTTAATGTGCATTTTTAATAAGATTTGTTTAATGCTCTGAATTATTAAAAAAAATCTGTCAAATAAAATTGAATAATAACATCAATGAAAAAATACTTTGTAGTCTTTATTTTAAAAAGCTTAAACTAAATTGGTTTATAATTACACTTTATAAAATAGACATTTTGAATATCAGAAAATAGTATAATTCATGATTGGTAGCATACCATTAATAAATATTCAGAAGTGTTTGAAATGATAATAATCCTTCAGAGATTAAAGGAAAGAAGCATTCAAATAATTAGCCATTCCCTACACATACATGGAAAAGCAAGGATTATGTGATCAACATTACTAGGCCTGCCCTTTTTCTACCAATTTTATTGGAGATTTTATCTATAATAATGCGTTCTTTATCTTTCCAAGCTCTCTATTTTCAGCTGTAAAGGCCAAGTGACTACAGCAACAACCAAAAATCATCCCGCCCCGCCCCGCTAATGCCAATGAGAACAATGAAGCTGTTCTTGGGCATGTGTGACTGGCATATGCCTGAGATGAACCATATTTTTCTGCAAAAGTTAAAAGATTTGTTTCAACTTTTCCATTTGCTTTTTAAATTATCTCCTCTTAGTTCTTCAGTCTGATCATTTGTTAGCTTTGTCAGATCAAAACTAGAATAAGAACTTAAAAAGTCCACCACTTTCTAAGTTCACTGTAGCGTAAGCAGGGCATCTGCAAATCACAGAGAAGTATATCTCTACACCTTTTTATCGTAATCCGTGAAATCGTGCTGTTTCAACAAAATACTGATAAATGGAGAATTTTTGTTAATACCCAGTAGTAAACTGTTTAATACAACTTTAAACAAAAATTTTACTCTGAAATACTACCTTCTGAAATCTTGTTGATTTGCTGCAGCTAATCTGCCCCCGCCTGCCCCCAACCCTCTGTCCAGAAAAGTAGTCCTAGTTATGTGAAGCTTGTAAAATAGCATTCATGTGATAACAGCATGCTTGGTTGGTTGGTTGGTTGCACACTTCGTAGATCATTGTGTTACAGATTTCTGGGAATGCAGGTAGCTCAGGTTTGCTGTACATAATAATTGGGTTCTTTGGGCTTCTCTGGGATTTTTAAGATTTTTGGGAGAGTTCATAGAAACCAATTAATTGGTGTCTCCCAGGAAGCCGCCTATCACCACCCCACTGCCCCCCAAATTAAAATTTTACACAGGCTGTATATACTGCAAGGCAAAACCCCACCTTTGAACTGGTGCACTAAGGAACCCTCACTGGGATGGTGCAAATCCTACCCCTCTGTCTCCCAAAACCAGAGAAACAGTCTGCTAAGTTTGCTGTCTGAAGGAAATCGAAGGAATTTCAGTAAATTTTACAGTTGAGAAGATTAAAGTGCCTGAGCACTAAATCTTACTATATTAAATCGTGTAGGAATATAAGCATATATAATACATATTTCTCAAATCAAAGCACAAATTTAGATTTACCATAGTGTTGTAAGAGTTTGCCAATTAAAATGTGTTCATTAGAAAAAAAAACACATGGAGGAGGGATGTGTGTGTATATATGTGTGTGTGTGTGGGTGGTAAAAGGCTGAAAAATAGAAACTCAATAAATCCAAGTGCCAAAAAAAAAATGCACCTCTGAGGTTAACTGGTCAGCTATGTATTATCAAACCAGATAATGAAAACAGTTACACAGTCAATAATTGTATTTCATAACTATCATAGCATTGTTACTTTTGTTTAGCTAAGAAAATACAGATGTGTACACTGTAAATGTATCTCAAGTGGTATTAGACATTACATGAAAAAAGTAAATCTATTTTTAAATTTCCTGTCAAAGTATTAAGTGACTTACTATCACTCTTAGAAATTCCTACCTATAGACATGTCTGTCTTCATGAAACAGAAACACCTCTGTACAATAAATTCTAATTTTATCATGCCCTGTGAGACTGTTTCTATTCATAGCTATGTAGTATTGGGGGGGGGGGGGTTGTTATGTGTCATTAACAGTTTGTTAGGAAATTAATTTCCTCAATTGTTTGTAGAAGTAGAATATGAAATTTATATATATATTTTTATTATGGACTCTTTAAGAGTCACACATGAATTCTATACCTGCATAAAGCTCTCTTTGAAATCACCTCAAATTTATCCAATGTTGGCTAACATTCATGCTTTAATATATAATTTTATTAATATTTTATTTTTTATTTTTCTTTGCTAAAGTGTAGTTCATAGGACATTCATCTAATCAAAGAACAAGTTCAGTTGGTGGCAACTCCAAAGTTCCAGCCGTCTTTAAACTCTTCTTCCAAGGCTCCTAACGTGGCCTAAAAATTGCCATTCTAAAAGGTCAATTGAATTTTATTTATTACATGTATTTGCCCCTCATCTCCCCACAAGGTGACAATTGAATGTTTCATCTACTACAGGGAATCTTCACATTTCTGCTTTATCAAATATCAGCACAAAAAAAATTGTTCAGTAAGGCAAAAACCCTTACTAAATAAAATCTCTTAACGAGTGAAAAGGAATAAAGGCCCAGCTGCAACCCATTCTTAGTATTAACATCCCTGAGTGCCTCACTATACTGGCTACCCCCAATTTGCTGCAACTAATTCTGTTTGATTGCTGTTCTCACCAGACTATGGTATCTTCACCGGTTCTTTAAATTCAAACTTCAGTGCTGGAAAGATTAAGGCCAGATGTTTGAGGTTGATGTCTTATTTTTTGTGGACTGTGATGGTGGAAACATCTTTGATGACAAAGTCCTCTTTGTCATTCATCTCAAGATCACTCAAATCATAATAGGTCACTTCATGATTACTTAAGTAGATCAGTTTTGGTTCTGTACTATCATTTATGAGAGCTCACTGATTCTGATAGCAGCAGACTTACAATACTTACGATACAACTCATATTTCTTGGAGCAGTCTAAGCTGTGGAGGGGCAATAATTCCACACATTTGCTTTCTCTTTATGTTTTTCTTAGTTTCCACCTCCCAGCTGTGCTCCACAACCAAACATGCAACAGATTCTTAGAACCAGCATACACTGGCAGCTTACAATATAATTAATATATAAACAATGCATAAAATTATCATTAAAATATGAATTAGTTTATTTTTTTTTAATTATAACAATAACGTTATAGAATGTCAATATGAAAAAAATTCCAGTTGTGGGGTCAGCATTTGTTAATACAGGTGGAAGGGAGGTGGTCTCGGGGAAATGGGCAGCCTCACAGTTGTGTGGGCTGTTATTTCTCCCACGTAATGTCACATAGCCAAGTTTTGCCCTGTTTGCAGTGGCCGAGATTTATTTATTTATTAATTAGATTTCTATACCGCCCTTCTCCTAGCGGACTCAGGGCGGTGAACAGCCAATTAAAAAACCAGTACACAAATGTTAAAAACATACTAAAACCAATATAAATTAGGCTGAAAGTATAAAACCGAATGAAAACTCTAAAAAGTTAAAATTTAAAAATATTTAAAAAATAGAAGGGATCAGGTAAGTCCGGCAAGTTGAAAAGGATGAGTCTTCAGAGCCCGACGAAAAGTCTGGAGGTCAGCAATTGTTCTCAGTTCTGGAGGAAGATCGTTCCAGAGGGTGGGGGCTACCACAGAGAACGCTCTCCCCCTGGGGGTCGCCAGCCGGCATTGTCTGGCTGACGGCACCCTGAGGAGGCCCTCTGTGGGAGCGAACCGGCCGGTGGGAGGCAATTGGTGGCGGAAGGCGGTCCCGTAAGTAACCTGGTCCTAAGCCATGATGCGCTTTAAAGGTGATTACCAACACCTTGAAACGCACCCGGAAGTCAACCGGCAACCAATGCAGCTCACGCAGGAGAGGTGTCACGTGGGAGCGCCCCGTCGCTCCCATAATCCCCCGCGTGGCCGCATTCTGCACCAGCTGAAGCCTCCGGGTGCATCCCAAGGGGAGCCCCATGTAGAGAGCATTACAGTAGTCCAAGCGAGACGTGACGAGCGCCTGAGTGACTGTGCGTAGGGAGTCCCGATCTAGAAAGGGCCGCAACTGGCGTATCAGGCGAACCTGATAGAAAGCCCCCCTGGCCACGGCTGTCGTATGATCCTCTAAAGACAGCCGTGGGTCCAGGAGGACGCCCAAGTTGCGCACCCTTTCCGTGGGGGCCAATGATTCGCCCCCAATAACCAACGATGGAGTCAGTTGGCTATATCGGGACGCCGGCAGCCACAGCCACTCGGTCTTGGAGGGGTTGAGCCTGTTTCTCCCCATCCAGACCCGCACAGCTTCAAGGCACTGGGACATCACTTCCACGGCATCGTTGGGGTGGTCTGGGGTGGAAATGTACAGCTGAGTGTCATCAGCGTACTGATGGAATTCCACCCCAAAACCACGGATTTTGGGGGTAGCAGCAACAAAGTCCTTCTTCCTAGACCCCCACTAGTCAAAAATCTTGACCGATGGGATCGGCAGCATACCTTCTCTGCCTGAACAAACAGGACAGGCTGATGTAGTGGGCGAAGCTGGTTCTGTTGATAGCCTCGTCCTATGCAATATAGGGATTTATTGGACCCAGAAGCAAACTAGCACCAAGTGCAGTTCACAGAACTAAGTATTGCATGTGGGTACCCAGTATGACTTGTGCAACTGCATTCTGCATCAGCTGAAGCTTCCGGGCATAAATATCCAAATGGAGGACCACACTGTCCAGGCATAACTGGCACACAACACAGAGTAGGGCAAAAGCTCTCCTGGCCACGGCTGCCATCTTTTCAAGCAGGAGTTGTGAGTCCAAGAGGAGCCTCAAGTTACTCAATAGGTCTGTCTGATAAACTCCCGGCTACAGAGAGACCCATCCACAGCCACGCCATTTTATCAGGGTTCCATTGAAATCTGTTGTGTCCCATCCAGACCCACACAGCCTCCAGGCACCGCAAGACGACTTTCATTACATCACTCACTTCACCCAAGACGGATATATATCATTAGGCATCTTCAGTGTATTGGTGATACCTTGTCCCATGGTGCTGGATGATCTCACCTAGCAATTTAATGTAGATGTTGAAAAAGAGTGGAAAGAGTACTGAGCCCTATGGCACCATACAAAAGAGGTGTTGTGAGCTAGACCCCTCGCTCCCTATTACTGTAACACTGATTGGGAAGCCTCAGAGGAAGGTGGTGAACCACGACAAAACATACCTAACATTTGAGTTGCGGTCAGCATGGATTCTTGTCCAATCTTCTTTTGCCAGGTTCATGCTTAAAGAAATTTCTTGACCTCAGTCTTTCACTGCTGCCACTGAGCCACAGTTGCACATTTCACTATGACCTCTTTCTTTCAGACCCTGGAATAAATTTATCATGAAGACTTCTATTGTCTGGAAAGGCTTTGAGGAGGGAGACTCTGCATAAAAGTCTGTTTATGCCAGGGGTGTCAAACTCAATTTCATTGAGGGCCACATCAGGGTTATGTTTGACCTCGGGGGGCTGGGTGGGTGTGGCCAGTTCAATGCCAGTTGTGTCAGGGGCACCTGTGGTGGTCTGAGTGCTCTGCAGGGAAAATGGAGCTCTTTTTTAGCTGGCAGAAAGTTGCAGCCAAAATGGAGTTGGGTGTCACAGCCAAAAATGGAGTTGGGGAGGGCTGTGTGTGGCCCTCCTGAGCTCTGTTTCCCCTGGCAGAGGCACCGCACGCCGGTCCTTCACTGTTTCCAGAGTGGCCCTGTGGGCCAGATCTAAGCACCCTGCTGGCCGGATCTGGCTCCCAGGCCTTGAGTTTGACACCCCCGGTTTATGCTTTTAATACTTCGCAATTTAACTTGTTTTAGAGATGTTAGGCACTGGCAAATGTTATTAACGCTAATTAAATGACAGAGATTCAGAATAAAAGGTCAGAATATCATTTAAGGCATACATGTAGCACCTGTCATGAACACCTCCAACCATGTGTGTTCTTCTGTAACTGTGTGTTAGTTAGGGAGGAAGCTACACGAGTTCAGGAAAAGATGCAACAATTTTAAAGTATTTTCAATAGGTGCTCACACATACTTTAAAAGTATGCTTAAATTGATACATAGAAATTATTTTTTAAAAAGAAACTAGCTCTTCTTGTAACAAGGTGGGTAAAATGACCCTTGTAAAAAGATTTCAAGCCTAAATTAATTTCACTATACAATTTGGCCAAATAAAAATGAGAAAACAAGATAAAGTACTGTACATTGACAACTATGTTGAGATCATTTGTTCTTTAATGTAATTTTATTAAGAATTTTTTATCACAATAATAAAAATTAATACAAAATAAAGAATAGATAAAGAATAAAAAGTGCAAAAAAGAAAATGAAAGAAAAAAATAATGTATTAAAAACCATCACAAGTGTAGTAACTTCACTCTCTATAACATTACATATATATGTATGTATGTATGTATGTATGTAAATATGTATATATCTTCATCCCATTTCCCATTCTTTATATATAAACAAATTCATAAAATAAAGTTTTAAAAATCTCAGCAAAAAATCCATGAAGGATTGTCAGAACTTTGCCCCCACCACACCCCACCCTCAATGTCTTAGTTTAACCTGGCTCAGTTGAATTAACTTTATATTCCTTCCTTTTACCTGTACCAGTTTTAATCTTTAATTTAATCAAATATTTTTGTAGGATTTCAATTTTCTTCAATTCTTCTTCCTCCCATTACACAGATTTCTTGAAGGTAATATGCAATATATACAATAGAATAGCCTCTTGTCTACTAGTAGTGATTAGTATGCTGGTAGGAATAGCAGGTCTTAGATGTTATGTAAATTAGCAATTACATAATGTCAGCGTTAAAACATTTCTCTGTTTACAGGTCAGCTGTTGGGAGACTAAGCAACTCGAGGGATGGATTACAGAGATTGTTTTAATATGGGACAGAGAAGTTATTCAGACTTAACTAATCTGCTTTTGGTGCAATATATTTCTGGATATCTTAAATAGGGGCAAAGAACTAAGTGGCCTCCACAAGATATTCTTTGATGGTGGAATCTAGAGATTATTTAATCTTCATTGCATTTCTAAGCAGGTCTTGTTCTTTCCTGGTTACATTTGTTGGCGGTTCCAAGATCCTTACCACACACACAGTTCTCTTTTACTGTAGTGATTCAGAAGCAGTAAACTTATTAGTGTCAGCCTCCAGTGCTGACATAGTAAAGAGGGGGTTAAATTCCTGTGGGATTAGTAAAAGAGACTGCCGTAGAATGATTTAGATAATGACCAATAGGATAAGGAAGCAAGCCAGGAAAGGGAGGGATTATGGAGCAGAGGTCATTTCCTGACTGTCTGTCCGAGCTAGAGTTGTCTGACGAAATAAGATGCCTCTCACATTTTGATAATAAAGAAAAAAAAAACTTTTATTTGTTAGAACAATGTCTTCACGGACTCATATGCAGTCAGGAAATGACCTCTGCTCCATAATCCCTCCCTTACCTGGCTTGCTTCCTTATCCTATTGGTCATTATCTAAATCATTCTACAGCAGTCTCTCTTACTAATCCCACAGGAATTTAACCCCCTCTTTACTATGTCAGCACTGGAGGCTGACAATTAGGCTGTGATCTTGACTTAACGTTTTTAGTGTCAAGAGGTGTGGTTTGCTTTAACCACCTCCATCTAGTTGCCATATATTCTTGGGATACTGCTAGGATGCCAGAGCGTTAGGAAGAGAGTTTCCTATCGCCCAGACTTTTTTTTTTAATTACCGATTAGTATATTATGAGACGCCTGAAGTGAGATCCAGCACATTTATAGCACCATCTCTATCCAATTTCTATATAATTCTAAGTATGTGATAAACACACTTATACACACCTCTTAGAAATGTCACATAAAATAATTAAATACCTGAAGTACCTCTGCTAGGTCTTCAATATTTCCCTAACTAGGTCTGTATCAACCACCATGAAGATTATATAGATCTTTAGGACACAACATTCATTTTAACACATAATTTATTTCAGTGCAACAAGAATTCAAGTGAATTTGATAATGGATATTTGTGTAAGTGCCTACTGATACTTTGAATTTTGCTATGAAAAATATCTAAGTAAACACACACATACTGTGATGGATTTTGACATACAATATAGCATAAAAACACAGTATTACTGTATGGGATTAACTTTTGGAAATTATCAACATTTACTTTGGATTTGCTTTTTCCTGAAGTGCATTAAAGTTTAAGAGTTCATTTTGTATATGTTTAGAAATAGGATCTTCATTGTCTATTAGCTCTTTGATATTATATAGCCCTACCAAATGTAGTTTCTGAATGCTAATTTTCATGGAACTTTTTTGAAAACTTCCGAACAAATAATGTGGCTATCACTCATCCAGTTCAGAATAGCATCATTTCATACAACTTTCAGGTTTATCCTCTATTACCTTCAGCATTTAATATGATGCCCAAGTATGAAGACCAAATGTGGAGTATTTGTCTCAATGCACAAATCAGAAATGTTGTAGGTGTCTACATAATTATGTTGTCTGCTGGTTTTTCCTAGATTTTGCAAAATCACAATTGGTTTCATATACGTTATAATAGAAAACTACTCTCCTCATACAATAGACAACATAGCTGCAAGTGGCATGTTGAAATGCATTTTCTGTCTTGGTTTTAGAAGAAATAAGTGAATTCTTATGGTCTCAAAAGAAATTAATGTAAGGATTTTAAACTAAATCCTTTAAAAAAGTTTAATCTCAAAAAAATTCTATTTCCCTCTTTTCATATCATTGCTTGAATTGTTAAAGTAAATGTAAACCTTAGTACCACAATTAGAATCGGCAATTCTGTTGCTAATTGCCACAGACCCTAAGTGGAAAATCATGGGATCAGGATGGATCTATGACATCACTTCCATTGTGGTCATTAAGCAAAGTATCATGTGGATGCAACTTGTGATTTTGCTTCCGCATTCTCCATTAACTCTGCTTGTTGCAAGCCGATTGGGAAGCAAGCAAATGGTAATCATGTGACCATATGATGTGACATTTGTAAATATGCACCACTTGTGAAGAACCCAAATGGCAATTATAGTGGGATGCTGCAAAGGTCTTAAATGTGAGGATTGGTTGCAAAGCTTTTTTTAAAACCAGTTCTAACTTCAGTTGCCAAATGAAGCGGTAAGCGAGATTACCCGTAGTTGGGAGAAGTAGCTGCAAAATTTTAATTGATGAGCTGGAAGGGGTCTTTCTTGCCTTAAAGCTCTTACAAGGAATCCTGCAGATCAGGGGTGTCAAACTGGATTTCTTCGAGGGCTGGATCAGCATTGTAGTTCTCTGTGGGCTGGGGGGTGGGGAGATGGGACGAATGCCTCCTGCAGTACTCTGCTGGCAAAAATGGGGCACGAGTGGCCCACATGTGGCCCATTTTTCGACCTCCAGCAGCACTCTGCCAGCCAAAAACAAGGCCCGTTTGATATTTCCAGGCTGGCCCTGCAGACCAGATTTTATTACCCCGTGGGTTGACACCCCTGCTGCAGATGCTTCTGCACAATATTCTTTGCAGTGGATGGTTGCAAAAGAGGACCTAGCTGAGCTAGGACTGCATTTACTAGCTTTTCCGTTTCCTTCACAATTTGTTCTATCCTTATAGCATTTCATAGCATCCATTTCTGCCAAAAGGTATTACTACATTTAAGAGATGGGTGACTTCTATTTTTCAGTTTCATATCAAGGAGCAGGTTGACAACTTGAAGCCTCCATACACAAATTCTTTCTAAACAAAGATTAATTTTGCAAAGAGATGTATACATAAGTCAGTTATGAAAAACCTCATAGTTACAAGCATGGACTTTACCCTTATCATTTGTCGTATTTGGCACTTCAGTGCAGAAAAAGACTGCGGGGTTGTCTGTAACTCATAAAATAGTTGGAGTTTCTTTCTCTTAACTGTATTTTTTTATTGAAGCATTAAAGAAAGGAAGTTTGGAGAGGAAGCACCTATTAACATGCACACAGTTTCACTGAGAGAGAGATGACTGTAGAGGAAATCTTAATGGCAGAATAGGAATACGATCAAGATTTTAAACAGAATGCAAAGGCATTACCAACCTTATTTTTATACAACTAAATCATTAAAACTTAGTATTGTTGCCAGATAAAGCACAAAGTATATAAAAAGGCCAGGTTTGACCATTACTAAAAATTGATAGCAAAATATGAAATTCTTAATTTCATTAGCACCACTTTTTCCACCCTCAGTCAAATAAGGGCTTTATATTTTGTTTTGCAGGCTTATAAATGCACCATTGCTTAAGAGAAAATGGTGTATTTACAACTAACTACAGATGTAAAATGGGTATTAATTCATTAAAACAGAATAATTAACATGGTAGACGGGAATGTCAGTCACTGAAACCTTTCGGAAGAAGCGTGCCCGGATTCTGGAATCCTGGAAGCAGTTGCAGAAGGCAGGAAAGTGCTTTGGCTTCAGCGCAGAAAACCTCTGGGTTTTGTTTTTAAGTTGGGCGGCCTTGACCAAATCGAGCTTTTGTCCTAAATTGATAGAAATACATTGGAAAAATTATAACAGAAGTTAACAGTAACAATTCATTAATTGCGAGGGATCATTTGCTGCTTTAGCTATACTGAAGATTGTACTACCAAACTAGAAACCGTCAAATATGACCACTCATTCTTCAATGGAATATTTATTTATTTTTATTTATTTGTTTGTCAACAAGTACAAGGAAGCAAGTGTCAGTATAGACATAGACATGGATATCAGTTGTGGGTTGCCCCCAGTTCGGACTGGTTCGCAAGAACCGGTAGTAAAACTGGCGGGAGGCCCCACCTGCTGGCCCAAATGTCATCATCAGCAATCTGCGCATGCGCAGAAGCTTTTGCGCATGTGCAAGTGTGTGCGTATGCGCAGGTGTGTGCGCAAGTGAAGCGAGTTGTGAACCGGTAGTAAAGGTAAGTAGAAGCCACCTCAGATGGACACATGAAAATGGCACAAATAAATAGCTATAAATAGGCAAAACATAGCAATAAACACATACAATGATTACATATATATGGGGACAGTAGGACAGGGATGGTAGGCACTCTGGTGCATTATGCATGCCCCCTTTATGATATGTTATGGGACTCACTGATTTCACAAACACCCACCCAATTGGTAATTAGATACAGGGTGAATCAATGCAAAAAAAAAAAGGTAAGTAAAAAGTAAAATTATCACACTGAATCCAATTATTGAAGCTGTAAACTAGTTTCTAAGGAGAATGAAAATCATATCAGCTCTGAAATTTTAGAGCATGTTATTTAAATATTTATTCATTTATTTACTGAACATATTGGCCACTCATCTTAACAAGGTGCAACTCTGGGTGGCTTACAATATTACAGTGTAGACATACCGCATATAAAAATCTAGCTGGTCTTCTATAAATCTTTATATACCAATTATAAAATTCCTCTTCACTCTCCTTCTCCTATGTACTTAATATTTACCTTATCATTTTTTCAGGGATGTTCTGACGAATATTGACTTGTGCCGCTGCCCTGATCTGAGCTTCAAGTCTTGCATAAATTCCGGCTGCAGACTGAAAGGACAGAAGTCAAATAATCACGTGATTTACAGATTAGTGCTTTATTTCTTACTCTACATAATGGGAGATGGATAGCCTTTGCTAAATGTTTTTTTCTTTTGTCCCAAGGAGAGACAAGTTAAAAACTGAACTGTAATTATACTCAGATTTACTAAACAACGAGAAGAAATCAGTACAGGTAATCCTCAATTTAAGGTCGTAATTAAGCTTCAAAATGGTTATATGGTTCACTATATAACTATGCCTGATATTTACAATCTTTTTGGGGGCAGTTGTTAAGTGAAAGCGATTGTTAAGCAAACTGGTGATTGTTAGATGAATCCATTTTATCCACCTGCAAACAGCCATGAAGACGTTGCCAAAAGGCAATTGGACTTTCTTGGGTTTTTTTCCTCTTGAAAAATGTTTTGCTTCTCATCCAAGAAGCTTCTCCAATTGAAAGCACCTTTGGGACAACCATGACCTGGATGATTGAGAAGCTCCGTAGAAACTAAAATACAGTAAAATCCAGAGGGGCTACTCAAGAGGAGGAGCAAAGGACAACCTAGTTGTGGGTAGGAAATGGTGATTTCTTTTAATGTGACGGAAAGACATCCAATATAGCAAGATGACAGCATCACCAGAGAGGGAGACAAAAAAAGGACTAGGCCAAAAGCATCAGGCAGCTCACAGCTGGGAAAACCCCTCAAGGGGGGGGGGGAGAGACAAGGACATACAATCATTATTTTTAGGAACCATTACTATACCCAGGATTCGATGGAGGGTTTACTGGATTATAGGAAGGCAACAAATAATTTAAAGGAAAAAAAATCAAATGCATAGCCAAAATATGTCAGTGATATTAAATTAGAACAGCAATAAAGCTCACTTCTTTGTTTTCTTTTAATTTTAGACGATCAAGATCCCCCAACCTAATTTTTATTAGATGTCCTGTTATCTCAATCATTCGCCGCTGATCTGAAAAAAAAAAACCACAGAAAAGAAATAGAAGAGCCAATCCCTTCAATCTTTTCACTCTTCAGAGTAGCAACTACTTTATGACAGGAAAATTAAAATGAAATGTAGTAAACACCAAATAAATAAGTGAATAGGAAACCATATCTAGAAAGATTTAAATGAATCAATAAATATTAATATTAAACCCACAGCCCTTTTTCAACAATTATAGTAAATTGGTACTATATTGGTACACCCCTGATATAAGAGATTGATAAATCTCTTATATCAGGGGTGTTGAACTCAAGACCCGCGGGCCGAATCTGGCACACGGGGTACTTAAATCCAGCCCATGGGATTGTCCTGGAAATATCAAAGGACCAGGCCTGTGGTGCCTCTGGAGGCTAAAACAGGCCACATGTGCCTCCCCTGCGCCTTGTTGTCACCGTCCATGGGCTCCTGCAGCACTCTGCCAGCCGAAAAGGGTCACATAGCCAGTTTTCAGCCGGCAGAGTGCTGCAGAAGGCCATGGAAGGTGAAAGCTAGGTGTGGGGGGGGGCACACATGGATCCCTGCATGTGGACCCTTGGTCGGCAGAATGCTGCAGGAGGCGTGGAGGCTGCAGGAGGCATCCGTCCCCCCTGGCCTACGGAGGAGAACTACGATGCTGATCTAGCCCTTAAAGAAATCCAGTTTGACACCCTTGTTTTATATGTTTCTAGAGATCGATCTAGTGGTGGGTTGCTACCGATTCGCTCCGGATTGGGCGAATCAGTAGCGACGGCGGGAGGCTCCGCCCACCTGGATGCATGCGCAGAAGCATCGCAAGCCCACGATCAAACCGGTAGCGATGGGTTTTGAAACCCCTCCCTGGATTAATCCATTATTATTTTATTTATTTATTTTATTTTATTCAATTTATATACCGCCCTTCTCCTGCTGGACTCAGGGTGGTGAACAGCCAAGAATAAAAAATATACCCATACAAAATCGAAAAATTATTAAAAGAATTACACAACTTTGGCCCAAAATTTAAAGACATTCCAACCTAAAACCCATTAACACTTTAAAACTAAAAAGTTAAAATAGGTTAAAAGGTTAAAAGGTTAAAAAAGGGTTAAAAAGGGTTAAAACTAAGAACTCAACTTTTCTGAATAACCTAAACAAGGGGCTATAATTCTGTCTTAATACCTGAGTAAAATGGGCCTCAATGGCCCAAACCAACAGGTGCATGGGTAATCTTGTGCTGGATGGCAGACCATGAAGTCTAGCCAGTGAGAAATCTTTACTATAAGAGACAGAGAGGTTTTTATTAAAGTAGTTAGGTAATGTAAAAAATCTACTACTGCGCCCAGCATTAGAGTAATCAGGCCTGTTCCCCCCATCTCTTTGTAGATTAAGAATTTGCTTCTTTGTTTCTAATGTATCTTTCAAAAAGCACATAAAGAATTAGGATGAGGGACCAGAATAATTTAGAACTGCTGTTATGAATTTCTCCCAAGAAGAAAGATTTAATAGCTAGGATTAACTGTACCAAATATGCTTCCAACGAGTTTTGTTTTAGTTTTTCATTAAACAAATTAAGCATAGATATTGACAGGCAAGAGAGTGGATTTTCAAACATCTTTTAAATATTGAAAGAAAGGACAAAGACCAGGGGTGAAATGCTCCCGGTTCGGACTGGATCGCTCGATCCGGTAGTGATGGAGGTGGGTGGTTTGGAGAACTGGTAGCAAAAATCCCCCCCCTCATGCCCAACTGAACTGCACAATCATCAGAGGCTTTTTTTTTTTACTTCTAAAAGCATTTTTTCTACAACTATGGCCAAAAAAATGCTTTTAAAAGTAAAAAAAGCCTCTGATGATCGTGCGGCTTGTCATAGGCATTTAAAAGAAAAAAAAAACTTGTTTTCTTTTAAATGCTCTGGTGATCCAAGCTGAGTTTCCTGATCGGCAACCCCTGCCGATCAGGGAACTCAGCTGGGATCGTCAGAGCATTTTTTTAAAAAAAAATGATTTATATGCCGCCCTTCTCCAGAGACTCAGGGCGGCTTACAATGCGTTAAGCAACAGCCTTCATACTTTTGTATATTTTATAGAAAGTCAGCTTATTGCCCCCACAAACTGGGTCCTCAATTTACCTACCTTAGAAAGGATGGAAGGCTGAGTCAACCTTGAGCCTGGTGAAATTCGAACTTACAGTAATTGCAGATAACTGGAGTTATAAATAAAATTTAAAAGAAAACAAGGGTTTTTTTCCTTTTAAATGCAATGACGATTCCAGCTGAGTTTTTAAAAAGCCTCTGCCGATCAGGGAACTCAGCTGGGATCGTCAGAGCCTTTTGAAAACATTTTTTTACAACCTCTTAGCCAAAGCGGTTGTAGAAAAAATGGTTTTAAAAGCAAAAAAAAAAAAATTGGCCACACCTACCTAGTCACATTACCCCCTCCCCAAGCCACGCCCTCAGAACTGGTAGTAAGAAATTTTAGATTTCACCCCTGATAAAGATTATATCTCAAGGTTTACATTAAAGTGTGTTTGTTGTAAACTGAAATAAATTAAGATTGCACAAATTAAAGTAAAATAATTTAAAAATAATTTTTCTATTTGTCACATTAAAAATAGTTTGTAGAGTTTCTGAGGCCAATCCTCAAGACCCTGGAGAATACATACAACCAAGGGCTGCAGGCTATTTCTTTATTTTGTTTTGTTTATTTGGAAAATTTTATTGCTGCCTACTTGCTCGCAGGCTCAAGGCAGTTTATGGGAAATAAAAACACAATATTATTTATTTATTTATTTATTTAGTCGCATTTCTATGCCGCCCAACTCCTAAGGGATTCTAGCTTACAACAAAGAATAAAACAATGAGAACAATTCCATTAAAAATGTTAAAAAGAAAAACATTAAAACATTAAAAATGTTAAAAACATTAAAACATATGCACTCCTATTCGTGGCCGGGTCTCGCAAGATCATTATAATGAGATCAACGGCTCCAGGCCTGCCGGAAGAGCCAGGTCTTCATCGCTTTGTGGAAGGCCAATAGGGTGGGAGCGGTCCGGACCTCAGGAGGTAATTGGTTCCAGAGAGCCGGGGCAGCCACAGAGAAAGCCCTCCTCCGCAGGCCCGCCAGCCAACATTGTTTAGCTGACGGGACCCGGAGAAGACCGACTCTGTGGGATCTTACCGGTCGCTGGGAGCTATGTGGTAGAAGGCGTTCTTGAAGATAGCTTGGCCCTGAGCCATATAGAGCTTTAAAGGTAATGACCAACACCTTGAATTGCACCGGAGACCAATAGGGAGCCAGTGCAGCTCGCAGAGAATTGTTGTAATGTGGGTGTATCTAGGCACACCCACTATAACTATAAATATAAAATATAAAATATAAATATAAAAGAAATAAAAATAATAATAAAAAAGTTTATTCATATCTTCCCTGAGTATTCACTGATATTAAGATGCTTCATGGACAGCAGAAAGATTTAATTTCTACCTCACAGAATTTTGGACATTTACACATTTATGCAAGTATGGAACATCACTAGCATTAGTTTATCTATTAAAGTCAGAGAAACTAAGCAGGTAACCATACCTTCTTCTCTTTGAGCATCTTGATTGAATCTTAGTGATCTGGAAGGATCCCACTTACTCTGCTGCATACTCATTCTAATGAAAAAGCAGATAAGTCATGACAAAGAACATAGAAGCAAGCAATCAGTCATATTCTTTCTAGAATAATTCAGGGCACTATTGGGTCTATTTCAAAAGGGACAATTATCTGCCATTGCAGAACTCAGAGGAACTGGATAATTTTAGGGCAGGTTGTGAAGTTGGCTTGCAGCTCCAGAGGAAGCTGATAATTAGGATCATTCCATAGGCTTCAGACCTGGCTACAGCATTAAGATAGCACTGCTTACCGGTACATTGGGTACTTGACAACCAGCAATATTTGTGATGTTTGTAGCTACCCAGAGTCATTTGTTCAAATGGGTGGCTATATAAATAATAAAATACTAGAGTTTGCTTTAATGGCTTTCCTCTAAATTTTAGCCAATACTTACATAAAGGGAGATGTGTCCCGAGAGTTAGGCTGTAAAATAAAAGAAAAAAGGAATACACTAAAAAAGATATTACGAAAAATCTTTGATCAAATTTTCTTTACTTAAACTATGCAAGCTACTAACCACGGAGGATTTTCTCTGGAGATACTTGATTTTAGGCTCAGAGGAACAACAAACAACTCTAGTACCGGTAGTTACGAACTCAGATTTTATATCTACTAACAAAACTAAGGATGGAAAGAAGGCATAGCTAACCTCATTATGACTAGTTCTTCTCATTTAATTATTGAGACCTAATCTTATTCTAGATCCATCAAACAGAAAGGCCTATCTTAAACTAATTTTTTCAGGGTTGGGCTGAAAATAAAATTAAAGTTATTGCTACTTTCAGCGAATAACAAAAAGTTATTTTTTATCATTTTAAAAATCATTTTAATAATGTTTTACGCATTTCAGATTTACCTTCTCCAATGTTTTTTCCTTCTTTTGAATATTAGGTGAAGATATTTGCTTTTTTGGATTTCTGATATTTTTCTTTGGCCTCTCTTTTCTTCCTGTTAATTAAAAATAGTACACAAATGATCAGCATATACCATATTAGGATAGCTTCACTTGTCATATTCAAATACCAAACAATGAATTTAAACAGTTGGGAATCAGTATGTTTGTTTGTTTGAGTACAGCACGCCAGAGTGATATTCTGAATAGGGACAGATTAACATTTGGTGTTTCTAGATAGTTAAAATGAAGCTGCATGTCTACACAAAGTGGCTTTTATTATCAGAATAGAGAGAGATTCTGTAATGCAAGAAATAAGAATACAAAACAGTAATACTGAATTAGTAAACATATAATCATATATAAGATCCGATATTGAGATGGCTCCAGTGTAATTACCACCTGCTCTTTGCCTATTTTTTTTTCATTTGGAGGCTTTTTATAATTTTAAAGTTTTAAATAATAATAATAATGCTTGTTTGATTGTTTTGTTTTATGCTTTGTTATATGCTGACCATTCATTTGTTTGCGTGATGGGTGGCCATAAACATGACAAATGGATGAATGCATACAATAATGAATATATATATATTAAAGTTCTATGGGGTATACTGATTTGTGAAGGTATTTTTCACTTTCTTACATCCCTAACTGTTATCCTATTTAATATTACATCCAGGGGGGAAAAATACCTGCTTTCCTGGACACTTCTTCTTCATCACCTACTTCATCCTCTGTGACTTCAGATCCAGTTGTGTATTCATCATCTTCTGAAAGCAGCAACTGTTGTTTCTATTATAGTCAGGGGACAGGAGGGAAATTAATGGATACTACTCATCTCCAAACAACAATAGATGGCTAGGTAATAGAATTTACACAATAAACTAGAAAGAGAAACTGGTTGGTTTAAAATTGAATTTTCTGCTCTCGTCATCTGGTATATGTGTTTGAAAATTATTCCCTATATGTGCCTTAAGGAATCTTGGACTTGTGCATTACCCACAGAGATCTAGGTTTCACTTTCTACCATATCTGAATTTTAAAAATTCTAATTTGCCCATCTTGATTATGATAGAATGGAAGTAGTATGGAGAATGTATGCTATATTATCTATTCCCCTAGCTCCCATAAACAATCCAGCAGTCTCATTCCATACTAGTTGAGGTTCCCAAACTAGCATTTTAAAAATGGTTTTTTGTAGTGCATTAAATAGTCATTAAATAGGGCTGGAATGGTAGGTTTTCTTGTTAATAATACTTTCTCATTTGAATTAAAATTATTTTTCCCCATCCCCAATCCCAGACATATCTTCAATTTATATAATTTTTAGGATTAGTAGGTCAAATGAAAGAGCTTCATGACATTCTTATATTGATACTTTGGATTAAAACATATATATGTTGAAAAACTGGGGAGACAACAAAGAACTTTAGAACATCACCATTTCTACAGCAAGAAACAATTGGGATGTTCTAACAAAACCCAATTGCAGAAACTGCAGAAACTCCAAGGAGTAGTCAGTCAAAATGATGGTTAGCATCTAATAATTTGACTTTACTGCTCTCAGTGCATGGCACTGGAATCTGGGGTGAGAATAATCAGACATTCAGACAAAAACACTGCCCGTTTATTCTATACATGTCACATAATGGCAGGAAACTATTGTGAGGATTATCTGTTGCACTGTTGGTTGCAGTTTGTCCATTTAGGTGAAACAGAGAAGGCAACTCTCTCTTGCCTGGGAGTCCAAGATAGGTAGCACTATAAAATGAGCAGAACTGCTGATGATTCATTCTCATATGACTTGTGTTTCTTATTCTTTTAGATTCTACCTAGCAAAACATTTATTTACTTATGCCTTCACCTATTTTAGAACAGCTCTCATATCAAAAAGAAAAAAGACACTCTCTTCTTGCATTACAAATCACAACTCGGAGTTACAGAAATCATCAACATGTTTAGAAATTCTATTATTTATTTGTTTGTTTGTTTGTTTGTTAGATTTATATGCCGCCCTTCTCCGGAGACTCAGGGCGGCTTACAATGCGTTAAGCAATTATGTTTCAAAACAGCCCAAATATAGTGGATTAAGTGGGGCCCCATTTTCTTTCCTAGGAGGAGTTACAATTGAGCTGGAAAATTATGATTTGCGCCACAAAGTGCTCAGGTCATGGTTGAGAACGATAACCTACTAAAATTCAATAAAATTACAACAGTAAAATGTAAAACTGCCTCCTTGAGCTCCTGAATGAAAAGCAGGATAAAACTTAATAAATAAATAAATACATAAGAAAAAAGAAAAACAAATCAAAGAAAGAGAAAAAGAAGAACAAGACCAATAAACATTCAAGTATAAGCCACTGTAGCCATTGAAATTGCAGAAACTATCTTCTAAACTAGAGCATTTGGGATGGTGTGAAGGAGATGCTTTAAAGCTGAACCAGCAACTTTCCAAATAATGTTCTGACTCTAACCTTTCCGGCCAGAAACTTATTACCATATTTCTATCCTAATATTTGCTGAAGGCAGTGGTTTTAAGTTTCAAAGGGGTTTCCTTGAAAGCAGGACGCAAGTATAACAAAGCAACTAAACATGCAGAATACTGAAAATGAAGAAATTTTATCTACTGGAATGTAAATAACTAAGATAAACATACCAGCTGAAGAGTCCAGTTTTTCAAGGAAAGGAACTAAAGAAAGGAAAAAAAGAAAACCAGAACAGAAGTGAGAGTTGGAGGATGTGGCAAGTCTACTGTGAGCATTTTTAAAGGGGTCTAATGCAAACACAAAGGGCAATTCTCCTGTTACAATGCAAAGAACAGTAATGATACAGGCATCCCCTCTCCCCCAAAAGGAGTGTTTTACATCAGCAGTGCTGGAAAATGCTAGGATATAATAACAACTCGAAAAAATTCAAAATCATAATTTGCTGCATTAAATTATTATTTGAAAGCTCAAATTATCTTGAGCAGGATTTCTTTGGTACAAAGTCATCTTAAGGAAGTAATTTTTTTCAAAATTCAAACTAACATTTTTTTCTTACTTTATCAACCAAATAATATCACAATCCTATCTACACCGGTGATAATAGTCAGTCACCATGCATAGAATGATCAAATTATTTTTCCACCTCTGGCAATTTGATGCTTCATGAATGTGCTTAGTGCTGTTGTGCATCACTCATCTTTTCACAGTCTACTTTAATGAATTATTATTCTCCTTTTCAAGCAAGCCTTCATTACATCTAACATAGTAAAGCTTCTGTGAAGGCAGCTAATTAAGGCAGAAGACAGAGTGTAGGAAGGGAACACAGGGCACTCATTCATATGTAACTGCTTTGATATTGCACAATAACCAATTTCTTTAGCCCAAACACCTGGGTCTCAGCAGCTTTCCTTCTTTGGAAAGAACTTGGCTAACCTGAGATGAACAGCAGATACCGCTAGGCATCTATGCATCACGCTTACATCCAATTTACTGGTCCGGCAGAAAGAATTTCCCACACATACTGTACTTACACATTCCCCTAAAGACACCAAGGTCAATGTGCTTGTTATGTCCTTATAAGGACATCCGCTGGGGATTGGCCAAATCCACTGGCGGGAAATTCAAACTGCTGTCTATGGGCAGTGCGACTGCCGGAGCAAATATAAGGAGAGCTCCGGCAGCGCAGCGCCAGTCTTATTCTCACTCGAATAAAGGTGCTGAATGGACCTGAGCTGGTCGTGTCTTTTGTTCCTGCGCCTGATCTAACAGTGCTTCTCTCGAAGGACAAGTGATACAATTTAATGGAAATATAAATATGGGGGGGGGGGGGGAACCAAAATTACTCACAGCATTAATTTCTCCTGCTTTGGGTCCCCATGACGAACTTGGCTCCAATAAAATATTACATTCAAAACCCTTCTCATCATTCAGCCCTATTCCAGAATTGCTTCAAAAAACAAAAAGAAACAGCTATGTTATTCTAGTCAGAATTCTGCAGGCAGATGACTGTCCAGAACAGAACGTATTTTTTAAAAATGGCAAAATATTAAATCAGCAGACAAATACAATGCATTATTATGCACAATAATGTTGTTGATTCTAGGGAAGGTTATTTAACTGATGGCATACATCTAGAAATTATTTTAGATAGATAAATAGTAACATATATTTATTTTCTTACCTGTTCTGGTCTTTTGAAAAGGGCAGAACAATAATATTTCGATGCTGAATCAGATCATTCAGTATTTTAGCTGTCTGATAGGGTACATTATCCCCACCTTCACCTCCAGGAGGCAAGCCAATCACATGATCTCTTACTTTACACCCCTTTTATTAAAAAAGAACCAAGTGTGAAAGCCAATAAGACACATTAAATAATACATAATTATAATGTATACAATAGCACAATCTTTACAAACAAAAGTGATTTTGGCACAATGGTTATAACACTTGTTATATAACATGTGTTCTTTTTGGCAGCCAGTATAATGTAGTGGTTAATCTGTTGGACTATGAATGAGGAAAGTGAACTCAGCTTCTGTGTGTGTATGTGCGCGTGCAGGGGGGATGGAGTCAAAGGGGGCAGAATGCTGAAAATAGCAGTGCAACATCATAATGCAATCTTGCCCCCTTTTTATGTATGTGCTGTTACATTGTACCCATCTATCAACTGATGTAGAACTGATGACATGATATCACCTTTATTGTTTTGACAAAAGCAGACAGATTCTGTGCAGATCCATATTCCAAGTTCTAGCCCCCCCTTCTGCCACTTAGTGAGTATTTCTCAGCTCCCTTCAAAGATTTGTTGTTGTGGAAAAGTAGGCCTTGTACTGTATTTAGGTATCTGTGCATTATGTATGTATGTATGTATGTATGTATGTATGTATGTATGTATGTATTTAGCCACCCATCTCTTTTTGAACTCTGGGCAGCTTACAGCACAAATCTTTAAAATCATCAGAGACAAATACTCCTAACCCAGTAAAAAGAAAGTACCATCAAACTAAAATCATAGTTATAAGATGGAGGAAGGAGAAGGCCAGATTTTTGGAGAGGGGGAAGAGGTGGGATTGGCTCTTAATTAACCACCTCCATTGAGATACTCCCGTTGTGGGGCCATTGGTCTGGGCAAATTAGGTAAAGGTTCCCCTCACGCATATGTGCTAGTTGTTCCCGACTCTAGGGGGCGGTGCTCATCTCTGTTTCAAAGCCGAAGAGCCAGCACTGTCCGAAGACATCTCCATGGTCATGTGGCCGGCATGACTAAATGCCAAAGGCGCACGGAACGCTGTTACCTTCCCACCAAAAGTGGTCCTTATTTTGCTACTTGCATTTTTTACATGCTTTCGAATTGCTAGGTTGGCAGAAGCTGGGACAAGTAACAGGAGCTCATCCCATTACGCGGCACTAGAGATTCGAACTGCTGAACTGCCGACCTGTCGATCGACATGCTCAGCGTCTTAGCCACTGAGCCACCGCACCCCACCTGGTCATATTAAATAAAAGTAAATATTAATGCTAATGGCTTAAAAATCATTCAGTGAATCATGCCTCATTACAAGTCATAGTAAAACACAAAAAAGTAAAGTAAACACATAGACCAAATTTGCATTCTGGTTGGATGGCATTCATATAAATAAATCTGCAGTAGCTCATTAAAAGGACAACAAAGCCTTGGGACTGGAATGGAGATTGAGGTTATAAATTGGTTAAAAACTATGTGGCAGGATGATTTCAAAAGATTTCTTCCAAATACATACTTTTGGAATAGGAGCAGGATCAAATCTAAGAACTTTTTGGTTACAGCAGGGATATATTCCAGTACCAGTGGAACCAAGAGAACTTGCTACGCCAGGATAGAGGACTGGTTGAGGATGATATTGGCAGTGTGAAAATTCAGTGCACAGGAAAGTCTGCAAGAAACACCCGATAGCAACAAACATATATATTATCACCATTACCATTCTTGAAGTCTTTTTTTTTTTTTTTTTTGCTTAAAAAGAAGAAAAAGCTGCAAATCAGACTGGACTCTATGATACATTGTTCTTAAAAATCTATATTTCTTCAAAAATGTTACTGTATAAATTTTAAGACAACTAAAAATATCATGAGGGGGCTAAAACAATACTCACTTGATTACACCTTGAACAGGTCAACCAATTAATAGTTCCCCAAAGACGCCAGTATACATCTCGCCATGATTTTAATTCTTCAAAAAGACTCAGGAGATACTCATGGATATCCCAAGATTTATCTCTATAGAGAAAAATGAGCAGCCATTTTAGAGAAATTAGCTTTTAATTCTGACTTGCACAGGTTAGGAAAAACGTAATTCTTTTTTCTTTCACCTTTTCTTTGAGCGATTCTCATTGTGCTAATTTAATGACTGGCAATGTTTCATACATCTCATCTGTGTTCTGCTAACATCATCATTTTGTGTTGATTGCTACAGTGTAGGGAGAAAAGTATAAACTCTGAATAGAGTTTAAGTTCTAATAACCTCATTGGCATATCCATATTTATTTGACAACAACATGGAAGCAGTTTGCCACTGCTTCCTTCCAAGGAATTGTTTTGAATAAAGTCTTGGCATTTCTTCATTGTCTCCCATCCAAATAGTAAACCAAGTGTGACCCTGCTTACCTTTTGTTTTCAGTCAAAGTAAATTATATATTTGAGGCAGTAACAGGGATTGCATTGATCTGCTAAATTATTTTGTTAATAAATTTCTATTTCAAAAGTCATTGTTCCCTAGCCATTGTTCCCTAGAACACCCGGTTAAAACTGTCAGCTGGAATAATAGACGGAGTGTAGTTTATAAACTAAAACTTTTCTACAGCTTATGTTAAAAGAAGTCAAGATAAAAACATAAAAAATGCAAAACGACGTGTGAAGCACCTTATGTGAATATAGAGTATATTTCCATATTGATCCACGTTAATTTTTCCAGGAATACATGGGATTTTTCTTTCCGTATCCTTAATAAGAAGTTTCTTACATAAGTAACACCTGCACAAAAAACAAAAATATGAGAATGATATTACAAAACTGCAATGAGCTATGGAACATATGCCAAGGTAGTGCAAAGCAATGGAGAGCTGTATACCTGTAAAGGGTTGCAGCATTTCCCTTAGAATCTGCATTCTGATACTCTGGATCAAACAGTCTTTCTATCTTCTTACAAAAAAGTTTGCTATTAGTTACAAAAGAAAAAGACTCATAAAAATGAATTATCAAATATTTCATTCACATTCTAAGTGTTACATTACAAACAGAAGAAGAAAAGTGTTTATAATATTGCAGCATTTTTTTAAAAAAATTGTTGCACAGTGATTCAGGTTCCTTGCATGGTATTTTGCTCTTTCCTGTATTTATTTATTTATTATTTATTCATTTAATGAGATTTATATGCCGCCCTATCTCCAGCCAGACTCAGGGCAGCTCACAACAGTAAAAAACATCTAATGAAAAAGTTAAAAAGAAATTAAATCCAAATCTCATAATTTAACAGTTAAAAGTGCAATTAAGACTAACAAGTTAAAAAATTAAAACCCCATCAGCCACCCGGAGCTTCAGGGGCAGTTGATTCCAAAGAGCCCACAGAAAAGGCTCTCCCCCTGGTTGACGGCACCCTGAGGAGGCCCTCTCTGTGGGAACGCACCGGGTGATGGGCAGCTGTTTAGTTCTTAATTCCTGATAGAGAGAATAATCAGAACTCGGTTACATAAATCATACAGTTCTGATAGAGCAAGGAATTTGCCAAGGCAGTTCTGAATATTAGCTGAGAATTAAAGATTGACTCTGCCATATTCAAAGGATTTGAAATTGCCATCACAACAAAATTCACAAGCAGGCAATGAAAGTCCCTTCAATAGTTAATCCAATTTGGTAGGGAGATGGCTACTCACAAACTCAAATAGATTCTTAACCATTTGAACTTTAGCTCAAACAGATTCCTAACCATTTGAACTCAATACAATTTTTGTTAGTTTGAGTATGATAGGAAGAAGGCCACTGTGAAACTGAAAAACAAAAACCCCACAGCACTATCAGTTTGCTTACTAGACAAAGACATCTGTTAAATGTTGCCCAAGCCCTATATATATATATAGTGGACAAGTCCTGACCTTATTTTATGTGACATCTGTCCAGATATTTGCAGATATTTAACAGCCTCCTCGGTAATTTTTTTCAAGCTAAAACCTCCTATCTCAATTTCTTTTCAGGTCTTAGTTTCTTTGATAATTTTTACTGACTTGGAGAAAGTCTAGTAATACTATTCCAACTTTTCAGAATCCTATGAAAGTATGATGCCCAGAACTAATCATAATTAATACATTAATAGTTCCTCAGGCTTGGTACATTTGGTGATTGTGCTATATCCAAGGATAAATTTTTATTTATTAATTGATCTAATTTCTATGATTTTGTTGAAGCTCAAACTTTGTTCTGGGAGCTATCATAATTAACTAAATACTGGTCTCAATTATGCAGTTAGTAATATTTCTTTCAAACTAATGATAATATGAATACAAAAGAAAAGGAGACAATGGTAAGGTTTTATTTTGCTCAGAAAGTACCTCTTAAATTTATCTCTCTTGTCCTTCACCTCTTCTACTTCATTATGTGTGAATAGATCAGTTATGCGGGTTAGTAGGTTAGCATTAATGCAGTTCATATTGCATGGCGTGGCTACAATTGTACTCATATTCTTGTGGCAATAATTAATACATTTTTCTACCTAAAAAACATAAACATAACTCACTTACTACTGAATAGTCATACAAATATTTCTCACAGCATTTTCATATTCCAAGAAAACCATTAGGACAATCCAATGACCAGAGGAAATGAATCACTCAGATAATTTTACATACAGAGATTCAAATACTTACTGTTATCTATTAAGGTTGGAATAGAGTTGGGGAAGAACCTGCTGGATTGATCAGGCTGAGGCTAGGAATGGGTGGAGCGATTCTTATCTTTTTCTGATGTGTATGAACATGCAGACAAGAAATGTTTTTTGTAGTTTATGCAAAATTTGCATGTGATGGTAACTACCAGTCAAAGAATTTAATTTTCCCATTATCTATGAAATATGTAATTAGCAAGATGACCAGTTCTCTAAAAATAGGAATACTGCACATTCTTTTCTACTTTTTAAAAAAGGTGGCAGTTAAAAGTTTGGAGGGACTTCTCTAAGAAAGCAGCTTTAAATATTCTATACATTTCCATTTCCTGCTCTCTATTGTGCTTGTATGATTTCCAGGTCAAATCAAGTTCAAGAATGCTTAACAAACAACAGACATTTCTTTCAATCAGGAAATAGAATGAATTAATTCTCTTTTTCCATTTCCATTCTCCATCCTCTATGAGGTACATCCAACTTGAAAGAAAGAAAACTCAAGCTCAGCCAAGAGAGCCTGATTATCTGATGCCATTTCTTTGAATACTGCTTCCTGAACTATTGTTTCCCTCCAAATTGAGCAATACTTTGAGATTGCAAAAATCCAGGCAATAATTAGCAGGGTGTTAAGAGTTTTCTGTATTCCTATATCACTGGCTATTTTTTTTGCAGTTCAAGCATGGAAACCTTCTCAAGTTTTATGTACGTGCAAAGAGCAATGAACACAGAAATTGTTTCCCGCTTTATTACTATCAGAAGACAAAATCTATTGTTGCTTGGGTTGTTGCTGGATGGGATGCGGTCCTACAAACTGGGATTTTTGTGTGTGTGTGTCTGGGATATTTCTCCCAAAACTAGTACTGGCCCCAACCCAGCAATCCCAGTAAGTTTGGTCATTCTTATCAATGGCGAAGATTTTGTACTACAGTAATTAATCTTTGAAGATAACTTGCATATAATTGGACATTCATATAGCCTTATTTTTACAGCATTTCAACAGGCATGAAGCTAATTGTTTTGGATGATAACATGTCCCACCTTCAAATCCAAACTAGTTTTTAAGTACCTTTTCAAATAACTCTAATTATACATTTGTAGGTAAAAACAACAATATTGCAAGACAGGGACATACATATAAAGGATTAATATATTATCATCTTTGCTTAGCAAATGTTTCGAAAATACAGTCTACATTTTTTAAGAGTTTAGAAATTAAGGCAAATCACTATCTTTTTAAAGGTTCTATAAACTTCTGCAGTTCCTGCTTTAGGAAATATCACAGAGAGACTCATAAGAAAGATTTAATGTTAAATTAAGCTTCTTGCTTCAGACAGCTGGATTAATTGTGTACCATCAAGCTGGTGTTGGTTCTTAGCAATCACATAGATTTTCTCCATAAAAGCCAACATGAAGCATTTCTAATACCAAATAGTATTTGATTTGGAATGAAAGGATTTAAGTTTTTAAAAAAAGATATGGAGAAAAAAAGAAGATAACTATAAGCAATTTGTAGCCATTAGCAAAGATCTATTGTACATGACCATAATTTCTCCTGGGTAATGCTGAGTAGCTCCCAAAACTGTAATGGAATAAAAAGTATAATGGGATTTCAGACCACACAGATCAGCTCTGTGAGCTGTATGTTCTCATTCTAGATGAATTTAGAACACCAAAGATACAGAATGCTCATTGCTATAATATACTCACTAAAGAATCCATCTTCAGGAATTCAGAGGAAATAAGTATTGAAATGACATTACTTGGTTCTAAAAAAACAACAAGATAACAAATTGAAAAGTTATTAGATTTACAAATATTGCAAGATAGTTAAAAATAAAAGGAAACATAAACGATGTCTTGCTTCAGAAAATCCACGTTCTATAAAAATGGAATAAGAGAAAGTTTGAAGATTTGTTTTGGGCCCTTATATCAACTACCTTGACCTTGTATTATGCTTGTATAATTTAGATTTTTCCATTCTACTTAAATATCTAAATAATTAAACTGCTTAATAATTTAAGGCTAAATAATTATTTGCTTCTTACTAATTTTTATCCTAATTGCAGTCAGAAATAATATTGTAGGGTTTTACAGTTCACATTATTATGACAAAGCAAGTCCCACAAAACAAAGAAACTAAAGAAAGAAAGAAACTATCTCAAACCAAGATTCAGAATTTAAATCCTGAAGTTTTAAATGTGTTATACAAACACATTCATGGTGTAGAATTTTGAGTTTCAAGCTATCAATCTCTATTTTTGAAAACAAAATTGTCTGTTTTCAGAGAGGAATGGGCTCTCAATATTGAAAGCTGAGTTGAACAAAAGACCAGTTTCAAATTTCCATATATCTAACCTCAGTCCCTTATAAATTAGACAGTATGAGAGTGCATTCGGTTTTTTAAAATGTTTGCACTTTAGATCAGATATAAAGCTGGATCAGAATCACATTTGAAAACAAAGCAATATTATGGAAAGCCCAATTTCCCCACAAATACCTGTAATTTTGATACTAGCATTGCTAACCTAGCATATTATTTTCCACCCTGGAAATAAATCTTTCATGATCTAAAAATAGTTATGCTTCTTCCTTTAAGGAAAGGAAAGATCTGGAAAAGAAAGGAAAGATCTGGTTTTAAACTGGGTATGGGCAATTTATATAGCCAGAATTCTTACAGATGATTATGGTGATGAGAAAGCCTCTGAGAGCCATGGGAGTGATTTGGTGAGATCATCTAAAGGAGCAGAACTAAAATTGTTTGTTTGTTCTGTTTAAGGAATGGAGGTGGGAACTGCTGTTGGGTCTTTTTTGACAAAATGATTGTTAAGCTTAGAAGATGCATTTTAACCTTTTTTTAAGGTTAGAATACTGCTCCCAAAAATTTGTAGTGCAATGATACAAGACGCGAGAAACCAAGGAAAAATGGGGCCTGTGGATAGCACGCTCCCTTCTATTGCCTACCCTTAGTTTCAATTAAATAAACTGTGTTTACTACACTATGCAAACTTTAACATGTGCTATACAGAACGTAAGTGAGAACTAACAACTACTTCAACAATATTTTTTAAAAAGATAAAAAATGCTAAAATGTTAAAAATTGTTTGATTACGTCAGAATCTCATAGATGTATTAATACCATGAATTTCAGTGAAGGGAAAGCTGAGTGTATACTTAAATCTTCTACTGATTTCTCCTGGAATTAATCTTGGTTGATGGTATCAAGAGCATTCTACCCAATCAAGGAACCACCAAAACTATTTCTATCAACACTGATAGGGCAAACCGCTGGTATATAAAGAGAGCAAACCCCACTCTCTAACTAGCACTGATGATGTTATCTAGTTTGATAATGAAATGTCTGCAAGGAAGCAATCAAGTTCAGAGAGCAGCAAGGACCTCTTGTTACCCGTCCCTAGCACTATTTATCTATTTACATACATAAATACACACACACAGACATACACAGACATACAGAAATGCATATATACTTTAAAGTCAGGTACTTAGAAAGCTCTGCATCCATTTTTAGTAATTTTGATATCCTTCATCCTAAACATTTGCATCAACTCCATGCACTAAATTAGATTAGATTAGCTATGGAGTAAACCAGAACATATGAAGTCATTACCACATTTCTGGAACAACTCCCAAATGTGATTGAGTGGTTTCTGTATATAGAGTGCAAAATAACAGGGCCAAAATTATTTCTCAAAAAGAAACTGTGAATCTATGCATGAGAATGAAGGAGGTTAAATGGGAATCCCCAACTTCTTAATCACTGTTAACAAATTAAGTTGAGTAGCACTTGTACTATACTAATTTTGTAAGACATGAATCCCATTAAATTTTATATCTTATTTCAGCTTTCCTTGTTAGTATAGATTAGGCTTTCATCATCAAAAGCAGAACAGGAAAGGAAAATCACCTTTCAAAGCCATATTTGCAATCAGATTTTTGATCTGATGTAGGAGTCACGTGTTCAAAAAATTTGTGGCAAAAATGAATATATTTTCTTTTACCTAAGGTGGGTATTTCATCAACCTCATATTCCTTAGTGTTCCTTTTAACATATCTTATCAACCAGTTAAAGATGTGAACGTCACAGTGAACTGAAATGTCCACTTCTTCCCAGCGTTGGGCATCCATTGATAGATATTCGGCAAAGTACTTCATTTCAGAAATCAATAAATCCCGTGGGCAAACAAAATCTTCCTTCAGATTTTTTGCTTCATCACACACATGGATCACCATATTTGGCCTTTATTTAAAAGGGAAAAATCATAGGGAGGAATATTATTTTCATTTTCTGGAATATTAGAATAATTTGTGAACATTATTGTTCAATGTTAAATTTAGATACAATTTTACTGTTAAGGAAATGTATTTTCTTAGATGTATGCATTAATTGTTTGTATAATACTTTCATGAGACAAAAACATGGATTTTTAAGTTATAATGATATTTTAATGTATGAAAAAAGTTAAGGAACACTAAAGTAGGAAAAGGATGATTTCCTTTGAAAACTAAAAAACTAAAACTAAAACTAATTGAAAACTAAAATATAATTGGCTTAGTAGACCAGTGAGCTGGGTAAACATGCATTTAAAGCACACTGTAGCTATGTTTGGTAAGAAGCAATAAAAGAATCCCCCATAATTATGGAGATATGTAAAATACATCATTACTGGGAAAAAGACCAGTAGAGCTTCTTTCTATTTCTTCAAAGTAAAATTAAACAAAGTGAAACATTTATGAACATGCTTAATTTGCTTATGTTCTTTTTTTAAATTGTTTTTTATTTAACATAAAAATTCAATTTCAAACAAACAGTGTGTTGTCTGGGTACAATTATTTTTAGGAAATCATAATCAAAATGTTTACAATAGTATTCATCACAATAATATTAATTCTATAATATTATTTTACTCGTCAACTTTCAAATCTCCTTTATAACATTAGTCCTTTTTATATCCCCATATTTCTAACTTCTGTTTTTATTATCTAAATTTTCTAAATTTGCTTATGTTCTGTGTGCCTCAAGACACAGCAGATAATGCACGCAGACCTGTTATTCACATACAAATATTTTGCCCAAACAGAAATATATAAACACAGTTGCATTCAATACTAGTAGTGCACTGAAATGCTCTTTAAGAACTAGCAAGGATCTGCTAGAAGCAAAACTTAAACAGCATTTGGAAAAGTCAGGCAGGATGGCCATGCTTGGGTCCTATTGTCTGGGATTCAAGGAATGCCAGTTGGTGAGGCCAAGAAGGTGATTTTATTTCTGTCATAACCCCTGATTTTTGTTACATTTTCCCTCCCTCTAAAGATCAGGACGGCCCTAACTCTGCTGGCTTTTCCTTAAAGGTCCTTAAAAATGCAGCTCCATGTCCAAGCCAGGACCTCAAGTATACGCAGGGACCTGATTTTTGGTTATTTTAGTAATTATGTTTGATTTATTCTTGGCTGCTATGTATTTTAATTCTTGTATTATTGTCATTGTTTTTATTTTCTTTTTAATTTTATTGCCCACAATTACGGTACTCATTGAAATGGGCGGCCACACTAACTAACTAACTAACTAAATAAATAAAATAGAACCAGGTGTGTAGCCTGGATTTTCATTTTCTCTACTACTGGACACATTTTTTATGCTATCTATTCATTTCCTTCAAAAATTCAAGACGAAATACATAGTTCTTCTTCTTTCCCATTTTATTCTTATCACAGTCCAGTAATATTAATTATGCCAAAAATATTGTTTGTCTCAAACCCATCCATGGAGCTTTATTGCTGAGTGAGAATTTGAATCTACGTTCGCACAATTCTAATCCAATAGGGTTAACAACTAGCTTAATCTCTATTAGATTCCATTGAAGACTGTCTCTAAAGACAAAAAGCACAAGAAATGGCTGCTTTTAGTCCTTAATTAATTACAAACATGTTTTTAAAAAATTACATCTTGCTTATCTATGATTTTTAAAGAAATTCCTATATACAGAATTTTATTTATTTATACTGAGCTGTGAAAAGCAGAAAAGAAAGAAGAAAAGAAAGGTAGGAAAAAAGATACTCAAAGTCTCATCCTCTATGCAGATGAATGAAGAAGACCTGGGGAACAGTGAATGTTTGTCACACACTGGAACTTTCACTCCTAGCAAAACTCATTTGGTTAGAAGGAAAAGTTCCAAGGCTTATAAGAGCTGTTTGCTTTTTACAAACACAACGATAAGGTTTTTTTTCCCCTAGATAATTTGTCACAGAACTCCTAAATACTGCAGACCATTTTTGGATATTTCCTCTTAGATAACATCTGTACCCGAGCAAAGGGAGGCTCACTATAAATCTGTTAGCAACTACAATACATTGACTCCTTGAGAAAACTGAGTTTTGAAGAGAAAGCTTAGTGTGCAAACTTTCAAAGACTCACTGAATAAAGATGAAAGAGGAAAGCTGGTACTGATACTTTTCAAATTCGCTGTGGAATCAGGAGCAAGAGTCTTTTCGCAACTGAAACTTCCCTTATTGAAAAATGACACACAGAAATCCCATAATTCCATTTACCAAGATAATCCAGAGAAACAGTATTCCTGTCACCCTGGGCTAAATATTTATTTCTCCAACTCTATTCCCCTATAATCTAATACTGTTTTACTAAATCATAAAACACATTATAATTATGTGCTTATTAAGGCATCCAGAACTAGAATGTTTGCAAAACTGAAATTAATTGGAAAGACTACGATACTGTGATCTGTAATATTTTTAGATCTGAGCAAATTTATTTTTCACATGGAACACATATTTTGAATGGTTTTTTTTTTCCTTTAGCAAGTCAATGCTCCCCCACAAAACTCCCAATCCCTCCCTCTGAAATTCCATAAAATATAGAGAAGTATATAAGTACCCAGCAAAAATACTAAGGTTAATCTAGCTGTTTAAAATAAAACAGCCATCTTCCTACCCTTCAGTTTCATCAGCATTTTCTCCACCTTTAAGTGCAGGGCATTTTTCACTTTCTGAAGAACAATTCCTTGAGGAAGCTATACTTGACTTTCCTTAAATACAAGTGGGGAGAAAAAGCATTAGGTCATAATGTTGAGATGTGTACTTCTCATGTGTGGTAAGCAGTGTTCCATAGTCAAAGGGATGATGTGATAGTTATTTAAATTTTAAAAGAATACTTTTAATGCATTTTCAGGAAAAAAAAGTCTTTTTTAAAAAAATTAATACAACCCAAGTAGAAGAAAACTAAATGGGCAAATCTTTTTAATCTCAGAGTTTATTTGTATTTGCAAGAGAGAAGAAAAACCAGCAAAACTCTATGTACCACTATATAGTACATGTTGTCTAATATGCTTTATGGGAAAGTAAGTGCAAATGTGCTTAAACAAACATACCACTTCTGAACTATGCATAACATAATAGTCAATGTAATGTGGCAGTTATCTCTGCCCTTGTCAAATACTTCCTTCTTTGTCAATTCCTTGTTAAAATACAAATGAACATTAAAAAAAAATCCACTGGAGCGTGCCTGTGTTTTTCTTATTTAACATAGTGCTTCTAATTAAAAAAAAATGATAATACTAAATCTCTGATTATCGACAGAACAGGTAAAATAGGATTGCTGTAGATTCCCAATAAATTATGTATAAAACAAATCCCAGAAAAGAACAGCACCCAACACCAAGAGGGATAACTCTTCATCTATGTCGAGGGTGTCAAACTTGCGGCCCGCAGGCCAGATGTGTCATGGGCTGGCCACGCCCATGCCCGGTTTAGCAAAGGGAGAAAAAGTCATGATACATCACAGGACGATGAGAGTTTGACATCCCTGATCTATGTTATTTGTATCATAGATTTGTCTACATGTTAATATCCTAAATAGATATGTAATCAGTTTTTGGCTGGTAAATTCTAATTTGCAGACTCTTTCCTTCTCACTTAAATAAATCAGCAGGTTTCAGGAGGAGATAAGTGATTTTGCCACATAATTCTTATGTAGAATCTTTCTTTTCTCAGTTTTCACTGTCTCATCACAGTTGTTTATAGAACACACTTCCATTTGTCTCCTTCACACTATATATTGTTTTCACTTGCACACACTTTCACTCATTCTTCTCTCTAGTTGTGCCTTATTTTTCTAGACCTACGCATATGCTAGTTGTGTAAGTCTTCATCACCTGATATATATACCACCATATTCAATGACAGTATTTTTGAAATGGTCTCTGAGCACCTTGCATAGTGCTTAGCAACTACTGTTATCTTGAGTAGCAATGGTATCAGCTGCCTTTTCTCAGCCATCCCTGAGAACATCTGAAAGCTTGTCTGCAAACTCTAAACATTGTACTACAGGTAGTAGTCATTTAATTACCATTTGTTTAGCGACTGTTTGAAGTTGCAATGGAGTTGAAAAAATGACTTAGGACTGCTCCTTACACTTAAACCATTGCAGCATCCCTGTGGTCACGTATTCATGATCTGGATACTTGGCAACTAGTTCACATATACAACAGTTGCAGCACCCTTTAGTAGGGTGATTGCCATTTGCAACTTTCCCAGATGGCTTCCGACAGGAAGAATCAATAGGCAAGCCATTAGGATGTCACTAGTCAGTCTCAAGTGATTTCTGAGCATACAATAAAATTGGGTGTGGTTACATGATGCCTTACTTAACAACTGCACTGCTTAATGATAAATTTTCCCTACTGCAATCCTAAATCGAGGCCTTCCTGTATATTACATACCTACTGTATATGCCTTAAATTCTTGGTAGGTTCCTTGTATGGTTTATACAGCTTCCTTGGTTTATAGACTATAAATTGTTTGGCAACATTCCTGGAAGGCACCAATTTTTAAAAATGCTGATAAAGGGTTAATTATGACTTGGTTCATACAAGTTTCATAAAGCAAAATAACTTCAGCCTATAAGAAATAATTTGTATGGTTTTGACAATACATAACAGAAGTATTATATACTTTTGAGGCCTAATTGTTTTAACTACTTTTAAGGATAGTTACCCAAGAAGTCAAGTTTTATACAATTTATATACATATATACAATTTATACATATATACATATATACAATGTATGTATGTATGTATGTATGTATGTGTGTATGTATGTATGTGTATGTATGTGTGTGTGTGTATATATATATATATATATATATATATATATATATATATATATATATATATATATATATATATATATATATATATATATAAAGTTTTCCGCGGGAGAAAACCCGAATAACCAAAGACCTACATACAAACACCCACGAAAACCTCAGAAAACATATGTGTGTGTGTGTGTTTTTCTTTAAGCCAGTTTTTTCCTATGTAACCAAGATTTTTCTGCATCCCTAGTTGAGTGAAATCACATTCACTACTTTCCGGGGTTTTTTTCCTTCTTTTCATTCTGGCAGCCAGCAGGTTTTGTGCTGCCCAATGGGAGACTTATATAGCTATTTCTGGCTAAATTAGCCACCATCAGTAAGCCACACCCACATCTCATGTATCCTCTCTGTAAAGGTACAATATCTATTTTCTTACTTTTCGTAGGTTTTATGTGTGTTTTTCTTTAAGCCAGGTTTTTCATACATAACCAAGATTTTTCTGCAACCCTAGTTGAGTGAAATCACATTCACTACTTTCTGGGGTTTTTTCTTCTTTTCATTCTGGCAGCCAGCAGGCTTTGTGCTGCCCAATGGGAGACTTATATAGCTATTTCTGGCTCATTAGCCATCATCAGTATATTGATATATAGATTGACAAAAGCAATCATATCAACAGGAGAAAAATAACATGCATAATTCTATAAACACAACAGCAGAAGTGATTAAAGCCTACCATTTAAAGAAATTGGATCATTTTCACTAGAGGGTTCTTGTAACTCATCCTGAGTATCAAGAAGAGATGATTTAATATAACCAGCTAGTGTTTCCACAGGTTTCGCACCACTGGCCATTAGTGGATTGAACTGGTTATCCACTGGAGAACTTCCATTGCTTTTCAGCTCATCAAACCTTTTTGCACACTGTCAAAATATAGTAGAGAAAAGTATATTTAGTTAGTCATCTTACCTTGCCTAGGTTGCTGACAGCTGACCAATAATTAATAACATAATAGAAATCCCCCTGAACCTGGCCAAGATCCATACTGTTTTGTTTCTCACAGCCAGATGCTTCTGAGATAATCTCAGGCAAGAAATGGAGACTAATCCTTCTCGTTATTGTTTTGCTCTACTTAATATTTAGAACACTGTTTTCCAACCTTTTGACATGCCTGGGTCACAATGAGTCAAGAGAAATTGTCTTGGATGGCATAAAAATATATATAATATGTCTATAAATAACAAACTTCCTTCAAAAAAATATTTTTACTATCTGCATGTGGCCCATGGACCACAGATTGGACACGGCCGATTTAAAGATACTCAACTTAGATATAACAAAGTTTTCAAGGGGAAAAAAAACCAGTTCATAAATGTTTTTCCATGAATTTATTCAATCCTCTTTTAAATATATGTAAATTAGTGTGTTTCATCTTGTGGCAAATAATTTTATAGGTTAAGTATCCTAAGGCAAAAAAAAAGTTACCTTTTTTTTCCTGGTCCAATTTTCCTTTCAATAAACTTTTATTAGATAATTCCTGATCTTAATATTCTGAGAGAGGAAGAAAATTTACTCCCTATATGTGCTTTGTATGCAATTTATGATTTTATATACTCGATTATCAATTTTTTAAATTAATTTTTATAAAATAAGTTTTTGGCAAAGTAAAAACAACAGAAATTTAAAGGAAAAAAGGAAAAGGAAGTAAAAGAAAAGTGAAGAATAGATAGAAATTTTTAAAAAAAGAGAAAAAAGGAAAAAAGATGTACCTTCCAATGTTCTTTACAGCAGTTATAATGCGTGTGTACTGTATTCTCTCTTTACACCAGAGGCCCCCAACCTTTTGGGCATTTGGGACTGATTCTGTGGGGAGAGAGTTTTCCATGGACCTGAGGGGGTGGGGGTTCATGTGCTACCTGCATTCTGCGGATGGGGCTTTGCTTGCTTGCGTGGACCCATTCCTGGCCGCCATGGTCCAGTGCCGGTCCACGGACTGAGGGTTGGGGATTCCTGCTTTACATGCCTCCCTTCTTTCTATAGTCTACCCTTTTTAATCATCAAGTCCATAAATTATGCACTTTTTCAACTGCCTGTATTTTAAGCTAAAAGCCCAAATAATTCAGAGAGTTTCTCCTAAAAAAAGATGTTTAAGCCCTCTGATCATTTTACTTGCCTTCTTCTGAAATTTTTCCTGTTTACAATATGGATAGTTTTGTTTCATAAGGAACCTTTGTAGGGAATTTGCATTTTTCATAGCTGCTGCATATTGAATCAAGATCACCGAACTACCCGTTAAGGCCATAAATTCTTTTTCCTGAGTGGTTGCAGACAGCTTAGGTTCCATCAGTGTATACATGCACTTGGGCCGAGGGGTTACCCCAAATTCAATTTGTCATTTGCTTGACCATTTATCCATTTTAAAGACTTCCTTCTGGAGTTCTTCCCAATCACTTTTGTTTTTGATCACCCAGAATAGATTGGTTTTGTATCACCCGCAAACTTAGCCAGCTCACTGTTTTTCCTTAAATCAAGACCATTTATGTATAAATTGAAAAGCTCCCATAACAACAAAGATCCTCGAGGGTCTTCATTTCATACTTTCCTCTACTAATATTCGTACGGGGTTTTTTTTGGTTTTTTTGCTTAGCAAGTTAGAATCCATAACAGGATAGTATCTGATATTTCATTCCTATTAAGTTTACTCAAAAGTATTTCATACGGAATTTGATCAAAAGCTTCTTGAAAATCAGCTATTAAATACCAACAGGGTCATCTCCTTCCAGATGACTTTTTGTGTTCTCCAAAATCCCCAGTAGCCAAAAGTGTGATCTACCAACAGTAGTCAGAATTCAGTCTGGGTATTGTTCTGGACGGCAGAGTGACTAGAACTTGATTGCTGGATTGGATGGAGTTAGAGGTTTGTCTTCAGGGAGCTACTGAGTGCCTGGGAGTAGGTACCTGAGGTAGGATTGGAGTGCTGCTTTCATGTCCTGGCTTCAGCGAAGGGAGTAAATTGCCCATACAAAAGACAGGCAAAATGTGGGCATGTTCAGGTGCTGGTGGAAAAACACACACTGTGGAAAGAGCTTGGTAAAACAACTGCAGTGGGGGGAGTAGGAAAGGCTTTGCTTAATTCTTCAAACAGAAATTCTTCTGAAGGAAATGTGTGAATGACCTACTTAGCATACAACTGATCTTTCAGTTGTATTCATAAACCATAACAGAAATTTGAAAAACTACATTTAAACAGTTTTGTATTATAGTTTATTACGACTGAAATCACCATGATTAGGATATAATAATTTGTTAAATCAGGAAAATATATGAACTGTGATTAAGATAATAACAAGTATACAGAATATGCTAAGGCAGCAAAACTAACATGAAACATTGTTCTAGAGCAGAGGTGTCAAACTGGCGGCCCATGAGCCAGATGCGTCACGCATGGGCCATGCCCACCCCAACTCCATGAAGGAAAAAAACCGCCTAATACGTCACGTGACAGCAACATGACAGGATGGGTTTGACACCATGTTCTAAAGCATCACACTTTGCCAACAATTCAAAGTATAAATTCTGAAAATACATTCAAGTTAAGTAACCTCTAGTATCACAACAGTTAACATAACATTCTGACAACTTGTCCAAAAGCTTGAACATACATAAAAGTAGTCCTCCATATATAACCATAATTGAGCCTACAGTTACAGTTGTAAGCTATTGCAGTTGTAAATCAAGGCATCAGGTGATGTGAATTTTATGATATTTTTTGTGGTGGTAATTAGGCGAATGCTATGATCATTAAGTAAATCTATTTTTCCCAATGGGTGTTTTTTTGCAGTAAACTGGTAAGTGCTGAAAACTAGGGAAAAAATATTCACAATTCATGGTCACATGAACACAGGATGCTGCAAATACCTATAAAGGTGAACCAATTTCCAAGTGCCCAAAATGTGATCACATGATTGTGGAATATATGATGGTAACTGTAACTCTGAAAATGGTTGTAAATAGCTCTGGGGAGGTGTGTTATAACTTCAAAAGATTGTTATACAATTGGTCATAAATCAAGGACTACTTGTAACATAGAGAGGATTTCCATTCCATCATAATCTAGTCAGATACGTGACAACTTACAAATAAGATAAAACACAAAACATCAAAAATAGCAACAAAATATAACCCCAAAACACAAAACATACAACCCATCTATTGTAAGAAAGTTGGCACTATAGAATGATCAAGGTGGACACTTAGATTGAAGATACAGCCAATAAATACCTAAAATCTGAACATATAGATACTTTATTCTGTAAAGTAAAGTAAAACATACTTTACTTTCAGTAATGGAAGATACTCATTGGTTCCTTTATTTTAGTTGCTCAAAGTCACTGGGAGTCAGATGGTGTTTCAATTTAATTAAAAATAATTGCAATTGCAATAATCTTATATAGTATTGAGAAGCTTCTGAAAATGATAGTTTACAACATAATTAATTAATTAATTAATTAATATTAAGAAGCACATGTGTGGGGTGTGTTGAATCATGGGTGTAGGCACGCATGCGCGCAATCCCCCCGCTTTTGGCACGCAACAGCAAAAAGTCCATCACTGGACTAGGCTAACACTGGACATAGTATTAAGCCATGATGGCATAATAGTTGATCTCATCCTTAACTTTAAGCCATAAACTATGTTTTAAAAATAACAATAGTTAGATACATTTCAGATTAAACCACCAACTAATAAAACACATTATAGCAAAAAATGATTTTGAGCTCAACCATATTATAGGAATAGGATATCAAGGAAAAATAGGCCCTTCTGCAAATTTTTCCTTAGCACAGTAAAATTGAATAGGAATACCTGATAAGAGAAACAGAAAAATAAACCTCTACCTATCATTTTGCTTTTCACAGCATTTATGTCCAAGGGAGGGTGTGTCATATATGTGCATAGGAGAAGTATTTGTGTACAAGTGTATATGTCTCATTGTCAAAACTTTTAACTGGGTAAAACAATGCATCATAGGACAACAGTTTTGAACTAAGGTATCTTAAATTGGCTAACTGACAGAATGTGTCCAAAATATGGGACCTATGATCCTGGGGGAATGAAATTTGGGGAGGTTATGGCTGCTTTAGTGCTACTGGTTGCTGCAGCATTGCTGACTGTTGCTATAGTCATGTGGTCTTCTTTTTCAACATTCAGTGACAGTTTCCCAAACAATCTTGAAATCCCTTGTTCCCTTTCCCCACCCAACAGTAGGCACTTCCCTGCCTGCTAGGAAGGAAGGAAGGAAGGAAGGAAGGGAGAGGATTTTTAATGCTCTTTGCCAGTTTCCTATATAGAAACTCACGGGAGGTCAGCAGGAAATCAGAAGTTCCTCCTGTTCCCACTGTTTCTCCCTCACTCGTAGTTATCGTTTTATATTTATATATATTTGAATGAAGTTATTATTAAGGTGACAAGAGGCTTGTGTAATTTTGATTTAATATGCTACCTTTGTTTCTAATGTAAATGATTGTATACTTCTATTAGCTGAAAAAGATTTACAATATTTTATTTATTAATAAAATTTGTATAGTCACCCATCTTACAAAAATAAACTTTTGACAATATTAAACATACCCTGAACTGCAAAGAATAAATATTTTTCCTCTCGTCTTAAACTGCAGTTCCAGAAGCAGTTGTTAAAATATTGCTCTTTGGGGAATTTATGTAAAAACACTAAATTTATAACATACCTATGATATACATAATGTAGTAAGCAACATTTCCAATTTGAACTTGCTTAGAAATAATTTTTCTGTTAAAAGTTGGGAGAAGAAAAAGAAGCCTACCTCTTTGGATGAGTACCCTGGAACCAATCTTGCCACATTTTCCCAGTTGATAGGTTGAGGAACCCCAATTAAAGAACAAAGAATCATATCCAAAACCATTTGATTATTGTCGTGTGGAACATTATTATTTTCTATATATCCGCGGTTCATTTTTTGGCACTGGAAAACACATGAAAATTTTGGTTTGCCAAATTATATAGTAGCTATAATATAATTTGTAAGGAGAGAGCAGCTTTCTTTGGATAAAAATGCACCCAAAACTAATTGTATTGTTGGCATTAGGGTGAGCACAGGAACATCAGTGTCCATTGGTACCATCTTGGAGAGCTGAGGATTGTCCCATCACATTATTATTTCCTATTCCAACCCACCTCCCCCAATCCTGCCATATCAGGTTGGTATGTTTACTAAAGGCTACTATATGAACATAGAAAATAAAATATATACAAAATCTGATATTACTATAGCAGCAGTTTATCAGATAGTTGAATTACTGTGGAAGTAAATCGGATAACAATCCTTGAATTTTAGTAGTACACATTTTAAATCATATACCATATCTACATTACTAAAGCAGGTGCTCCGTTAGCATGTGAGTTTTAAAAAATATTCAGAAAGAGAACACTGACAATAAAAGACGTGAAACATTAATAAAATCTAAACATTTGAAAAGTTTTTGTGCGTTCAATTTTCTGACAACATTGGAGAAAATTCCGCCACATATAGGAAATGTCCTAGTATGCCCTGGGGATATGATAAACTAAGTAACTGGCAGTCAGTCAAACTTTATTTTGGTCAAAGACCAATGCAGAACAAAACAATTAACAAATTATTTAAAGAAGGAAATTATTTAAAGAAGGAAAATAGGAAGGAATGAAGTTGGGATTCACATCTGCTCTTTTTAGAATTAGCTGCAGTCATAGAGACAAACTTTCCACCCTCACTTCCTTCATGCATTCAGACATTCACTCATAGATTTACTCAAAGGCATCCAAGCCAGTGTTACAGGCTCCTGTGATAACTGAGCCACACCTTGGTATTTTCAAGGATGTGCGGAAGTACAGAAGCAACCAAACCCCATCCAGACATTACAAGCAGGCAAGAGAACTATCATTCAACTACCGGGATCACAACAACCATCATACATCCAGATGGGAGCCCTGCCTGGAACTAAAGAGTTCTACCTTGGGTTCAGCAGCAACTAGAAAAGGACCAACTATACTGAAAGAACACTTCATCCCAATGAGTGCACAGACTTTTGGGAAAAGGCATAGGTTATATGTCACTTTAGAGATTACAAGACTTTTTATGAAATGAACATTAAAAGAATAAGTATTAAACAGAGTATTAAAGACATCTTTAATGACAAATCACCTTGCAAAGTTCTAGAAAGGGGGAGTTGACTCAAAACTAAGTAAGATTTGCTACACCATGGTGTATCTTTGGAGAGCAGAGAACCTTAGAAGGGGGACCAAAAATAAAAAGCTGATACTGTAGTACAAAATATTGTCACTATTGCCACTGTAAACATCTCTAATACAAACCACCCACCCAGACCCATTATTTGACTATAACTAAAAAAACTAAGCAATTGGAGATAATCTGCCACATAATTATTTAGAGTACAGGTTTTCTTTTCTGTGTGTATTATAAGGACAGGAATTCCTCTCAATCTAATTATTGTCCTGTACTTTTGTGAAGAAATATATTCTCTCTCAAACAATTTAAGCCTTATTTGAACATTGAAATGATAAAAAATTAAACCTTGTAGTAAAATGTTTATTTAAAAAAAATTAGATTAGTGATGCTAAATATAAATGCAGAAAGCATTATATGCTGGAAAAAAAAAGTCTTTCTCGGTACAAAAGCTGAAAAAATGAAGCATCTCATATTATACATCACTATTTAGCTAGTTTACTTGGCTTACCTGCAGTTCTTGCAGTAACTACTTAGCTGTAAGAAGCATCTTTCCAATGTCTAGAATATCATTAAATTCTCATCCTTCATTTATTTCCTGACAGCCCTAATCCCCAATTGCATAAACAGATGCAAAAATTGAAATATTAGGAAGGAAGGACACAAATAGTATCAATTACCTGAAGTACGCTTCAAAAGAACCAGTATTCCTTGAAAACCAATAGGTAAATTCCTGTAAATTCAAGATATAGATAAAGCATTGCACAAACCTAAGCAACAATAGTACATGACAGAGAAGTAAATTATAACTTGAGTGGAAGCAGAACCTCAGTGTCAGTTTTATCACACATTTTCAGAAAGGAAATCACTCTGTTCAATCCTAAACTTGACCCATCATTGCTAATCACAGTCAGCATTTTTTTTATTCTCTGAATCTTCGTTCATCTCTTCATCCTCCCTTCTCAGGATATCAAATACACAAGTGCAAATATGCAATCCTCTCTCCTCAAATCCTGAGACTTCTCCCATTTTGTTAGTAAGAAGTTATGCTTTTATTCCAAGGAACACATAAACATTCGAGGCAATACAGATATTCCTCAAATATTTTCATTTTTTCAACTTTCAACCCGTGAGGATTGTAAATAATAAGAAAGCAAAGCTAAGTACCAATGGTAATAGCTTTGGATTCAATCCCAAAACATCTTGAACAGCCTTAAACACTACTGGCACTGACAAAATTACCATCAGTCAATTGCAAAAGGCAGCTGTACTTGTGATTGTACCTCTAACACTAAAAAACAATATCTACCTATCCCAGGACAAAAATGCCAAGTCTATCTAAACATCTTCGTGACCATGCGTCCAACTGTATATATATATTAAAATCTCTATAGGAATTAATTTACTGAATTCTAACAATAGCTTCATAACATTTCCTCTTTAGGAATTTTACTATTAAAAAACATTGGAAATCAAGAGACTCACAGTATTTTTAAAAAAATGAACCTTTTTAGATACACCACTTTCTAAGATACCATGCAATCAAATGCATCATGAATTAGGGAAGCTGCTGCTGGCCCATCCGAGTTATTTATACTGAATTGGGAAGCAGCAGAATTGTGCCACATTTATAGCTCCCACTCACTCACCCACCCGCGCCCTCGCCCATCCACCTGCTCTCTTAGCCCTTTGACAGTCCGCTCTGTCTCTTAATACCGCCCTTTTCTGATTAAGAGAGAGAGAGAGAAGGGAAGGGAAATATTCAGTCATTCATACCCTAATTAGCCAATCCACGCGCCTCCCTTCGCTATATCTCTCCTTCCCGGGGTCCCAACGAGCCTATAGCAAACCAGGAGAGCTAGCGCACGCGCGCTTCCTCCTTTTCGTTTTTGTCGCAGTGCAGCGGCCTTCTCTGCTCGAGCCTTTTCTCTCACGCTTTCTTCCGCCCTTCCCTTTCGCGTCTGGTCTCCTAGCAACAAGCGACAGCGCCCTGTAATTGCAGCCCAGATCATTTTTTTTTCAGTCAGGGCGTTCCCTGGGTGAATGGAAATGGAAGAGTGGAATAGGGAGGAGTGATGGGGAAGGGTTGATTGCGAAGGAGGAGAGCAGTTTAGAAAAGGGCGTAGAACATAGATTAGAGGTAGACTCCCATGCGCCCAATGGCATCTTTGCTGTATCGTCACTTGTTCCGCTAATGTAACTCAGGCCAACCTTCATTAAACATATTGCTATCAAGATGCAAGATGGATGTGGCCTTGCAGCTAGAAGTTAACCTATCTTACCTTGGTCTTTTTTAATGGGTAGTTAAAATTTACCATGCAAGTCAATGTTTGTTTTCTTCAGTTAGAAATCTTACCGAGCTAGCTATGTGGCAGCTAAGAGCAAACACAGGTCTGAAAGCATATAATCATAATTAGAAAATATATTAACCCTATTTTACCTTTATATGCTACCATCACCCAGACTTCCTTTAAAATTTCTTTTGACCAAACATTTTCCACCTGACCAACCTGCTTTTATATGGCAAGTTTGGGATTATGATTATTGAGACTTTAGTGGCAGATTTTCCAAAATTAACTTGAGATTAATTTGGTTTGAGCGAGGCATAGTTCTGGTTATGAAACTAGTGAAGAGAAACACACTCTGCATATGCTCCAATGTTTCTTGTTCCAAGTAGCAAAATGGGATAACAAGTGGGGATGCACCAATTAAGTTCCAGATGAGTGCATAGTACTAATTGTCAATAAGGTAAGATGAACCTCTCGCAAAAGTGCGGAGCAGATCTTCATCTCACAGGGCAATCTATTTGCAATTACCTTGTTTTATACTAACTACTGAGAAATAAACCTTTTTCTTATCCCTATAGCTTCATGCTAGCTTCTGCTTTGGGATCACTTTACAATGTGATGAAGTAGCTGGGAATTTATCTACTAGCTTTTCTATCACAAACAATTCTAGTGGGCTTTTATATTAAGAGTAACAGTTTTTTGAATATGAAATAATGATATACGCAAAATTAAAAACGGGGAGAAAACTCAGGCAGGCCATTAGTATTCCTGAACTATTTAACAAAGAGTTTCCCTGGAGCAGTTTTTGTGGACATGGCTGTCAAGCTGAGGGATCCCGCTTACAAATTTTAGTCAAGTAATGGAAATCAGGTCCAGTCAACTGGAAGGGAATCCATGACAAAAACGAAATTGTGAGGAGTAAGTGCTAACCTGTCATTGATTTTCTCAAAATGAAATTCATCTCATTTCAGCTAGAATAAAGCACAGAATAAAACTATTAGAATATTCTAACTTTGGTATTGAATGGGGGATAATCTTACCTAATATAATTGTGCCTGAAAAGTTTTATACACACAAACCAGATTATCCAAACAAAACTGTTTTAAGCAGTATTGGGCTGAAGAGTTTCATGACTAGTCTAGACAACAGATTTTGTGACATTTCACTGGCAACCAGGGCTGACACCTTCAGATAGCAGAACATCTTGCCTGAAGATTGTCACTAAATCCTGAAACCCAACTCTGTCCAACAGATACTGTTAGTGAAAGTCTACACCAGTATATAGAACTGTGCTTATTAATTTACAGTGAGAGGCCCAAGAAACAAATACATGTACAAATAATATTCTATATCAGTTCATTTTTAATTATAAGAAATGGTTTCCAAAGTTTTCAAGCTATTTTTATTGAGAAATATGTTCACATGAATACACAAGTGCATTAGTAAATCTGCCCTGAAATAAACCAATCTACAATGGTAGATTTAAAAAAAAAGGGGGGGGGGGAATCTTACTTATGTATGTTTGTAAGCTTTTTGCAAAGAGTAATATCCATATGGTATACAGTATTTATATATTAAATATGTGACATTTATTTCAGTTCCACATAAAATCCTTTCTCAAATCAAATATTTTGCAACTATTGGCATGAATTTAAATTTTACTAAATGTTAGATTGTTACAACATTTTAAAAACTTTTAAAATGTTAAAGATCAGTCATTAAAAAAGATCAGTAAGCTTATAGTTAGCTAGTATTGTTCAGAAAAAAACCCTTTTTGCACATTAAGTTGTTTTTATTGCACAAAAATAAAGTGCAAGCTGAAATGTAAATATTGTTTTAACAAAAGTTTTATAACATTGTTCATTTGGGCAAGTGGGGTGTGCTTAAAACTAAAAAAGTTTTAAGCGTTTTGGATACTGCCTACAAAGTTCTGAGCGTTTTGTTCATAAGGAACAATGTTCAGAATTTGAGTATTCAACAGGAAGCAACAGGAATTTAGAACAAGCATGTTGCTCTTTTTAATTCAAGGATCAGAAATTGTGACACTGGTACTGATTCCAATTATCATGCAAACTACAGTTTTATCTTTGGAATCAGCTATCCAAAACGCTTCTTTTTGAAGATATAAGTAAGTTCCACCATAAGTAAGTCAGTTATAGAGATTTAGCAATAGTGGCAGCTATTTCTGAATATATGATTAAATAACTTGCTGGTTTGTCCTTATTGGAATGGCAAAGGAGCATATATATTCTAGAACAGATCATTTCAATGAACCTGTTCTTCTCTGTCTTGAAGTGTAATTTAGAGTTAACTTTATGTATGTATTTGATTTGATTTAATTTCTATAGCTGCCCATCTCAGCAAACAACTCTGGGCCGCTCACAATTCAAAGCATATATTATAATTATTTTTTTAAAAAAATAGTTTTAAAACAATAAAACAATAAAAATCATTAAAACAATAAGAAACATTAAAATGCTTAATTTGAAGTATGTATAAAAGCAAGACATCTGTGCCTTTAACAATATAGGCAGGAGGTGGGCCCTTGGCACATGTAGCATCCCAGACTCAGGAGCATAACCAGGTTTTTAGAGCTTCACAAAAGGCTAACAGGGTTGAGCCATTCTAATCTCCGAAGAGAGGATGTTCCACAGAGCAGGGACCACTGCAAAAAAAAAAAAAAAGCTCACGTTCTAGTCTCTGGCAGCTGATTCTTTGGCTGCCAGAATCTGCAACATGCCCATTCTATTTGGTTGGATGGGTAAAGACTTAGAAAAAAGGCGATCTCTCAGGTCTTAACGTGTGAAATCTTCATATAATGTATTATTTCTTTCATTAAATGTAATATTTTTTACAGCAAATTATTAAAATGTGGCTAATCTATACAGTGGAACCTTGGTGCTCATTTTTAATTGGTTCCAGGAAATGCAATGAGTGCCAAAAATGATCACAAGACAACTAACACAAAGTTCTAGCTTGGTCATTGAATACCAAACAAATGATGAGTACTGGGACAAATTTTTTTGCATCAGATATGTTGAGTACCAAATTCAGTGAGTTTCAAAATAGTGGAGTACCAAAGTACCACTGTACCATATACATTAAAATACTTATATTATAAAAAGGGTTATGTACTGGCTTTCTAAAATTAGTGAAGGAAATCTTTTAGTTTCTATGAATGAATAAAGCTGTATTCATTATATAAATGAAAATGTTAGAAAGCAGGCAGGAATACATTCTTACGAACTAGGGAGGCAACAGAGAGACCATGACTTCAATTGATATTAGGCAAGCTCATGTCATTCATTGGCAAACTCTCCAGGTAGCCTAAGTAAACTTGCAGGTTTATGTAGAAAAACAGTCTGGACTGATATTACAATGTATCTTTGGCAGGAACCTCCATATAATATCTATGTTAAGAGTTGAAGGAAATTAATAATAAGTTACTCTTTTATAGAAGTGTTTAATGTATTAAAAAAGCTATGGTGTTCTTACTGTTGCAAACTGACCGCAAATAGTAATTAGTAGAGACAATGTGTTATGACTTGCTAAAAGCGCCCTTGGAGACAGGAACCTACGCCTTGGGCAAGACCACTATCAGTAAGAAAGGAACATCCGCTCAAGGTGAAAAGTAAAAGTAAACATGATAAAATAGTTGTTGTTAGGCAGGAAATATCAAGATGACCCTTTAAAGTGTAAAACAACTTGAAGAATGACTTAGGAGAATAAAGGGGAGTTGGGAGGGCTCCTTAGGCGTGGCATGCATTGTGTAGGAGTATAAAATGTGTAGCTTGAAAACTGCTTTTTGCGCTCTTTGAACTCAATCCATTTGGAAAGGGTCTAAGAGGCTGCGCTTGCAACCGCTTTTTATTTTTCTTCATTTTATCTCCAATAAACCTTTAATTTTGTGAACCAGACTTGTTTATGAATTGTGAGGATTAAAATATTTGGGTCTTATACCTCACAGAGTGAACAACCAGTGATCCTGAATGTCAGAATAAATGGGCTGCTGACATCTAAAAAAAGCAATAACTTTTCTTGGCTTAATGTTTTTCTGCAAAATGTTATAGTATGACTGATTTATAGTAGAATGGTTGATCCTAAAGCCAACCAATTCATTGTTAAAATATTTTCATTTTCTAAGGGAATTTATGTTTGTATAAATCAATAAAATCAAAGTGAAGTGGTTAGGGTGCTGAACTAGAAGCAGGGAGAATACTTTTAAATCCCCATCTGTCTGGGACCTGGGTAAATCATTAGAGGTTTTCCTAATCAAATTTACCTCTCACTGCACTGCATAGATATATAAATTTATGCAGTAAAACAGCAGTTGTATATAGACATACAGTAGAACCTCTGGTCACAACCATAATTTGTTCCATAACTTTGGTCGCAACCTGATTTGGTCGTGACTCAAACCTAATTTGGCCGCTGCCTTGTTTGATTGCCACCCGAGTATTGTTTGGGACCAGATTCAAAAATTTTGTGAATTTTTTGGTTGGAACCTGTTTGGTTGTGGTCAGAAGCGTTCGTGACCAGAGATTCTACTGTACATGGAAGTTCCACTAAAGAAGTAGACAGACATAAGATGGTGTCTGCTTGACAAACCATACATAGCTGTGCTGCAAAAATCCGGTATATAAGCAGCAAAAAGATACCCAAAGCTCTGTACTTGTGGTCAGCAGACTTTTGCAGCCTATACACCTAGTATCATACGCCTAGTATCAACAGAGAGAAGAAAGTGCAGAATGGTTTCAGAAATAATCAAATTGTGCATTCAGAATTTGATCTTGTCCTAACCAGATTTGAGCCCTGCACACAATTTATGCACTATTCCACTTTTAAAAATTATGAAGGACTCCAAAAGAGCTTTTGTTTGCATGGGTTATATTTATCAATATTTACCTTATTAAGTATTAAAACTGACATATTCACTGCTGCTTTTCACAATTGTTTGATGGAATTTTAATACTGTATTATTTTTCAACATACCTTAGGCTGGCAAATAGTTTTGATTTTGCAAGCAATGTAGATCCCTAGAGTATTGGGATCCTAAAACCACACTCGTCTAATAAATTACTGGAAGGCAAATTCTAAAAAATTAAGTAAACTGAAAAATAAAAAATTTAAACTGCTGGGAGCAAAGAATAAAAGACCCATTATCTTTCCCTACAATATGTCACTTTCAGATTCTTTATTAATATACTGTCTTTATATGTCATTCCAATTGCAAGTAACTTTGAATAGCTTACCCGCCAAAACACAACAATTGGATTAAAAATATAATGAACAATATATCCCCAAGGAAACTGTCAAAACAGCAATCAATGATACCTCCAAAATGGACCAGAAATTGTTTTATTCCCCAAGCTCATCTTGTAAAGCCAGGTCTTATTGGTCTTTTAAATTCTTAGCAAGATTAGGGCTACTTTAATCTCTGGGATCATGCTATTGCAAAGGAGAACAACTGAGAAGGTCTGCCACTATGGACTTAATAGTCACCCTCTGTAGGGGTCAGGATCTTATCATCTTAAATCTTCTTTTAATATAGTAACCCGCTTTGATCTAATGCCATACGTTTAACAGTGACTATGTAATTTTATTCAATATCATCATCTCAAGAATCTGTGTACATGCATACACACATTCTTAAGGGATAAATATGCTGTGGGAGAATGCATTAGAATGTGTAAAATATCATCTAAAATGATTCCATGGCCCCAATTAGCCTTATTTTACCTAAATCAGAAGATACAAATGTATATTTATCAGAATATATTTTGTGTATTACCTTTTGAGTTTCAAAAATGGTCAATTATAGCAACCAATGTAATATAAAAAGATGGGTGGAACAGAATACCAGTAGTAGCACACATTATAGTTGTAAGACTGGTTTTTATTTCAATTTGATATCCTACTTTTACTGTGAATGTAAGATTCCTAAAGAAAACAAGGCTGTACTCAAAATTCAATGGAATTTAATAGATTTCAGTTACTCCAAATGCATGATAAAATCTTCACTAAGGATTAAATCATTATAAATATTTGCATTCTGGCTCCACTAAAGCAAATATGGTTCAGAGTTATGATTCATACTAACATGCAGAGATATGCTACTTCGTTAGCATATCTACAATATAGGTAGGAATAGGTAGCCCTCAAATTTGCTGCCATAATTGGGACTGGAATTTTGGTCATTAAGCAGAGTGGTTATAGAACAAGTGATTGTATCACTTAGTGATCACAATCTCAGCCATCCTTTTGCTGTTGTTAAGCAAATTTTACTGGTCATTTGCTGAGAATCCATCCCAATCCAAGCTATTCTGGGCTTGGTCCCTCCCATCCCCAAGCCTCAGTAAGATAAGGAATTGCCTCCAACTTCCCTCCATTCATCCATCTCTGCCCTTTTGGCTGCCCTGCACTTTTTTTCCTTTTGTAGCCTGAAGCCAGCCCCATATAGGTCAAGGGTGTAGCAAAAAGGTGCACTCCCTCCCCTCTTTTACCTCATGAAGCCAGGTCCATGCAGCCCAGCAGTTAAGCCGGATATGCCTTGTCAGCAGCAGAAGCAAGAGTACAGAAGGGGGGTCGGTGGGAGGGAGATAGCTGGGTGGGAGTAGTTGCAGTGCCCTTGCATTCCAAAGTGCACAAATTCTGATCATGTGACCATAGGGATGCTGCAACAACCAAAATTTCGAACAGTGGCTGAAACACTGCCTATACTGAAGTAAATTCACATATGATGATGATGGTTGTAAATTCAACTTCCCAAACTTCCCAAGTAATAAAACCTATCAAATTCAAGACTTTTCGACTTTTTACTGAAAGTGGATAAACCTTTTTATTAGAATTCAACACATTTATAATAGTAAAATAACAGAAAAATCAAATATTTTAAACCTTGATTTGAATGTCAGTTACAATCGGGAATCTACCCTTTTTACCACCAGATGCTAGTTTCAGTAGGCAAGAAAAACTGATTTCAAGTACTAGATACATGTCAATATCTTTACTTTAATTTCCTAGCATATTTTTTGAGGAAAACGGGGGTACCAATTTATATTGCAGTGTTTCATGCAAACCTATAACCGTGTAAATAATAAAGAAATGTGTGCAAATGATTATTCAGGCGTGACCTACCTTCAGTCTAATCCTAGTTTTTCATTTTCCTGGCTTTCAGATACTAATCATATCAAATTAGAAATTCAAGTATTTTAATTAGAAATTACTGCATTGCTTCTTCACTAAATGAAAAGAATCAAAGAAAATACTCTTAAGGCCCTTAGCAAATTGACTGAACATAAATGCTGTGGTGAAAAAAATATTTCTACGTAAGGTACTCTCATTTGAGTTCTTTGTTCTGTACTGTAATTTACCTGGTACAAAACAGTTTAGAATTCTTAAAAAAAGATTTGTAGCAAAACTGCAAATAAAGTATGTGTAGAAGTTTTGATTAAAATTAAGGATGTCAATTTGTATTTTTCAATTTGGAAATCCATTTACTCTAAGAGAGAGAAAAAATGAGTGTATAATTTTGTATTGTAAGTTCAAAACGTTTTAAGTTATCAGCACTACAGAACTCCAAAGTCTATATATTTCATCTAATACATTTCACGCTGAAGTTAATTTGTCACTTATCAAGCCTTCTTCAAAATAAATTTAGATTTTTATTCTGTCTATTGCAAATGGCATGGTCTCAGTATAGTGTTTAATGTGATTTTTATGCGGAAAAGTTTTATCTTCATATTAATCTGGCTTTGTAAGCAACACCTCACACATTTTGGATACATAAGCCATGTTCAACACGCTTACTAGAGCAATTACTACAGATTTACTAAATAGAATGTAAGTGAAATGACATAGTTGGCATTTGCAAGTGAAGAAACCAACTACAGAAAAACATGTATTTATCATTTTTATCAATCACTAGGCTCAGACTGCATGTGACATGACATAATTAACACAGAGATATTGCCAATTTATACTGAGCCTGAGCCTCTGAAGTATTCTTGACAGAACATGTTTCAGTAAAAAGATAAAGAGGGAAATTGTCACATAATTTATCTGGAAGAACAAGTGGCAGCGTAGCGTTTAACGTATAACAAGTAACTTCTAATCCAAATTAAGAGGATCACATCAGGCTTCAAATGTAATGCTATAGAGCAATTTTAAAAAAACCCAGCTTTCATAATGAAGCATATAAAAAGATATCTATCAGTATATATCCTAGAACTACAATTAGATGGACTTTTTGCTTGGTTTTTTAAGCATATTACATATATTTGTTTCTATTTAGTGGAGACATTAGTTTCAATCCTGTAAGTTTTCCTATTGCTAGCTATTTCCCTGAACCAGAGATTTTCCTTATATCTCACAAAAATGTTGTACAAAAATGAAAGACAGACGGTACAGTCAAAACCTCTGAAAACAGTTTTTCTCAATATACCACAATGCTACTATATGGAGCAGATTCTTTAGACTTCAAAAGTGGCTTCAGGATAGAAGGCTATCTGAAGCCTTAGTGTTGGCTTCTTCAAATCAGAAGTTGATATTTTTACTCTATAATTACCAATGTTTGCAATCACACAATGGACCTTAGCATACTTTACCCAACTGCCTAATGTTCAATGAACCTAAGAGGGTTTACAGCCAATGATAAACTTCCCTATGACTGATGTTACCAGTATGATTAGCACATTACCTGAATACTGTCAATAACTGTGTTTTGCTGCTTACTACTGAATGGCTACCCTAAAGTACTGGTGGGTACAGTCCAATGCAGTCCAATTGCTCTGATAAATCTTCAAGCATCAAAAATCTTCCTTATTTCCACCAAGTGGAGGAGAGTTTGATCTGAGAGGGGTTTTGTTTGTTTCCACAAAAACAGACTCAAAAGCAGCCTCTTGCTCTTCCAAAACACCAGCAGTTGTGCTTTCTTGACCCAGAGAGGTATTGCTTACTGCGGATTGATGCTCTGCAATCTTCTCTATCTCTAAGGTCTTTTTCCCTTTTCTTTTACCAAGTATTCGGACATAATTAGCTGGTATGAGTCCTGTTGTTTGACCATCACGGCTAGCCAAAAGCCAGCCACGTATCTTGGGTTGTCGTTCTGGTAAGAAAAACAAAACACATACAATTACCAGGAAATTCTTATGTAATGACAGTGACCTAATTAAATGTTATTTAGAGAATTTAGGATAGTCAAATTAGAATTATATAATTTTCCTAAGCTTTTCAAATTGCAATGAAAATCTATTTGAAGAAAGATTTAGAATGTTTATCATTAGCAATAGTTAAATTAGCTAAAATTAATGTTTAAACAAAATTATGAGACAGTGAAGGTGTTTTTTTTAAAGGGACTCACATATCTCAACAACTAAATTTCTATTAGGAATAGAGGTCTTTTAGATAGTGATGGTGAACCTATGGCACATATGCCACAGGTGGCAGGCGGAGCCATATCTGTGGGCACACGAGCGTTGCCCTAGCTCAGCTCCAGCGAATGCAGGCCATCTTATTTTCGGGCTTTTGGGCCCACTGGAAGTTGGGAAACTGGCTGTTTCCGGCCTCCAGAGGGTCTCCGGAGAGGGGGAGGCCGTTTTTGCCCTCTCCAGCCTCCTAGAAAGCCTCTGGAGCCTGGGGAGGGCGAAAAACGGGCCTACCAGGCCCATCGTGTCAAAAGTGGGGGAGCGGGGGGCATTGAATTGTGGGTGTGGGCACACGTCTGTGCAAACCCCCCCCCCCGCACTCCCTTTTTGGCACGCGATGGCAAAAGATTAGCTATCTCTGCCCTAACCCATTTTAAAGGTTAGCACAGAAACTGGCAATCTGCAGAATTTTCAGTGCACTGCAACTTATAAGAATCCCTGTAACTTATACCAGTTGTCATATTTAATGCAAATTGTCACTTTTGAACATGTTTCAAGGGTAGTACAGGTAGTCCTCAACTTACAATTCACTTAGTGACCGTTCGAAGTTACAATGAGATTGAAAAAAGTGACTTGTGACTATTTTTCACATTTATGACCATTGCAGCATCCCCATGGTCACATAATCAAAATTAAGATACTTGGGAACTGATTCATATTTATGACCGTTGCTGTGGCCCAAGATCATGTGATCCTCTTCTGTGACCTTTTGACAAGTAAAGTCAATGGGAAGCTAGATTCACTTAATAACCATGCTCTTAACTTAACAACTTCAGTGATTCACTTAACAACTGGGGCAACAAAGGTTATAAAATGTTTCACTGAACAACAGAAATGTTGGGCAAATGGTTGCATTTAAAAAGTATTAATGCTGGATTGTTGCCTAAATACAACCTTGTTTCTGATTACTTGATCCCTTCTGGATAAGGAAGGCTTGGGGGATCTGTTGCAGAGTTGTTGTGAGGATTAGATAACTCAAATCAAATCAATAAAATTACACTATGTATCTGATGGTTAAAGTTGTTTACATCTACTTAGAGTTGGACTACAGTTGTGCTGGTCCTGTAGAGATGACTGGGGTTCAATCTTGTCAAGTTATCTGGGCAGAGTTTGGTTACTCATGAGCAGGTCAATAGAATCCTTGGAAGGTTAGGTTCTGCCTCCTGTGGGTAAAATCCATGCCTCTCCTGCTGGAACCTGACCTCCCAGGAGGTAGCATTAGCTGGGTACAAAGCCTCTTTGTGAGAGGTAGCTGAACCCAGCTGTACTCAATATTTTTCCCCCAATCTCCAACCTCCCCCTTTTGTCTGAAGATTTATTTAATTTATATGCCACCCATTTCACTTGATACAGTGATTGAGCAGCTTACAGTATAATAAAAGGTAAACAAATACTAAAAAATAATTAAAATTAAAATAATTGAGTAGATAAGATTGAATAGAAAAGCTAAAAGCTAAAATGATGGGTGGCCTGGTGGTGGAGATCTTCAGGATTCCCAGCACAGCATCCAATCCTGGTCCATGGCTGAAATTATGTTAAGATTCCCTGCCATACCATGATCAATGCCAATTTTGGCAATTTTCCTAAGCAACAGCTTCACACATCAGCTAAGAACTGCTCTGGTCTCAGGGCAGAAAAATTTGGGAAAAACTAGCAGTCCAGCAAATCCTCTGGTGGCTAGCTAAGACATTGATCTGGGATAAAGAGGACTGCTGGCAGCAGTTTGGGGTCTCATCTAAGTTACATACTATGGCTAGCTTCACACAACATGCTCAATCCCACCACCAAATTAAAAAAGCAGAGTTCACAGAAACATTAAATCTTTAATTACCCAACATCATTTTAACCTAATTTCACTTGTTACACAAACCAAGCTTCTTACACAAGAATAAGCCTCTTTACCTATTCTCATAGGTAAACTCTTTCATGGTTATTTGCAGGACCACATTTTTCCAACTACTGTTTCTCCCTGGCTCAACAACCTAGTGGGAGTGGGGGGGTGCACACACTGGGACCCATGCATTAAGCAGTACTATCTGGTCTTCTCTATTGCACCCTGTTCTCTGGAACATCATTCTCCTTAAAAATTGTTTGGCTCTGACCTTGCTGCCCCCCCCCCCCAATACACACTGGTTGTCATAATTTTGTAAATAGCTCTGAGGCGGTCCACTGTAACTTTGAATGGTCTCTAAGCAACTGGTTGTAAGTCAAAGACTACCTGTATAACTTCAAGCCTCCAATTAATATACTGACTGACAGTCAACTAATATTAATAGTGCAAATCCAGACACTTCTATGAACATATGTGAACAAGGACCTTCTTTATTGATAAATATTTGCAAGCAGGTGCCTCTGCATCTATGAGATCAAAAAAAAAATTTCTCCTAATTTCTCATTAACCATTCAATTGATTTACAAAATAAATATCTTTTCAGTTTTGATTTCTACACACTGCTCAGAAATTTGAGAATGCTGGATTTTTTTAAAACAAACTTATTTTACCTTTGGGTGCCAATTTTAACATTTCACCTGCATGGAAAGAAATCTCTTCTTCTGAAATAGCATTGAAGTCATATTCTGCTCTTCCAACAACATGATCATCCTCTCCACTGGCCCAGTCACTGGAAACTGTTTTACAGAACAAAGATTAAGTAGTTCAATAACCTTGCTGGTGAGTGTGCAATCCCTGAACTTAATGGGAGGCCTGATGTAAGAACAGTCTTTAGAACCAAATACAGGAAATCCACTTCAAACTTTTGCAAGCCACTCTGTAAATAGTTAAAAAGTTAGAAATGTAAAGTTTGCACAATATATGGCTAATGTTTATGGTATATAAATGAAAAGGAAACAAAACTCTGATTTTTATTTTTTCCAAAGTTGTCCAAACAAGTAATATAGAAATCTGTCTCCAAATTCCTCTGTAAAAGACTAGATGTAGATTAAATAAATAAACAGATTAAAGTTTAATATCCATGGAGTTATGCCTATGAAACTTAGTCTTTTTAATTTCTTGCAAATTGTATACAAATCCATTAAAATAGATCAGTATTTCTGATCTTGATCACCTATTTTTAAATCTTGGAAGCAGCTATATTTAAAACAATCAATTTGACTTTTGAAAAGCTTTGCAGGCAGAAAGGCAGGCAGGAAGGCAGGAAAACCACTTGAGATCTAGTTTACTCATAGTTATACACTAGATTATGCCAGTCCTAGTAATAAACTTTTAAAATTAATTGATGTTGGCCTTTCCCTGTCATTATCAGCCATTTTAGGAAATGATTTTAATCCCTCCCAGTTTTTATTTTATGCTTTATAGCTTCTCTAAAATGCTTTGTGATTCCTAAACTATGAAGTTGTAAATAATTCATTTAATAAATAACCTATTTCTGCAATTATAAAGATAATTCACATAATCATAATCATAATTTTATTTCTATACCACCCTTCTCCTGAAGGACTCAGGGAGGTGTACAGCCTATTAAAAGTACAAAGACAAACATAAATTAAAAATAATTAAAATTATTAAATAATTTAGGCTCAAATGTAAAAATATAAAACCCCCAAATTAAAACCCCAAATTTAAAACATCCATTTAAAATCATTACATTGATAGCCCAGCCTGGTGGAACAACAAGGTTTTGAGGGCACAGCGAAATACACGGAGGTCGGAGATCTTACGCATTTCTGGGGGAAGTTCATTCCAAAGGGCAGGGACTCCCACAGAGAAGGCTCTCCCCCTGGGTGTCGCCAGCCGACATAACTTGGCCGATGGCACTCTGAGGAGACCCTCTCTGTAGGAGCGGACTGTCCAGTGGGAGGCTACTGGTGGCAGAAGTCGATCTCGAAGATACCCAGGTCCAATGCCATGGAGCGCTTTAAAGGTGGTAACCAACACTCTGAATCGCACCCGGAAGACCACTGGGAGCCAGTGCAGCTCGCGCAGGAGGGGTGTTACATAGGCACAACGGGTTGCGCCCATAACCACCCGCGCAACCGCATTCTGGACCAGTTAGAGCTTCCGGGTGCTCTTCAAGGGGAGCCCCATGTAGAGAGCATTACAGTAGTCCAGTCGGGAGGTGACAAGGACGTGAATGATCGTATGCAAGGCATCACGATCCAGAAAGGGTTGCAACTGGCGGATCAGGCAAACCTGATAAAAAGCTCCCCTGGCCACGGCCGTCATATGCTCTTCTAAAGACAGCCCAGATTGCGAGCCCTCTCGGGGGGGGGGGCAAGGATTCACCCCCAATAGTCAACGATGGCACCAGCTGACTATATCGTGACACCGGAAGCCACAGCCACTCAGTCTTGGAAGGGTTGAGTCCGAGCCTATTTCTCCCCATCCAGACCCGCATGGCCTCCAGGCAACGAGAAATCACATCAAGGGCATCATTGGGGTGGTCTGGGGTGGAGATGTAAAGCTGAATATCATCAGCGTACTGATGGACACTCACTCCAAAACCATGGATAATCTCACCTAGCGGTTTCACATAAATGTTGAACAGAAGGGATGAGAGGACCGATCCTTGCGGCACTCCTCATGTGAGGCCTCCCGAAGTCGACCTCTGCCCCCCTGCCAATACAAACTGCAAGCGGCCGGAGAGGAAGAAAGAGAACCAACGCAGAACGGTGCCCCCTATTCCTAACCCCCTCAATTGCTGCAGCATGATACCATGGTCAATGGTATCAAAAGCCGCTGACAGATCTAACAGGATCAGGACCGAGGAGCAACCCCTGTCCCGAGCCCTCCAGAGATCATCCCCAACGCGACCAATGCCGTTTCTGTGCTGTATCTCTGCCTGAAGCCCGACTGGCACGGGTCCAGATAGATAGCTTCATCCAGGTGCCGGGGAAGTTGTCGTGCCACCACATTCTCAACCAGCTTTGCTACAAAATGAAGGTTGGAGACCGGACGATAATTAGCTAATTCAGCCTAGGAAAGGCTTCTTGAGGAGGGGCCTCACCACCGCCTCTTTCAAGGCAGCGGGAAAGGCACCCTCAGAGAAGCATTTATTTATTTATTTATTTATTTATTTATTTATTTATTTATTTATTTATTTATTTATTTATTTATTTATTTAATTTATTTATTATTTATTTATTTATTTATTTATTTATTTATTTATTTATTTATTTATTTATTTATTTATTTATTTATTAATTAATTAATTAATTAAATTTCTATACCACCCTTCTCCTTCCGGACTCAGGGCGGTGAACAGCCAATTTAAAACCAATACAAATACAAAAAAGTTAAAACGTACTAAAACCAATATATATTGGTTTATAATCCCCTGGAGCCAGCCTCGTGTAACCTCCTGGGAGGCCAGTACCTACCAGGAGGGACACGGGTCCAATAAACATGTGGCGGCACTAATCTTACCCAGAACCCTGTCCACATCCTCGGGAACCACAGGATCAAACTCCTCCCAGATAATGTTCTCAAGACTTGCCCTTGTCTCCTCCCCTGGACTCACCGAATCGGAGTCCAAGCCTTCCTGAATCCGAGCAACTTTATCATGCAGGAATTGCACAAAATCCTCAGCTGAACCCTGCAAGGGATCTTCCCGCACTCCCCCCCCCCCCCGAAGAAGGGAGTGGGTCACCCTAAACAGAGCAGCTGGGCGATTCTCTGCAGATGCGATAAGAGTGGAAAAATAGCTAGATTTTGCCACTTTTATCGCCACTAGGTAGGTCTTGATATAAGACCTCACCAGTGTTCGGTTGGAATCGGATTGTCTAGTTCTCCAGATGCTCTCTAGACATCATGATTCTAACAACTATTCATAGATGCATGCATTGGTTCCTACACATGTAGACCTTGATTTAAAACCATAACTGAGTGCAAAATTGATGTTGCTAAGTGAGATATTTGTTAAGTCAGTTTTGCCCCATTTTACAACTTCTCTTGCCATAGTTGTTAAATGAATCATTGCAGTTGTTAATAGCCAGGTTGTTAAATGAATCTCGCTTTCCCATTGACTTTGCTTGTCACGCCATAAAGGGGATCACATGACTCTGGGACATTGCAACTGTCATAAATATGAGTCAGCTGCCAAGCATTTAAACATGACCATGTTAATGCTGCAACAATCATAAGTGTGGAAAATGGTCATAAGTCACTTTTTTTAGTGCCATTATAACTTTGAACAATCACTAAGTGAACTGTTGTAAGTCGAGGACTACATGTGTGTTTATGTGTATGTATATACAGTGGGGCAAAAAAGTATTTAGTCAGCCACCAATTGTGCAAGTTCTCCCACTTAAAAAGATGAGAGAGGCCTGTAATTGACATCATAGGTAGACCTCAACTATGAGACACAAAATGAGAAAACAAATCCAGACAATCACATTGTCTGATTTGGAAAGAATTTATTTGCAAATTATGGTGGAAAATAAGTATCAAAAATATCAAAAGTTCATCTCAATACTTCGTTATATATCCTTTGTTGGCAATGATAGAAGTCAAACGTTTTCTGAAAGTCTTCACAAGGTTGGCACAGACTGTTGCTGGTATGTTGGCCCATTCCTCCATGCAGATCTCCTCTAGAGCAGTGATATTTTGGGGCTGTCGCTGGGCAACACGGACTTTCAACTCCCTCCAAAGGTTTTCTATGGGGTTGAGATCTGGAGACTGGCTAGGCCACTCCAGGACCTTGAAATGCTTCTTACGAAGCCACTCCTTCATTGCCCGGGCGGTGTATTTGGGATCACTGTCATGCTGAAAGACCCACCCACGTTTCATCTTCAATGCCCTTGCCGATGGAAGGAGATCTGCACTCAAAATCTCACGATACATGGCCCCATTCATTCTTTCCTGTACACGGATCAGTCGTCCTGGGCCCTTTGCAGAGAAACAACCCCAAAGCATGATGTTGCCATCCCCATGCTTCATAGTAGGTATGGTGTTCTTGGATGCAACTCAGCATTCTCTTTCCTTCAAACACGACGAGTTGTGTTTCTACCAAACAGTTCTACTTTGGTTTCATCTGACCATCTGACCTTCTCCTAATCCTCTTCTGGATCATCCAAATGCTCTCTAGCAAACTTCAGTCGGGCCCGGACATGTACTGGCTTAAGCAGGGGGACACATCTAGTACTGCAGGATCTGAGTTCCTGGCGGCATAGTGTGTACTGATGGTAGCCTTTGTTACGTTGGTCCCAGCTCTCTGCAGGTCATTCACTAGGTCCCCCCATGTGGTTCTGGGATTTTTGTTCACCGTTCTTGTGATCATTTTGACCCCACGGGGTGAGATCTTGTGTGGAGCCCCAGATCGAGGGAGATTATCAGTGATCTTGTATGTCTTCCGTTTTCTAATTATTGCTCCCACAGTTGATTTCTTCACACCAAGCTGCTTGCCTATTGCAGATTCAGTCTTCCCAGCCTGGTCTATGAGAGCCAGAAATCTTGCTTGTTTGTAGGTGACCAAATACTTATTTTCCACCATAATTTGCAAATAAATTCTTTCCAAATCAGACAATACGATTGTCTGGATTTGTTTTCTCATTTTGTCTCTCATAGTTGAGGTCTACCTATGATGTCAATTACAGGCCTCTCTCATCTTTTTAAGTGGGAGAACTTGCACAATTGGTGGCCGACTAAATACTTTTTTGCCCCACTGTACAAGAATATTAAAAATTCTGTGTGTATATCTACACACACACACATACATACATACAGAGAGAGAATTTTTAATTAATTATTGTTGCATCCTTAAAAACATTTCTAACTTTTAAAACTTTTAATTCTAAAATTTTAACTAACATTTTAATTTTTTAAATTGTAAATGTTAAATTAAAATGAGTCTCTTTTTGAGGGAGATGAGTGGTTAAGATATATATAGATATAGATATAGATATAGATATGTAGGTCTTTGGTTATTCGGGTGTTCTCCCGCGTAGAATTGGATGTGTCTTGGCAACGTTTTGACGAAGTCTCATTCGTCATCTTCAGGCTGGTGTTCTCGGCTTCGTGCTTCCAGGAGCAAATTGCACGAAGCTGAGAACACCAGCCTGAAGATGACGAACGAGACTTCATCGAAACGTTGCCAAGACCAGAGTCCCTCTTTGAGGGAGATGAGTGATTTAGCAATGTAAGATGTAAATAAACAAAATTAAAACAAAACAAACATACTTGCCATATTTGTCATTAAAGGCTGTCTGATTCAGTTTTCTAATTTAAACAAGATGTGAAGCAGTTTGCAAACCTTACTCATTCTTAATATCCCACAGCTGAAATATTAGAGGACAAAATTTAATGCTTCTATTTCAAATCTCAGAGATATCTTCTTTACCTGTTTCATCATCACTGTAGGTGGATAGTAGCTTCCATATAAGGTAGGGACCGCCTAAAACCACAGCAAAGAATAGGAAAATGGGCCAGGATTTTGCAGAGTTAGCTGCCTTATCTTCCGGACCTATGCAGGCCACAGTTCCTTTGCTTTCTGCCCACAAATCATCATTCTCTGAGCTCCTTCTCATACCCAGTAACCTCTGCAGCCATCTGTAGAAATACCTTATAGTTCTGACTAATGCAAAGGCTGAAAACACCTTGGTAAAATGTATTTTGAGCCTGGAAAAGTGATTTGCAACATCCAATACAGCTCGAAAACTGTTGTAGACAGCTGAAAATGTAGCATCCATCATCATGCTGACAGAGGCAAAGGCATGAACTATGCTTTCAATGGACTGAAACGCACCCCGGCTGCTTTCCTCAGCTTGCTGAACAAATCGACTGGTAGGAATATCATCCATTCGAAAACGACTGTAGCCCAAGCCACCATATCCATAATTATATGGGCTGTAACTTCCATAAAAAGAATTCCCATATGTGCCATAACCTGCAGAAAAAGAGCTGCCGTATGCAGGTCTGAAGGTATTCAGAGCAGTGCTCCCAGTCTGTTGTGAAGGCCTTGGCAGAATAGGAGGCGGAATACGAGTGAGCGTGGGCTGTCCAGGTCTAGTCACTTGACTTATTCCTACATCAGCAGATCTAAAATTCAGAAGTCTTCTGTTAATATATAGGATAATTCTTAAAAGTAAACATAATTCATATCCACTCTGTGTATGTTTACAAATTCATGCTAACTATGCCTTATGTACCATTTTTAATTGCTCCTACCCAGTCAGACAAATATTGACTCAGACTTTTCCAATATAAATTCTAAATTCTTTCTTCTAACAGGAAAGTGTGAAGGAGTAAGACTGAAACTTGACACTGACATAAACATGGTCACGAATGAGTGTAAAACCCCAGGACAAGATTAAATGCATCCTAGAATACTGAAAAAACTAGCAAAAGCTCTGACAGAATACTTATGTATTAGCTTTGTGAAAACCTGGAGAATTAGTGAATCACTAGATGAGCGGAGAGCAACCATCCCTATATTTGTAAAGGAGAAAAAGGAAGATTCAACTAATTACAAATTAGTCCATCTGATATTTGGTAAGATTCTAAAGCAAACCATAAAGAGATAAATTTTGAAAACAATGCAGCAATTACCACAAGTTAGCATTGGTTTGTCAAGAACAAATTTCACTTCATTCTTTCGATCAGTTAATCTTCTTAAGAGATTGTGGAAATGCTATATGAATAATATACCTTTACTTTAAAAAAATACTAAGTAACATAGGTCATGTTACTGTGCAGGCTAGTTAAATGTGGGCTGAATGGCATTATAGTAGATACATTTTTGACTTAGGAATTATACTCCGAGAATGACTCATCAGAGAATAGTTTGGCATCAAGTTGGGAGAGAGGTATCAAATTAGGTACTATAAATGCTCAGCCCTAGATTTTCCAATTTTCAAATTTTTCATTCCTGATTTATAAAAGTTTTATTTATTATTAAATTTATATTATACATTATGTTATATATTCTTAAGTTGGGGATCTTCAAATTGTGTGGGAAGACCAATTCCTTAAAAGATACAAATCCAAAAGATTGTTAAGTTGGAGAAATAGGCTAAAATTAACAGAACAACAGTAGGAGTGCTGCCTGCTATTAAATATTCTTGCAAATCCTGGATTTTGGGGACAGCAGGTCTGGCTGTGTTGTCTCATTTTGGATATAATGGGCACTAAAGCCTGGCTGACTCTCTTTAAGACATTTCTGTTGTTCTCTCTCTCAGTAGTCTTCCCTGGTATTTGCAAAGAAACTTGCCATTAATTAAGGATATTATCATTAATCATTAATTCAATGGTTGTCCCTTTCCTATTTCTTTTCACAGGGAAAAGATGCAAGGCAATCTTTAGGTGGACTGACATAATCAATCATGACTGCTGTTAGGAGGCAATGTGGGATAAACTATGTTTGTTTCTCCCTCATGTACTCTCTCCACTAGGAGAGAGAGCGGAAAAAAGAATGCACAGGTTGTATTTTTGTTCCATTAAGATTAATTCACTGAAAGTGATGCTTGTAGGAATTCATTTTCTTTAAGTTCACCTTAAGGAGAACTTCCCTTGCTTCCACTGGTGTACAGAATATTGGAGAAGAGAAGAATACCCTTTAGTCACAAGTGTTTCTTTCTACTACTCCTCTATCTGGCTTTTACTCTCACATGAGGCATAAGAAACAATAAAAACAAATTAAAGGTAAGGAAGAATGAACATGAATTTACTTTAAAAGTAAAAAGTGGATTAAATATAAGGAAGTCATAATGTATTAATTTATATGTTTTGTTCTGGTTTCATTTACTTTTTGAAATATACCAACAGAGAACTGAAATGCCAATGTGATCTTTGGCCCAAGAAAGTTTTGCACTGCTGCTTTAAAGTATCACAAATAGATTGTTTGTTTTATTTCAGAATTAGTTCCACTGATACTTTAGTCCCAGTAATACTTTCAAGTAAATAAGAACTGGTTTTTAAAATGATTTTACGTAACAGAGATTTCAAGTGAGTAGAGTTGCAGGTTGAGATCAAAGGTTAATTGCACAACTGACTGTTTTCATTTCTACCCATATATATTACAAAATGTATCTGAAACAAAAAGGAAAACCAGGCTGGCACTTCCAAAATGTCCTAAAAACCAAAGTTATTTTTTAAAAAGAGAAAACAGCAGAAAGGAACATCTGATTGTAGCTGGACTCAAATATATGTTTAAGGCTGAGGGTATCCAAAGAGTGATCAGGTTTCTTTTGGGCAAAACATTGTATACAAATTTCAACTTAACTAAATGAGGATGCATTTGTGGGTGAACCAATTTAAATAGGTTCTATTCCTAAATATATCCTATATATATATACATGAATGAAATTAAAAATCTGAAACAATTCATTCCTTCACAGAACAGTCCCTTAGACAAGGTGCTGTCTAGTTTATGAAATGAATAAAGGAAAACTGTGCATTTATATGATTTTAGACTGCCACAATCATATGATTCTCACTTGTTTACAGTAAATAAAACATCCATTGTATAACAAAAATATTCATAATTGTCTTAAAATTGGAGCACAGTAAAGCCTAAGCTATTCAAATATGATATCCAAGTGTAACCTCTGCACAGTATCTTTACAACAAAATTCTACACACTGAGTAAATGTTAAGACTGACAAAACTTACTGTATTTTCCGGCGTATAAGACGACTTTCTAACACACAAAAATCTTCTCAAAAGTTGGGGGTCATCTTATACGCCGGGTATCGGTCTCCTGTAACCAGGCAGACCAGCCCGAAAGGCTTTGACTAGTCTTAAATGGCTCTAAGGAGCCAAGCTGAATTGCCTGCTGAGTTGCCGCTAATCAGCTGAGTTACACGCAAGCCCCCTGTAAAAGGGAAAAACTTTCCTTTTACACAACGCTGGCCATCCCAGCTGCTAATTTTTGCCTGCTAATTGATACGTAGCAAAAATCCTCCACACCTCCAGCTTGCTTACCTTAGCTGCTAGCCGCAACGCTTGCCTTGCCTTGCCTGCAATCCATTGCATCAGCAAGCAACTAAATCTCCCTGCTTGCAATCAAGCAGGCAGGGAGTTGTGGACTTCAACTCCCAGAATTACTCAGCCAGCAAAGCAAAGCTGGCTGAGGAATTCTGGGAGTTGAAGTCTACAAGTCTTAAAGTTGCCAAGGTTGGAGACCCGTTCTATTGGGTAAGTTTTTTTCCCCCCTTGGGAGCTTTAAAAAAATAGTTAATTGGGGGGTTTTTTAGTTGTTTTTTAGACCTAGCCATTTAAAGGCTAGGTCTAAGTTTTAGGCTAGGAAGTTTTAAATTTAGCTTTCATATAAAAATAAAAATAATAAAAATAAAAATAAAAATAAAAATAAAAATAAAAATAAATAAAATTTGTGCAACTTTCTGAGATGTAGTGTGTTTCTGTAGTGTTTCACTCTAACTACACAAACACACAAAATCTCACAAAGCTGTATGTGAAATTTTGTGTGTGTAAACCCACAATGTAAAAGTTGTTTTTTTGGGCTTTTTGTGGCTGTGTGAGGTTCCTGCTTATTGCAGGGGCCATTTTGGGTCTAGCACAGCTGCTTTTACATTGTAGGTGAGCCAGTTGATGTTTTTTAATTTTTATTTGGTGTGCATTGGCAGAGGGGTCGTCTTATACAGCAAGTATAGCCAAAACCCTATATTTTTACAGGAAAAGTTGGGAGTCGTCTTATATGCCCAGTCATCTTATACGCTGGAAAATACAGTAGTTGTCTCTCAAGTTAAAGTCTGGAAAGAAATGCAGCATATGCAGATATATTATGCAATCTTAATTATGTAGAGAACATCGGTAGGAAGCAGTAAGAACTACTCTACCACACCTGTTTAATGGAAAAGAAGGGAGAAGTGGGAGGAAAGCAAGTATGTCCTAATAGGTGTAAACTAGCACAGTATGCAATCAACAAGTAAGGACAATCCTACTGGAAAAACCATTTTAAATTAAAATCAAATTCATTTTCAGAGCAAAATTTAAAACACCCAGAAGCCAGAAAACTTAACTGCACAAAACTTAACCCACCAATTTAGCATTCGTTCAGATATACACTCATACAATCCAGACAAGCATGCAAAACTGACAAATTCCAAGGTGGAAACACAGAAAGAAAACAAACATTTACAACGAGGCCATATTTCTATTTAGATATGAATTCTAAATCTTTAGAAATAAACCCGAGGGAGGGGAGAAAAAAAAAGAGGAACGCCTAAATTCATGGGGAAAAACTATCTTTGCTCTGAGTTGGAGGACAATTCGTGTGAAATACAAGTAATGAAATTTGAGGGGTGGGGGGATCCTTCTGCTAGGCTTTCCGTCCTAGAAGTCGGAGTAAGACAGTTGTCCCTCTTTTGCACCCTCATCTAATTTAATAACCGAGTGAATCCAGGGCGGAGGTTTAGAGAGCAAGGGGGTCTCCAAAAATTATTTTTTTTCAACGACCACCACAACTCATAGCTTTGAACGGAAGCACCTAAGCATGCGCAGAGTGCCTTCTTTTCCCACTAAAAAACACTCCCCTCCCCCCTCTCCGTGGACGGTCCCATTTAAATAGTAACAATTAAGCTCCGTGGTAGGCCAGCTCTTTCTTCTTCTGGGCTCTTTTCCTCGCCCGCCTTGCACCCGTAGCCACCACCAAACTTACAGGCGCCGGTTCTCCCACGGCTTGGGAGGAGGCGGTTGATTGGCCGCCATCGCCGCGCAGGAGACCCTCGGTCGAGTGCTGCTGCTCCTGGTGCTTTGGAGAGAGCCGAGCTATCGAATTTTACGCCAGAACCGCGCCGGCTTCCTCAGCTCGCGCGACGAGAGGGTTCGATCGACTATTTCTGGCTGCGATGCGTGCTCCCTATTTATTCAAGTCAAAGAGAAGCGCGGAAAGGAAAACCTAGCAGCACTTCCGCAAATATTCCACGTTTTCATCGCGCCGTTGCCTGAAGTTTTCTCATTTATTTGAAAACGACATTAAGGCAGGGGTGGGCAAATGTGGCCCTTTTACAACCTGTGGACTTCAGCTCCCAGAATTGCTGAGACAGCCGAGTGGGTTGTAAAAGGGCCACATTTGCCCACCCCTGCATTAAGGCAACATTTGACAATTAACCAGTGGAACAGCTTGCCTTCCGAAATCTTGAGCGCTTCCTCACGGGAAGGTTTTTTTAAAGAAGAGACTGGACAGCCATTTGTTTGTTTCCTGCATAACAACGGCAGCTACTGACTGGATCTCCAAACTCGACATTAAATTCTGAAATGTTATTTCTGTTTTCCTTTTAGGTTTTTTTTTACTGCTTTTTTATTGTTTTTAACCTGTAAAAATGAAGTGTTTTAATACTGTGTGTGACCAGCCATACGCTAAATAAATAAATAAATAATCCTGCCAAAGCAGGGGGCTGGACTAGAAGATCTCCAAGGTCCCTTCCAGCTCAATGCAATTATCTTTCAATTCTATTTACATGGCCGTCCGATATACGTCTTTCGTAGGGCTAATAAAGCCACGTTTAATTTTACTTTTATTGGAACCCTCCACCCGGTCAGTTTAGATATTTTAGTTCTGAAACAGCATTGGGAATGTTTTGCAACGTTCAGATAAAGCGGCTGGCCTTCACACTTGCTTCTCCGTTCGGAGTATTTTCTTCCTACACCATTAAAAAAACTCAATTTTAACCACAATTTTTTTTACTTGAAAAAGGTTTTTTTTGTTTTTTTACATTGTGCATAGTTACTTTGATCATTAAGTCTTTAATTAAAAAAAATCAGAGCTGTATTCCGGGGGGGGGGGGGGGATAAAGTGTTCTCTTTCAACAACTCAAGAAATCTCCTTTCGTTCGTTCGTTCGTTCTTTGTTCTTTCCTCTAAGCCAGGGTTCTTCAACCTTGGCAACTTTAAGCCTGGAGGACTTCAACTCCCAGAATTCAGCGAAGCTGGCTGGAGAATTCTGGGAGTTGAAGTCCTCCAGGCTTAAAGTTGCCAAGGTTGGAGAACCCTGCTCTAAGCCTCCCCCCCCCCCCCCCCTTGAATCTCGGTATGCTATCACCGGCCTTCATCAAAGCATTGGAAATTCAAAGAAACGGTAAAGATCTTGCATCCTTGCACAGTTGTGCCGCGGAACAATTATTATCGAGAAAGCGTTTCCTTCCCATCCGGAAGCGAGGAGCAGCCATTGATAGGGACGTGGGGTGTGTGGCAGCTAAATAGTTCCCCCTATTCTTCCTATTGACATAGGCGAAAAGGTAAGGCGATCGTTGGCCGTATATATATAAATGTATATATTTCAGTAGCGTAGAAAAGTTAGGTAGACTACTCTGGTTCTTTGATTTCTTGCGGCAAGATAAAGGGCTAGAGCCAACAATACTTTTATTCGGAAGGAAGTCACAGTTTCTGTGCGATCATTTGCGTGCTCGCTAATGTATGCTAGCAACGCTGACTATACAGTATATATTCCAGGATCCCGGTTGAATTGCCATTAATATATCTCGCCCAATGTAGTTTATGTGACCACTAATCCCGGCCGTTCTAGAGGAGGATCGAGTTAGATAGATTTTTTTTTTCCTCTATGCCAACATCAAAGATCCTGAAAACTTTAATCTAGCCACATTATAAACACAATTGCTCTTCCAAAAGATTCTCAGCTCTTTTCTCAGTAGCATGCTGAAATCCATTCAGCCTGAGGGACCTGTTATCTGGCGCTATATTGTCAGTCACTTTATTTTGTCTGCCTGTATGGTTTTCTTAGAAAAATAGAGGCGTGTTTTATGATTACCAATAGAAGAAAATATATTACTCAGAATTGAACTATGTGGTCTCTGCATTTGGTTGTTTGAATACAGACATTTCATTATCCTCCTAGGTCAGGGGTCAGCAACCTGCAGCTCTGAAGCCGCATGTGGCTCTTTCACCTCTCTGCTGCGGCTCCCCGTCACTCAAAATATGTATCACAACAGCCAATGTGCAACACCCACTGGCACATGATTTATTGAGCTTTTCAACCCCTGGTAGGCCAACCATGGATAAATCCAAGAAAATAAAAGTTTCAGAAGAAAACATAATGTTTAATTCAACTACATATGCTAATTTTGTGGCTGCTCAAGAAATAGTCAGGCACGGGAAGGGTTTTGTGGCTCCTGGCATTTTCTTTTCTGTGGGAAATGGGTCTAAATGGCTCTTTGAGTGTTTAAGATTGCACACCACTGTCCTACGTAATATCAGTGCTAAGTCTACATGGTTTACCATTGCATTCTTCACACAATACAAAATCACAACTCTGCTGTTGTCATTACAGTGATCTTCCACTTCCAACACCTTCCTACATCATTGCTGCCTGATATAGGTACCTGCTTGTTTTTTTTTTCTGGGGAGCTAGACAGAGCTTCTTTCTTAGATGATCCTGCTAAGATTATGTACTCTTGGCATTCACTCCTAGCATTATTTGCTCACTCTTCCAGGAACACTATCACCATGCTGAAGTAGCAAGCAGGATCCAAGCTGGGAAGTAACTAAGAAACATTCTTGAAAAACAGTTGTAAATCAAACACTGAACAACACTCAAGAGGGAAGAGAAAAATATATTTTATTCATTTCAATCCTGCTTTTATAATCTGACATATAGACTGAGAATTGGAATCTGTGTGGGTATATACTATATATACTACTCTAAATTACAGAATTTCAGTTTCATTGTTAATTACTAGAGATTCAATAGATTAGATTACAAAAGTAGAAAGGCATGAGTATACGTTCCTGTTTTTAAAAAAATATCTCCAAATGTCAAAACATGGAATAAAATGTTTTTCCAAAGATAATTGTATGAAAATAGGACTGAGATAAATGCATTTGTCTTTTAACCTTTATCTTAAGATAAAGCATAGCATAATTCTTAAACTAAAGTCCTTACTACTCTTAAATTAATTTAATAAAGATTTTCTCCTGAGAGAAAAAACATTTAAGATTGCACTAATATCCAAAACCAGGAGTTTGCTTCTAACACAAAATCAATGGCTGACTTAAAAATACATTGTTGACTGGATAAGAGCTGGAGCTGCACATGTATAATTGGAAGATGCAACTGTGCATCTTCCAATTATAACTCGCATTACCCCCTAAAACTGTATGAAATATAAAAAGCATGAACATAGAAAAACTAAACAAAGTGAAAGATGAAATGAATTGACTACACACTAACATCTTAGACATCAGTAAATTGAAATGAGAGAAGAGAAATCAAGATTCAAATTTTCACTTGAGGCACAAATGATTGAGCTCAAATTACCGGTATCTGTGGTTTAGGTGTTGGCCTGGAAAACAGTAGAGTAAGTTGTAGGCTTCCCTTAGGCATGAAAGCTTGCTGGGTGACTTTGGCCAGTGACTCTCAGCCCAATTTATTTCACAGGGTTTGTTGCTGAGGAAATAGGAATATTTGAATTAGATTAATTAGCTGCCTTGAATTATATATAAAAAGGTGGGATACAATCTAATAATAGCAATATTATAAATATTTGGGTATTTTGTGCAAAAGATGTCTCTCTGTAGAAATCTATAATGTTGGGAAAGATGGAAGGAAATAGAATAGGACAATCAGCAGCAGGGTGGTTGGATTAGATTACGGTTTTGATGAGTACACCATTAGAAGACCCGAAGGGCCACCTTGAGGATAAATCATCTTGGAAGCTTTTTAGTGGTTGTTATGTATGACTAATGTAACTGTTAGTTTCACATCTTCTCTGTTAATTTGTCCTTTCTAAATGTTTGTTATCATGACTTTTTCTTAGGAACAAAGGAACCTTCCATTTATTGTCAGACCTTTAGTCAATTGAGCTTAATATAGTCTGTTCTGACAGTAGGGAGAAGGAGGAACTGTAGCACGTGCATACTATTAGTGAACTATGGTCTTCCTTGTTCCCCTTTCCATTGCGGTTATTGTAGTGATTCTGTAAATAACTTTTTCCCCTGAATACAGGCTTCATCAACATGGTTGTACTGGCAGAAAAAGACAAACCTGTTGCTCAGATGTTACTGAATTCTGGAACTTGTCCCCGCTGTATTTTCAGATTCTGTGGTGTAGGATTACAGACTTCCTACAGGCAACCTCATAAGGTTTGATTAAATTAGAATATACAATGTTAATGAGAATTATTTTCATGAAGTGTTCGGTGTTAGTCACACCTCTTTTCATAGCATCTTTCCTGAAGGTTGAAAGGAGATTTGAAGTGAACAGGATCCAAAATGTTTTCATGGTGAAGGAAGACATGAAAGCAGTACTATTTATTACGTTGTGCTAGGGATCCAAAATGGAGGAAGAAGATGAGAATTAATGCTAAAAATATCTATCTCAGAATCCAGCCAAAGAAATAACCGAACATATCATCATGAAGCCAATAGATTAATAAACGGAAAGTGATTAAAAGTCAGTAGTGTCCCATTTATGACTGACTCTTAAGAGTCCAGATCTGTGTATGAATTTGGCTATTAAGCCATCTGTTAATTTGTTTTTCTCTTCTAAATATCAGTGGCCTTTTCTATCATCTGCAGGCCTTGGACTTGTTCTTCAATGCTCTGCCCTTGATAACATTTTTTTGTTGTGGTTGTTTCAGGCACGGATTAAAAATGATGCTATTGGTAACTGCTTCATTTAACAGTTTCAGTCTTTATTCTGTTCAGCATTTCAGACATTTCATCCAGCAAATGGGAAGGGACAGCTGGAATATGTAGCTGCTTTATGCTGATTTAGATCATTGGTCTATCAAGCATAAAACCATTTTCCTTGACTGTCAGCTTTTTATCTCAGACCTAGTTTCTTCCTCAAAAGACTTTCAGAGAATTTCCTAAGAATAGATAAATCTTACTGAAGATACTGTAAGAATCTGCGCTGTTGGACTGAGTGATTGGTTACTTGAGGTCTTTCAGCCTATTTTCTTCTTGCCTCTCTTTTATTGTCACCTGTCCAAAAGTCTGCGTCCAAAATTACGATATTCTTTAATGGAGAACTAGAGTATTCATTCTTCTCAGTGTTGGTGTTATGATCCCCAACCTAATCCTATGCAGGTTTACTCAAAACAAAAACTCACTGGCTTTAAATTTACTTACAAGATCACTGATTGCCTGATATTTGTTTTGTTAAAAACTCTTGTGCAGATAAACAGAACCTGTAGTTTTCAGTCTGTGACATCCCTTTAATGATAACTTGGTTCTGTTTTCCCATGTTGAACGCAAAACCATATTGATACATTTCTATTTTTGTTTTGTTTTTTGATCAATCAGGATTTATTTCATGAGCTATGCAAGTTTCTGGAGAGCAAAGAAGATGAAAATATATTATCTTGTGAAATGGCTGATCCCCCATGTAAAAAGATCAAACTGCAAAATACTAATGGGATTAAAGATCAAAACCCAAATGGAAGCCATGAGCTAAATGACATGGACAATGATGGAAGTGATGCTCCAGCAATTGAAAACTTAAATCCAGTTGTGTGCAATATATGTTTGGGGATTCTACAGGATCTTTGTGAAATAGACTTTGTCAAAACTGTAAGTGTCAGCCTTGTGGAGCTTTATTTTCAGTTTTCCAAGGATAAAACCAAATGTAACATGCAATATTGTTGTAAACATAGCTGGTATTCATAAAGGATTTTACTGAACATTTTGTTGCTCATATTTATCTGAGAGTAAATATCATTGCTCCCAAACAAGTGGACAAAAAAATTAGGCAATTAGTTTGACTGCAATTACAGTATCTTGCATAATTCTAAGCAAGCAACCCATTTAGGAAAAATTAGAACTCAGTTGTAGCCTTTTATTTTTTTTTTTGGACTAAGTTATTCCAGGTACTTCTTCCTTCCTGATTTAGGACCTACTTGTGTTCTCTAAACTGGTAAGCACCAGGAAGCACAGCCTTCGTTGGGTAAAGTATTCTTCCAGAAGGGCAATTTTGTGGATTCTGACTGATGTGTCTCCTCCTAGCTTTCAGGCTCAGGTTCAGTGTCTGAGTCACCATTTAATAACTGTTACATGATCAGTAGTCCTCAACCAGCTGGTTTTTCTCACGCTTTTTGGTTGCTCAAGCATCTTTTGGGATAGAGAGGAATACCAAAAGAATACAACATCAACTGTTGTGGAAATGAAACTTCTTGAATTGGCAAAGATCATTATAATAAAGTATGTTGCTTTTCTTTGTAAAGAAAGCAATGCTTTCTGCAGCTTCAGAACTGCTAAACAAACATGCATTCTTTAAGGCAAACGTGCATCTAAATTGATGATTTTTTTCCATTGTTTTTTGGGTTGTGCTAAACAATATTTTGCAAGAACAATATTTGTAGTTTTCCTGCCAGGTTTGGTTAATCTGTTCAACCTCTGAATTGGTTGTGGTGAGACATTTTTGAAGTGATGTAAGTTTTTACCCCAATTATAAAGCCAAACTGGTGAAAAGCAGACAGTAGGTACCAAAAGAATCAACACATTTATTCTAAGGTAAAAATGCTATCTCTATAAACAGAATTATTTTGTAAATAATATTACTCAAACAGTTTTCTAGATTGCCCTATATGAAATAATTTGTTCTGGGGATATGGGTTGAAATATGGTAAGTAAATATTTCAAATAAATCTATATTTTTCAGGTATGCCATAAGATTAATTCTTCTGAATATCAGTTTTCCAGTTTTGTGTTTTCAGTGTCGTTCCCACCACAACTTTCAGTCAGAGAGGTGGGTATTTTGCTGATACTTTTATTTATGCTTCAGATTGGCCTTCAATGAGAAAGAAGGATGTTCTTACATATTACCTTGCTTTGCATGCTGGGAAATTCACTTTGTTAGGCAGATGTTGAACAGCATGGATTGGCAGTAGTTAGCCAAGATGGTGGATCGATGGTGGAGCAAAGTGGAAAATCACTGCTGGCAGTTGAGGTTAGGTTGATTTGAAATTTAGCATTTCATTTGGGGATGGTAGAAATACTTTGGCCAAAGGTCACCCTATATATCAGACAGACCTTGATTTTTATGAAAAGTAGAGAAAACTTGGTCAGAGTATTTTCAGCCAGTTACTGAGAAAAAAAATATCAGTGCTCTTTCTTTCTCATGCTCCCATCTCTTTTGTTTCTCTACTTTTTCCTATGTACGTATCTAAAGCATGCAGCATGCCTGCTGGTGAAAGAAGAAATGGGGTGAGTATTTTCTCCAGACAACCTAAGGACCGCAATAGCATTTAGACTTATATACCACTTTACAGTGCTTTACAGCCCTCTCTAAGTGGTTTACAGAGTCAGCATATTGCCCCCAACAATCTGGGTCCTCATTTTACCCACCTCAGAAGGATGGAAGGCTGAGTCAGCCTTGAACCTGGTGAGATTTGAACTGCCAAATTGGAGGCAGGAGAAGTAGCCTACAGTATTGCACTCTAACCACTGCACCATCGTGGCTCATATGATTTAAATGATTTAATTATGATTGAAACAGCAGAGACCTTGGTTAAGTCATGTAACAACTGATTGCTGGACCCATGATTATAGTATACTTAAGTGGTCAAAATTATGACTGGTTCTGGATATTCCGCCATAGGTCAGTGTGTTTCTACTGTCATTCTGGTAAGTGTGACAGATGTTGTCAGTCCTGTACTGTATTTTACTTATTTTTAGATCCTTGAATTATAATTGATCGTTAATAGTCACTTTAGTCTAGTGGATAAGGCACCAGGCTATATAGCAGGACGCTATGAGTTCAAATCTCCCTGTAGCCATGAAAGCCAGATGACTGACCTTGGGCCAGTCACTCTCTCTCAGCCCAACTCATCTTCCAGGATTATTGTGGGGATTATAGGAGGAAGGTGTGTTGAATATATTCACGGTCTTGTGTTATTTGTAAAAATAATAAAAGTGGGATATAAAGAAACAAACAAATGGATTACAGAAGATCTTGTTCAGATGGTAAAAATATGGGTCAGTTTATTTTTTATCCTAATTGCACATACTTCAGAAAACACTGTCTTTTTTACAATTTAGGAAACAGGGCTTGTCAATTGGAAAAGATGACTTTGTTCAGCTGAAAGAAGCTTACAAATGGCTTATCCATCCCCTGTTCTTGGAGGAGTTGGGGGTCCCTGCTGATGGAAAGGTAGCATATACATAAATCATTTACTCTGCTTTTGCAACAAATGTAAAACATAGAACACTAGTGGGATAAGCCCATATTATACATTGCCTCCATCATTTTGCACACCTAAGATTATGAAGCTGAAAATCTCCACTTTGTGTTGATTGAATTTTATTCTTTCATTAATATATTGAATATTTTTAATATCCTTAACCATTGATTTGTTTAGAATATTTCACGCTCTGGTTTCAAAGTTCAGGCAAATAATTTTCACTTCAGCAATACTTAAGTGTTTGTAAAAGAAATTTGTTTTGAAGTGTTACAATTTAATGTAACTAGATGACCTCATTAGTGATAATTCTTTTCCAAGTATCTTTTGTCCCATTATGTAACAAACATACATAATATATACATACATACACACATACTATAGTGTGGAATGCTCAGTCATGAAATTTGTGCTAATGTTACATTTATTGGTACCAGGTCAAAATTTCATTTCTCTCTGCATTTTAAATTGTTCAGCTTGGCCTACCATGCTTGCATTGCCTTTTCATATTGTTTCATTGAATTTTCTGGTTGTAAAAAATTTAAATAAAGAACAGTTGATAAATAACCCAAATAAAGAATAAATTTAGTATTAACCCACAGTATAGTTGCTTCTCTTTTTATAATGGTAGGAGGGTTCAGTGGAGATGAAAATTAAAGAACTGAAAGACTTAAAGGGACAGTTAAACCCAAACTTCTTTCATAGAGATAAGATAATTTGGGTTTGTCAGAATCAGGAACTATGATTGAAACCTGGAACCAATTCAAATTATTAAACTAACTGTAAACCATGGTTTCATATTCTGGCTATTTCATGGTTTATTGGTATATGTAAAATCATTCTGATTTTCTTTGATAAAAGGGAATGAAATGGAAGCATCCACAAGCACTAAAGTTATCCAGTGATTATTACAGGAAATTCTCAGAAATGCATCTAAGAAACATGCCTATTTCTTAATGCCAATATGAATATTGCAGCTGATCTCTTTAACATGTGCAGTTGTATGTCTGAGGACCTTGTGTGGATCACTGCCTCCTACATATGCTTTTAAGTACTTGAATCTGTTACTCACATTTTGTATTTGCTGAGCAGCAAATACAGTTCCTGTTTAATATTAATCACCTCAAATCTATTCTTGATGATAGACTTCAGGTGATTGGACAGACTGAATTCAATCTATTGAAGAAAAAAGTGATGTGGAGGAAATCTATAGCAAATAAAAACTAACTTCTATCTTTGTGATTCAGAGCCTCTTTGAAGTGAGTGTTGTATTTGCTCATCCAGAGACAGATGAAGATTGCTGTTTCCTGTAAGTATAATGTAACAAGCAATGTTTTATGAGAGCAGAGACAGGTGGTATTGGCTGAACATTCTAGATCTCCCTCCAATATTTGAGATATCTTGAGAAAGCTACTCTTTGAAATAGCTAATAGACAAGCTGTTTTGCCTGATAGTGCTGCTGCTTAGGGCTACGTGCCCTGCATAATGTCACCATGCTTGGATTGCTTTCCTTAGGATAGCAACAGAGTAAGTGGCACTCAGATATCACTTACTCTGTTTCCAATAGCTCTGCTTCTAGCCCAAGATTCGATACCAAGAGGACCATTAAAAGTGGAGTGGACAGGATAAGAATGTAACTCTACTCACTCATGCTTCTACCCTTCATCTACTAAATGTCTTCCACTTAAAAAAGAGAAAGCCTACAAGATCTGAGGAGTGAAGTGGGAAGATCAGTTTTTTTTAATCAAGAATGAAATGCAAGGACCTGAACTGGGATTTAACTAGTTCCAATTGAGTTGATTGTCTCACGCTTGTATTTTGTTTGAATATAGTCCTTTGATCTTCCAGTCAATAGAAGATAGCAATCGCAGTTAGACTTATATACCGCTTTAGTCCTAAGCGGTTTACAGAGTCAACATATTGCCCCCAACAATCTGGATCCTCATTTTACCAACCTTGGAAGGATGCAAGGGTGAGTCAGCCTTGAGCCTGGTGAAATTCAATCTGCCAAACTGCTGGCAGCCGGTGATCAGCAGAAATAGCCTGCAGTACTGCACTCTAACCACTGCGCCACGGATATTAGAATCTTCTGCTCTTTAGCTTTTTAATCTCTGGGCAAGTGTCAGCAGGAGCTCAATAACAAAACTCCTCAGATTGGCTTTAATGTTGCTGTGATATTCTGCCAAAAAAGCAGAGCCTTCCAGTTCCATGGCCAAAGGAAGACTGTCTAAGGCAGGGGTGTCAGACTCACAGCCCATGGGCCAGATGTGTTACATGCTGGCCACGCCCACCCCCATTTTATCAAAGGAGCCTAAGTGGCGTAGGAGGCTAATGCCTCCTACTAAGGCAGTAGTTAACATCCAGCTGCCTGCAATTACTGCGAGTTCAATCCTAGCCAGGCTCAAGGTCGACTCAGCCTTCCATCCTTTCTAACGTGGGTAAATTGAGGACCCAGTTTGTGGGGGCAATAAGCTGACTTTGTATAAATATACAAAAGTATGAAGGCTATTGCTTAACGCACTGTCTCCGGAGAAGGGCGGCATATAAATCAAATTTTTAAAAAAAAAAGTGGGAAAAAGTAGCAATATGTCATGTGACGACAATGTGAGTTTGACACTCCAGGACTAAGGAGCAAGAGTTGCCTGACTAGATAGAGATGGGAAAGGTGTTTTCAAAAGTATCTATCTTCTTGGCAATTGTTCTAAATAAAAATGTTTTGACACCGGTAAATATAAAACATTATACCATTGTATTCATTATTTGTTAGAAAACGTAATCACCTGTTTAAAGGTATTTGATTGATTTTTGTTGTTTTCATTCAGAGCCTCAGTGTGTCCAAGCTGCTTCAAACCAGCAAAAAATAAACAGGTAGTTAACTTTAATTTTATACAGTTACCTTTATACAGTGTCTCACGATAGACACTCTGATGCTTTCTAAATATTTTGATTTTACTGGCTGAAGTTACACAAGTTCCCATTCAAGAACATCAGGAGAATAGCGGAGTACTTACTATGGCTTCAATTTTTAAAATATATGTATCTTTAAAAACAGGCAATTGCTAGTTGCAGGTTCCTTAGTTGCCATAGTATGCTTGTTCTTGTCTTTTATCATTATTTGTTGTGTATAGTTTTTAATTTTTTTTAGCCACCCAGAATTTGAAAGATGTCCAGCCATATGAAATAAATAAGAATATGTATGAATCATGTTAACACTAATATAAAATCTGAAAGCCAGTTTGGTGTAGTGGTAAAAACCGGGAGAGAGAAGACTGGGAGAGCATGAGTTCTAGTCTCACCTTGGACATGAAACCTGCTGGTGACCTTGGGCCAGTCACTTTCTCTTAGTCCTAGGGAGGAGGCAATGGCAAAACATTTCTGAAAAACCTTGCCAAAAAAACTGCAGGGACTTATTTTGGCAGCGTTTGAAAATAAGACACAATTGAATAGAAGGAAATAAAAATAAAAATGAATAAAGTACAGGGAGGGCACATACTTCCCAGGTAAGGTTGGCACCCAAAACAGTCTTAAGTTAGAATTTGTAAAACCGAAGTCTCTACTCAAATGTAAAACTTTTCTTCTATAATAAAGCACCAAGCTGAGAACAAAATAAGGAAACAACAAACAAAAGGGATACTACTAGATAAGTTATTGAAAAATGGCTTCCTAGTAGGCTAAAATAAATCAAATAGAAAGAATAAGTTTTGCAATGTCTGATAACCTGGGTAATAGTTTACTTTTCTCTATAGTCAGTCTTCACCAGAATGGCTGTGATAAAAGCTTTGGATATGATTGATGAAGAAGACTTTCACAAGTAAGTAACTCCTGAGTTTATCTTAGAGGGGCGGGGGGATGAGGCGGGGGAGAGAGAGAGAAATTCACAACACAAAGATGGTCAAGCAGCATGTTGGCAGACACAGAAAATAGTGCTTTTATCAGCAGTCTGCTTAATTTTTTTAATTAAGCAGACTGCTAATTTAAACAGGAAAAAAGGCTAACCTTGTATTTTTTATGATAGTGATTTGTGTGATACAGCAGCAGAAAACTATTGATGTAGTGTGCCTGAAGTGAAGTGTTTGGGAAGGTCTCTCGTGTTTGCTTTGCAAACAGAATAAACAATTATGTGCTAATTAGTACTTCGGATTGGTAGATTTGCAACTAGTTAGATAGCTGCATCCAAAGGGTACTTCAACAACCTAAAAAAACCCAATCAAGTAGGCTTCCCAGAGCTCTTTCCTTGGCCCAGCACTATTCAATAACTTTATAAAAATATAAAAGATGAAATCAAAGGAATTATTATTAGATTTGCAGATGATCCCTAGTTATAAAATTGTAGATATGGAATTATCAGAGGGTCATGAACAACTAGAAAGATTTGGCAGCAGTGTTGCAAACTTTTTAAATAGCATCTTTATTTCAATATTCAGCCAACATAAAGGTAAAAAAAAACCACAGACACTATGAGATTAACAGCTCTAACATAAAAAGAGTAGGCCTAAAAATATTGAAGACTATGATGATGTGGAATAGACATGTGGATAAAAATGGTAAATAAAACCAGAATCTGTGCTGTGCTATTAAAAAAAAAAGAATAAATTACGAAATCTACAGCTACGAAAGCTGTGAATTTGGGCAACAGGAGCTATAATAGCAATTTAGGTATGTATCAAGCGTGAATCATTCAAGCTAACATCTAATATCCTGTGGATTTTGCATGCTCTATGCAGAACCTGGCAATCTTCTGCATTTGAGGGAATTGAATCAATAGGGTAATGTAAAATTGGCCCTTGTGGCTGAGTACATTGGTGTACTGATGAGTAATGTGAGAATAAAGGTACTGCAGATATCTTTGTAAAAATGATTAAGAGTGAAGGATCTGTTCAATGGGGTTGATTTCCTCATCATTGAAAGGCTACAGAAGTGCCAGGAAGGAGATCTTCCTTCCTTCCTTCCTTCCTTCCTTCCTCCCTCCCTCCCTCCCTCCCTCCCTCCCTCCCTCCCTCCCTCCCTTCCTTCCTTCCTTCCTTCCTTCTAAGAAAGATGAAGGAGACATTGCGATCAGCAATGAAGAATGAAGGACCTGCTATGTATAGTATTGTGCATCCATTATATGCGGCTGAAGAAGCCTACTGACCTGCTCATGTTCCTCTGATTATGGTAGATGAGCTCAGATTTTTTTAAAAATTAGATTTATATGCCGCCCTTCTCTGGAGACTCAGGGCGGCTTACAATGCATTAAGCAATTTTGAGTATTGTATTATCAAGGTTATTCGTTTGATCCCGGACCTCCGCGCTTTCCGAAAGGCCCTTAAGACTTATTTATTCCAACAAGCCGGCCTTGTTTGATTGATTTTAATGGGGTTTTAAATTTTTGGTACTATTAATCTCTGGGGTTTTAAATTGGGTTTTTAACGGGGTTTGATACTTTTATTTTGGAACGCTAATCGATTTAATCTAATTTTAAATCCTTTTAATATTTGTATTATATGTGTTTTAATTTGGTTGTTCACCGCCCTGAGTCCCCCTCCCGGGGAGAAGGGTGGTATATAAATTGAAATCAATCAATCAATCAATCACCGTAATTTTTCACCTGCTTCTGTTTCTTAGATATAATATTGGACTTTTAAAAATTATTTACATTATAAAATGTTTTCGAAATATTTGAAAGAAAGGTGTTCTATTTATTTTGCCCAATGTTTAATTTTTCCTTCAATTTTTCTCTAGTGAATTGCCCTTTATATCTCCCCTAATACAGGAACTATCCATCTCCTCCAAGTTCACCTAAAACTCCTTGCACAGCAGTTGACATTCAATGCAACAATGGTGCCATTTTTGTGGCTGGTGAGAATAAATGTTTTTCTTTAATAGAGGTTGATAAGGATCACCCCTTTTTAAGATTACTGGGCAAGTGTGCCCTTTGCTTAATAAGAAAAGGCCACTCAGTTGTTATTGGGACAGAAACCCATATGATTATATGAATAGTGTTGTTCTATGGGGAAGTATGATGGTACAGCCATTGAGAAATGAGTCAGTCTTTGAGAACGTGTTAAAAAAGTAATGCTTTTTTTTCAGTGACATTCATCCGCATTGAAGGAGATTGATATGCAGAATATATAAATTTGACTTTAAAATGAGAATTTGTTGTTCAAATCACGGTATATTTCTGGTTAAAATGGACTATTAGGAAGCAGAATTTATATTTGGCAGTTTTTCGTAGGCCAGGATTGTACTCACTTGACAACTAATGTCACTGGAAAAGCATCTTGGAAAATAATCGGATTAGAATAATTGGATGAACTACAAATATTTATCCAGTTGTTTTTCATCGAAGTAGGCAGAAACAACCTTAACATGTGATGTGCTGTATATTGCAATAGATCAACCAGCTGATAGATATGTTTTCAAAGCAAACTTACGTTATGGCCTTCATTGCTCATGGCTTCATGAGGAAGAAGTAGTTTAAGGAGCAATTCTGAGGGATCTTCTAATACATGCTTTATGATAGTGGCTTCCTTTTCTGTGCACTCGGCTTCTAATAAAATGCTTTTACTTGTAATATTTTTGCTGAACTAAGAGTTAATAAATATAGCACATTTTTTCTCTTCTCTGTTTCTTTTTGAAACAGGAAGATATAATAAATATTCAAGAATTCTACCTCAGACTCCCTGGATTATAGATGGAGAGAGGAAGATGGAATCATCTGTAGAAGAATTGATCTTGGAGCATCTCATGGTTGCCTTCAAAGCAGATAGTGAGTGTGCACAAGCATATGTTTATATTACTTTAAATAAGTTATGCGATATGTATGCACTGATGAAAAAATGCAGGAAAATTGTGTAGGCAAGTGACCCAGCATCTGTTTAATGTAGAGCAGGGGTGTCAAACTTGAGGGCGCATCAAGACCAAGGTGGGTGTGACTGGGATGGGTATGGCCAGCTCAATGTCACTCATGTTGGTGGTGCCTATGGTGACCCGAGCACTCTGCCAGCCAAAAAGGGCTCCCAAGCTATGTTTTTGCCTGCAACAGCCTCCTGCAACACTCTGCCAGCAAAAACAGCTCGGGAGCACTGCCCGTGGCCCTTCTGAGCTTCGTTTTTGCTGGCAGAGGCACCGCAAACCAGTCCTTTGCTGTTTCCAGGGTGGCCCCAAGGGCCAGATCTAAGCACCCTGTGGGCCAGATCCAGCCCCCAGGCCTTGAGTTTGACACCCCAAAGGTAGAGCTAAACTCTGATTTGCTTTGATCATGCCGAATAGCTTGGCTTACATACGGATTTCCAAGTTCAGTCAATGTTTCTTTCTCCTGTTTTTAAGGTTTTAATTTTTCATCCTCTGGAAGGGAAGATGTGGATGTGAGAACATTAGGCAACGGTAAGTTCAACACTTGAAAATATCCGAAATGAAGGGGTGGGGGAATCAATTGACGATCCCTTGACAACAACAACAAAAAGCCATTTCTGAGATCTTGGGAGTTAGAAGGGGCAACTTAGGCCATGGAGCCTATCCCACTGTTCAGTATAGAAATCTGGACAGCATGTCTAAAGAAATTCATTAGGAGGAAATTTCCAACTTAAGTACATTTATGTATAAAAGATCTTCATTCAAACAATATTTAAAGCTAAAGGTGAGGTAATTGAACAACAACAAAAAACTGAATGTCTGTGGAGATTCTCAGTCATCTAGGTCATGGTTGTCCCAAAGGTGCTTTTTTAAAGAGGGAACTGGATTTTTTTGTTTCAGTAAAGAAGCAGGAAGTCCAGTTGCCTCTTGAAAAAAGCACTTTACTTTGAAATAATTTACTCAAAGTTAACAAACAAATTAACAAAAGTTGCTGACCACATCTTCTGGTCCTGTAGCCGCATAATTATCTTTGTCTTGTTTGTCCAGAGCACATTGTTCCTGAAATCCTGGTCTTTGCCTAGCAAAGTTTAGTTTTGCCCTAATTTTTTTTTCTGGAAAACAAAAGCTTTTTCTTGGCACACCTCCTATGTAGATTTAATTTGTTCAATTTCTTTCTAATGGAAGTCTCATGCACTTTGCCATTGATAGCAGTAAGCAAGATAGTACCTGAAGCTCCTATGATGAAATTCTAGGGTTCTTAAAAACATTTTGTGTTCTGCTGTAGGATTGAATTTACTCGGACAGCCTGGCCTGGACAAATAGTCAGTTGTGCGAAATATTTTCCACTTGTAGATGATCTTCTGGACAGTGGAATTATTGATGTCCCTTTGGTTGGTAATCCTTTGAAATCCGTTCCCAGCCTCTAGGCATCTATAATCTTTTTGAAGGCTTTGAGGTGTTCTTTTGATCTAGACATGGTGGTACCATATATTTCACCAACAAAGAGTAAATTGGATATTTTTCAATTGTCAGTTTTCTTTTTTCCCCATGTCTAAATCTGAAAACTAGTTTATAATCTTAATTTGTTTTCTTCCCATCTTTCTTTCTGGATTGCCACCATCATGATTACACTATTGTTCATAGGAAGGCCCTTTGCAGTTGAGCTGGTTAACCCTCGGAAAGTCCAGTTGACTGCAGTAGAAATGAAGGAGCTTCAACAGGTATAATGTTGTCATGTAGATTGGGATGAAGGGAGTCAATTAGAGATTTTCTTACAAAATTACCTATAAAGCTAAATTATATGGGGACTAATATGATCTTCTCCTCTTGGAGAGTATTAAACAGTGGCCAGATGAAAAATTGGCCCTAAATTCCATGGAGAAGGGAAGGTTATCGTAATTTTATACATTATCATCTTAATTATGTACACATCCTACCCTAGCATTTAAATTGTATATACACATTGCTGATTTCATAACTCATATGGCAAGAATTATTTGATGATATTCAGGAATATACATGGTACTCCTTGTTCAGCTAATTAAGAGTACAGTGCTTTATCTAGCCATCAGATTTTAATTGCAAAATAATCACATATAATTATTATTTTTTATTTTTAAAAAACACTTTTAGAGGATCAACAGTTCTTCAGACAAAGTCCAAGTTCGTGATTTACAACTTGTCAACAGGTTAGTTGAATTTGTTAGATAAAACAGGTTTTATCTGACTTTTTTTTAGCATATTTCCATGGAAAATGGAAAATGGCCCTGGCATAATCTACAAAATTTACTGAAATCAGTAGAAGAGACTCTTTTAAATGGGAGGGGGGATATCCTGAGGGGCTTTCAGGCAATGGTATGTGTTCCCTGGGGTAGTGATACTCACTCCTCAATGGGGAGTAGGAACATAGCAGAAATACATCTCTTTCCAAATGTTTAACAGTTAAACTGATTTTAGCTGTCCCGATTTTAGTTTGATTTTACTATTTTGATTAGTTGAGTTCTGTTTTGTACTTGTTAACTGCCTTCCATGCTTATATAAGAATGATTATAAATTTAATAATAATGAGAAAAGAATAACAATAAAACCAGTAACACAAGATCATTAAAAGATCTGTAATGTATTTGATCACAAGCATGAGTTGGGAATTTTGCTTCTCTTTTTCAGATGATCAGCATATTTTATTGATTTCTTGATCAAGCAACATATCTCAAAGGTCCTTATATTACAGATTGCAGATTTTTGGGAATCCTCTGTTACTGCAGATTTTCTACTTTTGACATCAGAGATATGCTGCAGGATGGAAGAGGACCATTTTTCCCATCTAGTATCTGATGAAACATCATCTGCCCATCCTAAGTTTGTTGCTGTTCTAATATGTTGTTTGTTTTTCTTTCAGAGAGGCCATTGTACATATGAAAGAAGGCGAAGAAGAGAAGACCAAGTCCTACAGTGCCTTAATATGGACAAAGAAAGTGATCCAAAAGGAAGACATTACGTTCCTAGACTCTATGAAGGTTGCATTTCTGGGGTGGTATTTATCATTTGTTTGCTCATTTTTAAATCCCATACACAGATTTTTACAAGCCCCATTTTATTTAGCTTTCATCAAACTCAAGATGAAAATTAGTATACCTTTTTTTAGTGGAAAACCACAGAATTCATGCAATACCTTTGAGTGTAACATTTTTCAGATGTGTGACACTGACAATATAGAAGTTACTTTCTGTAAGAAGTTTCTATGCAGATGGATAATGTATACATTATGTTGGGTTATTTAATGAACAAGTTACTCTAGGATGACAGGTGTTAACAGTCAAGTGTTTAACATAATTAGCAAGAAAATGTCTTGCTCTGTGTATACTGGGTGAGGTATTAAACGAAGTCCAAGCTATACTGAGCCATAAAAGGCATTGGATATATTTGCTTGTTCCATCCTTTTGACCAGCCATTTTCTGTAGAAATACATCTGAAATAAATTAGAATAATATATATCCATCTTTCTATAAATAACTGTCAGACATAAAACCATAATGCAGGAAGGCTTGTTAATTCTTGTCAACGGGTAAGAACATTAGGAAGAAAAGACCAAGGCAGGGGATTATGGGAATTGAAATCAACCCATTTGGAGCATGTCCGATTGGGGAATGCTGATACCTATTTAGAAAGAAGATTAATTGGAACAATGCTTTTAGTGATTTGGTACTTGATCTACTATGTATCTCTTTAAAAAGTTCATCTACCATATTATTTTTCCTAAACCTTCATGGCAGCAATATTGGCAGTTAGCATTAATGCACAATAAATATTTCTTAAAATGTAAGGATTGGAAGGGACATTGGGGAACATCTGATCCAACATTTTGCCCAGTATAGGAATCTACCACAGCAGTATTTTGAAACCTTGGCAGTTTTAAGATGTATAGAATTCAATTCAACTGCCAGAATTCCTTAGCCAGCTTGCAGATTTTTGGGAATCCTCTGCTACTGCAGATTTTCTATTTTTGACATCAGAGATATGCTGCAGGATGGAGGAGGTTGAGGAGTTCTGGGAATTGAACTCCACACAACTCCACATCTTAAGGTTGTAAGGTTGAAAAACACTGTACTACTGTATGACCAAGAGGTTTCTATTCAAAAGAGAAACCCTTCTATTCTACCCTTCCAGCAGAGTCCATCACCTCTTGTGGCAATCTGTTCCATTGTTGAACAGGTCTTATTGCTAGATTTTTTTTCCTGATGCCCAACTGAAATCTGATTTGTAATTTATATCCATTCTTTCTGTGCTAGCTTCTGGAATGTCTGTGAACAATTTTACCCCAAATATAGCCCTTCTGATTGCCAAAATTATGTTTTCCCACAGTCCTCTCTTCTCCAAGTTACATGTACCCAATGCTTCCAATCATTTTTTGCAAGTTTTTCCTCCCAGGCCTTCCTCTGGACATAATTCTAGTATCTGTTAAAATGTGATGCCCAGATGTAATATTCTAGGTTTGGTCTCCATACAGAATATTACTATATTTCTGATATCATCTAAAGCAGTGTTTCTCAACCTTGGAAGCTTGAAGATGGGTGGACTTCAATTCCCAGAATTGAAGTCCAGCGCTGGCTGGGGGATTCTGGGAGTTGAAGTCCACCCATCTTCAAGCTTCCAAGGTTGAGAAACACTGATCTAGAGTTTTATTTGCTTTTTTCCAGCTAAATCACACTATTGTCTTGTGTTCAGCTTCTGATTCACCAAGATACCCAGAACGTTTTCTCATGCACTGTTTCCTAGTATATTTTCTCCATGGCCTGTACCCATCTATGTCTTTCATTTTTCTCAACCTAATGTAGAATTTTGTATTTCTCCCAGTTGGAAAACAAGTGCCCATTTTCCAGCTTATCAACATTTTCTTGAATCTTCATACTATCCTCCAAAGGATTTGCCATGTTCTCATCCTCATTATTGGTTTGTCAAGGTTACTGAGCTGGTTTCCACTGGGAATGGAATGGAATGGAATGGTATAGAGCTGAGCTGAGCTGAGCTGAGCTAAGCTAAGCTAGAAGGGATCTTGGAGGTCTTTTAGTCCAGATCCATGCTCAAGCAGGAGATCCTATACTATGCTGGGGAAGATGTCTGACTGGACATTTGGATTTTCTATCTCATGGGTTTGTGATCTATGTAATGTTATTTTTTATCTGAAATTCTTGACCAGGACTTAAAGCTTGATCAAAAAACTCCATTACGTGTACTTCATCGGCGGCCATTAGCTGTCAGGATTCGTGTCATCCACAGCATGCAATCAGAGTACATAGACGAGCATCATTTCCGTCTTCACTTGAAGACGCAAGCGGGGACGTATCCTTTCATAACTGAAATGCCTGAGTGGTCAGGAATTCTGTACTGAGCTCTTCAATAAAAGGATAGCATTAAATATGGAAGAACTAACAATTCTTCAAGTATAGTTTTCCTCAGAGCAGGAAAATGCGTGGAGTACTTGTGTTACATTCTATCTTTTTTCTCTCTCCTCTTCCCCCAGAAGGTGGCATGCTCTCTTCTACCCCCTCACCCTGAATTTTGCTATATCCTGTCATTTAATTCTAGCAGTGTATTTGAGAAAGAATGAGAAAGAAAGGGAGGAGTGCGTATTCTGAAGTCTTATTTTAAAATCTATTCTAAAAAGCTCATCTTTCTCGTTTCCTTATCGGCAATTTGTTAGTTATGTTAAAGAATTTGTACATGGAGATTTTGGAAGAACCAAGCCCAATATTGGTTTCCTGTTGAACACAACTGCAGACATCTTGGAGCTGGATGTAGAAGTGAGTATTCCCTTTTGTATGTCTCTGTAGGACAAATCACAGGAGATTTGTTTTAGATCTGGCAACCTGAGTTTAATCTAATCTCTGCAATCTGTGTCATTTCCTACAGCATCTCATCTCTCTTCAAAACTTTTCCTGTTAAGACTGAGAGAATGCAAATTTAGTTTTGTGTGTGGAGAACCGTAGAAGCTCATTGGGATAAAAAGTTTAGTTTAAACTCCAGACTAGAACATAACAATCAGATTATATCCCAATTTGGTTTTAAATGGCTTTTCATCCAAGTTTTTAAAGGCTAATCAGATGTTAAGTTAAAGTATATTGTCACCTCAGCTTTCCCCAGTCTGGGAACATACAGTGTATTAACTACACTTGCTGTAGTTATTGGCCTGCACTTTTGTGTTGGTCCCTGGCAGATGATGAAAATCATTGTCTCATACTTAGGAAACCAAATTTCATCATTTGTATTGAAGCCATTATCTGAGGTTAAATATTCTGCAAACAAATGAGTTAGCTATGATTTAATTATTTTTCTTTCTTTTTTTCTGCAGTCCGTGGATGTTGACTGGCCACCAGCTCTAAATGATTAAGAAGCAATTTTAATTTTCAAGAGGGGGGAAAGACTTATCCAAGGCAGGATTTAGAACACTGTGGGAAATATTTTATAGGCTAGCTGGATGACTTTCCTGGATTTTTTAAAACCAGTTTAGATCATGTTGATCTGCTCAAGATTGATTTGTTTTTAATTCAGGGGATTTCAACCGCTGGGCCGGGCCCCACTGCTGGGCTGTGGTTTATTTGGAATTGGGCCCCTTGAGTGACTGGCTGGAGCACATGAATGGCGGGCTGCTGGGTACTTGCACACATGGATGCGGGCTCATTGCTCGCACTGGCCCCACTACCTCTTCAAGGTCCAGTTTCCCTCCCCCCACCAAGCTGGACCGCCAAGCCACAAAGGGAACCACTCTTTTAATTTTTAAAAATGCCTCAAATTGATTTACACATTTTAGAAATAATGCATTTCATTTTGACCTCATTACCAATACAATATAAATTGGTACCTATATAGTATGGATACAGATTCTCTAAGAGAGAATAATTTTGAATTTCTGTGCAAAGAGGAAGAATAAAAAACTAAAAAGTAACGTTGCATGACAACTCTCTCTTTCAAACACATTTAAAAGCTTTTTACAAGAAAAAAAAGAGGAAAGCCCATTTTGCCTAGCAGTACTTGTTCAGTTCAGTTCAATTCCACATTTCCTTGTGCTTGCATGTCGTAAAGCAGCCCTCTCTTGCTAAGTGCTTTCCAGACATGTTTGACAATTGGACTAGAATTTCCAGTCAGCACCATTATTGTTGCTGGGAATTTGGAGGTTCTAATCCCAGTCATCTAAAGAGAGGCCACTTGGGCAAGGCTAACATACATAAACTATTGGAATCCTTTTGGTAAATTCAGCTACGTCATCTGCTTCTCTTCTTATCCTGCCAATAGAGCAGCACATAGAAGAAAGCAGTTCATTGAATATAGCAAAATTTAGGAATGCTATTTATGCATAATAGAATTCCAGATCCAAACCAGAAAAAAGCAATAAGATACCTAATAGAGAACCCTAATAATTCTTGTGGTTGAGCACTGTTGAATACTGAAATTTGCAAAGTTGCTGAGCCATCAGCATACAATCCCAGTAAAAACATGTTGCTGATTAGTCCTGTATAGGTTTACTCAAGATGTATGGCTGTTGTTCCTGGGAAGGTGTCCCTGTGCTTCATTAGAGGAAATAGTAAGCATGATTGCATTCAGAGCAACTTATATCTGAGTAAATGGGATTCACTCTTCTCCCAATGATACATGGGATTGCTCACACACATGCATTCACGTGCCAATATGGACACAGGCTTTCAAAATACATCCCCCTAAAGGAGGATGTGTTTACCCTTTTCAGTATTATGCTAAAAGGAGGAGGAACCAGTTCCATAGGACACCTTTGAGGTTTTCAAGGAGCAATGCGAACATTGTTAAGGTCACAGCTCCCCCCCATCCCCCAGATCATGTAAAGTACAAAGAAAGTTCTGCTATGAAGAAAAGATTTTGAACCAAAAATGTCCAGAACTTTTATAAGAAAATAAATTGTTTTTCTTTCAAAACTTGGTTTGCTGTTGTGTTTCTGAGATGTATGCACCTATTCATTAGATGCAAATAAGTAATAAAAAATCAAGGCTTGAAAATTACCTAAATTAAAAAGAAACTTAAAAATGGCCTGTAAAGCAAAATCTTAGTTCATGGATTTTATCTGTGCAGTATAGCATTAATCCTCAATTTACGACAGTAATAGAGCCTGCAAACATCAACTCTTAATGCAACTCCTTTAAGCTATTTTTTTGTAAACTACATTGCTGCGCTCCAGTGCAGGATTGCAATCTTGAAAAAAAATACATATTTTGTTTAAAAAGTTGCTGACTGAAGCACCACAGGTAGCCCTCAATTTACAACAATCCATTTAGTGACCGTTCAAAGTTCAAACGGCACTGAAAAAAGTGACGACCTCTTTTCACACTTAGGACCATTGCATCATCCCCATGGTCATGAGATCAAAATTCGACCGCTTAGCAACAGACTCATCTATGACGGCTGCAGTGTCCTGGGTTCATGTGGTCCCTTTTGCCACCTTCTGACAAGCCAAGTCAGTGAGGAGGTCAGATTCACTTAACAACCGTGTCGCTGACTTAACAAACAACTGCAGTGATCCTCTTATCAACTTGTTTCTCTTAGCAACCTAAATTTTGGGCTCAATTGTCATTGTAAGTTGAGGACTTCCTGTATTTTATTTTCAAATGTGAAGCAATGCATTGCCCTACTTAATACAGGTAGTCCTTGACTTACAACAGTTCATTTAGTGGCTGTTCAAAGTTACAAAATGACTTATGACCATTTTTCATACTTATGACCATTGCAGTATCCCCATGGTCATGTGATGTACATTCAGTTGCTTGACAACCAACTCACATTTATAATGATTGCAGTGTCATACAATCACCTTTTACCGACTTGTCAACCACGGTGATTTGCTTAACAAATGTGGAAAGAAAAGTCATAAAAGGGGGCAAAATTCAACAAATTTCTCACTTAGTAACATACATTTTGGGCTCAATTGAGGTCATAAATTGAGGACTACCTGCATACCTTGTGGCAATCTTGAATCATGAGGAGTAGTCGTTCAGTTTTATCCAGGAAACCTAAGGAGAAATTCATTTTTAAAACAATATAGTTAGATAGCTGGCTATAAAAAGAACTTCCCTGGCAAAAGGTAAATGGGAAGCACAAATGAGACCAACTACCTTGCATATAAAATTTCAAACTGAAGTCAGTAGCCACAAATTATTGTCCAAATAAAATCAGAAGCTGTAGATAATTCGCTATTAATATGCAGGATTAAACCATGAGAATATAAGTAAAATCTGTTACTCCAAAAGATCGTAGACAATGCTCTGAAAAATAGTAATTTGTTCATTAAACAAGCAATACAATTTTAGAGATGTAAGTGGAATTGGAATTACAATATAAGGATATTAGTAGAAGAATTAAAAATAAATTAATACTAAACATGAACAGGTTAGTAAGGCAGACAATCCATTGAAAATAATATGTATTTCAGAGATAGTTTAGAAAATCAAATTTATAGCATTTCTAATAAAGGTGTGTGGCTATTTTTTGAAATAAGCGAGTTACAGGCAAGAGACTACTAAAGCCAAGGATTATCCAGTTTTTGAGAAATGAAGATTAGGAACTAATAACAGAATTGGGAATAATTTTAACTAGGGGAACAATTAAACACAAGTTTCAGCAGCATTTGAAGATGCTGAGTTTATGATGAAAAAATAAATACAAATATGAAAAAATGGGGAAAAAAAGTTAATTGGCTTATGCTCAATTAGTAGTGCTAGAATTTAGTATAAAAATTTACTTGGCTTTAACTGCTAGTCTGGATGTTGAAACTGCTATAGTTTATTCTGAAGAAAGACGCGGGGAAGAGAAATTGTGTAGGATGAAATGTCAATAGAGTAGCAAATATGAGACCTTTGTATGGATGGAAAGAACTTTCCTCCCCCACATTTTACCTTATTTATATATATAAATATACATACACACACACACACACACACAGATACATATATATACACATACATGTATGTGTACATGTGTGTACATATACATATATATACACACATATACACACATTTAACAGATTTCAATAGACACCTGCACATGTTTCTTACTAAACATGGCTAGGCAGTGTGCTTCCAATAAGTTATTGTTAAAAACAATATGACAACCATTAAAACAAAATACCGTATTTTTCGGAGTATAAGACCGACCGACCTTTTTTGGTGAGGAAAAGAAGAAAAAGAAATCTCCCTCTGCCTCTGAGCAATTTTGCCTCGTTGCAGCAAACAGCAAACAGCCTGCTTTACTTTCATTTTCGTTTTCAACATAGCTTGACTAGCACAAAGACAAAAATAATCTGCTCCAGCAGTTTACCTCTTTGCAGCAAGCAGCACAGCTCAGGGCAAAACAGCTGAGAGCAAATCAGCTGAGAGTTGGGAGGCCAAAGGAGGGGGGCCAGTGGGTGGGCGGGGCTACATTCGGTGTATAAGACACACCTAAATTTTCACCCCCTTTTGGGGGGAAATAGGTGTGACTTATACTCCGAAAAATATGGTAACAAAACAAGCTAAATAATCTCTCCATGATTTTTCTAAACCAGGAATTTGTTATACCTCTTCCCTTGCCTTAACTCCAGTTTTGAGGAGGTATATAACATAAAATAAATAAATAAATAAAAATGAATAGGGCAATAAGAGAATAAAATCCACAAATCAGATGGCTCAAATCTCTCATCTTTTTAGAACTATTCCATAATTTAAAATGTTGGTTTAAGTTAAAATGATACTATACAGTTCCTGCTTCTGCTTCCAAAAGTCCCTCAGTAGAAATTAGGTTCTATGAAACTCATATTTTATTATGAAGTTGCCACTTCCTCCAGCCATTGATTACCTGGGTATTTCAGGTCCAACCTTCAGCAAAGTGGAGACATCTAGATAGAAAACTAGCGGTGTAGCTCCAGTTGTACCCGCCCAATAACGTCCATTATCTAGAGGCAATTTGACTGGGAGAAAATTAACCTGTGTAGTTATAGCAATGTACTGTATACTTTTGACAGGAAATACATGTCTACTATGGGCCAAGATATCTGGTTAGAGAGATGCTTATTTGCCAAGCATAAATCGATTCTTTTTATTTTCTCTAAGTAGTACTTGGGACTTGAATTAGGGATGCTGCACATCACCACTCCTATGTTCTGTGTTAGGGCACATGCCTTCACCATGATTTAATAAGCTTACTTCATGAGAAAGTTGTAGAAACTCAACAAATGCTTTTGTAGTTTACAAATGACACAGTAAAGGGTTTGCCTTGGTGAAGATTCTGAACATTGTCTCACCTCATGGTAAATCCAGTTTTTCTTGTTCTTTACCAACTGATATGCAGACCAGCAAAATGTATGTTGTAATATTTGTTTGGGGATTCTCATTTTCCCTCACTTAACAAAAAACAGTTATTGTATCTAATTTATAAATCGTTGACTGTAGCTATAGGATGTGAAAAGAACCTGTAGATGTCACTCTAGATCTGTTCTCTGCTAAAAGGATAATTACTATCTATAGGTATTGTAAGAAAAGACAGACTAAAATAAGGAGTCTGGTCGCACCTTTTCACACTAGCAAGTTTTATTAAAAGGCTCAAGCTTTTATATATTTACTACAGCTTGAGAATGACATCCTGCCCTTAAAGAGGAGGTTTTACATGACGACTTCTTCCCCTACCTGGTTTATGCTGTGTAAAAACAGAGAAATTCCACCCACACCCACACCTACACACAAGGGATTGAGTAGGTGGAAGTCATGTAAAACCTCCTACATGAGGGCAGGAGGTATCATAAAACCGATAGCAATCTGGTCTGACAGCGTAAGAAAAGAAGATGGACTATATATATCAAAAATAGGCCAGAAATATAAAGAAAACTATAGGTGCCTTAGGGCCCAGAAGGATAATGATTACGCTATTCTCCACTATGGTCCTACTTAAACACACTCCCAATTCAGCTCCAAGGTTCCTTTTGATGCACTTGCAGATCAGGTAAAGGTCTTTGGCTCCATAAGACTGGTGCAATTTTGAAAAGCTGCTTTTCCCAGCCAAATGTATATTGAACTGGGCAGTGGGTTACACCTGATGAGTTAAATGCTCTCTCGCAATTCTAAGAGACCTTTTCCCCACCTGAGGTTAACCATGTTATTAACATTCCTTGACAACTGCAATTCCCTCCCAACCACAACAGAGCCTTCATCTTGTCTTCAGCCTGCAAGTGAATCAAACTTAAGATGTTCTAAATCTAAACTGAACAATTTTAAAGACATACGTACAACTACAATTGAGCCCAAAATTTCTTCTGTTAAGTGAGACACTTTAAAGTGAATTTTGCCTCATTTTATGAACTTTCTGGCCACTTGTTAAGTGAATCTGGTTTTCCCCATTGACTTTGCTTGTCAGAAGGTTGCAAAAGATGATCACATGAAGAATTTTTGAAAATTCTTATAGAAAAAGGAAACATCTATATTTTAAAGCCTTCATAAGATCTTGAATAATTTTTCACCTCTGAAAGTGAAAACTCAGGCTAAGAAAATATATTGGCAGTCTTTGACTTATGATCACAACTGATTCCAAAATTTCTGTTGCTAAATGAGACAGTTGTTAAGTGAGTTTTACTCCATTTTATGACCATAAAATGGGCATAAAGAGTGAGAGTGAGTGTGAGTGGAGAGTGAGTGTTAGTTATACCCTCTCTTGGGCTTTGAACTTGAGCTTCCTGTTCCTGTGGCAAGGGCAGGTGTTCTATTGGTTGCTGTAGTGGTCATGTGCAAATTCTGAGAGTTTGTCTGAGATAAGTCTAGTTGAACTGTGCTGGGTGATGTAATATCCCCGGGTGCCAAGTGGTGAGCTCTGCTGCTAGATGGGTAGAGGGCTAATCCTATTATGTCCTGAGAGTGAAGGTCTTTTGTCTTGTAGATAAGATGGCACCAAAATATCTGCTGGGGGCAGGAAGCTGGGGCTGAGTTTCTGTCTCCAAGAGCATGTTTTTCAATTTCTCATCCAGGGAAATATAATAGTCTGCCTTTTTAATATTTCCTAAAATATTTCATTCTTCTAAGAGGGTGGGTGCTAACTTTCTTCATCAGTAAATGAATGGTTGTGTGACGAAGACTACCTACCTGTATTTTGTGCATTCTAGTCTATATAGTGAAGCCCATCCTCTGTCTCCTTGCCTAGTTTTTCCAAAACTGTAACCAGTGAAGATACAAATGAAATCTCTTCTAATTTTTCAGGAAGATATTGAATCACTCATTGCTGACTAATTTGTCTGGCTTGTAATTCAGGTAATCCTTCAGAGTTTGTCAATTTCACTCTTTCCATTGTTAGTTATGGGCATAGTGTAATAAAAAAGAGATAAGAGATAATATCTTTGACTTCAATTGTGGGTAGGCTTTTAGAGTTCTTTCTCTCTATTCCAGTGGTGGGTTGCCCCCGGTTCGCACTGGTTCTATAGAACCGGTAGTAAAACAGGTGGGAGGCTCCATCCACTAACCCCGATGTTATCAAAATGCATCTGCACATGAGCAGATGCTTCTGCACTTGCGCAGAAGAGCATGCGTGCGTGCTTGCTTTGCTTGCGTGCGTGCGTGGTCCCATTGCAAACTGGTAGTAAAGATAAGTAGAACCCACCCCTGCTCTATTCCACACCCCCAAATTATTTATTTGCTCCATGTGGAGGGGATTCAAAGGCAGCTTCTCTGTATGCATAAATATAGAAATATTCACAAATATTTCTATAATTTGCTTTAACTGATGATACCTGAGATATTTAGAGGGAAATGGCTTGAGGTGGTAATGAATGCAAATTAGGAGTTCCTCAAACTCAATACAATCACTCCTCATCCAGGTCCAATACTCCCCTGTTGTTCTGGAATCACTCAATTGCACATCTATCTCATCAATTTACCCATTTTCAGAATCAGCGTGCTGGGTGAAACAAATTATGTGAGGAGGCAGGAATTAAATATACAGGCTGTCTGCCTAAGCAGAGACTGTTCAAAAGCTCTCCTTGATGGTCTCATCTTCCTTGAGAGGACCAGCTGCAATGTTTTTTTTTTACAAAGTTTATTTTCATTTTTAAAAATACAATACTTTACATATATACATACAAGGTTATTGCAACTAATGTACACAAATCTGCGCCTATGCCACTAATACAATCCATTTCATTTCCCTTTCTTTTCTTTCACCCAATTATACCATAAATTCCAACATTTGTAATAATCAGAATCTTTTTGGTTCCTAAGTAATTTTGTTAACCGGTCTGCCTCTGAGCATTCTGTAATTTTCCAAATCAATTTATTTTCTGTGGTTATTAATTTGTTTTTCCATTCTTGCGCGTATAGTATCCTAGCTGCAGTAGTGATGTGGAGGATCAAGTACCATTTTTCCTTAGTTATTTTGTCTGGTTTCATTCCTAATAAAAAAATCTCTGGTTTCAGTTCTATATTATATCCTGTAATTTCCACTATCCAGTTGCGAACCTTGGACCAATATTTGCCTGCTTTGGGGTACGTCCACCATTGGTGATAGTACGTCCCACAACCATTCCCACACTTCCAGCATGTCAGAGAAACTCCTGGGAACATTCTTGAAATTCTTGCCGGCGGGATATGCCAACAGTAGACCATTTTATATACATACATACATACATACATATATATATATATATGTCACCCTTCTCCGGAGACTCAGGGCGGCTTACAATGCGTTAAGCAATAGCCTTCATACTTTTGTATATTTTATACAAAGTCAGCTTATTGCCCCCACAAACTGGGTCCTCAATTTACCTACCTTAGAAAGGATGGAAGGCTGAGGCAACCCTGAGCCTCGAACCTTGCAATAATTGCAGACAGCTGAATCTTAATAACAGGCTATTAGCCTGTTGAGCTGTCTGAGGCTCTTTTCCTTGTAGGAGGTTGACAAAGTAAGTTTCATATTCCTATTCCATATCTCATCCCATTTATCCAGATTTGGAGAAAATCCGAGGTTCCTCCCCATCCATTATGATCCCTAGGCAATCATAATGTCCTTAATGACCTCCTCACCAATCCATCATGATACCAAAAACTGGTAGCACCTTGAAAGTAATTTCTTTTCAATTCCAAATAAGATTTTATCTAACTCCTGTAGTGATCTATATATTCCCTCCTTTCTTTTGTCCCTTCTGACTCTTGATTGTATTTGGGCATACGCCCACCAGTCTACCTTTTTGCCCTGTTTCATAAACTCCTCTCGGGTCTTCAATTCCCCTTGAGGGTCAAGCAAATCCTGATAAGTCAATGGTATTTCCTTATTATATAGTGCTGCATGTGTTACTGCCTCTAATGGGGCAAACCAAATCAGAATAATTGAATAATGCCTGTTCCTAACCCCTTCCCAAGATTCTAATAATATTCTCCGAAGATAGTGTCTCTTAAACTGTCCATATTTCTTGCCCCTCTTCTTCCATAGAAAATGGTGCCAACCTTGACACAAATCATAACCTTCCAATGTAAGACTCCTCTTCATATTTAAAAGCATCCAGTCTCTGATCCAAGTTAAATTAGCCGCTTGGTAGTAAAACTCCCATTTCAGTAGACCAAATCCCCCTCTACATGGACCTTCTTGGAGCATTTTAAGTTTTATCAGGGGCTTCTTCTGCCACACAAATTTCCTCACATAACTATCTAGCAGTTTAAAAAAACCACTATCCAGTCTCGCAGGGGCAGTTTGAAATAAATAGTTCCATTTCGGAAGTACATGGGTTTTAATCATAGCTATCCTACCAAGTAAGGAGAGTTGCAGGTGCTCCCACTTTTCTAGGTCTGTCTTTGTTTGGGCTAACAACTTTGTGCAATTATCTACCATAATAGACGTATTTTTAGAAGACATCCAAATACCCAAGTATTTTATTCTTTTAATCACTTGAAGGCCCAATTCTCTCTCCAATTCATTCCAACTATTCCGTGTCATATTCTTTATTATAATCTTCGTCTTGTCTTTGTTGATTCAGAGACCTGCAACTTTACCATACTTCTCTATCTCCTGAAGCAAGTTTTTACCTGATTCTAATGGATCCTCTATGATAAAAACCAAGTCATCCGCAAATGCCTGAGTTTTATATTCTTCAGATCTCACCTTCAGCCCCTTTATTCCCTGATTCTTCCTAATTTCCCGTAGCAGAGGTTCTAGTGTAAATATAAATAAAAGTGGGGACAGTGGGCATCCTTGTCTTGTGCCTTTTCCAATTTCAATCCTACCCGTTTCTTCCCCATTAATTAAAGCTGTAGCTATTTGAGTTGAGTAGATTGATCTTATCGCTCGTATATAATTATCTCCAAATTTCATCTTATCTAACAAAGCAAACATAAATTTCCACCTAACCCTATCGAAGGCCTTCTGAGCATCTACAAAAATAAATGCTACTTCCTTATCCAAAAACTTCTCATAGTACTCCATTGCATCTATTATCATCCTCACATTATCCTTTATTTGTCTATGTGGCAAGAACCCATTCTGGTCTCTATGTATGTAGTGGTTTAAAAAAATTTTCATTCTCTTTGCTAACATTGAAGTGAAGATCTTATAATCGGTATTCAAAAGGGATATAGGCCTGTAATTGTGGATCAGCGATGAATCTGTTTCTGCCTTGGGAATCAAGGAAATATATGCTTCGGTCCAGGAATTTGGGATCCGACCCTCTACAATGATTCCATTAAAGATTTCAGTTATGTAGTGTCCCACTATATCAAGAGTTTCCTTATAGAATTCCATAGGAATCCCATCTGTACCTGGAGTTTTCTCTAATTTCTGCCTCCCAATTGCCTCTTCCAACTCCTTCTCTGAAATTTCCCTGTTAAGTATTTGTCTTACCTCTTCTGGCACTTTTGGAAGATCCAGCCCCTCTCTATATTTCTCCATCTCTTGTTCTGACTCTTCCTCTCTCTTGTATAAATCCGTAAAAAACTTCTGTACGATTCCCTTCATACCTTTCCCGTCAGTTACCCATCTTCCATTTGCATCCTTCAAACCACCTATTTTACTTCTTTCCCTTAACTTTTTAATTCTATAGGTTAGCCATCTTCCCGGCTTGTTAACGTTTTCAAAATAACCTTGTTTGACTCACCTGCATTTTTCAGCTATTTCTTCTTGGTCCATTAAATTTATTTTATGGCGAATTGAATTTTTTTCCTCTAATAATGCCTGATCCATTGGTTTGTTTCATAATCCTTTTTCCATCTGTCCTAACCATCCATTAAATTTGATCGTTCCTTCCTTTCCAGTCTTTGCTTCCTTATTGTATATTTTATTACCAATCCTCTAATTAGAGGCTTATAAATATCCTGAGGCTCATATCCTCTTTCTTATTCTCTTTAAAGAAATATTCTGTTTCTCTCTTAATCCAGGTCACAACTTCCTCATCCTTCAGCACATCCATCTTCCATCTTTTCCTTTTCTATTGGCCCCTCCATGTTACAAGCAAGGGGCTGTGATCAGTCCAATCATTAACCCCAATCTCTATCTCAGAAACGTATTCCCCTGATTGTAGTGTCATCCAGGCCATGTTGAATCCGCAACCACGATTTATGCCTGGCAGAGTGAAATGTATATTGTCTTGTCTCTGGATGACACTCTCTCCATATGTCCCAAAGGCCTAATTCTTCTCTCATCATGATTCCTTCCTTTGGCAACCTTGAACTTCTACTCTCCTCCTCCCTTTCTAATTCTAGCTCTAATTATGTAAATTTAAAATTATGTTCATAAAAATCCTGAGCATCCTGGCGGTTTTCTATTTTCACTTTCCTATCATTCCACGTAAACATGAGACCTTCCGGCAATAACCATCTATACATAAACCCATTCTTTCTCAGATGTAGCGTTAAAGGCTGGTAATTCCTCCTGATTTCCCTAACCTGTCTTGGAACTTGCCTCAGCACTAAAATCTGTTTTCCCCTAAATACTACAGCTCGGTCCCGAGATTTCTTGTAGATCTCCTCCCGCACCAACTTCTTGTTAAACCTAATATGTACTTTTTGTGGATGGTTATATCTCTTTACATAATTAGTAAAAACCCGAAATACCTCATCAATATCACTAAGGACCGCTATTTTATCTTTTTCCAGTATTTCAGAGATTATGTCACCCCTATAATCCCTTTTAGATCTCCTCATTTTTCCTCTATTACATCTTGTAATCTTAAAATAAAAGATCTTTCCAGTTCCAAAAAAATTATCTCCTCTTCTACAGCTCTATTTACTGAAATCTGTTCATATCCATTCAGTTGGCCTTCACATCTACCTAACCTGGTTTCCACCTCCTGTAATCTTCCCCCCTGCTTCATCATATCACCTCTTATTTCTTCTAACTTCTCATTAAACTCCTTAATATCCTCCCCTTACCGGTCCCATTTCATCTTTCATATCTGAAGTAAGACCCTCAAGTTTTTCAAGTTTTTTGGAAATAGACTCCTGGTTCTTTATCATAACTTCCTGCATAGCTTGGAGCATCCCCTGAAGACTTTGCCAGGTGGGAGCTTTTCCTGCAGAGTTCTAATCATCCATATTTTTCACCATTGCTGAGGTTGATGACATTGGAGATGACACAACTGGAAGCATAACAACCTTTTTCCCTGTTTTAGTCATTGTAATTGTCGCTGTAGTTGACATGGTTGCTATTAAATCTATGTAATACCGGAATTTAAGAGTTCACTCCTCCAGCACCAAGTCCAAGTCACACTTAGGATTTAAACAGGCCGTCAATAATAAATTTCCTAAAAGTGTAAATTACAATACTCAGTTCTCTCCTCCACAGGGATTCACCATGAGATGCAGGGTGGAGGACAGAGATCAAGTGTTCAGTCTGTGTTCATTTTCTCAACACTGGTGAACTAATTACAAATACAAAGAGAACTACGAAGAGGAACTTCAGTGCTCTGATTTCTTTTAAATTACCAGCTTTCAGTCTGTTCAATCCCTCTAATCAACACCAGAAAGTAAGTTTGCCTCTCTCACTGCAGCCACTCTACATGTGGTTAAAACCACACTCACTGGCAGATCTAACACAAAAACAAGAAATTCCAGTTCTACCTCTCCTTTCTTTAATCACAACAATTGTCCCAAGCACTCCGCTGATTCTAATCCCTCCTGCCGCTCATTGCAACATAGACTTCCCTTCCAAAATGGCTTAGTCATAGTCCGGGGGTAGCCATTAATGGCCCCCTCTTCCCAGTCGCTAGGGTCGAAGTATCTGCTAATGACATGCGGGATTGCCACCTCCTCACATAGCTCACCACACCTTCACTGACCTCCTCGCAGTCAGCACCAGCACCAAAAGCCGTTCGCCAGCTGGGAAAAAGCAACTCGAGCCAGGAGTCCTCTCTGTTCCCAACCTGCTGCAAAATGCATCACCGGAAGCCCCCAGTTGCAATGTTCTAATGCAATATTATTTTTCAGAGAAGAGGAAAATAATTTCTTAGTGACCTCTGGTAACTGTTTCTACATTTATTTATTTAGGATAGCTTGTCTTCCTGGGATTTTCAAACTAGTTTTTCTCTCCCCCTTTTCTTACCCCCTCTTTTCGCTTTAGCCACCCTGGAAATTATAATCAATATAGATTCTGTTGACTCTTTTCATCCCACAGTAGATAAATGTTAAGATATATCTTAAAACACTCCTGCTTGGAATCTGATTGTTTGCGTTATACTCACTAATGAAACAATTTGCTGTCCTCCACTTAGTTTGGCCAACCAGAATTGCCCAATTGGTGCTAGACTGTATCATCAGTGGTGTTAATTGGGAGATGTTTTCCTCAGTGGCTGGTGATATGCTGAAAAAGGAAACAAAGCTAGAGGACTCAACCAATCATTTTGTTTATCATGATATTCATATATAATCAGGACGTGAAGATTTCCCTTCCAACTCTGTTATTCTATTTGTGATTCTGTTTGTGATTCAGGACAGTGTCATTCATCAGTGACTCAAAGCAGATCTGAGGGAGGAAGAATAGGGTGGGACAACAAATTTTATACTGATGTTTGCCCATCTACTGAAGGAGGGGTGTTAGTGAAGGAGAAATGCCCCATGACTAACCAGCAGAGCAGACCCATAATGTATTACTCAGCCCTATAAAATGGGATAAACAAAGCAATGGTTGCATTACAAAGAAATTTAACATGATCTTGGTTACTACTTGAACTGTAAGGAAAGGTTTTTGAAGGGAAATAGATGGATGGATGATACTTATCATCTATAAGCTGAATGGCACTGTGCAGTTCTTTCACTTTTTCCTCCAGATGTTTTATGAAAATAAGAATAGTAACTTACAAATAGAGGAAACGATACTTCGCCCTTTTACAACATTCTGAGACTCACCCAGCAATTCTGCAATAAAGGCCTCACTTTCATTCCTTTGATTATTCTTCATTCCCTAGAATTTTCTCCATCTTGGTGCCTACTGCTACGTTGACCAACAGTTCCTTTATCCCCAGCCAGATTCTAGGGAACACAACAGGATAAAGCTATCAGGAAGGTTCCCGTAATGAAAATAATTGTTCTTCCTTTTCCCACCAAAGAAATACGGCCATTGATTCAGTTCAGTTCTCATCCTTTGTTTTCAGACATCAACTAGTAATTCTACCAAAGCCCAACTAGTAATAATCTATATTACAACACTTAAAACAAGAATCTATACTCTTAAATTGCAGATTGCCCTCTGAAATAATCTATTCTCCACCCAGATATTTTTTTTTACTTTATATTCCTGCAAGCTTCTGATGTTGAATAATTGTAATGGAAGGATGGTATGGCCTTGAGGGAAAGAAGGAAGAGATCTTACCAAGACAACGTTCAAATAAAATAAACTTGAGTCGTGGCAGATCTGTAACCCAAGAAAACGTCTCAGATAAGACTTTCCCTAGTCCTCATAAAGGAAGTGAGGGAGAAGAGAAATGCATTTAAACTTGCAAGGTTCTATTATTACCGTAATAAATGTTATATTGGCCTGCATGCCTTTGGCTTCCTGGTCTGCTCTACTTTAAAGAATTGACAGTAATTACACTGAGCTAATCATCTTCAATAAACTTTATTGTTGCATGCTACTACATTTCCTTTTTTCTTATGTTCTAAAATAAATTTTGATTGTATTGATTGATGAAGCTCTTTTAAAAGCTGTTTTGGTTGTATTACCAGAAAAGTAAGAAATAATTATTGTAAATAGGCTGCCTTGACCCAGAGGCTTTCCACACATGGAAGGGATTATAATTTTCACTGACATTCCCTCCTTCCCTTGCAGTTTTATACATTCTTCTACCTATGTTATCATGAAGCATTTTCAATCCCTCCAAACTCAGAGGTTTAGGGGGTTTGTTTGTTTGTTTTGTTTTATTAAATTTGTATACTGCCCTTCTCCCGAAGGACTCAGGGTGGTAAACAGCCAAAATTAAAATACATACAATATAAAAATTAAAATAATTTAAAACATATTAAATCAATTTGGTTCCCCAATTTAAAACCCCTTACACCTAAAATTCAACCGTTAAATAAATTTTTTAAGCCAGCCCGGCTTGCTGAAACAGAAAAGTCTTCAGGGCCTTGTGGAAAGTACGGAGGTTCAGGATCAGTTGTATCCCTGGGGGTAGCTCGTTCCAGAGGGCGGGCGCCCCCACAGAGAAGGCTATCCCCCTGGGGGCTGCCAGTGGACATTGCTTGGCTGATGGCACCCTGAGGAGACCATCTCTGTGGGAGTGTATTGGCCAGTGGGAGGTTATCAGTGGCAGAAGGTGGTCTTGTAAATACCCAGGCCCTAAACCATGGAGCGCTTTAAAGATGAGAGCCAATACCTTGAAGGGCACCCAGAAGACCACCAAAAGCCAGTGCAGCTCACGCAGGAGAGGTGTTACATGGGAGCACCATGTCGCCCCCACGATCACCCGTGGGTTGTTAGCGGGTAGCATCTGCTTTCATGATTAGAGCTCAGTTGACGTTTAGATTAAGAACAATAATAAAATAGTCAACCAAATCTTTTTGGCAAAACATTTTTATTTATTTACATTTTTTAAGACAAAAAGAAATTGCCATACATTTCCAACTTTAGCAGAGAATTACTAGCATGAAAAATTTAAGCTTTAAAATACATGAATGTTATTTAGATTGATGACGACTGAATGGATATAAATTCTTTTTTTAAAATAATTTTTTCATTTATATCAAACAGAAAAAACAAAACAAAACATAAAATGTCCATCATTCAAATACAATCACAAACAGTATGTCTATCGGTTAAAATTCTTTTGTGCTCAGTCTCTCATCTAGATACAAATTCTTGTTCAGTTCTTGATTTGTAAAATTTATGCCCTACCTTTTTTAGAAGACTATGCACAAAATTCCCTTCTTGAATTCTGGATTTAGAGACTATGATGGACGTAAGATCACTCTGCAAACTTCCATGGTTGTGGGTGGCCATTAGTCTGGGTCTTCATTAGAGTTCAATATTTTAACCACTATGTTACCTTTCCTTTTAGTATTACTAAAACCCCAGAATTTTTATCAACTGCTTTGTGTGAAACATTCAGCTGAATCTGACATGAACTGAACTACTACTTGGATCATCATAACACTGGACAAAGATCTCATCTTGAGCAAATGAGACCCAACTACTTAAAGCTGTCCATCACACTCTCCTTGAAAAGTGTTTTAGATACAATACTGTATTGCAAGAACAACTGTCTCCCATTCTCAGCTGTGCTGGACTCACATGTGCTTAGTCCCAGCATTACCTATGTGATCAAGGCCTATTCCTAGCACTAGACTAAGGGAACAAATGGTCCTTGTCCCAGAGATCCAATATCCATTCCAATGCCTTGTTATCACTGTAGAGCATTTGACAACATTGGGTAATCAATTTGATTCCTATTTTATTTGAGTTCAGATATATTGGTTTTCATTAACTGGCAGTATGTTGTCAACATGTCTATCTGTATGCCAAACACAATCAATTTACCTCAGAAAACTATGATTTATATCATAAAGGAACAAAATCATAACTCAGGTCCAATCATGCTTACATATATTTTAAAGCAATGGAAAAAGCACATTGGTACCATTCATAAATTATAAAGCACATATGTATTTTGTACATGCATCTGAACATAATGTTCAATGATAATCCATCCTTGTTTTTGCAACTTCTGTCTATACCAGATGGCTGTGTAATGTTCTGCACTATAAACTCCATCAGAATAGCTAAATTGGGATTATGGGACTATATCTAGAGCACTATAGGATATCTAGAGCACTATAGGATGGGAAAGTTGCTTTAGAAATATCATTAAAACAAAGAAGATATTTTATACCTTGAGATTGTGACCCGTGCATACATATTACAAATTCATCTAATTTTATAAACACTTCAGAAAAGAAAAAAAACTCTCACAGTACAAAGAAAATTGGAAGGAGTGAGAAAAAGCTTGGTCACTAGTATATTTTCAATATTGATTGAGTTAATTCAAACATATATATATATGTTTTCTGAGGTTTTCGCGGGTGTTTGTATGTAGGTCTTTGGTTATTCGGGTCTATAGCACTCCACATTAGTTATAAGTATTTTCCTCAATGTGAGAACTCTAAAAATTTCAATTCTAAAAATTATTTCAATACTTTTTACGGCTGTATTTAAAAAAAAATATTCACAATGACATAGTCATTACCATTACTGAAATACAGATTTGCCTAAATGCAAACAAAACATACATAACTGTGGTCAAAACATCAGTGCTTAAATCAATGTTGGGAATGCGAAGAAGCTAAAAAACGTAGAAAGGTAACACTGGATAAATGAATTTAACTATATTTCACATCAGAGATGTTTCATATAAGAGAAACAGCTAACCAGCCTTGCAATCCCATTAATTTTTTTCTTGGAAATAAGTCCCATTGCAACTTATTCCTAGAGCCCTTTGGTTACAATTATGACCATATCTGCCTTCCTCTCTGTATGCACATGGCAACATGTACAATGAAAAGAATCTTAGTCAATTAGTAAACGTGAGGTTTACTTAAGGACATCTTATATACATGTGTTGTATATGCATAAAACTACAGTGTTTCCCCGAAAATAAGACCCTGTCTTATATTTTTTTGAAGCCTGAAATAAGCACTTGGCCTTATTGCCATGCGCTTAAAAGCCCGATTGGGCTTATTATCAGGGGATGTCTTATTTTGGGGGAAACAGAGTAATACTAAAACTTGATGCATATCCATTTGTAAAACTTCAATAAATTCAGTGGGACTTTCTCTAAGGGCAGTTTATACAAGAGAGCAGTGTAAATACTGCAACTTCAATAACATTATCAATTTGAACCCTTGCAGATAAAAGGAATTTGCTACGTTCTAAATAGAGCATGAATCAAAAGTTTCAAACGCTTGCCTTTTAATCACATGACAGTGCTTTCCTCAAACACTTAATCCCCTAATTTCTAATATGCTTTGGTGTTGTCTTTGTAATCATCTCATGTCAATTCTTTCATGTCAAAATTAGTCACAAATTGCATTATTCCCACCATTATTATAATAATGGGGGTGGGTCTCAATAAGATAAATGCAGTACTGCACTGGAAAGGCATTATGTGTATAGGTTTTATATTTACATAATTTGCATTAAGCAAGGATCAAAAAGCTGTTTGTTACAAACAGAAACTTTTCCTGTCAGCACAGAAGGGTAAAAGTGCTTTGATCCATAAGGCAGATTATTTGGTCCTTTCTTTAACCTCCCAAGTAGCACATCTCTGTCAGCAGCAGATCTGTCACATGCAGTGTCACTATTTCAATTTTAAATACTCTATTTGGCAAGTTTTTTGGTGCTCAGAACGGTGTTTTGTTTGCTCTTGTCCTCAAGCCCAATACTGGAGATCCTAGGACTTATCCCAAATATGCTTTTTCAAAAGGCAACTGGACTTCCTTAATTTTTCTTTGAAGATGTGTCATAATTTCAAGGATGAAATTTATACAAGGGGTTAAAGCGATTTACATTTCACAGCAAGCAAGAATATTATTAATGGGGACTTAATTTTCAGTTATTGTTTAATCATTCATAATCATTAATAATGATTAATGATTATGAATAATCAATAATAATTGTTAATTATTTAGTAATTGTCAGTAATTTTTAAATTGAGACTTTGGAAAAAGTGCAAAGAAGAGCAACTAAGATGATTAAGGGCCTGAAGACAAAAACATATGAAGAACTGTTGCAGGAATTGGTTATGGCCAGTCCAGAGAAAAGAAGAACTAAGGGCAACATGGGAGCAGTATTCCAGTATTTGAGGGGCTGCCACAAAGAGGGGGGTCAACTTATTTTCTAAAACACCAGAAAGCAAAAGAAGAAACAATGGATGGAGATTAATCAAGGAGAGAAGCAACCTAGAATTAAGGAGAAACTTCCTATCAATGAGGACAATTAACCAGTGGCTTGCCTTCAGAAGTTGTAGGTGCTTCATCATTGGAGGTTTTAAAGAAAAGTCTGGGCAGCCACTTACCTGAAATGGTATAAGGTCTCCCATACTTGAGCAGTGGGTTGGACTAGAAGATCTTCAAGGTTCCTTCCAACTCTGTTAATCTCTCTGTTAATCTCTAATCTCCCTTCCAGGTATATTTGGCAGTTCAAATCTCACCAGGCTCAAGGTTGACTCAGTCTTCCATCCTTCCGAGGTGGGTAAAATGAGGACCCAAATTGTTGGGGGCAACATGCCGATTCTGTGAATCGCTTAGAGAGGGCTGTGAAGCACTGTAAAGTGGTATATAAGTCTAAGTATTATTGCTATTGCTATTCTGATTGATTGATTGAATTAAATTATGTGAAATTCAAAAGGACATGAGATATGGATATCCCTTAAATCCTTTATTGTTTATAGTGGTGCTGGAAGTTTTGAATAGAGATATTATACATAATGAGAACGTAGGCATAACAATTATAAAGGGAGTTTATCAATTGGAAACTTTTGCTGATGATTTAGTTATATTTGAGCCTTAGTGGCGCAGTGGTTAGAGTGTAGTGCTGCAGGCTACTTCTGCTGCCTGCCGGCTGCCTGCAATTTGGCAGTTCAAATCTCACCAGGTTGGCTCAGCCTTCCATCCTTCCAAGATGGGTAAAATAAGGACCCAAATGTTGGGGGCAATATGCTGACTCTGTAAACCACTTAGAGAGGGCTGTAAAGCACTGTGAAGCGATATATAAATTTAAGTGCTATTGCTATTTCTGCAAGACTCAAAAACTTGTATATAATTCTTGATGAAGAAATTAAATGACTTTGGAGCGTTAGTGAATTTCAAAAGAAATGAATAGAAAACAACACTTGTTAGGAACGTGACTTTTCAAGATTACAAAATATTGACAAGAACTTAGCTTTCAAGGTGGAGAAAAAGGTTAAATATCTTGGGGTTACGTTGACAAATCTAAATTGTTTCAAAGCAATTTTGCACCTGTGTGGAATGATATCAAAAAAGTTTTATTAAGATGGGATAGTTTGCAGTTATCCATGTTGGGTAGAATCTCTGTAATTAAGATGTTTTTTACCAGAGATGTTATTTTTATTTCAGATTTTACTGATATCGACAACTAATACTCCATTTAAACTATGGCCAAAGGGCATTTCTAAATTTATATGGCAAGGAAAAAGACCAAGAATTAGATATAAACTACTGCAAACTACTCAAGAAAGAAGAAGTTTGGGTTCACCAGATTTGAAACTTTACTTTGATGCCTGCTCTTTGGTTTGGATGAAAGAGTGGGTGACTCTCCAAAAGAAGAGATTATTTGAATTAAAGGGCCAAGAACTAGGATATGGATGGCACACTTGCTTATGACGTGACAAGGTTAAAAAGTTGATTTCAAGAATCACTTTGTTAGACATGCTAGATCCAAGGATTTGGCACTAATATAAAACAAGGTTCTCTACAAAGATATCTCTTTGGGTATCACCCCAGGAAGTCTTTTTCAGAAAAGAAACCAAGGCGAGGCCAGACTGGTGGACTCATGGTCAAATAATATGTTTTAATCAAAGTGAGCCTACCCTTAAATCCAAAAAAGAGTGGGAGTCAGAGTGGGAGAGTGTGTTTGTCAGTGATTTACATATTTAGAATTGAAAGAAAGGTTTAAATTAGATTTTAAAAGTTATGGGTTTGACTTTGTAAAAAATGAATTTGAAATTGTACCGTGTGTTAAGGATGAACATGTTATTGCCAAGTTCTATGAATTGCTATTGAAATTGAATTTGGAGAATGAATATGTAATGTATTGCATGATTCAATGGGCAAAGTATTTTGGGAACAATATAGTGCTTGTTTGAACAATGGAAAAACATATGGACAAAGGGTTTAAAATTTACATTAAATTATAATTTAAAGGATACATTTTATAAAATGAGGTACCATTAGTATTTAACACCCAATAAATTGTCAAAGATATACAAAGATATTTCAAATGTATGTCAGAAATGTAAATGCAAAGAAAGGACATTTTACTATCTTTGGTGGACTTGTGATAAAGCAAAGAAGTATTGGAGTAAAATTTATTTTTTTAATTCAGAAGATTGTTAAAATGAAAATGAAAATTAAACCAAATATTTTTCTTTTGCACTTAATGAAAAAAATTCTGGAATCTTGCTGTTATGTATTTTGATAGCAGCAAGAATCCTTTATGCACAAAAATGGAAAGATACTTTTAATTCTAATGGATAAATGACTGGCAAAGCTGATGAAATTAGCAGAGATGGCTAAATTGACTGCTCTAATCAAAGAAAAGAATACATCCAACTTTGTTCTTACTTGGAAACTACTTCTGGATTTTGTGCTTGAAAAAAAAATAAAACTCTGGGTTTTACTGATTAGATAACTTTTGTTATACAAATGGGTAGTATATGTTAAGTATGTAAAAGTAAAAAGTTGAGGATGTAATGATTATATTATTCTACTACGCAAACAAAAATTGGAAGTCAACACTTTTCTTTCTTTTTCTCCTTCTACCCTACATGTCTTTCTTTTCCCTTCCCTCTTCTCCCACTTTAATTTGTCTTTTATACTTTGATAAATTTAATACAAGTATTAAAAAAATAATTTCAAGGATGGATAGTCACTTTTTCAGGGGCTGTCATAACTTCAAGCCATCATTAAACAGTCTTAAGTCAGGACTACCTGTATGCAATATTTGAAGTAGCTTTGGACTACTCCAAAATGATTTCATTCTATAAAATGTTGACCTGTGGCTCTGATTTTAGTGAGGTCCATATTGCATTTAACGCAATGTAAGAAATTCCAAAACATTATTTATAAAAAAATTAAGTACAGCTTTTCCATCTTCTTTCATAGCACAAAAATATAAAAACAAGTTATATAAGATTCAAAGCTACTTCAGACCTCTTCAATAAGTAGATTTAAAATTACTATGGTATTGCTTCATTACATACTACATACTATCATTTCCTTACAATAGATATGTGAAGAACTAACTCACGTATTGCAAGAAATCACTGTATACTGTATACTGTGTCTGAGAACAATCAGCTTTAGTTAAACTTTATGTTTAAAGTATGCTATCAAAATTGCTTCCAATGGAATTTAGGAACTCATCATCTTGGGTGCTGTAAGTATCAAAATTTGATATATTTATGGTGTTTGGATTGTTGGCCAATCCTGATTCATTAAGGCTAGCCAGATAATGAAAAGTTGGTGTCTCAAAAATATTGGACATAGAGGTCAAAGATAAGCTAGAAGTGGTTACTGTTGATATGGCAGGAGGCAGCAATGGTTGGACTTTCTTCCTATGGTTGCTTGGATTTAAAGCTTGAACAAAAGATGACTTTTCCAAATTAACATCTGAGTATCCGGAGTCTTCCATCTCCATGCTAATGCCATTGGACACTGCAGCATTTTCTGGATGAATAGACTGGCTGTCAACAGTGCTGGAGACATTCCGGATTTCTTGCTGAGACATTGATGGCGAAGGTGATGATGATGACATTGTTGACTCATGATCATTCATTGTTCCAAAGAATCCTTGATAAATGTTCCCCTCTTTCTGAGTGGCCCAGTTCAGACTCTTTTCCTGTCCAAGACATGGAGAGCTACCATTCCCCATTGTAGGTTGCAACGTATCACCCAAGTTTCTATGTTGCAGCAAAACACTTAGAGGTGAAATAGAGGAATGCCAGCAAGATGACAGAACCCCATCCTGCTTAACGGACTCTGTCATTTGAAAAGGTGGACCAGGATGTCCATTGGAACTTACGTGGTTTAAAGGAGGGGAATAGTATGGCTGCAAGGAAGGGATGCTTGCAGATGTTTTCTGCAGTGGGGTGGCTGTTTCAATTGGTGAACAATATACATTTGGCTCTGTGAAAAAAAGTCATCATTGATTAGAAAAGTCTTATTACAACAATTCTTGAATATTTTCCGCACTATCTCCCCATATATTACAGAGTTAGAGTGAAAGCTGTATTATACTTTATCAGACTTTTGGTCTATTTAGCAAAGTATTGTTGGCACTAGAATTATATTTTTCTATTCCAAGTTGGAGGTGCTGCAAACTGAACCTGAAACTTCCTGTATTCAGGGTTTTGACACAAAATGGTCTCCTTGAAAATCCATCATCATTACACACACAAAGTGCTTAGGGCCACACAGTTGTATTCCACTTAACTTGGTAGCCTACATTCTTATAATTCCAAGCCAGTATAGGCAGGGTAGTTTTTAACTATAAGAACTGTAATCCAATACATCTGGAGGCTACTATATCAGGAGAAGTCTCCTGTGCAGCATTCATTCTACCTTTCTTCTCCTTTATATATGACAACAAATTCATGGAAAAAAGAAAGATGTGGATTCCCTGAAGCAGATTTGGTAAGGTTTCTTAGTTCATGGGAACGAATTAGAAAAATCATATACAACCTGATGTATATTCTGTCCATTAGTAATGAATAGAGAGGTGTAGAACATTCCATGCATGGCTTTTCTGATCCAGACATAAATGGTTTCATGGAGTTAGGGTTATGGAAAAAGCCAAGGAGACTGGTGGCCAAAATGGGGCAGGGAGAGAGGAAATGAAAAAATGCTCAGAAAGTCAGGGAGCAAGGGGATCAGTGGGCTATCTTGTCTTGGGTTATTGACAGCAGCAGTAGCTGAATGGACTGAAAACTCTAGGAAAATAGGGGTAGTGGGATTGAGGCATATTCAGTTTGGGAAAGCAGTAGCTGAGAGAAAGGAGGGAAAGTGGTGGGAAAATTGAGACAAGGGCAGATGCATGGAAGAACCTCTGTGGAGGTGGCTGGCCATATAAGTTTGATAAATAAAGAAATAAAATAAATCAGCAGGTGAGGAAGAAAGCTAGTGGATATGCTGCATTGGAATACATTAAATGAGGCAATGGAGAGCAGGCCAAGAGTAGAGAAGGGGGAATAGATGGATCAGTGAATTATCCATGCTTGGAGTTGCTTGGAATAGGGCACTGCAGTAATGCATTCCAACAAGAGACTGGACTAGAACAGGAATCTTTAATTACCCAGAATGTATAACTAATACAGTATACACCAAAACAAACTTTATAATACTAAAATATTTTCTCTTTTAATATATACCAGTAAAATACTGTCATGGAAGAGATAGGAAGAAAGACAGTCAAAGAACCAGAACAAAGAAGGCATCAAAAAAAAAAAGAAAAAAAAAGAAAGAAAAAGAAAAAAGAATCTACCTTTCTTAATGAATTTTCCTTCACTGGTAGCAGTCTGGAACAGAGCAGCATTAGACCTTTCATAGGAACCTATGGAAAGAGTATTTGTTATCCTAAAGGATATCAATTCTATAAGGATGATGATCTGATTCACCCAATATAACGAAGACTGTGTTCCCCAACATACTGTATCCCCAATTATCCAATTTTAGCTTGAAGGGTCTAAATCCAGCCTCTGAGTGCTAAAAGAAATGGGGCCAAGAAACATAAGAGGAAGCATCAACATCGCTTTGGAAGTCTTTAGATTTGTAACTCCTCCCCCATAAAATATAAGTCCAACTCAAGATGCAAAATATTGGGGGAAAAAAACCCAGCTAGTGAGAGTCAAACTCATTGAATTAAGAAGAACAAGAAGACAATGCAGAGAGGCCTTCTTGTAGCAAATCAGCAGTGAGGTCTCATCCCATTCCATTTATATATGTCTAAGCCAGCCTCCAATTCTACATTCTATCATGGTTCAGTTTAGTGGATCTGGACACATTAAGAGAGAAGTTAGACCCTACCTAGTGATAAAATGGCATTCTTGCCACTCCCAAACAAGTGAATAGATCAATTTGGAACGGAATAAACTACAGCATCACAAATTTTGACTTAAGTATGATATCACGTGACATGGTGCAGCTTTTACTGAAAAGAAACCCATAACGGTTTTGTAAGGCACAGGCTTCTATCTCCCTACACAGGACTTCTGAGTCAAAATATTCTCAATTCAAATGAAGCTAGGAAGCCTCAAGGATAAACCCAGTCTGGGAGAGAGGGGTTTCATATTAGAAGGACAAAATAAGATGGGATGAGATGGAATGGGATGGTACTCTTACCAGAGTCGTGAATGAGCTTTTGTAAAGCCATTGGTGGCCTCTGCCTCTTTGCCTTATGGCCATAAGGATCTAAAACAGAAAGGAAAAAACAGCATTTTGACTAATCATGTACACACACGTGATGGTGTTGGGAATGTTTGCTGAAAAAGAAAGGTTTAATTGTGTGTTCTATTTGACTACAATGAAATACAGAATATTATCTTACATAGAGCTGCCTTCTTACCCAGCCTGGTATATTTGGACAGAAAATAACTCTCCAAGCTTACAAGCACAGCTTCTTCACACAATTTGCTACTTTGTTTTTGAATCTAGGGTCTTCTATATTTGCTCTTACTTATTGTTCTAGAAACTTACAATTTAAATATATTAACATATGCTAGCTCCTCCCAAAGAAATCGGCAACATTCTTAAAATGAAAAGCTCCCGTAATTCACTTCTCTCTTTTGGCATTTTTTTCATTAGCCCTAAGGTTTTCCAATTAACTAAGCTTGCAGAGGTCTAAATGAGGTCTCTTGTTGTGATGTATTTTCTTTTTTAAGAGAGTAAATATTTAGAGTGCTGGAAGGAAGTTTTCTAACATAAAACAAGTAGTGAGACAACTGTAAATGCTGCTTCCAAAGGTTGGCACTATTTTGGGAGATGGGAAGATTGAAGCTATATAAAGAATTGGTACGCCATAGTCCCCAACATTCAGGGAGTGAGGGAAATAAGCAAATTTGAGGTTCTTACTTCCAAGCTTTTCCCACGTATGCCAATTTGGCAACTTTAAGATGTGTGGACTTCAACTCCCAGAATTCTCCAGCCAGCAACATCCCCAAAGCAAGAAGGCTACAGCCTGGTGAGAGTGAGGCTCACATTGATGTCACCCACCTAAAAGAATGCATTGTATGTCTACAATGCAAGCCAGGACATCAACATTCTCATGCTTCAGTAGCTCAGTGTGGTTGACTGAAGCCTATTTTATTTGTTTTGCTTTGGTCTTTGCAAAAATTTGCTTCCAAAAGCTTTCTCCCACTGCAATTTTCAATGCCTCCAAGGAGTCAACTATGTGGACAAGCCTGCTGTGTGGGCAGTCAATACCACCAGCCTTGTTTCTCAAGCACAGGCAAAGGTAGATTATGGTAGCAGCTTTTAAAATGACTTCTTCCTTTTTATCTTAAAGCAATCTTCTCCAGCCTGAAGTATACTGAACCTTAACTCTCAGCCTTTCCAGTTAGCACAAGACCATGCTGACTGGGAATTCTGTATATGATGCTCTAGAGTGTTTGCAGTCCACTAAACTGGGGAAGACAGGGCCACAATAATGCCATAGTACCGACAGAAGAAGAAGTTGTTCCCAGATCAGAAATCTGTAAGTTCTTTTCTAAACTAGCATGGGCCCTGATTCAAAAGCAGTAACTAGTCCTATCTCAACAAATGTGTATGTTACCTTTTTCATCTGGTAAATATCTAAAGTCCATAGGATCACTGACTTCCTGATCTGAGGGCCTTCGCAATTGCATCTTCACAGTCACAGGATCTGGGATATCTTTGAAAAATGGGGGCGTCTTGAAGACAATTGCTACTTGACGATGAACATCAGCTTGTGAAAAAATCCCCTTGGCTTCCCAGTCATTCATGAAAAATCTCACTTCTATATCATCTGTTCATCAGAAAGATATAAATATCACACTTAATTTTAGGAATAAAACAACAAACAATAGTTCAAAGAGTATTTTTAACATGAAATACCAAAAAGGATCAGTTCTGCTTTCTATATGGATTGTAAATGTCATAGCAATACATCTTGCATACATATATTTGGGAAAGAATAGCACTTAGAAATAGCCCAGTTTAGCCAGCTTTCATATTTTATTAAGATCAAGATTATGAAAGTCTTGAATTTAATATGGAATGTTTTTTTTAACCTTAGATTTCTTTTATTTAGTGCAGCATTTCTTAACTTTTAACAATTTTAAGATTTGTGGACATCAACTCCCAGAATTCCCCAACCAGCATATTGAAGGCCACATGTCTCAAAGTTGCTAAGATTGAAAAACACTGACTTGGTAGACTTGAATCAGAAGCTTATTAATTAATCTTATCTCCACATCATTTCATCACTGGTCATTCTAACATGAATATAGAGTAGCTCTTTTAAATTTGGCATTTACTGAAAGTGCCAGTCTCCAGCTCCAGTCATCCATAGTCAGTGGCCATATTGGCTGATAGTACCGGGCATAAAACATCTGGATGGCCACTGGTTGGGATGGTCTGGTTTATGACGTAAGCTAACTAAAGCTTGTGTCTGGAGTGCCAGTGCTAGTTATTCTGTAACATGTAAAATATCACATAGACGTCTGCTGCAATTCACATACAGTACAGGCTTAGCTGCAGCCCCGGAAATGCTTGAAAGGCAGTTTTGCACCTTTAACACTGTGGCTGCAGGACTGGCCATTTCCCATTGGCAAGGAGTGTTTCTTTGCCCATTTCCCTAGCTCTCTGGAATATCTGGAAGAGTTGCTCCCATTTCACTAGACTCTTTAAATTAAGCAGCAGGACAATTTTGCAGCTTTTCCTTACACTAATCCATTTTTGTTCTTATTTTATTTATTTATTTTTTATTTTAATTTGATTTAAATGCCGCCCTTCTCCGGAGACTCAGGGTGGCTTACAATGCGTTAAGCAATAGCCTTCATACTTTTGTATATTTATATTTATACAAAGTCATCTTATTGCCCCCAACAAACTGGGTCCTCAATTTACCCACCTTATAAAGGATGGAAGGCTGAGTCGACCTTGAGCCTACCTGGGATTGAACTCGCCAGTAATTGCAGCAGCTGGATCTTAAATGCTGCCTTTGTAGGAGGCATTACTCCCCTACGCTACTCAGGCTCTTCTTTATACACACAAAAAAGCATTACATATTAACACTAAGTTTTTGCATTTCCTCCTTGATCAGCTGAAAGGAGTCTTGATTGAGTATTGAGCAATTCTAGGCATCCTGAAGATGACATGGGTGAGGACAGGAAAATGCTTCTGAGTTCAAAACTAGTACATGCATTGTTTCATAGATCTACAGTATGTAAATCAATGGATTATACAATGTTTGGATGGAATTTGAATTAAACTAGACTTTTTTGGGTTGCACCATTCCACCGCCCAAGTTATATACTCAAATATTACAATGTTTTGCAATTTAGTGGATATTTGGCATTCAGTTTAACCACTTCCATTGTCCTGTGGAAGTATAGATGTATACATATAAAATTGGTTGCTTTTTCATATCTCATTCTTTGATATCTAAAGTTAAAGTTTATAGTATACATGGTATTCCAGTTTCCAATCACCTTTCTGAACTTTGTCACACAAGAGGAAAATTTCATCTCCTCCTTTTGCTGTTCCACAGTTCTTGTTCACACGGCAGATTCTCAATTCAGCTGAATTGGGTGCACCTAAACAGAAAAAATAATTAATGACTGGGGGAGAGAAGAGTAAATAATGGTTATTATGATTACATATGTCTAAAACTAGAACTAGGGGAGAGAAAGTTCTGCAAGCAACTCTTTATCTGAAGGTAGGTAAAGCACAGAAAGCAAAAGATACATTTCAAGCATCTACATAGCCCCCCTTTTCCCACCAGCATTTTACATGACATCATTATGCCCACCATCCCTGATGTCCCTCCTTGATAATGCTTGCTGTCTTTCTTTAGTTCTCAGCACAAAATTTAATGGTTTTCTGTTGTCATTTTGAATTCTGAATTAAGTATCCATTTTGTTGCTCAAAAACAGGGCCCTATCATAGCAAGAAAATATGCAGGGTAATTAATCTGTTGGGTAATTAAATCAGGGAATTTATTTCTTGAATATTGTCTTGAATGGGTTAACCAAAGAAGTGAACCTCTTCCTTTCTGTTTGGATGTTGGTCAGCATCTGCCACCACTATTTTACCCCCAACATTTGCCTTCTCAAATAAGGCCAGATCTCAAAAAATGTTTACTGCCTCCCCAACCTTTTAAAAATCAATCTTTAGCTGTATAAAAGTTTAAAATTATGCAAATAATTATGTGAATATGGCTCAGGGCCAGGCTATCTTCGAGACTGCCTTCTACCACATGGCTCCCAGCAACCAGTAAGATCCCACAGAGCCAGTCTCCTCTGGGTCCCGTCAGCTAAACAATGTCAGCTGGCGGGCCTGCGTGGGAGGGCCTTCTCTGTGGCTGCCCTGGCTCTCTGGAACCAATTACCTCCTGAGGTCCGGACTGCGCCCATCCTATTGGCCTTCCGCAAAGCGGTGAAGACCTGGCTCTTCCGGCAGGCCTGGGGCCGTTGATCTCGTTATAATGACCTTGCGAGACCCGGCCACGAATAGGAGTGCATGTGTTTTAATGTTTTTAAAGTTTTTAATGTTTTAATGTTTTTCTTTTTAACATTTTTTATGGGATTGTTCACATTGTTTTATTCTTTGTTGTAAGCCGCTCAGAGTCCCTTGGGAGTTGGGCGGCTAGAAATCTGACAAAATAAATAAAGAAATAAATAAAAATACATTCAACCCTTTTTTTCCTTGTCTGCCCTGCTCACTTGTTACACAAAAGCACAACAATCTATTAAAACATGTTCAAGAAAAGGAGCGATTTTTACAAAATGTTGAGATATAGAGATGTGGAACTCACAAAGGGAAAAATAACAGTTTTCAATTATCCAAAAACATGTCTGGCAATTTTAAGGGCTTCACTGACTAAATTCTAATCAATTTTGCTTTCTACCCAAGATTCAAGTCTTTCAGTGCCAAATAACATGCCACCAGTCTTTAAAATCATACCAGGAACAGGGGAGGGGCAGCGGTGAATTTTCAGAAAACTGAACTGGTGCAAGGTTAAAATAGCATCAAAGAAAACCAAGAATCCCATTTTTCTTCCTTAAGGCACCTTAATTTGTAACCATTTTCTGCCTCCTTTGACATTGGAGGGAAGATAACAGAGGAGCTAATTATGATCACAATGGGTTTTGAGGGGTCTTTGCTGCTCTCTGAGCTTGGTTACTTTCTTGAAGACATTTCGTTACCTAAACTAGCTAACATCATCAGTGCAAGAAAACAACCAAGCTCAGAGAGCAGCAAGGACCCTTCATTTCAACCCTGAGCTATAAATATTCTCCTTTATTAGCAGAATGTTTTCTCCTAGCAGAAAAAGATTGGGCTTTAAATAAGCAGTGGGGAAATGGCCATATGCTTTATAACTTCATATTCACTGTATTTCATTAATACGATATGACATATCATATGTCATATACTGTATGTACTGAAATATAGCACAATTTGTCATTGTCTGAGAATATATTTCAGCTGGAGAATATACATTCAAATTGAATTCTCTGAATATTCAAAAATTACGTGTCTAGCAAAGATGCTTTCAGTTATCTTCAGTTGTCCTTTGGGGAGAAGAGAGATGAAGCAACTCCATAGAGAACAACTGGGGCCAAAGAGCATGTAGAGAACACAGCAGAAGAAACTTGATATGAAGTAAATCCTGTTCTTAGATACTTACGGTTATCATAAATGGGGTTGGAGATGACAGGGGATATAGGTTGTGTGCAGTTGCCATGCTCATCAGAGATGAATGCTTGGAAACAGAGTCTCACCACATTGAGATCATATTCTTCAACTGTCAACAGCTGTTCTTCAGAAACTATGAAAAAAAAATGATGGGATAGTGTATTTAAATTAGGAGTAATAAGAAAATGGAAGAATGATTATATCCCAGATCCTAAATGTTGGTTAAATGAAATTTCTAGCTTTTGAATCAGCTTTGTACCAAGGAGAGGTGAAACTGGAAAATACAATCATGTAGGGCTTAGATTTAATTATTTTATCTTAAAATAATTGCTTGGTGAATGAGATGGCAGTCTCTAAATTTATAAACAAACAAACAAATAAAATACTGGAATCTCTATATCTATATTTAACAACCTGTGTGTATATGTTTATAGATCTATTTATCATCTGCCTGCCCTGCCCTGCCCTGGTCCGCCCATCCATCTATCTATCTATCTATCTATCTATCTATCTATCTATCTATCTATCTATCTATCTATCTATCTATCTATCTATCTATCTATCTGTTGATAGATAATTTAAATTATATCTAATGTAAATACCTAGTTTAGTTTTGCTTATAATTGTGTTGCTGTTTTGTTTCTCTCTTTCCCTCCCTCCCTCCCTCCCTCCGTACCAGCTGCTGTTTTCTTGGAATTCTCCCCCACCCCCCCTTTCTCTCTCTCTGTAGTTTACTATAGCTTTTTTAGGGTTTTATTTTTCTTCTTATCATCAAATAGCTTTTTATGAAATGTTAGGTTCATAACTATATTTTATATTTTAATATAATAATATATAGCTATTAACTGAAGGCTATTTAGAAATTGCAATGTTTTTGAAATACCAGACTTAAAAATTATTGAAAAGAAAGGGAAAAAAATCTGGAGAGTTGACGTTACAATACCTGGAGGCAGAAGGATAGAAAAGAAAGAACTGGAGAAAATAACAAAATATAAAGACCTGCAAATAGAAGTAGAACAACTGTGGCAAAAGAAAGCAAAGATAGTACTAATAGTAATAGGCACCTGGCTGTAATCTGAAGTATGAATACCATGGGCATTGACAAAATCCCCATCAGTCAATTGCAAAGACAGCTTTATTTGGAACAGATAAATCCTGCGACAATACATTTAAACAACAATATCTGTCTATCCCGGGTTCTTGGGAAGGATATGGACAAAAATGGCAAATGCAGTCTAAACATCCAGCTGTGTGTCCAACTATAGTAATAAAAGTAGGTTAAACCTATATAAAAGTCATATCTATTAATTAATTAATTGTTAAATATACTGTAAACTGTAAAAAAAAAACCCAAAACAACCAGCAGTGGCCATATAATGAACCCCTATTTCAGAGGCCAGATATGCCATTGCAAGAAAGTGGGTCAAAATCCTAAACCTCATTCTCCCTTGGCAATTTTCTGAGATTGGTTTGAGATGATGGAAGTTGCAGTCGCTAGCCCAGACATCAGACTTAGGTTATAATGGTAATCTGGTGGTAGGCTGGAAGCTTCTAATCTTATGGTAGAATTTAGCATTTTCAAAATAGGGAAAGGACAATTTACAATCATTTATTCTTCCTGGGAGTTCTCACTGTCCTCAATTTTTTGTTGCCATCTGTGGAATTAAGTTTCCAGCATCATATATAACCAATGTTCCCATTGATCTCCCAATTCCTATTTTGTTAGAGAGGGCAGCATGAATGAAACTTAAAATGGAAATGCCACCCACATTGTGGTGATAAACTGCATGTATTACAGAAAAGTAAAAAATTGCTTCCATCATAATTGTAGTCCTACTTACATACCACAAGGGATGTGACACTTCTCCCACTATGGTTTTTATACCTTATTACTTTCTTTTTATTAGATGAGGAGGAGGAGGAGGAGGAGGAGGAAGAGGAAAACTATAGTACACTACTGTGAATCGATAAGGATAGTTGAAAGAGAAAGTATATAGATTCCACCGTGCTGTAGCCACTGTTCAGCATCTTATCTATCTTGCTTCTAATATCTTGGTTCTAATATAATTATGTCTCTTTACATAATTGTTCTTTATACATACACATTCAGAAAATAGGTTTTATTGTATTCTAAAATTAAACATTTGCATAGTTCATGGTACATTTAGAGGTGCTTTTATATAATCAGCTCCTAATACAATTAGCCAATCTTTTATAGGATTTTTTAAAAATGCAGGAAAAATAGTAGTGATAATATCTGAATCTAACCTAACAAACATGCATTTAAATTATTACTGTCATCATATCCATGTTTCATTGCAATATAATACAGTTTATGTCTGGGCAAAATTGTTGGGTAGGAGTCTGTATGTGTGTATTTTCATATAAGTTTGTGTTATATAATATTATAGTATACATAAGTTGTAATACACATTCTGCACATGACGGAAATTTTTGCATTACATCCTTAATATGAGTTTTTTTCAATCTGAGGCTCAAAAAGAGGAAGTGCATTGGTCTTGAGCTATTTTTAAAATCTATTTCCTATTACAAGAATAAAATAGAACACTGTAAATACTCATGTTTTCCTTTGCTACCATTCTGATAATATTGATAGGCTCTTAATATGAATAAACTGAGTAACCTTTAAAAGCATTAAGGTAGGTCAATGCTATTAACATATTTAGTAAGACCCTGAATTTGAGATCACCTTCACCCCAACGAAGTCAAGAACAAAATTATAAGCATAGGGAACAATTCAGTGTTCAGTGCCCAAATTCTCCATCTTGTCTAACTATGGTTGTCAACTCCAGTTCAACCCAGGCTTACAGATTCCCCCTCCCACCATGTCTCTAATAAATGTATCCATGTGACATATATGAAAATTTATGTCTGTACTGTATATTATTCAGGAGGGAGGCCATTGTAACTCAGATAGCCGGATGTGAGTCTCTCCTGGTGAAGGGAGGCCATGGGATGCAGGTGGGCCTGCTGATCACATACATGGCTCCCTGCCACGTGACAGCAGCCCTGCCTGAGCTCCTCAATGGTATTGCCGGCGTGGCAATTGATATCCCCAAACTTTTGGTCATGGGGGATTTCAACCTGCCATCTGCTGGTGAGGCGTCTGGGTTGGCTCGGGAGTTTATGGCTTCCATGACAGCCATGGACCTGACACAGCTAATTCATGGCCCTACTCATGAGGGAGGACACACTCTGGACTTGTTTTTTGTCTCTGGTCAGTGGTTGAATGGTCTGGTTGAGGGGATATAGTTATTGAACCCCTGTCATGGTCGGACCATTCCCTCCTAAGGCTGGACTTTTTGACTGCTGCACCCCACTGCAGGGAGGCGGAACTGATCAGGTGCCTGATGGATCCTGATAGGTTCCAGAGGGAGCTTGGGCCAGTTCCTGAAACTCTGGCTCACGACTCGGCTGAAGACCTGGTGGCCGCCTGGGATAGGACGGCCGCCGGTGCTCTGGACTGAGTCATACCTTTGCGGCCTCTGACCCGGCGCTGAACCTGCCTGGCTTCTTGGTTCTCCGAAGAGCTGAGGGAGATGAAGTGCCGGAAAAGATGCCTAGAGAGTGGTTGGAGGACTAGTCGTTCCGAATCCGACTGAACACTAGTTAGATCTCATATTAAGACCTATTTAATGGCGATAAAAGCGGCAAAGTGTAATTACTTTTCCGCTCTTATTGCATCGGCAGATAACCACCCAGCTGCCTTGTTTAGAGTGACCTGCTCCCTTCTATATCAGGGAGTGTGAGAGGATCCCTTGCAAGGGCAGGCTGAGGATATTGCACAGTATCTGCACGATAAAACTGCTCAGATTTGGGAAGGCTTGGACTCTGACTGGGTAGATTCCGGCGAGGTGACTGAGGGCGGTCTTGAGGATGTTATCTGGGATGAGTTTGACCCTGTGACTCCTGAGGACGTGGACAGGATTCTGGGGAGGTTAAATGCAACCACATGTTTATTGGACCTGTGTCCCTCCTGGCTGGTACTGGTCACCTGGGAGGTTACACGAGGCTGGCTCCAGAGGATTATAAATGCTTCTTTGAGAGAGGGTTTCTTGCCTCCCGCCTTGAAAGAGGCGCTGGTGAGGCCCCTCCTCAAGAAGCCTTCTCTGGACCCAGCTGTTCTGGCAAATTAATGTCTGGTCTCCAACCTTTGCTTTATTGCAAAGATTGTTGAGAGTGTGGTTGCGCGACAGCTCCCGCAGTACCTGAATGAAACCATCTATCTAGATCCGTGCCAGTCTGGCTTCAGGCCTGGGTACAGCACAGAGACGGCATTGATTGCATTGGTGGATGATCTCTGGAGGGCTCGGGACAGGGGTTGCTCCTCTGTTCTGGTCCTGTTAGACCTCTCAGCGGCTTTTGATACCATCGACTATGCTTTCATGCTGCGCTAGTTGGAGGGATTAGGGGTGGGAGGCACCGTGTTGCGGTGGTTCTCCTCCTATCTCACCGACCGGTCGCAGTCCGTGTTGGCAGGGGGGCAGAGGTCGACCTCGAGGCGTGTTGTTTGTGGGGTGCCGCAAGGGTCGGTCCTCTTGCTGCTCCTGTTCAACATTTATGTGAAGCCGCTGGGTGAGATCATCCGTGGTTTTGGGGTGCGATGTCATCTGTACGCTGATGATACTCAGCTGTACATCTCCACTCCAGACCACCCCAATGATGCCCTCGAAGTGATGTCCCAGTGTCTGGAGGCCGTGCGGGTCTGGATGGGGAGTAACAGGCTTCGACTCAACCCTTCCAAGACCAAGTGGCTGTGGATGCCGGTGTCCTGATATAGCCAGCTGGTGCCATCGCTGGCTATTGGGGGCGAGTCATTGACCCCCACAGAGGGGGCTTGCAACTTGGGCGTCCTCATGGACACCCACTATCTTTAGAAGAGCATATGACAGCTGTGGCCAGGGGGCCTTTTATCAGCTTCGCCTGATACGCCAGTTGCGCCCCTTTCTGGATCGGGACTCCTTATGCACAGTCACCCATGCTCTTGTCATGTCTTGCCTGGACTACTGTAATGGTCTCTATATGGGGCTCCCCTTGAGGAGCATCTGGAGGCTCCAACTGGTCCGGAAGGCGGCCGCATGGGTGATTATGGGAACAACATGGCGATCCCATGTAACACCTCTCCTGTGCGAGCTGCACTGGCTCCCGGTGATCTTCTGGGTGCGCTTTAAGGTGTTGGTTCTCACCTTTAAAGCGCTCCATGGCTTAGGGCCAGGGTACTTACAAGACCGCCTGCTGCTACCGATAACCTCCCACCAGCCAATACACTCTCACAGAGAGGGCCTCCTTAGGATGCTGTCAGTCAAGCAATGTCAGCTGGCGGCCCCCAGGGGGAGAGCCTTCTCTGTGGGGGCACCCACCCTCTGGAATGAGCTACCTCCCGGAATACGACTGATCCTGGACCTCCGTACTTTCCGTAAGGCCCTGAAGACTTATTTATTCCAGCAAGCTGGCCTAGCATAAAAGGTTTTTTTTAATGGGAATTTCTTAATTTTTTATAGACTTGGGGTTTTAAATTGGATGCTGATTGATTCAATTTATTTTAGCTATTTTAACTTTTGTATTGTTTGTATTTTAATTTTGGCTGTCCACCGCCCTGAGTCCCTCTTGGAAGAAGGGCGGTATACAAATTCAATTAATAAAATAAATAAATATTCATTCATGTATTTATCTGTTTAGCTCGATATATAATGTCTTGTATATCAAGCTAGCTAGATAAATACTCAATTTCTTAACAGCTTACAAGAAAACAAATGGATACCAATCCACTAAAACAATGAACAATTAAAATTAACAGACAGAAAGCTAATAATAACAATTAACAATTAATTAATACTTAAAAGTCAGTTTTAAAAATGTTTTCTAAATGCTAATAAAGATAGTGTGTCTCCCAACTCTGCAGGAAATAGATTTGTGTATATTACATATGCTTGCTACAAGCCTTGCCCCCCCAAAGACCAGGCCAGGTTATAAAGTAAATACATATTACTTCAATTAATCACCCATTACAAAATATCCCACCTGCATATATTAACTGTCTTTGCACGCAACACTAGAAGTATTCCCACGCCCAGAAACTTATAAATATGCATACATTCCTGAAAGAATAGTGGGGTAAGAAGAAAAGGGGAACTGCTCTGGAAAGAAAATGAAAGAGAACCGGGGAACAACAAGGGGTGCAGACCAAGAGAGGGGAATTGGCAGCTGATAAGGAAGGAAAAATGATAAAAACTCTCTTGAGGTCCTACAAGAGGAGGCAAATTCTGTAGACAAACAGGCCACCCCAAGAAGAAGCTAATCTTCAAAGGCATCCAGAGTACCTTTGTGGCAACTTATATCTCACTTGTCCCATATGTTCTTTTATTGATGAATTTAAAATGATCACCATCTCAATCTCTATTCACAGGCAAGATATCACTGCTGTGGTGACTGAAGTCTGCCCATGAGTTGTGAAAGAAAGATCAGAAAGCCACATCTGATCTTGCACATTATATTCCCCAGGGGCAACTATTGCACATTTCCTCCTTTTAAAAGGTGCTTCCTTTTCGAAGCAACTTTATAGGATGTTTTTCCAAAGGTCACAGTTCAACAGGTGTTTCCGGCGTTTCAGTTAACAGTTCTTAACCGCTAGACTATACTATCTTCTTATCAACCCTTTTCATGTTCGTATCACCACGATCATCAACATTTGTTGCTCTGGCCCATTGAAAGCCAGCCCAAGCATTAAGCAAATCAGAAGTGGACTTAAGAAGAAAGCATCAGTGGTACAAATTCTGCATAACTCACCTCTGTCATTACTGGCAATGAAATTTTATTGGTTCTGGTACTATACAGTAATGCACATCTTAAGGAACATATTTTGTAAAAATTGGCATTGCAACTTTAATTTAATTATCAATTTTATATAACCACCCATCTCACGAAAAGCGACTCTGGGAAGGGCATAACAACACTATAAAACAGCTAACTTATTAAAAAAAACCCAATTATTTTAAAAAATTATCATACGCCTAAGAGAAGACAACAGATGTTAACAACGTTAATCTCCTGTATCGTATAGTACGTTATTACCTTTACCTCATTGTAATCTTATGATACAATACCCTACCCTGAGATAACTTTTTCTTTCTACTTTTATTAGCTTTCACAAGGTGTAATTAATTTGATGCCTGGAAAAGAGGGGATGCACTTGCAACCTTGACCACAATGCAAAAGTCCACAGACATTCGAGAGCCACAGAGAGAGGGCTTGCAGCTTTGCCTTCTTTCAAGTAATTGCTTCTTTGTAGAATTTAAGAAGGGTTTCAGAGAATGACTTCTGTTTGTAATTCTCCTGCCCTTGTTTCCTTCTTTAGAAAATATATCAAGGAAAATGAGAGGCAAACACTGAGGTGCAGTGGGCTAGTCCCTGTCATCCAGTCCTAGGGAGAAAGCAATGACAAACCACTTTCAAAAAATCATGCCAAGAAAACTATAGGGACTTGTCCAGGCAGTTGCCAAGAGACAACACTGATTCAAAGGCATAAACACGTAAGACGAGGCAATAGCTCTGCATTGTCTTTTAGTCAAAGTCAAACACACTATGAGTAGGGTGAGCAGGCATTCCAGATTTGCTTGGTTTCAAGGAGGTGTTCTGGGCCCCTGGAATATGCCTTTAAACTAAAAAAAATAATTTGGCTTTTAGGAATCTGAAAACAGACTAGGCAGAGACAGCACAGCACAGGGAATAAGTTCCTCATTCACAATTTCTTGTATCTGTGCAACTGTTAAATAGGGCTCCTGTATCTGGGCTGTACAGCACCACTAGATGGCAGTCATCTGGAATATACTTGCTCTATGCTGCCATCATTGCTCAAATGTTTGCAGTCTAAATACGGTAGCATAAATCTATGTACTTTAGGAACAGCTGCAGTGTGGTAAACAATCATAGGTTTTTATCAGTTCATCAAACTCTCTTGGTAGAATTTGAGTTTTCTTTCATTAGGTTTGGGAGTGAAAATTGTAAATTGGAAGATGGGAATTGAGAGAAGATTGACGTTTTTTAACTACTAGGTAATAGAAGGGTTTATTGCTTATTACCCAGCCATTAACACAGTTTGACCTGGAAATCATTTCAAATACAAAATAAAACCACAATAAAGATCAGGAAGTTTCTGGAATTACTGAAAACTGCTTCCTTTCAGCTTCATTATAGTTGGGGGATGGGTTTTCTGAAAGTGAATTGGTCGCTAGTGGATAACTTTGTTGGAATTTGATGGAGGTAGAACATCCTCTTGATCCTTTTAGATTTGTAGGCATTTGATATCACTGACCATGGTATCATCTTGGTTTGCCTAAAAGAGTTGGGAATTGGTGGAACTATTTTCAGTGTTCCATTCCTACCTCACTAAGCAGTTCCATGCAATGGTAATAGGGGAGAAGAGATCAGTCTGGTGGCAACTCCCTTGTTGCCCCTTGAATTAGGGTTGCTGAAAAGGCAGTGGATCACTTGCTGACTGGCATGAATCTCTATGATTACAACATCTATTTTGCAGGTTCTTTATTGTTTATAGCAGATTTCTAGGTGCAGTTCAAAGTGTTAGTTTTGACTTATAGAGCTTTGTGCATCTTAGCACCAAAGTAGTTGCAGAATTTTCATAACATAAAGATGGTATAAGCCAGAAAGGATTTCTTTTTAATAGCAGCAATGCTCTAGAACAGGGGTGTTGTCAAATTCAAGGCCTGCAGGCCAGATCCGGCTCATGGGGTGCTTAAATCTGGCCCATGGGGCCAGCCTGGAAATAGAGGATTAGCAGCCAAAAGAGAGTACAGGGGGGGGACATGTGGCCCTGACACCCTATTTTGGCTGGCAGAGTGCTTCAGGAGGCCGTCTGTCCCATCTCTCCCCCCCCTCCAGCTGGCCCGCAGAGGAGAGCTACACTGCTGATCCCGTCCTTGAAGAAATCCAGTTTGACACACTTGCTCTAGAATAAGCTGTGTCAGGAAGCTTCATTAGTACCTTGATGATGGTCTTTTAGAAGCTAGTGAAGGTTGACCATTTCTGGAGGACATTTGGGGGTATCAATATGTTTCTGTACTGTTAGAGTTATTATAGTTTTTGACTTTATGAAGGTTTTTTCCCCCTGTTTAACGTTATTCAGATTATTAGTTATCTGTTTATTTTTTCTTAGTGTGGATGTTTGTTTTTTCCTTGGGCACTGAATTGTATCTTCTGTTATTGCAAACTACCAGTCTGAATGATTTAGCAATATAAAAATTTAATCAATGCTACTATTGCTATGAATAATAACAACAAAGAAATCCTTCCAAATATTCACTTGCTCTGTATGTATGTAATTTTTGCCTAGGACTCATGGGAACTGGGTTATGGATTAACCAGTGCTGTTAGATCTGGACCAAAAAAAAAAAATGATCATCATATTACAAATGCTCCAATTGGAAAAAACAAAGACTGGATAATATGCAATGGGGATGAGTAGTCTATGGCCTCCGGTTGCATGTAGTTTTAATCCCTGTTTTCTTATAGTCCCCAGAGCCACAAATTCTGCTATGCTGCCAAAAGCTAGTAAATAGTTAATAACCCATTGCAGCCAAATGGTCACTTTGGCTCAGTTTCATGAAAACTATTTGCAATCTATTAACAATTTTTCTTCTAGTAGTCCTCCAGCTGCTGGCCCTTGTTGCTCAGTTAACAGTCCTGAGTCCTGTAGCCCACATCCAGGAGATGTCTGGGAGACCTAACACCGAGTATGGTCCTTGTTGATCCAGGTGACAACCAATCCAGTGTAAGTTTTTGTAAATTATATCTCACTATATTGTTACGGGAGAATTACTCTTCATCTGACTCCTCTGGTGAAACCTGTTCACTATAGTTGAACCTCTGGCATAGCTCTCATCCTCCTTGGAGCATATAAACCCCATAATCTCATTACTATTTTAGCTTTTATTTATTTCAACTCAAAACAACGAGCATACAGTACCTAATGCTTCTGCCTCCTATTTTTATCACCCAGGTAGGTGGGTTGGACTGAGAGAGTGACTGGCCCAAAGCCACCCAACCAGTTTTCATGTCTCAGGTAGGATTAGAACTCATTGTCTTCTTGTTTCAATGGTGGTATTCAGTGGTGGGTTGCCCCCGGTTCGCACTGGTTCTACAGAACTGGTACTAAAACCAGTGGGAGGCTCCACCCACCGACCCCAATGTCATCAAAATGCTTCTGCACATGCGCAGAAGAGCACATGTGCACACAAGCAAAGCGATTGTGTGCGTGCGGCCCCATTGCGAACCGGTAGTAAAGGTAAGCAGAACCCACCCCTGGCGGTACCTTAACCAATACAGCAAACTGGCTTAATTTAAAAAGTCTTAACTGCAAATTGAGTGACTGTGCAGGGATGGAACTTAAATTCTTTTCCACAATCTGTTCTGTCTGCTGCTTTTGCTCTGCAAAGCAAAACAAAGAATATTAAGGAACCCTTCATGTGTTCAGTTTCCTGTGCCAGACCATTTACGACACCCATTATCATACTTGTGCTTCCTGGTTGCCATGGTTCAAAATGAAAGAGACCTCATTTAATATTTTAAAGGTAAAGCAATTATTTACTAAAATAATTTCTACACTGCTATTATTGCACCGGAAACTTCAACGTAGTTTACAATAAAATCTATCAACTATCAACTAAAATCATGAACGGTTTTATCCATTGCAAATGGTAAGGGTTGTAAAAGAGAAAGCTCTTTGTGCAATAAATTCTCAGATGAATTAGTAACCAGTGTTAATTGCAGTGACAGCTGCTGCCTATTATAATTGGTATGATGCTGTGTATGATGCTGAAACTACAGTGCCACGGCAAGCGGAACTAGCTATTTCTCCCGACTTCCTCTTTTGAAAGAAAGGCTACTGAAGCAAAAATCACTACAGTTATACAGCAATTAACTCCACTGAGAAATATAGTGTTCTGAACTCAGAATGGTCCAGAAGGATACATTGCTGTCATCCTTTGCAGAGATGTATGACTTCTATTGCTCTTTATAATCAATGAATCTTACTTTCCAGCTAGGTACACTCATTCTACAACATGAAATTTGGCCTCGGAAATGTCAGGAGTACCAGCTATTCAGACTTCAAAATGAAGCTTATCGGCAAGACAAGCTTCCTTCATTTTTCTTAATCAGTTTTAACTTTTTCATCTTGGCTAATGTCTCTACTCAAACCTCTAAAATTTAAATAAATAACAGTGGCAACAAAGGACAGCCTTGCCTTATGCCTTTCTGATTTTCACATAGTTTGGTCAATTCACCATTAATACATGCCTGTTGGAGTGTATAGAATAGATCACTCTAATACTTCGAATATATTGCTGTCCAAAGTTCTTTTCTTCCAGGAGTCCAAACAAAGAGGCCCAATTTAAATTGTCAAAGGCTTTTTCCGCATCTAAAAATATTAAGGTTCTCTGAGTCTGAATATGATATTGCAAATATTGCAATTATATTCAAAACAGTTCTAACATTAACTTTTAATTGTCGTTTCAGATAAAAAGCTAGCTTGGTCTTCATGTATAAAATTCTGCAAAATCTTTTTCTGTTTGTTCTCTGAGTACATTTTAGAAACCTTAATTAAGACTCTGAAAAGTAGGAAAAGAGTGGCTTTCCAAAGATTTCTCAAGTTTATTGCTCCAACTGCATATACCATATGCATTTGAATAGAACAGAACAGAACAAAACAGAACAGAGTAGAAACTTTATTGTCACTTTAAATGTACACTAATCAGCATATATTAAAATGAAATTTTGTTGCATTCAGCTCTCAAAAGATAACCATTATGCATACAGACACACACACACACACACACACACACACACACACACACACACACACACACACTGCATGATTACCTCTAAGCAGTGGTGGGTTGCCTCCAATTTGGACCAGTTCACAAGAACCGGTAGTAAAACCGGTGGGAGGCCCCGTCCACTGCCCCAGATGTTGTCAGCGGTGATCTGCACATGCACAGAAGCAAGGCATGTGCACGAGTGAAGCCTGTGCGCATGTGTGATCCCGTTGCGAACCGGTAGTAAAGGTAAGTAGAACCCACCCCAGCCTCTAAGTGACTGCTCAGAGTTTAGAATATTTTGTGTTAAAAAGATGCAAAACTCTATACTTAAATTCTTCAGTTTAACTGCTGTTTCTTAACTAAGAGGATTTGCCTGGCTACTAGGAGTTAGAAAAGACATTTTAGCAGCGGAGCAGAGCATAAAGGAAATAACTGACAGAAGAGGCACAATGCTAATGTGAAGTTGTCAAGCCCCCCCCCCCCCCCCAACAGTGACTTCTCTCCTTGGGATTCATGCCTAACATGGAACTGAACTCACCACACACTAACACAGTCTTTGCCAGCCAGACACCTTCTAGGTGTTGTCTGGAGGATTCCCAGGCAGACTGAAAGCTGATCTAAAGCCAATTTTGGAAAGAGGCAAATAGTGCCAAAATAGCAACCTTCTCTATGTAGGTTAGTTCTACTGCATTACATAATATTTTAAGTTGTAAAACCACTTCTAAAATATTAGAGATTCTGAATGAGACCTTTTGACTAAAATATAAAAAAAAATTAAAATGCTTACATTGTAATAAAAATAAGAAAGTTCATGATCTTTGTAATAATGTCAGACTTGAAAAGTGACTCAGTGGTGTATCTCATGATCCTACCTTTCTTAGCTCCATGACCACAGTGAGGAAACACCACCTACTTTCAATTCGCTCTATGTTCACACATGGTCAGAAATATGAGCCCCTATCTACCCATTAAACATTTTCTATAACACCTACTCAATTACTGCCCAAAACACCAATCACATTTCCTCATCTACTTACATACCATGTTGTGACTCACAAATAAACAGTTACCTATACACAAAGTCCTTCTCATTTGGATTCAGACTCCTATCTCTTTGCTGTCCTGCTATCTTTGCATTTATTTACAAAACAAATATAGATTAGAAATCATGTTGCAAACTACAGAGGTCAAGTCAATGGCAAAAGCCATAACAGAACAAACTGTCATAACCATGGCAGACATTTAAATCTGCCTAACTAGCAGTGAGCTCCTGCAGGGATCAACCTAGCCATCATCTCTCAGCATACACAAACAATAATAACTCAAAATGAGGAAAAGATTCTCTCATCAAACTCTGAAAGCACTCATCCACTTTCCCACATGCTCCCAAAGATAAATCTAGAAAAATGCTGCATGTCTAGCACAGACATTTTGAGAATGTCTCTGAAACGGTATCTGCTGCTTGTTTTCCAGGGGCTGCTAGTATCCTGGAGTGTGGCTCGGATTACTTTAGTTTATTTTTCTTGTCTCCCTTTCTTCCTGTCATATATTGCTTTGTAATTCTGGGCACTTTTGGTTGGGGACAATCATTTCCTTTGCTATGGCTTTTTTTCTTCATTACTTTGTTTTTCTTGCAATGGTTTGAATATATGAAATAAGAGCGGATCTGGTACAGGTTTTGCTCTGGACTATATGCCTTCCTAAAGTCGCTCAATAATAAAATGTGGAAAAATGACTAAAATGTAGTCATTTAGAGTTATGGTTAAAGAAGTTTAGCTTGATAGAGCCCCTTTCGTTTGGACTAACAGATTGCCTGATTGGAAAAATGACATAAGAAGCAGGACTTGTCTTCCTTCTCCTATTTGGCAATACTTTTTTTTGCCTTGAATATTGTTATTTGGACTGAGGACTCGGTTTGCTGTTTTTTGATCTCTTTTTGATATTAGTTCAGGATAGGATATTTCCCCAAATCTAGGTGCTTTGCATTATTTTTTCAACTTTTCAACTAAATGTTTTGCCTATTTTTTCCAGTTTTCTTAATTCTTTAAGATTGTGCTATTTCTAGTATGTTTGCTTTGTTCAGACTTCTGCTCATTTATCTTATTATGCTTTTAAGTATCACTCCTTTTCATTTTGTTGCCCGGTAATGCGTATAAATGCAACTAAAATCTAACCATTAAGCCAAATTCCTTTGTAATTTTCTTTCTTTGATACTGTATGGAATCAAGATTAAAAACGTACTGGCTAGTTTTAGGTTTTACTAATGCAGGGTCTATAACAGGAAACTTATATTCATTTTAAAAATGTGTATGGTGCTCCTTGAAGAAAAAGATTTATGTAGAATTCTTGAAGCCTTACCTAATATAATCCAATTCTATAATTCTTATTGATTGAAATCCCAGACAGATGTGTTCATCCTTACTAACCATAACTGTTCAATGTTCTGATATTCTGAGCTGATTTATTAAATTTCATTCCTGTGTGCTTATAGAGAGAGGCTATATATACACTGCTTTTCAATTGGTTTGGCATTCTCTGTAGGCTTTGCTGGAAGAATCAGTTTTTCTAGTTTCCAGAAATAAAAGATCTGATAAAATATATAAGCTAAGAAAAGTATCATAAAACTATAAACAGTACCAGATGAAATCATTCAGCTCTAGGCCAAGATCACAATATGGATAGGGTGAGCTAGTCTGTGCTTGCATCTCAAGATAATTTTATTTGCTGCTTAGCCAGAGCTTGATGGCACCCAATTTGTGCCCACAAATCATACTGAGCTTAGATGCAAACTTGCTTTAAAAAACGTTGTGGTTTTAATCGTAGTACTGCTGAATTATCTCTAGCCTCAAATGCTACATCCCTTTGCCAATGATACGAAACAATGCTTAAGCCCATCAAAGTGAGTGTTTCTTTCTCGTGACCACAGCTTCCCCATGACGTATCAGTTTCAGTGGAACAACTGAACTGTGGGAGGATTACAGTGTGTGACAGAGGTATCATTTTCATATGAACTTGAATTGAAGTTATTCAATGGCTTTCTGATATGGTTAAATAAAGATAGAACTGATCAGATATTAAAGAACTGTATCAAACTTTGACCTTTAAACCATATACATGGACCCACACACATACATTTCTCTTTTCATCCTTGATTTTGCTGCTCAGGGGTTCACAGGTGGGTGGCAAGGCACTCCGTGAGCACAGAGGGGCCGGGGGAAGGTGCACAAGGATCTGTGGTGGCCAGTGAGGCATGACACCAGCACAGTGACAAGGCATGGGCTGAGTGCAGTGGGACTGAGGAAAAATGTAGGATGATGTGTGAGTGGTTGTGAGGTACAGGCCAAGTGCAGTAGGGCTGGGGGAGTTTGTGTGAGGTCTACAAGTGGCTGTTGAGACATGGTGGGTCTGGCTACTATCAGGTGGGAATAACGCATAAGGGTGCAAAAAGCCCCAGAGCTGAAATGCATCAAGAAGCCCCAAAGCCATGGCGTTTCCCCACATGTAACCAGAATGGTAAACTCAGCAGAGGGAAGGCAGGCGGGACAATAAAGGTCATATCAGGGGAGGAATGGTGTGCAGGGTTGGCAGTTGTAAATGCAGACTGGGTCAAATTTTTATTACATGACTGCAAAGGTGCTGCAATGGTTGTGAGTTCAAGGACTGGTCACAAGTCCATTTTTTTCAGCACTATTGTAACTTTAAGCACTAAACAAATGGATATTAAGAGAGACCTATCCACACATTACTAGATTCTTAGAGAACTGAGTTGCTGTAAAGATTTATATTTTCAGATGGTGAGTTGTGTGGTTCACAAACACTTAGTATAGCAATAGGTAAAAATAAAATCTATTTCCCATTCATTAGTTGAGTTACATGTGGCCAATAATGTAATTCATTCTGACTTCAATTATAGTACATTTTTATGGGTGGATTTAAATACTTCATTGAGTAAAATTGCTTTGCATCTAGTCTCCTCACAGTTCAGATGTTTCTTCTTTTATTCCCATGCTACTCTTTGGATGAATTTAAAATTCATAAAGACAAAAGCTAACATAACAATTGCTAAAGGAAAGCCTCCAGTAACAAGCTGTGACAGTTAGTGATGTGGATTCACATCATCCATTCCAGGTAGCTGCTTTATTTTGCTTTTTTAACAGGGTTAATACATTAAGGGAATCAATATTTCAAAAATGTTTGAAAAGCAAATGATTAGGGAATCTCAATAGCCATTAATGTAATTAATCAGTGGTTACTTACCATTAAATGGATTGATCTTCTTAGCAATTCGAGAAATGATGGATTCCTTGAGTTCTCTCTTTTTCACACACTGAATGCCCAGGTTCTGAAAACTATAGCAAATACATTTAAGAATTAGATATTTAAAATAAATATAACAATGATACAACTATAGGGACTCTACCATATTGGTAGCAAAATTAATCATGGAATTTTAATTCTGACAAATACTTTACATTAAGAAGATTTGATGAGATCCTGCATAAGACTAAAATAGATGCTATCATAGTAATTTGCCTATTATTACCCACTTTCAACCATTTAAATGCCACACAAAAAGAGACGCATAATTTCCCTTTTTTAAATAAGCAACAAAGAACAAGAACAGAAGCAGCCATAACAAGAGCTATACTAAATTACATCAAAGGCCCATCTAATTAGGGATAGGAAAGTAACAATATGTTTGCGATAAAAATCAGCAAAAGCCCTCAAAAAGCATTTGAGATTAGAGTGTCTCACTCAATTATTTATTTATATAGCCATCCATCACAAGAAGTGATTCTGGGCAGTCTGTAATTAAGATATAAAATAATAAACATGTCAAACATAGTCATATTAAATACACACACAGAGAGACACACATTCAATTCAATCTCACCAGTCCCCTGAGACACCCATATCTCGAGGAACGTCTGGAATATAAGGAGGGAAGGAGCTGACTTCTGGGTGGAGAGGGGTTGGAATGGAGAGAATATTCCATTTGGTAGATACCATGGAGACACACCTCCTTAACAGATGGGACCCAAAGCATGTCTGATGGGACAGCATATTAATCAGGAAGAGATGGTCCCTCAGATAATCTAGCCTCAAGCCATGAAGGGTTTTAAAGAGTAAACTCAGCAACCACAAATTAGCCTGAATCTCTGGGAGCATCCGATGGGCTGGTAAGAAGAACAAGCTCAGGTATGTTGCATAAAATCAAATACCCATGTCTTCTTATGTGAACATTGGATTCTAATCCCCATCAGGGCATTACAGTTCTTTAGAAAGAAAGACTTGAGGAATAAGATGAAACTGGTATTTGGCAGCATATCATTTACTTAATGAAAAGGCATGCTTTGCTTCTCCTTCTTTCCCCTGTGTTTTGTTGAAAACCCAAATAATGACTTGTAGGTATTATAGGTAGTTCTTGTTTAGTGACCACAATTAGGACTGACAATTTGGTTGATAAGTGAAATTGTGACTGTGTTTATGATCTTATTTCATTTATTTATTTATTTTTGCTTTACAGACCTGTGAAAGTCATAAATGTGAGGCTTGGTTGTAAAGTTATTTTTTCATCACCATTATAATTGCGAATTGTAATTAAAGTTACTAAACAGTTACTAAACAAGGACTACCTGTAATTTCTTTTGCCGCTTAGGATAGTAAAGGCTGAATTACCACTGCCATCATTTCAAGTTATTTGTATTTTCTGTCAAGGGACAATGAAAATTGTAAAGTAATTCCCACCATTCTAAGTGGAAGAAGGCACAAAAGTATTGGTACACTGCAAATATCTCATTCAATTTCTAAAAGTAGTAAGTGAGGGGAAACAGATTTCTCCCATTCAGTAAAGCATGTGCTTCACTGATGCCTTTCCAGGACCACCCCTTCTACAATGTTGTACAGAAGGTAAAACACAAGTTGCCGACGGGAATGTGAAACACATCTGAATTTTAATGCAGCAACTGACTGGGTTTGGGCATTTCCACAACTTAACTTCTTGGGTGGAGTTATTTTACCTCATTACCTCATACTGTCAGTTCTTTGGCCTGAGGTTATGACCATCACATCCCCCCTATCATCATGTGATCAAAATTTGGTGCTTAGCAACCACCTCACATTTAAAATAGTTGCAGTGTCTTGCTGTATGTGAACATAATTTGTAACCATTTGACTTCCAACAAGCAAAAATACTGTCAAATGCAGATTAGGAATACAAATCCAAATAAGCAAGAAAATGAAATAACAACACCTATCCATTCTAGGTGAGTTCAAAACATCAGGACCAGATGGTTTATACCAGATGTGAACCATATTTTTCAAGGATTTTGGAGCACTGGGGAACTACCAGATGACTGGAAAAGGGCTGGTATAGTTTCCATCTTTAAAAAAAGGGGGGGGGGGAGGGGTGGATCTAGGAAACTACAGACCTATCAGCCTGACATTAATACTTGGGAAGATTCTGGAAAAGATAATCAAGCAACAAATCTGTGAACACCTAATGGCAAATAAAGTCATAACCAGAAGGCAACATGGGTTTGTCAAAAACAGATCATGCCAGGCAAATCTTATTGCAATCTTTGACAAGGTGACAAAATTAGCAGACCAGAGAAATGCTGTCGATATAATTTACTTTGGCTTCAGTAAGGCATTTGATAAAGTAGACCAAATCTACTACTTAATAAGGTAGAAAAATGTAGGTTAGACAGCATGACCACCAGGTGGATTTGTAATTGACTGACCAACTGCACTAAATGTGTAGTTCTTAATGAAACTGCATCTATATGGAGGGAAGTATGCACTGGGGTACCCCAAAGCTCTGTCTTAGGCCCAGTACTTTTCAATATCTTCATCAATGATTTTGACAAGGGGATAGAAGGGGAACTTATCAAATTTGCAGATGACACCAAGCTGGCAGGAATAGCCAACACTCTAGAAGATAAGCTCAAGATACAGAAGGATCTTGACAGATTTGACTGGCCCTAATGAAATGAAATTCAATTGTGAGAAAAATAAGGGTCTACTTTTAGGCAAGAAAAATCAAATGCACAGGTATAGAATAAGTGGTACCTGGCTCAATAGTAGTAACTGCGATTTAAAAGGACAATCACTTAAATATTAGACAGCAGTGTGCTGCAGCTGTCAAAAAAGTCAACACAGTCCTAGGCTGCATTAACCAAGGGATATAATCAAGATCATGTGAAATATTAGTACCATTTTTATATGCCCTCGTAAGACCACACTTACACATTTGAATATTTCATCCACTTTTGGTTACCCCAGTACAAAGAAGATATTGAGACTCTAGAAAGAGTGCAGAGATGAATTACAAAAAAGCTTAGGAGACTGAAGGCTAAAATATATGAAGAATGAGTGCAGGAATTGGATATGTCTAGATTAATGAAAAGAAGGACTAGGGATGACATGATAGCAATGTTCCAATATCTAAGGACTGGGCTGCCACCAAAAAAACCTATTCTCCAAAGCACCTGAAGGCAGAACAAGAAGCAATGGATGGAAACTAATCAAGGAGAGAAGCAACCTAGAACTAACAAGAAATTTCCTGACAGTTAGAACAATTAATCAGTGGAAAGACTTGCCTCCAGAAGTTGTGGATGCTCAACACTGGAGGTTTTTAAGAAGAAATTGGGCAACCATTTGTCTGAAATAGTATACAGTTTCCTGTTGAGCATGAGGTTGGACTAGAAGAGGGATGTCAACATGCAGCTCACAGGCCGGATATGACCTGTGCAGGCCACACCCACCCCAGCCCCACAAGGGCAAAACCAATCCTGATACGGCCCGTGATGCAATCGGGTTTGACACTCCTGGACTAGAAGATCTCCAAGATCCTTTTCAACTCTGTTTTTCTGTTATTCTGTTAATCTAGGAAGCCAGATTTGCTTAATAACCACATAATTCACTTAATGGCCATATTATTTGCTTAACGATCACAATAAAAATAGTTGTAAAATTGGTCCAGTCATGTTTAGCAACTGCACTGCTTAGCAACTGAAATTCTGTTCCCAGTTGTCATAGGTTGAGAACTGCCTGTAGAACTGGTCTGAACATCATGGAAATTTTAATTCAACAGGAATAATGTGTCCCAGATTTTTTTTATGTATTATATATATTAGCAGATTTTATTAGCAGATTTTAGGTTGTGGTATAATGCATCATTTGGGCTAACCTGAGAATGCAAATAGACAGATAAATATAATGAGAGTTTTAGTAGTATATAGATTTCATACCAAAAAAAAATAAAATACTTTTTTGAGATCTTTGAGGAAGATTAATATGTAATTTAAGTAGAACAGGATACTGGTTTGAAAATAGAGATGCCAAGTGTTTAAAGGCAGCTATATTTAATTAGCATGTGTACTTGATTCAATTAATTGACCAATTAAATATTAAATACTAACATATTATCATCGTCTGAAAATATTTTCAAGTACCACAAAATACATATTTTACTAATATCAAAAAACAAACAAATAGATAATGAAATGAATTAACCTAGATTTCTCACTTGAGACACAATATCCAGAGTTAAATTATACTATTTCCAGTACATAATGCAAATATTTGGCTCTCTGAATAAATTATAATGTTGGAAAAGGTGAAAGGAAACAGAGGAAAAGGACAACCAATGTAATATGGATGGCCTCAATTTCAGTCCTAACAGTAGAAGACTTTAAGGAACAGATTGGGATCAGATCCTTCTAGAAAAAATCTATGTGGTCAGTAAAATTTGATACAGACTTTATGGGACATAATCAATCAAAACCTTACTAAGCAAGAATTAACTTATTCAGAGGTAATACTATCTTTCACATTTCCTTTTTCTATTTTAGTAACATTGCAGAACCACCCTTCAATTACACACTTAAATATTTAAATTGTTCTTCAGTTAGATGATTCATCTTCTGATTAAAAAGAAAGAGGCTACAATATTATACATATTTGCCTGGGAGTAAATTCCAGGAACATTACTGTGTGCACACAGGTAGAAGTAAAGTTTGGTAAAATTTACCAAAAGCCAGAGATTTGGCTGATTGAGACCAAATCCAATATTCCATTGTCTGAAAATGCAGTGAGCAAAATAGGTTCTTAATGTAGAGAATTACATCATAAAGATCTTAGGGTTCTTCAATCCCTAAGATCTGTATTTCATGCATATTTGCTTAGGACAAAGTCCCCCAGAGTTTGGGGGAACATTTTTTCTAAAATAAACATGCATAGGATTGCAGTTGTGAATTTTAGATAACTCCCCTCATTTTCAGAGGAAAAAGGAACATTATCATAGTAGGTCTAGAGCCGGGGTGAAATGCTCCCGGTTCAGACTGGATCGCCCGATCTGGTAGCGATGGCGGTGGGTGGTTCAGAGAACAGGTAGCAAAAATCCCTGCGCCCCCCACCATGCCCAGTTGAGCCGCACGATCATCAGAGGCATTTTTTCTACAACTTCTTCCACTGAAAAAATGCTTTTAAAAGTAAAAAAAAGCCTCTGATGATCGTGCGGCTCAGCTGGGATCTCAGAGGCTTTTCAAAGCATTTTTTTCTGCAACCTCTTCAGCGGAAGAGGTGGTTAAAAATGCTTTGAAAAGGCTCTGACGATCCCAGCTGTGTTCCTGATCGGCAGAGGCTTTTCAAAGCATTTTTTTGCATTCGCAGAAAAAATGCTTTGAAAAGTTAAAAAAAAAAAGTTGCCACGCCCACCCAGTCACATTACCCCCCCACCAAGCCATGCCCACAGAACCAGTAGTAACAAATTTTACATTTCACCCCTCGTCTAGAGAGATATGATATTGTATATATTCCCACAGAGGGAAGTTATCTTTCTTCTCTAAGTTGCTAACAAAGAGTGTAGCTGTTCTACCAGGTTAAAAAAAAAAACCCACCAAGAATTAGTTCAAATTTGTTTTTTTCTGACAGAGGGAGAGGAGTGATTCTGAATCATGTAGTTCTGAGAAAAAAATTACTATGGCCAGGCTACTGGTCTGGTGAGATTCTGAATACTAGCAACAATAGCATCAGCTTCCTAATTTGCATGTAATGGTATCAGATCACAAGGCAGCTTTAAGGGACTCTCCCCACCTACTCCAGCAACCTGATTCTTTCCCACATGGAAAACCCATGACATCACTCCAGCCCAGGGAAGATGCAAAATAGGAATTAATACCAGATAATTGCTATATGAGAAATCAGAACAGATTACAGAAGAGCCAAAATCTTGCACGCCAGCTATCCAAGTGCTGATATTCCTGCGGATTGGTAATCGCCATATTACATGGAGATTCAGCAAAAGAAGCTCTTAGAGCAAATTATTTATACACTTCTGACTGATTAATCCATCCGAAGAGACAATTCCACAATAGATAAATATGCAACCTTCCCATACTTCAAATCTACACTTGTAAATTCAGAAACAAATCCCAGGTTTTATTTATTTATTTATTTGTCAAATATGTATAAGATAACAGATGTAAGTATAAACATGATTATGAATACAGGAAATAGATACAAATAAATGGGGACAGTAGGACAGGGGCGGTAGGCACATTGGTGCGCTTATGCACACCCCTTACAGACCTCTTACGCATAGGATTAGGTCAACAGTAGACAGTCTAAGGTTAAAGTTATGAGGGTTTGGGGATGCATTCCAGGCATTGACCACTTTGTTGCTGAAATTTTATTTTCTGCAATTGTGTTTGGAGCAGTTTACCTTAACTTTGTATCTATTGTGTGCTAATTCAGTGGTCACCAACTGATGGTCCATGGACCACTGATGGTCCATATGAAAATTTTGGTGGTCCCCAGAAAAATTATTTGCATTTTTATATTGCACTAAATCAGGGGTCCTCAAACTATGGCCCCTGGGCTGGATACGTGCAATGAATGTTTGTGTTGCTGCAGAGAGTCTCCCCCTTCAGGGTCTTCTTGTGTGAGTTGGGGGGGGGCAGAAATTCCAACCTGGGGTCTGCTTCAGCCTCTTGGTGTGGGGCTTTGGGTGAAGGCTGGAGGGAAGTGCTGTTGGTGGCGAAGACCTGGAGGGCCTCGTTCCAGTAGGGCTGCATCATGGCCTGGAACTGGCTGACTATCTCAGCCTGCTGAGCCTCCAGGTGCCAGTACCTGGCCTTACACAGAGGTCTTCCCTCTGCTTGGAAAGCCTATGCTCATAGTACTCAGTGAGGTGCTTCTGCTGAGTCTCCTTCTTGGTCAGATCCAATTTGAACTGAGCTGTTTTACCAACTCTTTCTCATGGTGGCTGCTTACCTCCAATAACTGCTTCCTGTTGGGGCACTAAGGAGCCTGGACAGGGAGGCAAGGAGTGGGTGGCAGGGGAGGGGTGAGTAGAGACCGGCGAGGCACCCCTCGACATGAGTGACATCAAGTTGGCCACACCCACCCAGTCACATGACCACCTAGCCATGCCCTCCCAGCCGGACATTAGGCAGATCATATTAGTGGTCCGCAGGATTTAAAATTATGAATTTAGTGGTCCCTGAGGTCCGAAAGGTTGGTGACTCCTGTGCTAGTGTATTATTGCAGTTGAAGCTGAAGTAGTCAGACAGGTAGGACATCGTAGCAGATAATTTTGTGTACACGCTTAGGTCAGACCGAAGGCGGCATAGTTCTAAGTTTTCTAAGCCCAAAATTTCAAGCCTGGTAGCATAAGGTATTCTGTTATGAGCAGAATACCTTATCACACTTCAACTTTAGAAGTATGATTTCAATTGTGCCTTAGTTCCACAAGTTTCCACACTGTAGAAATCATTTCATCCCATGTAAATTTGTACACAAAGAAAAAAAGTAAAAACCACTAGTGATGTTTGTGATATCTCTAAGCAAAACTTTTTATGAATAACACTTGAGTAAACATTTAGAACAGCAGTTATTGGCAATGAAGTCATCTGTGATACTGCTTGCAAGTGAAAAATTCCCAATCTCAGTTAAACCTTTCAGTTCAACCAGCTTTTCTAAATGACAGAAATTTCACAGTGTAATTTCTCTCTGAACTACTTTGTTTTGAATAATGTTGACTTTCAGAAAGCAGCTGGATGAGGAAGAAGGCTATTCTACAGAAACCATGAAAGTAATAAATCTATCATCTCCTTTGGCAAGGAGGGACTTGGTGAATCAGAGTAAGGTTGGGAACACTGGGCCACCACAAATGAATTAAGTCTTCAAATGCAGTTCAGTTACATCTGAAAATCATGCAGGAGTATAAGGATGTTCTTTGGAGGCCTTTACGTGATCTTTGAAAAGACATGAGTGAGATACATAGTGCCAGAAGACTAGAGAAAGAAAAAAAAATTAGAAAAAGGAAGAGCCAAGAAACTAGAGACAGGTGATTTTCATATTAATAGCACTAGCAATGGCACTTAGACTTACCGTGTTTTCCCGAAAATAAGACCCTGTCTTATATTTTTTTGAACTCCGAAATAAGCACTTGGCCTTATTTTTGGGGAGGTCTTATTATTTTGGGGCGCATGGAGCAAGATGGGGCTCCTCTTGCCATCTTACCTGATTTCCAGCTCTAAATATTTTTGGTGAAGGCTTATTTTTGGGGGACGGAGGCTTATTTTAGATCATACGCTCAAAAGCCTGATTGGGCTTATTATCAGGGGATGTCTTACTTTTGGGAAAACAGGATATATTCCGCTTCACAGTGCTTTATAGCCCTCTCTAAGCAGTTTACAGAGTCAGCATATTGGCCCCAACAATTTGGATCCTCATTTTACCGACCTCGGAAGGATAGAAGGCTGAGTCTACCTTGAGCCTGGTGAGATTTGATTTGCTAAACTGCTGGCAACCGGTGATCAGCAGAAGTAGCCTACAATGCTGCATTCTAACCACTGTACCACCACAGTTCATGCTTGGCAAAACTCTGGAAATAATCATTAAGCAGTCAGTTTGTGAACATGTAGAAAAGAATCCATTGTTTGACAGAAGCCAGCATAAGTTTATAAAGAATAAACTATGTTGAACCTATCTGATTTCCATTTCTTGATAGAAGACCACAGGAATATGGTGGACATAATTACTTCAAACTTAGCTTCAGCAAAACATTTGATAAATTCCTCCATTAAATTTTGGTAGAGAATATAGTAAAATTAGAACTGGATTACCCTAACATTAACCGAATAAAGATCTGATTGACCAATGATATCTAATAAATGTATGTCAATGATTCTGCATCAAGATCGAAGGCAGTAAAAATGCCATACGGGCTGCATTCTACACAGAAGGCCTTGCATTGTTCATATTTATCAGTGCCTTGGATAGAGGGTTTAAAAACACAATTATCAAGTTTGCAGACAGTACAAAGGCAGGAGAAAAAGTTAACACCTTAGAAAAAGTATTAATATTCAGGAGGATGATGATGAACTGAAAAACTGAGTAGAAACCAACAAGCTGAATTTCAACAGGGAGAAATACAAAGTCCTTCATTTGGATAAGAAAATCTAAGACAATTTTACAGAGCAACTATATATGACAGAACGTTCTGAGTATCTTGGTGGATCAGAAGCAGGATATTGAACAGTGTGATGCACTTGTGAAAAAGTGAATGCAAATCAAGGTAACATCAACAGAAATACAGAGGTCAGGAGAAGAGGAGTCAATAATAATAATTGGCATTCGTCAGACCAACCTACAATATTTTATCCAGTATCCAGCTTGGCACCTTTATGAAGGACACTGGAAGTATCCAGTTTCATCCAGTATCCACCTTGGCACTGGCAAACTGGAGCATGTCCAAAGGATATCAACCAAGATACCGTAATAACAGGCCTAGAGTTAAAAAAAAACTGATAAGGAATAGTAGCAGGCATTGAATGTTTAACCTGAAGAAGAGAAGACCATGGGGAGATATGACAGCTGATTTTAAGTATTTGAAGGGCTGCCAAACAGAAGTCAAGAAAAAGTGAATTTAAATGAGAAGGAAGCAGATTTCATTTGGGCATTAGAAATAATTTTCTAATGAGAAACTGTTCAGCACTGGAACATGTTGCCTCAGAAGATAATAGAATTGCTTTTTCTATAAGTATTTACACATGATAGCCATGAAGTAGAAACACTGTAGTAGTGGATTACAGTACTGGCCAGGGGTTAGTCTCCTGGCCAGTATTTATCTCCAGGGCCTCTTCTAATCCTTCCAATCTATTATTAGTCCTTCAGCTTTTGAGGAATAAGTTTTCTTCACTGTTCTCTTTTCCTGTTATGAGGAAGAACTTAAAAAGTTCTGTTTCAGATACACTTGGCAACTTGTTGATGTTTAGAGTATATCTTCCTTTTTACATTTCTCTACTGGGGAGGGGCAGAAGGGAGTGAAATAGAAGGCTTTTTGTCTCTGTTCACCAAGGAAATACAGCAGTCTTCAGATATATTGCTTTTTTCCTGCTCTGGCAGTATGAGTACTCTTCCAAGTATGTTGAGGCTAAAGGTGTCCTTCCCATTAAGCACAGGAATATAAAGAAGATTGTGAAGGAGCAACACAAAGAGGGAAGGCCACCAATCATGTGGGGATGTATATCAGTCTGGATGATCTCAAGGCTGGAAGCTTCTTACACTGGGCAAAAATATTGGAAAAGGTTTTCCTCTGGAATAAATTTAATTTTTTAAAAAAGCTAATTGTAATTGGGAACCCCAATGTTTACTTTAGTATATCAGTTTTAAAACATCAACTCTGTGGTTCCAGTGTCTATATTCTTTCTCTTACATGAAATTAAACATATTTAAATTTCATAAGAAAATACTATATCATATATATATATCATAAGAAAATGAATAGAAAAGAAAAAACAGATCTTTCAGACACGATATTTCAGCATATAAGTACAACAGAAATGTAAACATTGGCCTCAGCACTTTCCATCTGTTCACTGCTCACTCAGCTACTACCTTTTCAGCTAGGGATAGTTAACAAAGAACTTTGTAGCTGGTACCCAAGACAGAGGCCTACTTTAAGTCTGCCATACTTTCGGATGTTAGTTAATTTTCCCCCTCTGGAGAAGTAGAAAGTACTGGTAATTAAATAAGTATCTATTAAGAAGTCAAGGAAAGAAAAGGGCTGCAATACTTCAACTAGTATCCAGTTCCCCATGGATATCCTTACTTAAAACAGGGCTACAAAAAGTGTAGCATCCGCCAGCATCCTTTCTGCAATCCTCAGAACAGTGGAATACAATTTTTGCACATTTAAAAACTTTTTTTGAGTTTTTGGAGTGAGTTCGGAAATAATATGGGCGCCTCTATGCCTTGAAGCTTGTATCTCACTTTCCAAATGGGTATTGATGATGCCTATTATGAGACCACTCAACATAACATGTAAGAATCTGCAAGAATTCTCAAACTGAAAAAAATGTTAGTTCTGTTTCATATCACACATAACAACACCCACTTACTTACCTCAAAACTCTACGCTCTGGCCCAAATTCAGCTTCATAGTAACCATTTTCACAATCCTTTCCAACCAACTGGTGAGGATGCGGCCTATAGGGTTCATTCTTAGTTACCAATGTTATTCTGATTTTTACTTTCCCAAAGTAGTTCAGGATCTAAAAAGAAATGAAACACAAAGCATAAATATAATGATATAATTAAGCTCACTGAATGAAACGTTATAAATCACAATCATTCCCAGAACTCTTCTGGCACCCTTCTACAGTGTCAAGTCCTAACTTTGAATGATACGGATTCTGGTCCCACTCTTTGTGGGGAGATAGATCATTCTATCTCCCCACAAAGAGAAAGAAAATCAAACTTTAGCTTAAAATGAAAAGAGATAATGTAACAATTCATATTTACTTTAAATAGTTATTTTCAAAATTACAATAGTGGAACAGATAAAAACATAAGACTTCTCAAATTACAGGGGTGATTACAATAGAAAACTATACAGAAAAAAATAATATTCTCAACAGATTTCAAAATGATGTCAATCTGCTTTTACTCAGAAGTAAATAGATGTTGTAAACAAATGGCAGTGTGCATAAAAGCATACAGGGACTGTGCTTGTAGAGAGATAGTAACGACTGAGAGAAAATAGGAGTTTGCAAATATATGAAGAGGTGTCATATACATTATCAACTCAGAATGCAAGACATAATATAATGGCTTTATATTAAGGACAGCAAAAGTACTGAAGAGTGTTACAATTACCAAGTGAAAGGTATTTCCATTATTTCACATAATGGAATTATTACACATCCCTTTATCTGGATGTGTTCAAATGAAAAACTTTGATCAGGAATCCTGCACTGACCAAGAGATACAGTAATACTTTAATGACCTATTCAAATTCTACGATTCTAAGATCTTTTGTTTTCCAAAACCCTACAACCTTTTAGTTTCGATGTTAAATCAAACAATGTAGCTTACTTAACTTCATTTTAATCAGTCCTTACGTTTTACAATGAGGTGTTCTGTGTGAACCCAGGGTGCTTTATTCAATAAACCATAGTTTAGTGCAGGGGTCTCCAAACCTTAGCAACTTTAAGACTTGTGGACTTCAACTCTTAGAATTCCAAAGCTGGCTGAGGAATTCTAAGAGTTGAAGTCCACAAGTTGTTAAGGGTTGGAGACTTCTGGTTTAGTGTGTTTCCTATCTTACTTCATCAATTAATACACCACATAACCCATACACAGAAAACAGGCCAATTTAAATTAGTAGAGCTCACTCCCAGGCAAGTGGACAAAGAATTAGGGCCTGAAGATATAACCCTAAGCTCACATAAGGTTTACTCAACTGCAAGAGGGTATTTTTCTCAGTAAAAACCCATCAACGAAGCATCAAACCTATTAACAGAGTATATGTTTTAATGCAGGAGAGTCTTGGCTTCAATCTCTGATGGCTTTAGTAGAAAGAAACTGAACAATAGGTAGATGTTATTTCTGTGACTTTTCTCTGCCTAAAACCCTTAAGAGACACTAATTTCAGATCCAAAGTGGCCACAGAATTTTTAAAGGATTATATGTATTTTTAAAATCAACTTTATTAAATTTCAAAAATCATATAAAATACAAAATAACAAAAGGCGAAAAAACTGGGGCAAGAAGGATTAAAAGGGGGGGGATTAAAAAGTGACAAAAAGAAAAAGGGAGGTTGACTTCAAACTTTCTTCAGTACAGGTACAAATATATAGTAATCTCTTACAGTAAAGTAACACAAAATAATGTAAAAATATACAGATTAAACAATAAAAATAACATTAAAATTATATAACAAAAATCCTCTTATTCTAAGTTTAAATGTAAGCATAACAATGTCTATTAATAAGAATATAAGTACACAATACTTGTATAATTATAACAAATCTAGTTATCAAATCAAAACTAAAATCAAAACTTCATTTTTATCTTTTTCAAGGAAGAAGTCCAAAAGTGGTCTCCAAACAGAAATAAAACTAGATAGGATAAAGTTTTGCCATCTTTGCTAATTCCCTATAAAAATCTTGGCTTTTCCATTGTTCGACGTTACTCTTTCATGTAAAGGAAGCACCCAATGATCATTGCAATAAACATGGTTTTTCTCCTGAGAGTTGTGCTCTTTACTTTGGCAAAATTCCACCACACAAAGATCAGTTATCTGATAAACCGAGATTGTTGGAAAGTATGTGATACAACCTGTACAGTGGCATTCTCCAACCTAGGCAACACCTAAATACCTTCCCAGCATTCCCCACCTAGCGTAGCCATACAGTAGCTGAATTATGGACACTGTTGTTAGTTGCGAAGTCATGTCCAACCCACTGCGACCCCATGGACAACGTTCCTCCAGGCCTTCCTGTCCTCTACCATCCTCTGGATTCCATTTAAGTTCATGCCTACTGCTTCAGTGACTCCATCCAGCCATCTCATTCTCTGTCGTCCCATTCTTCTTTGCCCTCAATCTTTTCCAGCATTAGGCTCTTCTCCAGTGAGACCTTCCTTCTCATTAGGTGGCCAAAGTATTTGAGTTTCAAATACTTTGGACACTAAAGTCTACCTAATCTAGAGGATCCCTCGATTAGAGGAGAGTGCTGTACAAATCATTACAAATATCATGGCTACAGAGATAGTCCAGGTGCGGCTGGAATGAACATTCTTTCTCCGTTTTATTTTTCTGCTAGTGAGATCCAGGAGTGGATAAGGCTTACTAGTTGGAGAGTAGCCTAAGAGCAATACTGTAGAAGCTGGCTAGTCAGAACTTTCATCAGAAATTCAAATGTTTCTGAATGAGTTTTTTTTCCCTTCCAGTCAAAGCTATGAAACACTCTGCTGTTTAGGTTAAATGACAGTGACTTTCCTTCCTTGATATACCTATAAGGAAATAAGGAAATAATCCTGAAACTATGCCAACATCCTGACTGGCAATTGTTGGCACTGCTAGACTTTTCCCTCTACATCTAATGAGTGGTTCTTGGTTTTATCTTTTGGATTCACCTACTGGGATAAACGACTCTATATTCTATTTTAATTGGTCCAGAGAGTGAGAGGGTGGATTTGTCAATCCTTTACTAGGTTTACTTCAAAAAGCTCACTGTAATCTTTAAATCTTCACAGTCCCAGAGCAGTATACCTGAAGGATAATTCTTCTTTATTATTGAGTTCATGGAAAATATGAATCATAATGAAAATTGTGCTTTATTTTAGTTATCTGTGGTAGCACAGTGGTTAGAATGCTGTATTGCAGGCTAATTCTGCTGACTGTCAGGAGTTTGATTCTCACCGACTCAAGACTAACTCAACCTTCCATCCTTCTGTGGTCAGTAAAATGAGGGTCCCGATTGTTGAGGGCAATATGCTGACTCTGTAAACCACTTAGAGAGGGCAGTAAAGCACTATGAAGTGGTATATAAGTGCTATTGCTATTGCTATTGCTACCATTTGTTGTTGTTGTTGTTGTTACTTGTAGGGTGCCTATCCATTGAAATGGTGCAATATTTCTCAACTTTGAGAACTTTAAGAAGTGTGGACTTCAATTCCCCAGCTAACTCCACACGTTAGTTGGGGAACTCTGTGAATTGAAGACCACACCTATTAAAGTTTCCAAGGCTGAGATACACGGTCTAGTATATGATGTGGCCATGATTTATTCAATAAATTATGGTTAAACAAATAATGGCTTACTGCAATTTACATGGCCATAGTCCTGAACTCAGAGATCTTTCTTTCCCCTGAAGAACTGCAAAACTTTCTGCTTTCATTAAGTTGCAAAAAAACTATAGAACAGTACCTTTACAACAAGCTTTTTTTCAATATCATTCTGAGAGTCATCTTTTTAGGGTAGCCTTTTACAATATTCTTTGTGTTTATGGTTTTGTTGTATAATTTGAATTTCATAACATAAGAGCAGGACAAATGAGTAATCAAATTTAATCTTACCAGCACCTTTCCAACAAATTTTGCCTGAAGAAAGAGGACCTTAAACAACGTACTGTATTGTACAATCCTTGCCTTTTGAGCAAAGCAATCCCAACTGCCAATTTTTAAAAAAGTTTGGGGTAGGTGAAAGAGCAAGCAGACACAGTAATATGTATACCTGTATAGATGGGAACGTCCTGTTGATATCAGTACTATGTTCACCTGGAATACTGCCTGCTGATCTTCCTTCACATTTGTATCGAAAACGCATGCCTCTCTGTCTAGGTTGCTCATGTATTTCAATATATGGCTCATGACCACCTTTAAAAGGAAAGAAACAATTATAAATTTAGAATTTAAAACATATGTTATGGTAATTAAATGACCTCTAGAAACTGGCTTTTATAAGTGAAGGTGAAACAGCTAATCTGGAAAGCAGATAAGAAAAATCATGTGAAACGTTCACATGTCTCTGGAGATTCTCAGTCATCCAAGTCATAGTTTTCCCAAAGGTGCTTTTTCAAAAGGCAAGTGGACTTTTTTAGTTTTTTGTTCTTTGCTTGAAGATGATCCAAAAAGTTTCTTCAGTATATTGTGCAAGGCAGGGGTGGGTTCTACTTACATTTACTACCGGTTCTCAACAGGGCTGCGTGAGCTCTTCTGCGCAAGCGCAGAAACATTTCCATGATGTCAGGATCAACGGCACAAGGCTCCCGCCGGTTTTACTACTGGTTCTATAGAACTGGTGTGAACCAGGGGCAACCCACCACTGCTGCAAGGGATAGAAATTCTTCCTTCTCCACTATTCAGTCAGAACTGAAGAAGTTTCTGGGATGAAAAGTGAAATGTCTTCAAGCAAAAAACAAAAAAAGTCCAGTTGCCTTTTGAAAAAACACCTTTGTGGTAAAACATTCACAGTTTCTATTGATGTTCGTTGATCAGCTCTAGCTGCATTGCCCATAAAACTTCTTATCTGGATTCTGTGGCAGAAATGGCATTATTATTGGGAAAAATTGAAACAAAATTCTGCTGATTATTTTACCGGTATGATCTCGGTTGAAGGTAAATTACTCTGCTGTACAAAGCTTCAAATGCTTAACTCAATATATCAAAACAAACACTGATTCCTGTGCTGTCTTTCTTGTTCTCTTGAGATTCACCCATATAGTATAGCCACCTTATCCGGGCTATGAGACAGCTTGTTTATTATTTCTTGAATAGAATAGAATAACAGAGTTGGAAGGGACCTTGGAGGTCTTCTAGACCAACCCCCTGCTTAGGCAAAAAAACCTATACCATTTCAGACAAATGGTTATCCAATCTCTTCTTAAAAACTTCTGGAAGCACTGTTCCACTGATTAATTGTTCTAAGAGTCAGAAAATTTATCCTTAATTCTAGGTTGCTTCTACATGTCCTAAAGAAATGCCATCACATTGCCAGCCTACCATTGAGGCAGGTTGAAGTCAGATCCAGTTGACCAAGCAGAAAAATTGTGTTTTTCTGGAAAACAGGAGAAAACCTCCTATATGAACATTCCATTATATCTTTGGAGGATCAATAATTTGTTGAGCTCCAATGGGTCCTTGTGACCATCCTCTCCCATTGGGCTGAATGACTCCACATTTATATATCTCCTGATACTGTTGGTCTCTTTTTAATTTCTGCTCTTTGTTGAAAAAAATTGGTTACATTTATTTTCACCCAGGCTCAAGTTTGAAAAAATATGTTCAAAGCCCAAGATCAAGCATGCAAGATCTGTATGCCGATTACATGTTTGTGCATAGATTGCTTATATTTTAGCATTAATTCCACATTGTGAATCCCCAGCGTATGTCAGCAGGAGGAACAATTTCCAACTAGAGAGAAAAATGATTCCAAGTTAGCTTATGCAGTTACCTCATACTGAACTAAATGCTAATCTTTAATTATGTTTTCCTAGTTTACTGGTAACATTAATTAACCAAATTGCTGTGGGGGCTTCTGAACAGATTATACTAGATTGTACTTGCCAGCTTCAGCCTACTTAGACCAACTTTGTACGCTGAGCAGAAATCAGCACTAAATAACTAGCAGGAATAATGGGGAAAACCCAGGTTTGATGGATCTCATGATGCCTTTTTCCAGAAACCTCATAGGCTATCAACAAGAGTTAACCTTCAGTAAACTTAGAAATAAAGACCTATGTTTTATCAAACACATATTTAGCATTGTCATTCATGGTTTATTTAAGAAGGCATAAATGTTTATTGAATAAACCTAACTACGGTAACTTGTGTCAGATTAAGCATGCAGATCACTTTATGGCTTAGCACACAAAAGTTCTAACATACTTTCAACAGAGTATTTTCATACTCTCTACATGCTCTTTATTACGTAATAGATTTAGACACAACATTCTCACAATTCACTTATTTGCTCTCTTTCCACTCTTCTCCTTAGTGTTTTTTCTTGGAATACTGCATCCAGTTTTGGTCACCATAATATAAAAAGATATTGAGACTCTGGAAAGAGGGCAGAGAAGATCAACAAGGATGATTAGAGGGCTGGAGGCTAAAACATATAAAGAACCCAAGAGTTGGGTATGACAAGAAGGACCAAGGGTGAAATGATAAGTGTTCCAATATTTGAAGGACTGTCACAAAGATGAGGCAGGCAAACTGTTGTCAAAAACACTTGAAGGCAAGGCAAGAAACAATGGCTGGAAACTAATCAAGGAGAGAAGCAACCTAGAACTAATTAAACAGTGGAAGTGTTTTGCTTCAGAAGTTGTGGGTTCTTCATCACTGGAGACTTTTAAGAAGAGACTGGACAGCCATCTATCTGAAAATGGTATAAGGTCTTCTGCTAGAGCAGGGCTTGGACATGGATGATTTCCAAAGTCCCTCCCAACTCTATTGTTCTATGTTCTTCTTGTCTACTGTAAAATAGCTTGGGACTTGTATTACCATTCTACAATTAACACCAAAATTGAGATTACAGTATCGCTGTTGTTTTCTTCTGCATACATTTATACAATACGGCACTTGAGTTGTAATCAGTAGTGGGTTTTAATTTAATTTGCTACCGGTTCACTCGTGCGCACGACGCTTCTGCATATGTGCAGAAATGTCCAGGTAGGTGGGCGGAGCCTCCCACCACCGCTATCGGTTTGCCTGATCTGGGGCGAACCGGTAGCAACCCACCACTGGTTGTAATGATTATGATAATACAGTATGGAATCCAGGTAAGGAGTGTTTATGAAAGTGACTCTTAATCATGTCTATTTTTACATTGTCCTAACACTAAACTCTGTGAAGCAGTGCTATTTCAGAGCCTTGTACTTCATTCTGAATTTGACCATTTACAGGCAGAAGATTAATTGGAAGCATATATGTTCATTCAGTAGGAAATTACAAAATTTCCCCAATTTATAAAAATATGAGGACCCTTTACAGCTTTGTTTCAGATGTCAAGTTGAAAATACAGGTTGTCCTCCACTTAGTGATTATTCAAACATATGATAGCCCTTTAAAAAGTGACTTATGGCTGTCGCAGCATTCCTACAGTTATGTGGTTTAAAAAAACCAGGTGTGCAATTGCAATAGTTGCAGCATCCCAGAATCAGGTGATTGTCAGGTGTGACATTCCCAAGGGGTCTTCCAACAAAGCAAAGTCAATAGAAGAAGCTACTTTCCCTCATAAAAATATTTTTATTAGGTATAATACCAGCAAGTTATGATAAAAGGAACTATAGACTTAATGCTACATGCATTAACAGCAGTGAGAATTGTATTTGCACAATATTGGAAAAATGAGAACACCCCACCAGATAAAAACATAATTCGGAAAATATTGGACTGTGCAGGGATAGATAGAGTGACATTGAAAATAAAAGATAAAGGAGATACAGAGTACTATTCAATGTGGAATAGGTTTTATCTTTTTTGGGGGGGGAGGGAAATAGGTTTTATCAATAGTTAGAGATAAGAAGTAGAAATTAGATTATTATATGTAAGTAAAATATGAATGTTGTTTATAATTATAATCATGCTAGTACAATTAATATGATCATAAATAAGCTAATATAAATATAAATATGGTTGTAATTATTACGGGTATTATCATTATTACTATCAGTATATCTCTTATTTTTTTCCCTTTTGTAAAACGAAATGCTTGGACAATACACTGTCTTCGAAGTATTTATATATAAATAAAAAACTTGACTTAAAAAAAGAAGAAGCTACTTTCACTTAAAACAGCATGATTAATTAATTAATTAATTAATTAGTTCAATTTATATGCCACCCTTCTCTGGAGATTCAGGGCAGCTTACAATGCGTTAAGCAATAGTCTTCATACTTTTGTATATACCTGCTTAGTAGGGTTTTCGCCCCCCTCCCCCAGCGGTGTTCTTTTATATATATATATATATATATATATATATATATATATATATATATATATATATATATATATATATAGAGAGAGAGAGAGAGAGAGAGAGAGAGAGAGAGAGAGAGAGAGAGAGAGAGAGGGAGAGAGAGAGCGAGCGCCTGGTGAGATTTGAACTTGCAGTAATTGCAGGCAGCTGGTGCTAGTTAACAGTATTTTAGTCTGCTGCGCCACCAAGACTCTAGAGTCATTTAATGATTCTAGCAAAATAGTTATAAACTTGGGCATGGCTCACTTAACAACTGCATCACTTAACAGCAGAAATTCTGGTCTCAATTATGGTCATGACTACCTTCACACTGTCCACTAGGAGATCATGGGATTCAATTATTTGAATAAGCAGATTCAACATGAAGCTGTTTATTGAACAATTCCACAGGTCTGATTTCATTTTTTTATTTATTTTGCAACAATTTTTAAAGTAATGCCAGGCTGGTACAGCTGCCAGGCTGCAATGAAATATGCTAAGTAATGTTGGGTGATAGATTCCTAAACATATTTACACTTATTTTACTAAGAGCTCAAAATTAATCTTATTATTATTTCTAGAGGTATGAACTTAATTTGTAATGTTTTAATCTGTTTTGGAAGGAAAAAATCTTCTTCCAATCTAGTTCTTGGGAAGAAACTATCCCAGTTCTCTTAATCAAGTGCTTTTCTCCATGTCAGATTCCAAACCATGAACAATTAAAACAAACCAAAAACAAATGAAAGCAATGTTATATTCATCCAAGCTATCAAAAGAAATAATGAACAAACCTGGAAAAATAAAATTGCAAGACAATGTATAAACATATACTGTAATTAGGCTAATGGTGAAATACATGATGGTTTGCCAAAGATTCTAGAATATTCAATTAAATTTTTTGGAGATTTTACAGAGCCCCTGTCAATCGAAATAGACAATATTGAGCTAAATGGACAAATTGTTTAAGTTTAGGCTAAGGTAGTTTCCGTTAATACCCAGCTTATTAAAAAGAATAATATCGTTTCCTAAACTTAGAAGATTCTACTACAGAAATGGGAAGCAATGATCTCAATGATGCTTACAGTGTCTTATATTCAAACTTTAGATTCAAACTTGCCTTAGCAATTTCAAAAACTCTTGATCAAGTTTAACAATCTAACAAGCAACTAAATCCTTCTGTGCAAGCTATTGAGCATAAACAGAAAAAATGTAGCCATGCCCACTTTGGACCAGGCTGTCTTTCATCTGCATGTGGTTAGCATATGGTTCTTAATATTTGACTCCAAAAGATATGTGGTCCTTCACAGGAAAAAAATATATTCAAAAATTAAAGATATGTGATGCAATAACTTAGTTGTCCATTTAAAAAACAGATTAGTCACATTTTAAGCATTCTGAATTGCTCAGGCTGGAATGACAGTTCTTTTCTATAGAAATACATCGGAAAATGTTCCCAATTCTCAATTTTCACTTCTACTTTTCTATGTTTTTGAAAGGTGTTACACTGGACAAACCCTGTATCAAGTGTCAAAACATCGATTCAAAATGCTGTATCTAGGGCAGAGGTAGATGTAATACATTTAAAAAGAAAAAGGAACCCCTCCCAACTCCTGGATTCATAACTATAGCCCAGTGATGGCTAATCTTTTTGCCATGGCGTGCCAAAAGTGGGGGGAGTGCAGGGGTTTGCGCACATGCATGTCCACACCCATAATTCAATGCCCCCTGCCCCCTGCACATGGCATAGTGGGCCTGGTAGACCCGTTTTTCGCCCTCCCCAGGCTCCAGAGGCTTTCTAGGGGCCTGAGGAGGGTAAAAACTGCCTCCCCCCCCCACAAAGGCCCTCAGGAGGCTGGAAACAGCCCATTTCCTGACTTCCCAGAAAAGCTGAAAATCAGGTGCCCAGTGCACACATGCGTGCTGGAGCTGAGCTAGGGCAACAGTCATGTGCTCACAGATACGGCTCCGCGTGCCACCTGTGGCATGTGCCATAGGTTCGCCATCACGGCTATAGCCTAAGCCAGCATAGATTCGATCTTTTATTCTACAAGATTCCTATGAAAATTCATCATTTACTGCACACATATTTCTTGCTTTACCCAAGCCCGTTCAAGACTACAGGTAGTCCTTAATTTACAACAGTTCATTTAGTGACCAATTTACAATGGAATTGAATAAAGGAACCCATGACCATTTTTCACAGTTATGACCATTGCAGCATCCCCATAGTTACATGATCAAAAATCAGATGCTTGGGTACACTCATATTTATGACAACTGCAATGTTCTGGGGGGGGGGGTGAGTCACAGGATCACCTACTGTGATGTTCTGACAAGCAAAGTCAATGGGGAAGTCTGAGTGTTATTAACAACTTCAGTGTTTCACTTAACAACTGTGGCAAGAAAAGTTGTAAAACAGGGCAAAGCTTACTTAACAAATGTTTCACTTAACAACAGAAATGTTGGGCTCAATTGTGATTGTAAGTCGAGGACTACCTCTATTTAGAAGCAGGATGAGTTACCTTTAATGGGGATATAGCTAATGATGCCATTGGTTGAGCTAGGATATTTTCCCCAAAAACATAGGGGGGAGAGAATGAAGGAAATTATTCCACCCAAAATAACTATTTTGATGCCAAACTTCAGTAATTTAAACTTCTCGACCTCTGAAATATTGTGGATAGTGCACCCCTGCTTTAGAGTAAGTTATTTAAAAGCAGTTCCCCAAATATTTCTTTATGCATAAGGGAAAGCTTCTGCAGTTAGTTTCATAAACCGGAGTCTATGGATGCCATTATACATATAAATCCTCCCAAATAGTTTCCTCAAGATACTAAAGTTAAGCAAACAAACAACAAACAAGCAATTAAAAATGGTCATAAACTCACACAGTCATTAAAATTCCTTGAGACTTTCATGAGAAAAAAGTATGAAACAATGTTTAAAAAAGGATTTGGCCATCCTGTGATATTTTAGTGATTATTCAACATGTATGTATAATTATTTTTATTTAACACATGAACTATAGGCCCTCTACAGATTCTCCCCAAATATCACTACTTCATTGACTATAAGCTGAGAATAACTAACCTAAAGAATACCCATTTTGTCTTTTGTATATGCTTCTTATGTATTTGTTGTAGTTCTTTTCCTCCCCATCCCTAATTTTAGTAAAATGATGACTTAATGCAATGTGTCAACCAAGCCTAAGACTCTCAGTATCCATATTACATAGTGCCATGTTCACTATGTTGATCACAGAGCTCAATTAGTGATTTAAGGCCAGGCATTGTCACTCAACCCTACCTACTTCATATGGTTGCTATGGGCAAAATCTGATGCCCATATAGTTTGCTGAGCTCCCATAGAAAAGTCTGAATAAAATTAGAATAGATTTAAACATGTATAAAAGGCAGGAGAAAAGAAATGCAGCTGCTTAGGACAGAAGGTACACCTGGGATTAAAATTAATTCAGTTGTATAGCTTCTCCTTGAAAGGAAATTGTACCTCTGGCTTCCAGGAAGTCTTGATATATATAAGGAAGACATGACTGGGCTATCCAAAAGGCACCTGCTTGCCACAAAAGAAGTCAGATGTTTTGGTGTTTCTTCACATGCTAGTGAGACTTTTATCTTTATTGACATTAGCCTGCAATTAGCTCAATAGTTTACTGCCTTCAGTGAGGCTTTCCTTTTATTCTTCAAACCAACAGACCCCTAGCCCGTAATCTCAGGCCTAGAAGGTCCCATTTCTTTTCATGCATTGCCTTTGCTCAGGCAATTCTACATATCTACATATAAGAAAAGATACCTTTATTGTCATTTTTTTTTACTGTGAGAACATTGGCCCACATTAAAAATGAAATTCTGTTACCTGCTCTCGAGTAAAAGTGTATATTTACCCAAACACACATATATAACACACATATACACATGCTATATACATACATAAATACATGCACCATACAGATACATATTCAAAATGGATAGTCACACACACACATCCATTTTGAATACATAGTGGAAAGAGAAAACTTGAGAGTTCACAAGGTTGACTCTATATGGAACAAAACTGTGACTGAATCTAGATGTTCTGCTTTGGATACCATAAAACCTTCTCCCAGAAGATAACAAGGAAAACAGGTTGTGAAGAGGATATGTAGCATCCTAGACAATCCTGTGGACCCTGCTCAAGCATTGCTTATATGCTATGTCCTGGATAGAAGGAAGTGATCTACCAATGATCTTTTCTGCCATCCTCATTACTCTCTGAACTGCCTTCTGGTCCGAAGCAGTAATGCTTCCAAACCAGACAGTAATGTAATATGACAGGATGCTCTCGACTGTCCCTCTATAGAAAGTGGCAAGGACAGGGGAAGAATCTTTTCTCATGTGATGCAGAAAATGCAGGCACTGCTGTGCCCACTTCACCAGTGTCTCATTCTTGAGTGACCAAGCTAACCTACTCGTTACCTGCACACCCAGAAACTTGATGCTGCTAACCACCTCCACAGGTGACTCATTAATACGTAGAGGTGTGTGGCTATGCCTGCCTTTTCTGAAATTGACAACAATCTCTTTAGTTTTTCTTACATTTAAAATGAGGCTGTTTTTGTCACGCTAGTTCACTAAAACCTAAACCTCCTTGTGGTAAGCATCTTCACTGTCATCTTGAATAAGGCCCACTAGCGTTGTATGCAGAGAGAAATCTTAGTATCTTATGTAAAATGATATAATCTTTCTCTCCTTTGTGGTTTTTTCATTTGAAATGTCCACATATGCAAGTTCAGAGTATGAAAGAAAAAATACAGCAGTTTTTTCCTTTCTTCTATATTTTAAAATGTATTTTGTCACTTAGATGTTGCATCTACAAGTTGCATCTACAAGTCCTGTCTTTCAACAAATGTAATTGAAAATGCTCAATATATGGATGGTGCCAGTAATTTAATTTCAACATCAAGTGAAGACAGGGAAATTTGACCAATCTTTTGATTATATTTAAAGAGTATTAGTAAATCATTGCACTGTTTTATTGATTACCTGCTGCCCTGATATCCATTGAGAGAACAAATATTAAATATTTAAATAAAGAAAACCATGTCACCAGCTTGGACAAAACAGGAAACTGTATTTAACTGAAGACTTCCTTGTTTTTTGTTTGCTCAAGAAAAGAGAGAAGTAAAAGTGTGTAAGTGAAAGGTTCATTCATGGCTTTGTATATTAAGCAGAAATATAACAGAAATATGGATTTGCTCAGGGTGGTACATTTTATAATATCCTTGAAGTTATTATTTCATATCAAAACCAAAAGGACTTGAAATCAACAGTGCACTATACAAATAATCTCACAAAATGACACTGGCAGCAGAAATTTAAGATATTTCTGTATTATGTGAAATTCTGAATGCAATGATGAAAAAGATACATGGCTTAAATGTAGATTTTTTAATGTGTCAAATCATATAGAATGAAATATTGTATACTGTATCTGTCATATATTAGTTGTATCTGTATCTGCAAAATATTATATTACACATTCACAGTTGTAAGAGGTAAGTTTCTGAATAATGTTATATTTCTCTTCCACCAACTTCTACTTATTAGTGAAAATGGTACTGTACTACACATCACATCTACATTTTAATAATTTAGAATGTAATAATTGATAACATGCTTAAATTCTAATGATCAACTATAATATATAGAATAATTATAAACTATTTTGTAACTTTCAAATAACTTTGAAGCCAGCATTAGCAGCTAAAGAAAATTTGATGTAATTAATAATGTTAAAAAACAGTTTCAAAATATGTCATTAATAGTTGCTTTCAGCAAAAAGTGTTATAAGGATTCAATGAAAGATTTTGATTTTAAGAAACATAGGCACAGTTCATCCCTTAAAAATAAAATGAAGCCTAGCTACAGCTCTTCATTAGACATTTACATGGAAATCTGCTGTGCAATTTTCACCTCTGTTTAGAAAGAAATCATTACAGTGCTTATGTGGCAATAAATCAACTTGGAATCAGTGATGGGTATTTGAACAAACATACAAAATTGAGATGAATTTTGTCTACTTTCCCAACCTTCACTGCCTCTCCCCTTTATATCTTAGGCTATCTTGCAGATAAACGAGGGAATTCAAAAGGGCAACAGCTGAAATCAAGCAGTAACTACCCAGAACCACCATTGTTTGAAGGCACCAGTTCAGATTTCAGTACCAAGAATAGACCAATGCAGCAAAACAGTATTCAGCAAGTTCCAAAGTTGAATGACAGTAAGTGGTAGATCAATAAATACTCCCTATAATTCTTTTTTAAAAAACTACATTAATTATGAATTAGGATAATGTCTGTGTCTTTCCAATTCCTCTCTACCTCATTTTTACATAGTTATTTAAGCACGTTTGTTCAAAGCTGTTCTTATTCAGAAAAGTGGAAGCTGTCAATAAGAAAATGACTTTAATGCCTCAAAATTACCTATTATAATGGAGACATAAAACCTCATCTTAAACCTGAAGTGCTCTACCAATCTAAATATCAAAACAAAAAGACTTTGTGAGACTTAAAAGACCAGTTTTTGACAAAATACAGTTTTGCTATAATAGATCTGAAGGTGCCCCAAGGCTCTCTCTTTCACTGCTACAAAATAGTATATCCTTCTCAGATAGCAAATATCAGCTGACTTAATCAGTACTATATTGATTCTAGAATTTCATCAATAACTGTATATCTGTATCCTATTCTTTTTCCAAGCAGCTGAAAGTAACATTTTAGCTTGGAAGAATCTATAAAGGGCAAAATAAAAACGTACCTATCTAAGGCACCTCATTGCTCTTCAGAACACGATTCAAATGACTACCTAGAGGTCCTCTAATTAACTAATTAAGATGCTGCCCCATCTTAATTGTATTATGCCCCTTAAGATGCATAATACAAAGATGAAAAGGTAATACAAAACATTTAAAAATTAAGAAAAAATAAAGACTAAAAAAAACGAGGAACTGGGGATATGGGTGTGGGGATTTCTTTTTAACCCATGAGTCACCCCCAACATTGAGCAGCCCATCGGAGGATTTTGTCTTTGTGATTTTGATTTTATTTTGCCTGCATTGAGTGGTTTACAAAACCTGGCCTCACACCATTAAATGTTTTCTCCGGCTACTTTCACACAGGAAAACATTCAAACGATTAATCTAACTATGCACCATCAGGTCCCCTAGCCTGCAAAAAAGGGAAAGGATCAAGAAGTAAGCAAAGCATTTGTCAATACTCTATAACCCTTGTATCTTATAAGCAAGCTTTCTCTCCAGATGTGTCCAACTGTAGTTCTGTCCAACTACCCAGAAAGAAAATACTTTCTTTGGCCCCAGGGACTCAAACCAAAGTGAGTGCGGAGGGACTGTTAATATAGGAACAACCTTCGAGGCCTCTGTGCCTTGATTTCTGCCCTCTTTCCAGCCAATCGCGTCCAGTAAGCGGCGCGGGACCGCCTTGCTGACCTTGATCCGAGAGAGCCCGACCGCGCGACCCGAGCCCTTACCGGCCATGGTGGGATCGTTTCCCAATGAGGCTGGCGTCTGCGGAGCTGCTTCTGGTTCAGACAGCAGCCTCCGTCTTGCCTGTTCCGCGTCTGAGCGCTGCTTGTCTGGGTCCGGCAACTAGGGTCTTCCTCTCTGTGCGCTTACTGCGTCAGGGAATTTCCCGAGACGTAGGCAAGACACTTCCCCAATGCCTCTCAGTGAAATAATCACCACCTAGTCCTATAACATTCTCAAAGGAGGGACCGCCTCCCGCCTCCTCGGTTTCCAAGCCTACCTGTGACTTAACGTTGGGGCTGCAAAAGCTTAACATGAGGAGGCTGAGCTGTATCAACGGGTGAGGTTAGGCCAATCGCCAGATCGCGCCCTGCGCGCCCCTCCTTTTTGTGGGTGACGGGGGTTGCCTCACTGCAATTCGCACTCAAACCCACTGAGCTGTGGTCAGTGATCCTCGCTTTGCTCACTTCTCACCTTTTGAGCCTCCCTCTTAAAAAGAAAGGGCAACATGTGCCCCTTTTCCTTGAGAAGGGGCACATGTTGCCCAACATTGACTTGGTCAGACCTGGTTAAAAGAAAACCTTACTGCTACTATTTTTTTTTCATTGTATATACTTTTAATTTTTTTTAAATAAAACATAGAATATATTAAAAAAGAATTGTAAAGGAAAAAAGGGGAGACTGCAAGAAATAAAGGAAAAAATAAGACAATAATTTCCAATTTTGGTTAATACAAATATTTGTCCTAAAATTCAACAGTGCACAAGATTTCTATAATCATAACCAGTTAATTGTCAAATCCCAAAATAAAAAATTAATTTCTTTAAGTAAACATCATATAGAAACAAAACTAGACAAAAGTGTTTTCTTTAATCAAAGTAATCAGTTTTGCTATCTCAGCCAATTCCATTAACTTCACAATAGAGACGTCTTGCTGTTATCATACATAGATACAAAGTCCCATGTTTTTTCTCAAGCTGCTCATCCATCAAACCTAAAAGAAAAATCTCTGGTTTCAATTGTACACTTGTTTTAAAAATTCCCTAAATTAAAGCGCTTATCTGATCCCAATAATTTTTGACTTTCTTACATGTCCTCCGAAGGTAATAAAAATCGGTACCTTTGGATCAATTATACTTCCACCATGTATTTAAAACACCACTATCCAACTTTAACAATTTATAAGGTATTAAACACCAACAATACATCATCTTATAAAAATACCCTACTGCTACTTTTTGAACCTCTGCTTGGTCAGGAGTTTGGCAAGAAACTGAAGGATGAATAGAATAGAATAACAGTGTTGGAAGGGACCTTGGAGGTCTTCTAATCCAACCCCTTGTTTAGGCAGGAACCCTACACCACTTCAAACAAATGGTTATTCAACATCTTAAAAACTTCCAGTGTTGAAGCATTCACAACTTCTGAAGGCAAGTTGTTCCACTGATTAATTGTTCTAACTGTCAGGAAATTTTGCCTTAATTCTAAATTGCTTCTCTCCTTGATTAGTTTCCACCCATTGCTTCTTGTTCTACCCTCAGGTGCTCTGAAGAATAGTTTGGCTCCCTCTTCTTTGTGGCAACCACTGAGATATTGGAACACTGCTATCATGTCTTCCCTAGTCCTTCTTTTCATTAAACTAGACATACCCAGTTCCTGCAACCATTCTTCATATGTTTTAGCCTCCAGTCCCCTAATCATCTTTGTTGCTCTTCTCTGCACTCTTTTTAGAGTCTCCACATCTTTTTTACATTGTGGCGACCAAAATTGAACACAGTATTCCAAATGTGGCCTTACCAAGGCATTATAAAGTGGTATTAACACTTCACATGATCTTGATTCTATCTCTCTGTTTATGCAGCCTAGAACTGTGTTGGCTTTTTTTGGCAGCTGCAGCACATTGCTGGCTCATATTTAAATGGTTGTCCACTAGGACTCCAAGATCCCTCTCACAGTTACTATTATTGAGCAAGGTACCACATATACTGTACCTGTGCATTTTGTTTTTGTTGCCTAAATATAGAATCTTACTTTTTTCACCATTGAATTTCATTTTGCTAGAGAGCACCCAATGTTCAAGTCTGTCAAGATCTTTCTGTATCTTAAGCCTCTTTTCTGGAGAATTAGCTATTCCTGCCAGCTTGGTGTCATCTGCAAATTTGACAAGTTCCTTGTCCAAGTCATTGATGAAGATGTTGAAGAGTACTGGGCCTAAAACAGAGCCTTGGGGTACTCCACTGCATACTTCCCTCCATGTAGATGCAGTTCCATTGAGGACTACCCGTTGAGTGTGGTTGGTCAGCCAGTTACAAATCCATCTGGTGGTGATGCTGTCTAACCCACATTTTTCTACTTTATCTAGTCTTTATTCCCAAGACAATAATAAATATTTGATGAATTATTCAGAAGTTCTGCTTCCCAATTACTAAGATTAAATTGTGGATATGATTATGATATATAATTATAGAATGGAGATCTCTACATACTTATATTATAATTCATTATTATAGATCAGTCTTTCTCAAACCTGTGCTCTGGGTCTCATTTCTTTGATAGATATATTTGGCTCACTCCCTTTTCTCCATATGATTGATGGCAAAGATGACCTGTCATTTTGTTTTTATTGTGAACAAACTTCTTTTCATTTCTGTCCGCTGACATATGTTTTTTTTAAAAAATATTGCTCTCTTTTGCTTTGATTTATTTTATTGCCTTTACCTTCTGCCTTTCCTTTGAGAGTTCAAGACAGCTTATAAAGGGGCCGGGTGTCTTACAATGTTATAAGTAACTAGTAACCACAATCTAACAGAATAACAGAGTTTGAGGAGATCTTGGAGGTCTTCCAGTCCAACCCACTGCTCAAGCAGGAGACACTATACCATTTCAGACAAATGGCTGTCCAGTCTTTTTTAAAAAAAACCTCAAATGATGAAGCACCCACAACTTCTGAAGGCAAGCTGTTCACACTGTCAGGAAATTTCTTCTTAGTTCTAAGCAGTGTTTTTCAAACTTGGCAACTTTAAGATGTATGGACTTCAAGTCCCAGAATTCCCCAACCAGCCTGTTGCCCATTCTCTTTGGAATGATCTTTCCTCTTTCTTCTTCTTTTTTAATTTTTTTTTTAAAAAATGGTTATGACACAGTATGACAATCACATAACATACAACATATAAATATCTCTTCTTTTTTAAACATTGTTTCTTCATGGTCTTCTTTCTGTTATTATATCTTTCCTCCCATATCTCTTCATTTTTTTTCCATTGTCCCTTTTTCTTTGGTTACATTATATTTTCTAACATTAATAAACTTAATTTTATACATTTCTATATATTTGTTATATACATATTTTATACTTTTAATTATATCCTTAATTTTATACATTTCTTGTTATATAGATATTTAATACTTCTAATTTCTTCCTTGTGATTATTATTCTTTATTTCTTGACTCAAGCCATTCATACCATTTATTCCATATTATATAATAATCTGTCTCTTCTTTCTTCAGTATACAACAGGTCACAATACTTCTTTCCTTTAGGAAAGACCTCATTTCATCTTGTGTCAGAAATGCAGGAACTAGAAAAGGAGACATTATGAATTTAATATTTTTAAAAATTTTAAGTTTTGATAAAATATAGATTTATATTTAAATCTTACTCCAGGTAAGAGGTGTCAGCTAAATGGAAATCCCTTCTTTGAGTTGGTTGCCATTTTGCATTTTACTTTTGTAAGAGCCATGATGGCATAGTGGTTAGAATGCAGTATTACAGGCTAATTCTGCTAACTGCCAGCAGTTTGATCCTGACTGGCTTGAGGTTGAATGAGGACCCAGATTTTGGGGGACAATATTCTACGCTCTGTAAACCACTTAGAAAGGGCTGCGAAACACTATGACGTGGTATATAAGTCTAAATGCTATTGCTATTCATATCTTTATTCTTATTTGTCACACAGTCAGCCAGTTGTTCTGCCTGGGTTTGGCATTTTTGTCCACCCATTGAGTCCTTACCAAGGACCTGGGATAGGCAGATCTGGATGTTTGATGGTGTTACAGATATAATCGCAGGATGGAAGCTGTTCCAAGTATAGCCGCCTTCTGCAATTGACTGATGGTGAATTTGTCAATGCCAATGGTGTTCAAGTGGTGTGCCATTTGTTTTGGGATTGCACCCAAGGTGCCTATTACTATTGGTAATAGTACCCTTGTTTGCCTTTGCCACAGTCGTTCTATTTCTATTTGTAGGTTTTTGTATTTTGTTATATTCTCCAATTCTTTCTCTTCTATTCTGCTGTCTCCAGGCACTGCTACATCTATTTATTATTATTATACTTTTATTTATTAAACATGAAATTCAGTTAACTGAACATTTAAAAATGTGTCATAAATACCATTGACTGGTGTTAATGGCTGATACGGGTTGCTGCCAGTGTCCCAGATATCAACCAAGTATATTTACTTTATTCATTAAACATGAAACTCAGTCAACTGAACATTCAAAAATGCATCACAAATACCATTGACTGGTGCTTCCATTAGACTGGTGCTAATACGGATTGCTGCCAGCATCCTAGGTATCAACCAAGTACCTTCTTAAGAAGTACGATGTAGTGCAGTTTTTTGCAGTTCCGCTGGTGTTATTGCAGGAAGCTGCAATTTGTTGATGTATCTTATAAAATTCTTGGACATGGTAACAAGTGCCCCGATGACAATGGGTATCACTATTACATGTTTCATCCACAGTTGTGTAGTTTCAATGGCCAGGTCATGATATTTCATGATTTTTTCCAGTTCTTTTTCTTCGACTCTGGCATCTCCTGGTACCGCAATGTCAATAAATTATACGTTTTGGTTTTCGACAACTGAGATATCTGGTGTATTGTGTTCCAAGTGACAATCCATCTGTATTCGAAAGTCCCACAAGATCTTCACCTTCTCATTTTCTATAACTTTTTCCACTTTATGTTCCCATGACTTTTTGGATACAGGTAAGTCGTATTTTTTACATAATGACCAGTAGATTAATTTAGCAACTCGATCGTGTCTAGCTTTGTAATCAGTTCGTGCAATTTTGCTGCATTCACATATTAAATGGGAAACAGTTTCAACTTTGTTGTTGCACAGTCGGCAGTTTGGATTGTCGGTGGATTTTTGTATCTTTGCTTTGCTTTGTTTGTAGTGCTTGTTCTTGAGCAGCAAGTATTAAACCTTCTGTTTCTTTCTTGATGGTTCCCATCTTAAGCCATGCCCATGTAAAATTGTCATCACATTTTCCTTCAATGTTTTTCAAGAGCTGTCCATGCAAAGCTTTGGTTTTCCATCTATTTAATCTGTCATGTAGCTGTTTTTCCTTATATTCTGCCTTTGTTTCTGTTGTTTTTATAATGTTCTCCATTTTCACAGCCTGCAGCAATTTTTCTGTACTTTGGTTCACATAATCATTCAAACTTCATTTTTCTTCTTCTACAGTTTGATGGATTTGCCATAGTCCTCTGTCCCCTATTTTTCTTGGCAGGTACAACCTGTCGATGTCACTTCATGGATGAAAAGTGTGGTACATTTTCAAAAGTTTGGGTGTTTTCCGGTCCAAGTTTTCCAGTTCAGCCAAAGTCCAGTTGATGATTCCGGCTGAGTAGTGTATAACTGGAACTGCCCATGTATCAGTGGTGGGTTGCTCCCGGTTCGCAATGGATCGCAAGAACCAGTAGTAAAAAAATTTAATAGTTCGGAGAACCGGTAATAAGATTGGCTGGCCATACCCCCAAACCGGTTTCCGGCTGTTTGCTGTTGTCTTACCCCGCCCACTCCCAATCTATTGCTGTCTCCTGAGTCCCAGTTGATGGTTGAGGGAAAAAAATTGTTTAAACTCTTGCCGCAGGGTTTCAAAGGGCCGCCCTACAGCTGATCAGTGTTAAAAGAAAACAAATGATTAGACCGGTGCCTGCAAAAATAGAAAAAACAGCCCCTTTCAGCTTCAGCATAGGTTAATTACTACAAGTTGATTAGATCGGTCTCCCAACTCTTAGCTGATTTGCTCTCAGCTGTTTTGCGCAGAGGTCTTTTGCTAGGTGCAAACTGTGCTGGAGCAGGTTTTTTTCCCCAGCTATGCTGAAAAAGCAAAACTGAAAGTAAAGCAGGGTCTTTGCTGCAACCTGACAAAATGAGGCAGAGAGAGATTTCTTTTTCTTTTTCCTCACCAAAAGAGGTAGGTGCAAAACTGCAAACAATGGGAAATTTAGGACAAAAGAGGAGAGTTCAAGATTTTAAAACACAAAAGAAAAAAAGCTCTATTTAACTAGGGAATTGTAATAATTGAGATACTATTAATTGTATATTGTATTGAAAGCAGAAATGGTTAAGTTGTGGTTTGGAGGAATATATGGGGGAAATTATTTGGTTTGTTATTATTGGTAAATATAATTAATTGATTTGTAAGAAATTGGATTGCATGGAAATAATTCATGTTCATATTGATTAATATACAAAAAAGATAGTTATATAACTAATTGATTTATATTAAAAAGTTGAATTTGTATTAAACAACTGTAATATTACATAATTAACCAATGTGAGGATGGATATAAAAATAGATGACAATTGGAAGGGGTATTATATAGAATAGAAGGGAAAAATTGAATTTAAGATTAGAGATGAGGATGAAGAGTAATATTGTTTTTTTAAAAAATAGATGAGGAATAAATATGGCAAAAAGGAAATATAGAAATTGTAAATTTAATTGAAATGACTAAGCACTGTTTAAATTTGTGAACCGGCCAAATACTCTGTTCAAAGAAAATACATTGTATGTTTGTATGTGTGTTTCTAACTATTGCTATTTATTCATATTTGTTCTCTTTTATTCTTTAAAGTTTAACAATTCATTCTTTATCTTAATATCTTTATATTTGTTTGGGGTTGGCTTTCTTCCCTTTCATCTTTTTTATTTTTATTTTTATTATTATTATTATTATTATTATTATTATTATTATTATTATTATTATTATTATTATTATTTCAATTTATATACCGCCCTTCTCCCCGGGAGGGGGACTCAGGGCGGTGAACAACCAAATTAAAACACATATAATACAAATATTAAAAGAATTTAAAATTAGATTAAATTAATTGGCGTTCCAAAATAAAAGTCTCAAACCCCATTAAAATACCCAATTTAAAACCCCAGAGATTACTAGTACAAAAAATTCTTAAAACCCCATTAAAATCAATCAAGCAAGGCCGGCTTGTTGGAATAAATAAGTCTTAAGGGCCTTTCGGAAAGCACGGAGATCCGGGATCAAACGAATTTCAGGAGGCAGCTCGTTCCATAGGGTGGGTGCCCCCACAGAGAAGGCTCTCCCCCTGGGGGCCGCCAGCCGACATTGCTTGGCTGATGGCATCCTGAGAAGGCCCTCTCTGTGTGAGCGTACTGGCTGGTGGGAGGTTATCGGTAGCAGCAGGCGGTCCCACAAATACCCTGGTTCGATGCCATGGAGCGCTTTAAAGGTCAAAACTAACACCTTGAAGCGCACCCAGAAGACCACCGGAAGCCAGTGCAGCTCACGCAGGAGAGGTGTCACGTGGGAGCGCCCTGTCGCTCTCATAATCACCCGCGCGGCCGCATTCTGGACCAGTTGGAGCCTCCGGGTGCACCCCAAGGTGCACCCGGAGGTGCACCTTGGGGTGCACTAATCTTTGGTGCAGCAATCTTTCTCCTCAAACCTACCACCTCTCTTTTTTCTTTCCTTCTTACTTTCTCTTTCCACCCCTCTTCTTCTCCTCCCTACTTCCTCTTCCTTTCTCCTTCTCCTTCTCTCTTCTTCCCTCTCTTACCCTCACTCCTACTCTAATTTCCCTTCCTTCATCCCTCTCTATTGCTGTATCCTTTTATGCATATGAACTACTCAGAGGGATGAAAAAGTTATTTTTGACTGGTCCTCGCACTTTTGACCAATCCTCAAACTTACGACTGTCCTCACATTTTACGTTTTTGCCCTATCTTGTCACCATAGTGAAGAGAAGCAGTTGTGAAATGAGTGACATGGTTGTTAAGAATGCTGCACGGGCATAAATGTGAGAATGGTTATAAGTGTGAGACCAGTCATAAGTGCGAGGTCCTGTCAGAAATGACTTTTTTCAGCCCTCTGAGTAGTCCCTATACACAAAGCCATGGCCACCTGGTCACATGACCAGCTAGCCACGCCCATCCAGTCACATGACCTCCAAGCCATGCCCATAAAATAAGCCACGCCCACAGAATCGGGAGTAAAAAAATGTAGAACCCACCCCTGCCATGTATTAATGGCTTTAATTATGTTTCCAGCATTTAGCTTTGATTTTAATATTTTGTGGACCCTCCTGATGTATTCCTTTTGCGTTGACTCTTTGACTTTTCCATTCAAGATGTTATCTGCTTCCAATATGCCTAGGTATTTGTAACCATCATCCTTTTGCTAATGCTTTTACTAGGTTTCCATTTCCCAGTTCTATTCCTTCTTTTTTCCATTTTTCCTTGCTGTATGGTTAATATAGTATATTTTTCAAGTCTAAAGTTCATTTTGATATCACTGCTGAACAGTTGAACTGTGTTGAGTTTTGCATTTTTAGTACCATTTTGTCAAAGAACAAAATGAACCATTTTGTTATATTCTCCAATTCTTTCTTTCTCTTCGATTCTGCTGTCTCCAGGCTCTGCCACATTTATTATTATTATTATTATTATTATTATTATTATTATTATTATTATTATTATTATTATTACAGTATTCACAGCAAACGAGATGACCATGCTGGATTTCATATCCCAAATCACTAGTTGAACACTTCCCAAGCATTTAGGACTGCATGATGTATCGGTGTATTATGCGAGCAGATCCCAGTAAGGTGGCCTTCTGCAGGTGACCAATGGTGATCTTGTCAGCGCCAATTGTTTTTAAGTGCTTGCCTAGGTCTTTAGGCACAGCACCCAGTGTGCCGAGTACCACTGGAACCACCTGCACTGGCTTATGCCAGAGTCTCTGCAGTTCGATTCTCAAGTTCTGATATCTGATGACATTTTCATGTTGTTTCTCATCGATTCTACTGTCACCAGGTATGGCAATGTCGGTGATCCACACCTTTTTCTTCTCTACAATCGTGATATCCAGGGTATTGTGTTCCAAAACTTTGTCAGTCTGTATTCAGAAGTCCCACAGTAGTTTTGCATGCTCATTTTTGACCACTTTTTCAGGTCTTTGTTACAGGCAGATGGTAGTTGTGACACAAGTTCCAGTGACCATCTGAGCAACTGTGTTATGGTATTGTTTGTAGTCAGTCTGAGCTATTGTCTTGCAACCGCTCAGTATATGAACAATGGTTTCATTCACTTCTCTACAGAGTCTGCATTTGGGGTCATCAGCAGATTTTTCTATTCTGGCTTTGATTTCATTCGTTCTGATGGTTTGTTCCTGGGCTGCAAGAATCAAGCCTTCTGTCTCTTTCTTCATTGTTCCGTTGGTCAGCCATAACCAGGTCTTTTCCTTATCTACTTTTCCCTGGATCTTCTTAAGGAACTGTCCATGCAGTGCTTTGTTACACCAGCTGTCAGCCCGAGTTTGCATTGCTGTTTTCCTATATTGAGTCTTGGTTTGCTGCACTTTGAGCAGCTTCTTCTTGTTGACTTCCAGCAGAGCTGGTTCAACACTGTCTTTCACATAATCTGTCAGAGCCTGCTTCTCTTCTTCGACTGTCTGCTTCACTTACAGAAGTCTGCTTTTCTGGGCAAATATAGCTCTGCCGCCTGCTTTTTTGGGCAAATATAGCCTGTCGATATCACTACGCAGGTGCAGCGCATAGTGTATGGTCATCAGTTTTCTTGTTTTCCTATTCAGGCTGTCCAGCTCTGCCTGTGTCCAGTTTACGATCTCAGCAGTATATCTGATGATGGGTATGGCCCAGGTATTTATAGCCTTGATAGTGTTACCGCCATACAGTTTGTTTTTTAGGAGTTTCCTGACCCTTGGTGTGTATTCTTTGCTGACCACATTTTTCACTTGCCTGTGCTTGATATTGTCCAGCTGCAGTATGCCCAGGTATTTGTAGGTTTCGGGTTGGTGGCACTTGATTGTTTGTCCATTGGGCATTTCAATTCCATCACTTTCTACAATCTTCCCTTTCTTCAGTGCCACTGTGGCACATTTGTCCAGGCCAAACTCCTTGCTGATGTCAGTGCTGAAAATTCGAACTGTATTAGTCAGTGACTGGATTTCAATTTCTGATTTTCCGTATAACTTTAGGTCATCCATGTACAGCAGGTGAGAGATTTTCTGTGAATTTTTAGCAGTTTGATAACCCAGGTTAGTTTTCTGTAAAATTGTTGACAGAGGGGTCATGGTGATGATGAACAGCAAAGGTGACAAAGAATCACCTTGGAAAATCCCTCACTTGCATATTCCAATGACATCCAGGCACTTGATGATCCAGCTGTGCGGTAGTGAGTCGAATGCTTTCTTGTAGCCAATCCAAGTTGTATGCAGATTTGTTTTTCGACTTTTGCAGTTCTCTAGAATCATTTTGTCAATCAGGAGCTGATCTTTCGTGCCTCTGCTCCCTCGCTTGTTTCTTTTCTGCTCTACTGGCAAGATGTCATTTGCTTCTAGTTAGTCCTGGATCCTGTCAGCTATAATGCCAGTCAGCAGCTTGAACATGGTTGGCAGACACATTATTGGCCTGTAATTTGCAGGTGTTGCCCCTTTTGCTGGATCATTCTGTATCAAGTAGGTTTTCCCAGCTGTTAACCATTCACTGATGTTTCCTGTTTGCAGTATCTCATTGAATTGTTTGGCCATTTTTCCATGGAGGCTGGTCAGGTATTTGAGCCAAAAGCCATGCAGTTGATCATTGCCTGGCAATGTCCAGTTCTTGAGTTTTTTCACTCTGTTGCTTATCATTTCAGTAGTTATTTTCAATTGGTCCATTTTGTTCTTGGAGAATTTCATCTCAAAGTCTCTGATCCACCTAGCATTTTTGTTGTAACCTTTCTCAGACTCCCACAGGTCTTTCCAAAACTGAGTAGTTGCCATTTTCTCAGGTTTTTCAATTTTCGTATCCCTCATCTGATTCAGACTCTGATAGAACCATCTTTGGTCTGATTGGAAAAATTGATTTTGTTAGTACTGGATGACTCTGGCTTCATATCTTTCAATTTTTCTTGCTGTTGCTGTTATCTGCTGCTTCACAATTTCCAATGCTTTGTCATTTCTTCTTGTGCTGAGCCTGTATTTTTTATCAGGTGTATTATTATTATTATTATTATTATTATTATTATTATTATTATTATTATTATTATTTTTATTTGTTGTATGCCACACAGAATCACACTGACTGAGCTGGGTGGCCTTATCAACTTTGAAATATTGTAAAATAAAAGTAAATAAATAAAATAATTTGTTAGTATTCTTCAGTGTTCCATATATTTGTTTATATTTCTCCTTAAATTTGTAAAAGAACAAACAGAAAAACAAAACCCTGAAAGGCTGCTCATGATTGTAAGAAAGAGATAGTAGTAAAGGAAGATTGTTAGTGAAATACATCAATAAGTGCATACTGCCCCTTACCCAGTATGGGTAAGCCCTGTAGCAATTAAAATAGTATAGAAAAATATCACCAAACCTGCAGTTCAAAAGCTCTTCTAAGGGGTTGCAGCAGGGGTGAAATGCTCCCAGTTTGACTGGCTCAGGTGAGTAGGTAGCGGAGATTGAGGCTAGTTCGCCGAACTGGGAGCAATGGCTGGCAGGCCATGCCCCCGAACCGATCCACAGCCCGCATTCCTGCCATGCTTGTCTGCCTTCCATGCTGCCTTCCTGGCATCCCGGTGGCCAGCTTGTAAAGGCAGGCAAGCAGAAGCCCATGTGGAAGGCAGGCAAGCATCTCAGGGCTGTGAGGAAGGAGCTGCCCCCCCCAAACAGCGGCTTCCCTGCTCAGTCCCGACAAGCTATGTATCCATAGCAATGGAATTGTTTTGTTCGCTGCAGTGGTGCTTCAGGAGGGCAGGTGGACATATTCATTATAGTTGTCAGCTGCAGACGTCCACCTGCCCTCCCAAAGTACCACCTCGGTGAACAAAACAACCCCATTGCGCTGCGGCTCCTTCTGCAGCTAAACACGCCAAGCCGTGCATGCCCTTTCCTCAAATGGACTGTGCATGGGGCGCTTGGAGAGCGAGCGAGCAAGAGAGCTCTCCAACCTCTGTTTTGTGTGTGTGTGTGTGTGTGTGTGTGTGTGTGTGTGTGCGATCTGAAGCCGAGGCCCCCAAACGTCTAGCAGCGGCGGGGCAGCTTCTGAGCAGCCAGCTCCACCTGATCTACTCCCTGAATCTCGCTGTTCTCCTGCCTCCACCCCCCCCCCCACTCAAGCAATGGCAGGCTCTGCAGGACAACAGGACCTCTCATTTTTCCCACAGCACGGCGTACGCTTGCTACCTCTGCTTGTCTGCTTGCAAGCGATGATCTTCTCTGCTTCTCTCGGGATGCCAGTGCAGGCACTATGGATGCATTGCTTGTTGGGGTTGAACAGGGAAGCTGCTGCTTAGGGGGGGGGGGGGGCAGAAGAACAGCATGACTCAGGGAATAGGTCAGGTGGAACTGGCTGCTCAGAAGCTGCCCTGCCACTGCCAGAGGTTTGGATGCCTCAGCTTCAGATCACTCCCTCTCTTCCTCTCTCACACACACACAAACAGAGGTTGGAAAGCTGTCTTGCTCTCTCTCTCTCTCTCTCTCTCTCTCTCTCTCCAAGCACCCCATGCACAGCAGAGTGACGTGAATGAAGTTAAACTGGCCACACCCACCCAGTCACATGACCACCAAGCCACGCCACACCAAGCCACGCCCACAGAACCAGTAGCAAAAAAATTTAGATTTCACCCCTGGGTTGCAGATTGGATATATCACACTAATCTACTTAAAATATGCCGTTCTGAGCAAAATGGGATTGTGGGAAGGAGAAATAGAATAGAATAACAGAGTTGGAAGGGACCTTGGAGGTCTTCTAGACCAACCCCATGCCCAGGCAGGAAACCCTACACCACTTCAGACAAATAGTTATCCAACATCTTCTTAAAAATTTCCAGTGTTGGGGCATTCACAACTTCTGTAGGCAAGTTGTTCCACTTATTAATTGTTCTAACTATCAGGAAATTTCTCCTTAGTTCTAAATTGCTTCTCTCCTTGATTAGTTTCCACCCATTGCTTCTTGTTCTACCCTCAGGTGTTTTGAAGAATAGTTTGGCTCCCTCTTCTTTGTGGCAACCACTGAGATATTGGAACACTGCTATCATGTCTCCCCTAGTCCTTCTCTTCATTAAACTAGACATACCCAATTCCTGCAACCATCTTCTCTGCACTCTTTCTAGAGTCTCAACATCTTTTTTACATTGTGGCGACCAAAACTGGACAGCTTTTTTTTGACAGCTGCTGCACACTGCTGGCTCATATCTAAATGGTTGTCCACTAGGACTCCAAGATCCCTCTCACAATTACTACTATTGAGCAAGATAGCACATATACGGTAGCTGTGCATTTTGTTTTTCTTCCCTAAATGTAGAACCTTGCTTTTTTCACTGTTGAATTTCATTTTGTTAGATAATGCCCAATGTTCAAGTCTGTCAAGATCCTTCTTTATCTTGAGTCTATCTTCTGGAGAGTTAGCTATTCCTGCCAGCTTGGTGTCATCTGCAAATTTGATGAGTTCCCCATCTATCCCCTCATCCAAGTCATTGATGAAGATGTTGAAGACCACTGGGCCAAAACAGAGCCCTGGGGTAATGCACTACATACTTCCCTCCATTTAGATACAGTTCCATTGAGGACTACATGTTGAATGCGGTTGGTTAGCCAGTTACAAATCCATCTGGTGGTGATGCTGTCTAACCCACATTTTTCTACTTTATCTAGTAGTAAGTTATGGTCTACTTTATCAAATGCTTTACTAAAGTCCAAGTAAATTATATTGACAGTATTCCTCTGGTCCACTAATTTTGTCACTTTGTCAAAGAATGCAGTAAGATTAGTCTGGCATGATCTGTTTTTGACAAACCCATGTTGGTTTTTTGTTATTACTTGGTTTGCTTCTAGGTATTCGATGATTCGTTGTTTTGATTATTTTTTCCAGAATCTTACCTGGTATTGAGGTCAGGCTGATAGGTCTGCAGTTTCCTGGATCTATTTTTTTTTTCCTTTTTTGAAGATGGGAATTACATCAGCTCTTTTCCAATCCTCTGGCAGTTCTCCTGTGAACAAAGATCTTTGAAAGATATAGTTCAGTGGTTCTGAGATCTCGTCTGCCAGTTCCTTCAGAACCTTCCTTCAAATGAACAAAGATGATTTACAAATTATGGATATGCAAATTTTAGAACGTTGGAAGCTGTATGAATGTAATATCTATGAAATGAGTAAAAGAAGATTGACTGCATGTCAATTCTCAAGCCCTGGTTTCAGCAGATGGAAATGAAAGCTAGGCACAAAAACAGGACAATAAGGCATGGTGGTGAGGAATATGATGAAAAGTCCTCCTCAGAGCACCTTCTGAGTAATATAAACAGGGCAGAAATTTCTGAAGTAATAGCAATGTTGGTAATGTGAGTTTCCTGAAAACCCACCCTCTGTTTTTTTTAACATTTGGAAGATGCTGGGGGGAACAAGAAGCAAGATATGGCAATTGTCTCGTTGAATTGAATCCAGATTTTTTTCACTTATAGAGTAGACGCATAAAAATCAATGACTCTTAGGTTAGTCCTAACTCAGGGGTAAAATCCAGCAAGTTCTGACAGTATCTGGAGAACCGGTAGTGCAAATTTTGAGTAGTTTGGAGAACTGCCTGGCCCCAGAGGAATGGGGTAGGAATGGAGATTTTGCAATATCCTTCCCCCAGAAGTGGGGTGGGAATGGGGATTTTGCAGCATCCTTCCCCTGCCACGCCCACATGCCACACCCACCAAGACACACCATGCCCACTAAGCCATGCCCACAGAACCGGTAGTAAAAAAATTTGGATTTCACCACTGTCCTAAGTTTAATGTTTTGTCAATTCTACTTTTACATCTTGAGTTGGTAGTCACTGAAAAGACATTATTGCACCTTAGTTTGCAGATATCTCCAAGGAAGAGTTTAATGGCATGAAAAGAAACAATTATTTGCAAAAGACAATAGATTAAGTTGCTATCAAAGAGTGCAAAAACTGGACAGAGCTGGCAATCTCTAGCTTTAAACTTATCTAAAACCTCAATCCTTTCAGGTATCAGATTAACCTTAAAAAAGGTTAAATATGACATAACGTTTATAGAAGGGCCACTCTATGGTAGTTCAAATACCCTTTGTATGACGTTAACAAGAGAAACCACAGAGTGTAACTTTAGCATTTAAGATACAGACCGCTTTTTAAGAGAAAGAATCAGAAGTGAAACTTTCATTTTCAATCTATTTCAAATATTACAGTATTGCTACAGATTCATTACTATGAATATAATATATAGTATATCGATTTTTTTAAAGGAAGAGGCACATTTAAAAATGCATGGAATGATTTAGCATTAATACAGGTTGGACTCCCCCCAAAATGATAGTCCATCTGATTTTTTATTATAAAAGATCAAAGTTGACAATATTACAGAAGATTCTGGAATCGCTTGCTATGCTTGAAAGGTATCAGAGGCCCCTCAAACTTCTTTCATTTTCTTATGTTGTTTTTTCATCACTGAACTGAGGAGGAAGAGAAGCCAGCTTCAACTGCACTAGGAGTGAAATGCCATTTCTCCTTAGGATGGCACACAGTTCAGTCTATGCTTTGGTGCTGGAAATCAAGCATAATATAGCTTCAATCTCAGCAGCATGTATTTCGCTGTAGTTCACACAAACAGAGACTCAAATTACAATTCCTGCAGTATAACAACCTAGATATGCGCAATAATGGAAACTTGTTCCCTTTTGGCAAATCAAGTCTTGGCTAGGAGATAGGATTAGGATAAAGCCATATCTTTTGTGGATTTCTTTACTCAGGATGCAGAATGGGTTGCTTGCCCTTTGAGGTTTTGAGGCCAAATTGATCCTTGGCTATGTGATCTTCATGGCCTTTAAACCTTGTGGGCTGAATTCCTGCTTAAGATACAGCAGTAAGAGGAAGTGATGAATTTGAATTACTAGTCCCATCTGTTAGCACTATCTTATCTCTTATTTGTACCCAAAAGGACATCCAAGAAATGTTATTTGAGGTTTTTTGCTACTACAGCTGTGGCTTCTCTTTCATAATCAGATCTACCTATAGATCTGGGCATATGACTAAAATGTTTGCTGCATCTCTTCCTACCTGTCCTCCTAAATAATTAATATTAAGTGAATATATAATACTTCTGTTTTGGTTGGGCACAGGCTTTTGGAGGATGCTGAGGCACAGAGTAACAATTGCTAACGTGATGTATTTATTTTGATCACAAAGTGCACACAGAAAGAATTATTTCCTTTCTAATGCCAGGAAACCTGATCAACTGGGCAATGGAAGGCCAAATTCTGGTCTGTCAATGGTGAGACCCAAGTAGTTTCTTTATACAGAGATATGGAGTCTTGGTATTCATTCCAATGGCAAGAAAAGAAAAACAAATCACAGATTGTTATTGAGCCCTGGGAACTCAAAATGGCTAAGTTCAGATCTTTTTTTTTTTTTAATTTGATTTATATGCCGCCCTTCTCCGAAGACTCAGGGCGGCTTACAGTGCGTTAAGCAATAGCCTTCATACTTTTGTATATTTATATTTATACAAAGTCAGCTTATTGTCCCCAACAAACTGGATCCTCAATTTACCCACCTTATAAAGGATGGAAGGCTGAGTCGACCTTGAGTCTGGCTGGGATTGAACTCGCAAGTAATTGCAGGCAGCTGAATCTTAAATGCTGCCTTTGTAGGAGGCATTACCCCCACTACGCTACTCAGGCTCCTTTCAGCCCAGAGATGCATCTGTTCTGCAATGTGATTATGAAGATGAAAAGAAAAGGTTAGGATTATAGAGTTCATGGGATCAGTTAGCTGAAAAATGGCCATTTCAGGCTATTAGTCTGATTTCTGAATGCAGCAGCTCTGCATTAGAGGTTCTCTAAAACAGTGGTCACCAAGCAGTGGTCCGTGGACCACTGGTGGTCTGCGAGAAGATTTTGGTGGTCCACAGAAAAATTATTTGCATTTTTTTATATTGCACTAAATCAGGGGTCCTCAAACTACAGTCCCTCGGACAGATACATGCAATGAACATTTGTGTTACTGCAGAGAGTCTCTCCCTTCAGGATCTTTTTGTGTGGGTAGGAGGGCGGGAGAAATTCGAACTTGGGGTCTGCTTCAGCCTCCTGGTGTGGGGCTTTGGGTGAAAGCTGGAGGGAAACGCCACTGGTGGCAAAGAGCCAGAGGACCTTGTTCCAATGGGACTGCATCATGGCCTGGAACTGGCTGACTATCTCAACCCACTGAGCCTCAGGCCCCGGTACCTGGCCTTGCACTCCCACAGGTCTTCCCTCTGCTTGGAAAGCCTATGCTTGTAGTCCTCAATGAGGTGCTTCTATTGAGCCTTCTTCTTGGTCAGATCCAATTTGAACTGAGCTGTTTTGCCAGCTCTTTCTCATGGTGGCTGCTTAGCTCCAACAACTGCTTCCTGTTGGGGCCCTAAAGAGCCCGGGCAGGCAGGTGAGGAGTGGGTGGGAGGGGAAGGATGAGTAGAGGCTGACGAGGCACCCCTTGATGTGAGTGACATGGAGTTCACCATTCCCAGCCAGTCACATGATCACCTAGCCATGCCCACCCAGTGGGTCATTAGGCAGATCATATTAGTGGTCCACGGAATTTAAAATTATGAATTTAGTGGTCCCTCAGGTCCAACAGGTTGGTGAACCCTGCTCTAAAACATAATGTCCATCTTCTTTAAGTCTCTGAAAGACCCTATAGGATGGAATATTTAATCCACAATCTGATCTCCTGAAAAATCTGAAGAAAACGTTGCCTTTTTGGGACAAGTTGTCTGCAGGCATGTGAGAAAGAATTATATAATATAAATACACATACAATTTTTTTAGAGTATAATGGAAATCCTGTTTCTGAGGAAGCTGGCTGAAAGAAAGAAGAATAGAAGTTGCAAATTATATTGGTGCGTGAAAAACAATATAATAGGCCACTTCCCGTTAGGTCACTATCACTTTGTATCACTTGATTGATCAAGTGTATATTTCCAAGCTAATCTGGGGGGAAAATATAGGTACCAATCAAAATCCTTACGAGTAAATCTTCGTAAATTATCAGAGCAGTTCTCTTGTGCTATTACCTGAGATCTTTTAAATGAGAGATGACGAAATTCATTTCTGCATGCATAACATGTGATCTGTCTTTGAATTATGGCTATTTCCTCAGAAGAAATGGAATTACCAATGCAAAGAAACATTCTAAGAGAAATGTTACCTATATGTGCATTCCTCTATGCTGGCTGAGGAATTCTAGGAGTTGAAGTCCAAAAATCTTAAAGTTCTCAAGGTTGGAGACTCCTGTTTTAAAGCATTGGAAGAGGGATGTTCCCACATATTTACCATTTGAAGCTACCCTGTTTCCCCCCAAATAAGACATCCACTGATAATAAGCCCAATTGGGCTTTTGAGTGCATGGCAATAAGGCCAAGCATATTTGGCTATCTCCAATTATTGCTTCCATATGTAAAGAATCCTGGGCGTATAGAATTCTATTTTCTTGCAAATAAAGCTGGTGCTACTAACAAGCAAATGAAAATACGGGTCTACTGGAAACATGCAAATTCCAAACATTGTTCATTAGCATCATGTTGTCTATTTGTTATTTTATAGTCTTGCCAATTTAATATACTATAGTATAGGAAGATATGGACAAAAGAGAAAAGTATGGCTTTCTTACTTATTTAAAAGTAGTCCTTGATTTATGACCACAATTGAGCACAAAATTTCTGTACCTAAGCAAAATAGTTATAAACTGAATTTTGCCCCATTTTATGATATCTCTTGCCAAAGCTGAGTCACTGCAGTTGTTAAGTTAGTACCATGGTTGTTAAGTGAATCTGGCTTCTCCATTGACTTTGTGTCAACTTGCAAAGCTTGGAAACTTCACACTTTGCTTGTCAAAAGGCTGCAAAATCTGATCACATGACCCCGGGACACTGCAACTGTCAAAAATATGAGTCAGTTGCCAAGCATTCAAATTTTGATCATGTGACCGGGATGTCACAGGGATGTTGTAACACTCGTAAGTGTGAAAAAGTGTCAAGTCACTTTTTTTCAGTGGCATTGTAACTTGGAACGGTCACTAAATGAACTGTTTTAAGTTGAGGATTAGCTATACATTAAAAAAACTCTTATTTTGAAGAGTTTTCCAGGGCAAGTCTATTTTATGCAAAAAAGAGCCATAAGAAGAAAAGGCATGATATTGTTTTAATTAATCAGTGGAACAACTTGCCTCCAGAAGTTGTAAATGCTCCAACACTGGAAGTTTTTAAGAAGAGATTGGATAACCATTTGTCTGAAATGCTATAGGATTTCCTGCCTAAGCAGGGGGTTGGAGTAGAAGACCTCCAAGGTCCCTTCCAACTCTATTATTCTATTCTATTCTATTCTATTCTATTCTATTCTATTCTATTCTATTCTATTCTATTCTATTCTATTCTATTCTATTCTATTCTATTCCATTCCATTCCATTCCATTCCATTCCATTCCATTCCATTCCATTCTATTCTATTCCTGTTTATTTTGTCTCCCATCTCGCTGTGAGATGATTAACAATTGGGATGCAGGCTAAGCAACACGGGCCTAGAGCACCATTGTAGTTACTGTGTCAAGCTGTATAGGGAGTCCTTCAGGGGTGAAATCCTGGAGAACTGGTACCAGAAATTTTGAGTGGTTCAGAGAACTGGCAAATGCCATCTCTGGCTGGCCCCAGAGTGGGGTGGGAATAGAGATTTTGCAGTATCCTTCCCCTACCATGCCCACCAAGCCACACCACGCTCACCAAGCCATGCCCACAGAACCGGTAGTTAAAAAAATTTGGATTTCATCAGTGGAGTCCTTTACTTACAACCATTCGTTTGGTGACCATTCAAAGTTACAGTGGCACTGAAAAAAGTGACTATGACCATTTTTCATACTTACGCCATCCCCACAGTCACATGATCAACATTTGGGCACTTGGCAACGGGTGTGTATTTATGACAGTTGCTGCCTCCCAGAGTCATGTGACCCTGGGAGGCTGCATTTGCGACCTTTCTAGCCGGCTTCCAACAAGCAAAGTCAATGTGGGAAGCCAATGTTGTGACTTCGACCCCAGAGGCTGATTTATCTTCACATGTTGAGTTGGAGGATGATATGGAGGAAGCTGGCAAGAGCTATGTGCCGGAGGGGCCATTTTCACTGGTGAGTCAGCAAGAACTGACAGTTGCTGACATGCCTCTGGACCCCAGCCAAATTGAGGAGGAAACAGAGGCCAGTGACGAGGAGAGGGAGCCCCTATTGGATGCAAGAGAGAGATGTAGGAGACGTCATAGAGAAGAGCTATTGCCATGTCCCAAGAGGTGTGGTCAGGAGATGTAGGGCCACACCCTACAAAGTATAAAAGGGGTGTGGCTGGGCCAGAAAGGCGTGGTAAACAATTTGTTGGCATTTTGGATGTAGTGGAGTTTAGAACTGCTAGTTTTGAGTTTTGAAAAGGAGTCAGCATTCCTGCATTAGCTTGCTGGCCATCTGCCAAGACCTCTGGAACATTGCCTGGTAATTACTGAACTGATATACCTTTGGAACATTGCCGATAACTACTGAATGATATACTTTTGAAAGAGAACTGTTTATTAAAGGGCCAGCTTCAATCTCTCTAGCCTGCGTTTGTTACTGCCGGGCTATTTGAGCTTCTGCAAGGCCACTCGTGGGAGGGGACAGAACAGCCAGATTCGCTTAACCACCACATGAATCACTTAAATGCAATGATTTCTTTAACAACTGTGGCAAAGAAGCTCGTAAAACACAGGCAAAATTCATTTAACAACTGCCTTGCTTAGCAAGGATTCATTTGTGGTTATATGTCAAGGACTATGTCTATTACATTTCGATTTAAATTAGGTTCGGGGGCAAACTTTTGGGTCTTTTTTTACACATGGCAGATCTAGAGAGACAGAATGGGTGTTCCAAATCTTGCAGATGCTAAAGGAAGCCCCTATTTCCTAACAACCCTCCCCCAAATGGGCTTTGGCCCCACCACTTTATAGAGCCTTTGTCTTGCCACTTAAGCTTTACATGGTCCTTGAGTGAATAGAAGTAGCACACTTCTGATCAGTGGTGGGATTCAAATAATTTAACAACCGGTTCTCTGCCCTAATAATTTCTTCCAACAACCAGTTCACGAAACTGCTCAGAAAGTTAACAACTGGTTCTCCCGAAGTGGTGCAAACTGGCTGAATCCCACCACTGCTTCTGATTAAAAAAAATACTCCCCTCCCCACCCTTCCCTGAAGACTTACAGGTTACTATATAGAAATCAATCTCCCCCTTTGTCTGCGTTTGGCCTTGTGTAAGAGATCATCTGAAGAACAGGCAGAATGCTTAACCTTTTGTTGGTGTTTCTTATGAAGGTAGATTGAGAGCTGCTAATAAAGGGCCACTCCAATCATTAAGCTGAAGGAACCAGTTACTTTAGGAAATTAATTTTGAGAAACACAAAAAATTTTTCGAAGACGTTATTTAATAGCTAAGAGGAGAAAGAGATCATTTTGGTAGCTTTTTAAATTTTAGTTCAGATGCCAAAATAGTGTGAATGTCTTTCATAGGGAATCTTGTGATTTGAGATGGAGGTAGGGAATGCAGTGACTTGATCCAGCACTGTAACCATAACAATAAATTACCCATTGATTTAAAACATTTATATAGCCACCCATTTTATAAACAACTCTGGCAGTTCCAAAATTATTTAATAATTTTTACAGTTAAATAATTAAAAACTTTTCACCTGACCACCAAATGGGACTAAAATAGATTTTTGTGTGAAAAGAATTGTGAGGTTTGTTCCATTACTGAGTGCTAATTTTGAAGCAGGATATGCGCTTAAAGATACTATCTTCCTTTTTAGTGAATATATGCTTCTAGAGCCACTAGTTTGCATCTACCTCACTTTGGTGGACTTCTGGTAAAAAAAGAAAGGAGAAGTAGATTCCACAAACCTAAAATTTGCCATCCTGGAGAAAAAAATATTTTTACATTCTTTCTACAACGTACATGCCACAAGTATTAAGGAAATAAAAGTAGCTTTTAAAATAGCTACCAAAATATATATATTATAAAAAGCAAGAATATTCAAATCAGCTATTATTTGTTCAGTCTCCTTTCCAATATCCTGCAAATGGGGTTTATTTTGGTGTAGTCTAGCAAGTTCTTCAAAAAGCTTTGATGGATTTACATGGTGGTGGTACTGACAGCAATGCTATAAAGCCGGGATGGCGAACCTATGACATGAGTACAGAGCCATATTAGTGGGCACGCCAGCTCAGCTCTGGCCAGCTGATTTTTGGGCCTTAGGGGCCCACCAGAAGTATGAAAATAGGCTGTTTCCTGCCTCTGGAGAGCCCAGGGGTGGTGGTGGGGAAGGCCCGTTTTTCTTTCTTACCTGGTTCCAGATCCTCTCTATTTATCAGGGAAGGGCGAAAACAGCCTTTCTCAATCCCTCGGAGGCCCTCCAAAGGCCTGAAACAGGAAATGATGTTTTTTGCTGTCCCCAGCCTCCAGAGACTCCTAGAGAGCAAAAAAGTCACTTCCTGTTCCACCGGGAGTTGGGAAATGGGCCATTTCAGGCCTTTGGAGGGCCTCCGAGGGATTGAAAAAGGCTGTTTTCTCCCTTCCCAGATAAATAGAGAGGATTTGGAACCAGGTAAGAAAGAAAAATGGGCCTACCAGGCCATCATGTGCCAGGAGCGGTGTGTGTGTGTGTGAGTTGAGCGTGCATGCAGGGGGCATGTGTGTGCGCGACCCTCTCCGCCCCCCCTTCTCTTGGCACACGATGGCAAAAAGGTTAGCCATCACTGCTATAAAGAGTTTGGGATCAAGCTGCTATTTACATGTTCACCATTTGGCATCTCCACTCAGAGGCAGTCTGAAGTTGATTTAATTGATCTGGCAGGAAGACAGAGTTTTCTATTGGAGAAGACATTTCCTACATCAACAGGATATGTCATATGGAGGAGTTGTCTAATGGAAGTTGGCAATGTGCTGGACTTTAATTAAGTCTGCTGCAGGACCACCCCTCCCATTGGTCTAAGTCAGGGGTCTCCAACCTTGGCAACTTTAAGACTTGTGGACTTCAACTTCCAGAGTTTGAAGCTGGCTGAGGAACTTTGGGAGCAAAGCTGGCTGAGGAACTCTGGGAGTTGAAGTCCATAAGTCTTAAAGTTGCCAAGGTTGGAGACCCCTGATTTATGGAAGTTGAAGTCCACAAATCTTAAAGTTCTGGGAGTCCACAAGTTTTTTTTTAATTAAAGAGTTTTACAAACATTTTTCCAAATATTTTCCCCTCCCCCCTCCCTTCCTTACCCTCCCCCCAGAACTTCCCAGAACAAAATACAGGGTATAACAATTAACGATCATATACTAAACTAAGCTAGCTATCTATGAACTCCTATCCCTCGCTTCACACTTTAATTCCCCTTTTACCTAACTAGTTATGAATACTCTTGATTTTTCTATTAATTCATAAGCTATTTGATACTTTTTAGTCCAATATTTGTTTTGAATATAATCAATCCATCTTCTCCATTCCGATACATATCTTTCTTGTGAATAGTCTTTCAAATATGCTGAAATTTTTGCCATTTCTGTTAAATTCACTACTTTTAATGTCCATTCTTCAATAGTAGGCAAATCTTCCTTCTTCCAATGTTGCGCCACCAAAAGTCTAGCTGCAGTTATTAAATTTAAAATCAATTTAGTCTCTATAACCATACAATCTATAATTATACCCAACAAAAACCACTGTGGAGTAAACCTTATCTTCTTTTTAAGAATATTTTGGATAATCCACCATATTTTTATCAAAAATGCTTTAACTTTTTTACAAGTCCACCATATATGATAATAAATGGCATCATCACAATCACATCTCCAACACTTAGATTGCAAATTCGGATACATACAAGCTAACTTTTTAGGATCTAAATGCCATCTATAAAACATTTTATAAAAATTTTCTCTTAAATTTTGCACTTGCGTAAATTTCACATTCCTAACCCATATTTTTCCCCAAATTTCCAGCATTATTAGTTCCTGAATATTTTGTGCCCATTTTATTATACAATCCTTAACTAATTCTGTTTCTGAATCTATTTCTATCAATACATTATATAATCTTTTTATATGCATTTGACTTTGATCTCTAATTTGTTTTACCAAATTTTCCTCATTCTGCATGATACCGATTCTTCTTGCCAGCTAGCTTGCTGGTCTTCTTGCCAGCTAGCTTGCAGCTGTCCATACTGGAACCAAGTTTGGATTATCCTTTTTTCTTTTAATGCATTTAAGGACTTTAACTGCAATATACCCCCTTCCATTTTAAGAAGCTCTTTATAGGTAATCACCTCTTGCTTTCGTTCTACACTTATATTCTCTATCGCTTATCTGGGTATTGCCCATATAGGTATCTTATAATTTAATTTATATTGATACTTTTTCCAAACATATACTAAGGCATTCCTTAGTATATGGCTTTTAAAGGTCTTATCCACCTTATCATATAATAAATAAGCATGTCAACCCTATAACAAATCATATCCTTCAATATTCAGTATTCTTTCTTCTGTTGAATTAATCCAGTCACTAATTATTGATAGGACAGCTAGCTCATAGTATCATCTTAAATTGGGCATTTTGAGACCTCCTCTTTTACGTATATCTTGCATTATTTTTAATTTTATTCTTGGTCTTCTCCCTGCCCAAAGAAATCTATTAATACCCTTCTGCCATTCCCTCAAATTTGCATTTTTCTTGAGTATTGGTATCATTTGGAACAGAAATAAAAATCTGGGTAAAACATTCATTTTTATTGCTGCTATTCTTCCTAACAAAGGTAATTTAGTTTTCCCCAATTCTCCATCTCTTGCCATAACAATTCGTAATTATTTTTATATAATTTCACATTTGAAGCTGTAATATATACCCCTAAATATTTAACTTTTTTTACTATTTCAAATCCCGTTAAACTTTCTAATTCTTTTTGCTTTACCGTCATATTTTTAATTATTATCTTTGTTTTTTGTTTGTTTATTTTGAATCCAGACACTTGTCCATATTGACCAATTATGTCCATTAAACCTATAACCGATTGTGCTGGTTGAGTTAAGGTAACAACCAAGTCATCTGCGAATGCTCTTAGTCTATAATCATGATGTCTAATTTTAACTCCCTTTATTTTATTGACCCTCATATTTTATTCAATAAAGGTTCCAAAGTTAAAATAAACAATAATGGTGACAAAGGACATCCCTGTCTTGTTCCTTTTTCAATTTTAAAAGTTTCTGTTAAACTACCGTTAATTATTATTTGTGCGTTTGTCTCTGATATATTGCCCTAATGGATTGTGTAAAATACTCTCCAAACTGCATCTTTTCTATTATTTTCAATAAAAATTGCTAATTCAATCGATCAAATGCCTTCTCAGAAAAGAATAAAGACAAATGACAGACACCAAGAAAGAAACTTTGACAACAGAGAAACCGATTTGCTAATAGTTGTAGTGAAAGTTCCTGAAAATCTTGGAGAGCCGGTGAAACTACCAGATTTGCCTAAAGTTGCAAATGTGGCCTTGGAGGTTGGTTTTCTTTCTCCACAGAAAAACAATTTGAGCTGTTTTCAATGATGCAGCTACGTATATTTTAGATCAAGACTTGACAAGTATTAATGGGAGGTGGGAGTAAGGTGGTCTTTGCGATTAAGCACCAACTTGTAATAGAAAATAGCAATGTATTTTTAAAAAAAAAATTTAAAACAAGTGTATAGAAATTGTGTACAGCAGGGATGTCAATCTCAAGGCCTGGAGGCCGGATCTGGTCTGTGGGGTGCTTAGATCTGGCCTGCAAGGCCACCCTAGAAACAGCAAAGGACTGGCCTGCAGTGCCTCTGCCAGAGAAAATGGAGCTTGGGAGGGCCACATGCAGGCTCCGTTTTCAGCTGTGATGGTCTCCTTCCGCCCTCTTGTCAGTGAAAATGGTGTTCGGGGGGGGGGGCTACACGCGGCCCCCTCGAGCTCCGTTTTCACTGGCAGATAGCAGCAGGAGACCGTCATGGCTGAAAACAGAGCTCGGGAGCCCGTTTTCACTGGCCACAACAGACCACCTGACACAAGTGACGTCAAGCTGGCCATGCCCATCCTAGCCATGCCCACCTCAGCCCCCAAGGTCAAACACAACCCTAATGTGGCCCTCAATGAAATCGAGTTTGACACCCCTAGGTGACTGTCTCCTAATGCTGTATAGATAATCCTTAATTTACGACCAGTCATTTAATGACTGTTCAAAGTTACAATGGACTTAAAAAGCTACTTATAACTGTCTTTGAAGTTACAACTTCTGCCCACCCTCACGGTCATGAGATTACATTTTGTGCACTTGGCAACTGACTTGCATTTACAACTGGTTGCATCCCATGGACATGTAACTGTAATTCCTGACTTTTTTATTGGCGTCCAGCAAGAAAACAATTCAGAATAGATTCTTAACAAGCATAAAATGATTGTAAAATCAAGTTGTGTAGTGACTCAACATACCAACGCAATTACTTGCAACCAAAATTCTAGTTCCAATTGTGATAGTAAATCAAGGACTAGTATTTGTAAAAGAATTAAGAAGTGGCAAGTGGTAGTAGACCTTATGCTTCTTGGCACATCCAGGTTGGCACAAAAATTGATGCTAGACCTTATTGCTTATTGCTGTCCAAATCACTTGGTGTTTTTGGGATCATTAAGGAGCCCCTTCCCCAGTACCATAGATTATTTTCCATGAATCAGATTCTCATTATTTTTGCTAGTCTTGCCCCATTCCAAGTGATTCAGTGGTTAGAATGCAGTTTTGTAGGCTAATTCTGCTGATTGCCAACAGTTCAATTCTGACCAGCTCAAGGTTGACTCAGCCTTCCATCCTTCTGAGGTCAGTAAAATGAATACCCAGTTTGTTGGGGGCAATATGCTGGCTCTGTAAACTGTTTAGAGAGAACTGTAAAGCACAGTGAAGCGACATATAAATCTAAGTGCTATTGCTATTATATTCATGAGGTCCATTAGTTTTGTTTTTTTTGAAAAAAGCCAGTTTAGTGTAGTGGTTAAATCATCAGGCTAGAGACCATGAGTTCTAATCCCATATGAGGCACAAAGTCATCTGAATGATTTTGGCCCAATCACCTTCTCTCATCCCTAGGAAGGAAGCAGTAGCAAACCACTTTTGAAACAATTGTCAAGAAAACTGCAGGAACTTTTCCAGGCAGTCTTTCACAACAGGACATGATTGAATGGGGGAAAACGGTCTAGGTCTGCATAACAAACTGTTTTTATTTTACTGCACTCTGACCTACTGAACTTAACAGAGCATGTGAAAAAGTCCCCAAAGCCTTGCTAGCAAGGGACTCCAGGTACAATTATAAACGAGCAACATTCACTGTCCCTCCATTTTTCCTTCATAAAGGGAGAGATACTGAAGCACACCTTTGTGGGTTTAATCTGCAGGCAGGTTCGCCTGAGAAAAGGACATCCCTATGATCTAAGATATAACAAATTTTAAATGTTATCATTAACACAGTATGTTGTGCCTAAAATAAAAACTGGAAGCCAGGACAGCCAAATTTACCAGAAAATCACAGCTATCTGCCAGAAAGGAGCCCGGGTGGCAGTGGTTAGAATGCAGCATTGCGGACAAACACTGCCCACAGTTTCGAGTTCAATCCTGATGGGACTCAAGGTTGACTGAGCCTTCCATCCTTCTGAGGTTGGTAAAATGAGGACCTATCTAGATTGTTGAGGGCGATATGCTGATGTAAACTGCCCAGAGAGTGCTGTAGTAAAGCACTAAGGGGCAGTATATAAGTATATTGCTATATTACTTCTAGATCCAACTGGCTTCTGGCCAATTTGTCAAGGCAACTCCACACAGAGTACGTTCAAACAAGACACAACTAAGATTAGGTGTAGAACCTTCAAGTTCAATGGTTGAGATAATTTCTTTATTTCCAGACTATAGGGAAGGGTAACAAAAAGTGAAGTCCTTCCCTTCAGCATCCCCCAGAAAAACGTTAACATTTTTTTCATTTTTTGACAAATTTAGCAGATAAAATATTGATGCTTAAGGCATCAGTTTCATCAGTTAAAATTCTTGAAACCACCTTCCAAACCAGATGTTAGTTTTACTAATTTCTGAAGTATTTCCACATCATCGAAAATCCAACAGAAATTTACATTCTTGTGGAGTAAGAGTGGTAGGAATGGTATTATAAGAAGACCCAAAGGTGCTTTCTTGATTTTTTCTAAGAAAACAATTTGCTTCTCATTCAAGAAGCTTTTTGGATGAAGAAGTGAAACGTTTTCAAAGAAAATAACCAAGAAAGTCCAGTTGTCTTTTGGAAAAAGCACCTTTGGGACAACCATGACCTGTCCTGAATGATTGAGAATCTCCATAGATATTTCAGGGAGAGGAATGAAGTACTATTCTACTCAGAAACGTATGTGTAAAGGCAGAAAAGAGTATCAAGGCCAGCTCACAATAGCAGGAGCTTCACTTTTCACTTAAATTATGTCGTAACCAAAATCAGCAAGTGAAGCTTTGTAAAATTGGGAAATGTTCATTTAGACTTTATGTAGAATTAAACAACTTTCTCCCACCTTGTACCAAGGCATTATGGATCTTTTAGCCCTCCATACCCAGAGGGCACCTGATTGGGGAAGTTTGAATCAACATCTTCCTATAATCTCTAAGCACTGAGGTTACTAATGAAATATTTTCATGTTTTAGACAGATTAATTCTGGCCAGTAATAGGTATTTGCAAGCTGTTCTTACAGCTATTTTTCAATTTATGCAAACCGAGGATGTATATCATCAATTAGAATAGTGCCTACTAGTATTATGAACCCATGTCCTTTCTAATTTGTGAAATCTGTTGGAGTGGAGCTAATATGCTGGACCATAGATATTGCTAACAGATGTTCTTCCAGCTGTATTGTTATTAGCTGAGTTATTATTATCAAAATGATTCATTAAATCTTCCAGAATGATGTAATTTCTAGGCAGATTTGAGCCGTCTATTATTTGTACAAGATGACTAAGCCCCATTTGAAACTGAAACTGTCATGATGACCTAAGTCAAAAGAATAATTTCCAGGGAAACAATCTAATCATACCATATAAATTAGGGGTGTCAAACTTGTGGCCCGCGGGCCAAATGCATCACATGCTGGCTCCGCCCTCGCTCAATTTACCCGAGGGGAAAAAAGTCCTGATACATCATGTGACATAGCAGTGACGATGCTAGTTTGACAGCTCTGATATAAATGAATAGGAACTATAGCTGCTCATAACATCAATCATGAATCTTGTTGGAATTATGTTCTACTGTCACTAACTCTGGTCAGAATTTTAAATAGAATATGGCATACCATTTTTCACAGATTTATATCAGCTTGTTTGCAATGATTATTTAGGAGAATTAAATTAATGTTGAATTTGGTCCAAAGTAAGTTGCAATCTACAAGTTTAAAATCCTTCTAAAATGCCATTTGCATCTCCTCAGAGAAGTCCACCAGAGAGTCCTTTCTGCAGTTCCAAGAAGGCTCCACACTCATTTGTACTACTCAGGTGACCCCAAGGACACAGATAAACCTCCAAGTGCTTCAAGGATCCTCTAAAAGGACTTTCAAAAAGAATGCAACTGACCAGCTGTCTGGAAGGAATATAAATTCTTCCATTCCCCACCATCCAGTCAGAGCTGAAGAAGCTTCTTGGATGAGAAGCAAAATGTCTTCAAAGAAAACCAAGAAAGTCCAGTTGCCTTTTAGAAAGCACCTTTGGGACAACCATGACCTGGTTGACTGAGACTCTCCATAGTCATCTCCTCAGGGAATAACCAATCTGCATTTTATCAGAATAAAAACCAGTTACCTCCATTATTTTGTAACTAGAAGCAAAGAGCTTCCTAAGTATTCTATAAATGAAGCAGATGAGACTAGGATTTACATTTCTTTGAAAAATTCTTTTACAGTACATACAAAAATACTCTGCATACACTTTTTTTGTTTCAATTATAATTTTTTACAAAAGCAGATATTACAAAATTTAAGATTTGAAAACAGTATTTACTCCTGACATATCAAGCCATGGGCTCTGACAGAAACATGGGTCTGGAAGAGTCAAGTGATCTTCTAGAGGGAGACACCGATTCTAGTGAAGTTGTTCAGAAAACTACAGAAGTCAAACTTGAGTAAAAATCATGATTCCCAAATCCCAGTTCACAAAAGATTAAAGAGCACTCATTCACAAAGCAGGTCAAAATAGGGAAAATAATTTTCAGAACTTTCAACATGTGAGAAAAAATGGATTGGATTGCGAATAATAGTTTTACGAGGCCCTCTAACAATTCTGAAATTCAAGTAATACACTAACCACTTTGCTTGCATTCCAGTATTGTTGAAGATATGAGTCTCTTCACATTTTTATTTACAGATTATCATGCACTGATAATGCATGATAATCTATAAACACTGAAGCCTGTTTCATTCCCATTGGTTTAAAATTGGAGTGCTGGATGTGTAGAGAGAAGCATCAAAGTTAAATTTATATCTGACTATTATAGGGTTTTAATGCAATTGAACAATGACTGAAATTGTGCTCTAGTTTTTGTGAGTCTCCAGGGGAGTCTCCAGGGGAAGCAGCTTTTTGGGGAACATCTACATATATCCCAAATGGATTGTTTGTTAAAGGAGAAGTACTTCCAATATATACACACATACTCCTGTGCATTTTTCCACTTTACAAGAACCCCTATGGTGACCTGCTATGCAGATCACCAGCCAGCATTGCATACCACCGAGACTGGACGTGGGTTTTTCAGTTAAAACAACAGTGTTAAGAATATATTTAAGAGAGAGCTTCAGACTACCTGCACCCCTGTATCAAAATGACATTGATAGCAATAGAAATACACCAGGGCAAATACTCTGCTTGCCAAACCCTTTAGGAAAAAATAAAGGCAAGACATTTTTTTTTTGGTTTTTCATAACAAAGACATTTCTGCTGAAAGAACAATACAAGACTTAAAATAAAACTATGCATTTGCACAGTGAAAATAAAGGTCCAGTCCAAGGGAATAAAGTTTACACTAGAAGAATACCCACACACCACACATTTTCAAGGAATAGTATTTGAAATTATGACAGTGTTTGAAATTATAATAGTAGTTTGAAATTATGACAGTGTAACACCTGAAGAGAGAAATCTATAGAAGATTAAGCCATTTTAAACAAGGATGGATGCTATGCATAATGCCAATATTGTTCCACATAACACTGCTTGATGCCAGCTTGGAGCAGTGATTCAGGAAGTTCCCAGTTCTGTTACAAGAGATCCAAGCCAGAGCTGATATGGACCAATATGCAAATCATAGGTTGTACCCTTTAGATGCAGTCTCTGTCTTCATTCTTTGAGTTGCTTTCTATTACAGTAGTATGGATACAGTAACTTTAGGATGCCTTTTAACAGAAGAATATCGTATAGAGTTGTTAATGAAAATCCTTTTTCTTTTGAGTCAATATTTCAAAATTATGTATTTCAAACTGAAACTTATTTATATTATTTTCTTTTAAATTATAAGGTTTGCATAGTGTTAAATTTATGCATATAAAAGGACCTGCATACATTTGTTGATTAAGTGCTTTTTTCCGGTGAGACCGGTCTATCAGGACAATCTGGTGTATCCAATTATGGGATGGAAGATACTGCTTTGGTTTTGGCTCCCCAATCCAGGAGCCTTCGCAGGCAGTCACTTTCATGACAAACTATTTTTGTTTGTTGCAAAAATAGTTGCGAAAGCGACTGCCTGCAAAGGCAAATAATAAAAATAAAAAATTAGACCAATCTCTTTATGTTGCGTCACCTGCAAAAGTCATGGATTCAATCATTAACCAATCAATAACCCTCTACCTAGAGACAAACAACCTACTCTCCAACAAACAATTTGGTTTTGGAAAAAAATTATCCTGTAATCTACAACTACTACACTGCAAAAACGTATGGACTACACATCTCGATCAACGCAAAGCAATAGACACAATTTACATAGACTTCTATAAAGCCTTTGATTCAGTGGTACACAACGAACTACTTTTAAAACTAAAGTCCAATGGCATTTCTGGATTCCTACATAAATGGATAGCTGCCTTCCTGTCAAACTGGACAACAAGTCATCAAAATAGGAAGTGTTCTATCAAATCCTGTACGTGTTAACAGGTGCATTAGCGCACCAGCGTGCCTACCATCCCTGTCCTAATGTTCCTTTTTACTTGTATCTTTTTCATGTATTCAAATTATGTTTATACTTTTTTCTGTTATCTTATATATGTTTGACAAAATAAATAAAATGTAGGCATTTTGAAAAGGCATTACGCAATCTAAAATAATCTTTATATATTGGCCCTGATGGATTATGTGCCTACTTCTTTAAAAAGTTCTCAACTACCATAACAGAACCTCTTAGCATAATCTATGAAATATCTTTCAGAACCAGCTCTTTGCTTAACTTATGGTCACTAGCCACGGTCATCCCTATTCTTCAAAAAGGGTTACCCCAGCCTAGTTGAAAATTATAGACCAATCTCATTATGTTGCATCATATGCAGTCATGGAATCAATCATAAACCAATCCCTTACCCTCTACTTAAGAGACAAACAACCTACTCTCTAACAAGCAGTTTGGCTTCAGAAAAAAAATTGTCCTGCAATCTGCAACTCTTACACTGCAAAAACATATGGACCAGGGTAAAGCAATAGATGCGATTTATATAGACTTCTGTAAAGCCTTTGATTCAGTAGTACACAACAAAATATTTCTAAAACTAGAATCTTATGGCATTTCCGGATCCCTGCATAAGTGGATAGCTGTGTTCCTATCAAACAGGCAACAAAGTGGTCAAAATAGAGAACACCCTATCAAACCCTTTACCTGTTAACAGCAGTGCCCCAAGAAAGTGTTTTAGAACCCACATTCTTTATACTTGACATAAACAACCTTTGCAATCATATTATAAGCAACTGCATTGTATTCACTGATGATGTAAAACTATTCAACATCACCGACAATGCTGCTACCCTTCAAAAAGACCTTGACTTTGTGTAGGAATGGTCAAATAATTGGCAACTCCAAATCTCAACCAACAAATGCTCTGTCTTACACATTGGCAAAAAAAAATCAGAACACAAAATACAAGCTGGGTGGATACAACCTCGCAGACGACCCTCACTCTGTCAAGGACCTTGGAGTACTTATCTCAAATGATCTAAATGCCAGGGCTCACTGTAACAGCATTGCCAAAAAGGCATTGAAAGTTGTTAATCTAATCTTGCGTAGCTTCTTCTCTGGTAATATTGTACTACAACTAGAGCATAGAAAACATTTGCTAGACCAATTCTCGAATACAGCTCATCTGTCTGGAACCCGCACTGCATATCGGACATTAATACAATTGAGAGAGTCCAGAGATATTTCACGAGAAGAGTCCTCCATTCCTCTACCTGCAATAGGATATCTTATGCCACCAGACTTGAAATTTTGGGCTTAGACAACTTAGAACTATGCTACCTTCGGTCTGACCTAAGTGTAGTACATAAAATTATCTGCTACAATGACCTACCTGTCAATGACTACTTCAGCTTCAACCACAACAATACACGAGCAAACAATAGATACAAACTTAAGGTAAACTGCTCCAAACTCGATTGCAGAAAATATGACTTCAGTAACAGAGTGGTCAATGCCTGTAATGCACTATCTGACTCTGTGGTTTCTTCCCAAACCCCCTAAACTTTAACCTTAGACTGTTTACTGTTGACTTCACCCCATTCCTAAGAGGTCTTTAAGGGGTGTGCATAAGCGCACCAGCGTGCCTACTGTCCCTGTTTCCTTTTATTCATATCCATTTCATGTATTCATAATTATGTTTATACTTATATTTGTTATCTAATACATGCTTGATGAAATAATTAAATAAATAAATAAAATAAAAAATAAAAGGCTCCTAGATTGGAGCTGAAAGGCAAAAGCAGAAGCAGTATGCTCTGTCCCATAATTGGGTAGACCAGGTTGACCTGATAGACCGGTCTCACTGTAAAAAAACATTTAATCTCTCCCCTGGTCTAGCCGACAAAGTGAGGAGAGCCCATAACTTAAAGGTTAATACATCTTCCTAATATGCAAGTAGCCCGGATTCGAATCCCAGAAGGATATGGCTAACTGATGAGAGCTAAGTAGCTTGAAATAGATCTATACTAGTCTCCCTTTATTTCTTTATCGGTAAAACATAAATTCAATACATTTGCTGACTGTTGCTATAATCTCATTTTGTAATCTAGTGCCTTCCTGATACAGGGACACTGGTTAGAAATTTTGGGAATTACTGTCTTTACACAGTTGATGAATATAAAGTGAGAAATTATGTCTTTACACAGTTGATGAATATAAAGTGAGAAATTATGTTCCATACTTTGACAACTGTGCATGGTATCTATAAAAATTTTAAATTAAATATAATCAGGATTCCACTCAGTACAGCACAGTGTAGCTGGAATTTAGCATACATGATGGAAGTCTTCTTTCTCACCCATCCCCCTCAATCTTTGTAGATCGAGTTGGAAAAATTAAATAAGCCCTACAAAAGAAAAAAAGGGGGACTAATTCTAGTACTAGATAATTCTGATAGAAAGCAGGGCACCTTTTCTGTGAATTAAAAAAAGTTAATAAAATGGTTGCAGGCACATCAAAGTTCAAAAGTGAAGCATGAGCGTAAGAACCACAATTGAAACTAAGTAGTAAGCAATAGTTATTAAAATGCAATACCTTCACTATTACCTGGTAAAGCACTGCTATCGATTAAGAGTCAGTCTGATGGAGTTTTTAACAACACGAACCATACCACTTGCTGGAATTGGAGAAGATGAATCTGGCAATTCTTTACTAGAAAGCCGCTGCAAATGAAAACTAAAATCAGATGAGGGAAGCAAGATTCCAGAGATATGAGTACAAGCCTAGATCAAAGCAAAATCTGACATCAATCTTACTGCTAAAACATGTGTCATCTCCAGCTGCTCAGCTTTCTTTTACTGCTACTGAAAGGAGATGGTTGAGTTAAAGCTTTTAATTTATAAGCCAATCTGGAAGTCTTTGCAGATGGGTGGCAACCCCTAAAAATTAGAATGTACAAATTATATATTAAGTATAGGCAATACTTCAGATTTGATGAGAGAGATACTTCAGAAAGCACATGAACTGTGAGCTTCCTGCTGCAGCCTCATAACCCTGAGATCAGGATTATCTTTTAGTAACTCAGAGATGGGTGTTGTGTACTCTGAAACACCTCTTCTCACTCAAATCTAAGTTCTTGGACAGTCCTGTTATATTTAGTGTCATTTCAGTGAGAGCAAATTACAAAGCATTGTAGGTGTATTACAGAACCCAAAAATAAAATGAAAGCCACATAAATATTAAATGTCTTCCAGACATCAGTTATTATCTCCAATTTTGTTTCAAATACAAATGTTTACTTAATACCTGTGATCTTTGTGTATCAAAGGTTGGAAGACTCAGGGTGTCTTTAAGGCTGTGCTAAAAGGAAGAAAAGCATAAGTTTTGTTTTGTTTGTTTTGTTTTATTGGATTTATATACCGCCCTACTCCCGAAGGACTCAGGGCGGTGTACAGCCAACAATAAAAATACATACGTACAAAATTTAAAACCATCTAAAAACAGATTAAATAAATTTGGCCCGGTCAGAATTAAAACACCCCAATATAATTTAAAATTTTTTAAAATTTAACACTAAAAACGGGGAGTGGTTAGGCCAGGCCCGCCTGGCGAAATAGAAAAGTCTTAAGAGCGCGGCGGAAGGTGGGCAGATCCGGGATCCTCCGTATCTCTGGGGGGAACTCATTCCAGATAGTAGGTGCCCCCACAGAGAAAACTCTCCCCCTGGGGGCCGCCAGCCGACATTGTTTGGCTGACGGCATCCGGAGGAGCCCCTCTCTATGAGAGCGTACTGGCCGGTGGGAGGCTATTGGTGGTAGTAGGCGGTCCTGCAAGTACCCAGGTCCTAAGCCATGGAGGGCTTTAAAGATAGTAACCAAGACCTTGAAGCGCACCCGGAAGACCACCGGGAGCCAGTGCAGCTCGCGCAGGAGAGGTGTCACATGGGAACGCCATGTCGCTCCCATCACCACCCGCGCGGCCGCACTCTGCGCCATTTGGAGCCTCTGGGTGCTCCTCAAGGGGAGCCCCATGTAGAGAGCATTACAGTAGTCTAGACGGGAAGTGACAAGGGCGTAAGTGACCGTGAGCAAGGAGTCCCGATCCAGAAAGGGACGTAACTGGCGGATCAGGCGAACCTGATAGAAAATCCTCCCGGCCACGGCCGTCAGATGCCCTTCCAAGGACAGCCGTGAATCCAGGAGGACGCCCAAGTTACGAACCCTCTCCGTGGGGGCCAGTGATTCGCCCCCAATAGTTAGTGATGGCGCCAACTGACTATATCGGGACGTCGGAAACCACAGCCACTCGGTCTTGGATGGGTTGAGCCTGAGCCTGTTCCTCCCCATCCAGATCCGCACGGCCTCCAGGCACCGGGACATCACTTCAAGGGCATCGTTGGGGTGGTCTGGGGTGGAGATGTACAGCTGAGTGTCATCAGCGTACTGATGGTACTTCACCCCAAAACCACGGATGATCTCACCCAGCGGCTTCACATAAATGCTGAACAGGAGGGGCGAGAGGACCGATCCTTGTGGCACCCCACATATAAGGGGCTTCGGGGTCGACCTCTGCCCCCCTGCCAACACAGACTGCGACCGGTCGGAGAGATAGGAGGAGAACCACCGCAACACAGTGCCTCCCACCCCCATCTTTACCAACCGGTGCAGCATGATACCATGGTCGATGGTATCAAAAGCCGCTGAGAGGTCTAACAGGACCAGGACAGAGGAGCACCCCCTGTCCCGAGCCCTCCAGAGATCATCAACCAACGCGACCAATGCTGTTTCCGTGCTGTACCCGGGCCTGAAACCCGACTGGAACGGATCTAGATACGTCGCTTCATCCAGGTGCTGGGGAAACTGTTTCGCAACCACGCTCTCAACAACCTTCGCCACAAAGCGAAGGTTGGAGACCGGACGATAATTTACCAACATTGCCGGGTCCAGGGAAGGCTTCTTGAGGAGAGGCCTCACTACCGCCTCTTTCAAGGCGGCAGGAAAGACATCCTCCCCCAATGAAGCCTTTATAATCCCCTGGAGCCAGCCTCGTGTCTGGCTTCCTGGGAAGCCAGCACTAACCAGGAAGGACACGGGTCCAATAAAGACGTGGTCGCGTTCAGTCCACCCAGTATTCTGTCCACATCCTCAGGGGTCACAGGATCAAACTCAGTCCAGATAAAATTCTCAAGACCTGCCCCGGTCCCTTCCCCCGAGACCACCCAGTCGGAGTCCAAATCTTCCCGAATCTGAGTGATTTTGTCATGCAGATATTGAACAAAATCCTCGGCTCTACCCTCCAAGGGGTCCTCCCACGTTTCCTGGTGGAGCAGGGAGCGGGTCACCCTAGACAGGGCAGCCGGGCGATTATCTGATGACGCAATAAGAGCAGCAAAATAGCTACATTTTGCTGCTTTTATCACCACTAGGTAAGTCCTAATATGGGATCTCACCAGTGTCCGGTCAGATTCAGCAAGACTGGCCCTCCAACTACTCTCTAGGCGTCTTTTCCGGCGCTTCAACTCCCTCAGCTCCTCAGTGACCCAAGGAGCCAAGTGAGATCGACGCCGGGTCAGAGGCCGCAAAGGCACGACCCGATCCAGAACTCCGGCGGCCGCCCTATCCCAGGCGGCCACCAGGTCTCCGGCCGAGGCGTGTGCCAGAGCCTCAGGGAATGGCCCAAGCTCCATCTGGAACCTATCAGGTTCCATCAGGCGCCTGGGGCGGAACCATCTTACCGGCTCCACCTCCCTGCGGCGGGGTATTGCGGTTCGAAAGTCAAAACGAAGGAGAGAGTGATCTGACCATGACAAGGGTTCGATGACTATGTCCCCTATATCAAGATCTCTCAACCACTGTCCAGAGACAAAAACCAGGTCCAGTGTGTTTCCCCCCGTGTGGGTAGGGCCATGAATTAACTGGGTCAGGTCCATAGCCGTCATGGAAGCCATGAACTCCCGAGCCACCTCAGACATCTCCCCCACGGATGGCAGGTTGAAATCCCCCATGACCATAAGCCTGGGAGTATCAACCGCCACCGCGGCGATGACGCCGAGAAGCTCGGGCAGGGCTGCTGCCACGTGGCAGGGAGCCAGGTACGTGATCAGCAGACCCATCTGAACCCCATGACCCCATTTCACAAGGAGGGATTCACAACCGGCCGTCTGAGGAACAGTGGCCTCCCTCGGTTTCAGACCTTCTCTAATAATAACCGCAACCCCCCCCGCCCCTCCCCTGTGACCTCGGCTGATGAAATGCTTGGAAACCCGGCGGGCACATTTCAACGAGGGGCACCCCCCCTCGTGGCCCAACCAGGTCTCCGTAACACCTGCCAGGTCCGCACGCCCCTCCTGAACAAGCTCACAGATGAGGGGGGCTTTATTTACTGCAGACCTGGCATTGCACAACATCAGCCGAAGGCCCGGGCCCTGAGGGTCTGTGCAACCTAGGGAGCGGGAGGAGCCTTGGGGGCCGGAACACGCCACTGCTCGTAAACAGTGGGTACGTGTTCCCCTGACACGATATGGCCCCCTGCTCCCGCCATATCTATCTCTCCCACCTACAGTAACGATGTTCAATATACTATCCGGATCTGCTCTAATCCCCTCCATGACCCCGGGTCCCACACTCTCCCCACCACTCTTTACGGCTCGACCCAACCCTCCCCTTGGTGGGTTGTCCCCCCTACCCACTATCCCCTCCACCCCCCTCCCGGAACCCCTTAAAAGTTTAGATAAAAATTTACATAAAAACCCCCTCAGCCAGTTGTGGATCAAAATGCAAGTACCACTGGGCCACAGGCAGCAGGTACAAGCCATATTGACATCACATGCATCATGATGTCATTGTACAAATGGTGTAATGAATTGTGGTGTTCAACTTATCTCACCACTTATTCTGACAAATGAAACTTGTACAAAGTAATGTAGTGTTTCCCTTCCTTCCCATCTCTGAATCTTGACACTAATGTCTAGTTTAATATTATAACAGAGCTGAATTTGGATAAAATACACCAAATTATTGAAAGCTATATAATGCCAGGTTTAGCCCTTCTTAACAAATTACAAACAATCATGTTGTCATGCAACACATCATTCTGGCTTTTCATTCATTCCTTATTTCACTTCATTGCCCAATACCTAAGATAATAGTTAAAAAAGCAGGAATGTCTCATGAATGTATTGTCAGGAAACAAACTCAATTTGTTTGATATAAATTATACAAACAATTAAATTAGCTATAAACCCCACAGGAGGTGAGTGGGCATGGGGGGAAAGAAAAGGAACATTACTTATGCCCATTAAAGAGCTATTATTACTAAGATCTTCATTCTTATTAAAGTCTGAATTTGGGTGTTTTTCCCCAAGAGATCACAATCTCTATTTATAGTTATTCCAAAAGTAACTTTCACTTAGTTTGAAACTGTAGTGCTCAGGGGAGTTTTGTTATCGATCATGTACCTGTGTCCTCTGACAATCAATTTTAACACTATGCTGCATTGGAACTTATGCACAGAGACACTTACCTTGTCTACATCTTTCAGCCGCTTAAAACAATCTTCAGAGACTGGTGAGTGGTCTCTCTTATGTGCAGAGTTATTTTTAATAGAATTTATGCCATCTAGGTGTCCCAGGGAATGAGTAGAAGGAAGGATGATAGTTGGAGGAATTTTATTTTGCTCTATGGCCATGGAGACACTACTGGAACTTAAAGGCAGAGTTCTGTCTGCTGAAGCTGTAAAATTCAAGCCTGCAAATTGGAGTAACATTACGTTTTAATTAATGGTCCTAAAAAAGAATATTAGTTAATTTTGAAGTTAGTATATACAAGAGCCACTACCTGGGGCAGACATCGCTGACTGAGTGATGGTCCATGGTTTCTCTTGCCTTTCACATATAGTAGGTTTTTGAAGGACATCAGACCTGTGAAAAGCAGCACTGGTTAAGAAACATTTCATGGAGATGAGGAAACATTATGATAAAAGCCTTCTATAATAACATGAGGAAATGGATGGGAATGACTTAATCAATAGATGAAAATTGAGGAGAATGACAATTGGAGTGTACCTGTTTAGAAAAAGTCTATTTGAGATACACGGTTTAAGAGTAAGTCTATTCATAAGCACACATAGAAAAAAGGTGAATGAAGAAATCTGATTATTTATGATGAAAAACTAAGGGAATTCATTAGGGAAATTCTGTATGATTTAAGAAAAGAAAATTTGGAAACAGCTTGGAAAGAGAAAAGTATTATGTTACACATGTCATCAAAGTCTATGGAGTTATGTTAATGAAAACATGTAAAGGGATGTTTGGTAGAATGATGATGGGAAAGAGGCTGTGAGGAAAAATGAATTACTGCAAACATAAGGATAAAGAAAGATAAAGTCTACAGAAAAACAAAGATAGTTGAAAAGAATGAGGTTAAAATGAGGTTGTGGCTAAGATTAAAAAAGAAAGAAAAACGCTTAATGATTTTGATGGAAACAAATTGTTTGAGTGAGTGAAGACGGTTAAATAAGGAGCCTCCAACAGTCACCAGAATTAAAAATAAAAGTAATGAGACTATTGAGTAAAAGTATTTATGGAACAAAATGAGGGAATGTTGTTAGAAGCATTTCAGAGATCTTTATGAAAAATTGTGTTCTTTTCAAAAGTAAACGTAGCAAAAGTAAACACATGAATTACCTGGGATAGTTTTTAAAAGTGGGATTGCCAGCGTGTCTGACAGAAATTTGACCAAAAAGATGCAAGAAATACCAGTAATCATGAGCAAAAGTTTGGGAAGTGGTGTGGCTTTATTGAAGGCAATGGATGATCGGACCAGGTTTTACTTTTTAGCAATGGATGATCGGACCAGGTTTTACTTTTTAGAAGCCTGTTCTCCTTTGTTACCAATACAACATAAGCTGGTTTAGGAATGGGCAAATCATACCATGATTTTGCAGAGCAGCTTTTCTGCTTCACCCTATTTTTGCAAAATACAGATGCTTTAAATCTCTGTTTTGCACCACTTCTGCCTCTTAAATCTTACTAAATCCCTCAAAGCACAGGCTGAACATAGTTTTCTCCTATTTTGGTGGTATAAATATCTCAGATCATTCTGGCCTTCCAAGGCCTAAAAAAAAATCATACTGTTGTGGCCTGTTGGCCGCCAGCCCCTCCAGCAGCCAAATCAGAGGAGAAGGCGGAGGCATGGGAGTCAGGGTCAACATCAGGGCATCCTGGGAGCTCTGAGGGGGAAGAGGGAATGGAGCTGTCAGAGAGAGAGACTGAGGTGGAGCCTGGGCCATCCGTCAGCTCTCAGATGGAAAGTGAACAGTTGCCAGGTCTGGAAGCGGTTGATGAAGAGGAGGAACAGCTGGGTCCAGTGCCTGACGTGCGGCTGTGCAGAAGGCAGAGAAGAGGAGAGCAGTGGAAAACCGTGGGCCAATCCTGGGGAAGGAAGAGCCACCGCTGCTAGCGAGGCCCACCCTAGCTCTGGGGATAAAAGGCAGGGGGTGGAGATGATAGTTGCAGTAGACAACTATTCATCTTCCAGCTATCCGGACTTTTAGCCTGCGAGAAAAACTTTTTATCAGGGCTGCTGGCATTCCTAATAAAGGAATCTTCTGAGTTCACGTCAGAGGGTTTGTCATGTTTGGGAAGCTGGGCCAGAACACATACAAATACCCATAGAAATTATTTATTGCTCACATCTTAGAAATAATACTGATGCTACCCATATGACAGACACTTGACACAGCCACACAACACCTACCTTTCTATCCCTTTTGAAAAAGATTTACTGCAATATTCCATCACGTTATTGAATGAGGGAACAGTACTGCACTGTGTGGTAACTTCTGCACTGCTGTAAGTGTCCAAACCACTATCATTTTCCATTGTCTTTTTCAACATGACCCCACAAGCATGTCCACCAAGATCAGGCACGCTCTGTTGAGACAATTCCAGTTTATAAATATCCAGATCTGTAAATGAAGTATTGTCAGAAAAACCAAAGTTTGGGCCAACCTTTTTCCTCTTCTGCAAGAAATCTGCTGGCAAATAAAAATGGAGTTGTTTCTTCCTCACATGAGTAGCTTCAATCTTCATGCCTTCTTTCAACATGTTGATATTGTTTGCCTGCCTATAAACTAAGATCAAAGATGACAAAGTCAAGAAGTTATTCAACAACTCAAGCAACTTTGATCAACCTTTAACTTGCTGTTCTGCTGCTGCTGGAACAAGCTTCCCTGTCCGTAAATCATACATCATTGGGTACTACAATATTATGATTCTGTCTTTAGGTAATGAAGTGAAGCGTTCTGCCACATGATCAGTGAACAGAAATAAAGAAAATTATCTAATCCAGTTTATTTATTTCTAATTGTATAAACTAGACTTCTGTAGGAAGGGAAATAGTATATATGCATATAAATATATGTTTAGTTACACAACTTCTGTAGTCATATAATCTCATTTTGGGCACTTGGCAACCAGCTTGCATTTATAACCAGTTGCAGCATCCCATGGTCACACAACCATGCTTTGTACTGATTTTTGTTATTTTCTGGTAAAAAAAATGGCAAAGAAAGCACACGTTGGATAAGCTAGATTGGGTCTTACAACCGTGTGATTCACTCAATTACCATCATAAAAACAACTGTAAAATCTAGTCTGGTCACGTGGTGACTCAATTTACAACTGCAATGACAACCAGGCTTAATTGTGGCCATAAATCGAGGACTACCTATATTTTAATATCCAGAAATAAATTTCCTAGTGTGTATAGTCTCAGAGGCAATGGCATGCTGATAATTAATAACTGACTCTGAATACTCCATAGCTACTGCCACATTGCTATTCACTGAACAGTTGATCAGTGTGTCAGATTGGAGACTCATCTTTGCTCTCAAGGGGCTTGCAAAATTCCAGAAAATTTAACAATCAACAATTGGAAAACTACTATGAGAAAGCTCCACCACATTACTGGACAGAGGGCTCCACTTTGGAAAACATATAATATGATCGTGAGTTTTGGCTTTTCCTTTCTTTCCAATGAATACAAACCTAAGTTGCTTACAGCAATGTGCAGCTGTCAAAAATAGCTTCTGCAGCATTTTCTAGGCTGACTACATTTCACAAGGCACTTTTCATCTCTAAATAAAAACCTCATACATTTTGAAAAGTGAGCCTATTTTTCTTCCTCTGAGGAAGGACAAGTCCTAATTGGACTTGTGTGAACATGTATCCAGGGGAGTCCATTGTAAAACTCCTATTTAATTCTAATGGCAAAACCAACTACAGAATCTAATTAAATTCCAAGAACACTGCTTGGAAAGATAAATGTTTCACTACAACATAGTTAAGAGAAACGCCCATTGATTATACTGAACTTTACACTATTGCCAATAATTCCAAGGCTTTAGGGAGCAGATTCCTCTAAAAGCAGGTTCAATATAGATAAAATGATGTGATTAAAAAGAGAGCAAAGCATGTGTTCTTTTGCAATCAAGAAATCAGGATTGTATCAGTCCAATAGACTTTAAAGGAATTTAAAAAATAGTAAATCTTTGAAAAAAACTACGTATTTAAAGGAGAAATTTCCTTCAGCACAAATTATGCTTCATTTTCAAATCTTCTCTGCGGCCATATTGGTGTATTGTTGTAAGGCGCCCAAGTCATTTAGGTGTGATGGGAGCTATACAAATTTAATGTGTAAATAAATTCCTTTCCTCATTTTTATAAGCCATCTCATTATGGATGACATTTCACTTGGTTGCCCAGATGTCAGAGGCACTAATGTACACTAAAGTGAAATAATATTGGTCTACTCAGAAAAAAGACTTTTAAGGGGAAAAAGTTTACCTGTATCTGTGAATGACTGGATATCATAGGTTAAGTCAATGCTTACACTCTCTGTGTTCTCCAGTTTCTTAAAAGTTATTCCCAGAAACCACATTGACACATAATCACTTCTAGAGGGAGAGACACAAAAAAACATATTTTCAAATGCTCCAATGCCAGAAGTGTTGTGGATAAGATTTAAATGCAAATTACTTATGCATTAGACTGATTTCCTTGCAGATTCAGATGTCAACATAATAAAGAACATTCTATGTTACAAAGAAATTATGGACTTTGCAATGGAGAAGAGTTTTGACTTTTATTATTCTAATGAAGAGAAAACAATGTGTTGGGACCTATGGATTTTATGAAGTACTCTGCTGGGCTGGACATGCATACCAACTGCATACACGTATACATACATGCCCACATTTATATACATTCATGCATAACTGGACAAGAGAGAGAAAACTCAGGCATAAAATCTCTCACTCTCACTCATAGTATGCTCACTGGAAAAAAGAAGATGAATATTCCCCATCTCAGTTTTAATCTAACAAAGTCAATGGTGAGAGAAAGAATTACCAAAATAACTGCCATTTTACATTTATTCTTTCTCTACTTGTTTCCTTGCTTTCACACTATTAATATTCTGGAAGGCCCTGCTTCTATAAGGCACAAATAATGATGGAGCTCACACTCTTCACAAGCTCTCCTAGAAGCTCTGGTGTCTGCACTGGGAGGTCTTCCTTGACTTGGAGTTAGCAGGAACAGGGCTCTGTGGTGCAAAAAAATTGCACCGCAGTTGCACCACAGAGAAGTCTGGAGAAGACATGTAACATCACACTAAATCCCCTCAAAGGTTGAATGAGGCTGAATGAAGTTGAATGCTGTAGGTTCCATACTCCTTTGGCACTTATTATGGGAACCAGGAATAGTCAGCCAGCAAGAAGCTGATTCTTCTGAATCTGATAATCAGAAGCTGATCATCAGATACTACTGCAAAACAGCCTGTCTACCTCTATCCTTACCTGGCTAGGCTGATACAAAAAGAGGGAAACGTGCAAATGCAAGTTCAAAGTAAGCAACTTTATTTGCATCAGTTAGTCTTTCCTTGCAAATACTCTCCTCCATGCTTTTATTCCTTTAGGCCATATGCATTTATAAACCCAATACTTATTTACATTCTAATCCTATTGAATAGACAAAAATCAGCAATATTACATATTTAAAAAATCCAAATTTCCTTTGAGTCATACTTTATTAGGCAATTCAAGATTATAAACCAGGTACATTTTCCAATCACTAGGAATTATCACTAGGAATTATGGTTTAAAAGAAAATAAAAGAGAAATAGCATGTGTCACTGATATAAAAGCTAACTCCGTGTTAGTTAATAAAAGTAGGTATGGCTCCTTTTCCGAGGGTGCCCTGGCCTCTTGAGATCTGGAGGGCCTTTACCCTAGTAGTCCTTCAGGAGGGATATGTAAACCTCACACTGGGCAAAGATCAAAGGGAGCCCAAGCAAATGTAAATGTAAAGTAAGTAAGAGGTTTTGGTGCTATGGTTTGGTTATATCGTGTTGCTTTGGGGTTCAGTTGGTTTTATTTCTTCTCTTTTTAATGAATATCACTGTGAACTGCCTAGGATTTTCGTATATAAGATAGGCAGCCATATAAGTTTTATATAGAAACAAAACAAACAGATAAATGAAAGTGTGCTTAGATGAATCTAGGGCTCCCTCAAAGTTTGCTGAGAAGAATAATTAAAACTATTTGACTCAAAGATGCTTTTCGAAAGGCAATTGAACTTTATTCAGAACTGTAGAAGGTTCTTGGATAAAAAGCTAAACGTCTTCAAGTTAAAAAAAAAAACAACCCAAAGAAAGTCCAGTTGCCTTTTGAAAGTACCTTTGGGACAACCATGATCTGGATGACTGAGAATATCCACAGATATAAAACAATTTGATAAAATATAAAATCCAACTGTTAACAATGATGTACCTTAAAGGCTTTCAAATTGATTATGACACAGATCCTCTTTATGCTACAAAAGACTAAAAGTGCCTCCCATATAAGCAACATTATCATGTGCCTGCCATATTTTCCCAGTGCTTATTTTGTCTCATTATACAAGGAAACAACTGAAGATGGAAAGACAGACAAGCCATACAAAGTTTTCTAACTAGTAGCATTAGCCTCTTTTTAAAAGCAGACATCAATACAACACAATACAATAGCGTTGACATTAACTCACTCTTTGTACTGATCCCTGTTCCCACTGAAGGACTGTGGATTTACATGGACGAGAGTAATAAATTCATTTCTCTCCAAGTGTCCAACAAGCACACGAATTTTAGACTCCACCAAGCCAACCCTATAGAGAGAAAATCAGCCTTGGTTAGCAATGTGTCAGAATGCCAAGAACTACCAACTACCTTTGGAAATATGGCACCATGCAATTTGAAGGCACAATGCATGAAACACAAGAGAGAAAGAGATTTAATATTGGAATATATTGTCCCCTGCCCCCGCCCCCCCAGCATTTATAATTCCTTACATCCACAGGATAAATGCTTATTTCAGAAATAAAAGTATCCATCACAAGTTTGAAACACACAAAACTAAAAATCAGTAAATTAAAAAGCACCAGATAATTAGCACAACAAAATGCTCAGTGTCATACAGCAGCTATAGTTAAATTAGACTTGGGGAAAAAGGCTGATTCTGATTTAGGAGGTAACATCATCTCCTTTTTTAAAGGATTAAGTTTATATATTGTCCATCAGAGTTAAAGTAGTTTTTGAATCCACATTGCATTTCTTCAGGTTAAGATCATAATACATTATCAACCAGAGCTAATCTGATAATTTCTTGGGCTGCAAAATGTATGGTTTCTGAAAGAGTTTAAATGTTTAGAAATACTGCAAATCAGTTGGAGTATAAAGAACAGAAAAATTATCTACTTTCCCAAATAGCTTTTGTATTTTTCACTTTTCAATATTCATAAACAATACATGCATATATTATATGCATTATAAAATGTATATAATAAAATTATTTGCAAACTGTAGAAAAGTCTTTTATTGATTATTGCTCTGGGGTCATTTGATCTTAATATGCATGTGCTACTTCCCGCTTCCAGAGTGTTGTGAGTGGAACTTAAAAGCCGTTTTTCATTTTTAAAGGTTATCAGGAATCAGGTTACACCGCAGTACTTCACCCACAAGAACCAAACTGAGTATTTATTAGTTTGATTTATATGCCGCCCTTCTCTGAAGACTCAGGGCGGCTTACAATGCATTAAGCAATATCCTTCATACTTTTGTATATACCTTAGTAGGGCTTTCGCCCCCCCCCCCCCCCCGCGGTGTTCTTTTTATACAGTCAGCTTATTCAATTTAAATTTCCCATATGCACTAAGCTTGTTTAAAATCTATGTTGAGCATTTTCCTTTGTTAATGTATTTTATTTTATGCTTTATTTTACCATCCATCCATCCATCCATCCATCCATCCATCCATCCATCCTACTAAACTGTCCATCTCAGACGAGTGATTCTGGGCAGTGAACAATCATAAAAAAATTAAAAACAATTACAGTATAGTATAAAGTTAAAGATGCGTGTCACCTAAATAAAAATGTTATGATAAATGTCAATATAATCAGGAAATTTGGGGTTCTAAATCCTTCACATACTTAAAGCCCCAAAACACAGCATAAAGCCAGGTCTTCCAAGGCCTATCAAAGGACAACTGGTTGGGGTCATCCTCAACTCTGAAGGGAGAAAATTCCAGGAACAGGAATATTTTTATGTTGCTTTTATGCACAATGAGAACAAGAAAATATAAGATGGCAATTTTGCATTATTAACTACAGCAAGACCTTTGACTAAAAAGTTCATGTCAGAATGTGGAACTCACAATGTGTCAGAACAGCTGATTATTCTTCTCAGGAACATTTACAATTAACAAGAAGCTACTATGACTGGAAATATACATCTCAGTATATGGAAGGATGTAAAACAAGGATGAATATTGTCTAACTATCTCAACAAATATAAAAATGGCAAGATTTTAAATAAGACAACTGGAACCAAAACTGGAAGTTGAAACTCTTGACAGTCTGAGATACATAAACAAACAAGCTTGTTAGCTGAATGTAAAGAGCTGTCATGAAACAAAAATGAAAAATGTGGATTTGTGCTAATTATTAAAATGACAGTGTTAACTAGCACTAGTGAATTTACAACTGAAAATGAAGAAGTGATTGGGGTACGCAGTTTTATTTTCTTTGACTTAAAAATGAAGATGGATAGTTAACTGAAAAATAAAGATGTTAATTGTAGGATGCACTGTGTTAAACAAGATCGGGAAGGATTATGATACTCTTAAGATCAGAATATTTAAAGCAAGGTTCTTCTCACTGGTGATGCATATTTGTGAAAGCTGAACATTGAAAAAAAGTTCACACCTTAGAATCATAAACCTGGAGATGTTGACTAAGAATGTTGGTATTTGAACCCATTAAAACAAAAGTAAATGCCAGGGACATAGGATGCAGGATTTTGTTGCTCTGTCATAATTTTTCTGATAAGATTCAGGATGAATGAATTGAATCAACAAATAAAGCCAAAGAGCACTTACACCTTGAAAAGTTCAAAGAATCCATTAAGTTGAACCCTAACAATCTGCCAGCAGGAACAAAGACAGGCAGAGCTACAAGAGTTGACTGTTAACAGTCCACTATTTGATCACTAGAGAATTCCAGGAGGCAGCTTAAAAGGGTCCAAATGCAGAGCAAGGGTGACAAAAATGCAGGTCAAGTATTTCCAGTAGGTGACTTTTTTTCCAATGGAGTTCTTATATATCCCCTATGTTAATGTGGCTGCATTAACGTTATCATCCTCTCCTCTCAAGGAGGCATACTACAATATTTGCCTTTGCTCAGTCCTTTGCAGCTACGACTTGTTCTTGAGGGAGGCATCCTACCAGAACCTGGCCCCTGGGTCTCCCTTGTTAAAGCTCATTGTCTCTCAAAACTGCTGTAGGTGCTAATTACTTTTTGATCCTTCAAGCTGCTGGTCTGTCTCTTTAATTTCTGACTCAGGGATTCAGACAAGACCATAATAACCACAGACAACAAGAGGAATCAATTAGTCCATCCTGGATTAATTAACCATTATTTACTCCCTTGAGATTATGTATAAAGTCATATTTGAGGCGTGCAATGTGAACATACAATAGACTATTAAAAACAACTATTTTGGTTGAAGAGAAGAAGAGGAGAATGAATAAAGAGGATGTGATGTGAGTGCTTAGAGTGCAGTACTGCAGGCTACTTCTGCTGCCTGCCGGCTGCCTGCAATTTGTCAGTTTGAATCTCACCAGGCTCAAGGTTGACTCAACCTTCCATCCTTCCAAGGTGGGTAAAATGAGGACCCAGATTGCAATATGCTGACTCTGTAAACTGCTTAGAGAAGGCTGGAAAAGCACTCTGAAGTGGTATGTCAGTCTAAATGCTATTGCTATTGCTATAATTAGGATCAGAGATGTCTTCCTTTGGAAGAATTATAGGTTCTCACTGGAGACAATCAAAATGGAGACATTTGTGCTAGTCACCAGGATCTTAGCCCAAAAACAACTATCTCTATTCAAACATGTTCTCCAATTGTTTGCATTTGTTTATTGCAAACTAAACTTTATTATGGGATGACATGTAACAATTCTGATTTTTTTTAAAATGCAGACTGTGTTTATATACTAGGAAAAGTCATAGTTGGTTAAATAAATCGTAACTGGCTTGGCTGTATGTAGTATACCAATCCATGAATTATGAGCTATGAACCATAATGGATAGTTTCAAACAATGTGTTAAGCCAAAGCAAGCAAACCACATTATGGCTTCTATAATCATAAGACAGATAATGTGGTTAGAAATTGGACTGACTTGATATTAGACAGGAATTACACAATGGGTGGGCCTACAACTGGGTACATCCTGCAACTCTCTTGATGTGGTTGTGTGCGGAGAATTTAACACTGAGAATTTTAGCTTTTTTTTAATGTTTTTATCCCTTCATGCATGTAGAAACATCTGCAATTATGTGGTTAAAGCTTGTCAAAATATAGAAGTCAGAGCAAGTGGTTAAATAAATTGAAATCTTAAAATAACCTGAGTAATTTGCAAAACAATTTATACAAAATAGATGAGTTTATGTTGATTTTTCTGCTCATACATTGTAAATAATATTACCATATTATTAATTTGGATGCTTGAATGCAAGTTGATTTGGAAAATAAATCTTACTGTTCCTAATGAAGACTCTGAGGGAAAGACATTTTTCCCCAATTCCTTTTCAAAATGCTTTTGATTTTAAAATTAGGTTTATTATCAGCATTTAAAAAATAGACTCACCATTCCAAATGATGTTCTTCAGTTGAAGAAACAGCAGTCAATACAATATAGTGTCTGGAAAAATAAAGAACTAAAATTTGATATATTTAATATTTTTAGTTTTAAAACTAAACAATTAAACTATCAAAACTACTGTTAAACTATTTAAAACTGTACTGCTCAGTCTTCAATTCTTGTTAACTTTATTTATAACATTGTCTCTTCTAAAATCTTCCCTAACCTTGAAGTATATTGATGTGCTTCTCCCACATTAATTTTCCCTCATGTGTAAGGCTAAGGAGGCTTCGGCATCATTCAAGAGTGGTAGAAGAGCTTGTTTTAAGCAAGACAGTTTATCAAAAATGGAAACTGGAACAAAAGATACTTGATTGACATAGAGGTGAATGCCTAGTACAAATTCATGATTCCTATTACAGAAAATACAAGTATAGGGAGCAGTTGAAAGATTAACCAATTCTTGTTTTAGACATTATATAATATTGATAACCCAAGTGCATGTAATATTCATATTAGCAGGATAATATTCGGCACTCTATTTGAAGAAAACAGCTTGCTCTATTAGCCAACATGCCACTGCCACAACCATCCAGCACTTGTTACCCAAAGAATTGCCTTACTTTATGTAATGATAAGGCTGGCCTTGGGTGCAGCTGTTTGCAGTTGCATTGCAAGATTAATTAAATTGTTTGGGTGCAGATTATGTTCTCCAACTTTGGTAACATTTGTACCATATCACGGGCTGACTACAGGATAATCCAATGCATTTCAAAAATAACAAATAAATATTAAAATTTATTTTAATAAGGAGTCATTACTGCAAATATATTTCCTAACAATGTTGAATTCCCTACCCTATCCAGCTACCACTAAGCACATTACTACTGCACCCAGATTTCTTTGATCCAACACATCCAAATTAGTTTTAGTTTTTTAAAAATATGCTGTATTTTCCTTGTTATTTTAGTATATGCTTTTACCCATAAGATGCTTAGGATGCATTGCTAGCTAAAATACAGCATATTTAGTTTCTGAAATGTGAATTCTGAAACCTTTGGTGATCTTACATACTTATACTTTTGAAAAAAGTTGGGTGGCTCAAGCAGCTTTGGCCAATCCGACTTTCCTTGAAGAATTTCATCTGTAACCATGAGACCTGTTTAAATATAACACACCTATAGTAAGTGCTTTACAATAAACAGTTATAAGTTCAGAAGTATCAGTTCCACAAAGGCATTGAGACTAAGAATAATAGGAGTTCTAAATCATAACAAACCTCATCAAGAACTTTCCTTAACCTCCAGTATCACATTGTTTTTTCTAGTTGTGCCCATTCTAATACTCTTCCCATTGGGGTAGATTATAAATAATTTCCGCATTTTCATCTCAACCTTTTCTATTTTTAGAACTGGAGTCCTATCCCTACACTACACGGGAACACTTTGTATCTCATCTTGGATACTCACTAGTGATAAATGGATGTTATCAGAAATAAGAGATGAATATGAAAATGGAGAAGGGGAATAATAGTTAATTCTGCCCAATGCCCATCCACATATCAAGATCAAGACTCCCAGTGCCACATTTCTACAATCCTTGAAACAAGAGGTATCTAAAAGAGAGACTTCTCTGTGAATTTTTTTCACCCTATTCTCTCCTGTCCAAAGAGCAATTTTGTTGTCATTTTTAAGGTGGCTATTGTTTTCTCTTAAAATGCTATAGAATAAGGATAGGAATAGGACCAAGCAAAATCAGAAACAATTACATGAATGCTGTTTACTTGCATCAGTAAAGATACACCTGGGGGGAAAGGGAGAATGAAGTCAATTTTCCTACCCCCATCAATCCCTCCAACTCTAAAAAATTCAAGGAGAAATTGCTCCTCTATCCCAAATAATGCCTTTCCCCCCCTCAATTTTGTTGAGGTGAAACAGGGAAAAGGATGTTGGGACAAAGTTTCCCTTATCCCTTTAAGAAATGTCTGCAACAACCAGATACTAATACAAAAAGAGCTTCATTCATAGGATAGTTTTATCTATTTTTCTATGGCTATTTATCATTGGTTGCTTTTGCAAGTTGCATAGATTCATTTCAACTGAAATGGTATTATAATAAATAGAAAAATAAATGAAACTTATCACTAGACACCCATCTTTGCGAAAATAACATTAATGAAAATGCATTCCTACTAGATTGCAGGTGAACAAAAATGATCCAGAGTACTTTTTTATATCCATTCATAAGAGGAAAATGCAAAATTCTTCAGATTTTCCAGCAAATAATAAACCATTCTTACTCTGATATGCAAAACAAAGGCAATGGAGATGGCTTACCATATTTGAATTCTTCCACCATGATTGCTCGGGTTGATGTGGACACATTATAAGTGGAGTTCTGCTGTGGATAGGCTGGAGTGATAATGGGCATTAGATGATACCGGTCAGCTGGATTTACCTGTCACAGATAAATGGGTGATTCCATGAAGAACTAAGTTTCAGAATATGAACCTAAAATCTCACCAACCACCAACTCACCAGCTGGCCTTTAGAAAACCAAATATAAATTTAAGTCTTAACCTTCATTTGAAACAGAGGAATATAACATCAATCTCTCTTACAGTAACTATTGTCATTATACCAAACATAATCCAGGCAATTTATTTTATGCATGTCCATAAAGTGTTTTAAAACTGCTAATTAAAATTTAGCATTAAAAAGAAAATGCAGAAAAAAACAGGGAATATCCTTTCCCCACTCAGAATAGGTAAATGCAAAGCAGCCCAATAAGTCTAAAGCAATTTTAAAAAAATAGCTCAGAATAGAGTATGAATCAAGGACACAGCACAACATTGATTACAAAGCATAATACACAACAATATCACAATACCCTGCATGCAGTGGTGGGTTTCAAATTTTTTTACTACCGGTTCTGTGGGTGTGGCTTGGTAGGCGTGGCATGGCTTGATGGGCATGGCAGGGGAAGGATACTGTAAAATCTCCAATCCCTCCCCACGCCAGTGGAAAGTTACTGCAAAATCCCCATTTCCTCCTGATCAGCTGGGAGGCAGAGAATAGATGGGGGCAGAGCCAGTCAGACGTGGTATTTACTGGTTCTCCAAACTACTCAAAATTTCCGCTACCAGTTCTCCAGAACTGGTCAGAACCTGCTGAAATCCACCTCTGCCTGCATGCATTTTGTCTTGAAATGAGACAGGGACATTCATCTTAGAAGTGGATTTTGTTCCAAACATTAGCAGTTATTCTCTGTGAACATTTCCTCTCCTCCCATGTTGTCCCATGCAACTCAAAGATCCTCACAGAACATATAATCTCTTAGAAGAGGAATGAATACTGCAAAACCCTCCATCAAGAATTGTTACTTGTCATCTCAAAGTGGTGTGTTTTACAAACCCTGGGGTCCCAGACAGGCAAATTGAGATTGCTCTCTTCAGGTTGTTTCAGCAAGACAGGATTGGGCCATTCCCTGCAAGTAAGAGTTATAAGTGGTAATTCTGGACAGTTAAGTTTCTTTCATTCTTTTCGAACACTGTATATGGCCTCAGGATTTGTTCTGTCCATTATATTAATCTGCACGCAAGCTAATATATGTATAGGCAATCTAACAAAACTTGAACTACAAATAGAAACTCTACATTACTAACAGTAGAAACGTAAGATATGCCTGCCTTCCTCAATATGCCACCCTCCAGGACTATAACAACCATAACTTTCCATCAACATTGCCATGCTAGTCAGAAATGGATGCATGTCAGTAATGTCTAGAGCAGGGGGTTCTCCAGCATGGCTGGCTGGAGAATTCTGGGAGCTGAATTTGACAAAGTCTTAAAATTGCCAAGGTTGTACATTCCTGCTCTAGAGGTTACCAGGTTGGGAAAGCATTATTTTATATCAATGCCAGCAAACAAATAATAAATGCAAGGGAGATTAATTTTCTGGCAAATAACCAGATTTTGTAATGAACTAAACTTCTGGTTCCGGGGACTGACCCAGATTGGATCATGCAAGATTCTGTAATCCCCAAAACAATTCTCGTGAGAGCTAATGCAAAGGGAGGGTAAGAATTCAAAAAGGGGATAAGCCCAAGGTCACCTATGGAGACATAAAAGTTAAAACAGCCAAACATAAATCATTTTAGCAGTTCCACTAAGGGATGATTTTTTAATTATCAAAGGAATGCACTGCACACTATCTATGAGGCTGAGGCCCACAATGACTTATAAGCAATACCAGTGCTGTACTGCAAAAAGAAGATGGTGACAAAATAATTTAATTTCTCTTATATTTAAATTTAATTAAAGTTATCACACTGCAACCTTTAAGTATTTTCCTCTTGCGGCATTCTAAGAATTCTATTTTAGGCAATTCCTAGTAGGACTTTGGCATTCACTGAGAAACTTTGTTCTATTAGAACCAGGAGAAAGCTAACTGGAATGGTATTTAAAAGTATTCTTTCTGCATTCTTTAAGGAGCATATTTGCTTTATTAGTAATGGTTGCCTTCCTGAGATGATCTACCATCCAGAATGTAAGAATTTAATCCAGATGTGTCAAACATGCGGCCTGTAGGCTGGATCCAACTCATGATAGGCCCAGAGTTGTCCTGCATCCTGGCCCCCCAGTCAGCCACGACAACCAAGCCATGCCCATCCAGCTCCCCAAGGGTAAACAAAATCCTGATACAGCCCACAATGGGATCAAGTTTGACACCCCTGATGTAAACCAATTTTGAATTTTTTAAAAAAAATTAGATTTATATGCCACCCTTCTCCGGAGACTCAGGGCGGCTTACAATGCATTAAGCAATAGCCTTCATACTTTTGTACATTTTATACAAAGTCAGCTAATTGCCTCCACAAACTGGTCCTCAATTTACCTACCTTAGAAAGGATGGAAGGCTGAATCAACCTTGAGCCTGGTGAGATTCGAACTTACAGTAATTGCAGACAGCTGAACGTTAATAACAGGCTTTAGTCTGCTGAGCTATCCAGGCTCATTCTGAAGAATTGAATTCTTCAGAAGAAATTCTATGCCAGATAAATGTTTTCAGTGAACCAATTTGGATAGCAGAAGGCAAATTCCTTTGCACAACTAACTTTCAACTTTCTAGGATGAATACATATCAGGAAGAGACATGATTCCAAGCCACTTGACTTGCCAATCATAGTTTAGTGTAATGTTTTGTTAGTCTATAATATAACCTGCATTGCTTACACAGTAGAGGCCCAATACATTAATCAAAAGTTGCTTTGGATAGTGGGATGGATTGTCTATTCATTTACTGAATAAATAAATAAATCTTACCACTTTGAAAAAATTAAGAAGAATCTGTGAACAAGGGTTGATGCCAAAGCATTTGGGTACAGCTGACAGGTCCTGGCCACCAGCATGGCCCAAGAAACACCACCAAGGAATCCCAGCATGTTGGAATAAATTCCACGTCCTAAAAGTAGATATTTGGCACTCAGATGGGACTCAGTATTTCAAACAGTCTCATTCATTATACTGGTGTAGGCTATCATGGCTGGCATCAATGAAGCAGTGATGAGCTGTTGGGCTGAAATGCATGTTTTTTTTATCCTGCCACAGATTCTGGTAAAACATCAGGACAAAAGAAAACTAGACTACAATCATTCAGCCTGCTTTAGTCTGATTTAAGTTAGTTCACTTTCTTTTCTAAACCAGGTAGGTTAAAAGACAAGGAAGAAATAGACGACTGTATTTTCCACTACTTTTATCATCACTGAATAGTTTACACTCAGTGAAATAAGCAGCATTTTGGGTATAGGAAAGAAATTTAGAACATGAAAGTGGAAAAACATGAACCACTTCACTTCCCTTAACTAGCTCAGAAGCTAAACTCTCAACCCCCTTTTAACTAACTCAGACTATGAAATCTGATGGCAGATCCCTTGTATCTAACATGGCACAACACTCAGAAAAGCCAAAACACTCAAAAATTCTGAAACAGAAGCTTGCACATCAGCCCAAAGACTACATTAACTAACACTTAGTTTTGAGCTCCCCAGCAACAATTTTCTGTATAGGTATTTGTCATTGAGACACTGATTCTAGCAATTACTTTCCTTTTGAAAGTATTCCACCTTGTGGCCATTTGTATGCCAGGCAAGCATGGAAAGGGTTGAATTTAAAAGGTGCCTCTCCTGTTTCTTGCAAACCTAAGTTAGGCAAATAGACAGCTCTGTGGTGTTGATTTGCTTCGCTTCTCTTTTAGGACAGCAGATGAGCAGCTACAATTTGGGCAACCCAGCCAAGGAAAACAGATTCAGTCCATGGTCTCACTGTCCGTACCCCACCAGCTTGATAATCAAGGATGATGTGCTGGGTTGTAATTCAAACTTATAGATAGGTTACTTATCTGAATTATACATGCATCTACAATAGTTTGTTCAATGCCCTTATAAAAGATTCCTTATTCAGTTGTCAAATGCAGGATTAACTTGAGAATAAACAATTTTTGCTTAGAAATAAGTGACTTTTTAAAAGAATAAGACATTGAAAAAATATAAAAGAATTAGCAGGTATATCAGCCAAGCTTAGCAATAAAATGTTTCTAATAATAGGAAAGATGTCACAGTGATTACTGTCAGTCTCAGCACCCTTTCACCAATTTATCCTTCCTCTCTCCTGTCATTTGGATCCCTAGACTTCAGTTCTAGCAGCATCATAGCAACACCTATTGCACTAAACATGCAGCAGTCTGAAGTCTGACCAGAACCATGGTTTGATAGCACATGGTTGGTTGACAAATGTCATTGTCATCCTGCAATATACAAGTGATTATTTCAAAGTCTTAAAATTAGAATGAAAAATAGGGCCCTTGTCAGTCAATAGGAGCGCTGATTTACTACCAGCCTACTAGGTACTTAGGAACCAAAGGTGCAGCAGCACAAGTAAAACAACAATCAATGACTTAATAGCCAGCTATCAACATCCTATAACAACTAAAAGCTACACACAATCAGGAATCAAAGAACACATAGAACAGCCCAGTATGCATATTCTGGAGAGAGAGAAGTTGTCATGGATCTGCACCTGGACCCTGCTCCAGATGCAAGTTCGGAGAAGGAGGGAGAATGTTTAAACCATAGGGAACCTCCTCTAACATGTGCAAAGAAACACAGACATTAGTTTAAAAGGTCATGTGTTTCAATTCCTTGATTGAGCTGATATTATGTTTAAAGTTTCTCTAAAAAACAGTGAACTATTTCACTCTCACTGGAAAATATTAATGGCTTTCAGTGACCAGAAGCAAATAACTTTTTCCCTGTAGCTAAGGATAACTTCAGAAAATGCTAAGACTAATCATGCCTGCTATTATATGTACCTTCTAATAATGCACCTTCATAACCAATAAGAATGAAAAAGGCACTGTGACTTCTTCAATATTTGGACTGAACTTTTTCAGCAATATGAATTAGGAATGACAGCAGAGTACAGGATAGAATTTGTACATAATTTTTATAACAAAGTGAGTGCAAATCTAATTTCCAATGAGGAACAGCTCATCATATTTTCCTCGTTATAGTACTGAAGAAACTAGTTTCTTGATTCTCACAGGGACCTCAGTGCTACTTGCTAGGCCCAGGACAGGTTTTGAGGTGACGTAGTAACAGGGCAACTGCAATATTTCTGTTCTTGTTCTTACACAGGACTGTACTCTTGTAACAGAATGACAGAGTTGAAAGGGAGTTTGGAGATCTTCTAGTCCAACCCCCTGCTTGAGCAGAAGACCCTACATCAGTGATGGCTAACCTTTTTGCCATCACATGCCAAAGGCGGGGGGAGTGTGGGATGGTCATGCGCATGTGTGCCCACACCCATAATTCTATGCACTCTGCCCCCCCCAAACACATGTGACCCCCATCTGGTCCCCCCAATTTCGGCATATGATGGTCTGGTGGGCCCGGTAGGCCCATTTTTTGTCCTCCCCAGGCTCCAGAGGCTTTCTAGGAGCCTGGGGAGGGTGAAAAAAACCCTTCCCCCCCGGAGGCCAGAAACAGCCCATTTGCTGACTTCCGGTGGGCCCAGAAGGCCTGAAAATCAGCTGGCCAGTGTGTGCGTGAATGAATGCTTGCATGCTCACCAATATGGCTTCGCGTGCCACCTGTGGCACACGTGCCATAGGTTCACCATCATGGCCCTAGATCATTTCAGACAAGTAGTTGTCCAGTCTCTTCTTAAAAACCACCAGTGATGGAACACACATAACTTCTGAAGGCAAGTTTTTCCACTGATTAATTGTTCTGTCACTTTTACAATCGGGAGGACGTCCAGCTCAAATATCAATGCTTAACAACTTAAGGTGGCTTAAAGTAGGTTTTGAGCATTCAACAGGAATCGCAAACACATACCCAGCCGCTGTCTTGCAAACATTCGACACATGTAAATTTGTTTCAGGATCCACTAAATTTATGGTTCAACAACCATTATGAAGATTTGCAGAAAACATTCATATATGACAAACTCACTTGGCTTACCCTAAAGAGTCATTTCAAGGACTATTAAGCCTTGCAGCTGATAGTGCAAAATTTGATGTATTAAGTACTTACGCTTAGCCCACAGTTTAATTGCTCTGAGCGTCAGCCTGAAGTTCTCCTTGTTTGGTACCAAATGAAGTATTTCATCAGTGACTCTGCAACCTGCCAACAAACATTAAAGTTTCAAGTTAAACAGGCAAGGCACCAATAATGGCAAGCAATGGTCTACAGCAGCATTCTTCAGCTCCCTGCTATCGAGATTCAGTACATCACACTGCCAAGGATTCCCAGCCATGTTCAGTAAATGGAATGGAACTTAACATATCTGAAACATTCCAGGTTGCAAAAATGTTGATACATGAGGTCTTTGGTTTGCTTAAGTCATCCTGAAAAAAAGTAGCGAAAACTGGTCTGTAACAGTTACTTAATATTACTGTAACGAAACAGTAATATTAAATGTTATCCCACGTAAAAAAGACAATTTTTGAAAAAAATAATTTACTCATACCCAGTGCATTTTACCATATTTTTCCATATCCAAGGATTATTCTAAATGCTAGTTCTTTAAATCTAGTTGCTATAACAATCATGCAACATCAATATGGGATTTTTTTTTTGCCACTGCCTGCTTTCTAGAACTGAGTGAGGATGATGGCCCAAGATTACCCAGCTGGCTTTGCGCCTAAAGCAGAACTAGAACTCACAATACCAGTCTGGTTCTCAATATTAATACTGTAGCTTAATTTTTCGTTTTTTTCTTTCCAATTGGGGAGATGGATAGAAACTCTCCAGATTTTCTTATATTTCTGAAGAAATATAAGATACTCTTTGACACTTAAAGCTATTAATTATTGACTTCCGGTGGCGCCTTCCTCGTTGGGCGGCAGGCTTTTCATGCCTGCCGGCTTCTCGGCGCGTTAGAGCCGTCGTGCAATAGGCAGGCGGCTCGAAAGACCTGCTCCTTAACGGAAGGAGCAGGGAGAGCTTCTGGGGGTGAGGTTGAACCCCCCTGGGTCCCCCCAGGAATTTTTCCTTTGTCCTGGGGAAGGCTCAGAGGGATGGCTCCCTCCATACCCCCGGGGTATGCTCCGCGCCGAGAGAGTCCTCCGCTAATTAGCAGAGCCAGACGCTGGGAGCAACACCACAATTGAAGTGATAATTGGAACAAGCTGGAAAAGAAAGAAGATAAGTTAAAGCAAGTATGGATTTTTTTCTACTGATTTTTTGGAGAAGGAAGGAGGGGAAGGAGAGGAAGAGAAGTGAAAGTCCTTTAAGATGGCGACTGGCTCTGTTTGAAGAAAAGTGAGAGCGGATGGAAGCGGAGTCCAGTCCTGAAAGACTTTGAAACAAATATTCTGTTATAGAAAAAGAATTTAAAGGAACATTGGCTGAGCTAAATAGATTTCTTCAAAAATGAGAGCGGAAAGTGAAAGCAGTGTTTTGTGCTGAGAGATTTTAAAAGAAACATATTTATAACGAGAAGAATTACAGAAACAAAGATTGATTTAAATAGATTTTTTTTTTTAATAGAAGTAAGAAGAACCTTCTTGGTCTTTTTTTAAAAGTAAAGCAGAGCAAAGCAAAGCAAAGCAAAGCAGAGCAGAGCAGAGCAGAGCAGAGCAGAGCAGAGCAGAGCAAAGCAAAGCAAAGCAAAGTAAAGATGACTAAAGGAAGGGGGGGCTCCCCCATGAGCCAGCTGAAGGATAAAGCTGAAATGATTCATTTGTATGGATTGGCAGAGGGGGACTTAAAAGATCTCATAACAACTTCTTTACCGAGCATTGTTGACAAAATAAAAAATTCACAGAAGAATCTTGAGGAGTTGGTTTCTGGAAAGTATGACCAATTAAGTCAAACTATTATCAAAGTAATTTCAGATCTTTCAAGTGTGGTTGTTGAAATGGAGGAGAAAGTGACTGAGATCAGCAGTAAATTTGACTCTCAGATACAAGAAATACAAGAAAAGTTTGTGGAAGCTGAGGTTCGAAATCAGAATATACAGAACGATATCATTATGCTTCAAATTAAAACTATGGAATCAGCAATTAGATTAAGAGGTATTAGAGAAAATCAGAGAGAAAACTTAAGACCAATTTCTGCAAAGGTTTTTGCTGAATTACTAGAGCTAGAAGATGAGATAATTCTTGGCTGTATAGAGAAAGTCTACAGAGTCAACTCACGAGTAGCTAAACAAAGGAATTTGCCCAGAGACGTTGTTGTTTACTTTACTGATAAAAGATTGAGAGATGATATCTTACAAAAGTCCTACTCTGCCAGAGTGCAAGTAGAAGGTATACAAATTAATATTTTTAAAGAGTTACCACCGAAGGTCTTAAAGGATAGAAAAGAATTTGCTTTTTTGACTAAGGAATTGAAGAGATGTAATATCCCATTCAGATGGGACTTACCAGTTGGCATAATTTTCAGATACCATGCTGTGAAATATTGTTTGAATACTATTGAAAAAGCGGAACATTTTTATAAAAATATCTTTAAGGGAGCCCCTGAATATGTTAAGAATAAGAAACAAGAAAGAGAGTCTGCAAAAGGTAAACAGAAGGAAGAGATTCAAAGAATGTTAAAAGAACAAGGAGTACAAGGCGGTTCTTCAGAGGATCCTATTATGGACCTTTCAGATGGAAAAATTGAACATCACAGTGAATCTAGAGCAGGAGCACCGGACCTTGAACTGCTGGAGCAAGATTTAAAAAATATTACAATCCGAGATGAACAGCAGCAGAGGTCCAACGCTCCTCAAGAAATGGGTGGTGATGTTAAACAACAGGAAATAGAAGTTAATGAGGAAACTCAAGTGGAATATACTGTTGAGTGTCGTGAATTCCTTCAGCAGTTACAGCTGTTATCAGAAAGTATTGAAAGTTTTGGAAACAGGTTATAAAATTTTCAAAGTTTATACAGAGTTGGATTCATGGATTATAAAGAGTTCATCTTGAGCTGGAGACTCATAAAAATTTTATTATCCTGAATTGGATTTAACATCCTGAGCAAGTTTAACAGATTGCTGCAATAGCAGCAGCGATCTGTGATTACCCTATTATAGTTTTTTTCTTGGAATTTACCATCTAGGAGAAAAGAATGGAAATGAAAACATCTTACAACCAGAAGGAACGAACAACAAAGGGTGACAGGATTTGAAAGAGCCTTAAAAGAACATCTGGGAATGCAGTTTCTAGAATTTTCTTTTTTCTTGTTTTTTTTCAAGGCTTGGAGGAGCTGCATTAGGTTTCTTCTTGTTGGAATAGAATAAGCTAATTTGAATGATTCTACCTAGAGGAGTGAATATCTTCGTGGTTGGATACTATCTATATAAAGTCAACACGGGGGGTTTATGTGGAATGCTTTATTTCGCTGATGGGGGCAGATAGAAGACGAAGCTTATTGGAATTGGATATATGTGGAGAAAGAATATTTAACTTCAATCAAGATGAAGAGAAGATTGAAATTTGGATTATGGAAATAGAAAAATTTCTTTTTCGATGTAATTGTATGATTATAATAATATATGCATAATTATATTATATTGCATGTTTTATGTTTTTTTGTTTTTTTTGTTTTTTAATTAGGGGGAGTAGTTGGGATCAAATTATTTGATATTATTTGATATGAATATGCAGGTTATATTATGTTTGGGGGATTGAGTTTGGCATATGATTAGTAATGTTAATACTAATGGTTTATAGAAAGGTAAAAAAAATTTTTTTTTCTTTTTTTTAAAATTGGCTTAAATATTATAATGGTTATTATTTTTGGGTGTTTTTCTTACTATAATATTGTTAATTTTAGATAAATATCTATATCTATGGGCTTTTTTTTTTCTCTTAATTCTTTTCTTTCTTTCTTTTCTCTTCCTCCAAAACCCTTTTATTTTTCTCAATTTAGAATTTGAATACATAATAGTTTTTGCTTTTCTTTTTGTTATAAATTTTTGCTGTTTTTCTTTAAAAAATGTGTAGCGGAAGTCAGGGGAGGGATGGGGAGGGAAGGGGTGAGGTTGGGGGGAGGTTGAGGGGGATGGGAAGGTGGGGGTGGGGGTGGGGTGAAAAAGGGAAAAAATTTTGTATTGTAAAACTTTTTCAATAAAAAAAAAGCTATTAATTATTAAAGGTCTTAAACATAATATTTCTATCAGTAGATGGCCAAATTGTTTAAGAACGGGAATGATATTGGAAAAGAAAACCCCAAATTTCCAACAAAGATTTGATAAAAACTCAATAAAAGCCTAAACATACCTAGCTTGCTAAACAGTAACCCTAAATGTATTAAAGGATAAGGCAAAAAGGCAAGCAAGGCACAATTGCAAATATTATGGCTAAATATGGATGCTGAAAAAGGAAGTGTATTGGAAAAGTCATGGTATGGAGCATGGAGCATTAATTAACCTATGTAACTTTGTTGAGTATTGTATTATGCCTATGTGCAATGCTGAAATGTTAAAAATTCAGGGCTTACTTTAAAGGAACATGGAAAAATATCTTGTGAACCTGTGATGTAAGCATGCTGTAATTTATGGTAAATGCTGGTTAAACCTCACCAGAAGACATTAGGGTGGGGTGGGGTAGGGGTTACACAAGCTTTGAGAGAGATGATTCTGTGTCATTTTCTTCAGCAGAATAAAGATTATTTACAATTTCCACCTAAGTGTATTCAGTGGGTATACTGAGCAATGGACCCAGTGCAGGATTGGACAACAATGTTAAAAACCAATGCCTATTTTTCCAATAGTGGTGAGGCTCCAGTGTTGGAGCACCCGCAACTTCTGGAGGAAAGTCATACCACTGATTGTTCTGTCAGGAAGTTTCTCCTTAGTTCTAGGTTGCTTCTGTCCTTGATTAGTTTCCATCCATTGCTTATGGATGGAAATTAATGGATGGATCCATTCCATCCATTATCACATGAAACACTCAAAAGCATACATTATTTGAACATCACTGTCCAGCCGTTGTTTCACAGGTTTTGAGAAGACAAGACAGTTATTCTTAGCCTGAGTCCTCAAGCCAAGTGTTCTGCCCCAGCTCCGGATTCCCAAGGATTGTGACACACACCAACGGTCCTTATCAAATTTATAAACAAAGTCTGGCAAAGGTTGGCAACCAGCCCAGAAAACAAGATACGATAAGATACTCTCTCTCCAAAATGCTCGTAATAATTATATGTTGTTTCCAGCAAGAAATTACTAACTGCGAGCGACTTAAATAGGATAAGGGAGTGGCCAATTATCCTCAAACCTTACTCTCGAGGAGACCTCCTCCTCCTGAGTAGCCACTCCTGCCTTTTGGCAACCCTGTGTGCTCGAGCATTGAGGAGAGGCTGCTCCACTTCGCTCTCTACTTGAAGCAGCCTCTGGAGATTCTGAAGGCCCAGGCTGAGTCTCTGCCTCTGGCACCACATCCTCTTCAGCCTCCTTGCTGTCCAACGCGAGCGCCGGCTGCACAGGCTGCTGGTGCGACCCCTCACCAGCCTCCTCGTCGGGATCAGCCACGATCCACGCAGGCTGCTGGCGGGCCACAACACCAAGTTATAAAACTGCATGAAGATATCAGACTAGGGAAAGCTTTGAAATTACCATTTAAACTCCGAATGCATCTGATATCAAGGCTTCTCAAATGTGCATCATCCCTAAGATCCAGGCTATCTGAAATGCTTGGCAGGGGTAGTCTTGCAAAGACGAGATCAATCTAGAATGTAAGAAATGAAAATGATATCTTAGCAGTAACTCTAACAATATGCTACCAAGTAGCAAGCATTCTGATTTGATCTATGTATTCAGCTCAGAAGGTAGAAGAAACATCTCACAAAATTCCATACACAGAGCCCATGTAATATTTTACTGCATCACTCTTGTAATTCATATGCACCTCTTCTGGAACTATAAAAAAAAGGGCTGCATAATGTCAGACCCCGTGCCCCTTGCCGCATGTTCATTACACTTAGTACAGTCAGACTTCAGTTTTGCAGGACTTACTTCTATATTTCCGATACCCTCAAGATTTATCAGCTGAGACCAAGGCAGTGTAAATTAATAAATTTCTTCTCTATTTCCTATTTGCATTAGTAAGGCATAACCTAGTGTTTAAAAGTTTGCTCTCAGTCTGCTAACATATGACACAACATATGATCTTGTATATATCTTATGTTACATCTTTTCTATTCTGCTCTATGGAGTAGAGAGTTGGTCTCCGACAGAAAACTACTTGAAGAAACTAGAAGCATTTGAAATGTGGATTTACAGACGACTGTTACATATAAACTGGGTTAACAAAATCACAAATGAGGAGGTGATAAGCCGCCTGAGAAAGCAAAGGGAAATAATCAAAGCCATTAAAAAGCGCAAGTTAGAATATTTTGGACATGTGATGCGTCACCAGAAAAATATGGCATCCTTCACTTAATCCTCCAGGGCTGAAGGCAAACGAGGTCCAGGCTGAAGAACATAATGGCTTCAAAACCTAAGGGACTGGTTTGGACAAAACTCAGCAGCACTTTTTCATACGGCTGTTGACAAAAATAGGATTGCCAACATGATCGCCAACGTCCAATGACAGATATGGCACAAGAAGAATATATCTTCCCTTAATTTACATATATGTCAGGGTATCAAGTATCTTTTAATAAATGCAAACCACTTTACTTTTTTATGTTGACACAGAAATGCCTTATTTCCAATTTCCAATTTCCAATTTCCAAGGAGAGCTGTTTTTCATTTGCTTGCAACTTTGTAATCATATTATTAGTATTGTTTATTTTCCAATGCTTTTCTTTTTGATTACTGACCAAGAAATGTTAGCTGATTTTTTTTAATGCTAGCAATCATGTTGCTGTGAAGACCAATGGAAACCTAATCCAAATTTGGTCCCAGTGGAATCTGGCAAAATTCTGTTACCTTAGTGCTTAAGCTAAGTGCTAAACCATTTCTGATCTAAGCTTACATATCTTCATTCACACTTGGAGAGAATCTATATAGCTATATATCCACTTATCCAAAGATCACTTTAAGAACAAGTTCTCTACTTGAAAAGGACAACCAGTATCATCAAATTCAAATTTCCAGCAGAAGCGGTCTATAGTAGATAAAAGGATAAAAACTATATTTACCTCAATACCATCAAATTCAAACTTGATTACTGGTACATATGCATCTTCTACTGCCTGTAGGAAAGATTGAAAAACATTTACTTGAAATAGTTTTGAATTATTTCACTGCTTCCAGAATGCAGATATGCAACACAATCATGGATGTAACTTTTCCTAAAGAAAAACAGAAGGCTCAGAAATCTCAGCCTCCCCAAAGACATAACCTTTGAATACCTCAATAAAAAGCAGAATCTATCATATACTTTTAAAATAACAAGTTTGTTTTTATTAAAACAAAAAGTAAGTTGTACCAGCATCCCATGTGTCAGGGTTCAGATGATAAAAGATTATAATAATCCTAGGTTCTATATCCCAGACAAGATGTAAGAAAGTGCCTTCTAACAATTAACAGAATAAGAGTTGGAAGGGACCTTGGAGGTCTTCTAGTCCAACCCCCTGCTTAAGCAGGAAATGCAATACCATTGCAGACATATGGTCGTTCAATCTCTTCTTAAAAACCTCCAATGTTGGAGCACCCAAATTTCTAGAGGCAAGTAGTTCCACTGATGAATTGTTCTGTCAGGAAATTTCTCTTTAGTTCTAGATTGTTTTTCTCAATTAGTTTCCATCCATTGCTTCTTGTCCTGCCTTCAGGGGGCTTGGAGAACAGATTGTCCCCCTTCTTTTTTGTGGCAGCCCCTTAGATTCTGGAAAACTGTTATGTCACCCCTAGTCCCTCTTATTAATTAACTACCCATATTATTAACTACTCTTGAATGGTCCAGTATTTCTGGACCTTCAAAAAACAAAACCCTGACAAATTCATCTTCAGAAAAACTTAACTGGCAAATACAGGCAGACTTTCTATAAAATTACTTAGCTATAGCAATATTTTTGCTTTCTCTTATTCATACATCAATGCTTCTGTATTTGGGAACTTCCCAAAGCGAAGGAAGCAAGAGGATGAGAAATAAAACTTTCATATTGTGGCAAATCTCCTGGGCTCACGCCATAATTCAAAGTTGTAATTATTGATGCAATAGAAAGAAAATGAATAAATAGGAAATAAGCATGCTATTGATTTATTTTAAATTGTCTGCCTTTGCTGCCTTCATTTTTGGGAGAGTACTTCTTACATCTCTCTAAGACCCAGAACAGCTCCCAGATAATCTTATTCCATCTATCATAAATGGCTTGTCCTAAGAAGGTGGGGAAACATTTAGAGTGGTGTTTTTTAAATGTACAACTTTAAGATGTATGGACTTCAAACTCTCAGGGGACAAAGTTGAGAAATGTTAATTTGGAGCAAAAACCTGAATGAATCTAAACTCCAACTGATACATAATAAAACATGTTTATACATTTTTGTATTCTTTCAATACAGCCTTTCTCAAGGCTTGCCAATAAACAGCTTTCACACAGTGCTACTCAACCATCAAGTGAATGACATGCACACCTGAGATGGTTAAAGAAAGACAAAGAGACTTACTCTCAGATTTCTGATGCCATCTTGGAGCTTTAACTTTTCAAAAAATGACTGGAAGAAGTCTGATCTTTCTATGTGTCTAGGGGCTACACAGAGTGCATCGATGTCAGCACCTACCGAAAAACAGCCATGGCAATTAGTTGATGAAATGAACATGTTCACAGTTCAAGACTGTTTATAACAGCCTTTCACAATCTATCCATGCCAGTTGCAAAATTATGTAAATAATTGTAGTCCAATGTATCTGGTAGATCTTACCTTTGGTGTGGACTCCAAGCCGATAGGAACCAAATGTGAATATTTTACCACCAGCTCTGGATGAGATTGAAGATGGCAAGTTCTACAGTAAAGTAGGAAATAGTTTTACTTTGAATGTATACAATTATATTTAACATGCGCACACAATAGTGTTTCCACTATCTTCAATTTTTTAACAATTAACATTCTCATCAATCTTCCTATTCCAGAAGTATTTCAATTATGGTCATTATTCCGAACATGTTTTGCCATCAGTGGTAAGATGCCAATGGTCTGCTCATGTCCACATTCTTTCTTTTCTAACTTCCTGATTTTGTACTTCCTTTGTCCGTTTCCGAGATAGCTGCCAGTAAAGATGTAGTCAGCTAGGTTTTTTTTACTTTTATAATAAAATGTTTCTTACAAAATAATCGTGTGGGACATGCCACCCGGGATTGCCCCCAATGATTTCCAGCTCCTGTCACATACCAGCCCAAAGAAACAGACTCCAGAGGAGGCAGAGGCAGAGGCAGAGGCGGAAGACAAGGATGTTGTGGTCCCAGGCGTGATCCGCAAGCTCCACTGGCCACATTGGCTTTAACCAACGATCCACAACCTCGTCCAGAATATGACAGACAACTTCTGTGGACTTTGGATAGTGGTGCAGCAGTGCATGTTTCTTGCTAGAAAAGAACTTTTTACAGAGATGCACGAGCCTGAACCTGAACTACGTGAACTTTATTCTTTTTCCAATCATCCTTGTCAGGTCAGAGGAAAAGGAACTGTTTATGTTGAAGAGCTTGATGCATTCATTCCTGATGTTTATTATATACCAACAGCAAATAGTAGTTTGCTTAGTCAGAGTCACTTGTCTAGAGTATTAAAGTTCCAGGTCCACCATCTTGAAAAAGCAAGTTATATAGTTAAAAATGGAGATTTTTTTTAAAAAAAATTGATTTATATGCCGCCCTTCTCCGGATATTGTTGCTGAAACCATGTTAATTGGTAGTGTTTATTACATAAAGCCAAAGTCTAAACCGCAAGCACAAGCAAGTATACAAACTCCAAGAGAGGAGCGCACAGGTCCAGAGAGAGATCCTGTTGTTATTCCAAAGGCCCCAAAAGCCAACAAAAAGAAAATTAGGAAACAGGTTGCTCAGAGCAAGCCCAAGGTTCTTCATAAAACTGTTAATGTTGAAAATTCACTAACTGGTAAACCTTTGCATTATCCATAAGTGGCATAGAAGATTGGGGCATGCCAGTTTTCGTGTTCTTAGGAAAATGCTGGAGTTCGCAAAAGGTTTGGATCTAAAGGGGTGTAAGGTGTTTTTGGATTATGCTGTCTGCAAAAAGGCCAAATCCAAAGCAGCAACCATTCCAAAAAGCACTACGCGCCTGTCAACACACATTTTTGATTTGGTACACACTGACATAGTATGTCCTTTCAAGCCAACACTTGGTGGTAAAAAATATTTTCTAACAATTGTTGATAATTACTCTAGGTATGGATATGTATATCCTATAAAAGAAAAATCTGAGACCTTTCAGATCTTCAAAGACTTTGCTGCTCTTGTTTATACCCAACACAGAATTTGAATTCGCCAGAATTCAAAGTGATCCTGGTGCCAAATTCATGTCTCAGCAGTTCCAGGACTGGATGTGTAAGAATGAATTCTTCATCAGACCTCGGCCCCTTATACCCCAGCTCAGAACGGGGTGGTAGAAAGATGACAAGGGGTCCTGCAAACCATGATGTGTTGTCTCCTAGAAGATGCCAACCTTAGTAACCCATACTGGGGTGAAGCTATTAAATATGCAAATTATATTGTCAACCGTACTTGGAGTAGTGTAATAAATCAGACTCCTTTCTTCATGTTGTATGAGTACAAGCCCGATCTCAAAAACCTCCATATTTTTGGTTCATACGCTATGGTGAACATTCCCTTATCTCAAAGAAGGAAAGGAGGTCCAGCAGCAAAGAGGATGAGATTTATGAGTATTGATGATAATTCAAAATGGGGCAAATTTATTGACTCTAAACATGTAATAGTGATTTCCCAATCCGCTAATTTTGAGGAAGATGCTGACTGGTCCAGAATTCATTTCAATGATCCTGGAGTTTATTTTCCTAGAGATGATGTTGCTGATGCCGTGCAGCCTGATGACCAAGATTCACAGACAAATGTTCCATCCACTAGTTCTTCTCAACCTGATGTTCCATCTTCGCCAGCCGCAGATGCTGATGCTAGCAATGATGGTGAAGATGAGGACGAAATGGAAGAAGAATGGATGATTGTTCTGAGGCATTCCAAGAGGGCCACAAAGGGGATCCCTCCACAGTGATATTTGTGGCAACTGACAAAAGCACCCTTGCCTTTGGTTTGTACTATTACAGTTCCTCCTGGTAAGTTCACACAAATCAAGCATCTTCCTGACTCAGAGTAAGAGAAGTGGTATGAGGCAATGCAGGCTGAAATGGACAGTCTAAAGAAACTTACGGTGTTTACACCTGCAAAACCTCCAGCAAACAAAAAGGTCACTGGCACTCGATGGGTCTACAGAATCAAAAAGAAGTCAAATGGTGAGTCATTGTACAAGGCCAGACCTGTAGCTCAGGATTTCGCTCAACGTTATCCTGAGGACTACACAAACACCTACTCATTGACAGTCCAGACTGAAAGTGTAAAAATTGCTTTAGCTACTGCAACTATCCTTGGTTTAGAAGCTTTCCAGTTCGATGTTGACACGGTTTATCTACATGCTGACCTAGATGAGGAGATCTACGTAAAAGGTCCTCCAGGGTTCTGACAGCAAGAAGGGGATACCTGGTTTCTACACAAAAGACTTTATAGTCTGAAACAATCTGTTTAATGTGGTACTTATGTCTTACTGACAAACTAAATTCAATGGGCTTTATTAAGTCCGAAACTGATGAATGTGTGTTTACAAAAAGATCTGATAATATGTATGAGATAGTTCTTGTTTATGTTGATATTGTTTATATTGGTCCAAATAAGCAGATGAGTGAGAATTTTGCTAAAGCTTTGCAGAGATATTTCACATTGAAATCTTTAGGTCACGTTAACACTTATTTCGGTGTTCAGATTGTCAAAACGCAGAAGGGGTTTAGTCTTTCACAAGAGGATAAAATTGAGCAAATTTTACATCATTGCAACATGAAAGATGCTAATACAGGATGCATACCCATGCAAACAGATTTTCACAACTTGGCACATGAATCAAGTCCTGAATTCGAGGACCAAACACTTTATCGTTCAGTTATTGGGTCACTGTTGTATATTAGTAGTTGGACTAGACCCGACATTGCACTTAGTGTTAATCTCTTGTCTCGACACGTAGGCAAGGCAAAACAGTTTCATTGGACATGTGTTAAGAAATTATTGAAATATCTAAAGCACACTAAACATATGAGGTTATTGTTAGAACCGGCACATACTGATCATGCAGAATTATGTTGTTATGCAGATTCTGATTGGGCGAGTGATAAGAAATCATGTAAAAGTACTTCAGGTTATATAATGTTCTTAAATGGATATCCTGTTTACTGGCATGTGCGAAAACATAATTTTGTTTCTTGTTCATCTACTGAGGTTGAATATGCTTGTGTTTCAGATGCATGTAATTCTCTAACGTGGTTTGATGCTTTGGTCACAGATATCTGGATACACCCAATTCAACCGATCACCGTGATGGAAGACAATGAATCTGTGGTTTATATTTCTGATTCACGTTTCACGGGTTCTAGGTCCAGACACATTGACATCCGTTATAAAAATATCAAACATTTAACGAAACAAGGTTTTGTAAAATTGCAGTATGTGCTTATAGTGCTGATATGCTCAACAAACCGCTTCAAGCAACTCAGCACGAGTATCTGCATAAGATCTGCCTTATTTGATGGCAGTACCTCATGTCTGCTCAACTGACAAAGAAGGGGTTGTCACTGCGTTATTTGTATTTGCCAGCTGAGCTTCCATTCTGAACATTACAGTAGCTTGCCAGAGAACTTTATCAACAGAGATAAGACTGTTTTGTGATTTCTGAGCTACTGCGTATGTCCACATTCTTTCTTTTCTAACTTCCAGATTTTATACTTCCTTTGTCCATCTCTGAGATAGCTGCCGGTAAAGATGTAGTCAGCTAGGTTTTTTTTACTTTTATAATAAAATGTTTCTTAGAATATATACTTTGGATTTTCTTTCTTTGAGAGTATACACCATGGAAAACAAGATCCATTCACCTCTAATTAATTACAGTTTCCCGGGGGGGGGAGGGAGACGAGGCTGATTCATGCTCCAACAAGCTAAAACTATTTGCTTTTCCCAGAAGTTTCTTATGCAACTAGTTTTTAAAATTTTTTTACTCTTTTTTCTTCTTTTTCCCACTTATAGCATATCTACTCAAGTGTAAGCCATTTTATCAGCTGCTAGGAACCACTCTTGAGTCCATTAATGGAAATTATACAACAGACTGTCATGTTCTGGCATTATGCTGAGCTATAATGTACTGCGGTTGTCCAATTTTATCATGTTTTGTAATTTCAGACATTGAAATCTTCAAGCCATAATTTATGATTTCATGCATTCTGTGTGTCAAGTCAATTGTAGCTTATCTACCAATCTTTGAGCAAACACTTGGCTAAGCAAAAAACTCAAGAAAGGTGATAGCTTGTCTTCAGCCTTTGCCTGCCTCCATTTTGGAAAGGAAATTTTGCAAAGAGAGCTTTTGTTAGAGTTTGACTCTATCAATGATTTAACAACAATGATAAGTCATGAGCTTTCTAAAGCAATCAAGTATCATTTGCTGCAAAGTCTTGTGGCTTCAAAGATTATCCCAATTGCCTCCAAAATAGGGCTGGCAGGAAGGAAGGGAAAGTGGGAGATGAAGAGCTCCATGGAGGGAACAGTTAGTCTTCTGATATATGGCAGGGTACCTGTAGCTTGACAGCAAACGTCTATCAAAAAACAACTAAATCTCTATTACTCTCAACAAAACTCTACAGTAGCTTAAAACAAAGTAAATAGTCTGGAGGAGTCAAGCTTTGACAGGCCTCTTACCTTATTTTCAGTAACTTCTGCAATCCAGTGTTTAACCAAGTTATTTAGTTTGTCAAGAACAGCTAACCTGCAGCCAGGAATATAAATAAAACATTTAAAAAGTGATGCTAAAAATTGGTGCCAAGGGGTTTATCCTGTTGTACTTTCACCAAGAGAAACTTCACTATTATGACTTTGGTAATTAGAAAATGTTCATTTAAGATCAGCAGTACTATATGTACTCCCTTTTACCTGCAATCCAGCTCTTCTTCCTCTTCAAATACACCAAAAGGCTTCAGGGCTTCAATAAGTTTCTGTGAATAGATATAATCTATTTCCCTTGGTGGTGCCAAACTAATGGGAGAAGTAATTCCGTAGTTCCTTTCCAGCTGGTTCTCCAAATAAGTTCTGCACAGAAAATTTACATAAATCAAGACTAAGGAGTTTATTTTTCTCCACCACAACCAACTCCTTTCTTCATATCCCCATTGCATAGTAAGTAATTTACCTGATTTAAAGTCCAGAATTTGCAGAAAAAGAAACTATTATAGGAAATAACCTCATATCTGAAGAGAAATTCTACAGTTCAAGCAAAGGCACGTTTCCTTAATATTAAAAACTAAGGTTTCTACTAATATCAATTCAGTTTTCAAGATAGCTCACATCTTAAGGCAAAAAAGGTTTTTATAGGGAAAGCAGTAGCACTTTGCTGTTAGCTAAAATTTTAGAAATGTATCTCTTTTTAACAGTTTTCCAAGTATTATAGACTTCAGTGCGTGGATACACATTTAAAGATCCAATCAGTATATCTTGGCTTGATTATTTCAGTACATTTGTAAGTTCACTTTTGCATGCCTTTTACAAAAATAAAACGATTTGCAAGGTTTGCATCATCTTCACTAACAAGGATCCCACCCAAGTATTCGTTTTTTCATTGTATGATCAATATAAATTAAACTAATATATTTCAATTAACTTTTAAAATATTTTGATATGTTTGATTCAGAGTCAAATAATTTTATGCAATTATATATAGAAAATACAACATCTAAGGATGACTGAAGTGCTAAGTAGTTAGTTGTTCCATTTGGCACATTACTGTATGAAACGGATCAGTGTAAGTACAGGAATGTCTGAAGCAGACCCTCACTCCCATAACCAACTTCTTTCTATTGCACTGTATAAAGTAAAACATAATTTTCACATATTCATATGTAATTTTCTCCTAATAGTCATGCTTATAGAGGGAACATTAGCATTACTTTCCAGCATCATTATCTACTGATCATCTCCATTTCAAAATTCTAGTTAGTTGCCTTTTATTTAAACACCCTAAACACTCTAAATTGATGTGTGATTAGAACAGGAGTGGGCAACTTTTGAATGTATTGGGATCCATATGGTTCTTCATGAGCCAAGCATCTACACTGAATGGAATTACAATGAAATATGGTAAGCAGAATTTTCTAAGGGTTCTTTGGGGGGGGGTGTTATAATATTTGAGACATTGGCTTTTAAAATTAAACAGCAAAAAAATTAAAATTAAAATTAAGCAGCAGCAATAAGCAGATTTCACACTCACTGAACTTTTTTCTTCCTTACTACAATCCTGCAGTGTATCAACCAATTCATTTTCCAAATCAAGCATTTTCCAGAACAAAACTCAAAATCCCTTCAAACCATCAGGAATTCCTTGTTTTCTTTTTAACTACTTTAATTTCAGCAGCACAATTTCCTTCTTCCAATTGTTCTTTTGTTGTTTCTGTCAAACAGCACTCTGAAATTTTTGTTGCAGAACATACTGATCAACCAATAGCCTACTCCATTCTTTTAACCATTGTTAATCTCAAATAATCAGACAGCAGAAATGCTTCCATATAGGGAAGACAAATTGTTGATCTAACTCAATACTATTGATTGTGGCAATAGGTTTCAGGCACACAAATCTGTCCCATTATCTGATCTCTAATCCCTTTTGACTAATAATAGGGAACAGACCCAGTCTCTTCTAGGTGGAAAGCAAATGCTCTACAACCAAGTAGAGCATTTGCTTTCTTCAGCAGTGGAACTGAACACAACAAAAATTTGGGCAGCAACAAGATATACCAGAAGGCACTTTCAAACGAAGTTCCTTTCCAAAATTGACTAAAAATGGCCTACGACCTATCTGGGTTATTATGAAAGGCGAAGTAATTATTGACTTGGGAACTCACCCCTGCCTGCATATAATTTTGGAAAAGAAGTCTATAATCTCTCTCCCTTCCAGTGTCATGGTCTTTCTTTTGTTTATGAATAATTTCCTAGTTTAGCATTGTGCCTATATTAACCTTCCTGACATTCTCCAGATGATCGATCCCACAGAATTCTCAGCAATGGCCAGAAATTCTATCAGCTGGATTCTATACATCTGGAGGGTGCTCAGATTAAGGACGACTGTCCTACATGTAGACACATTCTCTGATAAGACCATTGAGGCTTGGGTTCCTGAGAGGGGACTTAAATCAGAATGCAACAAAAATGTGAATGACTGGGAGAAATAAGAGGAAAGCAAGATTTTAAGATCTTTCCTCCCTTGATATTGTCCACCTGATCACTATCAAATATCCAATTGTTAAATATATTTTAATCAAAATTAAGGGACACTACATGGGGGTAAAGGTATCTATATTATATGCCAGGAGAGCTTAAAACCAGACCATCTAGGATTAACTCATGAGGAGGCCAACTAGAATGGAAAACTGATTATAAAACCAGAGAGTCAAAAGGGTCTACAGGAGAGATCATAGGTTACAAGGGAATCACAGGACCGAGCAATCTGAACCCAACAGGACTCATTTTCAAGTAAGCATCTGAAATTGCAAAGTAAACAGCAAGGTGGCAAAAGGAGTGGATTATGCCCAACGTAATTCTTGTTTCACCCTTCACCAGAGAGGGTTGTTCCCCTCCCAAATCACATTAAGCACATTGCTTAACTACAAAAGGGTAAAAAAATTAATACATTCACAGACTTTGGCCATGCAGTGGTGTTAGGTCCTCTTACGTCTTATTTTTTAGTTGCTAATTTAGCAGGTACAATACTCATCCAAGAGCGGAACAGGGAGCTATCTCCTCAGCTGTCTTCTTCACCTTCTACTCTTAACACTGTCCTTCAGGAAATCTAAAAATGCTTGACCAGGGTTACCTTGCTACCAGAAAAGCAAGCAAACGGTCTCGGAGGACAGTAATTAATTGAGAATAGGATGGATCACAATGTTCCATAGCAAATAGGGCCATGGTCTCTATCCAGGGTCCTTACTACACATCTCAAATTAAACGTAGAAGGGGGAGAATGCATTCCTCTGCCTTATATTAAGGACCTTTGAAAAAAATGGCCTTTCAAAAATGGCATAACTTAGCAGAAATGATTCCATCTAGCACTTTAGGGCAGGGGTCTCCAGCCGGCTGAGGAACTCTGAGAATTGAAGTCCACAAGTCTTAAAGTTGCCCAGGTTGGAGACCCCTGCTTTAAGGCCTACTACCTCATTCTCTGCAGGTGTAGAATATGCTCATCAACAGCAGGGGCAGGCAGCGATACAAGCTAACTGCAAGGTATTTGGGAGCAGCAGGAAAGGATAGATGTACTCCGAGATTTCCTTGATCCCTTTCTTAAAAAAAAACAAAAAACAAAAAACAGCATCTCAGACAGAACCTGGCCAACCTACTTCTGTCCAGCAAAATAAAAGCCCTAGTTTTCAGTATCACGACATTTTTACTTAATATACTTCACCGGACTTAACGTCTACTGCGTCAGAGACGTAAGACTCAGCTTGAGGAGGTAAAGTGTGGATGCTTGTTTTCATACACAAAGTCCTGGGGAGGAGAGGATAAACCACAGGGATCTCAAAAGAAAACGAAATGCAAGGCACTTTTTCCTTCCCTCTTCTCGGTGCGTTTTTTTTTTTGTTTTTTTTGCACGCGTGTACGAGTCCTAGCCAAATTGATACTGAAGCCACTCAAACTACACCCACCTTCCCACATTTCGACGCGTTTTGGGAATGACGGGGTTGCCGCGCAATACCTTTGGAGCCCACCCTTTGACTTTCTTATCGCCCCCACCCCCCCCGCCCAAGAAACATGGCTCGAGTTTTTACGGCTTGGCTTCTAGCGGTCGCATTTATCCAAAGTGCTCTTAGCGAGCTAGCGGTTTCCATAAAGCCAATGGAAATTCTGAGCTGAGCGTGGGAAGGGGCAGAAAGCGTCAGCAGCAGCGACCGCAGCGGGTCACACGCGTCCACCCCGCTTTCCTCAAGCGAAGAAGAGCCTGGCGCCCCACTCCCAGGCTGCCCTTTCGTGGCGTGACGTGGCAAGCCTCCGCCTCCACCCCCCCCCCTTACCCGCACGTCTCCTTCATGCCCACCGCCAGCATGAGCTCTGCACGCCTTGACCGCCTCCAACGCGCGCACAACACCTGCGTTCAACCACCGCCTCCTCCCTCGGCCTCCTATATAGGGAAGGAGGAGCACTCGCCACAATTACAGTAGCAACAGCGCCCTCTGCCGGAGAGGTCTGGTATAACAGCGGTCCACTTGCGGACTTCCGTTGTCTCTCGGTTCTTCGCCACTTCTTGCGGAGAGGCTGCTGATTCTATGAATCTATGGGGAAGGTTTTGGGAGATAATGCTTCGGAATCGGAATACTAACAACCATCGTCCCTCAACCCGAATTTCGTCGTTTAGACAAACCAGTCTTTTTCTCCGTTCTAGTGCCCTCCAGTGGTCTGGGATTACAACTCCCATGCTGGTGGAGAGTTGGGCCCAAAACAACTTGTAGAAACTAAGAGGAAGAAGACCAAAGTGTAAACTCTGCATGGTATCCATGCTTCCCATCCTGTTCCTGAACTGGAGCATTGAAGTCCTGAATTGATGACTGGAAGTGCTCAGGATCTGGCCCGGATGAAATAAGCTCTGGCTAAGCACTGTGCCAAGGCTGAATATTGGTTGTCCTTGTTCGGATAGCGTTCCTCCCACAAGGTTTTGCTCATGGCTCCTTCTCAATAGATGAGAACTTCCTCTATAAGGAAAGCCGTGGCTTTGGGGAGGAGGCAGTGTTGCTCAGCTTCAGCTGCTGTGCCCGTTGTGATTCTATCTTGACCAGGATGCTCCAGTGATGGCAACTCATACAGTGATCACCACACACTTAGGCTACTCGAATGTGCTCTACATGGGGCAGCCTTTGAGAATGGCTGAGAAGGTACACCCGGTTCAAATGGCAGCAGCAATGCTCCTCACAGGCCAACTCTTGTCAGAGGCCAACTCTTGTCAGAGCCGAATATCATCCATCCCACACTTCCTGTGTGGGCTGCTGGCTGGCTTCTGGACCAATGGTGAAATCCATTTTTTTTTTACTACCGGTTCTGTGGGTGTGGCTTGGTGGACATGGCTTGGTGGGCATGGCAGAGGAGGGATACTGCAAAATTTCCATTCCCACCCCACTCCAAGGGAAGGATACTGCAAAATCCCCATTCCCTCTCCACTCCTGGGGGAAGGATATTGCAAAATCTCCATTCCCACCCCACTCTGGGGCCAACCAGAGGTGGTATTTGCTGGTTCTCCGAACTACTCAAAATTTCTGCTACCGGTTCTCCAGAACCTGTCAGAACCTGCTGGATTTCACCCCTGTTCTGGACCCAATTCAAAATATGAGCTATCATCTTAAAGTGGCTTCATCCAGTTATTATGTCAGGCAATTTTCTATCAAGATAGAATCTGTCTGGCCAGTATGATCCCCACAGTCTGCCAGGCTTATGGGGTGGGTGGGCTTCTTCGGTTGGCCTCTATTCCTTGGAACCGCCGTAATGAGGATGTCTCCTTGTACTAAAGCAAGTTCAAAGTGCTTAATTTAAAACCAGCTAGCATTTGACCTCTTCCCTATTTCACTGTCAGTTGTTTAAACCTTATATTATGGTTTTCATTGCGTATATCAATTGTGTTGTTTGCCTCCCAGGATCCTAATCAACTGGAACAGCTTATCAATATGGCAAATAAATACATTTATTGGAGGTTTTTTACCAATTCCAAACTGGCCATTTTGGTATTGAGGCATATTTTGGGATGGTGACTTGTGGCAGACTGCCAGAGATATGTCCCTCTCTGGTCACCTGTGGTTTGTGGGGGCTCATAAGAAGATCCTACATAAACCATGTGGTGGTGAATAATGGGTGGCAAGCAGATGGTGTGGAGGAGCCAGATGTGTTCACCTGAGACACCTGCCAACAGCTTGCCCAGTGTGTATTTGAGAATAAAATTACTTCTAGCAAACTCAGTGCTGTGAAGTCATATTTACTGTCCCTGCCCAGAGTTCGTATGAAGAATGCCCACAACCATATTGGAAACTTGGGAGGGTGGTTGATAGGAGTGAAATTCAGCAGGTTCTGACAGGTTCTGGAGAACCGGTAGTGGACATTTTGAGTAGTTCAGAGAACCGGCAAATGCCACCTCTGGCTGGCTCCAGTGTGTGTGTGTGTGGGGGGGGAATGGGGATTTTGCAGTATCCTGCCATGCCCACCAAGCCATGCAGACAAAACCGGTAGTAAAAAAAATTGAATTCAACCACTGGTGGTTGGGACAGCACTGGCTGCTGCAGGAGCTTTCCCAATTCATCGTGGTTGTTTAGCAGGTTGTGTTTGCAGCAAGGGAAACTGCTGCAAGGAGGAGGAAGTGGAGCTAGTGGAGCCAACCACTGCTGTGGAAACAGCTAACCTGCACTCCGGTCAGCTGAGAATGTTATGATAAAACACTCAGGCACCAGTGCATTTTTGCCTTGGAGGTGGGAAATGCAAATGGCAGAATGGCTGGAGTTCCTATCAAGCAGGAGACCCTTTATCCACCCGGAGGAATGAGCAAAAGTAGAGCCAGTCAATTTGCAAAGTTGTCAGCTTGATTTTCCAAAATAACCTGGAGCACTGGAACATCATGGGGACACACAAGAGAGGGGTGAGGTGCCAATGTCAGATTAGCGGTTTGTTGGCATTTGAAAGGGTCTTACCAAGAGTATCTCAGAGTGATAAAAGAAGTCAATATTGCAGATGCAAATGTTTAAGTGACCCAGTTGGAGCTTTGATTGAACTATAGTGGCTTCCATCTTGATCATATCTTACACACACACCCTGATCCTTTCTATGTGGATGCAATGTCTGCTATTACAGGATCTGATCTGTTGCATGGATTCCTCAACAACATTCTCCAATCCTGGGATCTGCATTCAGCATATAAATCCTTTATTTAAGATATTTTTCTATGTCTATCCTGTGACCTTTCGATATAATCCATAACTGCTCTGTTGTATATTGCAAAAGTTATCTTTTGTTTTACTTTCTTTTTATTTGTCTCAGGTATATTTTTGCTATATCACTTCATGCCAACAGACTGAAAAAGGTGGCAGGAGTTTAATTGATCCTTTCAGTGTAAACAAATAGATTATCATCCAAGGAATGCTCTGTTCTAAATGCTGTATTTTGACTTTTGTATCTCAGGCAAAATCAGTTTGAGGGAGCCTTCATCTTTTATTTTTTCAAATAAAAGATGAAATTTCAAATTTTTCAAATCCTCACTGAGGATTTGGGATGGGAAGTCTTCTACATCCCATCCCAGACATATGTGAAGAAGTATTTTGAGGGCATGGATCCATATATTTAGTGTGTTCTTTGTAGGAAATGCTGGTACTCACAGGTAAAGGATGGGGATGTATGTATGTATGATGTATGTAATGTAAATAATGATATGTGGGAATAACCTTGGGAGACAGGTGGAAGAGTTAGATGATGGTCAGGGAAGTGGCAGCTGAGTCCGGCAGAATAGGTGCATGGCAAATGTCTGAGAGAGACTCCCTCTAGTTTCTTTGACTCTTAAGGTGAGGGAGACGTGTTTTCAAACTTGAAAGTTTCTGTTACGGTACTGTAATTCACTATAAAGGTAGTGTTTATACTGCTATGTGTGTTTCTTGTCTGGATTGCCTCTCAAGGCTAACAAAATAGCAGTCATGATGATAAGGTCAAAGCCCCACACTACCTTGAAATGGGTTCTCTCCTTTAAACCCCCCCCCCTCCCCTGGTGCATTACAAATGTTCAACACACATAAAATAGGAGCAGGGCTTTGATTGTGCAGGTATGGCTGCCATCTTGACTTTCTTGACTCGGCTTGATAGGAAGTATAGTTATAATTAAGTGATTTGTGGTGATCACATACAACCTAGAGCTGTCTTCGGTTGTTACAACAGCATATGCCAGTTCCTTATTCCAAATGCTAGTATTGGGGCATGAATGAAGTCCTGATACCAAAATATCTGTAGTTGTTATGGTCCCCAACTCCTCAAATCCTCAGCTCTTAGGTCAGGGAAGCTGATCCAAAATGTACAGCTATTCATTTTTTTTTGTATCTGCATATGCCTAGAATGTAAAGGGAAGGCATATCTTTCTGCAATAACATCCACTGTCTGCCCCCCTCCATTATTACAACTCCAGGGTGCCCACCAATTACACTGTGGCTTTGATTGCTTGCATTAAATCTCCAGAGTGAAATACTGTCATTAAACTGGACAGGCCATTGCGCCGTTTCCCTCCAAATTGAAGCCCAGATTAATTGTGGTGCTGGCAAGCTCTCAAAACAGTTTAGGAAGAAGAAGCTAACCATTAACACAGTGGAGCCACGCTTATTGCACCAGCCTTGATGCGGCCTCTTTCTTTGATCAGCTCACTCTCTCTCAGCAGGCCCCAAAATAGCCCCAGGGTACAAGAGTGCTTCCATTGCAATCATGTTAATTTTGCTTTTAGTTTGTCTTTAGCGGTTGGAGATTAATGAATAAAAGTGGTGTTTAAATTTACAACCAGGCCTGTTCTGATGGCTCAGTGGTATCATCGCCCCTGGTTTTTTTGACTTTGATTATCTGAGCCAGTCATCTACAAAAAGGAAAAAATAAAGAAATCTATCTTGTGTCTAGAGCAAGGAAATAAGAAATCTAATGGGGAGCAGGAAAAAAAACAGGTGGCGTAAAGACGATCCCTTGAGATGGCTTGGTTCTCTACATTTTGCTAAGTGTACAAAGAACAAATGATTTACCATAGTTCGTCTTCTGAACTGAAATACTGCATGAACTGGTTGATTGTATACATGGAAAAATAGGTTACAGATAGTGAATGTCATTAGAGGTCCCATTTGCCTCTCATAACATTCTGATTTAGTGCATGATTTTTTTTTTAAAAAAACGACCATATTAGTTGTATTTTAGTAACACTCGTCGTCTAAGGCTGGCAGACAACTTCTAACTTTTTGTTATAGTTATTATAATTATGGATATTCTCTATAATTGTAGATATTCTTTCTGGTTTTCAAAAGCCTTTTCCATTTTTCAAATGCATGTTTTTGAAATTGACTAATTTCAAAAACAGTCCTCATGAAAAATGGATGAACTCTATTTTTAATCAGTTTTGAATTGTCAAGAACAGGGTTCTTAATAAATGAACAGATCACTAAAGATATATAAACATGTGCCATTGGTACAGAAATCTAGTTCATGAGCCACAAACACATGGCAAGGCACACAAAATTGCTTGTATTGTGAGCATATCCCATGCACAAAATGACAGCTGTAGTCACAGAAATAACCACAGTACCCTGTAAAAGCACTGTGAAGCGGTATATAAGTCTAAGTGCTATTGCTAAGTGCTGTTTTTAGCAATAAAGATCATTTTTGAAAAAAATAACTGCTGTCGTTTAACAAGGAGGCAGTTGACTGACCCAATAACTTGCAGTGCTGTCCTAGATTGTTGTTTCCATTATAGTCCAGGCATGGCTATGAGTCAGGGGTAGGTTCTACTTACCTTTACTACCAGTTCGAACGGGATCGCATGCGGGCGCTTGCTTCGCTCGTGCGGGCGCCTTGCTTCTGCTCATGCGCAGATTGCCAATGACGACATCCGGGGTGGTGGGTGGGGCCTCCCACAGGTTTTACTACCGATTCTTGTGAACCAGTCCAAACCAGGGGCAACCCACCACTGCTATGAGTCTGGTGTTTAGCATTAAAGTTGGACAGTAATACAGGTATTCTGATAAAAGATCTTGTTAACATGTATAGAAATAGCCTTGGTCATGAATTCATTTTCATGATATCTCTTTTGTCTCTTTTGGGGGGTGGGCAGTGGGCACACATATAAAAAACACACTGGGCATTTCGTGCATACATATCAGTTTATGCACAAATACTACGTATACCCATGATGATCAATAATCATAAAATAAGCCACAGTGGCTAATTTAACTGACAAAATAATATACAACTGTGATTCCAATTCTGCAGCCAATTTTGCCCAGTTGCTGAAATGAAGCACTATAATTTGCTTGTTTGCTTCTAAACGACAGGCAAAAAGATAAAAATCACTTGTTTTTTGTTTTTAGCAATAAGTATCATTTTTGGAAAAAATACAATAATTGCCTTTGTTTAACAAGGAGTAAGTTGACTGACACCATTACTTGCAATGCTGTCCTAGATTGTTGGTTCCATTATAGCCCAGGCATGGCCATGGGCCTCGTGTTCAGCATTAAAGTTGGACAGTAATATCCTGACAAAGGATCTTGTTAACATGCCTAGGAATAGCCTTGGTCATGAATTCATTAGTTCCATGCAGAGATTGCATATAATTCTGATTGCTGCTTGTAGAGAAACTTTAAAGGTAGAAGTGGCTGGTAATTATTGGAGCACCCTGAACTGCGTGTGCCACATGAACTAGGACACTCGTTTACCAGGATGACCAACTTGTTTTGTGCTACCAGAGGGTGGGAGGGAAACTATTTGTTGCATGGAAAAGGGAATTCTATCAGGGGCAGCTTCTTCCCTTTCTGCCTGGCAGAGTGAACCTAATGAAACACCTTCTTTTTGCCATAAAAAAACCTTGCCCTCTTTTGCACTTAACAAATTGAAGCAGTTTGCGGTTTTCAGTACACAAAACTTCTGTCGTAATCAGAATTTTGTATTCAAAAGAATGTTTTCCTAAAGAACTAAAAGGGAAAGACAAATGCAACAAGCAAGAAGTCCAAATCTACACATCCCCTTCAAGCAGTTTTATCATGTTAGTATAGAAAAGAAAAAGTACAATTCAAAGTGTGTATATATCAGATTGGTGTAGTTTTGTGTTCAGTTAGTTATCACATTTACCCGTATATACTACCATAATCCCATAATCCTTCTTTGTAGAAAAGTGGACATAAAATCACATTTCAAAATTTGTGTAGCATTTACTTTGTAAGCAAGCGCTTGGAACTTGGTTCCCAAAGGAATAATTTAAAAAAAAGTCAAGATGGTATCCAGGATTAGGTACTTGAAATACTGTTCTTTTTGAAAGCTTTCTTGGAAATGTCCATTGTGTTCTAGGTATTTGGCATCGGAAGATGTACTTTCAAACATGCAGTTTTCTCAATTCCTTCCTAATAGCAAAATACCAATTTGCTGGTATTCAGACACAGGAAACAAACTTAGAGGCAAACTCAGGGAACTCTTTCACTTAATCACTGTCATCCAAAACATTAAGGTTTTATTCATCTAATGGTTTCTCTTTTTTCTTTCTTTCGCTCTCTCTTTCTCTCTCTCTAATATATCATCTGCCAGCAATTATTTTCTGCATAGTATCTAGGACAAATTTGTCAATCTCTGTACAAAAGAATAAAAAAACATCAAATTTTGCATCGGAATAATAAACAATTTTTTTAAAAAATTCTCAAACAACCATTAAACTCACATTATCATGTAAGCTTTGCAAATAAAAGTAAGCAAAGACATCTGTTGATTATTTGCTGTCATGAAAAACAATTTGGGGATATTTTGTTTAATCCAGCCAATTCATGATTATCCTTCTTTTGCTTCCTCTCAACGAACCAATTAACGACCTACTCAACAATCTTCCCTAAATATGGAACGTTGGAAATTTGCAGATAGTGCTAGGTCTAGGGAAGGTCTCTTTAGAAGAGGGTACTCCACTGACCTGTTCAAGGCAACTAGTACCATTCCCTTCCTGAAAGGGCTATTGGCTGCTTTCCATTCACATGCCCACTGGCTACCTAAAGAGCCAGTGGAAGGTGGATTTAGCCCACAAATGGTGGAGTTTTTGAGGTACAGCCCCCTGTTCATTAAAATAAACATACTCAGTTGTTTCATGCATTTGATTAAGCTTGTTGTACTCCACAAGAGTTATGTCATGTATTATTCTTTCAAAGGCCACAAAACACTTCATTCTTTTTTTTTAAATAAAAAAGTACCCTTAAAGAATTGTTCTCAGCAGAATTGCTGCCCATGGGAACTCGATCACTGGAGCAAGTACTTGTTTTTTGAAAAATTTTTTGGATAATATACCTTGTTCTGAAGTAGTTTAACTGCTCCCCCCCCCCCCCCGATAAACTACAAAAATAATTGGTTGGAATGTGTTACAGATAGGATTTTTTCACTTTTGAAGCATTCCATTTTCCTGAACGATGTCTTATTTAATCGATGAGAATTAGATAGGCTAAACTCTCTTGGGAGAGCTCCACTCACTCTTCAAAGGCAAGTTGCTAACAACTCAGCACTGAATTATGTTATGAAGCTATATTTCATTCTTTATCATTTATTCGGAGAGCAGCACTAATTAATTGATGCCAGGTTGCTTTTAATTATGTCCCGCTCTGAGTAAGCTTTGGGGATCTGTTTATTGTTGGTTACAAGGTTTAGAATAGGGAGCAGTTCAAAAAGTCTGTGTTTAGCATTTTCCATTCTTCTACTTTCATCAAATGCCCTGAGACAATTACTAAGCTTTATTTTTCAATGCAGTTTTGTTTTTTAAAGTTGCCAAAATGAATGCATGCATTATTTAGCAAAGAACAGATTTTGATGAGATAGCATGACAGTCAAGAACATGATCATAGAGGAACAGCAATTGGATTATTTTCGGATATTAAATATCTAAACAATCTCAGTAACATCAACACAAGACTGGATGGAGATGAATGGGTTAAGAGTGGAAAATCTAAATTTCATTAAGAAAGAAATCACACTGAACTATACCTGCCAGTATCACTCATCACTAGCCGTTCTATCTGGGTTCGATAGGAGATATAGCTCAACAATATCTAGTGGACCTTAAGTTTCTATCTGTAACTTAGAAGTAAGCTTACATGAAAACTACCCAGATATTTTTAACCTGTAGAAAAAGTTGATTCTTCAAAGTTTGTTGAGGCAAAAGAGTGCAACAGAGAGGTCTGAATTAACACTGCAAGAAAGCAGATAGGTTTAAAAGCTGGCAGGTTGGACAAAATGATCTGAATCTAAGGTAAGGTTGAACCAAAATGTCCTATTTGTTCCATTCCAAGTCAAAAAGCTCGGACAAAGATAACATTTTCATGTGAGCCTTCTAATTTGACTTGAGGGTTCTTTATGAATCTTTATGGTTTGGTGAGGAAAAGAACTCTAGGCTATTCCCGACAGGATATATAATGGTACTTTATGAATGACCAGAAGTATCAACTTCCATAAGCTTTTTCCATGTGCCCTGTTGTTATGCTTCCTCTAATTTGCCATTGGTGTAACCAGCTGCCATACTGAATGAAGTATATGGAAGCAATGGTCCAACATATCTAGTGGGCCTCAAGAGTGCAAAAGGCTGCCTAAGGATAGGAAGGCAGAACTATTCCAGGGCCAAGGGCCACTTGTGGATTTTGTGGACTGTAGAAGAGGTGCATGTGAACAGGGGAAAGTGACCCTACCTATAATAAAATTGCTCAGATTTTTCTTAAACCACATCATGTCAATACCTGTTTGTGACCTGCAGACATTGGAGCACTCCCAGCGTGAGTACTATTCAACTCGTCTTCTGTTTGGAGGGGGAATTGAGGGTTAAGGATCAAAGTGGCTTCCTTAAACCTTGCAGAAATGATAGGCATCCATTTTGCTGTTTTTCTCTCCCCCCCCCCTTTCTGGTTGGTAAAAAGCAAATGGGTGCTTTAAGCTTCTGTAGGTCTCTGAGGCACCCATTTTGCTCATTAATCACCCCTTCCCAAAGCCTTTCCCCAAATTTGAAAAACATGAGAAACCACCAGTCTAGTGAGGTTGCTGGTCAAACTCTGCCCCCTCCCAAAGCTTGGAGGCAAGAATATCCAAAATCCAGTTCTCTGCTTCAAGAAAGCCACTCATCCTGAGGATAGACTAGAGCAATGTTTCTCAATTCTGGCAATTTTAAAATGTGTGGAGTGGACCTCAATTCCCAGGCTGTCTGAATTCTGGGAGTTGGTCCATGCATCTTAAAGTTGCCAAGGTTGAGAAACACTGGGATAGACATTGCGTCCCTGTATCCCATCCCACTATGTGATGCTACTGGTATTTGGATCATCCTATTCAATTGAAAGACACCATCAACATGCCAGAAAAATTGAGGAATTAGGTCTCCCAGTTCACCAACATAGAAGCCAAATTCTAATGCCCTCAGCCAGCATACCTTATACAAGATTTCCCTGTAGGTTAGCTTGCATCAAATGTGAAAAAAGAATGTTATTGGAATTCAGCATCAGTAATTAACTGTCTGTTCCATACATCACTAGTTTTGAGCTTATTTCGTAGGCATGCCTGCAGATAAGGCTTGAATTTCAGTGTAGGAGAAAGAAGTTAGCACTCATTGATGAAGGAATCTTTCTGATAGTGGTTGGAGGAGACTGGGAAAAAAATTCTTCAATAACGATAAGCTAAGTTTAATTTCAGCTAAGCAGAGTTTTGTTCATGATAAAAGGTTTTTAGAAACCAATTCTTCGTGCCTGTAGGGAAACCAACCCCTAAAATGTCTAATCTTTGACAAAGAATGAGAACAGACTTTTCTGCATCCTCTGTAAATCCCAGAGCTGATAGCTAGTCAATGTGGAACACACTGAATATAACAAGAAAAAGACCCACTTCAGAACTTGCTGCCAATATAATATTCTTGGAGTCAAAGAGTAATCTTTCCCTAAGCGTCTTAATAATGAAAATAGTGGTCAGATAAGCATAGCTCTGGATGCTCTGCGGTAAACCAAGGAATACACTGAAAGGATTTAAATTAATTTTTCTTTTAAGAAACTTAATCTTGATTACCATTGCTGAATGCAGGCCTATTTTATGATATAAAAGTTAATGTTGCCTATATTCCTGAAAAGAAAGGCCAAGACCTCTTTAAGCAAGATTAGAAGAAAGAATAGAATCCCAAGGCAAGCGCTATAAATCCCTGCATGTGCCCAGATACAAACAATACACATGGAAATGCAAATACCACATAACACATGTAGAAAGATATGTGGACCCCACTGATAGAATGACTCAGATAGCACAACTATGAGAAAGCTAGTCAGGTATTCAAAAGAGAAAAAAATGAATGCGTGTCGGAGATGCATAAATGCCACTGGATTTATTACCCCCATTCATCATGCCTGAAGGCAGCTACAATTAATTCACTACACAGATAGAAAGCTGAGATTTGGTGACCGTTTAGAACATGGTGGGTAATTCATGATCCGTCCACAGGCAACAAGAAGTTCCTGAGCCTGCCTTTTGCAGCTTTGGGGACATTCTCTGACTAACATTTCTAAAAAGTAATGCAAATGGGAATTAAAAACAGATTCAGGTGGGAACCACATAAAAATTGGTATAGTAAATCCTAAAGTAGCACATCCATATGAAAAAGGCAATTTCTAAAACTTATGAAAACTGGTCTTTCCCACCTATGTGATGTGGTGCCCACATTTTTCAGTTCTCTCTCTCTCTCTCTCTCTCTCTCTCTCTCTCTCTCTCACACACACACACACACACACACACACACACACACACACTCACACACACACACACACACACACACACACACACACACAGTTAACTACAGCCATTGGCTACAAAAAAAAAAGTTTCCCACCTTTGAGTTAAACATAATCATAACAGCACGACAGTAGGTTATGAATGTAAGACTAATGACCAAACTATGCATTACGAAGTCATCGGTGCCTCAGAAACCTATGCTGAGAGCTGAGAGTATGTTATAGCAGCTGGAATAAAGGAATCTGGGATGTCCATATTTCCATCCTTGAAAAGACTGGATAGTATGGGAAACAGAGCCTATTGTTTTTACAGAATTGTAAGAAGACATGCTAGCCTGTGAAGAAAATACATTGTATATGTTTCTAATCTCATGAGCTAGGCTAGGGGTTTCAAACTCGTGGCCTGCAGGCCGGATGCATTATGCGCTGGCCATGCCCATGCCCAGTTTAGCGAGGAGGAAAAAAGTCATGATACGTCATGTGACAATGCTGTGATGCCATGAACTAGGCTGAAGCTTGAGAATTGTATGTAGGAAGGTCTCTGTTATGCTAGAAACTGGTCTTAACCAGAATTTACTGATATGATAGTTACTCTAGAGCATTGATGGCTAATCTTTTTTTTCTTGAGTGCCGAAAGCGCATACGTGTGTGCGACAGTGCACGCACGCGTGCCATACTCATAATGCCTAATTTGCACATGCCCAAGATGGCGGCCGCATCTAGGGCTCCCTGAGAAGATGGGCTTTTGGCTGGCTTTTTAGAGGGTCCGTGGGGGTTGCAGACCATCGGCAACCCCCCGGCCAGCCAGCGGAACACATGGCCATCACGCTGGTGGGCTTGTAGCCCACCAGCGTGTCTCCGGAGGCCCCCGCCGCTCCTGCCGTCCCAAAACAGCTGAGAGGCGCTGCGAGAGATGGCGGCTCGGCGGTGAGCGGCGAGGAGCGAGAGGCGAGTGGCGAGCGGCGGCGGCGGCGAGAGGGCGTTTGGCGGCCGTTGCGAAGCCCTCAGCGTGTCTCCGGAGGCTCCCGCCGCTCAAAAACAGCTGAGAGGCTCTGCGAGAGATGGCGGGGCGGCGGTGAGCAGCGAGGAGATGGCGGTGAGCGAGTGGCGAGTGGCGAGCGGCGGCGGCGGTGAGAGGGTGTTTGGCGGCCGCTGTGAAGGTGGATGAAGTCTATCTGGCCGGGGAGGCGCCGGGGAGGCGCTGGAGCCATGGGCCACATCTGTCATGGGGGCGGCCTTGCGCCAGTCTGCAGGCGCCCTAGTGGCAGGAGAGTGCCTGGAGGAAGAGAAGAACTCGGCGTGGAGGCGGTCTGGAGGTGGTCTGGGGTTTGACCCTAATGTCTTCAACGGGGTGGAGATGGCGCCGACGGCTCCAGCGACTCCAGCGGGGCCCCAGCTGCCATCGGGCTTATGGACCCATTGGAGGCTGGTGGGGGTTTCCCCCCCATCCCGCTTGTCCTCCACTGGCCCTCGAACTATGTCCACTCCTCCGCTATCTGCCCGTTACTCTCCGGAGCGGTGCTTCAAACTTTGGCTTTACTCCATCATTATTCCATCATTCCGCTGGCTGGCCATACTGGAAGACAGGCCAGCTCACGGGAGGACTTGTGGAGCCGGTTCTTTTGTCACCTACCCTGAGGGGGTGCCACACCTGCAGGATGAATCTGCCGGGCCACGGTGAGAGAGTGGCCTTGGACTTTCTAACGCGCCTGCTTTTATGGTTGGACCACCGTGAGAGGGTGGTCTGGACATCCCCTCAGTTGGACAGAACGCAGAGACTCCTAGCCACTACCGTGAGAGGGTAGTGGCGTTTCTCCTGATTGACCTGGTCCTGCTTCAGGAGATTTTTGAACTATGATTATGGACCTATGCCATGCCCCCATTTTCTTGCCCATATCTGTTCGGATGTTCCCTAGGTCTACACTTCTTGCCCTGCGAGATTCCCCCCTCTCGTGGGTTTGGCCCTCTACGTTATCGAGGGCCTACCTTAATGATGGGTTTTGGGACCCCGAGAGGTGGCATGTCGCAAAACGGGGATTGAGGGGTTTTTAAAGTGCTTTTTTAACGGGTGTTTTAGGGGGTTCTGGGGTGGGGGAGGGTGCGGGTTTGGGGGGAAACCCGGGGGGAAAGGGACAGGCCCGGCAGTCTGTGATGCCATAGGGGGTTTAGTTTCTGGAGGCAAGAGGGCTCCTATTGAGCCCTCTGTTGAGGGTTGTGTGATAAATACGCTATGTGGGAGGGGCAGATATGGCGAGAGCAGGGGAGCAGCACGCACTCGCTGCCTTCGAGCGATTGCTTGCCCCGGTCCCTGGAGCTACTCCCATTCCCCGGGTTGTTTAGAGTCTCAGGACCCGAGGCTCCAGCTGTTGTTATGCAATGCGAGGTCCATTGTAAATAAGGTCCCCCTCATATGTGACCTTCTTCAAGAGGGGGGTGCGGACCTGGCTGGTATCACCGAGACCTGGTTGGGCCACGAGGGGGGGGGTTCCCCTCGTGGAGATGTGCCCATCAGGTTTCCTTGCATTCCACTAGCTGAGAGCTCAGGGCAGGGGTGGGGGAGTAGCGGTCATTATTAAGGAAGGTCTGGGTCCGAGGGAGGCCACTGTACCTCAGATAGCCGGGTGTGAGTCCATCTTTGTGAGGTGGGGTCCTGGTGGGCAGATGGGTCTGTTAGTCACGTACCTGGCTCCCTGCCACGTGGCAACGACCCTGCCCGAGCTTCTCAATGTTATAGCCAAGGTGGTGGTTGATACCCCCAGGCTTATAGTCATGGGGGATTTCAATCTGCCATCTATCGGTGAAACATCTGAGATGGCTCGGGAGTTCATGGCTTCCATGACGGCCATGGACCTGACCCAGGGCCCGACTCATATTGGTGGACACACCCTGGATCTAGTTTTCGTCTCTGGTCAGTGGTTGAGTGGTCTTGATATTGGGGATATAGGTGTGGAACCCTTGTCATGGACTGACCACTCGCTCCTTCGACTCGACTTTCTGACCGCTGCACCTCACCGCAGGGAGGCGGAACCGACCAGGTGGTTCCGCCCCAGGCGCCTGATGGATCCTGATAGGTTCCAGATGGAGCTTGGGCCATTTCCTGAGACACTGACACGCGACTCGGCTGAGGACCTGGTGGCTGCCTGGGACAGGGCAGCCGGTGGGGCCTTGGACCGCGTCGTGCCTTTGCGGCCTCTGACCCGGCGCCGAACTCACTTATCTCCTTGGTTTACCGAGGAGCTGAGGGAGATGAAGCACCGGAAAAGACGCCTAGAGAGCGGTTGGAGGGCCAGTCGCTCTGAATCTGACTTGACACTAGAAAGAGCTCATATTAAGACTTACTTAGTGGCGATAAAAGCGGCGAAATCTAATTATTTCGCCGCTCTTATCGCGTCATCAGATAATCACCCAGCCACCCTGTTTAGGGTGACCCGCTCCCTCCTCCATCTGGGAGCACGGGAGGATCCCTTGCAGGGACGTACTGAGGACTTTGTTCAATATCTGGATGATAAAATAACTCAGATTCGGGATGATTTGGCCGCTGACTGGGTTAGTTCAGGCGAGGTGACTGAGCCCGGTCTTGAGAGTGTTATCTGGGCTGAGTTCGATCCTGTGGCTCCCGAGGACGTGGACAGGATTCTGGGAAGACTGAACGCTACCACATGTTTATTGGACCTGTGTCCCTCCTGGTTGGTGCTGGCTTCCCGGGAGATTACACGAGGCTGGCTCCAGGAGATTATAAACGCTTCTTTGAGTGAGGGTGCCCTACCGACCGCTTTGAAGGAGGCAGTGGTGAGGCCCCTCCTCAAGAAGCCCTCCCTGGACCCAGCTGTTTTGGCAAATTATCGTCCAGTCTCCAACCTTCCTTTTCTAGCGAAGGTTGTTGAGAGTGTGGTGGCGTGGCAGCTCCCCCGGTACCTGGATGAAGCTGTCTATTTAGACCCGCTCCAGTCCGGCTTCAGGTCTGGTTACAGCACTGAAACGGCATTGGTCGCGTTGGTGGATGATCTCTGGAGGGCCCGGGGTAGGGGGTACTCCTCTATCCTGGTGTTGTTAGACCTCTCAGCAGCTTTTGATACCATTGACCATGGTATCATGTTGCGCCGGTTGGAGGGATTGGGGGTGGGGGGCACCATTTTACGGTGGTTCTCCTCCTACCTCTCCGACCGGTCGCAATCTGTGTTGACAGGGGGGCAGCGGTCGACCCCAAGGCGCCTAGTATGTGGGGTGCCACAAGGGTCGGTCCTCTCGCCCCTTCTGTTCAACATTTATGTAAAGCCGCTGGGCGAGATCATCCGTGGTTTTGGGGTGGAATTCCATCAGTACGCTGATGATACTCAGCTGTACATCTCCACCCCAGAGCACCCCAATGATGCCGTGGAAGTGATGTCCCAGTGCCTTGAAGCTGTGCGGGTCTGGATGGGGAGAAACAGGCTTCGACTCAACCCCTCCAAGACCGAGTGGCTGTGGCTGCCGGCGTCCTGATATAGCCAACTGACTCCATCGTTGGTTATTGGGGGCGAATCATTGGCCCCCACGGAAAGGGTGCGCAACTTGGGCGTCCTCCTGGACCCACGGCTGTCTTTAGAGGATCATACAACAGCTGTGGCCAGGGGGGCTTTCTATCAGGTTCGCCTGATACGCCAGTTGCGACCCTTTCTAGATCAGGACTCCCTACGCACAGTCACTCAGGTGCTCGTCACGTCTCGCTTGGACTACTGCAATGCTCTCTACATGGGGCTCCCCTTGGGATGCACCCGGAGGCTCCAGCTGGTACAGAATGCGGCCGCGCGGGGGATTATGGGAGTGATGGGGCGCTCCCACGTGACACCTCTCCTGCGTGAGCTGCATTGGTTGCCGGTTGACTTCCGGGTGCGTTTCAAGTGTTGGTAATCACCTTTAAAGCGCTCCATGGCTTAGGACCAGGGTACTTATGGGACCGCCTTCTGCCACCAATTGCTTCCCACCGGCCGGTTCGCTCCCACAGAGAGGGCCTCCTCAGGGTGCCGTCAGCCAGACAATGCCGGCTGGCAACCCCCAGGGGGAGAGTGTTCTCTGTGGTAGCCCCCACCCTCTGGAACGATCTTCCTCCAGAACTGAGAACAATTGCCGACCTCCGGACTTTTCGTCGGGCTTTGAAGACTTATCTCTTCCAAATTGCCGGACTTGCCTGATCCCTTCTACTTTTTAAAATTTTTAGAGTTTTATTCTGTTTTAAATTCTCAGCCTAATTTATATTTGTTTTTAGTATGATTTTAACTTTTTTGTATTGGTTTTTTAGTCGGCTGTTCACCGCCCTGAGTCCGTCAGGAGAAGGGCGGTATATAAATCTAATTAATAAATAATAAATAAATAAATAAATAAATAATGCAGTGCCTCCCGCGTGCCCTGCCTCCCTGCACATGCACGCACGTGTCCCGTGTTTCCCCATCCCTTGGGCATGCACGCGTGACTCTCCCACCCCTCGCGGTCCCCCCTCCACACATGTGTGTGTGTCCCCGTCCTGTTTTTGGTCTCAGGAGGCTTCATGGAGTCCTGGTAGGTCCAAAATGTGGCTGGGGGGATACCGCATCCCCCCAGCCCTCACATGCATGCGTTCATGGCCCCCCAGCTCCCTGAATATGTGTGCATGATCCCCCCACCCAGTCCCCCCCGCACATGCGCACATATCTCTGTAGACCAATTGGTTGGCGGGAGGCATGCATGCATATTCAATGGAGCTGACCTAGGCTCCCGTGCCCGCACAGATGGCTCCGCACAGATGTTATCAGGGGTGGAGATAATGTATTCACTTTAGATGCTTGGGATAGGTTGTGACGGCACGAATAATAAGCTAATGAGGAAAATGTGGAAGGTAAATTTGTAACAGCGATAGGGAATATAAGGAAAACATATTGATGATTTAGGGCAGAAGTCTTCAGATTTGGCAGCTTTAAGACTTGTGGACTTCAACTCCCAGAATTCTCCAGCCAGCTATGCTGGGAGTTGAAGTCCACAAGTCTTAAAGCTGCCAAGTTTGGGGACTCCTGATTTAAAGTGTGTCCACTGTTCCTGCGTTTGCATGGGGACACCCTCTTTGCAAATAAAAATCTCTGTAAATAAAATTGCCATTGTTTTCTCTTGGAAGTTTTGGCTGGTGATTGTTTATTTCAAAGCTAGACAACAAATCCCACAATAGCAAATGACTATTTTTCTTTCTATAGGATGTTCGGTGACAATGTGGGATTCCAGCAGCAGTCTCAAATTTATATTTGTTAGACATGGTAGTGATTTGTTTGCATATTCATTCCTACACAGCTGGTTCATGATGTGTTCATCTGGAATTTTTATATCGCATCTGGCAGGAAAAAGTTTTTACTTCCCCAACTTGGCCGTATCAAGTATTAGAACTGTCACTCAAAATGTTCCCACACAAGACATGACCTCCCAGGTTGAATTTGAGGACAGAGCTTTTGGGGAGCTATGGGTAGAAGGAAGAGTCTGAAACATCCTCCAAATGCTGGCTGGGGAATTCTGGAAGTTGGAGTCCATGCATTTTAAAGCTGCCAAGGTTGAGAAACGCTGGTCTGGGAAGTTATATTTGTTGTCAGGAGAGAGGATCGTGAGCTGAGAGACATTTTGCACAATAGAACTAATTAGAAGCCAAACTGTAGAAGAATTAAGGGAAACATTTAATCTATTCTTTAGTTATTCTAAAGTGTAATCTTAAAGGGATTTAAAATATTTAAAGTATTTAAAATACTACTTTTTCAGTTAGATAATAAAAGTTAATTTGGTTCTTTGTTCAAATTTAATTTTTAAAAAGTGACTGCTATTTGGTAACTTCACATTCCATCAAGTAATTCTTGTGTACACACACACACACACACACACACACACACACACACTTACAAATAAGGAAGGATCATAGCAAAGTAGATAAATCTCTTAAAAGTTTCACTGTATTATTGGGACTATACCAGTTCGAAAAACTCAAAAATAATTATTACTTCTTTAAACTAAACATGTTTATTTGTTCTTTTATCACCAAAGATAAAATACAAAACAAAGAAAAGAAAAAAGAAAAAAGAAAAAAACCCAGTAAAAAACATCTAACACTAACCAAAAAACCCAAAACCAAAACAAAATAGAGCCTGGATAGCTCAACAGACTAAAAGCCTGTTATTAACATTCAGTTGTCTGCAATTATTGCAAGTTCGAATCTCACCAGGCTCAAGGTTGACTCAGACTTCCATCCTTACTAAGGTATGTAAATTGAGGACCCAGTTTGTGGAGGCAATAAGCTGACTTTGTATAAAATATACAAAAGTATGAAGGTTATTGCTTAGAGCATTGTAAGCCACCCTGAGTCTCCAGAGAAGGGCAGCATATAAATCTAATTAAAAACAAAAACAAAAACAAAAAACAACACGTGTACAAAAAGTCCCCCAAATATCAAATACATCTAACATTAAACATTAGAAAATATTCTCCCTTCTTAAAGATACATCAAAAATATTATATATTCCCTTCCCCTTACATAACTAGTCTGCAATAGTTGTAAACTTTTCCATCTATATTTTACGAAAATGCTATATATATGAATAAATATCCCTGATGTGGAAATCTATCTAATAATTAAATCAACCCAACATTTATACTGTAGGTATGTATGCATATAT